>CM075883.1:16849239-18108808 GCA_038021265.1 Cyprinella venusta | reverse complement strand
TCTGGTCGAAGTCTCGTGGCCCCTCTGTCAGAATCCAGAGTTTCAAGAAGATCGGAGGGGGTCAAAATTTCGGCCAAAAACGACAGTGTTACCCCTTATGTTTTTTTTTTCAGGTCAAAACTTTGACATCCGATATCTCGGCTCTGGAAGGGTCTAGAGCCTCCATTTTTGCGCGCTGGTCGAAGTCTCGTGGCCCTCTGTCAGAATCAGAGTTTCAAGAAGATCGGAGGGGTCAAATTCCGGCCAAAAACGACAGTGTTACCCCTTATGTTTTTTTTTCAGGTCAAAACTTTGACATCCGATATCTCGCTCTGGAGGGTCTAGAGCCTCCATTTTTGCGCGCTGGTCGAAGTCTCGTGGCCCTCTGTCAGAATCCAGAGTTCAAGAAGATCGGAGGGGGTCAAAATTTCGGCCAAAAACGACAGTGTTACCCCTTATGTTTTTTTTTCAGGTCAAAACTTTGACATCCGATATCTCGCTCTGGAAGGGTCTAGAGCCTCCATTTTTGCGCGCTGGTCGAAGTCTCGTGGCCCTCTGTCAGAATCCAGAGTTTCAAGAAGATCGGAGGGGGTCAAAATTTCGGCCAAAAACGACAGTGTTACCCCTTATGTTTTTTTTCAGGTCAAAACTTTGACATCCGATATCTCGGCTCTGAGAGGGTCTAGAGCCTCCATTTTTGCGCGCTGGTCGAAGTCTCGTGGCCCTCTGTCAGAATCCAGTGTTTCAAGAAGATCGGAGGGGGTCAAAATTCAGCCAAAAACGACAGTGTTACCCTTATGTTTTTTTTTCAGGTCAAAACTTTGACATCCGATATCTCGGCTCTGGAAGGGTCTAGAGCCTCCATTTTTGCGCGCTGGTCGAAGTCTCGTGGCCCTCTGTCAGAATCCAGAGTTTCAAGAAGATCGGAGGGGGTCAAAATTTCGGCCAAAACGACAGTGTTACCCCTTATGTTTTTTTTTTCAGGTCAAAACTTTGACATCCGATATCTCGGCTCTGGAAGGGTCTAGAGCCTCCATTTTTGCTCGCTGGTCGAAGTCTCGTGGCCCTCTGTCAGAATCCAGAGTTTCAGAAGATCGGAGGGGGTCAAATTTCTGCAAAAACGACAGTGTTACCCCTTATGTTTTTTTTTTCAGGTCAAAACTTTGACATCCGATATCTCGGCTCTGGAAGGGTCTAGAGCCTCCATTTTTGCGCGCTGGTCGAAGTCTCGTGGCCCTCTGTCAGAATCAGAGTTCAAGAAGATCGGAGGGGGTCAAAATTTTGGCAAAAACGACAGTGTTACCCCTTATGTTTTTTTTTTCAGGTCAAAACTTTGACATCCGATATCTCGGCTCTGGAGGGTCTAGAGCCTCCATTTTTGCACGCTGGTCGAAGTCTCATGGCCCTCTGTCAGAATCCAGAGTTTCAAGAAGATCGGAGGGGGTCAAAATTTCGGCCAAAAAACGACAGTGTTACCCCTTATGTTTTTTTTTCAGGTCAAAACTTGACATCCGATATCTCGGCTCTGGAAGGTCTAGAGCCTCATTTTTGCGCGCTGGTCGAAGTCTCGTGGCCCTCTGTCAGAATCCAGAGTTTCAAGAAGATCGGAGGGGGTCAAAATTTCGGCCAAAACGACAGTGTTACCCCTTATGTTTTTTTTTTTCAGGTCAAAACTTTGACATCCGATATCTCGGCTCTGGAAGGTCTAGAGCCTCCATTTTTGCGCGCTGGTCGAAGTCTCGTGGCCCTCTGTCAGAATCCAGAGTTTCAAGAAGATTGGAGGGGTCAAAATTTCGGCCAAAACGACAGTGTTACCCCTTATGTTTTTTTTTCGGTCAAAACTTTGACATCCGATATCTCGGCTCTGGAAGGGTCTAGAGCCTCCATTTTGCGCGCTGGTCGAAGTCTCGTGGCCCTCTGTCAGAATCCAGAGTTTCAAGAAGATCGGAGGGGGTCAAAATTTCGGCCAAAAACGACAGTGTTACCCCTTATGTTTTTTTTTCAGGTCAAAACTTTGACATCCGATATCTCGGCTCTGGAGGGGTCTAGAGCCTCCATTTTTGCGCGCTGGTCGAAGTCTCGTGGCCCTCTGTCAGAATCCAGAGTTTCAAGAAGATCGGAGGGGGTCAAAATTTCGGCCAAAAACGACAGTGTTACCCTTATGTTTTTTTTCAGGTCAAAACTTTGACATCCGATATCTCGGCTCTGGAAGGGTCTAGAGCCTCCATTTTTGCGCGCTGGTCGAAGTCTCGTGGCCCTCTGTCAGAATCCAGAGTTTCAAGAAGATCGGAGGGGGTCAAAATTTCGGCCAAAAACGACAGTGTTACCCCTTATGTTTTTTTTTTCAGGTTCAAAACTTTGACATCGATATCTCGGCTCTGGAGGGTCTAGAGCCTCCATTTTTGCGCGCTGGTCGAAGTCTCGTGGCCCTCTGTCCAGAATCCAGAGTTTCAAGAAGATCGGAGGGGGTCAAAATTTCGGCCAAAAACGACAGTGTTACCCCTTATGTTTTTTTTTCAGTCAAAACTTTGACATCCGATATCTCGGCTCTGGAAGGTCTAGAGCTCCATTTTTGCGCGCTGGTCGAAGTCTCGTGGCCCTCTGTCAGAATCCAGAGTTTCAAGAAGATCGGAGGGGTCAAAATTTCGGCCAAAAACGACAGTGTTACCCCTTATGTTTTTTTTTCAGGTCAAAACTTTGACATCCGATATCTCGGCTCTGGAAGGGTCTAGAGCCTCCATTTTTGCGCGCTGGTCGAAAGTCTCGTGGCCCTCTGTCAGAATCCAGAGTTTCAAGAAGATCGGAGGGGGTCAAATTTCGGCCAAAAACGACAGTGTTACCCCTTATGTTTTTTTTTCAGGTCAAAACTTTGACATCCGATATCTCGGCTCTGGAGGGGTCTAGAGCCTCCATTTTTGCGCGCTGGTCGAAGTCTCGTGGCCCTCTGTCAGAATCCAGAGTTTCAAGAAGATCGGAGGGGGTCAAAATTTCGGCCAAAAACGACAGTGTTACCCCTTATGTTTTTTTTTTCAGGTCAAAACTTTGACATCCGATATCTCGGCTCTGAAGGTCTAGAGCCTCCATTTTTGACGCGCTGGTCGAAGTCTCGTGGCCTCCTGTCAGAATCCAGAGTTTCAAGAAGATCGGAGGGGGTCAAAATTCGGCCAAAAACTACAGTGTTACCCCTTGTGTTTTTTTTCAGGTCAAAACTTTGACATCGATATCTCGGCTCTGAGGGTCTAGAGCCTCCATTTTTGCACGCTGGTCGAAGTCTCGTGGCCCTCTGTCAGAATCCAGTGTTTCAAGAAGATCGGAGGGGGTCAAAATTTCGGCCAAAAACGACAGTGTACCCCTTATGTTTTTTTTCAGGTCAAAACTTTGACATCCGATATCTCGGCTCTGAAGGGTCTAGAGCCTCATTTTTGCGCGCTGGTCGAAGTCTCGTGGCCCTCTGTCAGAATCCAGAGTTTCAAGAAGATCGGAGGGGGTCAAAATTTCGGCCAAAACGACAGTGTTACCCCTTATGTTTTTTTTTCAGGTCAAACTTTGACATCCGATATCTCGGCTCTGGAGGGGTCTAGAGCCTCCATTTTGCACGCTGGTCGAAGTCTCGTGGCCCTCTGTCAGAATCCAGAGTTTCAAGAAGATCGGAGGGGGTCAAAATTTCGGCCAAAAACGACAGTGTTACCCCTTATGTTTTTTTTTTCAGGTCAAAACTTTGACATCCGATATCTCGGCTCTGGAAGGGTCTAGAGCCTCCATTTTTGCGCGCTGGTCGAAGTCTCGTGGCCCTCTGTCAGAATCCAGAGTTTCAAGAAGATCGGAGGGGGTCAAAATTTTGGCCAAAAACGACAGTGTTACCCCTTATGTTTTTTTTCAGGTCAAAACTTTGACATCCGATATCTCGGCTCTGGAGGGGTCTAGAGCCTCCATTTTTGCGCGCTGGTCGAAGTCTCGTGGCCCTCTGTCAGAATCCAGAGTTTCAAGAAGATCGGAGGGGGTCAAAATTTCGGCCAAAAACGACAGTGTTACCCCTTATGTTTTTTTTTCAGGTCAAAACTTTGACATCCGATATCTCGGCTCTGGAAGGGTCTAGAGCCTCCATTTTTGCGCGCTGGTCGAAGTCTCGTGGCCCTCTGTCAGAATCCAGAGTTTCAAGAAGATCGGAGGGGTCAAAATTTCGGCCAAAAACGACAGTATTACCCCTTATGTTTTTTTTTCAGGTCAAAACTTTGACATCCGATATCTCGGCTCTGGAAGGGTCTAGAGCCTCCATTTTTGCGCGCTGGTCGAAGTCTCGTGGCCCTCTGTCAGAATCCAGAGTTTCAAGAAGATCGGAGGGGGTCAAAATTTCGGCCAAAAACGACAGTGTTACCCGTTATGTTTTTTTTTTCAGGTCAAAACTTTGACATCCGATATCTCGGCTCTGGAAGGGTCTAGAGCCTCCATTTTTGCGCGCTGGTCGAAGTCTCGTGGCCCTCTGTCAGAATCCAGAGTTTCAAGAAGATCGGAGGGGGTCAAAATTTCGGCCAAAAACGACAGTGTTACCCCTTATGTTTTTTTTTTCAGGTCAAAACTTTGACATCCGATATCTCGGCTCTGGAAGGGTCTAGAGCCTCCATTTTTGCTCGCTGGTCGAAGTCTCGTGGCCCTCTGTCAGAATCCAGAGTTTCAAGAAGATCGGAGGGGGTCAAAATTTCTGCAAAAACGACAGTGTTACCCCTTTATGTTTTTTTTTCAGGTCAAAACTTTGACATCCGATATCTCGGCTCTGGAAGGGTCTAGAGCCTCCATTTTGCGCGCTGGTCGAAGTCTCGTGGCCTCTGTCAGAATCCAGAGTTTCAAGAAGATCGGAGGGGGTCAAAATTTCGGCCAAAAACGACAGTGTTACCCCTTATGTTTTTTTTTTCAGGTCAAAACTTTGACATCCGATATCTCGGCTCTGGAGGGGTCTAGAGCCTCCATTTTGCGCGCTGGTCGAAGTCTCGTGGCCCTCTGTCAGAATCCAGAGTTTCAAGAAGATCGGAGGGGGTCAAAATTTCGGCCAAAAACGACAGTGTTACCCCTTATGTTTTTTTTTTCAGGTCAAAACTTTGACATCCGATATCTCGGCTCTGGAAGGGTCTAGAGCCTCCATTTTTGCGCGCTGGTCGAAGTCTCGTGGCCCTCTGTCAGAATCCAGAGTTTCAAGAAGATCGGAGGGGGTCAAAATTTCGGCCAAAAACGACAGTGTTACCCTTATGTTTTTTTTTTCAGGTCAAACTTTGACATCCGATATCTCGGCTCTGGAAGGGTCTAGAGCCTCCATTTTTGCTCGCTGGTCGAAGTCTCGTGCCCTCTGTCAGAATCCAGAGTTTCAAGAAGATCGGAGGGGTCAAAATTTCTGCCAAAAACGACAGTGTTACCCCTTATGTTTTTTTTTCAGGTCAAAACTTTGACATCCGATATCTCGGCTCTTGAAGGGTCTAGAGCCTCCATTTTTGCGCGCTGGTCGAAGTCTCGTGGCCCTCTGTCAGAATCCAGAGTTTCAAGAAGATCGAGGGGGTCAAAATTTCGGCCAAAAACGACAGTGTTACCCCTTATGTTTTTTTTTTTCAGGTCAAAACTTTGACATCCGATATCTCGGCTCTGGAAGGGTCTAGAGCCTCCATTTTTGCGCGCTGGTCGAAGTCTCGTGGCCCTCTGTCAGAATCCAGAGTTTCAAGAAGATTGGAGGGGGTCAAAATTTCGGCCAAAAACGACAGTGTTACCCCCTTATGTTTTTTTTTCGGGTCAAAACTTTGACATCCGATATCTCGGCTCTGGAAGGGTCTAGAGCCTCCATTTTTGCGCGCTGGTCGAAGTCTCGTGGCCCTCTGTCAGAATCCAGAGTTTCAAGAAGATCGGAGGGGGTCAAAATTTCGGCCAAAAACGACAGTGTTACCCTTATGTTTTTTTTTTCAGGTCAAAACTTTGACATCCGATATCTCGGCTCTGGAAGGTCTAGAGCCTCCATTTTTGCGCGCTGGTCGAAGTCTCGTGGCCCTCTGTCAGAATCCAGAGTTTCAAGAAGATCGGGAGGGGGTCAAAATTTCGGCCAAAACGACAGTGTTACCCCTTATGTTTTTTTTTCAGGTCAAAACTTTGACATCCGATATCTCGGCTCTGGAAGGTCTAGAGCCTCCATTTTTGCGCGCTGTCGAAGTCTCGTGGCCTCTGTCAGAATCCAGAGTTTCAAGAAGATCGGCAGGGGTCAAATTTCGGCCAAAAACGACAGTGTTACCCCTTATGTTTTTTTTCAGGTCAAAACTTTGACATCCGATATCTCGGCTCTGGAGGGGTCTAGAGCCTCCATTTTTGCGCGCTGGTCGAAGTCTCGTGGCCCTCTGTCAGAATCCAGAGTTTCAAGAAGATCGGAGGGGGTCAAAATTTCGGCCAAAAACGACAGTGTTACCCCTTATGTTTTTTTTTTCAGGTCAAAACTTTGACATCCGATATCTCGGCTCTGGAAGGGTCTAGAGCCTCCATTTTTGCGCGCTGGTCGAAGTCTCGTGGCCCTCTGTCAGAATCCAGAGTTTCAAGAAGATCGGAGGGGGTCAAAATTTCGGCCAAAACGACAGTGTTACCCCTTATGTTTTTTTTCAGGTCAAAACTTTGACATCCGATATCTCGGCTCTGGAAGGGTCTAGAGCCTCCATTTTTGCGCGCTGGTCGAAGTCTCGTGGCCCTCTGTCAGAATCCAGAGTTTCAAGAAGATCGGAGGGGGTCAAAATTTCGGCCAAAAATGACAGTGTTACCCCTTATGTTTTTTTTTCAGGTCAAAACTTTGACATCCGATATCTCGGCTCTGGAAGGGTCTAGAGCCTCCATTTTTGCGCGCTGGTCGAAGTCTCGTGGCCCTCTGTCAGAATCCAGAGTTTCAAGAAGATCGGAGGGGGTCAAAATTTCGGCCAAAAACGACAGTGTTACCCTTATGTTTTTTTTTCAGGTCAAAACTTTGACATCCGATATCTCGGCTCTGGAAGGGTCTAGAGCCTCCATTTTTGCGCGCTGGTCGAAGTCTCGTGGCCCTCTGTCAGAATCCAGAGTTTCAAGAAGATCGGAGGGGGTCAAAATTTCGGCCAAAACGACAGTGTTACCCCTTATGTTTTTTTTTCAGGTCAAAACTTTGACATCCGATATCTCGGCTCTGGAGGGGTCTAGAGCCTCCATTTTTGCGCGCTGGTCGAAGTCTCGTGGCCCTCTGTCAGAATCCAGAGTTTCAAGAAGATCGGAGGGAGTCAAATTTCGGCCAAAACGACAGTGTTACCCCTTATGTTTTTTTTTCAGGTCAAAACTTTGACATCCGATATCTCGGCTCTGGAAGGGGTCTAGAGCCTCCATTTTTGCGCGCTGGTCGAAGTCTCGTGGCCCTCTGTCAGAATCCAGAGTTCCAAGAAGATCGGAGGGGGTCAAAATTTCGGCCAAAAACGACAGTGTTACCCCTTGTGTTTTTTTTTCAGGTCAAAACTTTGACATCCGATATCTCGGCTCTGGAGGGGTCTAGAGCCTCCATTTTTGCGCGCTGGTCGAAGTCTCGTGGCCCTCTGTCAGAATCCAGTGTTTCAAGAAGATCGGAGGGGGTCAAAATTTCGGCCAAAAACGACAGTGTTACCCCTTATGTTTTTTTTTCAGGTCAAAACTTTGACATCCGATATCTCGGCTCTGGAAGGGTCTAGAGCCTCCATTTTTGCGCGCTGGTCGAAGTCTCGTGGCCCTCTGTCAGAATCCAGAGTTTCAAGAAGATCGGAGGGGGTCAAAATTTCGGCCAAAAACGACAGTGTTACCCCTTATGTTTTTTTTTCAGGTCAAAACTTTGACATCCGATATCTCGGCTCTGGAGGGGTCTAGAGCCTCCATTTTTGCACGCTGGTCGAAGTCTCGTGGCCCTCTGTCAGAATCCAGAGTTTCAAGAAGATCGGAGGGGGTCAAAATTTCGGCCAAAAACGACAGTGTTACCCCTTATGTTTTTTTTTTCAGGTCAAAACTTTGACATCCGATATCTCGGCTCTGGAAGGGTCTAGAGCCTCCATTTTTGCGTGCTGGTCGAAGTCTCGTGGCCCTCTGTCAGAATCCAGAGTTTCAAGAAGATCGGAGGGGGTCAAAATTTTGGCCAAAAACGACAGTGTTACCCCTTATGTTTTTTTCAGGTCAAAACTTTGACATCCGATATCTCGGCTCTGGAGGGGTCTAGAGCCTCCATTTTTGCGCGCTGGTCGAAGTCTCGTGGCCCTCTGTCAGAATCCAGAGTTTCAAGAAGATCGGAGGGGGTCAAAATTTCGGCCAAAAACGACAGTGTTACCCCTTATGTTTTTTTTTCAGGTCAAAACTTTGACATCCGATATATCGGCTCTGGAAGGGTCTAGAGCCTCCATTTTTGCGCGCTGGTCGAAGTCTCGTGGCCCTCTGTCAGAATCCAGAGTTTCAAGAAGATCGGAGGGGGTCAAAATTTCGGCCAAAAATGACAGTGTTACCCCTTATGTTTTTTTTTTCAGGTCAAAACTTTGACATCCGATATCTCGGCTCTGGAAGGGTCTAGAGCCTCCATTTTTGCGCGCTGGTCGAAGTCTCGTGGCCCTCTGTCAGAATCCAGAGTTTCAAGAAGATCGGAGGGGGTCAAAATTTCGGCCAAAAACGACAGTGTTACCCCTTATGTTTTTTTTTTCAGGTCAAAACTTTGACATCCGATATCTCGGCTCTGGAAGGGTCTAGAGCCTCCATTTTTGCGCGCTGGTCGAAGTCTCGTGGCCCTCTGTCAGAATCCAGAGTTTCAAGAAGATCGGAGGGGGTCAAAATTTCGGCCAAAAACGACAGTGTTACCCCTTATGTTTTTTTTTCAGGTCAAAACTTTGACATCCGATATCTCGGCTCTGGAGGGGTCTAGAGCCTCCATTTTTGCGCGCTGGTCGAAGTCTCGTGGCCCTCTGTCAGAATCCAGAGTTTCAAGAAGATCGGAGGGGGTCAAAATTTCGGCCAAAAACGACAGTGTTACCCCTTATGTTTTTTTTTCGGGTCAAAACTTTGACATCCGATATCTCGGCTCTGGAAGGGTTTAGAGCCTCCATTTTTGCGCGCTGGTCGAAGTCTCGTGGCCCTCTGTCAGAATCCAGAATTTCAAGAAGATTGGAGGGGGTCAAAATTTCGGCCAAAAACGACAGTGTTACCCCTTATGTTTTTTTTTCGGGTCAAAACTTTGACATCCGATATCTCGGCTCTGGAAGGGTCTAGAGCCTCCATTTTTGCGCGCTGGTCGAAGTCTCGTGGCCCTCTGTCAGAATCCAAAGTTTCAAGAAGATCGGAGGGGGTCAAAATTTCGGCCAAAAACGACAGTGTTACCCCTTATGGGTTTTTTTCGGGTCAAAACTTTGACATCCGATATCTCGGCTCTGGAAGGGTCTAGAGCCTCCATTTTTGCGTGCTGGTCGAAGTCTCGTGGCCCTCTGTCAGAATCCAGAGTTTCAAGAAGATCGGAGGTGGTCAAAATTTCGGCCAAAAACGACAGTGTTACCCCTTATGTTTTTTTTTCAGGTCAAAACTTTGACATCCGATATCTCGGCTCTGGAAGGGTCTAGAGCCTCCATTTTTGCGCGCTGGTCGAAGTCTCGTGGCCCTCTGTCAGAATCCAGAGTTTCAAGAAGATCGGAGGGGGTCAAAATTTCGGCCAAAAACGACAGTGTTACCCCTTATGTTTTTTTTTCAGGTCAAAACTTTGACGTCCGATATCTCGGCTCTGGAAGGGTCTAGAGCCTCCATTTTTGCGCGCTGGTCGAAGTCTCGTGGCCCTCTGTCAGAATCCAGAGTTTCAAGAAGATCGGAGGGGGTCAAAATTTCGGCCAAAAACGACAGTGTTACCCCTTATGTTTTTTTTTCAGGTCAAAACTTTGACATCCGATATCTCGGCTCTGGAAGGGTCTAGAGCCTCCATTTTTGCGCGCTGGTCGAAGTCTCGTGGCCCTCTGTCAGAATCCAGAGTTTCAAGAAGATCGGAGGCGGTCAAAATTTCGGCCAAAAACGACAGTGTTACCCCTTATGTTTTTTTTTCAGGTCAAAACTTTGACATCCGATATCTCGGCTCTGGAGGGGTCTAGAGCCTCCATTTTTGCGCGCTGGTCGAAGTCTCGTGGCCCTCTGTCAGAATCCAGAGTTTCAAGAAGATCGGAGGGGGTCAAAATTTCGGCCAAAAACGACAGTGTTACCCCTTATGTTTTTTTTTTCAGGTCAAAACTTTGACATCCGATATCTCGGCTCTGGAAGGGTCTAGAGCCTCCATTTTTGCGCGCTGGTCGAAGTCTCGTGGCCCTCTGTCAGAATCCAGAGTTTCAAGAAGATCGGAGGGGGTCAAAATTTCGGCCAAAAACGACAGTGTTACCCCTTATGTTTTTTTTTTCAGGTCAAAACTTTGACATCCGATATCTCGGCTCTGGAAGGGTCTAGAGCCTCCATTTTTGCGCGCTGGTCGAAGTCTCGTGGCCCTCTGTCAGAATCCAGAGTTTCAAGAAGATCGGAGGGGGTCAAAATTTCGGCCAAAAATGACAGTGTTACCCCTTATGTTTTTTTTCAGGTCAAAACTTTGACATCCGATATCTCGGCTCTGGAAGGGTCTAGAGCCTCCATTTTTGCGCGCTGGTCGAAGTCTCGTGGCCCTCTGTCAGAATCCAGAGTTTCAAGAAGATCGGAGGGGGTCAAAATTTCGGCCAAAAACGACAGTGTTACCCCTTATGTTTTTTTTTCAGGTCAAAACTTTGACATCCGATATCTCGGCTCTGGAAGGGTCTAGAGCCTCCATTTTTGCGCGCTGGTCGAAGTCTCGTGGCCCTCTGTCAGAATCCAGAGTTTCAAGAAGATCGGAGGGGGTCAAAATTTCGGCCAAAAACGACAGTGTTACCCCTTATGGTTTTTTTTCAGGTCAAAACTTTGACATCCGATATCTCGGCTCTGGAAGGGTCTAGAGCCTCCATTTTTGCGCGCTGGTCGAAGTCTCATGGCCCTCTGTCAGAATCCAGAGTTTCAAGAAGATCGGAGGGGGTCAAAATTTCGGCCAAAAACGACAGTGTTACCCCTTATGTTTTTTTTTTTCAGGTCAAAACTTTGACATCCGATATCTCGGCTCTGGAAGGGTCTAGAGCCTCCATTTTTGCGCGCTGGTCGAAGTCTCGTGGCCCTCTGTCAGAATCCAGAGTTTCAAGAAGATCGGAGGGGGTCAAAATTTCGGCAAAAAACGACAGTGTTACCCCTTATGTTTTTTTTTCAGGTCAAAACTTTGACATCCGATATCCCGGCTCTGGAAGGGTCTAGAGCCTCCATTTTTGCACGCTGGTCGAAGTCTCGTGGCCCTCTGTCAGAATCCAGAGTTTCAAGAAGATCGGAGGGGGTCAAAATTTCGGCCAAAAACGACAGTGTTACCCCTTATGTTTTTTTTTCAGGTCAAAACTTTGACATCCGATATCTCGGCTCTGGAAGAGTCTAGAGCCTCCATTTTTGCGCGCTGGTCGAAGTCTCGTGGCCCTCTGTCAGAATCCAGAGTTTCAAGAAGATCGGAGGGGGTCAAAATTTCGGCCAAAAACGACAGTGTTACCCCTTATGTTTTTTTTTTCGGGTCAAAACTTTGACATCCGATATCTCGGCTCTGGAAGGGTCTAGAGCCTCCATTTTTGCGCGCTGGTCGAAGTCTCGTGGCCCTCTGTCAGAATCCAGAGTTTCAAGAAGATCGGAGGGGGTCAAAATTTCGGCCAAAAACGACAGTGTTACCCCTTATGTTTTTTTTTCAGGTCAAAACTTTGACATCCGATATCTCGGCTCTGGAAGGGTCTAGAGCCTCCATTTTTGCGCGCTGGTCGAAGTCTCGTGGCCCTCTGTCAGAATCCAGAGTTTCAAGAAGATCGGAGGGGGTCAAAATTTCGGCCAAAAACGACAGTGTTACCCCTTATGTTTTTTTTTCAGGTCAAAACTTTGACATCCGATATCTCGGCTCTGGAAGGGTCTAGAGCCTCCATTTTTGCGCGCTGGTCGAAGTCTCGTGGCCCTCTGTCAGAATCCAGAGTTTCAAGAAGATCGGAGGGGGTCAAAATTTCGGCCAAAAACGACAGTGTTACCCCTTATGTTTTTTTTTTTCGGGTCAAAACTTTGACATCCGATATCTCGGCTCTGGAGGGGTCTAGAGCCTCCATTTTTGCGCGCTGGTCGAAGTCTCGTGGCCCTCTGTCAGAATCCAGAGTTTCAAGAAGATCGGAGGGGGTCAAAATTTCGGCCAAACACGACAGTGTTACCCCTTATGTTTTTTTTTTTCAGGTCAAAACTTTGACATCCGATATCTCGGCTCTGGAAGGGTCTAGAGCCTCCATTTTTGCGCGCTGGTCGAAGTCTCGTGGCCCTCTGTCAGAATCCAGAGTTTCAAGAAGATCGGAGGGGGTCAAAATTTCGGCCAAAAACGACAGTGTTACCCCTTATGTTTTTTTTTCAGGTCAAAACTTTGACCTTTGATATCTCGGCTCTGGAAGGGTCTAGAGCCTCCATTTTTGCGCGCTGGTTGAAGTCTCGTGGCCCTCTGTCAGAATCCAGAGTTTCAAGAAGATCGGAGGGGGTCAAAATTTCGGCCAAAAACGACAGTGTTACCCCTTATGTTTTTTTTTCAGGTCAAAACTTTGACATCCGATATCTCGGCTCTGGAAGGGTCTAGAGCCTCCATTTTTGCGCGCTGGTCGAAGTCTCGTGGCCCTCTGTCAGAATCCAGAGTTTCAAGAAGATCGGAGGGGGTCAAAATTTCGGCCAAAAAAAAAAAAACATAAGGGGTAACACTGTCGTTTTTGGCTGAAATTTTGACCCCCTCCGATCTTCTTGAAACTCTGGATTCTGACAGAGGGCCACGAGACTTCGACCAGCGCGCAAAAATGGAGGCTCTAGACCCTTCCAGAGCCGAGATATCGGATGTCAAAGTTTTGACCTGAAAAAAAAACATAAGGGGTAACACTGTCGTTTTTGGCCGAAATTTTGACCCCCTCCGATCTTCTTGAAACTCTGGATTCTGACAGAGCGCCACGAGACTTCGACCAGCGCGCAAAAATGGAGGCTCTAGACCCTTCCAGAGCCGAGATATCGGATGTCAAAGTTTTGACCTGAAAAAAAAACCATAAGGGGTAACACTGTCGTTTTTGGCCGAAATTTTGACCCCCTCCGATCTTCTTGAAACTCTGGATTCTGACAGAGCGCCACGAGACTTCGACCAGTGCGCAAAAATGGAGGCTCTAGACCCTTCCAGAGCCGAGATATCGGATGTCAAAGTTTTGACCCGAAAAAAAAAACATAAGGGGTAACACTGTCGTTTTTGGCCGAAATTTTGACCCCCTCCGATCTTCTTGAAACTCTGGATTCTGACAGAGGGCCACGAGACTTCGACCAGCGCGCAAAAATGGAGGCTCTAGACCCTTCCAGAGCCGAGATATCGGATGTCAAAGTTTTGACCTGAAAAAAAAACATAAGGGGTAACACTGTCGTTTTTGGCCGAAATTTTGACCCCCTCCGATCTTCTTGAAACTCTGGATTCTGACAGAGGGCCACGAGACTTCGACCAGCGCGCAAAAATGGAGGCTCTAGACCCTTCCAGAGCCGAGATATCGGATGTCAAAGTTTTGACCTGAAAAAAAAAACATAAGGGGTAACACTGTCGTTTTTGGCCGAAATTTTGACCCCCTCCGATCTTCTTGAAACTCTGGATTCTGACAGAGGGCCACGAGACTTCGACCAGCGCGCAAAAACGGAGGCTCTAGACCCTTCCAGAGCCGAGATATCGGATGTCAAAGTTTTGACCTGAAAAAAAACATAAGGGGTAACACTGTCGTTTTTGGCCGAAATTTTGACCCCCTCCGATCTTCTTGAAATTCTGGATTCTGACAGAGGGCCACGAGACTTCGACCAGCGCGCAAAAATGGAGGCTCTAGACCCCTCCAGAGCCGAGATATCGGATGTCAAAGTTTTGACCTGAAAAAAAAACATAAGGGGTAACACTGTCGTTTTTGGCCGAAATTTTGACCCCCTCCGATCTTCTTGAAACTCTGGATTCTGACAGAGGGCCACGAGACTTCGACCAGCGCGCAAAAATGGAGGCTCTAGACCCTTCCAGAGCCGAGATATCGGATGTCAAAGTTTTGACCTGAAAAAAAAACATAAGGGGTAACACTGTCGTTTTTGGCCGAAATTTTGACCCCCTCCGATCTTCTTGAAACTCTGGATTCTGACAGAGGGCCACGAGACTTCGACCAGCGCGCAAAAATGGAGGCTCTAGACCCTTCCAGAGCCGAGATATCGGATGTCAAAGTTTTGACCTGAAAAAAAAAACATAAGGGGTAACACTGTCGTTTTTGGCCGAAATTTTAACCCCCTCCGATCTTCTTGAAACTCTGGATTCTGACAGAGGGCCACGAGACTTCGACCAGCGCGCAAAAATGGAGGCTCTAGACCCTTCCACAGCCGAGATATCGGATGTCAAAGTTTTGACCTGAAAAAAAAAACATAAGGGGTAACACTGTCGTTTATGGCCGAAATTTTGACCCCCTCCGATCTTCTTGAAACTCTGGATTCTGACAGAGGGCCACGAGACTTCGACCAGCGCACAAAAATGGAGGCTCTAGACTCCTCCAGAGCCGAGATATCGGATGTCAAAGTTTTGACCTGAAAAAAAAACATAAGGGGTAACACTGTCGTTTTTGGCCGAAATTTTGACCCCCTCCGATCTTCTTGAAACTCTGGATTCTGACAGAGGGCCACGAGACTTCGACCAGCGCGCAAAAATGGAGGCTCTAGACCCTTCCAGAGCCGAGATATCGGATGTCAAAGTTTTGACCTGAAAAAAAAACATAAGGGGTAACACTGTCGTTTTTGGCCGAAATTTTGACTCCCTCCGATCTTCTTGAAACTCTGGATTCTGACAGAGGGCCACGAGACTTCGACCAGCGGGCAAAAATGGAGGCTCTAGACCCTTCCAGAGCCGAGATATCGGATGTCAAAGTTTTGACTTGAAAAAAAAACATAAGGGGTAACACTGTCGTTTTTGGCCGAAATTTTGACCCCCTCCGATCTTCTTGAAACTCTGGATTCTGACAGAGCGCCACGAGACTTCGACCAGCGCGCAAAAATGGAGGCTCTAGACCCTTCCAGAGCCGAGATATCGGATGTCAAAGTTTTGACCTGAAAAAAAAAACATAAGGGGTAACACTGTCGTTTTTGGCCGAAATTTTGACCCCCTCCGATCTTCTTGAAACTCTGGATTCTGACAGAGCGCCACGAGACTTCGACCAGTTCGCAAAAATGGAGGCTCTAGACCCTTCCAGAGCCGAGATATCGGATGTCAAAGTTTTGACCCGAAAAAAAAAAACATAAGGGGTAACACTGTCGTTTTTGGCCGAAATTTTGACCCCCTCCGATCTTCTTGAAACTCTGGATTCTGACAGAGGGCCACGAGACTTCGACCAGCGCGCAAAAATGGAGGCTCTAGACCCTTCAAGAGCCGAGATATCGGATGTCAAAGTTTTGACCTGAAAAAAAAACATAAGGGGTAACACTGTCGTTTTTGGCCGAAATTTTGACCCCCTCCGATCTTCTTGAAACTCTGGATTCTGACAGAGGGCCACGAGACTTCGACCAGCGCGCAAAAATGGAGGCTCTAGACCCTTCCAGAGCCGAGATATCGGATGTCAAAGTTTTGACCTGAAAAAAAACATAAGGGGTAACACTGTCGTTTTTGGCCGAAATTTTGACCCCCTCCGATCTTCTTAAAACTCTGGATTCTGACAGAGGGCCACGAGACTTCGACCAGCGGGCAAAAATGGAGGCTCTAGACCCTTCCAGAGCCGAGATATCGGATGTCAAAGTTTTGACCTGAAAAAAAAAACATAAGGGGTAACACTGTCGTTTTTGGCCGAAATTTTGACCCCCTCCGATCTTCTTGAAACTCTGGATTCTGACAGAGGGCCAAGAGACATCGACCAGCGCGCAAAAATTGAGGCTCTAGACCCTTCCAGAGCCGAGATATCGGATGTCAAAGTTTTGACCTAAAAAAAAAACATAAGGGGTAACACTGTCGTTTTTGGCCGAAATTTTGACCCCCTCCGATCTTCTTGAAACTCTGGATTCTGACAGAGGGCCACGAGACTTCGACCAGCGCGCAAAAATGGAGGCTCTAGACCCTTCCAGAGCCGAGATATCGGATGTCAAAGTTTTGACCTGAAAAAAAAAACATAAGGGGTAACACTGTCGTTTTTGGCCGAAATTTTGACCCCCTCCGATCTTCTTGAAACTCTGGATTCTGACAGAGGGCCACGAGACTTCGACCAGCGCGCAAAAATGGAGGCTCTAGACCCTTCCAGAGCCGAGATATCGGATGTCAAAGTTTTGACCTGAAAAAAAAAACATAAGGGGTAACACTGTCGTTTTTGGCCGAAATTTTGACCCCCTCCGATCTTCTTGAAACTCTGGATTCTGACAGAGGGCCACGAGACTTCGACCAGCGCGCAAAAATGGAGGCTCTAGACCCCTCCAGAGCCGAGATATCGGATGTCAAAGTTTTGACCTGAAAAAAAAACATAAGGGGTAACACTGTCGTTTTTGGCCGAAATTTTGACCCCCTCCGATCTTCTTGAAACTCTGGATTCTGACAGAGGGCCACGAGACTTCGACCAGCGCGCAAAAATGGAGGCTCTAGACCCTTCCAGAGCCGAGATATCGGATGTCAAAGTTTTGACCTGAAAAAAAAACATAAGGGGTAACACTGTCGTTTTTGGCCGAAATTTTGACCACCTCCGATCTTCTTGAAACTCTGGATTCTGACAGAGGGCCACGAGACTTCGACCAGCACGCAAAAATGGAGGCTCTAGACCCTTCCAGAGCCGAGATATCGGATGTCAAAGTTTTGACCCGAAAAAAACCCATAAGGGGTAACACTGTCGTTTTTGGCCGAAATTTTGACCCCCTCCGATCTTCTTGAAACTTTGGATTCTGACAGAGGGCCACGAGACTTCGACCAGCGCGCAAAAATGGAGGCTCTAGACCCTTCCAGAGCCGAGATATCGGATGTCAAAGTTTTGACCTGAAAAAAAAAACATAAGGGGTAACACTGTCGTTTTTGGCCGAAATTTTGACCCCCTCCGATCTTCTTGAAACTCTGGATTCTGACAGAGGGCCACGAGACTTCGACCAGCGCGCAAAAATGGAGGCTCTAGACCCTTCCAGAGCCGAGATATCGGATTTCAAAGTTTTGACCTGAAAAAAAAACATAAGGGGTAACACTGTCGTTTTTGGCCGAAATTTTGACCCCCTCCGATCGTCTCGAAACTCTGGATTCTGACAGAGGGCCACGAGACTTCGACCAGCGCGCAAAAATGGAGGCTCTAGACCCTTCCAGAGCCGAGATATCGGATGTCAAAGTTTTGACCAGAAAAAAAAACATAAGGGGTAACACTGTCGTTTTTGGCCGAAATTTTGACCCCCTCCGATCGTCTCGAAACTCTGGATTCTGACAGAGGGCCACGAGACTTCGACCAGCGCGCAAAAATGGAGGCTCTAGACCCTTCCAGAGCCGAGATATCGGATGTCAAAGTTTTGACCTGAAAAAAAAAACATAAGGGGTAACACTGTCGTTTTTGGCCGAAATTTTGACCCCCTCCGATCGTCTCGAAAACTCTGGATTCTGACAGAGGGCCACGAGACTTCGACCAGCGCGCAAAAATGGAGGCTCTAGACCCTTCCAGAGCCGAGATATCGGATGTCAAAGTTTTGACCTGAAAAAAAAACATAAGGGGTAACACTGTCGTTTTTGGCCGAAATTTTGACCCCCTCCGATCGTCTCGAAACTCTGGATTCTGACAGAGGGCCACGAGACTTCGACCAGCGCGCAAAAATGGAGGCTCTAGACCCTTCCAGAGCCGAGATATCGGATGTCAAAGTTTTGACCTGAAAAAAAAACATAAGGGGTAACACTGTCGTTTTTGGCCGAAATTTTGACCCCCTCCGATCGTCTCGAAACTCTGGATTCTGACAGAGGGCCACGAGACTTCGACCAGCGCGCAAAAATGGAGGCTCTAGACCCTTCCAGAGCCGAGATATCGGATGTCAAAGTTTTGACCAGAAAAAAAAAAACATAAGGGGTAACACTGTCGTTTTTGGCCGAAATTTTGACCCCCTCTGATCGTCTCGAAACTCTGGATTCTGACAGAGGGCCACGAGACTTCGACCAGCGCGCAAAAATGGAGGCTCTAGACCCTTCCAGAGCCGAGATATCGGATGTCAAAGTTTTGACCTGAAAAAAAAACATAAGGGGTAACACTGTCGTTTTTGGCCGAAATTTTGACCCCCTCCGATCGTCTCGAAACTCTGGATTCTGACAGAGGGCCACGAGACTTCGACCAGCGCGCAAAAATGGAGGCTCTAGACCCTTCCAGAGCCGAGATATCGGATGTCAAAGTTTTGACCTGAAAAAAAAACATAAGGGGTAACACTGTCGTTTTTGGCCGAAATTTTGACCCCCTCCGATCGTCTCGAAACTCTGGATTCTGACAGAGGGCCACGAGACTTCGACCAGCGCGCAAAAATGGAGGCTCTAGACCCTTCCAGAGCCGAGATATCGGATGTCAAAGTTTTGACCTGAAAAAAAAAACATAAGGGGTAACACTGTCGTTTTTGGCCGAAATTTTGACCCCCTCCGATCTTCTTGAAACTCTGGATTCTGACAGAGGGCCAAGAGACATCGACCAGCGCGCAAAAATTGAGGCTCTAGACCCTTCCAGAGCCGAGATATCGGATGTCAAAGTTTTGACCTGAAAAAAAAACATAAGGGGTAACACTGTCGTTTTTGGCCGAAATTTTGACCCCCTCCGATCTTCTTGAAACTCTGGATTCTGACAGAGGGCCACGAGACTTCGACCAGCGCGCAAAAATGGAGGCTCTAGACCCTTCCAGAGCCGAGATATCGGATGTCAAAGTTTTGACCTGAAAAAAAAAACATAAGGGGTAACACTGTCGTTTTTGGCCGAAATTTTGACCCCCTCCGATCTTCTTGAAACTCTGGATTCTGACAGAGGGCCACGAGACTTCGACCAGCGCGCAAAAATGGAGGCTCTAGAGCCTTCCAGAGCCGAGATATCGGATGTCAAAGTTTTGACCTGAAAAAAAAAACATAAGGGGTAACACTGTCGTTTTTGGCCGAAATTTTGACCCCCTCCGATCTTCTTGAAACTCTGGATTCTGACAGAGGGCCACGAGACTTCGACCAGCGCGCAAAAAGGGAGGCTCTAGACCCCTCCAGAGCCGAGATATCGGATGTCAAAGTTTTGACCTGAAAAAAAAACATAAGGGGTAACACTGTCGTTTTTGGCCGAAATTTTGACCCCCTCCGATCTTCTTGAAACTCTGGATTCTGACAGAGGGCCACGAGACTTCGACCAGCGCGCAAAAATGGAGGCTCTAGACCCTTCCAGAGCCGAGATATCGGATGTCAAAGTTTTGACCTGAAAAAAAAACATAAGGGGTAACACTGTCGTTTTTGGCCGAAATTTTGACCCCCTCCGATCTTCTTGAAACTCTGGATTCTGACAGAGGGCCACGAGACTTCGACCAGCGCGCAAAAATGGAGGCTCTAGACCCTTCCAGAGCCGAGATATCGGATGTCAAAGTTTTGACCTAAAAAAAAAACATAAGGGGTAACACTGTCATTTTTGGCCGAAATTTTGACCCCCTCCGATCTTCTTGAAACTCTGGATCCTGACAGAGGGCCACGAGACTTCGACCAGCGCGCAAAAATGGAGGCTCTAGACCCTTCCAGAGCCGAGATATCGGATGTCAAAGTTTTGACCTGAAAAAAAAAAACATAAGGGGTAACACTGTCGTTTTTGGCCGAAATTTTGACCCCCTCCGATCTTCTTGAAACTCTGGATTCTGACAGAGGGCCACGAGACTTCGACCAGCGCGCAAAAATGGAGGCTCTAGACCCTTCCAGAGCCAAGATA
Organism: Cyprinella venusta; assembly: GCA_038021265.1. NCBI lineage: Eukaryota > Metazoa > Chordata > Actinopteri > Cypriniformes > Leuciscidae > Cyprinella > Cyprinella venusta. The sequence continues at coordinate 18,088,820 of CM075883.1, read as the reverse complement.
TCGGATGTCAAAGTTTTGACCTGAAAAAAAAAACATAAGGGGTAACACTGTCGTTTTTGGCCGAAATTTTGACCCCCTCCGATCGTCTCGAAACTCTGGATTCTGACAGAGGGCCACGAGACTTCGACCAGCGCGCAAAAATGGAGGCTCTAGACCCTTCCAGAGCCGAGATATCGGATGTCAAAGTTTTGACCAGAAAAAAAAACATAAGGGGTAACACTGTCGTTTTTGGCCGAAATTTTGACCCCCTCCGATCTTCTCGAAACTCTGGATTCTGACAGAGGGCCACGAGACTTCGACCAGCGCGCAAAAATGGAGGCTCTAGACCCTTCCAGAGCCGAAATATCGGATGTCAAAGTTTTGACCTGAAAAAAAAACATAAGGGGTAACACTGTCGTTTTTGGCCGAAATTTTGACCCCCTCCGATCTTCTCGAAACTCTGGATTCTGACAGAGGGCCACGAGACTTCGACCAGCGCGCAAAAATGGAGGCTCTAGACCCTTCCAGAGCCGAGATATCGGATGTCAAAGTTTTGACCTGAAAAAAAAAACATAAGGGGTAACACTGTCGTTTTTGGCCGAAATTTTGACCCCCTCCGATCGTCTCGAAAACTCTGGATTCTGACAGAGGGCCACGAGACTTCGACCAGCGCGCAAAAATGGAGGCTCTAGACCCTTCCAGAGCCGAGATATCGGATGTCAAAGTTTTGACCTGAAAAAAAAACATAAGGGGTAACACTGTCGTTTTTGGCCGAAATTTTGACCCCCTCCGATCGTCTCGAAACTCTGGATTCTGACAGAGGGCCACGAGACTTCGACCAGCGCGCAAAAATGGAGGCTCTAGACCCTTCCAGAGCCGAGATATCGGATGTCAAAGTTTTGACCTGAAAAAAAAACATAAGGGGTAACACTGTCGTTTTTGGCCGAAATTTTGACCCCCTCCGATCGTCTCGAAACTCTGGATTCTGACAGAGGGCCACGAGACTTCGACCAGCGCGCAAAAATGGAGGCTCTAGACCCTTCCAGAGCCGAGATATCGGATGTCAAAGTTTTGACCAGAAAAAAAAAAACATAAGGGGTAACACTGTCGTTTTTGGCCGAAATTTTGACCCCCTCTGATCGTCTCGAAACTCTGGATTCTGACAGAGGGCCACGAGACTTCGACCAGCGCGCAAAAATGGAGGCTCTAGACCCTTCCAGAGCCGAGATATCGGATGTCAAAGTTTTGACCTGAAAAAAAAACATAAGGGGTAACACTGTCGTTTTTGGCCGAAATTTTGACCCCCTCCGATCGTCTCGAAACTCTGGATTCTGACAGAGGGCCACGAGACTTCGACCAGCGCGCAAAAATGGAGGCTCTAGACCCTTCCAGAGCCGAGATATCGGATGTCAAAGTTTTGACCTGAAAAAAAAACATAAGGGGTAACACTGTCGTTTTTGGCCGAAATTTTGACCCCCTCCGATCGTCTCGAAACTCTGGATTCTGACAGAGGGCCACGAGACTTCGACCAGCGCGCAAAAATGGAGGCTCTAGACCCTTCCAGAGCCGAGATATCGGATGTCAAAGTTTTGACCTGAAAAAAAAAACATAAGGGGTAACACTGTCATCGAAGACAACACGGTTCTGACAGTTGAAAGTCAGTGTGCCGAGTCGGTTTCAGAAACGTGGCCTTCCAAAAAAAAAACAAAAAAACACTTAAACAATGTTAAAGTTCCTCTATAAAGATAAATTTACAAAGTCAGACCTGTGTCGTCTGCAGTGGCGCTTTGGTAGCAGAACCGGCTCTGAAGCGACTGGTTGCCGGTTCTAGTCCAGCTTCTTGTTGCATTTGTGCGTTTAGACTCCGTTTCGAAAGATAAACATACTAAGAGAAGTGTGAGAACCGGTAGTCTGCAGTGGCGCTGTGGTAGCAGAACTGACTCTGAAGCGAGTGGTTGCCGGTTCTAATCCAGCTTCTTGTCGCGTTTGTGCGTTTATACTCCATTTCGAAAGATAAAGTTACGAAAAGAAGTGTCAGAAATATGTCATCTTCAGTGGCGCATTGGTAGCAGAACCACCTCTTAAGCGAGTGGTTGCCGGTTCTAGTCCAGCTTCTTGTTGCATTTGTGCGTTTAAACTCCGTTTCGAAAGATAAACGTACGAAGAGAAGTGTTAAAAGTGTGCAGGCTCTGGTGGCACATCGGATGAGGCTTGGCTCTGCCTTCAGAAGGTTCACGGTTCAATCCCGGGTCAGAACCAACGGCCTGAGGGGGCATCCAAGGTAGTCACCCAGTCGCCGAGTCTGCACACCCAAAAGACCAAAGTAAAGGGGGGGGTAGTGTGTGTGTGGTCCCCCCCCGAGGTTTCGGAACCCCTGTCGCTGCGGTTATGTTCCTTAAACATAAATTTTCGTGACGTTTAATATATAATTATAATAAATATATACAATATAATTAATTACTTGGATAATTAATTACTTAATTGGATAATTACTTATTACTTAATACTTGGATATTTATTTATTTGGATATTTACTTGAACATTTACTTGCATACTTACTTGGATATTTATTTACTTGGATATTTATTTGGATATTTACTTGAATAATTACTTGCATAAATATCCAAGGCATAAATATCCAAGGAAATAAAAATCCAAGTAAATATCCAAGTATTTAAGTAATTATCTAATTAAGTAATTAATTATCCAAGTAAATAATTATATTGTATATATTTATTATAATTATATATTAAACGCCGCGAAATTAATGTTTAAGGAACATAACCGCAGCGACAGGGGTTCCGAAACCTCGGGGGGGGGACCACACACACACTACCCCCCCCTTTACTTTGGTCTTTTGGGTGTGCAGACTCGGCGACTGGGTGACTACCTTGGATGCCCCCTCAGGCCGTTGGTTCTGACCCGGGATTGAACCGTGAACCTTCTGAAGGCAGAGCCAAGCCTCATCCGATGTGCCACCAGAGCCTGCACACTTTTAACACTTCTCTTCGTACGTTTATCTTTCGAAACGGAGTTTAAACGCACAAATGCAACAAGAAGCTGGACTAGAACCGGCAACCACTCGCTTAAGAGGTGGTTCTGCTACCAATGCGCCACTGAAGATGACATATTTCTGACACTTCTTTTCGTAACTTTATCTTTCGAAATGGAGTATAAACGCACAAACGCGACAAGAAGCTGGATTAGAACCGGCAACCACTCGCTTCAGAGCCAGTTCTGCTACCACAGCGCCACTGCAGACTACACGGTTCTGACACTTCTCTTAGTATGTTTATCTTTCGAAACGGAGTCTAAACGCACAAATGCAACAAGAAGCTGGACTAGAACCGGCAACCACTTGCTTCAGAGCCGATTCTGCTACCACAGCGCCACTGCAGACGACACAGTTCTGACACTTGACTTTGTATGTTTATCTTTCGAAACGGAGTCTAAACGCACAAATGCAACAAGAAGCTGGACTAGAACCGGCAACCACTCGCTTCAGAGCCGGTTCTGCTACCACAGCGCCACTCCAGACTACACGATTCTGACACTTCTCTTAGTATGTTTATCTTTCGAAACGGAGTCTAAACGCATAAATGCAACAAGAAGCTGGACTAGAACCGGCAACCACTCGCTATGTTTTATGTTTGTAGTATGTTTTGTATGTCATTTTTTTTTTGGCCGAAAATTTGACCCCCTCCGATCTTCTTGAAACTCTGGATTCTGACAGAGGGCCATGAGACTTCGACCAGCGCGCAAAAATGGAGGCTCTAGATCCTTCCAGAGCCGAGATATCGGATGTCAAAGTTTTGACCTGAAAAAAAAAACATAAGGGGTAACACTGTCGTTTTTGGCCGAAATTTTGACCACCTCCGATCTTCTTGAAACTCTGGATTCTGACAGAGGGCCACGAGACTTCGACCAGCACGCAAAAATGGAGGCTCTAGACCCTTCCAGAGCCGAGATATCGGATGTCAAAGTTTTGACCCGAAAAAAACCCATAAGGGGTAACACTGTCGTTTTTGGCCGAAATTTTGACCCCCTCCGATCTTCTTGAAACTTTGGATTCTGACATAGGGCCACGAGACTTCGACCAGCGCGCAAAAATGGAGGCTCTAGACCCTTCCAGAGCCGAGATATCGGATGTCAAAGTTTTGACCTGAAAAAAAAAACATAAGGGGTAACACTGTCGTTTTTGGCCGAAATTTTGACCCCCTCCGATCTTCTTGAAACTCTGGATTCTGACAGAGGGCCACGAGACTTCGACCAGCGCGCAAAAATGGAGGCTCTAGACCCTTCCAGAGCCGAGATATCGGATGTCAAAGTTTTGACCTGAAAAAAAAAACATAAGGGGTAACACTGTCGTTTTTGGCCGAAATTTTGACCCCCTCCGATCGTCTCGAAACTCTGGATTCTGACAGAGGGCCACGAGACTTCGACCAGCACGCAAAAATGGAGGCTCTAGACCCTTCCAGAGCCGAGATATCGGATGTCAAAGTTTTGACCAGAAAAAAAAACATAAGGGGTAACACTGTCGTTTTTGGCCGAAATTTTGACCCCCTCCGATCTTCTCGAAACTCTGGATTCTGACAGAGGGCCACGAGACTTCGACCAGCGCGCAAAAATGGAGGCTCTAGACCCTTCCAGAGCCGAGATATCGGATGTCAAAGTTTTGACCAGAAAAAAAAACATAAGGGGTAACACTGTCGTTTTTGGCCGAAATTTTGACCCCCTCCGATCTTCTCGAAACTCTGGATTCTGACAGAGGGCCACGAGACTTCGACCAGCGCGCAAAAATGGAGGCTCTAGACCCTTCCAGAGCCGAGATATCGGATGTCAAAGTTTTGACCTGAAAAAAAAACATAAGGGGTAACACTGTCGTTTTTGGCCGAAATTTTGACCCCCTCCGATCGTCTCGAAACTCTGGATTCTGACAGAGGGCCACGAGACTTCGACCAGCGCGCAAAAATGGAGGCTCTAGACCCTTCCAGAGCCGAGATATCGGATGTCAAAGTTTTGACCTGAAAAAAAAACATAAGGGGTAACACTGTCGTTTTTGGCCGAAATTTTGACCCCCTCCGATCTTCTCGAAACTCTGGATTCTGACAGAGGGCCACGAGACTTCGACCAGCGCGCAAAAATGGAGGCTCTAGACCCTTCCAGAGCCGAGATATCGGATGTCAAAGTTTTGACCAGAAAAAAAAACATAAGGGGTAACACTGTCGTTTTTGGCCGAAATTTTGACCCCCTCCGATCGTCTCGAAACTCTGGATTCTGACAGAGGGCCACGAGACTTCGACCAGCGCGCAAAAATGGAGGCTCTAGACCCTTCCAGAGCCGAGATATCGGATGTCAAAGTTTTGACCTGAAAAAAAAACATAAGGGGTAACACTGTCGTTTTTGGCCGAAATTTTGACCCCCTCCGATCGTCTCGAAACTCTGGATTCTGACAGAGGGCCACGAGACTTCGACCAGCGCGCAAAAATGGAGGCTCTAGACCCTTCCAGAGCCGAGATATCGGATGTCAAAGTTTTGACCTGAAAAAAAAAACATAAGGGGTAACACTGTCGTTTTTGGCCGAAATTTTGACCCCCTCCGATCGTCTCGAAACTCTGGATTCTGACAGAGGGCCACGAGACTTCGACCAGCGCGCAAAAATGGAGGCTCTAGACCCTTCCAGAGCCGAGATATCGGATGTCAAAGTTTTGACCAGAAAAAAAAACATAAGGGGTAACACTGTCGTTTTTGGCCGAAATTTTGACCCCCTCCGATCTTCTCGAAACTCTGGATTCTGACAGAGGGCCACGAGACTTCGACCAGCGCGCAAAAATGGAGGCTCTAGACCCTTCCAGAGCCGAGATATCGGATGTCAAAGTTTTGACCAGAAAAAAAAACATAAGGGGTAACACTGTCGTTTTTGGCCGAAATTTTGACCCCCTCCGATCTTCTCGAAACTCGGGATTCTGACAGAGGGCCACGAGACTTCGACCAGCGCGCAAAAATTGAGGCTCTAGACCCTTCCAGAGCCAAGATATCGGATGTCAAAGTTTTGACCTGAAAAAAAAACATAAGGGGTAACACTGTCGTTTTTGGCCGAAATTTTGACCCCCTCCGATCTTCTCGAAACTCTGGATTCTGACAGAGGGCCACGAGACTTCGACCAGTGCGCAAAAATGGAGGCTCTAGACCCTTCCAGAGCCGAGATATCGGATGTCAAAGTTTTGACCAGAAAAAAAAACATAAGGGGTAACACTGTCGTTTTTGGCCGAAATTTTGACCCCCTCCGATCTTCTCGAAACTCTGGATTCTGACAGAGGGCCACGAGACTTCGACCAGCGCGCAAAAATGGAGGCTCTAGACCCTTCCAGAGCCGAGATATCGGATGTCAAAGTTTTGACCTGAAAAAAAAACATAAGGGGTAACACTGTCGTTTTTGGCCGAAATTTTGACCCCCTCCGATTGTCTCGAAACTGTGGATTCTGACAGAGGGCCACGAGACTTCGACCAGCGCGCAAAAATGGAGGCTCTAGACCCTTCCAGAGCCGAGATATCGGATGTCAAAGTTTTGACCTGAAAAAAAAACATAAGGGGTAACACTGTCGTTTTTGGCCGAAATTTTGACCCCCTCCGATCGTCTCGAAACTCTGGATTCTGACAGAGGGCCACGAGACTTCGACCAGCGCGCAAAAATGGAGGCTCTAGACCCTTCCAGAGCCGAGATATCGGATGTCAAAGTTTTGACCTGAAAAAAAAACATAAGGGGTAACACTGTCGTTTTTGGCCGAAATTTTGACCCCCTCCGATCGTCTCGAAACTCTGGATTCTGACAGAGGGCCACGAGACTTCGACCAGCGCGCAAAAATGGAGGCTCTAGACCCTTCCAGAGCCGAGATATCGGATGTCAAAGTTTTGACCAGAAAAAAAAAACATAAGGGGTAACACTGTCGTTTTTGGCCGAAATTTTGACCCCCTCCGATCTTCTCGAAACTCTGGATTCTGACAGAGGGCCACGAGACTTCGACCAGCGCGCAAAAATGGAGGCTCTAGACCCTTCCAGAGCCGAGATATCGGATGTCAAAGTTTTGACCAGAAAAAAAAACATAAGGGGTAACACTGTCGTTTTTGGCCGAAATTTTGACCCCCTCCGATCTTCTCGAAACTCTGGATTCTGACAGAGGGCCACGAGACTTCGACCAGCGCGCAAAAATGGAGGCTCTAGACCCTTCCAGAGCCGAAATATCGGATGTCAAAGTTTTGACCTGAAAAAAAAACATAAGGGGTAACACTGTCGTTTTTGGCCGAAATTTTGACCCCCTCCGATCTTCTCGAAACTCTGGATTCTGACAGAGGGCCACGAGACTTCGACCAGCGCGCAAAAATGGAGGCTCTAGACCCTTCCAGAGCCGAGATATCGGATGTCAAAGTTTTGACCTGAAAAAAAAAACATAAGGGGTAACACTGTCGTTTTTGGCCGAAATTTTGACCCCCTCCGATCGTCTCGAAAACTGTGGATTCTGACAGAGGGCCACGAGACTTCGACCAGCGCGCAAAAATGGAGGCTCTAGACCCTTCCAGAGCCGAGATATCGGATGTCAAAGTTTTGACCTGAAAAAAAAACATAAGGGGTAACACTGTCGTTTTTGGCCGAAATTTTGACCCCCTCCGATCGTCTCGAAACTCTGGATTCTGACAGAGGGCCACGAGACTTCGACCAGCGCGCAAAAATGGAGGCTCTAGACCCTTCCAGAGCCGAGATATCGGATGTCAAAGTTTTGACCTGAAAAAAAAACATAAGGGGTAACACTGTCGTTTTTGGCCGAAATTTTGACCCCCTCCGATCGTCTCGAAACTCTGGATTCTGACAGAGGGCCACGAGACTTCGACCAGCGCGCAAAAATGGAGGCTCTAGACCCTTCCAGAGCCGAGATATCGGATGTCAAAGTTTTGACCAGAAAAAAAAAACATAAGGGGTAACACTGTCGTTTTTGGCCGAAATTTTGACCCCCTCCGATCTTCTCGAAACTCTGGATTCTGACAGAGGGCCACGAGACTTCGACCAGCGCGCAAAAATGGAGGCTCTAGACCCTTCCAGAGCCGAGATATCGGATGTCAAAGTTTTGACCAGAAAAAAAAAAACATAAGGGGTAACACTGTCGTTTTTGGCCGAAATTTTGACCCCCTCTGATCGTCTCGAAACTCTGGATTCTGACAGAGGGCCACGAGACTTCGACCAGCGCGCAAAAATGGAGGCTCTAGACCCTTCCAGAGCCGAGATATCGGATGTCAAAGTTTTGACCTGAAAAAAAAACATAAGGGGTAACACTGTCGTTTTTGGCCGAAATTTTGACCCCCTCCGATCGTCTCGAAACTCTGGATTCTGACAGAGGGCCACGAGACTTCGACCAGCGCGCAAAAATGGAGGCTCTAGACCCTTCCAGAGCCGAGATATCGGATGTCAAAGTTTTGACCTGAAAAAAAAACATAAGGGGTAACACTGTCGTTTTTGGCCGAAATTTTGACCCCCTCCGATCGTCTCGAAACTCTGGATTCTGACAGAGGGCCACGAGACTTCGACCAGCGCGCAAAAATGGAGGCTCTAGACCCTTCCAGAGCCGAGATATCGGATGTCAAAGTTTTGACCTGAAAAAAAAAACATAAGGGGTAACACTGTCGTTTTTGGCCGAAATTTTGACCCCCTCCGATCTTCTTGAAACTCTGGATTCTGACAGAGGGCCAAGAGACATCGACCAGCGCGCAAAAATTGAGGCTCTAGACCCTTCCAGAGCCGAGATATCGGATGTCAAAGTTTTGACCTGAAAAAAAAACATAAGGGGTAACACTGTCGTTTTTGGCCGAAATTTTGACCCCCTCCGATCTTCTTGAAACTCTGGATTCTGACAGAGGGCCACGAGACTTCGACCAGCGCGCAAAAATGGAGGCTCTAGACCCTTCCAGAGCCGAGATATCGGATGTCAAAGTTTTGACCTGAAAAAAAAAACATAAGGGGTAACACTGTCGTTTTTGGCCGAAATTTTGACCCCCTCCGATCTTCTTGAAACTCTGGATTCTGACAGAGGGCCACGAGACTTCGACCAGCGCGCAAAAATGGAGGCTCTAGACCCTTCCAGAGCCGAGATATCGGATGTCAAAGTTTTGACCTGAAAAAAAAAACATAAGGGGTAACACTGTCGTTTTTGGCCGAAATTTTGACCCCCTCCGATCTTCTTGAAACTCTGGATTCTGACAGAGGGCCACGAGACTTCGACCAGCGCGCAAAAATGGAGGCTCTAGAGCCTTCCAGAGCCGAGATATCGGATGTCAAAGTTTTGACCTGAAAAAAAAAACATAAGGGGTAACACTGTCGTTTTTGGCCGAAATTTTGACCCCCTCCGATCTTCTTGAAACTCTGGATTCTGACAGAGGGCCACGAGACTTCGACCAGCGCGCAAAAAGGGAGGCTCTAGACCCCTCCAGAGCCGAGATATCGGATGTCAAAGTTTTGACCTGAAAAAAAAACATAAGGGGTAACACTGTCGTTTTTGGCCGAAATTTTGACCCCCTCCGATCTTCTTGAAACTCTGGATTCTGACAGAGGGCCACGAGACTTCGACCAGCGCGCAAAAATGGAGGCTCTAGACCCTTCCAGAGCCGAGATATCGGATGTCAAAGTTTTGACCTGAAAAAAAAACATAAGGGGTAACACTGTCGTTTTTGGCCGAAATTTTGACCCCCTCCGATCTTCTTGAAACTCTGGATTCTGACAGAGGGCCACGAGACTTCGACCAGCGCGCAAAAATGGAGGCTCTAGACCCTTCCAGAGCCGAGATATCGGATGTCAAAGTTTTGACCTAAAAAAAAAACATAAGGGGTAACACTGTCATTTTTGGCCGAAATTTTGACCCCCTCCGATCTTCTTGAAACTCTGGATCCTGACAGAGGGCCACGAGACTTCGACCAGCGCGCAAAAATGGAGGCTCTAGACCCTTCCAGAGCCGAGATATCGGATGTCAAAGTTTTGACCTGAAAAAAAAAAAACATAAGGGGTAACACTGTCGTTTTTGGCCGAAATTTTGACCCCCTCCGATCTTCTTGAAACTCTGGATTCTGACAGAGGGCCACGAGACTTCGACCAGCGCGCAAAAATGGAGGCTCTAGACCCTTCCAGAGCCGAGATATCGGATGTCAAAGTTTTGACCTGAAAAAAAAAAACATAAGGGGTAACACAGTCGTTTTTGGCCGAAATTTTGACCCCCTCCGATCTTCTTGAAATTCTGGATTCTGACAGAGGGCCACGAGACTTCGACCAGCGCGCAAAAATGGAGGCTCTAGACCCCTCCAGAGCCGAGATATCGGATGTCAAAGTTTTGACCTGAAAAAAAAACATAAGGGGTAACACTGTCGTTTTTGGCCGAAATTTTGACCCCCTCCGATCTTCTTGAAACTCTGGATTCTGACAGAGGGCCACGAGACTTCGACCAGCGTGCAAAAATGGAGGCTCTAGACCCTTCCAGAGCCGAGATATCGGATGTCAAAGTTTTGACCTGAAAAAAAAACATAAGGGGTAACACTGTCGTTTTTGGCCGAAATTTTGACCCCCTCCGATCTTCTTGAAACTCTGGATTCTGACAGAGGGCCACGAGACTTCGACCAGCGCGCAAAAATGGAGGCTCTAGACCCCTCCAGAGCCGAGATATCGGATGTCAAAGTTTTGACCTGAAAAAAAAACATAAGGGGTAACACTGTCGTTTTTGGCCGAAATTTTGACCCCCTCCGATCTTCTTGAAACTCTGGATTCTGACAGAGGGCCACGAGACTTCGACCAGCGCGCAAAAATGGAGGCTCTAGACCCTTCCAGAGCCGAGATATCGGATGTCAAAGTTTTGACCCGAAAAAAAAAACATAAGGGGTAACACTGTCGTTTTTGGCCGAAATTTTGACCCCCTCCGATCTTCTTGAAACTCTGGATTCTGACAGAGGGCCACGAGACTTCGACCAGCGCGCAAAAATGGAGGCTCTAGACCCTTCCAGAGCCGAGATATCGGATGTCAAAGTTTTGACCTGAAAAAAAAACATAAGGGGTAACACTGTCATTTTTGGCCGAAATTTTGACCCCCTCCGATCTTCTTGAAACTCTGGATTCTGACAGAGGGCCACGAGACTTCGACCAGCGCGCAAAAATGGAGGCTCTAGACCCTTCCAGAGCCGAGATATCGGATGTCAAAGTTTTGACCTGAAAAAAAAACATAAGGGGTAACACTGTCGTTTTTGGCAGAAATTTTGACCCCCTCCGATCTTCTTGAAACTCTGGATTCTGACAGAGGGCCACGAGACTTCGACCAGCGCGCAAAAATGGAGGCTCTAGACCCTTCCAGAGCCGAGATATCGGATGTCAAAGTTTTGACCTGAAAAAAAAAACATAAGGGGTAACACTGTCGTTTTTGGCCGAAATTTTGACCCCCTCCGATCTTCTTGAAACTCTGGATTCTGACAGAGGGCCACGAGACTTCGACCAGCGCGCAAAAATGGAGGCTCTAGACCCTTCCAGAGCCGAGATATCGGATGTCAAAGTTTTGACCTGAAAAAAAAACATAAGGGGTAACACTGTCGTTTTTGGCAGAAATTTTGACCCCCTCCGATCTTCTTGAAACTCTGGATTCTGACAGAGGGCCACGAGACTTCGACCAGCGCGCAAAAATGGAGGCTCTAGACCCTTCCAGAGCCGAGATATTGGATGTCAAAGTTTTGACCTGAAAAAAAAAACATAAGGGGTAACACTGTCGTTTTTGGCCGAAATTTTGACCCCCTCCGATCTTCTTGAAACTCTGGATTCTGACAGAGGGCCACGAGACTTCGACCAGCGCGCAAAAATGGAGGCTCTAGACCCTTCCAGAGCCGAGATATCGGATGTCAAAGTTTTGACCTGAAAAAAAAACATAAGGGGTAACACTGTCGTTTTTGGCCGAAATTTTGACCCCCTCCGATCTTCTTGAAACTCTGGATTCTGACAGAGGGCCACGAGACTTCGACCAGCGCGCAAAAATGGAGGCTCTAGACCCTTCCAGAGCCGAGATATCGGATGTCAAAGTTTTGACCTGAAAAAAAAAAACATAAGGGGTAACACTGTCGTTTTTGGCCGAAATTTTGACCCCCTCCGATCTTCTTGAAACTCTGGATTCTGACAGAGGGCCACGAGACTTCGACCAGCGCGCAAAAATGGAGGCTCTAGACCCTTCCAGAGCCGAGATATCGAAGGTCAAAATTTGGACCTGAAAAAAAAACATAAGGGGTAACACTGTCATTTTTTTTTTTGGCCGAAATTTTGACCCCCTCCGATCTTCTTGAAACTCTGGATTCTGACAGAGGGCCACGAGACTTCGACCAGCGCGCAAAAATGGAGGCTCTAGACCCTTCCAGAGCCGAGATATCGAAGGTCAAAATTTGGACCTGAAAAAAAAACATAAGGGGTAACACTGTCATTTTTTTTTTGGCCGAAATTTTGACCCCCTCCAATCTTCTTGAAACTCTGGATTCTGACAGAGGGCCACGAGACTTCGACCAGCGCGCAAAAATGGAGGCTCTAGACCCTTCCAGAGCCGAGATATCGAAGGTCAAAATTTGGACCTGAAAAAAAAACATAAGGGGTAACACTGTCATTTTTTTTTTTGGCCGAAATTTTGACCCCCTCCGATCTTCTTGAAACTCTGGATTCTGACAGAGGGCCACGAGACTTCGACCAGCGCGCAAAAATGGAGGCTCTAGACCCTTCCAGAGCCGAGATATCGAAGGTCAAAATTTGGACCTGAAAAAAAAACATAAGGGGTAACACTGTCATTTTTTTTTGGCCGAAATTTTGACCCCCGCCGATCTTCTTGAAACTCTGGATTCTGACAGAGGGCCACGAGACTTCGACCAGCGCGCAAAAATGGAGGCTCTAGACCCTTCCAGAGCCGAGATATCGAAGGTCAAAATTTGGACCTGAAAAAAAAACATAAGGGGTAACACTGTCATTTTTTTTTTGGGGACGAAATTTTGACCCCCTCCGATCTTCTTGAAACTCTGGATTCTGACAGAGGGCCACGAGACTTCGACCAGCGCGCAAAAATGGAGGCTCTAGACCCTTCCAGAGCCGAGATATCGAAGGTCAAAATTTGGACCCGAAAAAAAACCATAAGGGGTAACACTGTCATTTTTTTTTTTTGGCCGAAATTTTGACCCCCTCCGATCTTCTTGAAACTCTTATTGTCACGGTGTAGTGTGGAATACAGGCTGAGGCTGACGCAAAGCTCCAATACAAAACATTTTCTCAAAAACTCCAAACAGGTACAAGGAAGATTGGCAGAAGATTACACACACTTTGTCCCCTTGGAATTATAAAGTTCTATCTACACCAGGGGTCTTCACTGCCTGAAGGGTCTTCACCGCCTGAGGGGTCTTCACCGCCGTGGCTGCCTGAGGGGTCTTCACCGCCTGAGGGCTCTTCACCGCCTGAAGGGTCTTCTCCGCCGTGGCTGCCTGAGGGGTCTTCACCGCCTGAGGGCTCTTCACCGCCTGAAGGGTCTTCTCCGCCGTGGCTGCCTGAGGGGTCTTCACCGCCGTGGCTGCCAGAGGGGTCTTCACCGCCGTGGCTTCCTGAGGGGTCTTCACCGCCTGAGGGGTCTTCACCTCCTGAAGGGTCTTCACCGCCTGAAGGGTCTTCACCATCCTGGCAATGCTCTCAGCCTGCTCCACCCTGATCATGCCCTCAGCCTGTTCCGCCACGCCCTGGTCCTGCTCCTGCTCCGCCCTCAGCCTGCTCTGCCCTCAGCCTGCTCCGCCATGTCCACGTCCTGCTCTGCCCTGGAGGCTTCCTGCTCTAATTCAGCCATGCCCTCGTCATCCTCCAGGGCGCCCTCCTACCCCATTGATGTTCTACGGCGCGAGGTCACGCCTTTGTAAAGGGGGGCGTTCTGTCTTCGTCAACTTCACTACACTTCCCAGCATCCTCTTGTCTCCACACCTAAACTCACTCCCTCAATCATCCACCTGTTCATTGTCCTGATCATCTGTGTCACCTTGTTAGTGTTCATTTTGTATCTGTATTTAGTTCTCTCTGTTTCAGTGTGTGCTGGTCGGTTTTTGAGTAAATGTTTTGTATTGGAGCCTCAGCCTGTCTTCATTCTACACTACACCATGACAATAATCACAAAAAATGTCAGACTCCCTTTTTAATCACACACACTCTCTCTCACTCTTTCACACTCTCTCTCTCTGTCTCTCACTCTCTCTCTTACACACCAACACACTTTCTCAAACATACACGGACACACACACACAAATACTTTCAAACACACAATTTACTCACTGCATATTTGTATAATTAAGATAATAATAACTATAATAATGAAAGTTATTAATAATAACTAAAACATTAGAAAGAAAATGAATAAATATAAAGACAAGCTTCATTAGACTACACAATTTAGTGAATTTTTAATTTATTGTAAATGTATAAAGGCCTAATGCTTTTATGGGGTTTCTTCTTGTCTTCAAAGAAAAAGCCGGCAACCCGACATATAAAAGTTGATTCTGATTGGTCCTCTTCTGTGCGTTCGAAGTGTTGATTGGCTTATGTAGATAGAACCTTATAGAGCCAAGTTAGAATTCAACTTTGTAGAAAGAACCTTTTTGTTTTTTCAATAAACAGTCCCACAATGTACACAACTTAAAACACATCAAACAAGTAACATAATAAGAAAATGTGAATAACTCACTTTTGACAAAAATGTCAGATAGAACTTTATAATTCTAAGGGGACAACTATCCATGAAACATAAATCAAGAACTGACAAGCTCATACTGAAACAGAGAACTGAATAGAGATACAAAATGAACACTAACAAGGTGACACAGATGATCAGGACGATGAACAGGTGGATGATTGAGGGAGTGAGTTCAGGTGTGGAGACGAGGATGCTGGGAAGTGTAGTGAAGATGAAGACTGTGACAGAACGCCCCCCTTTACAAAGGCGTGACCTCGCGCCGTAAAACAACAATGGGGTGGGGGGGGGGGGGAGGGCGCCCTGGAGGATGACGAGGGCATGGCTGAATTAGAGCAGGAAGCCTCCAGGGCAGAGCAGGCTGAGGGTGTGACCAGTGCAGAGCAGGACGTGGACATGGCAGAGCAGGCTGAGGGCGGAGCAGGACCAGGGCGGAGCAGGACCAGGCTGAGGGCATGATCAGGGCGGAGCAGGCTGAGAGCGTTGCCAGGATGGTGAAGACCCTTCAGGCGGTGAAGACCCCTCAGGCGGTGAAGACCCTTCAGGTGGTGAAGACCCCACAGGCGGTGAAGACCCCTCAGGCAGCCACGGCGGTGAAGACCCATCAGGCGGTGAAGACCAGTCAGGCGGTGAAGACCCTTCAGGCAGCCACGGCAGTGAAGACCCTTCAGGCGGTGAAGACCCCTCAGGCGGTGAAGACCCCTCAGGCAGTGAAGACCCCTCAGGCAGTGAAGACCCCTCAGGCAGTGAAGACCCCTCAGGCAGCCACGGCGGTGAAGACCCTTCAGGCGGTGAAGACCCCTGGTGTGTGGTGTTGTTCAGTCCCACACGTAGAAACGTGCAGAGGCAGTCATCTGGGAAACTGGTTTGAGGTACCAAATCCAGGAAAACCTCCAGGTGTTCCTCAAGAGAGATGTTTCCCTGCTCAAGGCACATTACACTCTAAAAAATGCTGGGTTGTTTTAACCCAACGTTGGGTCAAATATGGACAAACCCGAAATGTTAGGTTAAAAATGTTATGTAAAAATTTAACCCAACTGCTGGGTTAGTCCATATTTGACCCAAATGTTGGGTTAAAACAACCCAGCATTTTTTAGAGTGTAGTCTTACTGCAGGGAAATCCATGTTTGGTCGGTTCTTCTGTCAAGGTGTAGTTTGGAATGAAGACAGGCTGAGGCTTCAATAGAAAACAATTACTCAAAAACTCCAAACAGGCACAAGGAAGACTGGCAGAAGATTACACACACTATCCATGAAACACAATCAAGAACTGACAAGCTCAGACTGAAATAGAGAGAACTAAATACAGATACAAATGAACACTAACAAGGTGACGACAGGTGACACAGATGATCAGGACGATGAACAGGTGGATGATTGAGGGAGTGAGTTCAGGTGTGGAGACTATCACAGAGGATGCTGGGAAGTGTAGTGAAGATGACGAAGACAGAATGGTGCAGACAACGACTGTGACAATTATATAGTCAGTGAATAATTTTTCAATGATTATTAAACTTTATGAACTAATTTGCTGAAGCATGTTGATTTTCTTGCAGTTTTTAAAGTCTTAAAATGTCTTAATTTATACTATATTAAGGCTTATAGGTCAAATATTTAACAATTTATTTAATGGGGTCTTAATTACAACAATAAACGTTTGCATGTTATTTCAGCCATATTGAGGTCTAGAGAGAAAGCCATTTTACCCAGCCCACTTTAGCTGGAATAAAGTCCTGCTCGGATGTATTACAGTGGATGCTTTCTGTCTAAGCAAAAGAAAGATTAAAAATATAATTAAAAATATACAGAGAAACTCTCTGTATATGACTGACAGACAAGAACGGTTTGACTGAAAAATATCAAAATTGAAAATACTGTGGAAACAAAGACACCTACATCTTGGATGCCCTTTAGATAAGCTAAAACATTTAAAACATTTATTTCAAAGTGAACTATCCCTTTAACTACTTTCTAAACATAGCTACAAAAATAAAACCTACAATATACAGTGCAAAAATAAGTATTAGTTTTTCTCAGTCGCTTTGGTACATTTCTCGAATCATCCTCGACTTTTGTAAAGCAGTGAATGCACTGAAAAGCACTGCATAGCACAAAGAAAAAAATGTGACCATGACAGATTTAGAAAAAAAAAGTATAATGGAAATGTATAGAAATATGCTTGACTATGACAACTTGTTCAACCATTTTGCATGTAAAGACTTATGCTATGAACTAATGCCAACAGAGACCCATTATAATACTTTTGATCAACATGACATAAGAAATTCATAATGTAGGAAACAGCAGAGAATTGTACATAAACATTTGCATGGATGTACAGTACATGATGTGAAGATTGAACGGGTAGTTTTGAGAATTTCAATTATGATCTGAGAAATGTACCAAAGCGACTGAGAAAACTTGTCCTCTTTACAGTGTTGCTCCAGTGCAAACATTTATTGACAACATTGTTATAAGTCGAGTCTCAAATATTTTTATTTGCCACTTGAACAGAATATCCAGTTAACTGCTGCATTCATTGGTCCAAATCAACCAAATAACATTAAAACTTTGGTACATTCATTTTGTGCTTTGCTTTTCCTCCCAAATGGCTTGATTTAGTTTATGCTGTGGTACATTAGGTAAATAAAAAAGTTCAGTCTAAGAAATAACTCCTAGAAAATACCACACAACATTAGTGTTGATTTTATGTTTGTTCACTTCTCTCGAGCTTGAGTCAACATGCAGTGTTATGTCCCTTTTTTAACGGAAAGTTCCGGTCCTGGCTTATGATTGGTCAGAACAGCGTTCCACCAACTATGACGCCAAACACCTGTTGACATCACTGAAGCGCAGAAGTTTTCAGTCAGTCAGGAGGAACATGTTCTTGTGCTTAAGATGCCGCTTTACCACATGTGTGTTTGTTTGCTTAACGTTTAATATCTTTATCATTTATAGACTCTATCTAATAAAAGCAATAGGCACTTGAGGCCGTTTCACAATAATCCGCGGCCTCGCGTAGCTACATTATTGCTTAATAGAGGTCAATTTCCCAATCGCTTAATCAGTGTTAGTGCAAAGAGAGTAATTACTCTGTTAGAACAAGTGATTTGTCAAAATCATCTTATAAAACATTTTTTTTTTTGCTGAAACCTAATGAATTAATTCCTGAAAAGCATGACGACTGTCCTTCATTTACTAACTTGGAGCGAATTACGTACAAATTGCGCATTCAAAATATTATATAGTCATGTTTACAATCTAGGAGTGGTTCCCATTTGGTATCCTTTTAAAAACAAAGTAAAATTAATTTATATACATCATAAATCTGGGGGCTAAAAAAATGGACCAGCTATTCTCTGAGAAGTTTCATGGCATGACAAAGTTACATAGGCCTACACTTTTTTTTCTAGTACACGAGCATTAAATTGATTTAAAGAACCGAGTGAAGATAGAGCCATTACTACAAGGCACAAAGTCAGTCAAACAGAGCACTTGTCCAGGCTCTTTTGTTAACGGTGCAATGCATTTCTTGGATAATTGTATATTATATTTACATTAAGCATAAGAATTGTAACAACATAACGATTAACAATAATATAAACTTAGATACATCAATATTGGTTATAAGAAATAATACTGACTCAACAGAAAGGCACTTCTTTGTAACCATAGTACTGGTCTAGGTTAAAATACTGGAGACAGGCTATTCTGTGCCAGGTAGAGGAATAGGATTAACAAATAATTTGTTCATACTTAAAGAACTGTACAAACGGAATCAGTGACCTCAGCGCTATCCCACTAGACAAAGTCATGCTTAAATTGCACAATAAGAGGAGATCCACGTTAATGGGCCTGAGATCCCGTTGGAAGGCTCTTCAAGGTCAGCGGGCTAGTGTTACTGCTATCTGTGTATCAACCACCACAACCATTATTCCTGTGCCAACACAAGCTTTTACCAACGCTCCTTAGGATTTGCGTGCGCGAGCGTTCATGAGGCCAGGGAGGCAGTCCGTGCGGTAATGGCTTTATTGACAGAGCCTCCAGTGCACAATCCAAAAAGGATTTCCATAAATAAATAACTTCCCTACCCCCTTAAATCCAAATACATTGTTTTGGTCCTGCACTTCCCTCAGTCACCGTGAATTCCAGGAAGATGCCATTTCAGAAAGCGGGGGGAGAGTAGCAGAGGGTGAGTGAGTGAGGGGTCTTTAGGGTCGCTTCCACCCATTCCGGATCACTGCATCAGCTCGCAGGAAGGGCTGGCTTCGGAGATCTGTGAGTGGGGAGGGAGAGAGTTAGATCAGGGAACACTCAGGGTAGCAGGGGTCATTCTTAGCAACTCAGTTGGCTGCAAATAATTAAGCTGTCATTGCTTGATTTTTTTTTTGTTTTTTTTTTGCTCTTGCCTTCCCAGGTCTTAAAGAAACAGTTTACCCAAAAATTTGATGCTGTCATTTACCCATCCTCAGGTTGTTTATGCTTTTATCTATGAAAGGAGATATTCAACATAATGTTGACACTGTTTGTATCCTTACTTACAACGAAAGCCGTGACCGGCAACTTTCAGGCTCCAAAAAGGACAAAAAAACGTATACAAAACTATCAAATATAATATCAAATATATCAAATATATAATATCAAATATATCAAATATAATTCGGAGCTTGAAAGCAATTGGTCACGTTTAAATTTGTTGTACACTAGCGTTTTGCTCCGTAAGATGAAGTCTTACGGGTTTGGAACGACATGAGAGTGAGAAAATGATGACAGAATTTTCATTTTTAGGTGAACTAACACTTTAAAGTATTAAAATATGCAGTTAATATTAATCCCAAAACTGCTTGTAGTATAAAGCATACAATGTAAAACATTAACAAAGCCCACAAAATATGATCACTGCAGTAAGACCATTTAGCACAGTACAAATACGTTTGAACTGATGGATTCAGTGTTCAGCAAGGTCTTGAAAGATACAATAACATTTCTGGACATAATGAAACACTATATCACCAAATGACCATTACATGTACTGTACTGTAGATCTTGCTGAACAGAACACAGATTTGCATGCATGTGACGATATACAGCCGAGGACATACGTAAACATGTTAGCTAAACGGCACAATGCAAAGATAAAGCAGACAAACAGCTTTACATGCAACAGACATGACAAGAAAAAGATTTCATTCCTGGATCCTTCCAAAAGATCTAAGAAAATACTGTGGAAAAGCTACAATTATACTAGCAAAATAATATTTAGTTAGTGACATCCAAAGTTTAGTTTGTAATAATATCAGATCTGTACGAACTATCACCACCATCATGTGGTATTTGTTCTGTGCTATAAAAACAGCCTTAAGGCTAAATATCTTATATTGCTTTCACACAGTGAAATATCATAAACCATATAATTAGCAATGCATAAAAAGCAATATTCAGTACAAGACTACATTTGGCCACATAAGCTTCAGCGCTGTAGCGTTGTGCAAAATGTAGCACAGCTAAAGCAATTGAGCTGACCGTAAAAAGGCAGACAGGAGCAAAGCGAGATAAAGCTCCATGATGCCTTTCTTACCCTCCAATTATTTTGTGCTCAAATTTACTCAGATTAATCCCCTGTTCTGCTGGAAAGGTAGAACACACAGTTATGGGGGAGAAGATGAGAGTTAGCAGATAACAAACCAAGTGAAACATAACAAGGACTGTTACGGAGGCCAAATCTCTCTGGACAATATGACAAATAAAAGGACCTATGATAAGAACATAGATTAATATTAGTTCAAATCTGCATCTTACATTATATTTATTATATACCAATGCATTGTCAGTTAATTTGTCATAATTCCCTTAAGAGAGATTTGGCCTGTCCATGTTTCAGATCTGTGAACAGCTACAGCTTGTGTTTCCCACTATTTTGTTGTGCTTGGGTTAGTAGAGGATGCTGGGTAACCAGAGTGACAGAGTGGGTCATGCGAGTGGTGGGAGTATGCATGCACTTTGCAACGGGTAAGAGAACGGGATAACCTGCGGCATTAGGGGCAGTTTTGGGGGGGGTTTGGGGGGCTAGCAGATGGACTCGTCGAAGAGGTTGGTATCGCAGAAGAAGCGCGAGCCCCGTTTGGCCGTGCGGGCAGTGAAGGGCACACTCTTCAGCACTGAAGGAGGGAGGGAAGGAGGTCAGAGACAGAACCTTATATCCGAGCTTAAGAAGGACCATGTGTTCCGAAAAAAAGAAACCATTCGTTTTGATCTTTGCAACTTCCTGGCTTTTTTTTTTTGTGCAAGATGTTCTCAATCTCATGTAACAGCCATAGCAAACTTATTTCAACTTTTGGTTTATCAAAAGATTCTGAAAAAGGTATCACACTTTCCATAAAAATATTAAGTATTTTAAAAAACACTGATAATAATAAGACTTATTTCTTGAGCAGCAAATCAGCATATTAGAACGATTTTTGAAGAATTACGTGACACTGAGGACACAGCTTTGCAATCACAGGTATAAATTACATTTTGAAATATAGAAAAAGTATAAAAAATGTACAAAATTACTGTTTTGATCAAATAAAATCCAGTGGCAGGAGAGGAAAAAATGGCTATTCTTCATTCTATCAATAATATATATGGCTTCATAAGTCTGGAGCATTGTTTATGAAATGTTAAAGTAGCAATTTTAGAATTTTAACTGATTATGTGTGAATTATGTGGTCCATAATTAGATAAATAACCTTGTCTGAGAACATTGTTTAAAAAAATAATTATCTATTATTAACACAATGAATTTAAGGGTGTTATTTCTTCCTGGACAATTTCTGCAATACCTCGTATATGGATCCTCTATGATTTCTTTACATACTTCAGAAAGAGAAGAGCTTAGTTAATACACCATATAATTAACTCTGTGAATTAACTCTGTCAAATGTCATTGTTTTTAACTGATGTGCACTTGTAAGGTGTGCTGATCGATCTGTAAGGGCTGTTGTTTAACATAACAGAGAGTACATTGCTGATGAGGAGAGCAGTGGACCACCACAGTGATTCTGGACCCCTGGCTGATTGGTATTGCAGTCCTTCCTAGCCCACCTGTGATAATGTCTTCAATGGTGCCGTCTTTGCCCTCATATACAGGCCGGTGGTCCTTGGCCTGTCTGCGCCGGAGCTCTGCGATCAAATCCTGCTGCTGAAGTCGCTTCTTTTGAGCCTGGACCTGCATTGAGGAAACGAGAAATATATTCACCACTCATTCCCCTCATTTTTAAATATTCAAAAGAATCAGGGGTAATTTTTTTTTCCTGAAGCACCATTAACCAATTGCAATTATTAGCACTTTCAAATAAGGTCCTGATACTTAATGCATTAACTAACCATGGGCAATATCTTTGTTAGAGTATTTATTAATATTCGTTATCGTTGACCGAGTGGGTCTCTGAGCTGGTGTGAGTGAGTGGAGCCGGGGCTAATTTGCATAATCAAATCTGTGTATATGAAATGAAGCGAGGGTGTAGAGTTACAGGCGGACTTCAAATAATGTTAACAAATGGAACGCTATTGTAAAATGTCACCAACCTTTTACATTCTAGTATGATAAACATGTTAAGGTTAGGGGTTTGTAGTTATTTTTCAAAGGTTCAGATTTCACCTTGGGGTCGTGCTGTTTGGCCTCCTGTGCCAGTAGTTTTTCCCTCATGGCTTCCTCTTGCTTCTTCTTCTGTTCGTTTTCCTCCACAGCCTCCTGCAGAAAACAACGGTTTGCAACTTAGAGAGATAAGTTATGATAGGTAGAGATGTAAGTGTGATCCGGGCCCTGACACTGCACAAAACACAGGCCACGACCTCACATCTAAACAATCACAGCAACCTCTGAGAAGGGATATGAACATGGACGCACACAAACACACAGAGATCTTGGAGCTTTTTGCGGTTCCTCATGTAGACTCATAAATCCACCAGCCGAACAATGTGAGGAAGAGGTGTGTGTATGCGTGTGTGTCCGGGTTAAAGGCGGTGAAGGCAAAACCCAGTCTAAACAGAGCAGCTGCCCTTAAATCTCAGCCCAGCTGCCCCTTCCTGTTATTCACCCTCTGCTAACGTCTGCTACTCCACCCCAGCGCTCTGACGCTGACGCTTCAACAGGGAAGACACTCAAACTAGGATGGCCAAAGGATATAAACACACATAGAAAGTGTGTGTCCGTTCAGGGTTTGAACCTACAACCTTTCATTAGCAGGCCAGATCTTTCACCACTTCATGTTTACTAAACACGCCAGGAAGCAGATCATGTGGACTATTCCTTCCTGTCCTCAATGACTTGAAAGCAGGTCGGGTTCACCTTCCCCCCTGAGGCTTAGAAATTAAAAGTCTCTTCCTGACCTGATGAATATACAGAGCCACAAATGTGCTTCCTCCTTGTCAAAATATGAAGATTCATTCTCTGTTAGTGTGCTGTGCCTAGAACTGCTGAGTGAATAACTGAACGGATTACCTTGTAGGCTCTGATGAACCGTACAAACACTGGGAAGAAGACAGAGGGCGGCGTGGTCTTAGGACTTTCCCCAAAGTAATGAACCACATTGTTGAAGGCCTCCTGTAAGTGGATACAATGTGAGATTGAAATAACCTGTCCTGGTACCGTTTAATTGCCAGAAAGTGTTTTCTAAAAGGACAGACAGGACACCTCAGCAGTCTTGGCGTCTTTCTGTAGTTTGTCCAGCTGTGTATCACTGGTCTGGTGGAAGCTCTTGAGTATGGCGTGGTCGTGCAGACTGCACTCTCTCCTGACCAGATCCATGCCCTTGCCGAGCTCCTTGACATCCAACAACACGTTCTCCAGGGACACTGTCACCGAATATTTGAAATGAATGTAGTCACAGTTAAAATAGAAAAAAATCCATAGAAATGAACATAATTGTTGTATAGTAGATTTTCCAGTTACTTTTTCAGTGTGAATCACCCATTAAGATAACCATACACAAAACTTAAAGGTATTTCCATAAACATTACATAGCATATGTTCTTATTGTTTAAAATGGTACCTATTAGAAATGTAGGTGGCACTTCACAATAAATATTTATTTGTTAACATTAGTTAATGCTTTAGGTATCATTAACTGACAATTTAGGTTATATATTATTATAATATTCATTCATTTTTAATATTTCAGGTTGCATAAATTACTCATTATTATGAACAGGAAGTAACAATGAACAATAATATATTTATAAATTTACATTTGTAGATTAATAAATTCTATTTCAAAATAAAAAAGTTTAAATGCAATAAATAACTTTAATGAATTAAACCTTTTTGGAAAATGTACTCTTCCACTGCAATTCAAAAGTTTAGGGTCAGTAAGACTTTTTTTTAAAGAAATGAACACATTCATTCAGCAATGCAAAGTATCAAAATAATGTAAATACATTTATAATGTGGAAAAAAATCTGTTTCAAATAAAGACTGTTTCTTTTTAACTTTCTATTCAGCAAATAATCCTGAAAAAATATTAAGCAGCAGATAATGTTTCTGGAGCACCAAATCAGAATATTCGAATGATTTCTGAAGGATCATGGGAAGACTGGAGTAAGGATGCTGAAAATACAGCTTTGCCATCACAGGAAGAAATAACATTTTAAAATATATTAAAATAGAAAACAGTTATTATAAATTGCAATATTATTTCACAATATTACTGTATTTTGATCGAATGAAAAAAACAAAAATACTGACCCCAATCTTTTGAACGGTAGAGTATTTTTCACTATATTTAATAAATTCATAAAGGAGATTTGACTCAATGCTCTAATTTACCCCAAACACAAAGCATGAATTAATTAATTTCCTCTGCTGTGTAACTTTCTTTGAATTGTCATTCTGTACAATTCCTCTTTTTGTATTTCCAATTTAAATTCCAATTCGACGTCCTAAGGGACATGGTCAATTCAATTCAAATTCCAACCCTGTAGGACACAGACCTGCAGCAGCTTTATCCACAAAGTGCAGTTCATTGTAGAAGGTAGCCAGTTCAGGATATTTCTCTTTGACGACCAGAGCAATGTAGTGGAGCAGTGTCATCTTCCTGTCAGTAGACTTAGTATCTAGCAGCTGAGAGAGAACAACAACAGCATAAGAACAGCACTGTGATTTAACTACACCATCAGGTAGAAAGCCACTTCTACAACCAAGCTCACCAGATCCAGACTCTGAAGTTTGAAACCATACACCGAGCCTCTTTTACTACTGTTCATGTAGTTGCCCACAGCCAGAATTATCTGTGTGGAGACAAAAAACAAACAAACAGAAAGTTAAGCATAACGCTAGACAATTTTCAGATGAACTTGAGCCTTTATAATGAAGACAAGTAGACATTTACTTCAAGAATCCTCTTTAACTTTGGAGAGGACTTCACTGAAGCTGATGCCGCGATGATGGCATTGAGTTGCTGTGGATGTCAGAGTTAAAGAGATGTCAATTCGTGATTTGATCAAGATGACCATGATATTGGCAAGAACGTGTTTCTATATAAACATCTGTTGTTGGTCCAGGAATAAATTCATCAAACAAACATACTTTACCACAAGCCTAACAACTCTAAAATCAGACGCCTAAAATTTAAATACAGAATTCAAATACTGTTCCACTAACAATGATGTTGCTAAAAAAATAAAATAAAAATTATCTACATTATATACAAAAAAAATTCCCAGCTTTCCATTTGTTGACCATCATACTTGCTCACCGGGGTCAGCATGTTGACATTATCACTGAAGTTGCCCACAAACGTGATTATGCTCATTCTCTGAGTGAGCCGCTCAATCTTGCTGAAGAAGAGCATGAAGCGGTCTTCCTCTGCAAGCTGGTCCAGAGGTCTCCTCTCCCGCTCGTACTGACGCATTAGTTTGCTCTCAGCATCCGTGGGCAGGAACCGCATCAGGCATTCCACAAAGTCCACCGGCAGGGCCTTCAGATCAAACCTGCAACATGGAAATTGCATCTCAGATGACATTATTGAGAAGATGAAGACACAATATGAAGAAAACTTTGAGTATGTGTGTACGTTTGAATGGCTTTGCAAATCTCCTCTGTGGTCTTGTTGGCCTTGCGCAGAGTGATGGCCAAGTTCTTTGAGCGATTGGCATCAAGAAGCTGCACTTTATTAATGGCCTTCTGGGAAACCTTGCTCTTTGAGCATGACAGATCCACCACAGGACCCTGTGCTTTAGTCTTGAACAGCTCCTCAAACTTCTCCAGATCTAACTCCTACATGACAGAACAAAAGCACTTAGGATGAGTGAAGAGTTTCAAGGAACACACTCATAATATGTGCACATCTGATTCACGCTCAATATTACCTCAAGCACACGCTCATCATCGATCTCGTTGAAGACGGTGCCATTGATCTGGTTGGGTTTCAGTGCAGCCCAGTTGAAGACAGGAAGGCGGAACTTGGTTTTTATGGGTTTCTTGATGCGAATGGCTATCAGAGATGAAGAAACATAAGGGTCATACAATATCTTAACTAACTTAGAATATATTTATATATGTATGTATATAGTTGTGTATGTCAAGATACTGTAATACGGTTTTCTTAGTACTATTTTAAATGATGTATTACCTGATAAGCCAGTAGTAAAGATGACTGGTGATGGTCCGGGCAGAGGTGGAGGAGGTGGAGGAGCACACTCGACTATAAAACAAGATTTTATAAATTAGTATGTGTTTATTTTCACTTACTCTTAAAAATGGTTCCTAAACAGTCAGAAGCTTAATGGATATTTAGTTAGTTCCAGTCCAGCTGCTTCCTCAGCAGAAACCGCTCCTTAGCTAAAGGAAACACCCTTAGCTTTTCCTTTTCCTGCTAAGCGTGCAACGACTTGTACATTTGAAGGTCTGTAGCTCAGAGAGAAACAGCATGCACAGCTTTGCCTTGTTTTTCAGTTTATCTTACTCTACAATAACTCTAATAATCTCCATAATCTTGAGCTTCAAGGGAATCCCTACACACCAACTTTCCATTAAAAGTGGGCTTGCGCTGGTGCCAAATCAAATATTTTCCCTGTCCGCCTAAAATCAAATGATTCCTTTTATGTTATTTTATATATAGACACTTCCGTTAAGAAAGATTTTTTTTCTTACTTTCTTTTATTCAGCAAGGATGAATTAAACTGATCAGTAATTAAAGCAATTAAAACATTTGTAATATTACAAAAGATTTCTATTTCAAATAAATGATGCTATTCCAAACTGTTTTTACTATATTTTTGATCAAATAAATGCGGCATTGGTGAGCATCTCCCTCCCTATCGCTGTTATGGAAGGTTTATACTGCAAATACAAATATACTGTAGAAGGGTAAAATTGCAGGGATTGTCATGCATACAAGTATCTTTTGTCACATAAAATCTGCTTTAAGTCTCCAAGAGCACCTCCCATGAAGATCTTTAATAGCTTATTGCATAATGAATACATGCGACATGATAAAGTGAATTTCATATGCAAAACACATTCACCCTATTGTTTTTCCTGGCTATTCTCTGAGTACCTTCTGAAGGGAGCGGTGGGGCCGGTGGAGGTGGTGGTGGTGGTGGTGGCGGGGGTGGAGCAATAGCTTCAATAGGAGTGACTGAAGTGAGACCCGGGCCTCCAGTCCCACTCATGCTTGCAGTAAGTGAGTTCAAGTCTCTAAGAGGAGCTCCAGCTGCTCCTCCACCACCCAGAGCCTCGATGGCAATGTCCCCATCAGGCTGCTTGCGTAATCGGATGGTGCCCTGCTGCTCCATCTCCAATAGCCGCTTCTCGATGTTGTTGTGCCTCTGGAAGGCAGCATCCTTCTCCTGGATCATCCGCCGCAGTGTGTGCACCTGTGTGCTGGCGGACTCATACGTCTCCTGGATAACCATGAGAAGGAAGGAAAAGCAGTCAAGAGTCAAGGATGATGGGGTACACTACATACAACATATGTAAATACCCCCCAAAAATACTATGGTGGATAGATGGTTGTCTGTCCTGTTTCGAGTACTAAATATGGTTCTTTTCATGCAAATTCTGTTTGGTTATGACTCAAAGATGATACTGTATGTGATACTTTATTTTGATAAATAAAGTTGGACCCATTTTAACATTTTCAGGGGTTCTCAGAAGTGAACATTGTTATAGTTGAGTAAACGTCTGTAGTGAAGAACTGATACTACAAGAAATATAATTTTTGCTTTTATATTTGCCCTAATTGCTTTTATATTTGCCCTCATAGCAAAGGAAAAATTCCACAATCCATGAAACAGCATTTTTATGAATTTCCCAAAAAAGGAATAAATATCAAGAGATTAAGTTGGTCAGAATCTATCAACACAATACTCAAAATGCTTTACAACTGAGAAGGGTTTGCTGTACTGAATGATTATGTAGTAACTATGAATTAAATTAAATCAAAGTGTGAGTGATATAAGAAAATATTTATATTATGATGCTCTTAAACTTTTTTAACGATAATGATACATTTGTCATAATATATACAGTACACTACCATTCAAAAGTTTGGGGTCAGTAAGTTTTTTAACTAAAAAATGGTAAACAAAAATATGAAATAGCAATGTTTTCAACACTGATAATAATAGGAAATGTTTCTTGAACAACAAATCAGCATACCAGCATATAAAAAGCTTGTTTGTACCATGGTAAACATCCAAAAAAACTATTTAACATTAAAACTATTTTACATTAAAACATTATTAAACATTTGTACATCTAGTAACCAGACCATACAAAAGCTAATGATTAACAATCAGTCCTTACTAATGAGATATTCTTGATTAAATTTGTCATCATCATTATTATAACTTATTCATATTATATGTTATAATTCTATGTATAAATAAATAATTATATGAGCTATTTGCATGTCAAGCTCATGAGTGCAGATGATATAAGTGATTGATCGTGGCCTACCTTTATGGCTGTCAGTTCCTTGTCTTTGTGTAATAGCTGTTTCTCCAGGTCTGCTACCTTCATCATGGTCTCATTTTCAACATCTAGAAGCTTCTCTGTCACCTAGAGCAAAAAGAAAGGGAGCAAACATGATAGCGTGAGAGGTGGCGGAACAAAACTGAGAGGAGAGAGGCAGTTCAGAGCATTGATACTATAAACATCTATCCCATACCCTTTTAAGCTTTCTTCTGTCTCTCACTCTCTTACGGATCAATAAAGAAAATGTTCCCAGCAGTATGACACGGCAGATGAGGCAGCATCACTTTCACTTTTGAAGCAGTGGAGATTACACAATTGGTGGAATATTTGGGGAATTCTCTCCTCCACCCCCAGCGAGAGCAAAAGGATTGTTATGATTCTCGGTTCATTTCATGACCTTTGCCATGAGCATAACATAGTCCAGCAGAAAGGCCCACTACTGAGTCAAGATCTGAGGAACAATCTGAGGTTTGTTTTCACACTGTCTGCATACTGCGATTTACAGGCCAGTGTGTGATAAACTAAGCACTTTTAAGCCCATTCAGATTATAAATTATATTTTAAGATCCCTCTGCACCAAAAGTGAATGATTAAGCTGTGCGTGCTGCTTTGAGTTGTGGTGGTGAATGATAGGGAATAACTCTGAATTCCCTGAACTCAGTGAACTCTGATAAGGGTGAAGTCAATACGAAATTAGAAGTGACAACATGACTGAACTGAACACAAAATTTACTGCTATAGATGGATGGATAGATAGATACATTGATTTTTAAAGTCATGTATATTGCAACATTATCCACATTTTTTTTAATATAATCTGCTCTGCATCATTTTTAATGTAACCCAGGATGATTTACTCATTTTACTTTTTTCTGGCTCTAAAGCTTCTCCATCACATGAAATGTCTACTGATAATTGGTATTATGTTACCATTCTACACATTATTTTTTAATAATAATAATAATAATAATAACATTTAGCAATGGAAGGAAAGGGAGTATCTAACGGTTCTTACATGTGACAAATGCTCTTCCAGCTCATCCACTTTCTCCAGGGCCACATTCTTCGTTTCAGCGTCTTCCAACAAACCTCCGACATCAAATACGTTATCCAGATAAGCCTGGATCTGCACCGACAACTTATCACTCTCTGTGTGCTTGGATTTCTGCGAGGAAACACAGGGGATTTCATAGTGTTTTATCATGTGATTACACTTTAGAGTTTAAGAATATATTCTGTTTGACTTAATTATATAACAGGATTTCAAATACAAAAGGGATCTACACACTGAACATTTGACTTTTCTTTCATTTTGAGTATTTTGAACATTGACTAAATACCTCCAGGAAGTCATCAAGCCCCAGCTTAGTGAACTCATACTGCAAATGTACACGGAAGTTCATGTCCTCCACAGAATGGACCACAATATTGATGAACTGCATACAGGCCACCTGAGACACAAACACATTCATATCTCGCACAATCAAACAGGTACCCAAGTGAAAAATACCCAAGTGCTTCCATGCACCAACCATGAAGTCGATGTTCCCATCTTCACTACGGAAATACTCCATCAGCTTTTCAAAGCGGTGCTTCTCCTTACAAACCTGCAGATAGTTTTATTTAGACATTTACTGAAACACAGTGACCCCTGAGTACAATCAGATAGTTCAAGTGTTAAATATATAGTGTGATAGACAACAATATGCTCACAAATAAACATCCTACTTAGAACACTTTGAGAAGAACAAACATAACAGAACAAATTATTGAGTTTTCCATTTCTCAGACTTCTTTATAGACTTTATGGAAAAAGTGGGGGGAAAAGGGGCAATGTTAGGCCTCATGTTTCACCATAGAAAAATAGAAACTTGCAGAAAATGCTGCGATTAACAATACTACTTGATATTTAAAATACTTCAATCAGCTTCTTGCTCTAGGTCAATAACACCCTGCTGAATTAAATGTGGAGCATTTAATTCATTAGTCTAAATTCAAAGTTAGTTCAACCACTGACTCTTTGAAGACTAGTTCTGCCAGTCTGCAGACAGCATATCACATCAGTCTCTCTCACAGTATTGTTGTAACTGCAGAGTTGATTAGCTCTCCTACTTTCTCAGGATAGAGTTGGACAGTTACAGGGTAATTGGCCCATTTCCGGTATTTAAATGACTAGGCAAACAAAACTGAGAGGTTGAGTGAACGGTTGAGTCTGGAGGCAATTCACTCCCCCCAAAACACAGATCTTTATCAAAGATGTGGGTTTAATAAAACGACTGGCTTAAAATGTGGTGTTTTCCCACAGATGCATTTGGGAAGCAAACAAAAAGATATTGCCAGCTAATTGGCTTTGTATGTGCACAAACTAAAACAAAACAACTTTTTTTTAACATTTCATACAGCATCTGTGGTTATTGTAATACACATGCAGGTGTATATGTATATCCCAGGATCTACCTCTTTGAAGTTATCAAACGCTGAGAGGATGATTTCATGACCACCTCGCACCAAACATACAGCAGCCAGCAGCTCCAGGACCAGCGCCTTTGTTCTGTAAGCAGAACAAAAGCTTCAGTGAGCATTCAACTGGCCTAGAGTGGCAGAGCAGGGTTTGCACAATAAGACAGGTAACATTACCAACTTGACAGATCATCACCCACCCACACCTGCTTAGATCTATCCTTCAGGGAGAACAGCAGCTTTTTGTCCATTGTTATTCAATTTTCAAAATCAGAAATGTGATATCGCACTTTCATCTTGAGCCTCTCATAGGGGTCAGGTCTGATGTTGAGTATCAGTAATTGTAGTTGGGGACAATTTTTCAGAGATGTTTTGAAATGACACAATCCCAGAAAACCTTTAAAGCTGTGATTGAGCGATAGATTAGTCCACTGATTCATTGAGAGTAAGAAAGGCTGGGGTTTTTCCATGCTTCAGTCTGAAATGATCTAAGCTTTCAACATGCAATTAGTCAGACTGACAGTAATCCGCTCTAAAGAGCTCATTCCTACCAAACAAATGCACAACTCTAATCTCCAACTTCACACCCTAATGAAAACTAAAGGCCACTGAAAGTATTGCATTTAACAGGCTCCTTCGCTAGTTACCAACACTGTAAAAAAATTTATCATCATTTTTAAATACAGGTAAAAGACTAAAAATGTTATGGTAAAAACTTGTTAATTGGTTAACGGTAAGATCCCATATATATATTCTATACAACCAAAAAGTATATTAGATCTAATGAAACATGCAATTTTACAGTGAAATACTCCTAAATATTCAGATTCTGGAGGTGAAAAAAATCAAGTCTAGATTAATTGACTGTTCACACAGAAAGTTTTTTTTTTCCATTCCACTGCGCTGCTTTTCCGTTGTTTCTTATGAAAACATAGACGAGACTGACCGCTCTGAAACTACTTTCAAAAAAAGAGGAACTCAAGTTATAAGAAGTAAAACAATGTGTCTCTAGACTTTGCTTTTTTCCCATTTCATTGCCCCGATACTGTTTTTTTTTTTACATAAAAACATGTTCTGTCCCTTAAAACTATTAAACAATAACTTAATTCTTACCTTGAGTTCTTATTGTTCAAACTCAGGGCAATTTCGTTGACCGCATGCGCGTGAGACATGACAAGGTTGAAGCCATACTAGGGTGAGAAAGGAAAAAGCAATGTGGTTTGAGTATAAAAACACATTTACCCCATGGAATAGTTATTGAATAAAAATGCTGTGATGCCTTTGTAAAATGGACAGACACTGATATGAAAAACAATCTGGATTAGTTCTTGTGTTTGATAAGGTTTCAGAATGGGCAGACATCCCCAAGGTTTTTGTGACCAATCAGGTCTGTGCATCCTGTACCTGATAGTTCATGATTGCTCTGAGGCACATGATGCACACGTGTACATCATCCTTTTGACTGACTAATCTGGAGTTCTTGATGGTTTTGCTGTTGGAAGTTGAGCCATAGCTGTAATATAAGGACAAAGTTAGTAGTTCACAAGTGCAGTGTTTGATTTGACAGAACACACGCCACATAAAGAAATACTTTCATTCGTGTGAGTTGTCTACCCTCAGGAAGTGTGGCTTTGGCTCAGTGGGCAAAATAATGCACGCATGTGACTCCTAGCTTCAGTGCAAAGCACTAATGTTCCTTTCATAGCATGAGCATTCTTATAACCAGTGAAGTGAGACCGGAAGCTAACTGACAAGTCAGTAACAATAGTTGACACTTTCCTCAAATAGGACTGAATTACTCATGAAACAATGCAAAAAGAGGCTAAACATTTTATGTGAAAACTATTATATTTATTATAGTAATTATCCAGCGTAAAATTAACCTTGGATGAGTAGTTTAAAACACATTCAATTTTTGTATTAAAAAAAATCATTTGATATTGGGGGCACACCTCAAATTTATTCGAAGGTCCAAACTGAGCAAAAATATGCAAATATGCAAAAATATGCTGCTGATAATAATATGACCAAAATGTAGAAATTCTGATCACTTGTGTTAATAAAAAAAAACAGTATAGCAGACTACTTAACTCAAGATCCATATAAATATAAGTTGAAAATAAATAAGTTAAAAAAATAAAAGATTAAAAATATATATATTCTTATGTTTACTTTATAGAAATCAGTAAATATTTCACAGCAAAAACACTTATACCATGACGTGAAGTTGGAGGTTTTTTTAAATGATACTAAAAGTCCTTTTTACTTGCTAAAAAAGTATAAACTAATAATCACATGACAAAAATTGAGTTTTGATCATGGTAATAATTTAGAGGCCTTAGAAATTAGCATTTCAAATATTTGGGTTGGCTTTAAATGGATTTTTTTTAGGACTTTGAGGCTCTTTTTTACCCTGTTCTTGGAAAGTGCCAGTTCTTCAAGCTTCTTCAAAAAAAAAAAAAAAAAGAAAGAATAATAATAAAAAAAATGTAACAGTCTCCAAACTAACTATTACCAGCAGCCTGAATCAAACCAATGCAAGTTATCATAAAAGCGAACATACAGTCGTTTTAAAGCGAGGCAGAGCGTAGCAAGCACAAGCAGGCCAGTACATACCGGAGGACGGATTGCCGCGCAGAGCGGACCAGCGTATTGCAGCCATTCTGGTGCAGATCCTCAATGGACCTGCTCCAGGACTTAGCCTTGTCCAGCGAAAAGTCCTCGCCAATCTCCAGCCCTTCAAAATCCAACCTGAGCCGCATACACAGAGCGGGGGTAAGGGTGGGGAGGGTTAGCAACAGAGCTCAGTAACAGGGGGTCCAGGGTTTTGCAGAGAGCCGCACAGGACCATCCAAGCACAAAATAGCAGGGCATAACAAAGCAAAAAACAAAATGCAGCGCACCTACAACGAGGCCTCCAGCACACTCATAATCATTAAACAACAGTGAATCCATCACAGTCCTTATCTACAGAGGAAGCCTGGCTTCTTGTTGGGATCTTTTAAGTGTCCTAAAGATTGTGCATGGATTGGCGTGTTGTGAAGTTGACAGTGGTTGGTTGCTTTTAGGGTGTGTCACTTACATGACGGCACACTGGGCAAAGGAGAGATACTCCACCAGGATGTCCAGGCCTCTGTTCTCATCATTGAGGAACTCACGAACCCACCTGCCAAATTAAAGAGACAGATCATGTTAACATCCTACTGAAATCAAACACTCTATATACACTACCATTCAAAAGTTTGGGGTTAGTAAGAAATATTTACAAGGCTCTTAAAATGTTAAAATATGAAAGACAGAGACAAAGATTTTAAACAGGAGTGAAAAAATAAAACAGTTATTTTTCTAGACTGTCAACATGACCTCAAACTTAACCCTAAGACTGACAAGTGAGCATGGATTTATTGTTAATGATTCATCACTGGTGGATAAAATCAAGCCCCTTTTATTGTTAAATATCCTATTGAATTAATACACCATATTATAGAAGTAGCAAATGTTGTCTCTAAAAAAAATGTTGACTTTAAAATCAAGCTCAGAGTTGACTGGTTTGGCAAGACTAATATGGAAAGTCCAGAATAGAGGCTAGTTTTAGATTTGCTTCATTTAGCTCCAGATTTCTGGGGGGAAACTTAAAGCAAAAGGAATTCCCACCATGCAGAGCAAAGGAACGTGGAGATCATAGCTTGAGAGAAGAGGTTAAATCCCTGACAGTGGGAGTGACTGCCTCCCCTTGTCATGTGGTGGAAGGATGGACGAACCCAAAAGCAGACTGATTGCTCAACACAGAATTTATTCAAGACAAAACAGAAAACAAAACCCACGAGGGGGCAAAACAAGACTGGGTGGCAAACACTAGACTATGACTGAGGTAACGACAGGAACAATACTTAGACAAGAGCAAACTCTCGAATAACAGTTTTCTCAATGATTTACTCACTGTTAGCATAACACAACATCCAACAGCTCTCACGGCAGGTTTAACAATGAACCCACACAGGACAGAAAACACAAGGGGAAGATAAAGGGAGACTAATGAGAACATAACAGGTGACACAGATGGATAATCAAGACTAAACAAGGGTAACAAGGGGGCGGGGTTAGGTGACAAGACAACGCAACCACACAGCCCAAACAAATGGCCATGTGCTTACACATAAAACATGGTTCTGCCATGATCCTGCCACAAGACTATGAAAAATCAGCAACATGATGGCAGAATCATGACACCCCTGAGCAAGCATTCATTTATATACACATATGCATATTTTTTTTTCCTGCTAGTCTCTCATTTTCATTCTTATTTTACCTCTCAAACACAAGCTGTAATGATTAGTTGAAATCTATCACTATTGTTAAATGGCCATGGACGCATCAGAAAAAAAGCAACAAGACACCCAAAAGAGCACAGGAAAGACAGACAAAAAAAAGTGCGACTGAGCAAGAAACAGACTTTTCAGATTGAAAAGGTGGTGGGGGCTCACTCGATCATCAGCTTCCTGTCCACCACCTCCCCCTCCCCGCTCCCCTCTAGACTCTTTTCCTGTCCGGCCAGATGCTATTTCAGATTGTCTTGGCAAAGCAAGGAGTAGCACATCGGAAAGAGGCCAGGGATCGGACACATGCAATAAACAGTCCTCTGTTCCATTTCATCCAGCCCCAAAAAGTCAGCGAAAATGGCTTGCCTCCTCTTTTCCTTTTGTTCTTAATGAGAAACACATTACCCCCAGCTCTTAATAATGCAGGAGAGGAGTGTATTGGTTATTTATGGCTCACACAGAAGACAAAGGAAGTAATTCAGAATCATATTTTACCAGTGTCTTCTGAGATTTTGCTCACATTCTATGTGCCTGTGTACGAGTGTTCAGGAAGATACTTTGAAACAGTAGTTTGAACAGCTACTCAATGCAAGTAATTCAATTTACCGCCTTTACTTTAAGAAGTAGTTAGCTGTCACAAATTGAGGAGGAGAGTCCAAAAAATGGTCCTTTAATGACAATAACCTCAGATAACCAATGACGATTAAGGCAAAAGTAACCGTGTCTACATGAACAACAACAACCGACCACTGAAGGGTGAAACGGAGACACTTAAATACAAAGTGATAGTGAGATAATGAACAGGTGTGATGATTAGATGAGTGATTGATTGAAAACTTTATTGAACAACAATCAACGTGAAGTATTCAAAAGGATAAAAACACAATAAAGCCCAAGGGCTTGTTTCCATTGTGGTCCTTCATGGAAGACGAGAAACAGTACATAGACAAAATAACATTTAAAACAGTAGAGAAAGAAGGCATACAAAATACAAACACTCAAAATAACAGATAAGAGCACAATAAAAAGAACGAAAACAAGAGTCAGATTCCCAGATAAACAAGCTGAGTGTCCATGACAACTGATGACTGGCGGGAAACCAAGACAAAGAAACATGTGATTGAAGATAAACTAAAAGTCCATGAAAAAACAGAGATAACTAAGCATTTGTGACATTATGCCCCATCCCAAAAGGTGCAACATCGTGCCATAACAATAACAATCAAATGAGGCAGTGAGGATGGGGGCTTAGGAGGTGAGCGAGGGGCCGGTGAAGGGATAGTGACAGGAGATGGTGATGGAGGAATAGTGACGTGAGGATGATGATAGGCTGATGCAGCCGACCTTGAGCGTCACAGTGCCGACAGCCCACGGAAGAGTCGAGGGAGGGAGGAGCCACGCTGTAACAGTGGCTGACCACAACTGGGGTAAGACCAACACTGACAAGGCCGAAGGATCCACTCCCGCAGACAGAAAGCCGATGGAACTGAGCGACATCGCTGGCACTGGAAACCCAGACGGTGCCGCCACGATGATCATCTGAGGCAGAGCCGGTCTAATGTAGGAGAGAGGCGAAGCTGAAGGGAAGGAGGAAACCGCCATAGCTGTAGAGATAGAGGAACGGAGCGTAGCTGACAGCCCACAAGTGTCGAGTGACCAAGGGGGAGCCGGTGGAACTATAGGGAACCCGGTGGAGCTGCAAAGCCAAGGGTCTCTGTTGGAGCTGAAGGTGGGAGGATGGGCCGAGATGGAGCGAAGTGATCAGATGCTGGAGGCAGAGCCGAGGGATCCTCTTGCTCTGGCACTGCTGGTTGTTGAACGACCTGAGGCTCGATGTCACAGCAAGGCTTCCCCAGAGACGACGAAGGACTGCAAACATCTAGCAGGCTGCAGGGACAGGCTGATCTCTGCAGTTATGGCAGCAGATAGAAATCGTTCGTAGATATAGTGATGACGGACAGACTGAATTTAGTGCTTTCTTAAAACAGTGATGATAAAGTACCGGGTAGGAGTTGATATGTCCGCATTGAAGACCATCAGCCAGGCCTCAGTTTCCACCAGCATTCCCTTAACCTCTAGTGTCATGGGCTCACCCCTCATGGGGTCAGACTCACCGATAGGTTCAGCTCTTTCCTTTTCATCTCGGGCTCTGGCTCACACGTCGCCGCAGTTGAAGGTGGTGAAACGGGGTCTGGCTGTGTTCTGGACAGGGGATAGATGTTCTTTAGGTCTACAAGGTACTGATAAAGCCCCGATCCAGAAGAATTACTTCAGGGTCTTGCTGGTGACGGCAAGACGATAATCCATAATAGGTTAGTTGTTCTGTCACAAGATGAAGGAGAGTCCAAAAAGGGTTCAAAAAACAAAAATAATCCTTTAATGACAACAACCTCAGGTAATCCACAGAGGTAAAGTAACAGCGTGTCTACACACAAACACGAACAACAACCCACCACTGAAGGATGAAACAGAACAACTTAAATACACAGTGATAATGAGATGGTATAACGAACAAGTGTGATGATTAGATGAGTGTCCATGACAACTTTGACTGGCGGGAAACTAAGACAAAAGGCTTGTTCGACTTGACAGACCGACTAGTTTATGACATCGAAGTATCGCAAGAGCGATTCAAATGCATATGAGGCCGTCTGTTCTCTGCTCGCTCTCAAGGTACATTGATGTCATTGACCGATCGATCTGTGCAGTGCCGGTTCAAGTCGAACAAGCCTAAAGAAACATGTGATTGAAGATAACAAACTAAAAGTGCATGAAAAAGAATCAAACATCAAAGATAACTGAGTGTTTGTGATATTAGCTGTACTACGGACAACTAATAAAAAATTAGCTAGAAACTTAAGAGCAATATTTTCTTAAATATTTAAATATAAGATGATATAACTAATTTATTCTTTAAATGTATCATTTAAAATATAAAATTGCTGTTATAAAATGTTAAAATATTAAGAAAACAAAATGATAATACTTATAAAATCATAAATTATAGAAATATTTAATAAATAATATACATTTAAATAATATTATTTTAGTGTAAATTAGCAGTGAATTGATAAACTTCTCTTAAAATAGACTAAAGTTCACACTAAACAAAAACTAGGCTTGTCCGATTAAAAACATTGCACCACACAGCAGCATGTAACTGAATATTTTGCCACAAAAAATATCTAAAATTATTTGCTACCATGTGGAGACCGATAAAGCATTATCTTTGAATCGTTCATTTTGCACTGAACATCGTGCATTTGAATTGTTCATTGAATTAATTCTCTCAACTGCCTATTATAATGCACAATACAATGTGACATTTTGTAATATGTCACTGTAGCATTTTGTATTATGTAAAACAGCTGGACT
This sequence comes from Cyprinella venusta, assembly GCA_038021265.1. Lineage (NCBI taxonomy): Eukaryota > Metazoa > Chordata > Actinopteri > Cypriniformes > Leuciscidae > Cyprinella > Cyprinella venusta. Next base: position 18,049,968 of record CM075883.1, on the reverse strand, counting down.
ATTAAAAATATGCAGGAAAGTTATGGCACTACTGCTAGTTAGTTACTTCCCATCGCTTATGTGTATGGGTTCATACAGTTGGTACGGATGTAACAAAGCATGCGGTTGTGTGTGAATGGCGTCACAGTTTCACAACACATTGTTTTTTGTATGTATAAGTGTGTGTGTGTCCTTGAAAGCGGAATATAAACAGTGAAAAGATGTTCCCAGTTGTCAATGTTTCATTGTACCTCATTGTGTTGCTGATTTGTGTCAGTGTTTTGTCTGCGTTCATCAATGTGAGTTATAAAGCTTTGTGTGTGTGTGTACGTGTCCTTTCATACATTGTTGGATGCTCCAGGCTTCCTGGCTCTCCGGCATACACTACTCAGCTTCCTGCTTGCTAAAGCTGCTAAGGGGGTTGTGTTGTGTGTGAGGGACGAGATGAATAAAAACCATCTGGACGCTGCCGAGGTCTACAGACAGTGCTATAAGCACAGGGAACCTGGCAGAACAGCCCAACAGCAGGGATGTGTGCATGGGCAAACACTACCTCTAGCTTTCTACAACAGGAAGAACAAAGAAAGAGTGATTCTTTAGAGGGGGAAAACCAAACAATACCCCAGCTTCCCACCCATACCACTAGCAGTGCTATTGTTCCCTGCACTGTATACAGGAGCCTCATAACCTCAATGCATTGGTTACTGGAGGATCATGGGATGTTACTCCGGGTGATTGCTGGGAAGGCTATTTGTAGAAATCAGCTCAAGATGAAGAGATGTGAAAGGAGGATTAAATGAGAGGAGACAGGAATTAGTCACCCTATGTGATTGGTTCTCAGCGATATCTCCAGTTCTCGCAGGACTTTGGTGGATTCCTGAACCCTCCTGCGGAATTTCTGCACACAGAGAAACTGATGATTATCGGCATGTTTGGAGAAAACTCTGCTTTTTTTTTTAAACATTTCAATAAACACTAACTAGTGCCTTGTAAAACATATTAGCAAATAAAATATGTCAACACTAATGTCCTGCATATACACTGCCATTCAAAACTTTATGGTTATTGGTTAATGGTCTAAAATATAGTTAAAAAAATTAATTAATTGTGAATTATTATTACAGTGTAAAAAAGTGATTTCTAATTTATATACATTGAAATGTAATGTATTCCTGTAATGGCAAAGCTGAATTTTCATAATTACTCCAGTCTTCAGTGTCACGTGATCCTTCAAAAATCATTCTAATATGTTGATTTGCTTTAAACACATTTATTATTATCAATGTTGAAAACTGTTCAATATCTGCTTAATTTTTTTGTAGAAACTGTGATACATTTGTTATGGATTTTAAAGATGAGTATTAATTTGCATTAACAGAAATCTTTTCCAATGTTACAAATATCTTTGAATTTAAATGTAACGTATCCTTTCTGAATTAAATAAAATCTTACTGACCCCAACATTTTCAACAATTTATATATTGTATGTAAATGTACATAAAATCTTCTTTTTTTATCTTGTATTAAATCTTGTATTTTCTTTACCATTTTCCTCCCTGTCTTTACAATGAAAGGGGCAATTATTCTCTGCTGTTGATTTTAGTCTTCTATGCAAAGAATTAATCTGTCTTCAGTAAGTTGTGGAAGTTCAGAACAAGCCAAGTTCATTTTCAATAGACAGTCTTTTTTTACAGGGAAGAACATGTTTAAAGTTTTAAAGATACAATATGTTTTAAAAGAACATTCACTAAAAGATATGAAGGGGAATTTTATTTCTCACAACACAACCGCTTTAACTGCTGTAAATAATGTTCACATATAACCAGCTGAGAAACAGACAATGGTTATATTTTCTAGAGGTTGATGCTGACCTTGCGTGTGACTCTTGGGTCTAAATATCCACGTAGTTTCTGGATGTATGTATGTGGAGGATTCTTCACTTGGAAACGCTCCTAACAACCAGAAGAGGGGGGAGAAAGTTATACACAGATTATTAGACATCTCAGATAATATATGAACGTTCTGTTTTATCTAACACATGCACGTATTCTTAAAATATCTATTATTATAAACTGTAACTATAAACTCCCTTTTTCAGCAACATAGATTTGTCAAGATGCATGACTAGACATGTATAAATAGTAGTTTTACAAAGTCAAAGTCATCCTTTTTTCTACATGATCCTGTATTTAACAAGGTGTGTAGTTTTACCAAATAGTACAGTTTCTCTAAAAAAAATCCCTCATGTCATTCCAAGCCTGCATGACAGTATGAACTCAAAAGGAAAAATACTAAAGACTGTACAGGCTGCTCTTTTCCATGCAATTAGAATGAATGGGGACCAAAATCACCATAAAATGTTCATAAAAATAATCCATATGACTAATTGAATACTTCAGTCCCCGTTCATTTTAATGAATTCACAGAAGAATATGGGTTTAAAACAATATGATGGTGAGTAAATTATGAAAGCACTTTCATTTTTGGGTGTACTGTTCCTTTAAATGATATCCTGTTGTTCAGAATCTTGCAATCTACCTTTTCTATTGTGTAAGAAATAATTAAAATCTTTTTCTAAGTGTCTATAAAATGTCAAGCAATTTGTTCTCTTAACTTGTTAATAACAATTGTAAAGGTCATGTCGACGACACCATTGTTGGAGGCATGTTCTTCAAGACTGCATTACAGAAGCAAGGGTGTGGCATAAGTGTGGGTCACTGTGGAGGCTGTACCTGGTCACAGATGAGGTCCCACTTCTTCTCATTATCATACTGCCGGAGGAGACGTGCTTTATCTGGAGGCAAGTTCATAGAGTTCTGAAAAACAGAGAGCACTTTTGCATCAGAACAAACAGGAAGTCATGTTTTCCTCAGTCTACCCATGGAGACGTCTCTGTGCGTCTCTTTTTTTTTGGGTCACAGTGGTTTCTAGCCAGATACGAGAAACCCTGCAATATCTGATCTCACGTCCTGTGCTGACTTCTTATATCCTGTTTCAAATCCTATTTATCTTCAGAGTCAGACATCAAGAAAATCTTTGTACCAAATTCTCCATCTCTAACTATATGAAGGAAATTATGAGCAGTGCTTGCCTTTGCAAAACTCACTACCACAATTGTGGATGATTGCCAGGGTGTTGCTATGCAGTTGCTATAGTGCTCTGTTTGTAGTGTGTTGTTATGTGTTTACTAAGGGGTTGTTAGAAAGTTACACACCAAACTGAATTACATGATGTAGCATTCATGTTCATAGCACAAAAAAAAATGCAGGATTAATTACGTGCCAAAGTTTTTCTGGAATTAAGCAATTACGTAAAAGTCGCTGTGTTACTGTGTATCAGAGAACACAATGTGCTGAAAGAGCTGATATTAAGTATAAACTTATTTTACAGCAGAGCAACAGCTAAATAGAACCTTGCTTGCAAATTTATTAAAGTCAAAGACTTTATAAACAGAAAGACGGTTCACTCAAACGAATGGGAAAAAGAGCATACATTTTGTTTCCAAAGACTCAAATGCATTGCAAAAAACAAAAGCCTGAAAACTGCTATTTTTTGTCTTGATTAAAACATTTAGAAACTAAATTTATGAGACAGTTGTTGTCATATTTCATTGGTGATTTCAAATAAGAAATTCAATTGTAAGCTTGGTGAACAGCTTTGGAGAATTGGATGTTTCCCCACTCAAAGAAATAGTAGCTGCACTTGCATGCCCGAGAGGAGTTTCAATAAGTGAAATAAGTGAAAACTTGAAAAGTGCTTAATATTTTTTACGAAAACTGTTTTTTTTTCAGGATTTTAATTATTAGAAAGATTAAAGGAACAGCATTTATTTGAAATTAAATTTTTTTATTATAAATGTCTTTACTGTCACTTTTGATCAATTGAAGTATTAATTTCTTGAAATAAAAAAATCTTACTGACTCCAAACTTTTAAACCAGGCCTACTGTATGTTCTCATAATGCTCATAAATCAGTGTGATTACAATAATAATGCTATTGTACTGATATATAAATTATTGAACTGCATGCCATTTCTTAGCAGGACATTGCACATAGGCCTATTACTCTCTTTTTTCAGGTCACGTTTGCACTACAAACAGAACAGTAAGTGATTTGTCTTCTAAATGTCTTTAATGGTGGAACACACGCTGAGTCAGTTGTGGGGTGTGAGCTGAGCTTTTTGTCTCCAACAACATTGAATTTCTCTTTACTAACCTGAGACTCTGTGTTGTGATTAAAGATAACTAACAGATAGGCACTGAGCCAGATTATCACAGCATGTTACAGACCTCTCAGAGGGTTTCCCTTTGAAGATGGTAAAGGTGTTTGTTCTGAAGATGCCATACACCCCCATATCAACACCCGCCCGAGCATCTGTCTATCACCTACGTCCTTGCACTCCACATTAGAGTGATTCATCCACCCAAAAAGTCAACAGCTTCAAAGTCTACAGCCAAGGCAACATATCATCTCAGTGAAATTACATGACCACATCATTATAAACAACATGTTTTTCCAGTCATTCTGACTCTATGATTTGTGGAAAGTGCATATTGTGTGTTGAAAGAATTTGTTTTATTTTATTTCCACTGTAAAGTGATTCCACCTTTCCACAAGCCCATATGAATCATATTCAGTGACAAGTCTGGGAAAGGGTGGTGGTGAATGCAGTATGTATTATAGTAGTGTCAGAACTAAAATGTCCTGATAATTAACACAACCCCACGTCGTCCAAGATGTTCATGTTTTTCTTTCTTCAGTCGAAAATTTAGGTTTTCGAGAAACATTCCAGAATTTTTCTCCATATAGTGGACTTCAATAGGATACAACGATTTGAAGGTCCAAATTGCGGTTTCAATGCAGCTTCAAAGGACTCTATATACAATCCAAGCCGAGGAATAAGAGTCTTATCTAGCGAAACGATTGGTAATTTTCAAAAAAAAAAAATATTTATTTATACTATATAATAATATTAATTTAATATAATATAATATTAATTTATACTTTTAAACCACAAATGCTCGTCCTGCACTAGCTACGTGATTAACAACACACTACGTAATTTGTTTTTCAATATCCGGAAGAATTCTTCTTTTTTTTTTTTTTTTTTTTGGGGGGGGGGGGGGGGGGTTAGGTTGTTGGTTGCCGAGTACAAATAAGTTGTGGCCCCTTTAAGAGCTGTGCGCTCCAAAACACGAATTTGAAACTAAATATTTTGAAGAGTGCACCAATCATTAGCAATTATTTAATAAGTTATAAACAAATAATTTATAAATGTTTATTCAGAATTAAAGTCCACCGTTGTTCGATTACAATGGAGCTGTAGATTTAGAAATTGGGTTATAAATCCGATGCTCTCAGACAGTTCAGCTTCCAACCTTTAATACAACAGCAGACAGACTCAACTGACCATGTAGTAAATTTGTTTTGTTTGAAACCACATTCGACTGGAAGACATCCCAATTATGATGACTAGGGTTTGTAATGTCTGAAAAGCTAACAAATTTCAGTAGAAATGACAATGTGTAAAAAGAGGCCCTGGAGAATGTTATTTGTGAAGATCTCAAGCATTACCATCCCCTCCCACAATTCCCCTTCCGATGTTTTTTTATTCTTCAGTAGTGACCGACATTGTGCATTCCAGATGTCCAGAGTTACAGAAGGAATGTGCCGTGTTTATAACAGTAATGAATTTGGCTATAAATTATCTCACTTCATCTTTTATTTCACTCTATTTTCCCTGCATCCCCTTCTCTTTGACAGAGCGTACAGATTTTACATTCTTGGAGGATAAAAGTTTTATCTCTTTCTCTAAATCTTTCTCTCTCTACTCTCTCCGACTCAAATGTCAAAGATGGAGTGGGCGAATCCTACACTTGTTAGCATGCAGCATGTAATGAATGATGTAAACGGCAGCTCTTTCTGATGAGCTCACTGCTTCCGAACATTTCACAAAACAAACCGCATCTATTGTTTTTGAGGAAGAAAGGACAGAAAAGCCTACAAAAATACCATCATCCATGCTTAGTCAATATGAAAGCTTCCAGTCTCTGAGGAAATACACACTGCAATTTTATGTCAGCAAAACAGCAAAAGAGTCTGTTGATCAAATCCAGTTTGAAAGAAATTTAATTTCATTATTTCCATATTTTTCGAGATGGTCCTCACTGCAGAACACAAAATCCAGGGGGAGCCACCTTACATATACCAAAACCTTGACATCTCCACCCCCTGATCCCTAACCCCACCACTAATCCTACCCATCTCCACCCCAAACAAAGTCGATACATAAGTCCAGCCCCCTAAGCTATAAAAGAGCAACCTATGGAAGCTTCAAAATAGGAGTCAGAGGTTGGATCTGGCCATGTTGCTGGGTTGTCAGGGGACTGCCTAGTGACCATTTGTTGGTCTGATATGTAATTAGGGCACTTAGGACACAGAGAGGTTCCAGTCCTCCATTCACATGACAATCCAAGATCTGGTGCCACATCACTGATAACAGCAGCTGCAAAGAGCTCAGATGAGTCTTTATCTGATCTACAGTAGCTCTCTGAGTTTTAGGCCAAGAAACGAGTGTCTAAGTAAATAAGTTTAAGTTTCACTTTTCGGATTCAGTTCTGCAGTATTTACCCTAGGGGTTTTTCTCAGGCCCCAAGAGCTTCCTGCACAGATATTATTAGCCAAACCATTGGAGATCTACACCACCACAAAGAAACTTGCATAAGTACAAAAAATAAATAAAAAAATATCATAGAACACATAAACGTCTTTGAATCAAAGGGGGGACCATCAAAACTCACTGAAGTAAGATCAAAGAAAACACTATGAAGATTTTAATATTTATATAGTTGAATGAGAAAAACTAGCCTGTCCACCCCAGGCCACGTTGAAAACAGCAGTCAGAAATAACAAAATGCTAAATTCGGTCCTAACCACTGAGATGGCACACAGTACAATGGAATGAATCTGCTTTGTCAATTCCTGGAAAGGAAGAACATGTTATTTTGGCATAAAAAGTCCCACACATTCAGCATGAAACGTGTGCAAACATTATAATACAAAAAGGTTGTCATGTCCAAAAATATGAATAATAAAACATAACAAAACAAAAAACACCAGATGATCTACATTCCCCAAAAGGCCTTCCTTACTCTGCTAGAGCAAAAGGATCAGCTAACTGGCAATCCCTAATCTAATTTTGCTAATCTCATTTGAGTTTTCCTACAAAAGTCCAGTCTTGTTTTCCAGCCATAATGATTTAAAAAGAGACCCACATCTTACATGTGAGATGAAAATACCTTCAATTTCCAAAGTAGGACCAATGTCTGAAAATTAAACATAAAATCAACTCCCTAAAGCTCTTAACTTCCAGAATAGAGTGCACTCTACCCACGACAGGGACAAAAAGAGCTTCTGTTTGATCCCAGTATAGTTTGTGAAAGGGTGACTGTGGGGACACAACAAAGAACCATTCCCTTTCTCTGGCATGTTGAGTTGTTTGGCAAATGATTATGTTGAACAATAGACTGTGGCTATCGGTTACACTCGTTTTTAACACTAAAGTAAAAAAAAAAAATTCTCAAGTGCAATGTAGCCTATTTTATTTTCTGGGAACATGAATTTTTACATGTATGACAAATATGGAAAACCCCTTTCTAATAATACCAAACAATTTCAAAAAAGGAGAAATAGAAGTGTGGGAGAGGAAAGACCCATTATAAGATGAACCGTGTGATTAACTGGAAATTAAAGTGAGCAAAGACCATGCTACAAATTACAGGTGGAGTTAAATTAACTATAGAAATTTGGACAGTTGGCTGATGAGGGAGTAGGGGGGAGAAAGACTGTTAAGAGAACAGTAGCTTGATTTGTTGTTGGGTATCCGATTGCAGAGAATGAAGAGAAGAGCCCAAAAGACAGAGAACAGAAGGGGGAAACAAACCCCAGTCACGCACAGCCCTCCTTACATGATGGAAAGCACAGTTCAGACAGGGAGACAACATAAAGTCAAAGAAACCAATCTGTGCTTTCTCATCTGGAGGCTTGGCCTCCTGTTAATGAATTGTAACATTGCCAGAACTACCAGTGTAAACTCTTCAAAGTCAACATGAAATGTACTCACAATTTTTTTCTTCTATAATGTGATAGAAATCTGACCTATTTCTGATTTCAACAATATCTCATATTTGCCAATACACCAAAAGGAAAACTTCAATTTGAATTCAAACATTTCTTTCTTAGCATTGTTTTCCAAAACCAAATAATCTAGACTTAATCCACATTAATTTCACAGCTCCTTTCTTTTACTTTACATCAAAAATTGCCTTATTTGTCATCAATGGCTTTAAGAGACACCATCTGAAAAAATCTGGAAAAAATTCCTAGATATAATGATATAATGATATAATGATATTTGTTTAAATAATTGTAATATTATAATTAGTATTACTTATGTTTTTATATTATATAACAATTAATAATAATGATATCCTCTGCAGAGGATGGTGGAGCCTATCAGCATCCCAGACCACAAATGGAGAAATTTGTATTATTGCAATCAATTGATATTATTTACAATATTTAAGTTGCTATTTTTGATCAAAAATTATTATAAAATTTTCTTTAAAATAACATGGACTGATGAATCATTCCTAATAAGAACAGGACCATATAACATATTAATAAACTATAATTATGGTTAATTTTGATTTCATATTGACTTTAAAAGACAGATACTGGTAAAAGACCCTAAGGGGCCAACATCACAAATCAGCATCATTCAAAATGGCCCGTCTTACCCATATTAATGTGGTCAAATATTAGTCTTCACCAGGGGGACAGCTATGGCATGTTTAAAAGAGGGCCACACACTTTTACAGCCTTATTTGGCTGGTCCTCCGTCCGCTCTGAGAGGTCAGTAGGAGTTCATGTGAGCAAAAATTCTTAGCTGCATTTATAAACACAAACAATGCAAAAATGTTTTGCGCCCATGTAAAGCTCCAAGTGACTGCTCCCATGCTTGAGCGTAGACTCTGAGAGACATCCAACATAAACTCCTCCAAAGCCCACTTAAACCTACAAGCTTAATGTAATTTAAACCGTAAAGCCAATAAGAGTGGTTTACAAACTGATCTAATCAGCTCTTTGACTACTAAGTCAACAGGTAGAGTCCTCTACTTCCCTCCATTTTATCAGTTTTAATGGTAGCCTACTGTAGTAAAGGAAGAATGAGGGGGGAAGTCTGGGATCTTATATTCTTTCAATGGATCTAGCATGTGTCAGCATAGTCGACTAGACCAGAGGAGACCGCCAGACACACACCGTCTCCCCATCTAAACCGTCTCCGCCGTTCAGCTACTGAGCTCAACCTAATAGGTCCCCAGGCGCCGAGCGTCAACGCAGGACCTGAGGAATGTACACCGACCCTGCCAGATATAGTGGACTGCGAGTTTGAATGGGAAATAATAGCTCTTACTGAACGTCACACTGAGCTGAAGCCTTTTCCTCCCATTTTTCCAAAATTGTTTGGTACTTTTGGGGAAAAGTGTGTTTTGAAAAAACCCTTCTGTGCAGTCATTAATAAAGGAGTAATATGAAAACTTTCCAACCATACAGTACATTTGTAGACCCTGGTTGAAAAAACTGGCCCTATGACAAACATGGACAAATTTTATGGGGATACTTCACTTTTTTTGGAAATAGGCTCCTTTTACAACTCCCCCAGAGTTAAATAGTTGGGTTTTTATTGTTTTCGAATCCATTCGGCCGATTTTCTGATATTTAGAAGAATATCAGCAACCAGACAGTTTCTGGTCCCATTGACTTCCATAGTATATTTTTTTCCTACTATGGAAGTCAATGAGACCAGAATCTGTCTGGTTTCTGATATTCTTCTAAATATCAGAAAATCGGCTGAACGGATTAGAAAACGGTAAAAACCCAACTATTTAACTCTGGGGGAGTTGTAAAATGAGGCTATTTCCAAAAAAAAGTGGAGTTTAAAAGAGACCCTTCTATGATACTTGATAACTGGTCATTATTATACAATAGTTAGATATTAATTTAATAATATTATATTTTGAATATATGTTATTTATATATTAAAATAAAATTATATATCTATCATGACTAACAGTCTCTTAGAAGAAAATGACCTTAGGCAATGACATCACAGATATCACATGTAAACGACAGTATTGGGTTCATGGGTGAATTTTCGTATTTTGCAAACAACACAAAGTTTTGAAGTTTCTGTTCCTCTTATACCTTGTAACAGTGTATAATACAGGAAAGAAGCACAAGCACCTCAGTCATGAAGGTATCACAAGCCTAGGGGGATTTCCACCTTTAGTTTAAAAGTAACAGTTTACTCTGACCAAAAGGAGGACGGGGCAGTTCTCAAGCAAGTCTCCTGGCACTGAGCAAGACAAAATGGAGTGTGAGAAAATGCTGTCCTCCATTCACTGCTATGACACCTAATCTCCCAATCCGAACCAGTAACCTGAACCAGGCAATCACAACAAAGCAAATCCACAAAACACAAATGTCCCATCCACCACCACACAGAAAGAGAGTGAGGTCAAGGTACTAGTGAACTGCCACACCATCCCCCATCAGTTGTTTATATAAGAAACACAAACAATCCCCATTCCAAACCATTCTGGATTGAAGCCAAAATTATACTTTTTTTTCTAACGTAAAGTATACTCCATTTGATAGCGTGCACGAATGCAGGCACATGCGCTTTAGAAAGTTTCGTCTTTGTCCAGTGCCTGTGTTATTTTTCTCCAGAAGTTATGACTGTATAAAAAGTATAAAAATGTCTTTGCATTCTTTTAAACTAAAGTTTTAGTTCTGTTTTCTACTGTGAAAAAATGGCTTGTGGAACAACTGGTTAGTGCAAAACAAATTCAATGCGCATGTGGGACCTACCACAAAGTACGCGCTGTTACAAATATCAGCCTGCGCGCGTACTGTTCTGGTGACGAAATTCGCATCACATGCACTGCTCTTGCGTATGCATAAAAACCGAAGTATAGTTTGGGCTTAAAGTTGAATATGACAAATACACTCACATAAAGGATTATTAGGAACACCATACTAATACTGTGTTTGACCCCCTTTCGCCTTCAGAACTGCCTTAATTCTACATGCCACTGATTCAACAAGGTGCTGAAAGCATTCTTTAGAATTGTTGGCCCATATTGATAGGATAGCATCTTGCAGTTGATGGAGATTTGTGGGATGCACATCCAGGGCCAAAAAGATGCTATATTGGGTTGAGATCTGGTGACTGTGGGGCCATTTTAGTACAGTGAACTCATTGTCATGTTGACATGGTGCATTATCCTGCTGGAAGTAGCCATCAGAGGATGGGTACATGGTGGCCATAAAGGGATGGACATGGTCAGAAACAATGCTCAGGTAGACCGTGGCATTTAAACGATGTACAATTGGCACTAAGGGGTCTAAAGTGTGCCAAGAAAACATCCCCCACACCATTACACCACCAACACCAGCCTGCACAGTGGTAACAAGGCCTGATGGATCCATGTTCTCATTCTGTTTACGCCAAATTCTGACTCTACCATCTGAATGTCTCAACAGAAATCGAGACTCATCAGACCAGCCAACATTTTTCCAGTCTTCAACTGTCCAATTTTGGTGAGCTCTTGCAAATTTTAGCCTCTTTCTCCTATTTGTAGTGGAAATGAGTGGTACGGTGGAGTCTTCTTCTGCCCAGTAACTGAGCAGATTGTGAAATACTCAGACCGGCCCGTCTGGCACCAACAACCATGCCACTCTCAAAATTGCTTATATCACTGTTCTTTCCATTTCTGACATTCAGTTTGGAGTTCAGGAGATTGGGACCACACCCCTAAATGCATCAACTGCCATGTGATTGGTTGATTAGATAACTGCTTTAATGAGAAATTGAACAGGTGTTCCTAATAATTCTTTAGATGAGTGTAAAATATAGTAAATCAAAATAAAATAAAATAAATAAAACATTTCATTTAAAATACATAATAATAAATAATAATTTGAAGAAGATAAAATATACAATAAAAATACCTAAAATATTAATAATTATAAAATAATATAATAAAATATTCAAATAGTAAATATAATAAAACTAATATCAATAATAATTTTAAATAAAAATATATTATACAATTAAAATACATTAAAATGACAATAAAAATATATATATATTATTATTATTAAAAACTATAGAATTATTAATTAAAATTATTTAGACACAAAAACCTTTCTGTAATGACCATTTCACCAGGTTTCACAGCAGATTGTGTTGCCTTTGTTTATCAGCCCTAGGACACACCACTATTATGAGCTGTCAAAAGAGAATGAACTTGCTCATTTAAAATAAAACTAGCAGTTAAGAGAACACTAAAAATGCACAGCATATAAAATTTCCCTCTCAAATTTCTCAACAACACAGCGAGCGTTAACTGGTAAACACAGACGTTGTAATGTTGATGAGGCCATTAACGCCACGATGGTCTACAGCTGTGGTGTGCCTCCTGCATACTAGTGAACTATGCTCTTCTCCACCAGATTCCCTGGGGCCTTTAGCAACTCGGCATGTCCGCTACAAATCATAAGTCAGGTCAAAGACACAGACACACATTTCCCTCTAAAACAGAAAAGTTCAGAAGCTCATAAGACAACCTGGCCATTCTTATCTAATAAATGTTGAGAAAAATGTACACTTTCAAGCATGCTATGTGAAAGTGTCTTCTAGAACTATTCTTCAGTGATGTGGTTAATTAGAAATATTTCCTGTGATTTAAGGAAGATCATGATGAGGATTCCAGATGTGACGTCGCAATTCTATTTCTACTTGACAGGATCTGCGACACATTCATTATTCAGACTCTCTTTAATGGTGCCATGATCAAACACATCTCAGTTCTTAAATAGGAGCAGGATTCATTCTAAACATGTGAATCGGATCTGGAGTTATGAAGAAGGAACTGAGCTTATAGTCATATAAATAAAAAAAACATACGGCAAATACAATTTATAGTGAATCAGAGCCTCTGGCTGACACTTAAAAAGAGGATGTCCTGTTTGCGTCTTCGGTCGGCCACACAGGAGATGGAGAGGAACAGGGTCATAACGGATATACAGGAAAGGGAGAACAGGAGACAGCTTCACTTCGACATCAAAACATGCACGACTGTACACACTCTTGCACACATACAGTATGTTAGCATATATTTGATAGCAACTGACCTGATATATATTAATTTATATATATATATATATATATATATATATATATATATATATATATTTGTCTTTTTTTATTTCTTTTAATAATTAATCTAATTTTAGAGAGGTTTATGCTTACAACAAGAAAAAAGTATTACACATACACATGCACATACATACAGACAGATAGACGCATTAATCATGTAAAAGAAAGCAACATCTACGTATATATAGTGTTACATTATTTAACACACACAGCAATTGGAGATCTATCCATGAAAATATCATAGTGGCTCAAAATGCAGCCAGTGTGGAAAAGTGGAACTTGCTGTGCAGAATCCTAAAGAAAATCTCTAGCTGAGGAGGCCACCAGACCCATGTCATCATGATGTGAGATAATAATAATGGTGAGTTCTAGTGCAGAGTCACCACCCACCCAGTCCTGCCAACCTTAAAATACACGGAACAACGGAAATACTCTTTTCTGAACGTGAGCCTGAGAAAAGGCTCCAAAAAAAGAGGAAACATAGGTTTCCTTATCACGGGTTTTGTGATACTGATAAAAAACGAAACAACATTTATTTACAGGTATGTGCAGAAATAGTATTTTTCTGCAAGTAAGAACTCTTGCAGCAGTTCCTGCGAGCTCTAGAGTAAAAGAAACGAGCACAAAGGGCTCAGGGGGGAGAGGCCTTTTCTCTAAAACAACACACACTCACAGAGCCTCCATTGTGCTGGAGAGGAAACCACTGCTCAGAGTGGACCGGACCTCAACACAGCTGCAAGAGAACAGCCTGACACACACACCTACGGCCAAATATAAACCATCCACAAGTAAATTTGCATATATTGTTCAATATATTGTACATAGCAGATACACTACAAAAATTACATCTATAAATTGCTGTTAATGACTTGAGTAAAAAATCAAGAACAAAAAAATATTTGAAACAAGATAAATGTACTTGACAGGCAGCACTGCATAAGAAATGTAGACTATATAGTTGATTTAATTGAATTTTTCTTATTTTGCAATATATATATATATATATATAAGTTCAGTAATTTCACTTAAATGACGATTAATAGGTAATCTTCATTGCCATTTAAGTGAAATTACTGAACTTAAATATACAAGCTTGGTAAAAAATGATCATTCTCTGAGAAAATTTCAAATGGCACTTAGAGGCTTTTGCATCGTAATAAATATCAATTTCTCGATATTAATCGATTCTCATTTTTACGAACCGATATCAATTCTTAAATCTCAAGAATCGATTAGTCATCCTGTTTCATTTGAATGAATGAGACATTGTATCTCGGCTGAAAAATCACAATAATCTTTGTCCTTTGTTACTATTGATATGAAACAAAGTCTCAACTTTCAAATTACGTCCATTTTCTTTAGAAATTCAAAAACATAAATAACATTTTGGCACATTTTGATCTCTCTTCCGGCTCAATAATACCAGTCACAGCACCAAATAAACATGAATGAGCATCTGAAAGTGTGTTAAAGATAGAGTACAACTAATCCAAATCCGTATCATGTCACATTGATTCGTTCAATCAGCGTTTCAACCGTGGAAAGACGACAGTTAAACAGCTTGTAATCAATATCGTCATATTTACCTCAGAAAACCCACATAACTCGTTAATCAGCAAGAAAAAATAACTCTAGAGAGGAGCATTTTGCTAAATATATACACCATATTACATATGCATTATCTTAATGTTCTTCAATATTTAATGCGTATTTGAATAAATCTGGCAAGTTTTTATGACAGCCACCATTTAAATGTTTATATTTCATATAATCTTCTTATTATAAAAATAAATAAAAGTGTAATTTAAGTGGTTGTATGGCTACAAAACAGTTCATTATTACCTTCATATTAGGCTAATGAAGTCTATAGGCTACAACTAGACTCCTATAGTTTACAGCATTAGTTAAGAGATTTGATTTCCTTGAGAAAAATGGCCATTTATTGTAACTGATATCCAAAATAACCAATATTGAATCGAATCGTCATCAAAATCGAATCGAATTGCAAGCTTGTGAATCGAAATCGAATCGAATTGTGAAATTTGTCTCAACACCCAGCCCTACTTCATTTATTCTCCCGAGTCTTTCTGGTAGAACTGAATATACAATTGCTGAGGAAGCATTCAGAGCTGAAATTCAGACATTGTGCGTTTCATTTCCGACACGCGCTGTATGTGGTAGATCATTCACAACCAACTAAGCCAACTGACCAATCAGAGCAGAGTAGGAGAAGTTTAGAGAGCCTGAATCCTTGATTGAACCATTTCAATCAAGCATAATAGAGGCACTTTAAACTTAACACAACACAAAAACCTGTCAGACTTAATGCATACATGTATTATCGTGTAAGACAAGAATGCCCACAGAGAGGAGCCTCAGACATGCCAGCGCGGACATTGCGACGGAGCCATACGAGAGACAGATGTACACTCCCACAGCTTGAGTCTTCGGCATAACAAACGAACAATGGCCGATTCCTCCCCACCTGCAGGCTCTTTAGAAGCGCTCCACTCGGTCCGAAAGCAGACTGACCGGACACACAGAGCGGATAAACTAAACACAGGCCAAACTAATGAAAATGATTTAGGTTTAATGTCCCATAAACAGGAGCCACAGCTTGACTCCATTAGTTCCACTTGAGTGACATCTATCAAACACTGCGACATGACGGACAGCACAGTGTCAAGGGTCACACTGACAAGCAATGGGGCTGGAAGGGTCACTATGTTGCTTCTTCCTGTGTGGCAAAGCTCGCACTTTAACACTCGCAAAACTAAAGCTCTTTAATTGTGAAAAGTAGAAGTTTACTACAACAACCAAGATGGCAAATCTTTCTGTGTGTACTTCATAGTAGACAAACAAGACAATAAACCAATAGCCCCACAGTATGGCATTCTGCTAAAAGTGTTGTTAAAGTCATTACAACGGTGCACAGTGGCAGACAGCCAGTTCAAAGGGAATTTTCCTTCTCTAAAGTTCTCCCGTGGCTTCAACCGAGAGCAGACCACAGGAATCCGCCGCGGTGCAGTCGAGCGGGAGCACTTTGAAAGAGGATATCACACACACACACATCTACTCCCGCTCCATCGCTGCACCTCAGAAAAAAATTACACCTCCTGTCTCTTTAACAAAACAGAGGCCCATATGGAGAAGTTTAAGCCAGGAAGCCAGACCCCAACTTCAGTTTCAGACATAGAGTGAGGTGTAAGAGCGTCCCATTACTATGGAATGTTCCATATGGATTTAGGGTTCCACTTACATTGTTAAAGGGTTAGTTCACCCAAAAACGAAAATTAAGTCATTAATCACTCACCCCCATCTTGTACCAACCCCGTAAGACCTTCGTTCATCTTCGGAACACAAATGAAGATATTTTTGGTTAAATTTGAGAGGTGGATCACTGCTACATAGGGTGCCTAAGGGATTGAAACTTGACGGCCGAGAAGGTCATTGAAGAAAATGTTTAAATATTCCAAGTGACTACAGTGGCTCAACTATAAGTTTATCAAGCGACGAGAATAATTTTTGCGGAAATAAATCAAAAATAACAACTTTATTCAACTATTCCATGTCTTCCTTATAGGCCTGAGACGAGAGTTCAAGAGATTTCCACGACGCACACGCGAGAACTGAAAAAGGAGTAGAGTTAGATGGGTCGTGGAAATCTCTTGAACTCTCATCTCAGGCCCATACTATCCTTTTAAGTCATCATGAAATCCCTCTCCGAGAGGGAATCGAACCTGTGTCTCCGCCGGCATGGGATGCGCTCCAATCGGGATTCAATCCCACCTCCCTGGCATGAGAGGCGCTCCAATCGCTATGGGAGTGATGTTAACTCTCACAGCTCTTACTAGCTTGCCTCCCTTACACATATTTAGTCAAGATGTTGCCAATTTAAATAAAGAAAACCAAAATCTTCTGACTTGAAACTTGAAGGCTGCGTGACCAAAGCAAACCAATGCAATAGTCTAGACTCTAGATTGAGAACATCAAGAAAGCCAGTAGCCAACACACTAAACTCTCTAGGCACTGCTGGAGAAACTAGCCTCAGCCAGCGCCACAATGCAATTTCCTTTCGCAAACGAGGGAAAAATGTCAGGCAGCTGTTTCCAGCCGCAGAGAGCTGAGATGAAGCAGAGTCTGAATCGGCCAGACAAAGGAAAAAGAGCAAAACGATGTATATGGCACATGCGCTCGGTTAGGCCTGAACCAAGCGTTTTATGAGCGGGCTGCATGAAGTCGTCTGATGTAACCCAGGGATCTCATCCCCTGATCCATCTCCACACAAAGCCCGCCCTGCTGTGTGCTAAGCTCCTGTTAAAGCAATCACTGCACGGATATTACTGTGCTGGCACAGCCTAAACCTATGACATCATTAGGCGCTGTCCGTCTGAGAGCGTGTGTCTGAGGGAGGAGAGATGGTACAAGCAGATACAACCTTACCTCACACTGAGCTAAATGTGTATCACAAGCAGTTTCACATGGGAAATAAAAGGCGGAAGTGAGGGTTACGTCACTGATTGTACTAGTTGCCGTCAGGAAAGTTATAAATGCACAATAAAAAAGAGGTTGTGGCTGTCAGAATCACGTTTTTCCTATTTGTTTCTTTTGAATGTACAATATAAACATGCACGTGACAACTATGTAATAATGTGGTTTGGTTCCGACTGAATCGATGAAGGAAGAAACACTCTCGACCTGTGTGAGTCTAATTAGCTTCATAGTGTGAAGCCGAAGGCCTGTTTTCCTGAGTGGAGACACATACTTTGATGTTCCGTTATCTTTCCAGTGGGACAGACAGAGCCCAGCACATGCTGCCATTCGATAACAGAAACAAATGTGACTCAAAATGTTATGCTTTCCCACAAAGTTAAAGCAGCGAGAGGAAATCTGAACTTAAAGACTGCCGAAAAGGCTCTAAAACTGACCTCGGATCCACCCTGGGATGGTCAGGCTTTCCATCATCAGTCCAGAATGGAGAGAATGAGGTCACTTTGTTGCTAAACTACAACTCTTTGATCAATTAAAATAAATCTATCTATGACTGACTGACTGACTTGACCTACTGACTTTTTGCCCTCAGAGAACAAAGTAAGGAAGTAGTTATTAATCAGGTTTTTTAAAAACGTAAACAGAGATAAACAGCTGGTTAACAACGAAATATAAATAAACAAACTACAAAGACTCCATGACAGATTAGGGGCGAGTGATGTTTACAAATGCTATGATGTTGATTCAGTTACTGTATTACATAAACACGCCTGATTGCCTCATAATGTCAGATTCATAATGACAGACAAGCGTGTGTTCAACACAAATCTGCTCAAAACGAACAGCGGGCGCTGGATTGAATTGAGAGAAGAGGAGGAGGCGGATCTTTCAACATCTCTCGCTCGTAGGAGTTTTGGGGGAATTCAGAAAATGCAGCGCTCTGTGAGGAGATGAATTACATTACATCCCTTACAAAGTTACCTTCTTTGCCCGTATGTCATTTTACCAAAGAAACTTTTGTGATGTAAAGTGACTTAATTGTGTGTCTTTCACCCTCGTGCGAAATATCACATCATTTGTCAGCGCTCGTGAAGCTTCAGAGACAAAAGAACTGAGGAGAGGCGTGCGAGGAACAAAATGGGGGTGGCAGTGAAACATTTGAGAAAGTCATAAAGCTGCTGACATACGGAACATATCAGAGAAATGTCAACACGTCTCTTTAGTTCGCTAAGCTTGTGATTATCACTGTAAAGTTTGGGATGCCAAGCAATATCAATAGGAACACAGGATGAAAACAATAATAGTTACTTTAAATGAAGGAAACGCTAACAATATGATTTAATGTAAATACACGGTCTAAATTATTTTTGGATTAAGTGGAATATACTTCTTATAAATATTTGAAATGCATAAGAAAAGTCTGAAATATATTTTTAAACGTAAAAACACACTACAATCTATATTTATAGCCTACACGAAACTGCTACATAGCCATACTCACCAAAACTATGGCAAATCTTTCTTCCAGCTCTGTTGGGTCAGGCATTGGAACTTTCAAGGGCATGATATGATGCTTCATCTCTGACTGCCCGTCCACACTCTCAATATTCCCCATATTTACTTTTATAAAGTGATACAGGATTCAGATGCGCTGTGTCTAATTCAGTCTTTGCCTCCCGGCGTCCTTTATAAATCCAATATACATCCAATACTTGCGATCACATTCCACTTCTGTTTTGTTAAAAAAAAAACTAAAAAGAAAAAAAAAGTGATCCTTTTCAGAATCGATTCCTAATTTGACGAATCTTACTTAAATAATAATGAGTTCATGTAAATCATGTAAGTGAATAAAAATCCCCAAAGTATTACTTTGCTCTCCTCTTGAAAAGTATGCCTGGACAATCCATGTCAAGCAGTCAGCCCTCTTAATTCTTCTTTATCATGTTGTCCCTCTTCTCTTGTCTATGCTGTAGAGTTTTTGTTTATTTTGTGGGATCCCGATTAGTGCTCATCAGTGTACTCACTGCGTCCACAATGAAAGCTTTCGACATGCGAGATGCGAGTGATTCCACCCTCTAACTAACTAGTGTACAAACTACACACGCTAGCGTAAATGGATGGCTGGGGTTTTCCGTTCTCTCTGTCGCCACTTGCCGACGGAAACTGGAACTACAGCATTAATATTGGGAATCCCTGTAGCCCCCGCCGTGGCATTTCAGTGACTTTTCATTCAGACTATTGGTGGTAGAAATATGACAAGCCGTTTTAGCTTAAATAGTATCTAGCCTTACACGTTGTAATTGTATTTTTACTAGTAAGAATTCAGTTAGAGAGCGCTACAATTCAATTCTTACCAGTAACAGTTAGCCTACAATTAGAGAGCTCTCTAATTCAATTCTTACAAGTAAGAATTACAATTAGAGAGCTCCAATTCAATTATTACAAGTAACAGTTACAATTGCAGAGCTCTCTAATTAAATTACTGGTAACAATTACAATTAGAGAGCTCTACAAATTAATTCAGTCATATATCCCCATTGATGTCCATTCATTTTTAATTACAGAGCTCACTAAATGAATTGTTACTAGTAAGAATTAAATTAGAGAGCTCTACAATTCAATTCTTACTATTAACAATTACAATTAGAGAGCTCTCTAATCGTAATTGTTATTAGTAAGAATTTAATAAGAGAGCTCTATAATTCTAATTGCTACAAGTAGGAATTAAATTGTAAAGCTCTCTAATTGAATTCTTACTTGTAAGAATGAAATTACGACGAGTAAGGTTGGGTACAATTTAGGCTAAAACGGCTTGCCATAGTAGAAGCGTACTACTACACTAACTACTTGTTTTTTCAGATAATGGTCAAACATCGAATGCCACAACTGTCTATATAATTCTGAATATAATTACTTAACTAATATTGAATAAAGAAATGTAAAAATATTTTTTTATATAAATTTACTAAATGCATGTTTAAAACACATCTAACAATAAAGCACATGTCTTTTGAGTGCAAATGGCATATTTATTAAAACTGCAATACAGGAACAGAATAATAGGGTGCAGAAGCACAACATTTAAAACTAAAAAATCAAAACTTTGTTCTTCTCCCTACACCTGTTTATTCACGTGTCTTTCTCATCAGAAACTAAATCTTTACTGCAAGACACAATTCAAGCATTTTTGTAACATTTTTGACCAACGTCTCTCAGAGACTCATTAGAACTTAAAATTGAAATATTCATGCTACCTTTTGGTTCAAACATACATACGCAAAATATATTTTTAAAAATCTTTGGGAAAGTACAGACTTTGCAAAGTGATTGAAACTTATTTGATATGTGTAAAATGAGTTGTCAACTCACAAATATGAAGCAAAAATATGTGAAACACAAAGCTATAAAGAAGTGCTCAGATAATAACTAAACAAAACCCATGTCATGCCATGGATTTCAAAGAGGAAACAATTAAAAAAGTTCCTTTCATCCAGGAAAGGAACTTCATGGACTTTCTTTCTTTTTAAATAAGAAATACTGAATACTAATATTTTGCAATTTGGTTCTTTTGAACCAAAATGAATGATATGGAACTAAGGAATTCCAAAAGTATTTTTTTTTTGTTGAAATGTTGGAATGAAATGTAACAAACACTAAAAAATCACAGCTGAACAGAAGCTCCAACCTCCCATTGCTGCATTCTCAATGACCCATAAAGTGCAGGAGCCCATTAAAACCAAATACTTAATGTAACATTCCTCCAACAAGCTGCCATGTTGACTCAAGGTGGCATCCTCGTAGCCTTCTCATGCAAACATTCTTTATAATGGGAATCACGCAGGCTATATTTTGGGTCAAAGCTAGTTGCACAGCAAGATACAATCTTAGTCTTTACACCGTCAAACTCAGGACACTCTGTTTTAGGAACACTTCGACCCCCTGTTAGAGTTGGAATAAGTAAACATTTGTGACCTTCACTTCAAACGACTGCGAATAAAGTCAACATGGGAAGGCCATTCAGTTGGTTTCATTTGACAAGTCAAACCTGAAATTATACAAATAAGAATAGATGTAAGCAAACACTGTAATCCCAGAGTAATCTACAGTGAACAACAGTATAGCACATACCACTGTGATACTCCTGTCTTGAGATCCAGCTGACTCAAGTCTATCTGAAGCTGAAACGAAATTTAGTCGTTTTAAGAGTGTCTGTAATGTTTGTGTTGGTGTTGTTATCTGACACGTCACGTGATGAATACCTTGCCAAGAAGCTCTTTTTCACGACTCATGAAGGAAACGCTGTTCTTTAGGGACACTTCAAGATGTTTCTGCTTAGCTTCTTCAAGTGGAATGTCAAAATCAAATCTGTAGGAGAGCGTGAAAGATGGTTAACCTTTGACTCAGTGTGTCATCAGATAATGATTTAATAATGTTCATACTAACCTCTCATTGAACTCAGGTTTAAGGCTTTTCTTCTTAACACTGGTCTTCCTTTTGGTGTTCCGGTTCTTGTCCGGAAGCAGAATGAATGAGATGTAAGTGTCTGGAGGATCCTTAGAATGGGACGCCAAGTTCCTGTGCAAGAGTTATGAAAACAAACTGAGGAACATAACTAGTAATAAAGCTCTTTTTTAATAAAAATGATAATTTATGTAATAATAATTTTGTTTAAATAATTGGTGGTACTTGTATGATTCCTACCTGCAGGCATGGATGGTTATAACCAATCTGTTCTCCTCAGATGAGTAGGCAACAGAGAGCTTCATCTGGGTATTCACGGATGAACTAGCATCCTCACCTCTGTATTTGCATCCATCCACAAACATAAACCAATACATATGTCAAGGTCAGTTACTTTTTTGCCTCTACCTATGAATACTAACCTACGGTTGTGAATGAAATATAGCTCCTTTTGTCTCACCCTTGGGCGGGCACACTTCTGTGTCGGAGCTCACGATTGGCTGCAGCAGCTGCCTCTCCTCTGGGGATCACATGACTAGCATCCTCTGCATCACTACATTGTGCCAGCTTGCTGTCTAGAAGCTGATAAACAGGTAAGATATTTTTATTTTATACATACTGTCATAAAGTTTGGGGTAAGTAACACAGGAATAAATTACATTTTTAAATATAGAGAAAACAGTATTTAATAATATAATATAATTAATGTTTTTAATATAATGTTTTTGGTTACGTTTATTCAAGTGTCTTTCTCATCAGAAACTAATACTGCAAGACACAACCCATGCATTTTGTTTTTACATTTTCTATATAATAATATAATATAATATAATATAATATTTTTTGGTTAAATACATGCAGAATTGGTGAGCATGTGTTTAATTACATGTTGAATAGAACACACTATATGGCAATATGGCAAGGTATGTGGATGTTGCTGAATGTAAATGTTTCCAGTTGTTCAGCACATATTATGTGTGTGATTTCATATATATACATGTTATGTGTGTGACAATATGTGTGATTTCTAACCTTGAGTTCAGCTCTCAACAGAATCTGACTCTCAGGCATGGCTCCATCCAGACTGAACCAGCGGTCAAGCACCAGATCCTTCTCATTCAGCAGCTCTCTCAGTGGAAGCACAAGTGAACCTAGAGCCTGACCCCAGCTGTGAGAGAGCTACACACACCAAACTCATAAAATACACTCCAGAGCAGAGCAAATTATGTTAATATTGTCATTCAGATATAAATGCACACATTAATATCAATATTTATTGTAAAATGCAGCTTCTCACTTTGACTACAAGTGTGTCATCTGATGGATTATGGATCAAGAAATGAAAAGCTTCATCCCACTGTGGAGAAGTCGAGCGATTGAAAACCTAGTAGGGGAAAATGAGCCCTTGTGAGTCTTTGATATTTTAATAACATCAGCATAAATGACCCATGGTTTAAGGGGCCTTACTTTGGTCCGGTAGGATATGGTTTTGAACGACACTTCTACTCCCACCATTGGCTCTTTCCCGCTCTTCTTTAACTGTGAACAACATTATTTTTTTAATGCTGTGTGCTGCTAATATATTCATACAGTTCATTGAAGCAAAGTCAATGCTAACTACTGGCTATGGCAAATTAAGTAGTGACAAAATAAACGTAATGTTTGGATGAAAATAAAATGAATCTTACAGGCAGACCATGTGCTCTTTCGATATACACAAAAAGTAGTGCAACGGAGGGAACCGTTTTATTCAGGTAAGACTGGCGATAGTTGTAACGTAGAATCTGGATACAAAAAATAGCACAAAACCAATCAACAAAATGTTAATACTTTATGAATTCAGATGAAAAATAAAAGCATATATAAACTGTTACCTGTTCAAGTCTGGTTGGGTCTGAAACTTTAGGCACCCATTCCAACACAAGGTGAAGTCGTCCAGATTTCACATCATTCAGAGTATACCACTGTATGAGGAAGCCGGCATAAATAAACAAGCATACAACCGGATATAGAAAACGTTTAAAAACAAACATGCACTGAGAGGCTTACCTGATCAGTAAACTGAGCACTGATGAGGTCTCTGAGACTTACTTTAACCCTGCAAGCAGATATTAAACAATACTGATATTCATCAAAAGAAGAACTGATACTCTAGATACACTAGACAAAAAATTATTACACACACAACTCAATCTTACCTGCCACTTTGAAACAAATCAGAGATTATAAATGAAAGCAGCATATTGCACTAAAACAGTGCAGTTCGAAAGTTTAGGGTCAGTAAGTTTTCATTTATTCATGTATTTATAGCAAATAATACTTTAATTTTGTAAATGACAATGCAAATATTTATAATATTACAAATTATATAAATGTTTAATATTACCTATTATATTAAAAAAAAATCACAACTGTCATGGGTTTTGTTTCTTGGTCCTGGTTCTTGTTTATCATGTGATCCCCTATTCTAGTCATGTGATCTTGCCTTGTTTTTCCGTCTGTTGTGTTATGTTGTCATTGGTTAACTGTTTAAATGTTCACATGTGTCCCTCGTCTCGTCGTTAGTACAGTATGTATTTAAGCCCTGCGTCTAGTTCAATTTTTGTGAGTTCTTGATTTTGTTGTGTTGCAAGGTCATGAGTTCAGTTCAGAGTCTTAGTTTGTCAACGTTTTAGTCTTTATTTAATTAAAACACTGCTGCACTTGGATCCTGCTTTTTCAGAACGACATCATCACTGTTTTTACTGTATTTTTATTATCAAGCAGATGCAGACTTGGTGAGCATAAGAGACAATAACATTAAACAAATATTTTCCCAACCTTAAACTTTGAACAAGTTTTTTTTTTAATTATTATTCAAGAATCCGTCAAATAAAACTAAACAACAGCATATTATTCTAAAAGGAGAAGAGGAAGGATGTTGTCTCACCTGCCAAGGAAGTCATCCTGGTCAATGTCTTTATCATAAAGGTCAAACTCCACCTCCTGACCAGGGAGCGGGGTCAAGATCACCTACAGTACAAGCAGGCAGAGATGAAAATAAATGTTTGAACTAGGGCTGTCAGAACGATTAATCGCAATTAATCACATCCAAAATAAAAGTTTGTGTTTACATAATATATGTGGGGGCACTGTGTATAATTATTTTGTATATATATAAAAACACACATGCATTTATAATTAAGAAAAAAATATTATATATATATAAAATATTTATATTTATATATAATATAAATCCATATACAGAATATACATGAAAATATTTCTTAAATATATACAAGCATGTGTGTGTATTTATATATCTAAATTAATTATACACAGTGCCCCCACATATATTATGTAAACACAAACTTTTATTTTGGATGCGATTAATCGAGATTAATCGTTTTGACAGCCCTAGTTTGAACATGAATGCAGCAGTGGAGGAATGAAGCAACTATTAAAGCAGAAATCAAGATGGAATCCTGTTTTGAGAAAGAAGCCATATCCCTTCACACAAAATAAATCAGCATGCATACCTCATAAAGTTCGTTCCAGGTGGGGTTGAGGTTCTCCTTGATGACCTGACTCTTGAAGGCTATTCCTCCCACTCGGATCTTCACATATGGGTCACTCTTTCCCTTTACCATGCCACCCATTAAATTGTCCTTAGCGATAAGACTCTGGGCTTCCACCAAGTGGATCCGCAGAACACCCTATATTAACAATTACAAATATTGATAACATCAAATCTGTATTTTTATTTTATTTTATTTTTTCAAATTCTACACTTCTCTAAAGGCTCACCTCAGAAGCAAAATTGCTGTCTGGACTAGTGTGCTCGGGACGTTTTAAAGTAGGGGTTACATTTGTTACCCCTGGAGATACTCCTGATTCAACATCTCCATCTCCAGGTAATGGAGACACAGGTGTGGTAAGGATGGCTTCTTCATTTAGCCACAACACCTGAAACCAACATCATAGAACTCCTGCATTACATGTCCTCAAAGTTTTTAATCATAAAAAAATAAATCAATCCTACCCTCAGCATAACTGTGATGTAGATACGGCTGGCCGGCCCAGACTTTTCTAGCTGAAACCACTGATCCATAGAGAGCTCAGCGCTGGAGAGCAAACGGGACATGGGGATAGACAGAGTACCCAGAGTCAAAGCCCTGTCATCATCTTTCACCTGGAACAGGTGGAAGCAAAGATAAACACAATTACACTGAAGAAATGG
The DNA here is from genome assembly GCA_038021265.1 of Cyprinella venusta. Classification (NCBI taxonomy): domain Eukaryota; kingdom Metazoa; phylum Chordata; class Actinopteri; order Cypriniformes; family Leuciscidae; genus Cyprinella; species Cyprinella venusta. The sequence goes on along the minus strand of CM075883.1, from coordinate 18,023,533 downwards.
GTGTTAACATAAATGTATGCAATTAAAGTGTCCCTTTTATGCTGTTTTAAAGGTTCCTGATTTTGTTTTGGAATCTCCTACAATAAATTTCTATGCATCCAAGGTCAAAAAAATGCTTTCATTTTCTCATTGCACAGCAGTATCATCGTTTTTCTCACAGTGTCTGAACCAGATCAGTGAACGATTCGGCCTACCCAAACCCCTTCTTTCGGAGAGCCTACTCTGCTCCGATTGGTCAAATGGCCCAGTCTGTTGTGATTGGATGCCTATTACCATATCTGAATTTCAGCTCCGGAGGCTTACTCAGCACTTGTACACAGTGAAATGAACAGCACAAAGCAGCGTCTTCTCAAATGCCTCAGCTTCAACTACAGTGTTTGAGGCCTGATCAAAGTAGAAGTTGTTCACGGATATCCAATGAAGGCCACAGGGTGACATAAAGCAAACGATTTATTACAAACTCTATTTATTGTTCACTTTGATCTTTGAAACTTTGCAAACATTTTACGGGCACTTTAAATAAGCACTTGGAAGGATATTATTTACGTTACATCATTCAAAACAATATTTAACAATATTTCACTATCACAGTAACTACACCTACTGTACCTGGACGTCAATATCTTGTTTGCGTGGGTCCTGAATAAAAAACGTAAAGGCATCCTCCCATACTGGATTATTAGTCCCATACACCGTCTGGATTATTAATAATGAGAGAATATATTTAATAGCGTGACTCCAAAATGTATAAATATGCCATAAATGTTCACATGTGATGTACAATAAGAGCGATGACATCATACCCTGCTCTCTTTGGTGGTATCCTGCACAGAAACCTGCACCATGGGGCTGGGGTCCTTGTTACCTTTTTTAAACTGAATAGAAATGCATTGTACTGAATAACGCCAACATCTAAAGCACTCTTTAAACAAAACAATAGATGTTGAAAGAAGGACAAAAGCGGTTCAGGTTACAAACTTACCGGTAGATCTTGTGCCCGGTCCAGATAAACAGTTAAAATGGCAGCAGAAGGAGGATTTGCTGTCTTACCAGATATCGTAACATTTTTATTCCTCTCCAGCACCTGTATTTAACAAAAGGTTTAGTATGGGAATGAAAGGAGCAGAGCAGCAAATACACTCTTTTTTTATAGTCTATCAGGTAAGATCTTACTTCGTTAAGGCGCTCTGCAGAGGGCAGCAGAGAGAGCCATTCTAGCTTGAGATGAACCTGACCAGATGTTGCGTCCTTTAAAGTGTACCACTAAAACCACAGGGAAAAAGCATTATATTATTATTATAAACAATACAGACTGCACTGATGAAAGGGTGGTGAAATAAATATGATCAATAACAGAAAGGTTTTAAGGTATAGGAAAAACATCTAAAATGATATATAAATGAAAGAAAGTCAGTGTAAAAGATGTACCTCATCTAAAAGAACTGCTTTCTTTACAATACCTAAATCCAGCTTCATTCTAAAAAGAAAGTAATTCAAAGACGGGAACACAAAAATAGGAAAGCATAGTTATTTTGTTAATAAAGATTAATGAAATAAGAAATCAAAACAATGATATATATATATATATATATATATATATATATATAATTTGTTTATTTATAATAATATTAATTATGTTTAGATCATAGTTTGATCATTTTATATTAATGATAAAATATATATATATATATATATATATATATATATATATATATATATATATATATATTAGGGCTGTCAAACGATTAATCGTGATTAATCGCATCCAAAATAAAAGTTTATGTTTACATAATATATGTGGGTGCACTGTGTATAATTATTTTATATATGTAAATACACACACATGCTTGTATATGTTTAAGAAATATTTTCATGTATATAGATTTATATAGAATTTATATTATATATAAACATAATTTATATATTATAAATATAAATATAAAATTTATATAAAATAAATAAATAAATATATATATATATATATATAAATTATATATAAATAATATTTTTTTTCTTAAATATACATGCATTTGTGTGTATTTATATATATACAAAATAATTATGCACTGTGCACCCACATATATTATGTAAACACAAACTTTTATTTTGGATGCGATTAAACGCGATTAATCGTTTCACAGCCCTAATATATATATATATATATATATAATTGTAATTTATAATCTGTAATATAAAATAATACCTCCCAAGAAAGTCATCCTGGTCAGGGTCTTTGTCAAACACTTCCAGCTCTAGCTCCTGACCAGGTACTTCATGAACAATCACCTGACAAACACACAAACATATAAAATATCATAAACAGTATTGAGCAATTAACATGCTGACATCTTTAAGATTTGGAACAAACAATCTTGTATCTGTTTTCTCTGAGCTTGTGCCTTTGCTCAATGCTCATCTGATCTCAGCGCATGATAGTCACATCCTGCACTATCTACATGTTGTTAGTAGCTTGAAAACCACAGCTTCCTTTTACTCAGAAATTTGACACATTTTTTAAGCACATAAACCACACTGATCACATGATACCCAAACACATCTCTCTCTGACCTCATACATCTCTCTCCACTGAGGATTAAGGTTATTGTCCACGTGGTGAGAGGTAAAGATCTGGGTTCCCACCCGTAGCACTGCATATGGATCAGACTTGCCAGATATCACCCCTTTCATGAAGTTATCCTTGGCGGCAAGGTTTTCTGCCTCCAGCAAGTGGATACGCACAATACCCTGTTGGAAAACACAAAACAAGTGTAAGCAGAGTGCATGAAGAGTGTCTAATTTAGCATATTATGTAAACGAGAAACACGCCCTTGCAGTTCAACATTATGAAGCAGCTACACTGGACAAGCATGCGTGATGATACTATGGAGTAAAGTACATTCAATGGATCATGAATAGTACAAATAAAGTGGTTAATATAGTTAAATACTCCATTAGAGCACAGTGAAGTGTTACCCGTGGGAGAGGGGAACGCAGCTGTGCTACGTGCAGGTTGGCCACCAAAGGCACAGTTAGACGATTGGGGAGAACCAGGAAAGAGGCGATTGCATCCATTATCATAGTGTCCGACATGGCACTGAAAATGAATGCAAGGGGTTCGTACAGAGGATGGAACACAAACAAAGTACATTTCAAATATTTGACAGCATGGCTTCTGGGTGATTATAATGGGTTAAGCTATGATAAATATGAATGACTGCATGTTTCCCTGCTTAATTTGAATAGAGGGAAGCAGATTTAATAATCAGACCAGTGCTCAACTGATTATCATTGAATGAAGCATATGAGAAGAAAGAGTTACAGTATTAACAGGTCCAGTGGAGTTGTGGTGTATCTGAATCGTAAACCCAAAAGACAACGATGATACAAAACAAATGCACTCACTTCAAACCAGGTATGTCTAATAAATTGGTAAGGCCAGTCCAATTGATGTCAAGTGTCTATGGGGAAATGAAGTAGAAAAAAAGACTTTGTTGTAAAATGAGGTTATTATGACGTGATATAGTAATATAAATTAAAAATTCTTAACTAACAGGTCTGCGAATGAAGAACATGGTGACGGCTCCAACAAGAGGAACATCTCCAATTAGAGGTTCCAAGATCACTCTCAATTTTCCATGGAGCTGTAGAAGGAGGGGTACTGGTTTCAGTCAATGAGTCTTTTATCAGCTATCTCTAAGAAGTCCTCTTCCTTACCTGAATCCCTTTCACTCCAGCTTTACAGAAGTACTTCTTCACCTCAACGTTAATCTCCACATCTCCAGCATAACTGCAAAACAGAGAAAAAGTTTGAAATATGGCTGAGAGGTTCACACGCCAAGACCTATTTTTTGGCCCAAAAGGTCTTGAGATGTTCCACATGACAGACATACACTTTAATATCACACAGCCAGGAAATTATAAAAATATTTTAATTTAGTCAGAACAGATTCATGGGCATTCATATATACAGTATAATTTAAATGAAAAATAATCAATATAGTGTTTAAAATATAATCAATATTTTATTAAATAATTTTATTTAAAAATACAATAAAATAGTTTATAAAAAAATATAAAATAAGATGCAGTCTCGACTCCAAAGTTTGCTAAGAAAGAGACCAAAGACACTACCTGATATAAAGATCCAGAATCACCTGACGCTTATCATGCTCAGTGTAGGCCTTCACCCCAACTACCTTCAGAGGCTGTTAAAAAAAATAATACATACAATTATGTTTAGTCAATGGTCTGTGTTTAAAAAAATATCTCTGGTGGACAGGACAGCAATTATGAGAAATGTAAATATGAGAAACGCATGCAAATAACTATTATCAGAAACAGATTTGTATACCCTGTCGCCCAAGTCAACTTTGGTGAAGCTGAGAGTTTGCAGATGAGCGCTGGCGGCTCGGATCGAAGGGGCGATAGTCTCCACCAGCAGCTTTTCCAGATATTGTCCAATAAACGGCCAGGCCTGCTGCAAAATCTATGAGCCAGGATAGTTACAAACAATAAGAACTGGTGGAGACTCACAAAGATGAAGACATTTTTGGCTGACAAGGATATAACATAAATATTTAAAAAAATGTAATGGGATATAATTTACTCTATGATATAAAGAAACATTACATCCTTACATTTTTTTAAATCAAAAGCACTTACAGAAACCCCTATAGAGCATTTTTTTTTTCACTTCATAAACTTAATCGTTTTTAGATTGGTACAAAAACTGAATCTGCACTGTTCAGTTTCACAGCAAAAATATGGTTAAATCAACATCACAAAAGCTGTCACATAACAGACTCACATTTAAGGTGTTTGCAAATGTCAACAATTCAAGTAATGTTTAAGAGTAGTGTGTGTTTGTAGTGAGCTTTGAAAGCACATCCCACAATCCACCCTCCCATTCTCACAATCCAAACTTTAAGGGTTATTTGAGGCAAACCTTTGAAGCCTGAATCCTGACAACAAGTCTGGTGTGCAAGAAAAATCTGTGAAATGTCTGTCCTGGGACTCTGAAAGCTCTTATATGTGAACAGACTAATTAAATCAGTATTAATTATTTTTGTCTATGGGTCCTTTATTCTAAAATAAGATCTATTAAACCAGTGACAACAGAAACACCACTAACTTAATAGACATTACACAGACTGGAGAGCTGCATAACCGTTCAACTATTTATCTTCAGGCACTAAATTTGAAAACATACACAGAGTGACAGTGCCCTCGGGGACACAGAGCGGCTGCGGTCACATGCACGTTTGTGTGTTTGAACAGAGTTTAATACCTTATTAATCCATTCAACCTTTTCCACGTCAGGGAAGTTTACCTGTGGAAAAACAAGGAGAACACTTTGACTTCCGATGTCAACACAGGCTGTATAACAGTTTGGTTTTACATGCTGTATGCAAGAAGACCACTTATGCTGTACACTATAAGTAAATACTGTGAAGGTCGAGAGCTGTTGTTAACAAAACACAGCCTTTTCCAGGGAAGAGATCAGCTGTGTATACACCGTAATATTAAGTTCTGCCGATTCTTGAAAATACTGTCATTCTTGCACACTTGTAAATTTTTAACAAAATCTATAGGGCAATGGTAGATCATAATGTACAAATCATGTATAAAGTATGGTGTGTTTATAAACAAGTATTTAGTGGTAAAAGAAACCTTGATTAAAGGTCATCTCTGACTTCATATTAAATGTTTAACTGTAAATAAGTAACACATTAAAAAAATACAATTAAATACTAAAGGTAAAAAAGAAAAACTATTTTAATCCTTGATCCTCTACATAAGTGATTCCCAACCAGGAACTTTGAGATATACATTTTTAATATCTAGAAAAATATATAATACATATAATATGCATTAAAAAATAAAGACACTGGAAAAGGGAGGATTAAAATATACAGTATGTAATACATATTTAAAGACACCAGTGCTCTTTAAACTGAACACATAATTTGTAATAGGATGTGGGGTTTGATAAAAAAAAAAAGCATTAGTTAAATAAAGCCTCAAGCTACTGAGGTATGTGAGAAAAGTGGCACCACTGTTTCTCTGAGCCAAGGTCAAACTTTTCCAAACAATTTTCAACTTCATGTTTCCCGTCACCCCCTCACCAAATTCTTGCTGCAAATTGCTCGTTTTGCCCTTTTGCTGCTTGTGACTCAGTCCCATGAGATTGGCTACTTCAATGTTCCAAATATAGCAAGGGCTGGTCTGACTTAGGAATGTAATGAATTTAATGAGGGTCAGGCAAAGAAAGGAAAGGAGAGAATAATATAAACATCCCTGTATCAGAGAGGAATGCTTATGAAAGGGACACAACTGTGAAAAAAAATTGTCAGAAGTGGTTGAAAGTGATGTTGTTGTAATCAGGGGCATGATCATGCGTTCTGTTGCAATATTGTTACAAACACAGCAACAAAACTATGAATTAATTGTAAACAAAAATCCAATAAACCTTTTGTATGAGTGAAGGCGAAGCCCACTAATATCACTACTAGTAGTAACAACTACTTTTTTACCTGTCATATGTACAGTCAGAATAGCTATTTAGCTACTTTATGGTTCAATTAATAATCTTACTAGTAGAATAACATGTTACTACAAGCTGCAATAGACATTAATAGTGCATACACAGGTGGCTGTCTCTATTAAATTAATGCACGAAACCTGGAATAGATACCAACAACTATTTTGTTATAACTAAGTACTGTCACCCAGTTATTAGTAAAACTGAAATAGGCAGGCCTACTACCAGCAACTGGAATGGATACTAGGCAGAAGTGGATAGTTAATTTCTGAACAGGTCCTCATTAAAATTCAGTGGTAAATGCAATAATTACCAGTCACAAATTGTAGGCCTACTAACTAGTTAATGGGATAGTGACTAGTAGCCTGTGTACTAGTAGTATACTAATGAATCTTACAAGAATGTATGTCAGAAGTGAATAGTTACAGATCTAAAATTCAGTGGTAAATGCATTGGTTAGCAGCAGTTCAAAATGGGATATTCACTTGTTAATGGGACAGTAACTAGAAACAAATAAACTACCAGGTAACGTATACATTTTAGTGGCTAATTTAATAGATACTAGTCACTTTTGGAACAAGTACTAATCAATGGTTAAATTGTGAAATAGGAAAAGATCCTCGAACTAGTCCTGGTAACTACTGGATTAGCTACTTAGTAATAACAAAACATATGTACCAGCTTAAAAAATGTTAAAGAAATATAAAATGCATCAAATGTGTAACTATGAGGGTAAAAAAATCACAGGTTGAAGAATGATGGGATTATTGTCATAACTAACAATTGAGTAAAAGTAGGGTAACTTTACCACGAAATCAGTCTGTCAGTGCCACAGAGTAGCTTACCCATTCACTTCTAACGCTTGTTGTAAAAACAAATAGGCCAAATAGCAAGAAATTACATGATAAATAGGTACTGTCTATCTCTTTTGCGCAAAGATTTTGCATTTGTTGCAGACTGCGTTGGTGAACGGGTGACAAACAGTACAGAATGATACCAATTATGCAACAAAAACACTTAACTTACCCATGCCGGTAAGTCCCGTTTACTTCGAAACACCCGTGTAGGGATTACATCTTGCTCGTTCTCCAAAAGATACATTGCGCTTAACAATCGCGCTTGTTTTCCATCGCGACCGTGTTTCCATCCTGTATAAACCAGAAGACCGAGTAAAACTAAAAAGATGCTGAATCCGAAATATCCAGCCAGGTAGACTGGCAGTAAAGCAGCGACGCACTTTCCGAAGGACCAGAGAACTGACACGGCGTGTTTGCCAGCGGAGTCTTGAGGCAGAGGCAAATCCGCAGCCTCCGGAGAGGCACGCGCTCTCGGCCCCGCATCATCAGATGACATCGGTTCTTTCTGCATCAAATCCTGTCTACTGTGAGCGCTAGACAATAACAACCAAGCAATACAGCTCTAAACTAGCGAGTGCTATACACGTACGATTAAATATGATCAGAGAATATATTATAATTTATCATTCTGCGGGAAAAAACAGCACCAACGTCGGCTCCTTTGCAGCGGAAAGTTGTGGATTTGTAGTTTGCTAAGAGAAGGGCGTGTAGGGGCGTGTTTTAGAGGCTTCAGCCCTTCTCGGTTCTTGTTAAAACCACAGCAAGAACCTTAAAATGCCTGGGTGTGGGATAATACATATTTCACGAAGATGGCAGTGTACTCAGACATACCAGTCACTGACTGAAGCCCCGTTATATGTTGTGCTGTGCGCTACAGATAATACTAAACGCGAAATCAGGCAGTTAAAATTATTTTAAAAAGAAAAGAAAAATACGGTAGCCTACGTTAAAAATATTTATCCCCCAGCACACCTTTAAGCTGTCGCGAGGGTGTTTTGTAGCACTGTCATGTGACAACAATGCGGTGTGCTGTAGATTTTTTTATATATTTTTAATTAAGTGTAATGCAAAGAAACATTTGTCAAAATCCGACAACATTAGCACTACCTGTTACCGGGAAAGATCAGATGCAGTGCATTCACTAATCTATAGTAAGTCATTATAGACCAGTGAGTGCATTACAATCAAAACACACTAAATGCATTTCTAAACGGTCACCAAGTTTATGCTAGAATTTATTGCGTAGCAACATAAACACGTTACCGAGTTTGTTGCTGCACAAAACCGCAACTGAGATTTAATCTGTAGCCTACTAATGCAAATTGCATTAGTCTTAAATCAATGGCATTTTCCATTCAATCATACGCTTTCTACAATCACTCTGTCCAAAGATAAGAAACTGAAAAAGATCAATCCCTTATAACAGCTAACACTGCAGTCTGCAATAGTACCAGTAGTTCTCAACATAGCAGGGGAACCAGTAGGGGGCCTCAATGTTTATACAATTATTAAAATAAGAGTGCCTGTAAGGAAAAATGACCAACTCTTTGTGGACTTAACTTTACACCATAGACTAAACTAACACTACAAGATGAGAGCTGAACACCATTTTATGCAAAACTACATAGATTTAATTTGATAAACAGAACTCACATCAACTGACACCCTTTTCAGACAAAAAAAGGACAGACTTTGAATCAGCCATTATAAAGCTGCTTTTGAATCTGTAAAGTGCTAAATAAGATACCAAAGGTATCCAAGCTAGGCAAAACTACCAAAGGTATCAAATAAGATACCAAAGCTATACCAAAACCTTGAACACAATCTGCCTGCAAGTGGCAGTTGTGTCTGAGCTTCATGTTTAGAACACTTAAATTCTGTAGTTTAAAAGCTTAAACTAAGATTTAATTGCCTAGTCACTAAATCCAGTGTGATTTGGCTCTAGGAAACTTTGCATGGCAGAAACGGAATATGGGAGCAAGCACTTAAATAGCAGATAAATGTATGATCTTAACTGTTTAACACATGCACACGATTGCGCATGCCGATTCAACCTTAGATTTCTGAAATCATATTAACGATTCAAATCAATAAAACATCACAAAAGGATTTTTTTTAAACCAAAAAGATTTATTTTAGATATTAACAAAAAACGCTGAGCTGACAGGTCTGAGGAATGTCCAAAACAGTTCACATGGTCATCAAGACCAGGATGCTTCCTCCGCAGAACCAGGTAATGGAAAACCAAATCCTCATTCTGAGATGAAAGCAGGCCTCATAGATGGTGCTTGAGTGGAGCTTCAGTTGGGCTTCCAGCAGACTCGTGCTGAGGAGATCGAAGTGGAGGAGCACTCCCAGCTTCAGCGCACGGCGGCCGCTTTACTTGGACCTCTGCCTCATCTTTCGCCTTTTACGCTTCAGCCTACAAACATGGCAAGTTATTTCATGCTTTCCAATGCAGGAGGGACAAAAAGAGCTCATTTGATTAAACTCACCTGCGCATGCGCTTCTTTCGCCACTAAAAGAAACCATAATCATTAATATTTAAACTCATTAGGTAATACAGATAAACAAAGCATTTAAGGAGAACTGCACATGCACAAACAGTAAGTTACAATTTTCGCCAAAATGCAAACCAGCACTGTTGGTTTGGAAAAAAAATAAATGCAAGAAACAACGATAATGAAAGCGACTTAAATGCCAATAGTGCCATTAAACAATGAATAAGCAATCAGTAAAACCAAAATGCAGCAGCTGCAAATTCAACGTGGTCCTGCTAAACAATCACGTTAGCAGGCTAACGTTAGCATAGAAGGCCCAAACAAACTGAACTGCGTGTGGCTATTCCACGGTCAAATAACTGAAGAAAAAAACCCCAACATTTAAGCACAACACTCATTTAAAAACCAAGTAATAGTTATCGCTTAAAAACTATTAAATAATGGTGTAATGTTACTAGCACCCTAGCTGCAAGCAAGACTAGCCAGATAAGAACAAGCACTATTTAACGTATAAATGGAAGTTGAACTTACCTTCGCTCTCATGATGACAAGATAGTCCTGTAAATAAACAAGTAATGTTAGAAATAAAGCTGGATGGCGCGTAAATATCTTGGATTAATATGGATTGTAAAAGATGTTGACGCAGGATCGACAGAGACCGCTTTCTTACCTCGTCAAGCGATAACGACTTCAAGAGAACGTCATGAGGAGGACGGGCTCTTTTATACTTCTCGATTGCGTCATTTTTTCTGCGACGTAAAAGAAACGCATGTCAATAATCAATCGCAAAATAACGCAAATAAACACACAAGCCGTGTTTATTAAACAAAGTTTGAACTAAAATAATAAAATTAAATTGAAATCTAATTTTTACATATAGACCATTTCAAAAGATGTAAACAACACTGGTCCAGAAGCACTTCCTGTTTCAGTTTGTAACTGTTTTCTTTATTTTACATGTAAAGAAAACTTCCTAAAGATGTTTGTTTAACTTGTTGATTCAGTTTTAAATGTTCTGTTGGTTGTATTTTATCCCAGCTTTTATGTAGTGTTAAAAAAACTGAAACAGGAAGTGCTTCTGGGCCAGTGTTGTTTACATCTTTTGAAATGGTCTTACATGTATTATATTTACATATATTTTAATTATAACATCAAATGCAGTGTGTATGTATGTATATATGTGTATATATATATATGTATATATATATATATATGTATATATATATATATATATATATATATATATATATATATATATATATATATATATATATATATATATATGGACAGAACTCTTTACTGCCCTTGTACTTTAAAAAGCCTTTTACATGTGAATTAAACGTGGTACAATAGTCTTCTTCTTCATCACAGTGTAATGCCTATCTAGTGCGAGGACTTTAGGGACACTCCAGGCACAGGATGGTTCTGATTCAGGATATAAGATGGAAAGGTAACAGATCTAAGAGAAAGGCTGTAATAAATATAGATATTTATATACATTAATATATAAAAGGGCCTAATATATGAAATGGTTGTTGAATATAATAATAAATATATATTAAGGGTGTTTAACAATATTGTATCACAATATTGCAATACAAAAAATGACAATCTGATTCTACTATTGTTCACCCAAAATGAAAATATATATTTTTTAATTTTCAGAGTTTTAGTGTCAGTTCTACATTAAATGTGTTGGCTCCAGTACAATGCAGATTTGAATACTATATTATTAGTAGTTTATATAAGACTGGATCTACAACCACTTCTCTACTAGAACACATTAGGACCAGTTGGTTAAGTTATTGCAAGAATTGGTTAAGATAAATTCTCTCCAAAAACATATAAAGTCATTTGTTTTGCAGATGCCAGCCACTTAGTTTGATATTTATATCTTCTGAGATTCAAACAACTGGGGCCACTGCTTATCACATGACTGCATTCTGATGGATCCATGGCATGCATCACAGTTGTTTTGAAGTACATAAGGTTTTCCACAGAGTAAAAAAAAAAAAAGTAATATTTGAGTACTTTAATTGAAACAAACCAGGCTCTGATCCATAAATTGGCTAATTAAATTTATTAGATGTACGCTTACAAAATGGCAGGATAATTTGGTCAGTTCAGTCAAAAAAACAAAACAAAAAAACAATGGTTTCAGGAGTCAGGCTAATAAGCTGTAGGGAAGATCTACATCGAAACAATTTTACAGTTTGTGAAATACTTGAAAACGAATGCTTAAATGTCATCTTAACAGAAATCAAAGCTTACCAAATCGATAAACAGTGCTTCTAATGAAGTTGTTTGCTATGTTTAAGTTGTGGTGAGGCAGTTCAGTACAGGTCATCAATACAAACCATGATCACTTCCCAAAAACGAAACAAAAACTCAATCTTTAACAGATTTCAAACAGGGATCTCATTTGCATGGAGATGAATGGCACTTCACAGCAATGCTGCCTTAACAGTGCCACGATTACACTTTTATTGTTCATGATGGCTTGTACAATGACAGAGAGGGTCAAAAGAACCCCAGCAGTCGCCTCCTGTAAACACGGTTGGACAGTATCTGCCTGCTCATCGGTACACTCCTCTCTAAGAGCAGCCTCATTTAAAGACAACCAATTGCAAGTAAACTGCACAAACCCTGTAGCAGTCTTGTATATCTAATGAGGAGGTATTCAAAAAGACAGAAGGCTTGGCCCGAAGGCCTCTCAGTGGGGCAGGTCATAATTAGCTTTAACGGTTCAGTTCTTTGGGCTGTGCAGAGGCTCTGTCAGTCAGCTTGGTTGGCAGTGGGAGTCTATGCAGCAGCTTCGCTCTCAGCCTCCACGGGTTGTCCTGTAGCACTCTCCACATTTTTGGATGCCTGGGGACAAGATTAATCATGTAAATATGGTCAATGTGTGTAAATTCTTTAAGGCAAGTCAATTTCACTAGACGGACATCTTTGGAACAAATACAGCTTGACTGTTGAAAGGTCCTATTTTCCAAAGCTGTTCACCAAGCTTACGATTAAACTTCATATTTGAAACAACTGTCTAACAAAGTTTCTAAATGCTGATTTTTTCAGGTTGGACCAGCCAAGGTGAGAAGTGCACGTCTCAGAACACTGACTGTTTTTAATGGCAGCTACAGTGACACGATGACTTTACCTATTGGTGAGAGGGTCTTTTATTTAGAAAGCAGGGTGTATTTAACCATATTCTCCCATTCATAGTAATATGAATAGTCAGCCTTTGTATATCTAAAGTCTCTGATATGGTTTCATATTCACAACAAAGTGCCATTACAAATTGTTTAAGCAGTTGTTGACACAACCAACCTTCTTTTTCTTCTTCTTCTGTGCCTTGCGGCTGGCTGAGCTTTGCAACAGTGCCTGCGGGAAAAATACAAATAAATACATCTCATTGTATAGACCAGATTTTCAAATGTTGTTGCCAAGGACCCCCAAATATGCGTCTCATGTTTATTTCAAGGGACAACTTCACTAAAAATAATAAAAAGAAATAGTACAAACAGATTAAATTAAATTTTTTAATATATATATATATATATATATATATATATATATATATACAAAAATTGTTTATAGGCAAACAATTTGTAAGAAATTGTCTTGTTTATAAATATTGAAAAACAAAACTCATGGTTCGAATAATGTTTTTTCAGTCATGGATCAGATAATTTTTCGGGTATTTTGACAATTTTGTGTGAATGTTTAAGGAAACATGAAAAGCTGTGTTATCAGATAGTGTGCACAATTATTTTCATAATTACACAATTAATCGTACTTAGTCTTAAAAAAAAAAAATATATATATATATATACACACACATATATTATTGAAAAATTTGTTCTGTCAATAAAATTATGATTCCCAACCAGCCCATGGAAATCAGACTGAAAATGTCAAATTCTATAAATAACTTTACATATTTAGAATTTTTTATAGACACCTTAGCAGCCCCTTGGGTAAAACACACACTAGTTCCTTGCGTTTAAGTCTCTTACCTTGAGCTCTGGGTCTTGTACTTCAAACTCAGACTTGTAAAGCTCTGGTTCAAAAGGGCCATTGGTGATACGCAGAGGGCCGTTTGCCATTAGCATCACTGTGAATTTAAACTGCGCAACATATTCACCTTGAAAGAAAAAAGGAGACAACAGATGGTTTGACAAAGTGACTCTTGAAACTGCGGATCACACCAAACTTCTAAACTATTAACAGTCATTGAGCTGGTCATGCGGAAAAATGAGCTGGTTGCGCTTCTCTGAGCACCCGCATGACAGGAAATAATTTTTCATTTGGATTTAAAGATTTGTTGTAAAAGTTTAACTGTATCATCTTTATGCTTGGTTGAACATTTTCCATATAGAAGTGAAATTAAGTCTGAGGCACTTGTGTCTCACCTTCCTTCTCATGCAGGACACTGAAGGGTTGAAGCAGCTCATGCTTGGCACACTCAACCACACCCAGCCGAGCTTTACTCTCATCCTCAAACGCCCTGATAGCACACAGACAGACAACACAAAGACAAGGAGAGAGATTAAATGAAATGTGATGAACAACAGAGGTAAATAGTTTGACATGTTTGATTGGGAGGAAAATGCATATAAACAAATAAACAGAGTACATCAAGTTAAATACATAAATGTAAAATGAACTGGTCTAATATATTATTTATATGATGCATGCATATTATTTATTAATACATATACTGCTCAGTCGGGTCAGTTTTTTTTTTTAAAGAAATAAATACTTTTAATACTAAGAATGCATTACATTGATCCAAAGTGATAATGTAACAAATCATTAAAACTGCATTAACTACAGGGATCATGTGACACTGAAGACCAGAGTAATGATGCTGAAAATGCATCATCACTATTGATATTGTGAAAAAACAAATAAATACATAAATAAAATATTTACAATATTACTATTTTCACTGTATTTTTGACCAAATGCATTCAGCTTGGGTCAGCATAAAACAACATTGGTCAGTAACAACCCTAAAGTTTTGAACAGTACATACTTAATTCTGTATTATTTTATAAATGGAAAAACAATGACTTTTTAATTGACCTTTTATATGAATTCATTCATCGATATTTATCCTTTTTTTACTAAATTGAACAATTGATCATTTAGCAAAAGGAGGAAGAAAAGAGACTTAATTTTACACTCAAGTAACATTTAAACATGAAATAAAGAAACCCTGACATTCAATTTGAAAAAGTGATGCACCTTTTCGCTCTTTTACATTTGCATTACTGAATTACAGAGAAACAAATCAAGTCATTTAATGGACTTTTGACAGCTCCAAGGCTGTTATGAAAATTACAGATCACACTTCCCTATTTTCCTATAGTTAAGTAGCTATTCAAAACAATTTAAAAACGGTTTAAAAAACAATTTCGCTTTTCTAGCCAGGTTTACCTCTGTGATTTACCTCTTTGATAAAGGATTAATTAATTACATTTTTAAGTGGTTGTCCTTAAAATAACTAAAGATACTCAAGTAGTGATAGCAAAAATACTAAACCAGGACTTGAACGGAAAATAAATTACCTCAGAGTAAACGGCATGGCATCAAATCGCCGCTCTACCTCACTGAAGAACACCCTGGAGGTCTTCATCTTTAGGCCATACTGCTTACTGGGGTCTCGCTTGTAAACGGTGGTCCTCTGCCCAGAGTCTCTAGCCTACAGGGAGAAAGAGATTGAGGTTATGACATGTTAATGGTAGAAATTGAGGGAACAGTGACGCTAATACGAGTCTTCACCTTTCCCTCTCCAGTGCTAATGAGCACGTCCACAGCGTACACCTCGTGCACTTCAAATTCTGCCTTCTCATGGTCCTTCCTTAGAGCAGACAAGGACAGAGAGCATTTAGCATAGAGGAACACTCAATCATTTACCAAAACAATCTAGCGCTTCATCATCCTGACCTCTGCTGGTCGGTGGGGTTTTGAATGATAGTCTTCTCTCCGTCAATGACATGCTGCTTTAACTGATGAGACAGCATGCCTGTGTAGAGAGACGGAATGAATTTTAAAAACCACGCAATGATGCTTTAACAGTGAGTGAGATCTGGTTATGTTTAGCTCACCCTCTATGGCCATGCATTTGAATGATTGGGCAATCTTGTTCCAGGCCTCTGTGACCTGAGTGTTCTGAAAGACAGAAAAACAGATGATGAAGAAAATATTAAAAAACATTTTCAGTAATTGAAAAAGTTTAAATAAAATATAACTATAACCCAAAAAACCCTTTGACTTATATTAAAATTAGAACATGTTGCCATGGTTTAATTTGAAGTTTAACCCTCTGGGGTCTAAGGTGTTTTTGGGGTCTGTGAGATGTTCTGACATTTGTGCTTTTTTCAGTTGCTTAAACATATTAATGGCAAAGGTGAAATTACACTATTTAGCACAAACAGTGCTACCATAATTTATGAGCAACATGTATGTAGATGTTAGTATTTTTGAGAGAATATTGTTTATGCATGGTTATTGAAAAAACTAAAGTTTCTGAAATAAGGCCACAAAACACATACTAAATATTATATATATATATATATATATATATATATATATATATATATATATATAGAATGTATTTATTTACATTATAAGCAGTTATTTACAGGACCTGACTGATTCTATCTAACCTGATTCCCAGGCTTAACAAGACGAAGAGCAGCTTCTGCACACAAGTAGGCAGCTTTGATCACATCCGCTTTCCGTCCTGTCACAGGATTGTCCTAGAAGAACAGCAAATTATATGTTAGCGCACGTTGAAACAGAATGGGGCATCCACAAAGAAGAGAGATATACCTTGGTTGCGCCAACTACAAAGCTGTGAGCAACGTTGGAGATGAAGCCATCCACATGCACTCCAAGGTCACTGTGTAAAAACAAAATGCAGTAATGAGGAAATGTTCTGATAAACAAATGAACATATACATATATGTACACAAAGCAGAAATAATACCCACATTTTAACCAAGTCACCGTCTTTAAGCGTATAGTCTGGATCGCTCTTTATTGGTGAGAAGTGGCACACACAGTTGTTCACAGACACACAGGTGGGAAAGGCAATCCCTGTCACATAAGAAGAATACATTTATAATTACAAGACATGATTTTTAATATATGTATATATATATTTGGAAAAACACTTTCAGAAAAAGTTTCAGAAAAATTCTTACCTTTCTTTATTTCTTTTTCCTTCTTGAAGACCTTGCCTGTTTCAGCAGTGATGAAAGCGTCTCCTTTCTCACACAGACTGAGGACAGACAAACCAGGCTTGGCTGCTTCAATGACAGTCTTCAAAGCCTCTGAGGGGAAAGATTTAACATGAAACAACAAGTTTCCCACCCAAAGGATTTGGAAACCCTACCCAAAGCACTGAGATAAGGTCTGAACGAGATCAATACACATTAAATCTTGTTAGCACTTCTGAAAGGAATTGTGACAAACAAATTGAAGACTGACATTTCCTGAAGCTTTCTCAGCACCTGCTATTAATTTTACTTGAAGACAATACTGAACACTATTGACACTTTTTTCACATGACTATCTATACACACCGACGACTGTAAACTCTACAGGAGATCCGCAGAATCACAGGGTCAGTCGCCACTCACTCTCATTCGGAACAAGATTCAATGAAAGTGAATGGAGACTCAGGCTGTCAGTCACTTAGCATACATTCTGTCTAACATTTTCTTTTCGGGTTCATAGTCATACAGATTTAGAGCAACATGAGTGAGTAAAAATGAAAGAATTAAACTTTCTGGGCAATCACTGTGTGTCCCTAATTTACAACTAAAGCTAACTGGCTAACCCGCTAGTCGAATATTTAATAATGTAAAATAACGCAGTTAAGATTACAAAACATAGGGTGCTGAAGCTAGTCGATACGATTGCAAGTTAACGTTACGTCAAGTCAAATAAACAGAAATGACTGGCATCGATGGCAATCTCACTACAGCTCGCAGACACATGGCCGAGCGCTGAGCTGAACCCCAGCTCGGTCAAATTCAACCCTTAATCTCGCATAAAGCTACAGAATCATCCTCACGGTTTGCTATGTCGGCCCCCATCTTGTACTTGGTGACCACCAAGTCATCAGCAACGGTCTGCTCTTGCTGTTCGTCGTCTCCTGACATGCTTGTCAGTGTTGGGATTCAAGATTCAAGCTCGTAGTTGTAACTTTTTCCCTCGCTTGGCTTGTAGAATGATGGAGCACGCACAGCACGCTTCAGGTCTCACAGCCTGCGCCACCAGGCAGCAGCCGTGGAAACGCGCAAGATGGCCGCTTACCGCACTGATCTTCAAAATAAAAGTCACAAACATTCGGACACACTGATAGAGTGACCTCTGCGGGAGCTAGATGAAATATTAATAGTAGGCCTTATATCGCATAATTTTCTAGTTTGGGATTTTACTATACCATATAAAATTGTTCACGTTACACATTCACGCCTTTAATGTCTGACCACAGCAGTCAACCCTCATTAAAATTTTAGTAGCATCATCAATACTTTTTATTCTGAAAATGTTTCCAATGTACACTGTAAAATAAATAATTAAATAAAGTTGTAAATAAAACAAAAGATTATTGGAGTATGTTTTACAAGAAAATACTTTTTCAGTCTTTCTAGGACAAAATTGTACATTCAATTCAATGTTACTTGCTGTTTCGTTAATTGTATTTCTTTGTGAAATTAATAGCTGATTTCTAATTTCTGAGTGAAAATTGTTTTTTGTCAGATTCCCCCCCCCCCCCATTTTTTAATGAAACATTTCAAATAAAATGACCTACGCTTGTTTGACATTGGTGATAGCAAAGTCTTTATGTATAATAATGTGAACAATTAACTATGGGAGACAATACATGTAAGTAATCAAATGAAAATGACTTTATTTATTCAGAAAATCAATATACAATTTATACAACAGTTTTTTGTTTTTTTGTTTTTTCAAAAAAAAAAATTGTTCCTCATGGAGTAAACAAGAATCGTCTTAAAAAAACATTAATCTGTATACAAAACCACAGGAGTTGGACTTCAGAGACAAACAAATAGAGGTAGGCCAATCTTCAACAAGACATTTCATACTATTATAAAGTTTATTTTGTTGGCACATAAGCATAAATTCATGTGTTCAAATACAAATACATCGTTAGAAACCTCCTAGTTATCGCAGTCCATTCTGTTTCCATCGTTCATCCATCACATTGTTTCTGTTAGTGAGTTGAGGTCAATAATTACGTGCATACAGCGTCCTGCTTGTGGAATAATCTGCTGTGCCAGTAGTCTGGGTTGTCAAATGAAGTGTTTTGCGCCTCCACTCCAGTACACACTTTTATGAAGGATCTGAGACCAGGCTTTTGTGACTCCTCTCCCACAACAGGCCTTCCATTCAGCGGAATGTTCTGATAATCAGCCTGATCCCCATCCTCAGATGCCTCCATGTCCACATATTCACTGCGCTGTGTTGTGCAATCAGAATCCTCATGTCTTGCAGTCAGCCTTGGCAGATTGCTTACGTTTTGGTAAATTGCTTCTTTGACGCCACTCTCCACCTCATCCGGACTGCTCGCTGTGCTCTCCCCTGCTACGTTTTGCTGGTGTATGTCTGCACGTATGTCCATGTATTCATACTCAACCACCGCTTCTTGTGGCTGCTGCTCCTCTGAAGGTTTATCCTCTACAGCACTGATCTCAGATTGACTCTCGCCAGTACATGTTACTCTTTCGTCCCGACCGTTTTTACAAGCAGCAGACTCCAGGCTGTCCCCTTCAGCGGGAGTAGTGGCCTTATCTAACTGTTCGGTTTGTGTTGAGTCAGCGTCTCTCTTCTGTGGTAAAATGCTGCATGTGTAAGGAGGAGAAGCAGGGGAAGATGGTTTGCTCAATGCAGACAAAGCTTCACCGCTCTCTGTAGCTGAAGTAGAAAGCCGAGGGGGCTCTTTGTTCATTAGCTCGTACTCTTGTGTGGTGTCTGTTTTCGGTGTTGAGAGAGCACTCTTGGAGTTACTGGATATCCTTGTGTGAGAAACAGAGCTTCTGGAACCTAAATGAGAAAATATGTGTCATTAAAATGCACAGTTGAGTCCTAAAAACCACGTAGACACTGCAGCTAGACGGATGTCATTTCGCCGTTTAGTGCTTAATTCTGTAACACCCAGTTCAGTCATTTACAGGAGAGAAAATCACATTGTCATGTTTAAATATATAACATGTTTTTGTCTGACTTCTGTATGCATAGTGCAAGAAATCACAGGAAAAGAGGTACAAGCCTCGACTCATTCGTGTTGCTAGATCTTACTAGAAAAAAACAGCAATCAAGAACAAGCCCATAATAAACTGAAATAAATCCAAATGCTTTATATTGAAAAAAGACCAAAATATTGCAACCCGCATATGTCCACTGCAATAACTCCATATACTTGATCACTTTATGAACAAAGCTCAAACAATAAGCCAAAAAAGGTTATAATAATCAGACATGGCAACACAGAAAAATAGAGCACTGAAAAGCAACCTTCCAAGCATAAACAAAACACACCGCTGCTGTGTTTAAATGTTAAAATTGCAGAACAGAACAAATCTTTGGTCGCTATAATATTACTTTGATCAAAAATAGCAGATACATTTACATTACAGTAATACATTTGAGATCAATATTGTTTCACCTCTCTCTGTGGGAAGCACGTAACCATAATGGTCCTCATCTACGCCCTCCAGACCTGGAGAGAACGGATCTGACGTCACAGACACGCCGTTGGACATGTAGGCGCTGTCCATACGACTACGACCTCTGCGAAGACTGCCTGTTTGAGAAGTAAGTTCAGCCATTTCAATGTCCACCATGGTCCCCCTGCCCTCTGAGCACTCCGAATCTGTCCTCACTGAGCCAGTCTTCCTCCTCTGGGCTCTCATCTGGGTGGAATCAATGCAAGTATATCAGTTCACATTCTGTATTTATTTGTGAAATATTGTTTGCTATTATTATTATTTTAGAGCTTTATTAATCCCTTGGGGCAGGTAGTTCTGTCTAATGTGGTGCTTCATACATATATAATACACATACATACAAACACTGTAATATATAGATATACTGTGCAAAGCTTTAAAAAATTATCATCAATTATTAATATATTAAAATAACAATCTAAATTAAAAGACAATCAATATGTAAATTGAAATCATTTTGTCATTATAGCAGGAGAAATACTGGAAATATTGAATATTTGAATATTGTGTTGGACAACATAGGACCTTCAATCTTTGAAGGTTGAGAACCAGTCAGTATTTTTTAGATATAGTATTTTGCTCCAGTACAGTAACATGCTATGACATAAATAAATAATGTTTCATAATACAAGTAATATAAAAGCCAATTATGCAAATTTTGTATTATTATTTAACACTATAAAAGGGTCTTTATACAAGAAAATATATATGGCTGCCTTTAAATTTTAGGAAAGGGGCATCAAAATGTTTGATAACTCCTGATCTAATGCATGTCCATCCATATAACAAAACAGTTATTTAAGATGAAAGCTTGTAGTCAAAGACAACATGATACATGACATGATATATACATAAGCTGACCTGTCTAAGGTCGTCTCCTGGGCCAGGGGTCATAGGGAGATAACCTATAGTTGTTGTGTGTTCTGAGGTGCCCTAATGAGAGAGCGAGAGAGAGAGACAGAGAGTGAGAAGAGAATCATTGTGCGTTGACATGTTACTTTATTACTATAATGACTTCTAGTTGGTTCTATTCAGAGAAGAATAACAAACATACACTTCCTTTCAAAGTTTTAGGGTCAGTACAATTATTTTTTTGCTTTGTTTTTAATTAATACTTTTATTCAGCAGAAATGCATTAAAAAGTAAAGAGAAAAAAAGCCATTTATAATGTTAAAGAAAGATGTCAATTTCAAATAAATGCTGTTATTTTGAACTTTCTATACCTCAAATAATCATAAAAATACAAAAATATTACGCAGCTAAACCTTTCAACTTGATTAAAAAATGTTTCCTGAGCACAAAATCAACAATAATTATTGAAGGATCATGTGACACTAAAGACTGGAGTAATGTCTACTAGATATCCTGCTTTGCCATCATCAAATATTTGTGTATACTAATATAGAAAACAATATCAGAACATTTTTACATCACAGTTTTACTGTATTTTGATTAAATAAATTCAGATATGCAAATAAATCCTGAGACTTCTTTCAAAAAACATTTGTAAAAAATCTTTCTGACCCCAAACTTTTGAGCGATAGTGTAAACATGATAGAAATGTTGGACATCTCACCCTGTAGGAGGCCATACGGAGGCGAGAATGACTTCTAGTTGGTGACAGCTGAAGCGGAGGAGTATTAAAGCCATCCTGCAATACCTCATCATCATCATCTTCCTCCAAGTCTGCCTCTAATTGAGTGCCTTTGACACGTTGGTGGCTTTCCTCTGAACCAGTGCAATTCTGAGCAGGCTACATTATGGCACAGAAATCAATTAAATCAGTCACAAACTGATTTCTAGTGCCTATATTTGACCACTTGCAAAGAAAATCTTGGTTTCTTACTTTCACCACAAGGTATCGTGGTGGATCCCTTGCCATTCTTGTAAATTCATTGGCCAGTTCTTTAAATGTAGGCCTTACATTTTCATCAATCATCCAGCCTAGGGAAAGGTGGGGAATAAAAAGTGTTTAATAGGACCTTCAATGATTTAACAGTGCATTAAATCATTGCCCATATGCGTCAAGTATCCGCCTTACACTTGACCATGACCATGTAGACATCTATGGTGCAGATCTGTGGTTGAGCCAGCCGCTCTCCTTTCTCCAGTAAACCTGGCACATCATGAGGATGCATATTTGCGTATGGTTCTGCTCCATATGACATCATCTCCCATACAGTCACACCTGAAATAAATAAGAAGATTGACTCAGATAAACTTCTAAACAACTAAAAGCTGATATTCAGTATAACAGTACTGAGACTCACCATAGCTCCACACATCACTCTGATGAGTGTATCTTCTGAAGAGGATACTCTCTAATGCCATCCATTTAATTGGCGTCTGAAAAAAGAGGCAACAGATGATGCCTTTTTAGTAAACCTATTTCTCAAATACATCATTTTATATTAATTTTATTTATATTAAAAAAATATAAAGACTAACATTGAAAAGTTTGGGGCCAGTAATATTTTTTTTGAAGGAAATTTATATTTTTATTCAGCAAGGATGCATTCAAAAAAAAAGTCGAATGCAAATAATGCGGCTCTTTTAAAATTTCTATACTGATCACAGTTAACAAGTATCACAGTTTCCACAAAAATACAATAAATTGTAGTAATATTCCTCAAAATTACTGTTTTTACAGTTTTTTTAATAAAATAAATGCAACCTTGGTGAGCATAAGAGGCATAAAAACATAAAAAAAATCGTACCGACCCCAAGGTCTACATTAGTGTATATATCTTATTTCAGGATAAATTTAATGTGTAGATTACCTTGTGCTCACTGTACACATATTTCTTATCATCTGGATAGAGCAGGTCTGCAACCCCAAAGTCTGAGATCTGTACCATGTAGTTACTCTTGAACAGCACGTTGCGTGCAGCAAGGTTCCTATGTGCTATGCAGTGCTCCTCCAGATAATACATGCCCTAAAGATACATACATATGTTGTGTATAAACATTTTGCACCTAAGAGCTTTATGTAAAGACCATTTATCAGGACACTTCAGTACATACTCTTCTCATCTCACCTTTGCGATCTGCACACACCAGTTTAGCAGACGCTGGGGGTCCAGGCTGTCTTTGTTTTGGCGAAGGTGTTGCAGTAAGGATCCCTGAGGACTGAGCTGGGTGACCAGCTGCAAACTTGTGCCTGGGCAGATCCCAAGGAGACGCACTATATACGGGTGATCCAGGCTTCCTATTGCAAGCATGTGCTGCGGACGGGTGAAAAATAAGTATGAAGGCAAGAAGCAATGCGTGTATCAGTGTACCTTTAGTGCAAGCTGATGTCTCACATCAGTAACTTCTGTGAAGGTCTGCCGGCCACTGCGGTCTTGGATGGTCTTTATTGCCACAGGGATTTTTACAGAGTCTCCTTCAGGGATCCAGAAACCCTAAGGATAAGTCACTTAGGCTTAATCACAGCCCAGAGAACAGAATTGAATTGAATCGACCAAAGGTAAATTTAAATGTGAGACGCAATCCAACCTTATTCACAGTCCCAAAGACTCCGTAGCCCAGAAGTTTGCCTTTTCGCAGCTCTTGTGGTTTTAGGATGCGAGCATGCACTTTTGTCCCCTTCTCTCCAGGATCCAGTGGCTCAATGCTCTGTGTGGAGACAGGAGGAAATGCTGCACATCATATAATATTGATAGGCAAGGAAGTACAGTGGCTAATAACAGACTTATGTCACTTTCAGATGCCACTGTTTATTTACTTACTCTCCGCATGCAATGTTAAAATACAAAGTGAATCTGTTTCACTACAATCTACATTTGTGACATACTATATGTTTACATTACATACAGTACATCACAAATGTAGAGTCTAGTGATACAGATTAATATTGTATTTTAACATTGCGTGGGGAGAGCCTTTAAATAGGTCTTCGCTTTGTTATATACACTACCGTTCAAATCGTTGCGATCATTAAGGTTTTTTTTACGTTTTTAAAAGAAGTCTCTTATGCTCAAGATTGCATTTTTATGCTCAAAAATACAGTAAAAATGGTAATATTGTGAAATATGATTACATTATTACAATTTATAATAACTATTTATATATATTTTTTTAATCCTGTGGTGGCAAAGCTGAGCTTTTCAGGAGTCATTAATATTCAGGGTCACATGATCCTTCAACAATTTTTATAATATGCTGATTTGGTGCTCAATAATTATTATTGTAAATGCTGAAAACAGTTGTATTGTTTCATTTTTTAAACTGCATTTATTTAAACTAAAATTCTTTTTTTCTGTCACTTTTGATCAATTTAACAGGTTCTTGCTGAATAAAAATGTTAATATCTTTAAAAAAAAAACAATTTTACTGACCCCAAACTTTTGAACGGTAGTGTGTATCGATTATAATTTGATCATTGTATTAAAAAATGTAAGGAACCTCATTTAAAAAAAAAATTACATATAGGTTAAGTAAAAAGCATTATATTCAAAGAGACCAAAATGACTTACCTCTGCGCTCTCAAGGTACCTCCTCAGAGCTCTTTTGCGACGGATTGCCAGGCCTCTGTGATACAGCATGCCAAGCACAAACAGTGCCAAGAGCACAATGATACCAGCAAATACACCAACTGCTATAACTGCGATCTGAGAACTGAGAGGAAAATGTTTGGTGAAGGAAGACTTTTGATGTGTATATGAAACGTTTGCACTATCTAATTGAAACCAGAAGATGGTGCTACAAACCTGTTCACAAGTCTGTCATGATCTACACAGTTTCTGAGCGCAGGGCCTGTGCATCTGGTGAAGGGACACATACCACAAAGAAACACATTCACATACCAATACACAGTGTTTTCAGCAAACTTCTTTCTCTCAATTGGACTTACCCTCTCGTGCAGTTGAGGTGGCATAGCTCACAATGATTTGATGCATTAGGGTACTTAAATATGGTCTGACCCTTTTCCCCGTTCACTCCATTAGGACAAGTAGAAACGCAATGAGGGCCATCCATCAGGTTTAAACATGCTACACACTGATCAGCACCCTGATGCATGCACAGAGAAGGAAAGAAAACAAACTTATAAGTTATATATTAATAGAACAAATATTCCTGTAACTAAGCACCTGCACTAGGACAAACAGTTCGAGTGAATTTCTTTATTAAGTCACTGTTAATAGTGATGTATTGCACAATGAACAGATCTGAAGCAAAGAGCCAGCAAAGCCTGTCTGGCAAGTTACTGTAATCAAGCGAACATGCAGACATTACACAGAGAGTGTGTGGGTTGGATTTACCATAAAAAAAGTTGTTCACATCATTATCATAACACCCTTTAGCACTATTTGACACAATAAGAAATATGTGAGAGGTTGATTATAAATGTGTAATAGGCACTGGTAAAAACAAAGACTTGGATACCATAAAGTTGAAGTAAAACAAATCACTAGAAAAGCTGATTTAAGTGGGGAAAAATCTGAACTATTTCAAATGACACCGACTGAGTTATTTTATAGAATACAAAAGCGAGGATGTGACTTGTGCACAGGAACAGAAACTTGTAGTGTTTAAGAATCTACATACCTAAAATGGTTTCCCAGACTGATAGAAAAAATGTGTGGGAATTTTTTGGGGGCTTCAAATGTGACCAAAAAAAAGAGACATTTTAAAAATTCTCAATAAAAATAGAGACTAAACATTTGAGAATCAGTTTATCAAAATAGATAATCAAAATAGATAAATTATCAAAATAGATAAATAAACAAACAAATCAATTTGAAAAAAAAAATCAGTTAATTGAACTGAAATGAATTTAAATGAATGATGGAAAATGTATTATTTCTGAAATTAATATTTAGTGTAAATTTTGGGCCAGTGTTATTTAAGTAGTATTTATTAAATATTTTGAATGAGCTTTTATTTTATGTTTATTTTAAGTAATTTTGTTGTGCTTTTGTCATTTGTATTCATTTTGTTCTTTTAATAAAGCTTTTTGATTTTATTTCAGTTTTAGCTTTAATAATTTTAGTACTTCAGCTTAAATGAAAATTAGAAATGAAGTTTTTTAAGTTTACGTTTTTTCATTTGATTTTCAATCGTTTTAGTTTCAGCTAATACGAACACTAATTTGACAAGTTTGAAGTTGCATACTTCTCCTTGGCATGTTTGTTTCCCATTTTGGGGTAGACACTCCGGGTGACAAGCAAGGCACACTCCATTAGATGCTGCAAATTCCCGTGGCTCTCTGTGGACACACACACAGTCCTTCATACACTTTCAATGAACTTATAAATATGTAAAAATAAAACAAATCTACCAAGCACACTGACCCGGAGTTAAGATTGCAGTGAGATACACAGGTACCGTGCCGACTATGGTTCCTGCATGACAAACATTGCTCAGGCCCCGGGCCCCAGCATCCTGCGTCTGAGCACAACGGGTCACACACATGGCCCTCTTCCTCTGTTTAGATGAAATGCAAGGACATGCAAGTTAACAATGGACGACAACATAATAACACATGTGAAACAGACAGTGCACATTCTGCGGTTAGGGAGGAACTTAACTGACCACACTGGGTCTGGGGTTTGTTGTCCTTGATGTCATTGTTATTGCGTCGGCGCTGCCGGCGGTTACCGGTGAAGATCTGACTCCAGTCGACAGTGTGGTGATAACACAGGTTTATATTTTGAGTGATGTATACACTGCCATCGCTGATCTCACGCAAGGAATACAGTCCCAGAGATGTGAGGGAGGGAATCTTCATCACCAACAAAGAGAAGGGCCTAATGGAGAGGATGAAATGAATGAGAAATTGGAGCATAAAGGGAGAATGACCGAAGGAAGGGACAGATCCACAGTGATTTCCCCTTAGCACACCACAAGCTCCCAGAGCCAGATCACAAATGAAAGCACATGAACCATTCATGACCCTCATCTCATGTCAGTTTGAATATATGCTCATACATGCCCCTGTTATCCTTACAGAAACATTTCACAACTTATCAGGAAGATTGCTGTCATTACTTGGCACCCAAAGCAGGAAAAAAGACAATGTTTGCCCGTGTAATTGAGAGAGATTTGGCGATATAGAGATACCGGTTTTTAGATGGGTTGCAGGGAGTACATACCTCTTAGGGCTGCAGGACAGACATAAGCACATGTGGAGAATGAGGGGAGTAACATACAAAACACAGGGAAAACAAAAAACAATGGTGAGACGCATGCACAATGTTAAACACGGCAGGAATAAAAAGCAATAAAACACTTAGTGGAGAGACAAACATTTAAAGGGAAAAAAACAGGATGTGACTGGAATATGACACAAAATATTGACTGATGTGCAACACACAGACACACACAGGTTAAAAATGAATACTTTTTATTGAGCCGGGACTCAAACTCAGGTCATCTGAAGCACAACAAAGCAATGAAAATTATATCAGACCATAGGCATCACCTTTTTAAAAGAACTAAAAACAAAAAAAAACTTGCATTTAAAATCTACAACCCAAAGGTAATAGCTAACATAGGTAATAAACAGCTATTAACTTCGGGTCGGAGATTTAAAAACAATACTATAACAATGCTAAAATGCTGAAATGAAAGATTTTTCAAATTTACTGAGCGGGTCTCAGTGATAAGTCAGGAAGGATTGTTCTGTCTTTTTAATTTTGACATTTGTATACTGTTGATTTTCATATTTGTGTACATTGCTTTTTATGTGTGTGTGTGAATGCATTGTGAAACTAACTGAAACAAAAATTCCCCATAAAAGTGAACAACAACACAACTGCACTACATGTCGCAGCCCACAAGGCTATTGACTTGACTATTGACTATTTTTTAAAATATATTAAAATAGAAATTTTACCATATTTTTGGTAAGAAAAATGTTTTCTGGAATAACAATAATGCAATTTGAATTGACATTTCCATGGCCGGTAGGAAATATTTACGTCAATTCACCCATTTGCTTATGTTGCAAAAAGTTAACATTAGACCATGCAAACACACATAAAACACTCTCACACACACTCAGTCTTACTTGTGCAGAGATCTTCCTTGAATGGTAGTGAGACTGGAGAAAACAGACAGATCACTGAGTTCATCGGGCCAAGACTGAATGTTCAAAATGCCTACAAATCACACACACACACTGAGTCACAAAATGAGATGGAATGACGTAACAAAAACTACAGTAACAAGAACACTAACAGAGAGCAATCAGTGTATGCCTAAAGTAAAGTAGCATACCAGTAATTTCTCTGACAGTGTTAAATACTTTGAGCTTTTCAGGCTCCAGAGGTGGTATGTTATGATAGACGTCTCTGCGGAATAGAACAGTGCAGATATTAGCATAAACAATCTCAGTAATGGACTCCCTGTGGGCACTCATCAATTTTCTCTCTGTTTATTCATTAATTAATAACCTGTGGAAGGCAGCGAAAGAATCTGAGCTGGAGTCTTAATGAGAAATAGCCCATGAATCACAGTGTAAGAGACCTAATTAAAACCTTCAGTGACATTACAGGGCAAAGGTCTGGAATATAGGACAGACTGTTTATGGCACACATAAAGTGTGTTTGTGTGTGTCTTACCCTTTGATACCTAAGATCAGAAAATGTAGACTTCCTTGGATCTTGGTACAGTTGATAAAGCTGTCTATGTTACTGGAGTCCACTGTTTGTCTATGATTGGCTCCCGTTCCCTCACATACTAAAGAGAACAAATATGAGGGGTCACGTGACAACAGATTCATTTTCTTTATCCAAGACTCTTAAACAATGCATTCATCTGCTATGATCCAGTAGATTAGAATGGGTGGATGGACAGTTGGACGATTTACCTTTGGGACACAGGCCAATGCAAAGTTCACACTGTTTAATGCCATTTTTCTCTTTTTCTGTTTTACCAGGAGGGCAACTGCTCACACATGCACTGCCATCTACAACAAAGTGTGCTGAAGAAAAAAAAATAAGAGGAAAGGTCAACCATTCTACATGCTGTACTCCTTATTATGTGTTAAGAAAGTTACAAGATTCTCTTTATTTTGTGTGTGTGACAAACCATTAATGTGCTTTGTAGACTACCATTATTACAGATACATAAGTATGCAAAGATCCTAAAGAAGAGCCGTCTGCCATGAAAGTGTATTTTATATTTCTTTCAAAAAAAAGAAAAAGGAATTATTTATTTTTTATTTATTATTATTATTAATGGTTATTGATGTGTTCTCTTTCAGTGGCTTTCTGGTAGACGTCTGGTATCTGATATTATTTGCTCTCATTGCTTAAGTCACATAAAAAAACATACATTTCTTTTTAATTCGCCAATTAATTTAATTTTCTTTCGCCTTGTCTTATTGGGAAAATAGTCTGTTTTCTTCAGTAATCATCTTGTATCTCTGATTTGATTTGTTCATATTGCTTAAAGTCAAATTTAACAATTATGTAATTATGTTGAAATTCCTAAAAATGTCAACAGCCAACTATCCTGAGTTTTATTTACTTTCCAACGCCAACGCAAGTGGTGTTTGGTGAGAGTTAATTGTGGACTCAAAAATTGAATCTAAAAGTAAAACACAGTAAGGGGAGTGGTGTAGCAGGATTCAAATCTGGCATCTGTTTAAACTTGTGTTATGTTTAACGTTGTTGTTTATGGTCTTCCATGGATACCTCAGTGCAGTTCTGATGCACTGTCAATGAGGCATGTCACCCAAAGCTCTCACTGAATGCTCCAAGAGTTCATTCACAGTTCATTTACAATAATTTACTAGACCATACATCAGTTCTACCAAGTTAAAAAAACAGTATTCTTTGAATTACAAGATCCTCGATCTTTATCCACCAAGCCACCATACCCCAGAAACTATTTATTTTATGGCTCATGCTTTCTCTGTGGTAAACCGGGTGTTGAAGCTCGTAACTCACCTGGGCATTTGGGTACGCAGATCGAACCAAATTGATACATGGCTTCAGAGTTCGGCTCCAGCTGAAAGGTCTGTCGGTTATACACCAGAGGCCAAGGGCAATGAGGGACGCAAGAGCCTGAGTGATTGACACGCCGACATGCCTTTTTGATAAAGGATTAAGAGTTAAAGTTTGTTACAATGCTGCTTTGTTTTGTTTTCATTGTATTTGTTTCTTACAATAGATGTGACAGATCTTGAGCAATGCAATGAGAGCATTATGACAATAGTGTTAGTACTCACAAAGCAGTCTGTGTCCTTTGGTCCAGTGCAGCCTCCAGCACACTCTGTGTGGCAGCACTCATTAGGGTTGGTCCCAAAACAGTGGCCATGACACTGAGGTGCACACACTGTTTTTGTCACTGAAACATGCACAAAGAGACTAAATACCTCTGTATCATTGTGTATGACTAAAATAAAAGCTATTAAATTATTCAAACAATTTAATTTAATTAAAAATTTAATTCAGCAAGAATGCATTAAATTGACAGTAAAAGTGAGTAAAAAAAGTGAGTTAAAAAATCATAGTTTCCACAAATTTTTTTAGCTGCACAAATGCTTTTAACATTGATAATTCTTATTGTAAAATTCTTATTCTTAAATGTGTCACTAAATCAGCATATTCAAATGATTTCTGAAGGATCATGTGAAAATTCAACTTTGCCATTACAGGAATGAATTGATATTTCCAAATATTTTAAAATAAAAAAATAGTCATTTTCTAATTTTCACAATATTAGTTTTACTGTATTTTCGAAAAAGAGATTTCTTTCAAAAACATTAAACAACAATTTAAACCAACCCCAAACTTTTGAACAGTGAATCTTTTGAAATGAATCTCGGTTACTTACATTTCTGGCACTGATCTTTATGTGGACCCCAGCAGAATTCTCCACATGCAGAATCACATGACCCTATGAACACAAAAAGAGGTCAAATATCTAAATGAGATCAGTCAAAGGAATAGTTCACAATAAAAATAATTATAGATTCTTATTTGGTTCTAACTCAGTATTGTCTCATTTAAAGTCATTTTGTGCTTTTTCTTCAAAACAGCATTTTTAAACAATGAAATCATTGGTGCTAAAGGCCATTGGTTCTTGAACATAATTCAAGAAAGACATTTCCTATATTACTTTTCTTTCATATCATCATCCTCATCCACATTTTAAACATGGTAGAGAAAGAAGACAAGAATATGGCTAAGGGACATCATGGGGTGAGTAAATGATTAAAACATTTTCTGAACATGGATATAAAACATAATTCAATGTCACGTATCTATCTCACACACTCAATCTATAACCAACCTAACAGGGTGTGAATGTACAAACCTTTTTCTCCATTGTGCTGGATCTGGATGCGAGCATCACTGTCTCTGACAATGTCCTTCCAGTTGATCCATGGAGCATGACTGAGGTTCCTGTTATGGACAATCTGTACTCCACCTTCCAAGATCTCTGCAGGGGACGCATAGAGGGGGAACAAACACCTGTTTGCACTTGAATTGTTTGCACTTTATTGAGCATGAAGGTAAATTTTAAGTTTCTGTTTCCCATCAAGAGGTGCTGTTATAGTTCTTGGAAATGTCTCAGAGTAATGTCGGCATGCCACCACGTAGGACAAACCACATCCAACAGGAGTAACTGTCGACGCAAGAAGCTGTCTATAAAGAAATGTCCATGTACTAACCCAGATTGTACCCAAAATAATTAAAACCCCAGCTGCACAACTCACTACAGAATTAAAAGTGCACCTTGATTGTTTAGTTTCATTTTCCAACCCCTGTAATGTGCCCCTTCAATGCATATTTTCATATGAGTCTGGACAGGCCAAATAGTATAAAATATGGAGTTTAAATGATGTGATCCACAAAACAGACACACTTCTGCCAGGCTCAAGCTCTTTCGACGGCCTGTCTGTAAATCAGTTTGCTCTGTTGAGTGAAATGGGTGTGCCAGAGCTACACTATGCAAATCTGCCAGATTGCTAAATACTCCTACACACTTCCGCAAATCACTGATGTCAAATTTACATTCTGTCACGTCCATTTTTTTGAGAAGTTAGCTTTACAAAATCATAAATGCTCCACAGAAAGGAATTATCTAAGGAAGCATTTGTAATCCAAGAGAACACTTGGTTTCTGTTTCTGCAGTGACACACTGCACGTTCAGTTTGGAAAAATGATTTATTGCTGGAAACTCAATGTGTGTTATCCCTCACAGAGTTTTTCACAATCTCGGCTCACCTGTAAGGTTGGTGAGGCCCAGATCTTCCAGGCCACTGTGACTCTCAAAGTTATGGAAGACAGAAAGGGCCCATTCCTTCTCATACAGGCTGTTACCACGAATCACTCTGAGCTGGTCCAGAGGCAACCTAGAGAACTGGTTCATAGCAATGAGGATGTAGCCTGTGACTTCTCGGATACTCTGAAAGAGAAGCATAAGACAAGCATGTTACAGTAATCAGTAATGTTATGTTATAGTAATTTTACAGTCAAATCAATATATATATAAAATGTCCTACTCTAAGAAATGAAAAGTCGAGGTCATTCTCCATCTGTGTGATCTCAAGATTGCCCATGACGATCTCACATCCAGTGTAGCGTTCCTTCAGGTTGTTGTAGTGTTGTTCAGGGGTGCCCGTGGAGCTCAGAGCATTCTTGGTGCCTGTGCAAACTGATGGGGGAGAGATTGCTTATATCTAACTATTGTTGTACGGAAAATATGAGCTTGTGGGTCATTTGAAAATAAATTTAAAGTAAATTTCACAACTCTGTCTTCTGTCTTTAAAAATAAAAGAAATTAATACTTGTTTTGAAAATAGTTTTTGATAATGAAAAATGTTCTTGGTCAGCAAATCAGTCTGTAGTGATGCTGAAAATTCAAAACAGTTAACAGTAATACTATTTCACAATATTACGGTTTTAGAGAATTTTAATCAAATTAATGCAACCTTGCTGAGCATAAGACACTTTGTTCAAAAACGAAGTGTTAAAAAAATCTTACCGACCTTACATTTTTCAATTGTATATTGTTACGAAGATTAACTTGAGCAGAGCCCTAGGGTTTTCTTGAACTTATCTGATACTGTGTGTTAAACATTTACTTGTGGTACAGCTCACCTGCAAGACTTCCAGATGCAAGTATATGAATGTTCATGCATTTTCCCTATACAAACCAAAGGGCAAAGTAAACTTCCTGGAGTAATCAACGGCACGCCAGATGTGCTGCCCATAGACATGTTAAGTAGTAAATAACCCAGAATACTTCTTTATGATGTACCGCTCAAATATATAGGCTGGCAATCTGTTTGATCGTCTATTTGTAAATAGCAATAATGTATGAGACTGCAGAAGAACAGTCACAGAGGCCTCTATAGCCCTTTTGAAGTGGCCACTTCCACACAAGGCTTCCACTCACAGCGCACACAAAGACATCATGCAGAAGCCACACCACAAGGTCATTAACATAATGAGGGCAAGGTCAGAGGTCACCAAGATTCTGCAGGTCAGGATGTAGTACAAGACAACTGAAATTCCCGAAACAGACTTAAAAAGAGACGAGCATAACAGTGGGACAGCTTCAGAAAGAGATGGACTCTAGAATTATTGGCCTGAGGTGACTCTCACTCACCCCACCTATTAAAAACTCAAGGGTCTTCTTGCAGTGCATGTTTACCATGAGCATGTGTGTATGCATGCACTTAACTGACACTCTGTGTATCACTCTATATTACTACCACAGTATGTATTTTTTCCTACTATGGTAGTCAATGGGGAATGAGATCTGTTTGATTAAAACATTCTTCCAAATATCTTCCTTTGTGTATAGCAGAACAAATAAACACATAGAGGTTTGGAACAACATGAGGGTGAGTAAATACTGACAGAATTTTCATTTTTGGGTAAACTAACCCTTTAATTTGTTTTCCGAAGATGAATGAAAGGTCTTACGGGGTTGGAACAACATGAGTAAATACTGACAGAATTTTCATTTTTGGGTGAACTATCCCTTTAATGAGCTGAATCAAGTATGCTAGATGAGTGAGACATCCAAAACACACAGTGGTGGGGGACCCACTAGTTTTAAAATCTGGCCTGGTGCAAACTATTTTTGCCGCGGTTTGGTTGTTAAGACAAATTTTGGCGATTCTAGACCAAATTGCAAGTTTTTCATGTTCACTAACATCGAATCAAATTTGACCTCTGACGAGATTCTGGCAGTGCAGGTTTGAGGCGCAGTCCCTGCAGTGTGGCTTCTCTTATGACAACCGTAAAATCAAAACCAATAGGAGCGCAGAACCATATGACGCAATTAGCGAGACAACAACAAACCACCACTTGCTCCACAAACATCTATGGTGTTGTTGTCTCGGTTTTCTTGTCAAGAAAAGCCATGATCAAAATTGAAAATAGCCCCCATTTCTATCCCACATATACTGTAAATGCAGCCCAGATTCACTGAACATGTCACGGAATAATGATGTAAAACTCAGGACGAGTCTTCGAGTGTGAGTCTGTTTTATTGTTAAGTGTCTGTGACTGTTGTACGGTCTGACTTTAATGAAAAATGAAATCCTACAGTGTGACAAAGCTTACTGCACGAATCATGTTTGTACAGTCAGACAAGCAACAATCATGAAGGACTATAAATTCCACCGTGTGCACCTGGCTTAAGAAACCCAATTTCATTTAATTTAGACAAAATCGGTACTGTGTTTTGCCTTTGTAGAGCAGAGTTGTGTAAATCAACCTTTAAAGGTTGGACGAGCCGGCCACAAATATGTCAATGGGGCGTGAGTTTAACTTTGAATATAGCTTTTAAAAACATAGGAGAACTTGAAAATGACATTGTAAAACAAACACAACAAGTTCTGGCTGGTGAACCTGCTTATGTTCGCATTCAATAAACCCATTAATCATAGTGTTGCTGTAAAATATTAGTTATATGCAAACAACACTCAGGAAGAACAAAAAAAATCTTTAAGCATTGGGAGCCGGCAACTGCCGGAGAGCCAAGAGAACCCAGTGTGCATTGTGGGCGTATTTTGCAAGGGGTTAAACGGTATATTCCCGAGACTGGCAGAGTGTAATGCTCAGCTGCATGTCTGAAGCCTAAGGCTCTATCTGGCTATGAGATCTAGAGGGGCATTATTAATGAACAAAGCACAGTATTGTCACTTAGCCATAAATGTGTGGCTCTGTTAATGTGTAGCTCTGATTGACACTGACTGTGTGTGTGTGTGTCCAGGGTTGAGATCATACAACCAGACAATAGGATGAGTGTGAGTGTAGTACTCTATCAAGAGGAGGGGGAGTCCGGAGGGGTGGGGGGAGCATAGGGACATAATCTAAGTGTGACCGCTCTCCTTCACTATTGCTCCAGTCTATATGTTACTGCATCCTGAAATGTGTACAATCATACCAGTGAGTGACTTTACAACAGCAGTCTAACTCACTGAACTGTGCTTCTGATACCCGAGGAATGAAGCTGGAGGGGATGAGTTATAGCAGCATCTATTCTGGGAACGCATAAAAATGTGCTGCTTACAGGAAGTGCTGTCACATGGGTTGCTGTTTGCACTATTTTGTATGCAAATTCTGCAATTTTATCTTAGATTAAAAAAAACTAATGCAAAATTTTAATAATTAATTAATAATGAATAAATTTGAACTTGTATGAACACTGTAAACACGATAAATATATCTATAAACATAGCCCTTTTATTTAAAGTCTCTGCAATATAAGTTATATATTGACTTAAACAGTCAAGTTTGAATGTTACAACTAGGGCTACTAAGATTGCACACTTTTATTGGTTGATATTTATATTATACACATATTTATTGACCAATTTTGGATATTACTGTAATCTGCTGCATATGCTCTTTTTTTGCATATTCTTAGATTTTTATACTTTTTAGCTACTTTTAACTCACATAATTCAATTTTTGCATTCCCTGGTTTATATTGATTCTCGGTAACATTTTACAATAAGGTTTCATTAGTTAACATTAGGCTAAATAGTGTATTAACAAACATGAACTAACAATGAGCAATGCATTTGTTACAGTATTTATTAATCTTTGTTAATGCTGGTTAATAAAAAATACACTTGTTCATTATTTGCTCATGTTAGTTTACAGTGCATTAACTAATGTTAAAAAATACAACTTTTGATTTTAAGAAAGTATTGAAATTAATGATTAATAAATGCTGTAGACGTATTGTTAATTCTTTCACTAACTAACTAAACTACTTTGCTAACTAAAGTAGTTAACTAATGAAACCTTATTGTAAAGTGTTACCTGATTTTCTATCGAAATATCAAAACAAGATTAATTTTACCCTGGAAAGTTTTCAAACAAAATATATTAGCCTAATTTCACTTCAAAAAATGTTCACTTTCAGATGAAAAAGGATTATATTTGTGTGCAGCGGTTCATTAATTGCATGCACATTCATGCTTATCAACAAAATTCAGTCCCAAAAGTGCTTGTGAGACATGGTAAAAAGACTAGATATAATTTACAAAAGTATTTTTGGGACAAGTTTATCTCATAGATGTAAAAAAAGAAGTTAGAAAGAAAGTTAAAAAAAAATAAAGGTTATATCTCTTATGAATAAAAAAGTGATAATGCTGATAGTCTTGAGCCAAATTGTTTTTAATTTCTCTCTTCCCGGTCAAAATAGACCTGAATCTGTTATGAGGTTAAATGGACAGTGCCAGTTTACAACAAAAATGTAATCCTTTAAAAGCACTTTTTCACACTATAAGACTTTTCATCCTTTTTTGTCATTACATTCTTTCTATATTTCCTATCACACATTATAATATTGTGATGCTTAATTTCACTTAAGCATTATAACATGAATAAAATGATAAGACCTTGCCATAACATTGAGTATTTATTGTACAGACAAGAATTTTAATCAGTGCATCCCTATTATCTGTCCAGCAGTCAATGATAATGAATGAGGAATGAAATCTGAGATAGAAAAGGTTATGCAGACATGCGCATGTAAGGTGAACACACCCACATGACATATTTGCTGTTGCATCAGGTATTGTCTAGATAGCATGTGCAAATTCATACACACACACAGACACACACACACACACACACACACACACACACACACACACACACACACACATGATGTTTGGATGCTAATAATGTATGGATTTACGGAGTCCTGTCCATTCACACATGTAATCTTAAATCAACAGTACCAGAGACAGTGAGCAGAAGCCACTAGTGAACAATAGAATCCAGCAGCACACAATGATTATAGTTCAAAGAGAGTCAGGGTGGGGACTGGGCACTCATGACAAACAGAACAAGAGACAAAAAAAAGAGGGTGAGTGGAAGAACCCATGAGGGAAAGCAAAGATAGACTAGTAGACACATTGAGAAAGATATGACACTAGTACTAGTGTCAAACTGAAAGAAGAGCCAACATGAAACAAAAAAGACAACTTCCAAAACACACATCCACGCCTATTCACGTGAACTTCTGCAAGTACAGACTGCTCCAAATCTGAGGCCAGTACGTTCGGCTGTTGGCTGGAAGTATGCATGGTTTCTGTCTTTTCTTTTTAAATCTGTTCAATGAAGTGTTGCATTTCTCTTTAATAACAAACAGGCGTTGCCTATCTATAGTAACCTAATATTGGATATTGCGCTTTTATTAGGTCTGAGCAGATGTCTTCCATTCAAAATCTACTCAGTTTTCTTTTCTCTCCGGAAGGAAAGGGTGATTAGATTATTTACTTATAAAGTCCTTCCTATCAAACCTCTTGTAAGCTTAAAAGAGGCTGAACTTTGGAGCCATGACTGTAAAGGAGTTATTAAAGAGCGGTTTATGATATGACTCTATAGTCCCACACCTTATTCTGTTCAGCTCTAACGTGTGATTGGCGGCAAATACAGTATAAGTGATTGGGACTGGCTATCACTGTGCCTGAAGTTAAAGTTCTGTGAAAAAGAGCTCCTGAGGAAAAAAAGATTTGTGCCCTAAAGCTGTTTAAGTTGAAACTGGTTTGATCATTTCAATCGTTTAATCAGTGTCAATAAATCAAGACAACATGACTCACCACTGTGCCACATGTTATAGTTTAGGGTCATTTAAATGAACAAGTAAGCATATTAATTATTTTGCCTCAAATGTTGTCTGGCAAATGGCATAATCAAAGACTCAAAATCCTACTGTAAAAGCACAGTAGCCATAATGTTAGACATGTTCCCCTATTTTTAGAAATGTTTAAGCTCATCTCATTCACACACACTTCTCAAACCATTTGTCTGAGAACAATTAAGTCCTAATCTAGGGAAACTTGTGGTCAACAGTGACATAGAAAGTCCAAGTGAGTGTTTAACACAATGACGTCAAGCAGTGACAGCAGTGTCCTGCACTGGGACATGGTAAACTTCATATAAAACATTATATATGCCACTATTATGATTTCTACACAAGTCTTAATGACTACACGGAAAGTTTGTGCTTTTAAAAACCCATTTGTCCCACCACAGGACATTTAAGTGCAAAAAGCTAAAAGTCGTTTAAACTGAACAACTTGTGGTCAGTCAGACCACCTGCTTCCCTGTGACTGGCCACAATCAAACAAATCGTTTAGTTAACTCAGTTAACTCAAACGAAGAATTGTTAGGCGACAACGATAATTTCCTACAGAAATTTACATTATTTAGGTCTATGTGTATCTTAATAATGTTAACATAATATAGCCTATAAATACAAGATAATTAAGACTTTTATACCTTCTAGCGTTTGTGAAGTTACTGTCTGGTGGTGTAGATAGAAACACATCAGCGCGCTGAGCGCGAGCACCTGCTGTCTCATCTCGTCTCTTGAGTAAAGAATCGTCTCGAGCTGACACGAGCTACATAACGCGCGCTGCGGAAAATCCACACACCAAGTGCTCCCCTCTCAAGGAAGATGGGCAGAGTGAGGCTGATATTCCGGTGGACAAAAAAAAAAGAAAAAAAAGGTTTATGCTAAAATAAAATATCCACGAATTAATTTAGGCTAGTTGTTTACTTCGGGTGCTTCCCTGTTGAATAATCTCTGTTCCCTGTCAGTCCAGTTGTATAATTTCCACTTTGCTGTAGCACCATTCCCATTGGATTTTCCCACTTAGTCAACGGATAATAAACTATTTACTAGGCTAAAACGAGATTAGAAGTGTGAGAAGGAAAGTTGAAAGTATGACGCAGGCTCGCCACTCCCTGAGTGTACACTTATGATGTTGAGATGTGGATTGGCCCGAAAGAGCGCTGTGGTATTTACCAATCACTGCATGAACTGCGCCTCTCCACCCTTCGGAAACTGGCACAACAGCATGCCGTGACTCACAAACTGATATGATGTTTCTTCATGAAGTAAAGAAGAAAAATTAGGAGCACCTTTAAACTTCTTACTATCTTGTAATACAACTTTTTTTTAGATTATGTTGAATCCATGGCCTGAAATAATATCTCTGATCATCAACAACACAACACGGTCACTGTCAGTATAGGAGGCGTAATCTTTAAAGTTTCTCCTTACCTGTTGAAATTATGATGACGCGCAAACGCATTTCTAAAAGCTGATTGGCTTGAATGGTTATCTCTGTCATTGATTGGATATGCTATTTGTGAGTATGAACTGTCGACTGGCCTATATTTATAATTGCTATATTTTGAGAATTGAAACAACAAACAAATTATTTTTTTAAATAGTCACTACTCGTAACACTCGGCTTGTTGGAATTCTACAAATTTCGCTTTTTCCCCCTTTCAAATTTGGCAAAATGTACATTTCAACACTCACATAAAGTAATGTTTTTAATTTCTCTCTTCCAGGTCAAAATAAGTAGCTAATTAAGGGAACGCATAATCGAAGAATGACTCATTTACAAGGCCATTAATACCTTCCTTCAGGATATTTAGTCATGCTAATTATAAAGGGTTGGTTGAGTGTTAATAATTCTACAGGTATCTTGTCAGAGTCTCGCAGAGTTTTATGAGCGGGTCGTCATCCGGCAGGGGGTCTTGCATGGGTTTCTTGTTCACAGTGAAGAGCATTATTGTACTCGTGCCATGTCAACTGCTTAATCCCCCCCATTGATGCATATAGACCGAGCTATCACAATAGACACATTGTCAAGGGGTTTGGCGACTTCTGGACCCACAGCAGAACATGCCTGATCTCAACAGACTGTCCACTGTACAGTGGTAAACACTCACATCGGAGAGAAGAGTAAACGCTTAAGATCACGCTTCGTTATATGAATTTACAGTTATGGCAGCTACTGGCTGATTCATTTTTTTATCTGACAGCAAAACCTTGCTTTGCGGTACTTATTTAAACTTTTTTAACATGTTGCTTATTGAACAGTAGTTGATATGTGCTTCTTGTCTTTGCATTGATAAAAATGTTAATTATAGCCTATTATCACTGATTAGAGATTGGCAGAGGAAAGAAACAGGTATTATTATTGTGATTGTAAAGTAAATAATGCTTGCTCTCTTTTCAGAATATTAGGACACTGAGACCTCTACCGGTATCACTGAATATTACAGGCTGTGTAATATTAGCAATGCACATAGCTACACTACAGTTCAAAAGTTTGGGGTCAGTAGGACTTTAAAAAAAGAAACAAATTTGTTAAATGTACGACAGTAAAGAGATTTGTACAAAAATACCTCTTTCAAATAAATTCTGTTATTTTAAACGATTGATAAAAGTGTCTATTTTTCATAAAAATATTAGGCAGCACATCTGTTGGGTCACATAAAATAATCCTTAACACTTTGATATTCAACATTTGATGTTTATTTCTGATTAGTTACAAAACATAAATAGAATCAACAGTTGAATTAGTTATAATTTACAGTAGCTAAATCACCAGCAATAATTTTAGTCCTCTATAGATTATTTGAACTGAAATAACCTTTAATTATTGGTGGTCCCCCTAGTTTTACTGAACAACTTCACCCAAAAGTTACTCCACGGTAGAAATGATTTGATTTATAATGTTCCCAATCATTTGCATTGAATCAAAAATAAATCTAAATTTTGTATCAGGTCGTAATCTTTGAACACACTTTTTGGGTAAAGCTGCAAGCCAGGGGAACTCAAGAAACTGTTTAGGACTTGTGTCTTATCAGAAAACCACAGCCTTCTCAACACTGACCAGTACACAATTTTACATTTTTACAACCCCTTTCAAAATACAAAAATAATGGTTTCTTTTTAGATTACATTTTTGTAACACTTCAGCAGAGGGTTATCTTTACATTTCCCATTTGTACAGATCAAATGGCTAACGTTGGAGTTTACTTAGACACAACAGCTTTTTGCTCACCGCTGTACTGTGGGTTTACTGTAAGGAGGTGGGTCTTGTCTTTAGAAAAAGGACATAAAATACTGGAAACTGTGTGATCCCAATCCTCAGTAGGCAACGGCCATGTCGACTTCTTTTTGTAACATCCACGAGTTCTAGCATTAGCACAATTTAAAAAGCTTCACAAAATGAACCCATTCCACATTCCACTTAACACAATACATTCCATCCAGTCCATGTCTTACCTACTTGTTGAAAAAAGCAGGTTGCCTCTTTCATACCAACCTTCAGTTACTTTTTTTTTTTTCCCAACAAAACAATAAAAAAACAACCAGTTTTCTGTATATGGGCATTGCAGGTTTATGAATCCTGACTGAATCTTCAGTAGTCTGGGGACTGATATCTTGGTCTACATGAATCACATGATCAGATCAGAATCACAGTGTAGAAAAATACACTGTAGAAGGCAACCTATTTCAGAATGTTCTCCCAATCATAAATTTGCATGGCAGTTACGTGTATACGTCTATATCTTATTATTTAGCACCAGAGCAGTATCTGATGAAATGCCAGATTCAATGAGGAACACATCTTTTTGCCAGTGTTTTGCTGATGCGCTGCGTTCATGAAAAGCAAACTCACAGATCACAGTTCGTTGTTCACGGAAGCACGCTCACACGGGACTGTGCAAAAATAGACAACAACAAGAACAAGCTGCGTTCACTTCAGTTGAGCTTTCCAAACACCCGTCTAGTCTCGCACTCTTCACCACAGGATTAATGTTAATAGTGTAAACCTTAAAAGAATGATCGCCTGCTAGTGAAAAATACTGCAATCATATTAGCTAGTTTCATTTGAAATCAAATGAACTGAACAACTGTTCTTTTCTCAGAATCAATTGCAGGATCGTCAAAGGAATTAGTCGATGGCTATTTGTTATTCTAGAAAAAAAAAAATCTTGGCTAAATCTAAAACGTTACCGCTATTTGTCATTGTAAAATATAATACATGAGAAGCATGCCTTATCCGTGCACGACACGTGTTTTCGACTGTTTTCGTAGCTAAGATGATGGCTGCAGGGTTACCATGCTCTGCGCTGGAACATGCGATTGGTCTCGCCACCGGCTGAATCCGTTGTGCTCTATTGAGATGGCGCTTCGCTGCTGACGTCTGGTTGTTGTCGTTTCTGTGCGTATATATAAAAAAATATTTCTTTTAAGCTATACAGACCCACGTCACAACAACACAGAAAAGAATTTAAATATCTTTACTAATTGCACTTTTTAAAATTCAAATAGTCCTTTCGTTTGAAGCACTGATAAATAAAAACAAAGAGGATCATCTCTCATGTCAAAAAAATGTCTCTATATATAGGGCGAGTTCAGGTCCAACTAAGTCTGATAGAAAACTTGACGGTGGGGAAACACACAGAGGATATGTATTGAAAAATGCAGCACAAACACACACTCGCACAAATACACACACTACAGTATTAATACACCCCCATACCCACGCACTCCAACACGCAACCACTTGCTACTAGTGTCCTTCCTGTACAGGATGTA
Source organism: Cyprinella venusta (assembly GCA_038021265.1). NCBI lineage: Eukaryota > Metazoa > Chordata > Actinopteri > Cypriniformes > Leuciscidae > Cyprinella > Cyprinella venusta. The sequence goes on along the minus strand of CM075883.1, from coordinate 17,980,017 downwards.
CATCGGGTGTTTCTCTCAAACAGACCTCATCTCACTGCTGTCCTAAAGGAAGGGTGGACGTGGAGGGTTTGGAGTGAAGTTTGGCACTGGAGGGCAGAGCGGAGGTGGAGCACGAGCAGAAACTGGTTTCTTGATTGGCGGTGGCGGCGGGGACAGAGACAGCTGGGATGCTGGTGGCGGGGGGCAGAGGAGACCCCGCTGCAGTCAGGAGTGAGGGCGAGGCGCTGGGGGGAGGCGTGCCAGACACTAGGGGTTGGGATCCAGTCAGAAGCTGGACCTGCTGCGGGTGCAGGGGACACGGGCTGTACTGCACATGTGCGTTCTGCTGGGGTAGAGGAGCGATGGGAAATTGCGTTGAAGGCGGCTGCGTTTGTCCACTGATGGTGCTATAGGGGGTGGACGCCATTGTAGTCATGCTGACTGATACAGGAGTACTTAAAGGAGCCCCGGAAAACCAACCCGATGAAGCTGTAGTCTGCAAGATAGAAATATTAATTTACTTACTTATTTAACAATAGAAAGGAATCTAAATGTCTGAAACTATCTTGAAAATGGAGAACTTAAAATCATCAAAATCTGAAAGTAGTTAAGTTTTAGTTAACCTTTTAACCCTTTCTAAAGGTCGCCTTGTGAGTCACACACATGTAGTAATGGTAGTATTAAATAAGAAAAACGCAAAATAGGATAGTTGTGTTTATAGACCTTATTCAGAGCAGCGCCATGACAGGTATGAAAGTGAGGCTGTGAGGGGTAGACTTACCGTGTTTCCAATGGCATCTGCTGTAAAAAGCTGAATAAAGCTATTAGATTACTTACAATTTTCCACAGCTACATTGTCGGGAGTTTTTTGTCAACTGACATTTCCTGGAAAGATATTTTTTCTAGTGTTTCATGAGCAGAACAATCCGAAAACACATTAAATAACAGTACAGCCCATTGAAGAGATGTATGTCTATCCCTCACAGCCTCGCCTTCATTCTCATTAAAAATCAAAGATGGCGCTGCCGTGAATAAGGCGTATAAACACGATTACCATTGTTAAGTTTGACTCCCTAAAACTTAACAATGGTAATCGTGTCTTCACCTTATGAACATAACTGGAAAACTATCCTATTTTGCGTATTTCTTATTTAATACAGTAATTTCATTAGATATCCACACAATCAAGAGTTTTCCGTCAGATTTCGCAACGGGTTCATTGGTCACTCGAATTTGCTGCACTGACCAACAGAAAACTGCTTGGTTTGAAAGTAACTTGTGTGAGCGGTGATTTATATATTTCTACACTATTAACTTTTGCAAAATTAAACTAATGTGATTGTACCTTTAGACTTTTGAATCCCACTGTATATCACAACAAAATATTTGAATCCATACAGGATGACAAATGGAGACACTTTAATTGTTGCATGAATGCTTTACCTCAGTAGTCGGACCCCATCCGCCCAACTCCTGCACTTGTTGGATCTGTTTGATTTGATTCAGTGAAGGCTTAGGCTGAACAGGGCACACAGCTTCTTTTGACCACTCATCAACAAGCTTATGCAGTTCATCTGTGAATGTGCTCTTTCTATTGGCAGAAACCTTGCCTGAAGGACTCTGGTCTGAAAACAAAATGATGGAATTGTTAAAGATGCCATTAAATAAACTCAACGTAATTCTCATGAACTTCAATACCATTCAAAAGATTAGGATAAGTGGAGTTTTTGAAAGAAGTCTCTTATGCTCAACACGGCTGCATTTATTTGATCAAAGTAAATATCATATATAAATATTATGAAATATTATTACAATTTAAAATAACTATTTTAATACATTTAAAACTGTTATTCCTGAGATGGCAAAGCTGATTTTTCAGCATTATTACTTCAGTGTCACCTGATCCTTTAGAAATTATTCTAATATGCTGCTCAAGAAACTTTTCTCATTCACAAGTTTACAATTAAATCTAATTAAGTGTAGTAAAGGTTATGTGTATTTGGCGTGCTATCCAGGGGGAGGGCTCTGAGCTCGGAATTTTTGCCCAAACCCAGAGCGCTATTGTAGTTAGGATTAAGTGAGGAGAAGGGTTGGTAGAGGGATGCTGTTAAACTGTCATATACCTCTTATTTTGGTAATTGGTTGATTAAATGAGTGTGCTCCTCTTGAGTTAATTTAGGTTAATTATCTGGTGCTCCTCCCGAACTTTGTTAATAAAACATAATTAATTATCCATGTTGAAAACAGTTTTGCTGCCTAATGTGCAATTAGAATATGCAAAGATTCCTTGATGAATAGAAAGTTGAAAGAACAGCATTTATTTGTAACATTACCGTCACTTTTGATTAATGTAATGCACCCTTGCTGATTAAACTATTAATTTTCTTCAAAAATGTATTTATTTTTTTAACAGTAATGTATTATTATTTTGAGCATGTTCTATAGCTTTAGTACGTCTATTAGTTGTCAGTGATGTGGTTTTCTCAGGCTTGCAGTATCAGTGAAGCCTGCCTTTCTCTCTACTAGAATACTCCCTACTGCATTACTCCCTGCCTTTCTCCCTACTAGACTGCTGAAGACTTCCTGAGTGTGTTTTAAAAGCAACAGGAAAACCGCAAAAGTGGATTATAGTAAAAACAAGAAGCTAATTCTAACTCTTCATTATGACAGTACCTTGGTGTGTGACTCCGTTGTTATCCATGTGAGAGTGGGGTCGGGGCCTGAGCTTGGTTTTGGCGGGCCGAGGTCTGCGCGGGGAGATGGCGAGGGGTGCAGCGGGCAAAGGAGAGGTCCGGGGCAGGGTCATGGACAGAGGATGTCTGTGGTCTTTCAGAGAGCGAAGCTGCCTGTACAAATCCTGCAGCTCTCGGTTCTGCTGTGCCTGCAGGGACACTACCTCTTTGATGTGTCTACAAAAATAAAAGAGGAGGAAGTAATAGTAGAATTAGAAGTATTAGTAATAGTATAAGAACAACAACAGTGCAGAATTCAACTGCTCTCACTTCTCTCTCAGCTTATGGAGCTCTTTCCTCAAATCTTCATCCTCCACCTCGCTCTCATCGTCACTGCTGCCCAGGGGCGAGCGTGCGTGACTCCTGGGTGGGTGAGTGGATATTGTAGTTTTCTTCTCCTCTTTCTCACCATCCTTCCCTTTCGTTTTCCTCCTCTCTCGCTCAAGGTCAGGTGACACAGGAGAGCTGTCCGTCAGATTTTCCTCACTGTGTTCGGCTTGTGTAACTGAAAAACGGCCAACTTTTCTTTGCGTTAATCCTTGGCTTGGTGCAGCTTCCTGTGGTGAAAGGTGATCGGCGGACTGGGACACTGGAATCACCTACAAGAAAAGAGAATAGGAAGAAACAGTTACTTCACAAAGTTAAAATTATTTGCGGTAAATCTGCTAAGTAAGTAACTAAGACAATAACTAAGACAAAAAGTGACAATAAGCGTAAACTGACCAACAGCTTAAAAAAAATTGATTGGATGGACTACTTGTCATATATGGATATTTAAAAAAATGGATATTTAAAATTGTAATAGCATGAACATGTCACTTCTTTCAAAAATATATAAAAAATCTTACCAAACAAAATTTTGAAGGTTAGTGTAAATATGTTGTAATAATAAATGTTGATGATTTATATAGTTTTTTATCTGGTTTATGAAAAGGCCACACTATTTCCCAGTATTCTCTGTGGCAGCATAATATATAAATCACTTTCACATAGATCTCAACCAAAATAATGAATAATTCAATTTTCCAAGTAGTCATTTTCCCAGCAGCATTTCTTTTTTTAACTGTGTCTATTGTGTATGTGGTTTTGTCTCAATGTTTACACTTCTTCCAGTCTGATGAGAAACTGAAAAGATTGAGCCATTGCAAAATGAACAATGGCCGTACCTGGAAACGCCCTCTGTGCGAGCAGGGTTTATTATCTGCAGATGCCTCTCTCTCCTCCTCCAGCCCTTGGCTGAAGTTGCCATCTTATCAGAAGGAATAAAGAGAGAGACGCAAAGACGAGGGAACACAATGACAATAGTAAAATTAAATGGGAATATACAGATAATGAAAAAAAAAACACATACAAATAAGCACACAAACAGAAGACACCACAGACACAGAAAGATGGCATTAATAACCACACCACACAACAGATCTTTGACTAACAAGCATCCATGCATGTTCACATGGTGAGATTATAGAGTCAGCATGTCAAATTACACCATCACTGGCAGTCGGTGGACATGAATGATTATCATCTCAAATGTCATGCTGAGTGGACGCAGAGTGTGATGGGGAATGGGTTTGGGGATGGGGTAGCAGGGAGCAGATTTAAACAGTAAAGCCAGTTCATGGAAGAACAATACTTGTTCAATGCACCATAACTTCTAAAATAGAGAGTAATAAACAGAAGTACAGTATGCCCCATCCATCCACACTCACACGATAGCATTCATCTGTCAGACGCTAATATCACTCCCTAGAGAGTGGCAGTGATACCAGTAAGCATGTGTGAATAATCTACATCTACTGTGTGTTCATGGTGTGTATATAGAAACACTGTATCATTCCAGCGATTCTATATCTAGTTGATGGTCCTAAGGATATTTTCATGATACATATCCACATGGACACACACATATTGAATATTTACATTCTGTAACACTTGAATTGCTAAAAACTATTGCTCTATTGCTTTAGACTGATGATATACATGTAGGCTATGTTAGGAATGGTATACTACCATATTACGTACTTATACTAAGCAAGCATATTGTTGACAATATACAAGTTTTCAGTATTTATAGAACATCCAGATATGACATTTTCACCAAAATGTGTTGAATACAAGCAGAAAACTATACAAGGAATACTGTATCCCATCATACTACAGTACTTATACTAAGTATGTATACTGTGGATAGAATGCAACTGTTCAGTTTTCATTCGATGAAATAATAATTTAAGCAATAAAATCTGCAAATTCTAACACTAATCTTTTTTACTCATTACTTGATTAGACTGCCATTTGTACTACAAAAAATATATTTGCAAAATGTGATTGAATGTACACTAATGTTCAAAAGTTTGGAGTACGCTCACCAAGACTGCAATTATTTAACCAAAAATACAGTAAAAATGGTAATATTATGAAACATTACAATTTAAATATATTATCAAAAGCAATTTCAAATATTTGCTAACAATGCAAGTCTTTACTGAAACTTTTGGTCAATTTAACGCATCCTTGCTCAATAAAAGTGCTAATTTCTAATTATTTCTACTACTTATTTATTCTAAGTCTTACTGATCCCAAACTTATAGTAATGAAATGTTGATCAGTGCATACTGTGTACTTTTTCACATGCCAGTTTTTAAACAAAAACTGTAAGGACCGCAGTATGCTAGTATTCCATTCCAAACAAACCCATGGACATGCAAAAAAAACACGAAAAATAAAACCTTCTAAAAGTCTGCCCAGATAGGAAAGAACAGGATATGATCTAAAGTTTAGGGAGAAATAAAATCTACACTTATATATGATAAATGGATTGATAGCACCTGAAAAATAGCTGTTCGCTTTACTAGACATTAGAATGAATTACTTGCTAAACTTGCTTCAGTGAGTTAATTCATAAATATACAGTGTCAATGGTGCATAAAATGTCAATTAAAAAATGGGCCAGATTAATTTATCAGTATATCAGTAAAAAAGTTTGCAGCTGTTATTTTTGCATTAGAATGGACAGAAATTTAATTAGAATGGGCATGATGAACAGTATGTAGTATCTAGTGTCACGCCTCTTCAATTCCTAAACAAATAAAAATGAACAGGTGCAAACTTCAGAGTCTGGCCCATGTAACTTGTAAACAAGTGTGCTATTTCGCAACTGCAGGTGCTTCTGGGTGAGTGAGGCAGGGTTCAGGAAGGTGAGGGGCACGGGTGCCGCAATACTGCACTGCATACGCTGGGGATGGAGACTCAGATCCAGGTGCGACGCACAAGGGTCATCCCTCTTAGATTCTCTTTCCTTTCTACACTCCTCTGTTCTTACCCCTGGGTAACCCATGCAGACTAAACAAAAAAGGAATCTACAACAAAAATGTTAATGTACAGCAGAGCAATTCCTTTAAAACAAAAACTCAAGCAAGAAAAATGTATCGCTAGATGATGTAATGATTTCAGTACAGACTAAGCAAAGCAACAACCACGTCACCACGGAAAGACTATTAGGATTAATAACTAATTATTAATTCTAACAGTATTTTTTTTAGAAATTAAGAAATCCCTATCTAGCAAGGTAAGACTCAGCTATATTACTGGCTACATTAATTTTAATCTAAACATTTGTTACAGGTCAGTGCCCACCCACATCCCTCACTCGCTCTCTCTTGCGTTCTTCCTATGGACACTACCTTGCTGGACTCTGGGCTTCTTGAACAAGCTGGCGGAGTGGCGCAGTTTGCATGCCCAGCTTTTGAATTTGCGAGTCCAGGATTTCTTGCTAACAGGATTTCTGATACTAGGACATGTCAGGTTTAGGCCAAAATATCCACCTCCTTCATTGTGCTGCTGCTGCTGCTGTCCAGGCCACAGTGGGATGGGCGACTGAGAAGAGGAAGGCAAAAGAACATCTCCAGGGAGGGAAGGGGGAGCCTGGAAACAACATGTGAGCAACAGGAATTGAACAAACGTAAGGTCATGTGAGAATAAAATCTCTGCCTAATAAAAATAAGCAGTTTTTTTTTATGATAAAAGATCACGACAAACTAAAAGTTCTCTTTAAAAAGTCTTCATTTTCATTATATGTGGACAGCTGTACTACCTGACATTATTACCTTATGCCCTGCCAAAAAAACGAAATTAATTTTAATTCAGAAATTAAAAAAAACATACTATTGAAGAGATTCAATTGTTTGTTTGCATGAATAAAAGCTTCCAGCCAATGATCTGTTCTTAACACCCCACTTACGCTTACTGATGTTTCACTGGGCACTCTCGGGGATCCAGGCTCCTGTGGAGGGGAAAGGAGGGAGCACGGAGGGGATGTAGTGGAGAAGGATGATGCAGGCTGTTGTTGCACGGCAGAAGGGATTGTTTCCTCCTCGCCTGCCCTCTCCCGCTCTCCATCTGGAGAGGTGGAGGAAGAACGAGGGGTGGTGGAAGAGGTGGTGGAAGAGGTGGAGTGAGGGGAGGTGTCTGAGGAGGTGGCAGGAGGTTGGGAGAACGTACAGGGGGGCTCTGAAGATTCATCAACTGCTGTGGAGGCTGCAGCAGATCCCGAGGGGGCAGGAGCAGCGCCGCCCGTGGAGCCAGTTCCCACAGCTGCCCCGCTGCCACTGTGCTCCTGATACAGCAGAGTCCTCAGTTTCTCATCCAAAGTCTTGATTCGGTTGTCCACAAACTCGATTTTGGGTGGGCCTTCGCTGTCTGACTCTGCAACCGACGAGGGCTGAGCAGGAGAGGGTGTGAATGTATGGGAGAGGGTGGGAAGATTAGTATCAGAGAGTGGGAGGGGTGGGAGAGAAGTGTCCGAAGAGGGATGGGGTGGGGCGGAGTGGCTGACGGTGTCCTCACCAGTGGACAGCTCAGACTCCGACTGCTGGATAGATGCCTGCTTCTGCACAGCCGGAGGCATTCCGGTTTGTGCCATAGGCATCATATCATGCTGTACCTGCTGAAGTAACATCTGCGTTTGCTCTGTGGAGAGCTGCTGCGGGATTACAGACTGAAACTGAGCTCGAAGCTGTGTGGGATCCTGGGTCTGGAAGCAATGCTGAGGATGCATGGACACCATCGTTGGGGCCAGTGTGGTTTCTTGAGACACATACTGTTCTACCGTGTGGAGTTGGATCTGCTCGGCATTGGCTGTTTGCTGGAGGCCATGTTGCTGCAAGAATGCGGTCTGTTGCATTGCTAGCTTATGAGAATCAACTGGTACTTGTTGGTGAGGGACCTGTTGAACTTGGGTAGCTGGAAGGCCTTCCTGCAAAGGGACCGTCTCCACTGGTATCGGCTGTGATGGTGCTTTTGACTCGCTAGGCTGGAGTTTAGGTGGCTGTGGAGCGACCTGGAGCACTGGATGAGGTGCAATCTGTGCTTGCTGAGCCTGTTCGGTGGTGGCCATTGCTAACTGTAGTGTCTGGGCCTGTTGAAGTATATCTGGTGTCTGTGAGGGTGCCATTTGGGTTTGAGCTATCAATTTCTGTGATGGATCAGCGTGGGTCACCAGAGATACTGGAGGGGTCCCATAAGCAGACAAGTTAGAGAGGGGCTGTTCACCCTCACCTTTGACTCCAGCATTACCTTGTTCCACATTGGAGCCTGTGAGGGATGCGACTGCAGGGAAAGGAGCAGCAGAGGTGCTAGATGCCATGACAGGGATTGAGCCTGAAGTCAAGATAGCAGAGGAGACTTGCTCAACTGTTGGCAAGGCAGAGGATGTTATATCTTTTTGGGTAGCAATGGCCGAGGCTGACATGGATGCAGGGGCTGATACAGCAGAGACCATAGGAGAGGATGCAGATACTGAAGAACTTGGGGAAGATGCTATCCCAGCAAAAGACTCTGAGCGCTGAGGGCTCTCATGATCTGATAATACATTAGACAGAGTAGAAAATTCTTCAGATGTCATGCTAATTAATATCCATCGTATTAATTATCATCACTACATCACTATCTTAGCTGAAATGAACAACAGAAATATTGTAAACTTTCACTCAATCTATCAATTTCAAATTTCACACCAGACAAAAAGTACTGTGTGTCACAGTGAGTTATCTACCTTTCTCCATTTCTATGGACTTGGGAACTAGGCTCTCTCCCATTGGTGGGGAAGTGGAAGCTCCCTGGTTGGACTGTGAATCACGATGGCGAATGGTTTGGTTAATGAAGAATCGCCAGCGACCCACGGGGGATGACTGAGGGGCTGAATCCACTTCGCAAATAGGAGAATAACAGAACATTTATTTTGCTACTAAATGTAACAACAGTGCAAAAGTAAAAAAAGTCTTTTTTAATATTTATTTTTTTTTATTTTAAATCAAGATAATAAGACACTAAAGTTACAAAGACGATGCAACTTTAATCCCAACTTTATTCTTCAATTTCATGGTCATAAGGTTATACACACTTGTTGCACTGGATGGGGTGCTCACATGGAGTTGCTCCAAGGACCCAGTCTGAGACAGGAAAAAAACTCATAAAATTAGAAATAAAAAACCCAAACATACTCAATTAAAAAAAAGTAAGAAGCAAGGACACATTACAGTTTTTTGATCGTGTGACAGTTAAAGACTTTTACATATAATAATTGTTAGTGAACAACTAAATGCTGTTCTTTTGATCTTTCCATTCATCAAAGAAAATCCTAAAAAAAGTTTCACAGTTTGCACAAAAACATTAAGCAACTGATATTTCAAAATAATAATTTTTTACTATATTTTTCAATCAAATAAAAGCAGCATTGGCGAGCATAACATTTTAATGTTAGCATACATTCAATAGCATTTCAGAAACAAAAAATTAGACCTGTGACTGAGTGCTAAGTATTCCTTGAGCTTTCTTCACTATAGCTCTCAGCTCCCCAACAAATTTCTCTTTCTCAGGCTCAAGGACAAAATCCTCCTCCACCTAAACAAAACACATTGAGAGGATATTATTTACCAGTGAACAACAGGTCAGGATCAGCTACCACAAATTCTCTTAATATGTTGCTTCTTAAGAACATATTTCACCATGTAATCTGCAATGTCTTCAGGTGCATCACCCTCAATATCAAACTTGAATGTGACCATCTTGTTGCTGTGAGTCTCCAATTGGCACTCTACCATGTTGTCCCCTGTTCCTGAGACCTAAAACATAGACAATGTTCATCATAATACATGATTCAATTGATTAAATTAAAAGTAAAGCTCAGAAATTATTATAAATATTGTGATTTACATACCTGCAACATGCTGAGTTGAAAATGAGTTTTTTCAGTCTTTTGACAGGATGATCTCCTCTGAGATTTTAGTTTATCTAGTTTTCCACTGGCCCACAGCAATTGAGCCTCATCTCCATTGGCAGGAACAGAGCTGGATTTAAAAAAAGAAAAAAGGTAATCAGAAAAATGGTTTGTGCACAGTTAAATGTATACCAAATATTTAAAAAAGTACACAAAACTACTGTACTTACCCTGATGAGGAGCCCCTGTTGGCAGACTGATGTGGGCTCTCCTGTTTAGACAAGAGAAAATACAAACAAACACACAGGAACCACAAAATACCAACAGAAAAACAAAAAGAAAAACAAAACATCAGTTATGTAATGAGTTATGCAAATAATAAAACAAATTATAAAAAATTACATAAGTAAAATAAATGCAAAGTATTACACAATACTTGTGTAAACCAAAAACAAAATAACTGTCCTGAATTCAAGAGACAAAACAAGTTTGATTTTTGGAAGTTAAACTGGTTTTGCAGGTGTTAAGATGTGTTAAGAAGTAGTGGGTGTATCTCAAGTTAACAGAGTTAGAAGAGATAGACGTTTGTTTGTCTTCTACCTTCATTGATCTATTCAGAACCTTCATATAACATGTATATGGGGCACGTTTAGGTATTGCAATAAACTCGCAGGACAAAAATGCTCACTGTAATGTGTTATATATTTGAAACTAATATAAAGTGCTTTTGTACCTGAGCAATGCCCAGCACTGCAGCATCACTTTCTGCCAGCGAGGTGGTGGGCAACACAGAGCCATTAGAGTCATGGGTCTGTGAAGCATTGACAGTAGGAGGGGAATCAGGGATCATGTCAGCAGGCATTGCCTGGTTTAGCTGTGCCTCTGCTGGGACAGGAATTTCTGGAACTGGGAAAGCTGGTTGTAGGGCTGGGAGATTGGCAGAGGGCTGTAGGGAATAATGAGATGGACTTGGGGGGATTTGTGATGGTATAAGGGCAGCTTGGGAGTAATGAGGCTGCTCGTAACTCCCAGTAGCCTCTATGTGGGTATGCGCCTGTGCGTTTGAGTGTGTTTGTGACTGCATGGTAGTCTGTGTGTGTGTTTGAGCAGGAAGAGTTTGTTTCTGCTGGTTCTGGGGCAAGGCTGGTAGACACGAAACCACCTGACTATACAGAGGTACCGTTCTAGCTTGGGTCTGAGGTACCTGACTGGGAGCTATGTTTACCGGGAGCATATGTTGGAGCAATGATTGAGGCTGACAAGGTTGTTGGTGGAGATCTTGTGGTAGAACAACATTTGTGGGTAGAAGCTGCTGCACAGGTTGGGTCTGGTGTTGATGGTGGAGCTGTTGCTGCTCATGCTGTTGGGTAGCCTGAGGTTGCACTGGAGGCACGGGCTTCAAGACCGCCTGCATCGAGGCCCCACTGACTGGATGTTGCTGCGTTTGGATGACGGGAGGAGCCTGCATTTGTGATTGGTTTGTCTGTTGTAAATAGCACTGCATTGATGAAGTGGCCACTGGGTTGATGGTAGGCGCATGTGCCACAGGAGAAAGTACTGCTTGCTGATATTGCTGCACAGGCGGCTGCAGTTGCGGTTTCACAGGTTGTGTGAGGTCTAGTTGAAGAGACTGAATGGTTTGCGGGCCGACAGGTGCTTGAGCATATTGTGTGGGCATAAGTGTAGAAGCAGCGGGCACTGTAGCATGCACAAGAGGAGCAGGTGCAGGTGACCCTACCACAACTTGACACTGGAGAGAAGTCGCAGCTTGAGGTGGTACCAATTGAGTTTGCCCTTGTGAGACCATTTGTGTTGGAGTTGGTACAAACGAATGAATGGGTTGTGGTGTAGGAACTTGTGTAGGAGATTTGATTTGTTGGGTCGGTTGTGGAACTTGCAGCTGGCCTGGTTGAATTTGGCCTCCAATTGACTGTTGTGCAGGATGACTTTGAGTCTGCAGGGGAATCTGACCATAAATTCCAGGGTCCCCTTGACTCTGCATTTGAACTTGCGTTGAAGGTTGAGCCAACATCTGAGGTGGTACCTGTTGCTGGATGAGTACAGGGGCTGGAACTTGACTAGGTATTTGAGCACTAACCATTTTTGGAACCGCTTGAACCAGGGATGGAACTTGTAAATCTACCAGAGAAGGTCTATGCGATGCCTGGGGAAGGATGGCTTGTTGCTGCTGAATCAAGACCTGCTGCTGCTCAGTTTGTGTTTGTTGTTGAGAAAGATGAGGTTGAGGTTGTGGGGACATTATTTGTTGAGAGTGCTGCAATTGACTTATCTGCTGGACCATCTCAGGAGGCTGTGATTTCCCTAGGTTTGCCTGTTCTACGAGAGCTGCATGTTGATCTATATGCTGTTGCTGCATCAAAACTTGTTGCAGTTGATTCTCGACTTGTAGAGCTTGTTGTCGCTGTAATTCAATCTGGTGTTGTTGCATCAGAAAATGTTGCTGCATCTGTGACTCTCTCTGTTGTAGCAATGTCTGTTGTTGCTGCTCAGTCTGTTGTTGAAATATCTGCTGCTGCAATTGTTGATCTGTCGGCTTCTGTAGTTGCGGCGGTTGCTGTAAAACATGTTGCTCTATCTGCTGAGGCTGCTGGTGTAGTACAGTTTGTTGCTGTTCAATGTTTGTCTGCTGTTGAAGCTGCAACAGTACATTTTGGTCTAACTTTTGCTGCTGCTGAATGAGTGCTTGTTGCTGCTGCTGCTGTTGCTGCTGTTTAAACAAAGCCTGCTGTTGCTGCTCCAGCTGTTGCTGATGTAAAAGCGCTTGTTGCTGCTTTAACTGGAGTTGCTGCTGTTGTTGTAGCAAAGCTTGCTGTTCCAACTGTTGTTGCTGCAGAAGAGCCTGTTGCTGTTCACGTTGCTGCTGCTGCAATAGCGCTTGTTGTTGCTCCAGTTGCTGTTGCTGAAACAAAGCCTGTTGCTGTTGTCTTTGTTGTTCCACCTGCTGCTGTAAAATGGCTTTTTGCTGCTGCTCTATTTGTTGTTGTTGCTGTAATGCTTGCTGCTGTTGCTCGATCTGTTGCTGTACGGCCAAGTTTTGTTGTTGCTGCAGAAGAATTTGTTGTTGCTCAACTTGTTGTTGTGGCTGAATATAAACTTGTTGCTGTTGTTGCTCCATTTGATTTTGCAAAACGGATTTCTGTTGCTGCTCAATTTGTTGCCTAATCAGAAGTTGCTGTTGTTGTTGCTCTGTCAATTGTAATGGCTGCTGGATTGTTTGGAGTACCGGTGGCTGTTGTACCATGGTTTTTATCATGCTCTGCTCTTGTGATTCAGCTATTTGTTGCACATAAACTTGCTGTGCCTGTTGCTGCTGAGTCTGGTGTTGATATTGTTCTACTGAGGATTGTTGTGCTGACAGCTGATGCTGCTGTATCACAACTTGTTGGGGTTTGCTTGGAGGTTGTTGTATGTACACCTGCTGTTGTAGCTCACTTTGCTGTGGATTGGACATTGTTGGCTGGTTCTGCTGTGGCAATGGGATATATGGCTGCTGAGATGCACTGGAATGTGGTGGCTGTTCCTGTAGAACCACCTGGGGTTGTTCTATATTCTGTGGCTGTTGTAATAAAACGGCCATTTGTTGAACCTGGTCCGTCGGCTGTGGCAACACCACAGTCTGGCGCTGCTGCATTATATTTGCCTGCTTTTGTGGTGTTGCTTGCTGAATGTTCAGTTGCAACGTTCCAGGCAATTCTGACATCACCTGCTGTTGCGTCTGAACAATTGTTTGCTTGGGCAAAACATCAGTAGGTTGAACAGAAGCAATACTAGTTTGGGTCTGCATGGGTGGCATGTTGTTGCCTGCTGATGCTATGGGTTCTCCAGATGGGATGGAGGAAGTGAGGACAGTCATGGGTGCCTGGGGTGATATTGGGGGGATGTATGACTGCGACTGTACAAGAGAACTGTGGGGAGTGGAAGCATCAGTGGGTCGGGAGTGTAACATTTGGGAGGATGCAACATCTGTTGAGTATGGTGGAAGGGGCTGGAGGGAATAACACATTTGGAAATTATTTGGGAAGGATGGATGGGCCAGATCATGGAGTAGGGTAGCAAGTAGTGGTGGGAGGGAGAAAAAGAGAGAGCGAAGCATTAGTGCACTTCATTAATCATCCAAAGGAAACAAGACATTTTGGAAAGCAAAAGACATGAAACAACATTCTGCACGTGCGGTTATTAGGTTATTCTAAGACTGTTCATACTACGATCAATGCTGTTGTTTTTTGATTATACACCACCTCAGATCAGAGGCAGCTGTATACCAGGAATGAAAGACATTACAGGTGGTGTTCAGGTCAGACCAATCCACCATAAACTAGCTGTACTATAATAAATGCAATTTCGAGCATTAAAAAAAAATACTGGCAAATATTGGCCCTGCAATAGACTTTATTCCGAGCAGAGCCATGACAGGTATGAAAGTGAGGTTGTGAGGGATAGACTAGACATGTTTTTAAAGGCATCCGCTGTAAAAAGTTGCATAAATCACCACTAATTTTCCACAGATCATGTTGTCCGGAGATTTGTTTTTTTTTTTTCTTTTTGTCTACTGAAATTTCTTGGCAAGATATTTTTGCAGTGTCAGCAGAAAAATCCAAAAACATTAGATAACAGTACAACCCACTGAAGAGATGTACAGTATTGTTTATGCCTCACAATCATTCTAGTTAAAAATTAAAAGACTGTGCTGCTATGAATAAAGTCTACGCAGCAAGGGTTTCGTTCAGGTATGCCAAATTTTTGATCAAATGTTTGATGAAAATAAATTACATTTGATGTGAGCAGCAGTGGGGCTATTTTTGCAGTCAGTTCAATTTATCTGTTTTCTTGACTTGACAAATGTCCTACTGTCTAACACCATGCAATGTTATAAGACAATAAATTGAACTATGAATTATATTCTAGAAACAATTCATATTTACAATTCAAGGACTATATACAGCCAATACAACAATTATTTCTTTCAAATTATCAGCTCATTTGGTTCAACATTCAGTGAATTTCAACAACAAATATGTTCTCTGGACCAGACATTAAAAATGTAGGTCAGTGAACATCATGTAACTCAGCACATGACCTAAATCAAAGTCACAGATTGCACAGATAGATATCTTAGGAAATTCAATTCAGTATTTCAGTAACAGAGTGCCATTTCTATATATTGTCACTTATCAAAATATATGTTTTTCTGTGCCATATCTATATTTTGTCAAAGGCACATAACTTGATGAGTGAAATAACCTAGCAGTCCCTCAACATATTCCTCTAAAATAACATTTGATAGACTAAATGAAGTCTCCCTGGATTGATTTGCTTTAGATATGAATTATTGTGTCCAGTGCAACAGTGAACTGAGAGAAGCAAAAAACACACAGTGAAGCTGGACACAAGGGAGACAATCACCTGAGAATATTGTTGAGGCACACTTAATGGGACCTGTGATGCCATAGCGACTGGTTGAATGAAAGTCTGTGCCACAGGAATGTTAGGAGCCCCACCACCACTTTGACCAATGTAAATGCCAGATATCCCACCATTCTGGCCAACAGGCACATTTGAAACCCCTCCGCTCTGACCAATAGGGAGCAGCTGGGGGTGAGATATAACCCCTGCTCCTTTCACTCCCTAAATAAAGGAAACAATTCTTATCTGACCAAAGAGTACATTCACACAACATTTGCTTTTTTTACTGTATAACAAAGGTTTCAAATGAGCAAGAATGGTGGTGATTTAGCTTTAGCAGCAGGGGTTGTATGGCACTAGATAAAAAAAAATGTTTCTGAAGTAGTGGTACTTACAGATGTGCCAGTGGGGTAGCTGGTTTGAGCATGAGCACATGGGTTCCCTGACTCAGGTACGGAAAAGGCTTGGCTTTGTCCACTGACAGGGGGAAGACTCTCACCCTCTGAATATGGAAAAGTAGACAGCCAAATCAACATGTATACACCAATTTGGGACAAATATTAGTTAAAAGTACATGTTATATCCTGTTAATAAGAATTAAGAATTGTGCACCTTTGAAGCTCAATGGAGTCCCTTGCTGTTGGACATGTTGGTCTACTTCTGGCAGCTCCTCTGCCTCTCCCTGACCCCCAGCAGTTGCAGCTGCTCCTGTGCCCTGTGAGGAGGTGGTGAAGGAAGGATGAACATAAGAAAAGGAGGAGGTAAGGACTGTGGAGTCACGGCGGTCATCAAGAGTTTGTTGTTGTTGCTGCTGCTGAAGGAGCTGCTGTTGTCGTCGTTCACGAGACTTCTTAATTAGAGTCACCCTGTCTCTAATGGACTTCCCCACCACCTTAGCATCACTTTCATGGAAAAAGCCAGACTTCACCTACAAAAAAGTAATAGAAATAGATAATAAATGAAAAAAAGAGACAAGTTGTCTTAAAGAGAGTTCACTCAAAAATAAAAACTGTCATCATTTTCATGTCATTTTAAACTTTATGCAAAAGCACCTTAGAAACAGAAAATGTAAAAATGTGTTTTTAAAAAATGCGTCAGATGTTTTTGCCATTCGCTCTAGTCTTCTTCTTCACAATAAATAGCACAAATTGTAGTTTCCATTATTTCTGTTTTTACAGATTTATATATATATATATAAAAAAACTTTTCTGTTTCTCACCATCTCCAGTGCAACTTCCTCAGCACTGTCATTCTCCAGGTCATAGCTGAACTCGATGGCCTCATTGTCCTTGTGCTTGCCTTTGAGTTTCTTTGGATCTTCAACCCAGATGCGCAGGGCAAGGCAATCTTTGCAGCCAGTATCTTCCTCAGCAAGCTCCACACGCACGCCGGTGTCCTCCGCAAAGAAGGCATGATTTAGAAGGTCCTTCACTGAGAGCCTGAAGGTGAAAAGAGTGAATTTACATCACTTTGCATTCTTGCTTCACTTACACAAGAACTTCAACCATTTAAGTGCTTACCGCTCTAATCGGTTTTGGCGAATACAGCCCTCAATGATTTCTTTTACCTCAGGGTCATTTACTTTGTCAAAACTGGCAGGCTTGATACCCTGCACAGAGAGAATATTTTGTGTGTTAATCCCCCACATGATTCTCAAAACACCTGGATCGTGCACACAAAAATCATGTGTTTAAATATTAATAATAAAAACAATAGGTTGAATTCACTGAGAATGAACTTTTTCTGCTGAGAGTGATGTTTATTAGTGAATCTTTACTAAACAATATGCCTGCTCACTTCCCAATATTGTTTTTAGTATTACAATAATTTAGTGAATTCACCCAATACTAATCTACAAATCAAGAGTCATACAAAGACTTACACTGGTGACTTTGCGATAGATCTGTGCAGCATTTTGGCATTCTGAATATGGGTACTCTGAGGTAGCCATTTCTAGCATGCACATGCCAAAGGCATAGACATCTACTGATTCGTCATAGTGCTCCTCGTACATCTCTGGGGCCATGAATTCGGGAGTACCTAAGAAACAAATAGAACATTCATTAGACATCCTCTCTTTTGGCATCTGTTTGTCTTTTTTTTTGCCATCTTTGCTATGATTAAAAGCAACTACTTTTTTCCTTGACAACAGCCAATCAATGCACAAGTATAAATGTGCATCCTCCATATTTGAGACCTTTTTTTAATCTCAAACAAGCCAAAACGAGTGCAAATCATTTCCCTCAGATTCAACAGCAAAACAGAGGTATATAAACTTTAAAACAATCAAGAAGGCTTGATCTCACAATTACTGAAATTCAAATGAAGGATTTTAGCCGCTGAAAGCAGAAATCATCCTCTACCCAGCACCCTGGTGCTTCATGGATCTTGCTAATCATTGCAGCGACCTCTATCTTAGTAAGACTTCAATAATTGAATACTTTTTCCCAAATATGCTGCTGCTGGGAGTGTTCAGGTTGCTTCCTTTATTATGCTTGTACTAATGTGAATATCTAGTGTGCCAACTTTCTTCTCAGCAAATATTTAAAAAATCAATAGGTATTGATGTTTTTATGTGTGCACATATTGTGATCAATAATGTGGAACTGTGTTCTTTAGTTAGCTCCAATGTGGCAATAAGAGTTAAGACAGCTGAAAAGGACATCCTTGACAGTAGGGCTTGGCGGTAAAACGATAAAATAATTATCAAAATAGAATTTTCCTCGATAAATGTATAACAAAAGTTTGTTAAGAGTTCAATATAATGTTTATGCAGGATGCAAATAATGCTGCGCATGGGTGTTACAAAACAATGCACTGATGCCAATACCAATTTGCCTAACTAATAAGCGCTCTCATTTCTGTTTCATCTGGGAAACATTAAACAGTAAATGTGCCAAAAGTGAAGAGAAAACAGAGCTGCTCATTTGAACCGCGCCACACAGAACATTTATTAACTTGGCTCAAAACACACCGCAGTGAGCTTAAAGCGAATGTATTTACTCAGGCTGACCGTCCCGATCACTTGCCCACTAAACAGCACTGTGAGATCCAGTGAGAAGCGTTCAAGTTTGGTGCAGAGTTCTCCCATCCAAACCACAAATCAAATGGCTCATGATTTAAACTAGTCTAAAGCCAGATGAAATGACTTTGCCAAAGCTGACGTGGGAAACAGGAGAAACACCGAGCGACATCAAAACAGTTAGAAAGCTTTTCACAAGTCGGCAACATTTACTGTAATAACACTAACTGAAACCATGGGATTGTGGCATAAATGTAGTTTATTCATATTGATTTTTATGATATATTAATGTAGACACTGAATGTAGGCTATTAAAGGAGTAATGGAATATAATTACAGTATTTTTTGTTATTAAGTTATAGTCTAGCAGCCAGTTTTTGTGCATTTGTAACCAAATGTCTTTAGGCTACTGTTTTTCATAACAAATTCCATAGAAACAATAGTTACTATTGACCATGGTAGTAAGGGTCCAATGTGTAATTTTTCCCTGTGGTTAACAGTCTAAATACTAGGGGTGTTGAAATGAATCGTTGTATCATGATGTGGACGTGGGCGAGTTATAGATTATAGTCTACTGCTGTTTTCTGACATAATTCATCACATATGCACTTCTCATGCTAGCGTGAAATGGCGTAGGGAGGCGAAACACAAAAGTGAGTAATAAAAAAATGCACCCAACTATTTTGAGTATGCGCTTGAGGCTGCAAGCGTGGCTACATGAGTGTGTGCGTGCGCTAGTTGAGTGCCAGTGTGTGTGTGTCATTAAAACTTAAGTACACTTGACAATTTCATGTGTTTTTAGTATTTACTAGTGTTTGTTCTAAATGGTCCTGTCGAATCGAAGACTATCGTAATCGAATTGAATCGTGAGACGAGTGACGATTCACACCACTACTAAACACTATCCAAAACAGTTTTACCCAATAAAAATGAGGTTGTTACATTTTTTACCGATGTTTTTTAATGAAGATACATTTACATCTGCATCCAAACTCAAGTTACAGTACAATCGCCCAGCCCTTCTTGATAGTCCTCGCAATTACAGTCACTAGTGTGGAAGATCTGCAACCATTTAGGAAAGGTGCCTCACCAAAAGGCTATAAAGGGGTCCTTCACATGTAAACTTATTATACACAGGAAACTAAATAAAAGTAACAGACCTATGACACTCTTGGCAAAAGATGTCCGCATGAGGGTGGCAAGGCCCAGGTCACCAATTTTCACTGATCCGGTTGGACCTGTGATGAAGATATTGTCACACTTGAGGTCACGGTGCACAATAGGGGGCGTACGCGTGTGTAGGAACTGAAGACCCTTTAGGATTTGCCTGCACCAGCTGCGTAGAACCTTGGGCTTCATCACCTTAAAGCGCTTAAGGTACCTGAAGCACAGGAAAAACAGTCATGAGTTCATCATTCAAGTAAGAATTTGCAACCTTACTGGATGTTGATAAATTGATAAATAGAATGAATCTTGTCAGCAACAGCCTAAATGGTTAAAAAAAACAAACAGAAAAACCAAAAAGTCAGCCAGATTTACAAACAAATTGAATAGGATAATGACGTAATATGGTGCAAAACATTGATCGTTTACAGCCAGGGCCGTAGCTGGGGTATCCGGGGCCTTGATGCAGGTTGTTGGCCCCCTTGAAATTGGGTTTATGATGGAGTGCTAATGGGAGGGATTGGGGGTTAGTTTCATCCCCATGAAATTGTGGTACAGTGTTGTACCCACGTTTTGAGTGTTCCTGATGTCATGAGCTCTGTCACAAGGACGATGCACTTCTTTCCTCTAAGAACAGACTCCCAGGAGTCATAGAAACGCACAATGTTGGGGTGCTGTAGACCCTTCAGCATTTCAGCCTCCTCTTTAAACCGTTGCTGCTCCGCCTTGGTCAGCTTTCGATCCTGACACATAAACAAACAAGACAACATTAAACACAGTATTAAATGCAAGTAAAATGCAGTCTGTAATGATTTAAAATCCCATTAAACTGGTTTAACTCTTGCTAGTCTAAATCTTCACTTCACAATAAAAACAGTGACTGAGATAGAAAGAGGGAAAAAGCAGATTAACTAAACTACAGACATGTCTCAACTTTCAAATTTATATATTTATTTACCAGGACAGTGCATATCAACAACAGTACACCTGTAACATGCCAGAGTTAGCCAAGGGCTAGTTTTCATAAGCATAAAAGCGTAAAACCTTACAAACAATGGACAATTATAAAAGTATATCTGTCTAAACCAATTATGACTGTACTTTTAAGCAAAAATGACATAAGAAATGGAACAGCTCTTGATTCAACATCCTCTTCGTGAAAGATATAATTATGTCCACACCCAAAAGTGCTCTCGACCGTCCTATTAATCATGTTAATGAGCAAGTCATAAATATTACTAACTATTCTGTGATTTCATATAAATGTGATTTAAATTATCACAGCAAAGTACTCATAAATTATATTGTATTGCCTCATTAATTATGAATGTCAGCATACCATGATAGCACAGCACACAGCCAGTCACTTGCTGCTGAGAGAAAATGAGTTCCCCTTTAAAAAATGTGCTGCGAGAGAGGAATGTTCAAAGCTTTGTATCCATTCAGTTTTACTGCAAGAATGTAACCCTCCCAAATATGCAACGTTATGTCGGTCATCAGCGAATCTGCCATCTTTGGTGGTTTTAATAGAGCACTGTGGCAGGTGGGGTGAAGGGAGAGATATTTAGAGGTGTATTCCGACGGCTGATCACAGCAAAACGCTTAGTTCACCATTGGCACATACACTCACTCAGTACAGCTTCATAGACAGTACAATACCAATCAATGGTCACCAGGTGGCGCTGGCAAAAAGGAGATGTATGACAGGGAGGCAACACCCAGCATTAGCCTAAAAATCAAATTTCAGCCACCATGGCCAGATTGCCCCAGTGTGGCGGATGTTGATTAAATCCCTTCGCTGGCACACAGTGGGGGAAAATGCCACACTGCCAACCCCAAGCACGCACTCCACTGACAAACAGCACATACATGCTTATTCAGACAAGCAACATTGCATGATTAACTATGCTCACTCAGATCAACCCCACAATACTAATAAAACAATATAATGCATTAGTTTTTAAAGAAACAGTTTGCCTAAAAGTGAATATTCTGTCATCATTTATTCAGCCTTTAGTCAAGCTCAACCTGTATGACTTCCTTTCTTCTGTGGAACACAAAAGAAGATATTTTGAAGAACGTTTCAAATGTCTGTCCATGCAATGAAAGTCAATGGGGACTAAAACTACATTGGACCCCTATGACTTCACTGAATGGACAAAAATAAATAAATAAAATTAATAAAACATCATCTTTTGTTTTTCTCAGAAAAATAAATTAGTTTTGAAACAACATGAGGGTGAATAAATTGTGACAGAATTTATTTTTTTTGGATGAACTATACCTTTAAGACAAACTGTTCTTTGTCTCTTTTCTCCACTAAATCTGAACAGATGTTAAAACAAGCACCCAAAAAAGGCTTGTAATCTTTAATCTGCAAGATGATGAAACATCTTTCCGGTTTCTGATTTCATAGACAAAAAAAAAAAAATAGTCTGTCTAACTGTGATAATCTACATTGGTTCTCACAGGTCATTTGGTACATGTAGATTAATAGAAAAGAAGTATTGAGATTCCTTGGCTTTGAGTGTTTGCCTGTGACCTACATGGATAATATAAATCAAAGATGTCTAGGTCAAAGGCCACAAAAATAGTTACGCAAGTAACAGTAAAATAAACAACCAAATAGAAGCAAAAAATTCCAGCTTTCACAGCTCAGCAAACTCACTGCATGAGATTTATGGACATAATCTTACTTTAATTTCTGTAAACAACTTTCCAATGGCCTGCTGTCTATGCATCAACAAAGAAGGCTAATTTCTGGAGGGTTTTTTGTGGCATACAATCTGATTTGCCATGTAATGAGGTTTCTCTCTCGTTAAACTTTCATCTGTATATCATCCTCTCTCCTAGGCTCTCTCCTTCTCTCTTAAAGGTGCTCTAAGTGATGTTGGGAGATGTCACTTCTTGTTGACGTTCGAAGTATTGTCAAACAAAACGGCGGCTAGCTAGACCCTCCCTCCTCCTCACCCAGTCCCCTCCCCCTGTAGTTTTACTGATACTTCATTCAAGGTGTTGACGCCAAGTTAGATAAATACTTTCATAAGAGAAACATTACAGAAAAACACGATAAAACGTTTCGCCACCTGAGGTTATAACTTTAGCTTTAGGATTTGCCCACCTGTCTGCAAAACTAGAGCTAAGTTACCTGAATGTCAGATTGGTAGCCCTTGTGCTGGCGGAGATCTCGCCACCTTTTAAAGGCTTTTCCAATGTAAATTCAGGACTGCGCGAGTTTCTTCTCCTTTGCATTTTTGCAATCTGTTCATAGGAACGTCGTCTCTTTGGTCGCGTCGGCCATAACAAACTTAAAGAGTTTTAATTCTAACTTCCCTCTTCATGCTTCTCTCTCCTCCTCACCCTTCATGTGCACGCGCACAAACCCCCCAAATCCTTCTGGTCGGTTATTGGCTGGAACACTGTTTGTTTTGTTTCGCAGAGCGAGTTGCCCCAGTTTGTTTTTGTTGCTGTTTGTGTAGCCTGGGCTGTCTACAGAGACCGCAGATTTTTTACAGTGTGTTCAGGGGACAGGCAGCTAGCGGATAGTGAGGAGATGTTTGCTGGCTTAAAAAACGTGTGACATCGCACCTTTTAGCCATCAACTACATTGTTACTTTGAGGAAGTATTCTGTGGAAGTTGGGGCCTCTTGTTTTCTTTTCCTCCTTTCTATGCCAGTAAGTAATGCGTAGGCCCACAACCAATCGGCTTGCAGAACCGCGACGAAAGCGCTCCATAATCCAAATACCAGCCATTCACAAAATGTTTTGGATAAATTAGCATTCAAAAGTTTGAGGTCAGAGTTCATTTGTAAAGATATTGAAACTTTTATTCAGCAAAGGTGCATATAAATGCCCTTAATGTCACTTTTGACCAATTTAATTTGACAAATATTTAAAATAAATGTTGTTCTTTTGAACTTTCTTTAAATTAACTTTCTATTCATGAAAAAAACCTGAAAAAGTACAAGTTTCCACCAAAAATAAAGTTAAGCAGCACAACAGTTTTCAACATTGATAATAATAAGAAACAGTTCTTGAGCAACAAATCAGCATATTTGAATGATTTCTGAAGGATTGTGTGACGAAGACGTCACACATAATAATATTATATAATAATATTTCACAATATTAAAATTTTTATTGATAAAAAAAGCAGAATGGTGAGCATAAGTGACTTTTCAAAAAAATTGTTTTAAATAAACCTCAAACTTCACTTATCACCTGCATTTTTGATTTTACTTAAAAGTTTTAAAAGAGCTAATTTGAAAATGCTTTCAGCTACCAATAAAAAGCAGTAGACTTCAATTTCAAATGTCATATCATGATTCCAAAATGATCCTAAATCAATTCTGCAACAACTCTTCAGCAACAGTGTAAAGGCACAACATATTTGTCAAGGTGTCTCCTTGCTAATTTTGTGTGAAGGTTAAATAAACACACACACACACACACACACATCTGCTTTGATCCAATAAAAAACAGAACAAGTGTTAATCTGATTCTGCAGGAGTATTCTCTGTGTAGATGTTAAATGTTGTTTGTTTGTACAGTGCAATACTTTTTCATTGTATAAATTGCACTATGAATATGCGTTCCATGCCATTTTTGCAGCGTTGCACAGCACACAGCATGGCACTTATCTGTAATGTTTGGCCCTGTGTAAGCATTTTCAATAACAAGAATTATTAATAATTAATTTAAATTCCAATGAAATTGAGGATCGATCCAGAATCGTTTAGGAAAGCATTACGATGCATCAGGAAATCGATTTCCCCCCACCTCTTGCATGTATACAGAATGAGTGCTGCTGGCATTGTCAAAGTTGCAACCAAATATATTAGACTTGTGTGACCAAATATTTCAGTTTAAGAATATCTCACTTAAAAAAAAACAATACTGATATAAAAGGTTTTAGAAACTATCAACATAAAGCCTCTAACAGTTACAAACAAACCCACACATCACTAAAAGTACCATCCTATTTCCTTGAACTTTGATTATTTCCAGTGCTACTAAATAACAAGGTACCTTTGTGTTGACAGATGCTTCCTGTTTTGTGGTGCACTGAAAATTCGTGCTGAGCTCTGTATTTTGTGACTGAAAGCTAACATGAGAGCATATGTGCCTGTGTGTGCGGTTGTTTGTCTGAGCATCCACGTGCAGCCCTGAACGCTGAGTTAGTGTCTAAGACTGTCTCGTAAGGGCGCCTCTGTCTGTCTGAGTTCCACCGGTCCTTTGCCCTCTTCATGCAGCACTGTCTTGACCTTGCATTAAAACATTATGTTGTTCAGCAATAACTAAGAAAGTCATTAATCGCATCATGCAAAACCAAATGGACAGTGTTTTTGCTCTCCAACTATTGTGCAGCTGACATTTCCCTTTTAAGGAAGAGTTAAAGGATTAGAACCTGCATCATTTGGATTTCAAAACCCTAGACCTTGACCACATAACCAACTGTATTTTGAGATGTTGAAAGTCACCAAAAATTAAATTACACTTAATACAAAACAAAAGGTTGAGTTCACAAAATTTGCACTGTAGCTTGGTAATGATAAAAGCTGTTCAATATCTATGGCTTATTAGTCAATTAGTCACACAAATGACGGCCTACAATGTAACGAGAGACAAACCGGTCCAGCAACCTGTCAACCACACTTTAAACATTATGCAAGTTGAGTTCCCATGCTGAAGATGTATCTGCTCAGTTCGGCAGCGTGTTTGTTCAGTTGTCAGGTGAGGCTGCAGTCGCTCAGGCTACCGTAAACAGCATAAAGCCTAAGCCAGTCTGACCCTTTCCACAAAAAGAAACACTCAGGACCTGTCACCTGTTCAGCCTGAGGAAAACTCCCACAAAAGCATTATGCATAAATACTTGCTGAGCTACTGCTTGTGCTGATGAAAAACATAGAAAGAGAAAGTATACTAGACAACAATGCACACATTATGGCTTTTAAATTGAATTGGCTCTGAAATCCATGTTCACTTATCTAACTGAATTATCTGATCCCTATGGATGTGTAAAGCAATCATGACTATCATCTTTTTATTATTGTGCTAGTCGATACGCATTTTGGGTTTAACTTCAATGAAGAGCATAGGAGGTGAATGATCAGCTCATATTACTAACACATTCACTGTAATTCAGCAGCATGGCAAAAGCAACATAATACCCACTACTAGTTCAAAGCACTGCAATGAAGACACATGCCTGTCAGTGTATACTGTATGTGTGTGCGTTAGTGAAAAATAAGACAACCACAAACATTTAGATTTTAACTATCCAAGATTTTAGTAATCCTCTAAAAAAAATCAATTCAATAACATAAGCAATAAGCAACTGCATGTCAGAATTACTCTAATATATTACGCTAACTCCTCAAGTCGAATACCTAGAATTGAAATTAATACATATTACTCATACAGAATGATAATCACATATTTTAGTAAAAACTGAACAGACTGATGCTAGTGTCACTAGCAAATTTAGTCATGTATCTAGGGCTGCAACTAACAATTATTTTGATAATCAATTAATCTGTTGATTATTTTTCAATGAATCGAATGAAAATCTAAAAATTATTATACATAAAAAAATATTTTTTAAATCCATGATTTTAAACAATTTTATTCTATACCCTAAAAACAAGTAATAAATTAAAAATGATAAACAAAAACAAAAGCACAAAATGTTTACTTGTACAGGGTATGAACACACATTTACACATCTGATCATAGTAATTATATTACATTTAACAATAGTGCCTTTACTGTTACTGCTCTTATAAATATGATTACTTTGGGTACATGTTGAATTTTAAAACTACACTTAAATTTTAACAAAACATATTTTAGCAATATGTGTATTTAAGTCCGAATTATTGCGCTCCTTTTCTATTGTGCTCTGTCTGTTTGTTGTGTATGCGCGCACCGAAGCTCATTTTACTCTGTGAAGTTTAACAAGACTCGTTTTTGGCAGAATATGCAAAATAGAAATACTCACAGGACTTTTTTAAGTTTTTGATATTCATTTAAGTAATTAAATTAATATCATTTAAATGGCATAAATAAATGACAAGGAAAAGTAATTTAGTAATAAATATAATTTATAAAATAATTCAATCCTTTGAAAACGTATAATCAATCATTTTAGTATCGGATTGAATTGTGAGGTGCCAAAATATTCTCTCTCACTGAACACACACCATATGTCTGAATGTGATCCTACTGAACATTAAAGACACTGACCTTTTGCACAGATGGGGCAAAACGCCAATGGGCTGGTCTCTATGTTTAATAGAGGGTTCAGAGCTCAGCCATCAGAAGGAAGATGTTCACACTAGTCATTGCCTCAGTTTCTCTTTTACTCAGAGCCACATTATGTCACTGCATGCCTGAAACTAAATTTGACAACAACTGATGGGGTGAAAAGTTCTGCTGCCCTCGCAGTACATTACTCTGAATTAAATACTAAAAGAGTTTAGACTGGGACAGAGAGAATACGATTTAGTATTATGAAAAAGCTCTTATTTCTGACTTACAGTATGTATCTTCATTAAGGACCTTTAGGCCAACTTTTTGGCTAAAATAACATGATTCACATGATACTATAAAAAGTATGATTAAAATCACTTAGGTTTTGTCATTTCATTTTGTGACCATCGCTTCCAGAGCGCATGACTCCAATAAAATCCACATCTAGACTGAATTAAAAATTTGTGAAGAGCCGAATCCCTTCCATATCAGTAGCAGTACATATAATATGATTATATTGTTTTATAGCTGATTAGTGTTTAGTGC
The DNA here is from genome assembly GCA_038021265.1 of Cyprinella venusta. Taxonomy (NCBI): domain Eukaryota; kingdom Metazoa; phylum Chordata; class Actinopteri; order Cypriniformes; family Leuciscidae; genus Cyprinella; species Cyprinella venusta. The sequence goes on along the minus strand of CM075883.1, from coordinate 17,952,683 downwards.
TGCTCGTCTATTTTTACTGTTTGTGAAATGTCTAAATCAAACCATTTTTCTATGGTCTGGACTCTGGAGAGTTTTGTTGTGGCAGGAGCTGAGCTAGGGCAGACTGGTCTGGGCTGCTTACATTCAGCCAGTTGTTTCTGCGCGAGTTGTGCTGTCTGTGCAGGCTTTTTGTTCAGGCCTGACAGGCACCCACTGTAATTAACTCCCTGGATCACCCTGTATACTCAATCACACGGTCAGATAGAACATCCCTCCAACACTACGCCCCACACACACACGCATAACAAGGGACACAACACTGTAGTTCACGTGCCAGTATAGAGGGAAGAGAGCATAATAATAAATCTTTAGTTGTGTGTGGATTCACACAAAGTAATAGGCCTAAATGAACAAAGAACACCTAAATACACAAACTGACAAAGAACTTAGTAAGTATTTACTAAGAGCTTTATGGGACAGAACAAAGGGAGGAACTGAAATATGAACATCTATTTCCCAGTATTTCAAGTGTTTTAATATCCTACGCCATGATGGCGAGTAAATGATGACAATTTTCATTTTTGGGTGGAGTATCCCTTTAGCTCAACATTGCCTTCCATTTCAGTGTGTGTAGACACTTGTGTGAGTGTGGGGTTAGGTTAGGACCAAATGCGCCCACTAGTAAACACTGAAAACTCACTGAACAGCGAATGGTCCCGGTGAAGACAATGTCTTAATAAACATAAATAACGTCTTGATAAATAGGTGAAACTGCATATCATAACTTTTCTCTCAGACCATTTGATCCTCTTAAACCCTGCACTTTTCTTCAACTGCAAATCAACTGCAAATGTTTCATATACCAGTGTGTGGGATGAGATTCTGATGGGGCTTTTCAATGAAGAAAATCAGGTCTTGATTGGCTAATGAAATGAATAAATATTAAGATAGATAAGTTGCATTTAAGTGATAATGCTGTAAACAGCATAAATTCACATTTGCTCCTGCGCTGATGATATAACAGACTTTTAGCTTTTAAAGCTTTTAAAGCTTTTAAAGGTAAGGAGTCATTAAAGGATATGCTGGCCAGACAGAACCATCTTCAGCAAACAACCTAGATGCTGTGGAAGAATATCCGTCTAGCCAGCTCTGCTCGCCTTATTTAGCTGCAAAAATAGCCAAATTTACATTACAGGGTTATGCACTTGTCCAAGTTTATCTGGATCCAGGCAATAGAGAACACAATTGTCACCAAAATGACAGAACAACATGCCTTCTAACCATCACTACTGCGCTTACTGGCACCCAGTACAAATATGTTTGGACTCAGTGAGGTCGTAGAGAGTAGCACTGTTCTGAAATAACCTAAGCTGTCCTTGTCCTTATATCATAGTAAAATGATTGTAAAAAAAACAGGGACGAACCTCATACAAAATCAGAATTGAAAGTGAAAGCAATCCAGGACTCACTTCAGCTGAAATGAACAGGTTATTCAAAGGAAGGCAAACCCCAGATTCAAGTTATTAATGATAGATCAATATTAAGGATTGTTTCATGAGAATTCATAATGTGAATGAACACCCAAGGAAGCAATTTTGCTTATCATCAGTTTTGTGCTTTGTGCACTCACATGAAAGGCCTAAGGCATGATAAAGCCTTATGTTCTTATGATTCATTGTAAGTGCATTAAATCAACTTGTTTGTGCCCCTCTGCTCATATATTATATAGCGCCTATATATATACACTCAGCTTCTCTCTGGGACTGATGCCATGTTAATCTTCTATTTGGCTCATCCTTCACTCGGTGCTCCTCTCACACTTCTTCAGCACTTTTAATTGTATTATACACAGTAGACATGTTCTTGACAATATGGCTGTCACTATAGAGGTTTGGCTGACGATTAATTGTCATGCAAATAATTCTGATTGCCAATTAAGTAGACTTTTATGCTTATGTTATGTCACTTAGAAGCATCAGTAGCATAGGACCAAATATTTGTAAAGAAATATTGCACAAGGTAGAATGACAAATATAAGGGCTCAACGGAAAGGACTATTTTCAGCTGTTTTGGTCAATTCAGTGGTTCAGATGCAAACCTGTTTGTTTTTCCACTGACTAGAAAGCCCAGCCCAGCGAAAGACGTCGTTATGTCACTGTGTACGTCAATATATGTCTTAGCTTTCCCGTTACAGTCACGTTATTGGTCACAATAACCCCGACCCCAGCACCCGACGTAAACGGTTCTAGTCCAGCAAAGAGTTGATGCCGGCACCGGCTCCGAATCGGCTCTCAAAATACTTTGAAAAGGAGTAATTCTGGGTTTTTCACAGTCCAAGATTTTCACGAAATGGCAATAACCACATTGTTCAAACAGCTCACATCAGGAAACTGTCTAAGAGTTGGATAGTTTAGTTGTGCATCACATTAATCTCTAAGCAGCAGTGTGGACTCTTGGAGGCTTGACAGAATGCCTTCTAAACATAGATTCATCTGCTCAATCTCAGTCAACAGATTACACCACAAATCATACTGTAAAAATTAAAGTGAATCTTATAACAGGCCACAGTCTTATGTTTTTGTCATGTCAAGTACCATGCTGACATAAGAATAAAAAAGAAGTTGAAGGAAGGAATGGATGGACTGTTAACAAATTATGAACTGTTTATTTGCACAAGCTGTCCACATTGTTTTAACACTAAGCTATATTAGATAAGCAAACACAGAGATGATAAATCACAAAAATGGTGCAACTGTTTAGTGAATTGGCCCTTTAGTGTGTGTGGGATTAGCTCCAAGCCAAACACATGACTCCCAACCTTTCAACACAAAGCAACCAAACAAACCACACATGATAAAGAGAACTGAGAACAAATATCCGATTGCTCATTCAGTCCCTGCTTTGCGATTTTTCATTATTCCTCTTTTACTGTCAGATTATCAGAGATCTGTATTCCACCATGGTACCCCCTTTGCTTGTTTTTCTGTTGTTTGTTTAAAACGACGATAAAATCCTGGGAAATGAACTGCTTACAGCAACCACTTCATCTCTCAACCATTTAAAAAACTAAATCACCCTATTAACTTTGAGTACACTTTTTGAACACATTATCATCATAAAAGTACATCCAAGTGTTATTCTCCATTTTTGTTTTGCTATTGACAACAAACTGCCACATCAGAAGGGACATCTATCCAGTCTATCTATCTGTCATGATAAAGACATGATGTAGGCCAATAACAACACTAGGTATAAAACGATGCAGCAATTTCTTGCCAGAGTTAATGTTTTTGGGGATAATAAATTGCATGGTTGGTTTATGAATGGCAAATTGTGCTATTAAAAATGATCAATGTTGAGAGGGAGGAGGTGGGTAGTTTGCTAAATAATCTCCCAAATCAGACCCATGATTTACATGCCACTTCAACCTTTTAATCAATAATCTGATTCACTAAGCCTCTTATATAAGCCGATATTAACCTCCTCAAATGGACCTTATTGGCTAATTATTATTGTACCGCGTGCCATCTTAGTGCTGAAATGCAGCAGGCTTTCCTCTCAGCTGGTGGTTTTGCATGCGCTGAAAGACTTTGCTTCACGAGAGGATTATAAAGGACACGTGGCACGAAAATATTTCTAATGGCATGCTGGCTAAGCTATTGTATGTTATACTGTTGGGCTACAAGAGCAATGCGGTCCGCAGCCGGCATCTACTTATGTGTGCCCCTCTGTTGACAACTGCATCATAAAACAGTTGGGTCTTTCAATGACGACTTTTCTGGGAAAATACAACACGCAGTGGGCAACAATAGGTTCAGCATAGAGGCAAAGTCAAATAGAATCCACTTCACAACAAGAGAGCTTCTTTGAGCCTTGTTGTTTGTCCAGTTCATTGCACCATGAGTAGGCCTGACCCTTCTCTCCCACGAATAGTCTCTGTGTAATCTATAAAGCTATTGAGCTCTGACTTTGAAACTTTTTTTTTGTTTCCTACTGTTCTCACAGCACTCAACTGTAACAGCCTGAAGAGAGAAACACAAGAGGCTAAGATTTCACCAACAAGCTTGGAAAACTCCTGAGTAACAGCATCCTAATTCAAACAAGTAGGGCTAAAGCACTTAGACAGAAAAACATGATACAACTCAAATTCCTGTCCAAAAAAAGTAACCAATACTAAACGCTGCTATAGTCCCACCATATTGCAATGAAAGGTCAAAACCTTTGCTACTCAAGTGCAATAGTTGTATTAATACGGTAAGCAGAATTTATTTCTGGGTAAACAAGACTCACCTGTAGTTCACACCAGGCAACTTCCACCCAGGTTTCTGTGTCTAGGCCTTTGTAAACAGTTTTGAACGCTCCTCGGCCAAGCTCGATGTCAAATTTCAGAAAGCGGCCACTGGGTGAAGTGGCAACAGCCTTCATCTCAGCCTCTTCTTCCTGTTCTCTATCTCTTTCCTTCCCCTTTAGAGTGGGCGCCGAAAGGCCGGTCTTATCTAGATCCTGAGTGCCATGAGTGCCATCCTCACACAAAGCAGCCGAGGCACTGGCGGGTAACTGTTGGGCTCCGCTGGTGAAAACAGAGTCGGAGGCACAAAACTCGAGGTGAGGGGCGCTGTGAGGGGCATCGGTGGTTCCTTCCACCTCATCATCCTCTTCGCATATCTCCACGCTCTTTCGGAAAAAACGCTTGTTCTCCCGTTTCCTGCACGGTTCGTGACCTGCTGGGGACGAGGGCATGGAGAAGGTCAGAGGTCTGACCGGTGCATCCATTTCTTTACCGTCCTCCACTCCACCTCCTCCTCCTCCTGCGCACCATGCTCTCTTTTCCTGGGTCTGGGAGGAGGGGAAGTCAGACGGCATGCTGTGCATCCTCTCTCTCTCACGGGCAGCCCTGTTCCCTTGGTCATTCTCCTCCTCCCTCTCTCCATCAGGTTTCTCTCCAGAGGATTCCTCTGTGGCAGTGGGCTCTCCTGGGTCCGTAGCCATGGCGATTGACCTTTCCCACTCCTCCTCCACCCCCTCCTGCACTCTGGCTCTCCGTCAGTCCCCGTCTCTCTCACTCAGTGATCACCCTCTCACCCTCTTATGAAGTTTCTCAGCCGTCCTTGCAGTCTTGGCAGCTGTCAGCGACAAGAATTACTCACTCTTTTCTGCCGCTCTTATCTTCCACGCTCCACGAGTTCACAGGAGTATCAGAGGGAGCTTGTTTTGTTAGTATATCCGTGCAGGTTAATTTAGTTTTTGATGTGTACTTTCCTTATCTCCATTTCCTACATAGAGTTTTTTCCTGGCTGGCTCAGGTGACAGATTCACAGGTAAATGACCTTCATTGAGTGAGGGGGGGTTTTCAGGTGTATCCTAAGGAAGAAAAACACAGAGAATCATTATTGAGTATTTGGCTCAAATATGAGCATTTAACAAACATCACAGAATGTCGCAGAGGGACACGTTTTTCATTATTTCATACACTGCAATTTTTTTAAATCTTATTTTATTTAGAAGTCTCTATATTTGATATTTTGAATAAGGATGTCATAAGAATCGATTCTTCGGTACCAAGTCGGTTTTTCTACTGTTTTTCTACAGTAGCACAAGTATGTTATGCCCCCTGTGTTTTCAGGAAGAAAATTTATTTATTTATGATAAATTGCGTAATTTCCAGTAGGATTGAGAATTTTTCACAAAATCCTTGTACTTGTTTTTAAGGCCTTGCACAATTTGGCTCCTGTGTATTGGTCCGGTTTGATGCCAATCAACATCCATTATTACAAGAGTGTAGGACTGTTTACAGTCTGTAGCACTGGGCCTGCATTTCACTGTAACACCTGTGGCTATTGCGTCGGTTCACAAACTGTCACTAAAACTACTCAAATGTGCATAATTACCAAGGGCACTTAGAATAACTTGTGTGATTGAATAAATCCATTAAAACGATTAGTAGTCCAGCAATATTCTAAACAAGAGCTCTCAAACATGAGGGAAGTAAATGACTAATCCAGTTAAGCTGTCCAGAATCATGAGAGGTACCTGGTGCATAAGCCTAAAAAGCGCCAACAAATATTAACCATTAAAACATTTTGTGATCGATTATGATTGATTAATAATGAATGATGGCATAAAGGACCTTTAGTGTTAAATAATTCAGAGGCAGAGCAGATACACAATGAACATGAGTGACCATCACAGATCATCGCTAAGGGACGATGCAGTAAAACCATATTAATTGTAGTCAGCAGAATTGGTCCACATGGAGAGTATTACAGCTTCTCATGTTTACAGTGAGTGGATTTTCATCGTTCCTCTAGTAGTGTTCTCCGGATGCATTCATACAGAGCAACACCTGACAATGCCTTTCACAAGATCCAGTGATCTTAGTGACCCATAAAACCAACTTCTGCCTCCTATCACAAACTCAGTAGTATCCCTTCTTTTACTCTCTGGTGACATCATTATCTTCAGCTCTCCTATTGTCATGCTCATCTGTCTTCTGGCATCAGGTTAGATTGCTACAGGCAACATGCTAATAATAACATGACTGGTTCAGAAAAAGATGTTCCTTGCTTTCTCTCAGAAAATAAAACTGGGAAAACAAAGGTTAACTATTTATTCTGGTTGTTATGTAAGTAAAAGTGAAATAGCACGACATTTCTGTTGTACAAATGTTGTACAAAACTACAGCTGCAACTGAAAGCTTAAGCAGCTAACTTGTTGCCTTGCTGTCCTTGCACACAAAGGTACCTCACAAAACTTATTTCGGATAGACTTCTGAGGCACCATAGTGGTTTAATAATCAGCAAAGCTTTGGTGATAACTAAGCGAATATTTAATTACTGCAATAATTTCTTGCAAGAAATGGCATCATATGTGGAAAAAGTTGCCCAAAACATACTTTTACCCACAAAATGACTACCAACCTCAACTTTTAGACACCATATTTATTTCTTATTCAAATGTCACAGAATGGAACGCACAGGATTGTAGGATATCAAAGGCGAAGGATAAATATATGCTATGCTGCCTTCAAAAATTGATCAGATGAGAGAGGAAGTTACACGATCATTGGATTCGGACGTGCCTTGTTGTCTTTAAAGTAGCTTAACTCTGTTTTTGGAAGAACAATCACTGAAAGCTCTCTTTACATTTTGTTTTTTGGCTTATAGATATCTTGAGGAAAATATCTTGAAATGCAGGTTTAGCAGGTGACTCTGGTTCATGCTGATAAGATTAAAGTAAAAAGCAAATTGAAGTAAAAACTCTGTCTGTTCCTCTCCCCCCCACACACAAATGCAAACTTAAAAAATAGAAAAGGATAGCACAAAAGATGTAAGTGTAACCCCTCCACCCGGGTCCTACTCGACCCCCTCCATTACATAAGCAAGCAGGCTGGCTCACATTAGACTAGTTGTATTAGTTGACATCAGCAACTCCATAAACTGGCTGCAACAATGATCATGACATGAATGGCAAGTTTTGTATCTGTGATGGTTATGATTCATTTGATTGACAAAAAGTCTGGAATTACATCATAATTTTTTAAAAACGAATCAATCTATCTATATATCAATATGTGGGTGTCTATGACTGTTCGGGTGTAAAAGGATATCAACAACAACAACAACCCATAAAAGAGGAGGAAGTGCTGCTTTAAACACAAGCTTATTTGCCTGTGTCCTCAGGGCAAGGAGTTCCCATAACAGCCACATACCGTACAGAGTGATTACAGAACGTCACAAACGTACATCAAACACATCACTCACAGTCCCTTCCCAAACTCATGTCTGACACAGAGGATTCGGATCATGTCACAATCAGATATTCCTTCATTGCATCTATGGCTATATTCCCACAACAGAATATGGTTGTTAAATACTGTTACGTAGCCTACATTCGAACAGTCGATTTTCTCAATTTATTACAAAGTTCCACTTTCAAATTGTATTAATTAAACCAACAACAGCAGACAGGATCAGATTTAACAATGACTACATCTGAAAAGTCAATTGACGTTATTTCAAAAAGCACCAACAGAGTGGAAATGCACCAAAGTTTTGTTCACTGAAACTTTGGGGAAAATAATTGAAATATTGGCAAGGATTCGAGAGCATTTTGTAGGGTAAAATGCATACATATAAAAATATACATTATATAAAGTTTATATTATAGTGTTTTAGTGTTTTACAAATAATATTCAATATTTTAAAAGTAGAGCATAAATGTTATGGTAGTAAATTTTAGCATCATTACTCCAGTCTTCAAGGATAACTTACATGATTCAAAATTTCTTATTATCAATGTTGAAAACAATTTTATTTTAGCTTTTATTGATACATGCACAACACATTTGGAGGCAAAACCCCAGAATAGCCTTAACTTGCCTGTCTAATTTAGCATACAATGCTTTCGGGAAAATCGGAATATGACAAGCCCAGTCAACTCTGAGGATGTTCAGTTTGATATATTAGCTCTGTTATTCTACATTCTCATCTTTCAGTGGAGCATGTGGGACTGATCATGACATACGGCATTCAACCTCACCCAGATGTATCGCTAATTTTAATATCCGTGCCTGTGATTTAATCCTCTTTGAAATGTGCAAACACTTTCTCTAGGTGGGTTTAAAAACTCGGAGTGCATCAACTGCAGCTCACACTGGACAGGATCTTCTTAAATGTCTCTGAAAACACTTTATCATGCCATACCCAAGCTCTTCCTCAACAAAGATACAGCTAATCAGTGCACTGTGTTGGTAAAGCACTCTCTCGCTCTCACACACACACACGCCACGTTGTCCGCTCCCACAGTGCTCTGAAACTCCAAACACACACACACACACACACACACACACACACACAAATCAAGCTCTCTCTGCCTCTCCCAGTTTTTTCAATGCTCTCTTCACCGGCATACACACATTAATCCCCTGGAACTGAGCAGGCTCTGCTGATTTACTGAGGCAGACAAAGAGGGAGCCAGGGAACGTAGTGTGTGTGTGTGTGTGTGTATCTGTGTATGTGTTTAGGGAGGGGGCAGACAGAGAGGTTTGGGGGGTTGAGCTATGATGAAGCTAGATGAAAAAGGGGGGGACAGGAAAGGATTGGATTGTGGGTAGGAAGAGAGGACATCAAGTTTTTAGACAGCCAGTCGAGGGGGGAGTCAGATAAGGGGGGTTGGGTTGAAATGGGTGGGAAAAATGTGTGAGAATGAGAACAAGAGAGGGATATAAAGGAGGGGGGGTTGTCACTCTCTCTCTCTCACACACTTACACACACACACACACAGAGAGTTGGGGAGATTTCCCCGTGATAAAATATGTGCTAGTTTGAGTGTGAGTGACAGCAGTGACAATAGACAAAATTCCACCACAAGAAAACCAACTGAAGTTTGAGCATGTGGGAGTTGAAGAGGTGTGGAGCAGAATATGAGTATGGTGATGATATCAGCCAAAGCAATAAATAAAATGGAATGGAATAAGTGTCAGCTATGTTTCAATTGTAAATAAATTGTACAAAGTAAGTACAGCCTTTCTGTGTTGACAATGCACAGACGTAATCATAATAACTCCACTCCAGTTTTTTCTGCCTCCTAAAGCAGAGGATATACCAATCAGGGAGCTGGGCCCACTAGGTGTTTCAGCAAACTTCCAGGGGGGCTCCAATAATAGAATTAGAATATTAGAATTATTCAAATTGAGTTATATTAACACAATCTAAATTAAAACAATATAACACCCTACTAATATTGTGTTTGACCCCCTATCACCTTCAGAACTGCCTTAATTCTATGTGGTCTTGATACAAGATGCTGAAAGCATTCTTTAGAAATGTTGGCCCATATTGATAGGATTCACATCCAGGGCACAAAGCTCCTGTTCCAATACATCCCAAAGATGCTCTATTGGGTTGAGATCTGGTGACTGTGGGGTGGGGGCAATTTTAGTTAGGGCTGGGTATCGAGTTCGGTACTTTTTAGGTACCGACCAAATTGCCTCGGTACAACAGAATATCGAAACATGTCTTGTTTTTCAGTACCAAATTTCGATACTTAAAGGTACAATATGCAAGATTATGCAAGACAGTCCAGTTACCCATGTATGTACTTATTTTAGTAACTACAATTACTGGGTAATAACTAGTACTAACCCTGAACCTACCCCTGTTCCATGTACTTACCTTATATTAGCAGTACTTTTTAGGTAAGTACACTGTAAGTACTGTACTGTAAAAGGAAGCGGTACCGCTTTTTTCACCACCAGGGGTCGCTAACCTCTTACAATAACAAAGGTGTACATATTGACAACGTATATTCTGCATTAAGCGGAATTATGGATCTTGTCGTCAAGCTGATGGATCTTTTATGGATGAGTGAATACATGAATGTTTTTAACATGACTGTGGTATGAAGCAGGGCGCGATTAATAGACGTATACCAGCGCCACACGCAACGCGAGTCCCGCGGATATAAAGGAATAAGGACATTTCATTCTACCGAACTACACGCAAGTGCTGATGCAGAATTACTCACACAGGTCAGTTTATTAGACGAATGAAACTTGTGGTAACGCAGCGCTGCTTCTCTTGCTCTATTTGAGTGTGTTGTGTATGTTGTTAGTTAGGTTGTTTGTTGGCTGTATGAGACTAAGCTAGATTTTTTAGACTTTAAAGAATAACATACAGATCATATTCTAACTTTTCATCACGTTGAACTACATAACATTAATTAGTTTGCTCACCATGCTTAACATTTGCTCACTTGTTTAATAAAGTAACATGCAACACTCGCGTCTCCGTCAAGTCAAAGTTAGTCGTGGAGTTCTCTGCATTTCGAAAGATGTTGACCTTCGTTTTAGCGCTGCAGCTGACGCGCATTTATGGTAAATACCAATAACGTGAACGTTAAAAGGATGATACGACAAATATTTCGCTTTCCTTGGACATGGCAACCTTTTCACGAATATACATGACTTCAAAGACAGACACAGGTAATCGAGTTCAGGAGATTGTCTTGACCAGGACCACACCCCTAAATGCACTGAAGCAACTGCCATGTGATCGGTTGATTAGATAATTGCATTGAGAAATTGAACATGTGTTCCTAATAATCTTTTAGGTGAGTGAGTGTGTGTGTATATTATAAAAAACTTTAAACTGACATCACATTTAGTGTTTATTTGTTTTTATTACATCAAGGGTACCACTCACCCAAAAACGAAAATTGATTATCTTCATGTCTGCAAGTATGCTGCTTTTCTTCTGTGAAGAAATTATAAAGAATATAATTTAGAATTGTCTTGCTGTTGTGTGTGTGTGTGTGTGTGTGTGTGTGTGTATTGTGAGTAAATGATGAGATTTTTTTCTTCTTTTTTTGGGATTTTCAAAAGTATTCCTTTTAGATTTAAAGTGACACAAAGTGCAACAACAACAAAAAGTCATTTTAAACTGGAACATCCGTCATTCGCTGTCTGTCTTGGATTACTGAGGTATCTACATAATTTACAGCTTAGTTTGCAACCGAGTTAAGTGCCATTCAAGCTGAGATGAAAAGGTCAGTTAGCAGTACAACAAAGGTCTATGGTCATATGTTTTTTGTCATATTATTCTGAATGACACTAGAGGCAAAAATCATCAAATGTATGATTGGAGATCGTGGATCTGCATTTGCTTCAGGCGCTGATGCAAGTAGGCTGGATAATTTGCTGTCACAATTGATTTCTTTTTAACCAGTCACATTCCTCAACCACAGTCTATTTCTAGGAAAAAGAGATTCTGTTATGATTCACAATGATAATGTTAGTAAACTCAGAATCATGCTTACAAAACGAAAGAAAAAATTACAAAACGCTCTTTTTAAAGTAAAATAAGCTATGGCCAAGAGGACCCAGCACAGCATCAAGACAAATGTTCCTATATGAAATCTGGTGCTTGTGAAATTCAAAGGTGAAAATTACAGCAATGTGGCAGCTGGATTTGAAGGCATAAAGTTTGTCCTCATCCCATTAAGTAACACCAAGAACAACACAAAACAAACACTTTTGTCCAATCTAGGTCAAGCATGTGAAAGTGAGTGTCACTGTGGTCACAGAAGGTATAGGGTACACAGTGAACTGTGAACCAGAAAAGAGAGGCCATACTATCTAATACTGCATTCTCTTTTTTCAGTCTATGATATAATCCAGGTGAGACCGTTTAATCAAAGCTTACCATGAAGTGGATTACAAATAATAAGTGGCTACTACTGTGCTTTTGATGACTAAAATAAAATCTGTTTTATCCTTTCATACAATATGGGGCAGATTACCAATGAAGTTGAGGTTTGAGTTGATTATTAACATCACTTTTACACTAATCTGTCCCCATCATTGCACAAATACACAAAGCTGCGTTCAAGTTAGGGTTGGGTCAGTAAGACTGTTTTTTAAAGAATTACTTTTACTCGGGCACATGAAATTTATCGAAAGGTACAGTAAAGACATTACAGAGGATGTCAAACAGATGATAAACAAGGATGAACTCTACACACCAAAGAAGCCAAGACATTTTTTTTTATCTTGGTTTCCAAAAGTATTAAGCAGCACAACTGTTGATAAGTCACTACTGATAATATTTTACAATTTTAATGTATTTTGATGAAATAAATTCAGCCGGAGTGAGCAAGATAATTTTTTAAATTGGTATAAAAGTTCTTTATAAAGCAATACATGGTGTATGGATCAATTAGGCTAACTGATGCTTTTTTGTCTAGATCTATAAATTCACTTTTAAATTTAAAAAAAAAATCATATTTGAAAAACATATGCTAATCAAACCAAAGTTAGCATGGAGTAACCAACATGCAGGAAACCATTGTGATGTCATGTGAGAAGAAAACCATAAAACATACATAGTAGACCCGGATTACTGTCTTTCATGGTCCTAAAAAAAACAAAAAAACATATTGTGACAATGTGAAAAGGTAGGTGACATCAGGCCCACCCAAGTAAACCCATTTTAAATGTATGATACATTTTTTGCACCACTTGACAACTCAAAAGCATCTGTAGAAACTCGTAAGGACCATTTTCAAAGAACGTAGCACTTTCAACTAATTTCTAGTTTTCATAACCTCAGACATACATATCTGTCATTGACTCAAAATCTTACTACTACAAAATTATGCTTATATTATAAAAGAAAGATAAGGTAAACAACCAATACACCCACAGGGACCATCTATGAGCCACTATACCGAGCAACAGTGGCCAACGCTTTGAGTTGAAAACACATAGCAACAGAGGATATGGCAGCCATAAAAAATACACAAATGTCTGATATTAGGTTGTAACTAGCTAAATCGACCACCATTAGCCGTTAAATTGACAACAGGGATAAGTGAATCTGTTAAGAGCAGAATATGACAATGCAGAATGATAGAGAGCAAACGCCTATCTTAGCTGCACATTCAGTCTTCATTTACTGTCTCTCAGTTAGCAAGTCAAATACGGATAAAGAAAATAAAAGACACGATCAAGAGCAGAAACCTAAGTTATGTGGAACCAGAAGTGAAAAGCAGACCAAGAAAAGATGAAAACATCTTTATTTTTTTACCGTTCAGTCGGCAATATTGCTCGTCTCGCCCATAACCAACATCTATTTCAGCACCACCGTGTTGTGGTGTTAGCATCTAAGCTATGTTTGCCTGGAATTTCTAGATGTCTGAAAGACAAATACAGCGCCTAAAGATGCATTTTTATTTTACAATTTATATATGCAAATAGTGGTCCTTCGAATATCAGAAGCTGATGATTATTTAACATAATAGTCAATGGTACTCACCGGTGTGCTGCATTCTCTGTCGTTATTAAAACTGAAACAGGTCGTCGAAAGGTCTCGCTTTCTCCAATGTATCTGTCAAACACTCAACAGCTCGTCATCTTCTCGTTGGATATAAGCGTAATTTGTCGTGTAACGTTGCCGGTGTTTAACGTAACGTACTCCTTTTCTTATACGTGCGTTCGGTTCTCTTGTTTGAGCGGCGTCGTTAAATCCTGCAAATCTTCCTGGACACATCATCTGTTAAAAAGATATTGTTGTTCTTTTCCGCGAGATTATTAGCACACATTTCCGCCGGTGAATGTAACGTTAACGTAGTCACAGGTGTATAGCGTGATACATATCTTTATTTTACATAATTTACAAAGCAACGTCCGTCTCTGCGACGTTCGTGGTAGTTCACTCGAGCACAATCGTTTCTCCTTTTTCGGTTAACGACAGAGACGCGCGCGCGCTTGTTCGCTCGTACCGCGTGCTCCAACTATGCGCGCCGCCGCCTGTCTGACCAAGCGGGACCGCGCATTGTCCCAATAAGCGTCACTGTTCAATAAGATTTGGCCATTCTGGTACAATTAATTTACATTTTAATAGGGTTACATATTGAATTAAAGGGCATGCCTGCCTTTACTTTTGTTTTGGCTTTTCTATTAATAACCGGATCCAACAATTTCACTTGACAATTCATGTGGCCTTAACTGCCTAATGAAAATATGTCAGTTAATGTAATACTAGTCATGTAAATAACAAGATATGATATAATTGAAGCAGCAAAAGAGTTTCTATTTATTTGCGTCATGTTAACTGGAAAACTGTACAACAAATAAGGCAAATTAAGGTTAATTGGGACACTTTTCAACCTGTTTTAGTAAACGAAATTTAGGGGTGAATTCAGGTTGAGGACCTTTTCACTTTTTGCCATTGAGATGACTAGCAAAAAGTGTCTCAGTTAACCCGAATTCACTCCTAATAAATGTAAAATACAAATATAAAATAAAAATGTTAAAATAAAAAATCAATAAGGCTTATAGTTAAGCGTACTAATAAGACTGGAATAGACCATCTTTGTCTGAAGTGAATAGTTAATTAATTATTATTCTATGGCATAATTCACAGTTTACCACATATAACAATTAAATAAACTTTTTGGAAAGTGAGTAGCAAGTTGTAATCAAAATGATTCAAATCAGGGTTATTGGCAAAATGTACAGACTATCAGTTTGCAATGAACAAATCAAACAAAAATTATTTAAATAGCTCAACATGTTTCAAGTTTCCCTAAATTAAACTGAAAATACAACTTTTAAGCACTTAATTATTTAACCCTTTCATGGCAAGCATCTTTGGTAGTAGAACACCCTTTTGCTGTTATGACCCCCTGCAAACGAGATGTATAACCAGACACCAGTGTCTGGCAGCGTTTTTAAGGAATCTTAGTCCATTCCTCATGAGCAATGGCCTAAAGTTCAGTAATATTCTTGGGGTTTGCGTGCTGCAACTCCGCCTTTATCCACAGAGATTTTCTATGGGGTTCAAGTCAGGTGACATAATGGCCATACACTGTCTTCCAGAACTTCTTCTGCAACCAAGTCTTGGTGGTATTTGAGGTATGGGATTATTGTGTAAGAAGGTCCAATGATGCCCAAGCTTCAGCTACCTCATAGGTGGCATGAGTTTCCTATTTTAATCAATCGGTTTTGCATGCTGTGCAGGTTTCCAGAGCCAGAGGATGCAAAGCAGCCCTAGAGCATCACCACCGCTTAACTGTAGACAGTGTTCTTGTCAGTACGCTTCGTTCTTCTTCCTCCAGAGATATCGCTGATCCACAGGGCCGAAAAGTTCCATTGTTTCACATAACAGGATCCCAAAGCTTCAGTGGCTTATTTATATGATATTGAGCAAATCGGATCAAACTTTTCTTGTGCTTTCGGGTCAGTAAGTGTACATCTTGGAGTTCTGGCATGGAAACCACCTGCGTTTAGCCTATTGGTGCCTGTTGCCACCAAGTCTTCCTGCAGGTCTTTGCAGTCATTCAATGGTTTTTCTGAACCTGCCTTCTCAGAAATATGGTTGCAGCTTCCTTTTTCTATTCTGACCAGATAGTGTAACCACTATTCCTTTAACCTGCGAACTATGCTTCCAAGTTCCAACTAAGTGCCTTCCCTATCTTTTTGTATCCTGTTCCTTAATTGTGAAGGGCAATGATATCTTCTCTTAACATTTTTAACCATTTTTTTATTTCTATGCAGTCAAACTGTTATATATAGCTCAAGCACACCTGGTGCAACTAAGCCCTCAGGTGTGCTTGAGACAACACCTGTTAAGCAGATTTGTGCTGTTGTCTGAGATTCTTTTCAGGGGGTTGAATAATGTTGAGACTGCAGAAGTCAGTACGAATTGTATTTTTAGTTGAATTTGGGGAAACACTTAAAACATTAGTTGAGTTTAGCTATTCCAATTACTTTTGTTTGATTTGTTATTAGTCTCTACATTTTGCCAATAAACCTGATTTGCAATGGGGGTTGAATAAATTTGATTATTCATTGACAGAACTGTAATTCTGACTAATTGAATTGATGGGCCTGTCATCTCTTGAATAAGTGCAAGTATCTAACCTAATGCTCTAGTATGTTTAATACTTTTAATTCTATTCTCGGTTCTCTTCTGCCCTCTAGTGTATATGAGCAGTAACGCCGCTGTCCATGGTCCTTGTTTGCGTGCTTTCATTCGCTGACAACACGGGTTCCTGAGTTTCATGCAAGAACACCACATTCCATTTCAAACAGCCAACAATTACTCTGGTCAAGCACGAAGGGATAAACATCTGCGTGTGTGTTTATTATTATATAAGATAAACATAATCCTCAAAAAAAAAAGCTGTCCTAAAAAAACTGAATGATTTTAAGGTAGATTCCTATCAAATATTGTTTACAGTGCATTTCATCAGTGCATACTTTCACATAGAACACCTGGAAGAAGATTGGTGCAACTTACTACAAGTCTTATGGCACCTTTTCAGAAGTATGGATTAGACTAACATTCCACAACGGACACTCTGGAGATTCTTTAATGTGTATATAATTATCTGTCTTTGAATGTAAATGCAAATGCTATCCTTCAGAACAACCAATAGACAGTCAACTTCACACATTTTAAACTGTATATATAAAATCTATCTAAACATTCTGTTTAAACATATTAAAAAAAATAAAGAACAAAAAAAAAAATTCTTCTTTGGTCAATGAAACTATTCTAATTTCACTGGACCAGACAGCTTCTTCCACTTCTATGTTCACTTCAGACAGTCAAGTCACTTTTGCTCCTTGATTGTTGGGCTTGATGTGTTCCTACAGTTTATAGTCCACTTGAGTCCTCAAGTCTCTAACGGAGAGCGCAGAGGAATGCAGCCGTCCATCTCCAGTGACTCAGGCCAGCCTTCATATTTATTATTGCTTTTACTGTTCTTCATTCGCTGAAAGACAGAGAAAAGGAGGTAAAATCACTGCTTTAAGAATTATAAACTGTAATTAACCTTTTCAAAATGGTTTCTTAGCTAAGCTCTTCCACCCTTTTCTTACTGTTGTTCACTTAGACAAGCTGTCAAAACATCCACAAACAGCTCAGTTTGCAATAAAATATTCTCAAATGTGCTCAAAGTTGCACAATTTGGAAATTATATTGTATGTGGGCTAGAATGAAATTGCAAGGCATTTTATCGCTAATTTCTGCTTTAAAGAAACACAGCAATTAAAGTGATTACAACATAAAGCAAGACATTTTAATCCGAAGAGGCTTGCAAATGAGGAATATTACAAGCAATATATTATACAAAAGCAAATTTGAGAATTGGTTTGTGAGGAAGTAAACATTTCAGAAAATTAGAGTATAGAGACAAGAAAAGGATATTTTATAGTATTTATTTTTAGCAAATGTCTAATTGTGGTTTAGGTTGCTGAAAAATTAGCATTTTGGTGTTTTTCATGAAGGTCGTAATGGTCCACCATCCACAAGGCTCTGATTTTCCTGATGTTATAAAGTTCAAACTAGATCTTGGGTGGTCATTTAATTTTGGGTAGTGATCATCCAACACTACAAGTAGGTTTCTGTACTAGTTGTTTTTTTGGATAGCTTGAACTATTTTAACTATTTTATCCAAACGCACAGGAGAAGCAATAGCTTTTCTGATACTATGCAGCACTAACAGCACTACCTGTTCAAATGGACTCTTATTCTCTATTCCTTTGGCTCCAACGAACACCCAGCTGTCCCTGAAGCTCAGTTCCTTCGCTGCCGTGCTACCCAGCTCCTCGAACAGCCGCCGAGCCTCATCATTTAACCTGTGAATGGGTTTAAAATCCAACAAGAAACACTGAAAGAAAAGAACCCTGATATGCGAGAGAGATTAGGGCACAGAACAACAGTAATCTGGGTTTAAAAGAGGAGTGCACAAATTAATAGACTCTTACTTGGTGGCAGGGTCATCAAAAGAAGCAACAAATACTAGCGTTCCTTCATGGAGAGGCCGAAGAAACTTCAGCAGCTCTTCAACCTCTGTGGCGGAAAGAGAGAAAACACTCATTTTATGAGATGATGGACCACATCCATGAGAAAACGGCAAACTAACCAAATAATATATCATCCTAAAGGTCAACTTACCTCCTGCCCACATATCAAATGCTTTTATCTCCAAAACATCTCCACTGACCCCTGAAAATGGAAATATTCCCATTAATTAGTACTTGTTTAAGTGAATATGTAGTACATTCGAGCATATATCAGTATAAAAGAATTTGAGCTATTTACCATTTACTAAAGCAATATTGAGACCTCTGCCCACATTGTTTTTAGCACTGCTGACAAGACTGTAAGATCAAACAAGTAGAAGTCAAACAACATCGGTAAACAGCTATTGTAAATATTATTCTAAATAGACACTTATTTCTATGGTAAAAGTTAAGCGAGGATCGGAAAATGGAATATGAATATGAGCAAAAACACAGGCACGGAAAGAGAAACCAATGCCTACTTGCATCACGTTCCCCAATATGATTATGATTCTGGTAGTGATGGCCATGAGAAAAACAAAGACGATATAATGAATACCAGTGGAGACAGAACAAGAAAAAGGGAGGGAGGTTGCTTGCATGCGAAGCTTAGTGTGCAGCGGTGCCCATGCAAGCTCATTAAAAGAGACCAACAGGGATGCCGCCCGCAGCATTTAAAAATGGCAGTCAACTTGCATTTTATCCTCCAGACACATTTTGGGGCCGATGACATTGGCAGCACCAGAAGTCAGCCGGAATGCCAGATGTTTGGGGGGGCACGGTGCAGACAGGCCACATTTGTACTTGCGTGGTCGTGGTTCTGCAGGGGAGAAGGTTATTGCATTAATTGCTTAAATGTTTCTTCTGAAAATGTCAGATGTACTTAAAGTCATTTTTACCTGGAGTGGCTTCTTCTTGTCCACCTATGAATGATACATATATAATCAAAGTAAGCCTTACAAGTCATATAAGATAAAACAAATGCTACATAATACAGGCATATATCACATTTACACACACAATAAAAAATCTAAATAAAACATCTCTTATCTGATGACATGTTTACTGGGTGGGACAGGACAAACTGAAACTCGAGATAACAGTAATATCAAACCACAGGGACTCCTTTCCTGAGGGACAAAATCAACATTTTCTCTCGTTTGAAAACCTTTTTTACTAAGATATACATCACAACTTTTAAGAAAAGAGGCATGATCAAGTGGCGGAAATAACTGATGATTTTGCACGGCACCGTAACAAAACTCGGACACATTTACAATAACACACCAATCACAGGTGAAGTGTGCAAACTCAAAATAAATTTTGGTGCACTTTATAATTTTTTTTATAAAGCACATTTAAAAACTACAATCTTTGACGAACTACAACGTCCGTGGGAAGCCCGAACACATTAAGACCTGACAGCTGGGCGAAAATAACACACTTTCGACGAGCTGCAGAAATATGGCCATGGCCTTTTTTGCATATTCCAGGGGGAGGGTTGATGTAAATGTATGGGTTAGTTACATATAAAACCTGCTGTTGTCCCATTCGAGTCATTTTTGTAGGCATTAAACTTCCTGTTTTTTAAAAGATGATATATTTGCTTACACTGAACTTTCAGTGCAGCAACTTTGCAGATGTTCGCACCAACATCAACATTACACACTAAAAAAAAAAAAAAAAAATGAAATCGCAATCAACCACCCATTTAAAGCTACTAATAGAACTACATGTTATAAGCTCTCCAAGATAACAGCATTGGCCAAGGAAAAACCTACATCATAAAAAAATAGCCTTACCACTAAAGAGCGACCTTATCAAGGAGTTCCCATCCCCTCCAAGCATTGAATTTGCTAGAAGCCATGTGAAGCCCAGAACAAGTATCAAGGCAACAGCACGAACGGCCACTGGGGAATACAAAAGAAGGAAATAGTACTTTAATTTCATTGTGAGAAAGAACTTATCTAGTCCATGATAAGTGACGAAATGCACAGACCTGAAAACCTCATGGTGGACAGATGTCAAAATCTTGCCAGCAAATACCCACTTTTAATATTCTGTTTGGAGCAAGAAAGACATCATTTATGAACAAAAATCACGCATCATGTAAATTTTCAGATTAAAAGCTTGTTATATTCCAAACAGGATTCAGTAACCTGCCATCAAGGACATTTAGCTGTTAACGATTAATCTAAATTTTAAACATACTTATAAGATAGTTTGACCCCTAAGTCTACTTCCTATTTTTGATATCAATACATCTAGCTGGGTATTTAATGGCTAAAATGTGTTTTAACTACAATTTTAGCCCACTTCTATGACATTAGTCCTAAGAATCTTTTGGGAAGCAAACCTCCCTGGAATTGAAACCTAGGCACCAGCTTCATACGCAAATCTGTTCATGCAAGTTAAATAAACAAACTCGTTTTTAAACCGGAGCACAACAATTGAACCAAAACGCACAAATAATAATAAAAATAGCGTTACCTTTCAAAACGTGGAGCGAACCTGACCTGTACAGGTTTGATGCAGCTAGCACTACTCTCTACTCTCTTGGGTTGTAAAACTGTCACGACTAATTTACTCGCGTCCGAAACACGTTCATCTTAAAACCAGAGACGACTGGATAGTCGGCAATAAATAAACGAACACACAACGAGCACACAATTACGCATTAACAAAATATCCCTGTTCGTCGACCTCTAGAAGCGTTACGTTACATTTGTTGCCAAAACACCAATCCCGATGACAGTCTTCCGGTTCGGGTCCAAAATGATGAACACGTGGTTCTTTTACCAACCCAGCATGCAAATATAACCTATGCTCCACTTCCTTGTGTTTATTTAAATTAAATCCAAATTACATTTGACCCATGCAAAATTGTGCAATTTATATAGATAGAGAGTAATCATTCTTTAATACTGTAGGTTTGTGATATTATAGCAGAACGACATATTTAAATGTACAATAACAAATCTGTATGAGTGTAAATTTGTCAGTGGCAAAGTAGCTAATATCCTTTTAAAGATGTATTTTTCAAAAACGCAGCCGGAACTATTCTCCACAGGTCGGTGTTTAATCCGGAAAGTAGGTCAAAACACACACGCATACTCATGCGCATACTACTGTCATGATCATGGCCACTCTTACTAAAGCTTTAAAACCATTCTTGGGAAGGCAATTGGGAAATGCACCAAAGGCAAGACATTTTATTTACATATTATGACCAGAGAAACCGTATACATACAAGTAATAATAAGAAATGATTTCTCAACCCTTCCTATTAGCGTGACATTTTATTAAGACAAGGTCAGAGTTAGCTTGCTAAATGTCAGTTTATGTATTAGTCGGCATTATACATGTATTTTAGCTCAGTCAGTTCACATATTTGTTCATTTATATTTAAAATTAAATTGGGACGTTTACTCAGTGCGATTGACAGCATGATTTTAGTGATATGGCAGTGTCTGCTAAAGCACATAGCATTTTTTGCATTGTAGTAACCAAATGTTGCAGTATACGTATGTCTGCAGCTTACAAGGCTTTGAAACACTAGCATGATGTGAGGGGTGCTGTTACATATTGTAATGCTTAATCGGTTTGTTTTTGTAGGTCTTTGGCGCAGCAGTCATCAATCAAAGAGGAAAACCTACATACACAGTGGGTTGTTGTCTTTACATGGCAGGCAGGCAGCTAATAATGCCTGTCTATATACATGGAATAAAGAAACTAAAGAAATTATTAGTTGAATGTCTTTAGTACAACCCAGTAATCTAGGGCTAATAATGTTTCCTGTTAACAAGTGTTATTTTTAGTTTTTTTGAAACTGAGCAACACTTGTTTCAATATAAGTTGAAATCATCTATCTATCAAATATGATTGGTTATTCATTATTTGACAGAAATGTGGACTTTATGGTACTATTGAGTGAAACAAAAACATGTCTTCAACATAAGTTATTAGATAATGAATGGTGGTTCCTAATTCTCTCACTAACTGTGGATTTTTTGTTTATTCTTCTTCACCTCCGGTCCTCCTGTCTTAAAGGGACAAATCATAGTAAGTATGGAGTGACAAAAGTAAACATAGAAAGAATGAAGCCAAATACCCAAGTTATTTACATGATTAACATGCACATGTAATATAGCCATTGAATGTTAATTGATAATGTTTGTTTGCAGCCTCCTCCTGCCAAGTATGGAGGTCGGCATACTGTAACATTGATTCCTGGAGATGGAATAGGACCTGAGCTGCTCGGCCATGTGCGGGAACTCTTCAGGTTTGTCAAATCAATCCTTTCAACAAATATAATTATTGTCTGGTAATAATTTGTTACCACACTAAGATTTTCATATTGAATCACAGATTCAGCTGTGTTCCTGTGGACTTTGAGGTGGTGAATGTAAATTCTTCACTGACCAGTGAGGACGACATAAAAAATGCCATTATGGCCATTCGCCGCAATGGAGTTGCTCTTAAGGGTCTGTACAGTCAGCTACTTATTGACAATGTTACAGTTGTTTCTCTGGTATTAGTGTTATTAACAAACTGTTTGTATTTAATCATTTATCTTTTTTTTCTCAGGTAACATAGAGACCAACCACATAATGCCCCCTAACCACAAGTCGAGGAACAATCTTCTACGGTAAGGCTGAAAGACTAATAATTACACAAATAATCTATTTATCCATCAGATGTTTATGATGCTGTACAGAAAGTTGTTGGGCCCTTCAGTTAGAGTGAGAATGCCTCAGATTTGGCCTCCAGTCTATTACTGTGTGTCTAGACTGGTTCACCTCAACCACAGCTCTCTCTCTCTCTCTCTCTCTCTCTCTCTGTCAGCACGAGTCTAGATCTGTATGCCAATGTGATGCACTGCCAGTCACTTCCTGGAGTCCAGACGCGCCACAAAAACATCGACATCATCATCATTAGAGAGAACACAGAGGGCGAGTACAGCAGTCTGGAGCATGAGGTCAGGAGTTAACATCACCCACTCATTAGACTTTCACACAGCTCCACCTGTTTCTAGCACATCTTTCCTCACATACAGGGTATTGACATGAATTTATCAATAAATACATAAAAATGTGTTATTCTATTGGACATGTAGAAAAATACACTATTGTTCAAAAGTTTTGGTTAAGTAAGATTTTTTTTTATGTTCTTGAGCGAAGTCTCTTTTTTTAAATCAGAAATACAGGAAAAATAGTAATATTTTAAATAATAATAATAAAAATAATAAAAAATATTTTTTACTGTCACTTTTGATCAATATGATGCTTCCTTGCTGAATAAAAGTATTAATGTATTTCAAAGGGAAAAAAAAACATACTGACCCCAAACTTTTAAATGGTATTGTACATAGTAAGCATTCATAATTTTGAATATTTGTTTTTCATGGAATAATAGTACAATATTTTTTTTTCCCAAAATTAATGTAATAACTTAATGTTAAAGTTTGAGAATGTAACTTATGAAATATTATGTCATTGTAGTAGAACA
The DNA here is from genome assembly GCA_038021265.1 of Cyprinella venusta. NCBI lineage: Eukaryota > Metazoa > Chordata > Actinopteri > Cypriniformes > Leuciscidae > Cyprinella > Cyprinella venusta. Next base: position 17,928,847 of record CM075883.1, on the reverse strand, counting down.
ATCAATATACTATATATATATATACTCTGTGTATGTATATATATATACTGTGTGTATATATATATATATATATATTCACTGTATATATTATGTATACTGTATATATATATATATATGAGATGATGCCTTGAACACATAAAACAAACTTGCTATGTCCCCCACGTGTGCAAAATATTCATTTTCCCTACCCATTTTATGTTCTATTTATTTTATTGGTCTGTACCCTAGAATAAATAATTTTCTTTGCGTTTTAGAGTGTATCAGGAGTTGTAGAGTGTCTGAAAATCATCACGAGGACCAACTCCCTCCGCATCGCTGACTATGCCTTCAAACTGGCCCGAGAGAAAGGTCGCCGCAGGGTCACGGCTGTCCACAAGGCTAACATCATGTTAGTTAGTCTACAACTTGTCTGTACAATTAATTCACAGTTTGTGTAACAAAAAACAATTTGTTAATTATGTGTTATAACACACTTTTCTCTTTACAGGAAACTGGGGGATGGGCTGTTCTTGCAGTGCTGTAAGGAGGTGGCCTCTGGTTACCCAGACATTGAGTTTGATAGCATGATTGTAGACAACACCACCATGCAGGTGAACAAATAATCAAACAAATCATCCTGACAATGCGATTTGTTATGAGAAAGAAAAATAAGCCTGTTACTATATTTACTGTGGTTTCTTTCAGCTTGTTTCTAAGCCCCAACAGTTTGATGTCATGGTGATGCCTAATCTCTATGGCAATGTAGTCAGCAATGTGTGTGCGGGGCTGGTGGGTGGACCCGGTCTGGTGCCTGGTGCCAACTACGGACGAGACTATGCTGTGTTTGAAACGGTTGGTTTCAAGGAAAAAACTGAGCAATTAGCACAGTCCTAACTTGCAGGAATTTTGAAGGTCACCTCTTAACAATAATCCTTATATTTTTAGAGTTTTGTTTTCTTTGGCCTAGGTGTGAATAATAATTATAGTATGTAAATGGCTTTAAGACCAAACTCTGCCCACATAAAATGGCTAGCAAAACACTGCCATTCATGTTTAGGGTCAGTAAGATAAATGCTATAACTTCTTAATCACTGGAAAATCCTAAACAAAATGTATCACCGTTTCCATAATAATAAAAAAATAACAATGTTTTTAATACTGATAATAAAAGCACCAAAATCGGTAGACGAGTCGACGTTTTTTTTCCGGGACGGCCACTTATTTAAAATTGGAATTTCTCCGAAATAAAAAACTTTGGAGACTTTTGGGATATTGTAAGTACACAACTGCAGGAAATATATCACACTATGCAAGTGATTTTTGGATATTTTATTACAAAATTCCAACATATTGTACCTTTAAAAGAATGATGCTTATAAATTATTTTTCTATTCAAATTGAGCTATGCTGCTGAAATTGAAATGCAAATATCGAGTGACTTTTAAATGGCTGGGTTTAAATATGTCATAACAGGCCACCAGGAATACAGGAAAGAGCATTGCCAACAGGAACATCGCCAACCCCACTGCCATGCTGCTTGCCAGCTGCCTCATGTTAGATCATCTCAAGTAAGTGATGAGCTCATGTGTTATTTTATAAGTGTCCGCTCTTATGATGATAATTTTGCTGATTTTTTGCCTTGGTTTGATTCTTTGTTAGCTCTTGTATCTTTAACTTGATGAACAGACAGAATTTCCCTGTTGTATAAAATCTATATTTACGATATGACTTCTTTTTCAGGCTTTATGACTATGCCACCATGATCCGAGGTGCAATACTCACCACTATGAACAAGACCAGGGTCAGTTATATAGATTCTTTCTAAAATATTAGAAGTTACCGTTTAGACCAAGGAAATCTACTATTCTTTGCATTTGTGCATGAAAGATCTCTTTGTATTAATCAGTAATATTATTTGACTGTATTGATATTGATATAGTTACACTACCGTTCCTTTATTTGGGTACAATTTGTTGATTTTTCATTGGGTGAGGTCACATGCTTGTTGCACAATTGATGTTGCACAGTCATATGTCTAAGCATGTTGTAATGCTGTGGTTCTCAAACCTTTCCTGGAGTACCACCAGCCCTGCATATTTTGTATCTCCCCATCTCTGACACAACTATTTCAGGGCTTGTAGACTCCACTAATGAACTCATGAGTTGAATCAAGTCAAGTGTGATAGATGGAGGCATACAAAATGTGCAGGGCTGGTGGTACTCCAGGACATGTTTGTAATGTGTTCTGTGATGTTTCCTGTTGCAGTTGCACACAGTTGACATTGGGGGGCAGGGCACAACCTCAGAAGTGGTTCAGTCTATCATGAGGAACATCGAGAGTGGCGGTCCCCTCACAACCGATATCTAAGCTCGGTCAGTATCACTCTACATCTGTTTGGTACTGAGCAGTTCTTGTACATTAAGTATTTTTTTGTCAATCAGTCGGTCTATAATCCATGCCCAGGAGTAACAAGCTTCCAATTCCTATTTGGTAAATCTGTTTATATTTCATCTCAACGTTTCCCTTTCCAATTTACTTTCAGATGCATCAGCTTCGTAAGGACATCTGTCACATGAACTTCAGTCCAAAGATTCATTTAAAATGCAGCATTGTACATCTGGTGTTTCTTGGGCATAGCGGTCTTTCCTAGGGAACTGCAGAGCTTTTAGATGTATCATATTGTTTAAATGCTATGTTAACACAGTATTTACGAGGTTCTTGTGTTTCTGCTGTTCAATTGCATTCCAAATTTGATCAGTTCTTAACACGTTATTCTAAAACACAATGTATTCATTTTGGGTTCATAACTTTTCTGTTTACTTTAATGAACCTGAATAATATGAACAAACCTCCAACTGTCCATTTCATACTACTGCATTTTTTTCTTGGGTGTTTAAATGGACTTCATCTTTTTTTCATTAGACTTTATACTAGTATTATTTAAGCTTAGTACTTAATGTTGGTCTACTGTTGCATCATTTAGTTCAGACATTTATGTTAATTTAATTTCTTGATATGCAGTGCTTAATTGTATTATTGATCTGTCATACTGTCATCTTTTGAGTTAAACATGAACATTTTACATCAAACATGCAAGTTGTCATGCTAAGCCTTTTTGACTCCAAGGCAGTCCACAATTTTGTTTAAATTAAGTTTTACTTGTAAGTTCTACCTGATAAAATATATCAGAGCTTGACATTACTATATACTGTAAGTTATTAAACATTTTAATTGAAATAACTTAGTCATCTAAGTCACCCAGTCCCGATAAGTGAGAAACACTGCTTTAAGAGTTAAAAACTGTACTGTCTGTCTCACAGGTCATTTATTGCTCAAAGGTAATCCAATGACGATGAATAAAATGGTTGTCCTCTTTAAAATGTCTTGTTTATTGTAGATCACTGACTACTTAAAATGGAACATAGACTGAGAAATATACATTTGCGCATTTTAGTTTCTCACATCTGACATGCCAAACAAGTCAAACAAGGTGTGTTAGCTATGGGATGTATTCAAGATGTGTTGTGTTGAGGCTTTCAGGAGCCGGAGAGTTTGGCAGTACACTCACAGTTCCATTAAAGCAAACACTGTCCAAGTGAACAATAGTAGCAAGAAAAAATTAACTTTCCAGTTGAGGGATTATACCGAATGTTCTGTATTCTGAACCAAGGAAAAAAAAGTTTTTTGCAGACATCGTTATTTACAGGCCAACATACTGACTAAAGGATTGATGTATCAAGTGTGAGTCTGGGCACTAGAGGGCAACAAATCATAGATAAATGTATCTTTTTGGAAACAGCTTTGTGCATAACCAATAAAGTCGGTTCAAATTGATTCTTAGCCACAAAACCGCATGTGTTCTTTTCCAAATAATCCGACAAGATGACATGAAAATCTTTTGATTGTTTACAGCTGGACCTTTCTGTGTGGAAAAAAATAGCATGATGTTCTGAGCTGGAAACCCAAGGGAATATTATGAAAAAGTTATATTATGAATCTTAAATAGAAATTTAATTTCCAGTGACATGCGTCAGAAAAAAAAGCCATTCCCACTGCCATTCAACAGCCTTTGCAATCACTAACAAAATACAGCAGCTGGGGAAAATATGTGGAAGGTTATTTGTAGTACATTATACAAGTCTTTGAACAAATATTGGGGTTAAATATCATGTAGCCCTGTACATCAAGTAAAAACCAAAAGGAGTGAGATGCCTTCTAAAATCTCTGAATACTAGAACATGCAGTCTGATAAAGGTGATGTCTTGGAGAAAGGCTTGAGAATTAACCATTGCTGCAGTGCATGATCTGAACTCAATCAGTCAATGCTGAATATTTCACGTTAACATATTTATTTGTCAAATAGTTGTGTAATAAGCAGGATTAGGACAATAGCTAGCAAAATAAACATAGTTTGACCCAGTCCCAATCTAATTTCTCAGAGATTTTTGCATTGTCTGAAAGTTGTGTTTGAATTCATGGTACATTATTTCTTATACGAGTCTGATGTTGATGTTCTGTATTCTGGACGTTTTTGTTTTTTTTTGTTTTTGTTTTTTTAAATCATGGTCAGGTTGCATGGCATCACTACATGGGAATTTTGGTTCACACACAGTGATTGTTTTGCTTTAGAATTTTCTGATACAGCTTGGAATTCATTGATCCCTTCACAATTGTAAGCTGTCCAGGTCTCGGGGCAGTAGAGCATATCGGATATTGCTGTGCACTTGTTTATCTGAGCAGATTCACAAACACACTGCAGATCTATGGAGATTAATGAACAAAGATGTTACAAGAAAGAAATGTCTGCTGATCTATATCGCCCCTCTGGGGTTCTGGTTCATGGATTCTTTGTCTTGCTCTTCCACAGATAATTGCAGAATGCCAACTGAATCTGAAGAGTAGAAGTTTCAGCGAAACTTCAGTGATCCTTTAGAATTATGATATGAGGGACAGAATTTATACATGACAGGACTGATCTATCAACCACAGCTTGTCAGGTTCACAGTGAGGAAAATAAGTATTTGAACACCCTGCTATTTTGCAAGTTCTCCCACTTAGAAATCATGGAGGGGTCTGGAATTGTCATCGTAGGTGCATGTCCACTGTGAGAGACATGATCTAAAAAAAAATTCCAGAAATCACAATGTATGATTTTTTTTAACTATTTATATTTTATGATACAGCTGCAAATAAGTGAACACCTGTCTATCAGCTAGAATTCTGACCCTCAAAGACCTGTTAGTCTGCCTTTAAAATGTCCACCTCCACCTACAATGACAATATCAGACCCCTCCATGATTTCTAAGTGGGAGAACTTGCAAAATAGCAGGGTGTTCAAATACTTATTTTCCTCACTGTACATTTTCTGTGACTGTTTAATTTAAGGTATGCATATTTTTGTTTGTTGAAATAAGAGAATGTTTTATTTATTATTATAATAGAGATGAAAACACACATCATATATCAGTTGATCTCCAGATAGTTTCAGAAGGTTCAAGAACTTTTCACTCATGTTTTTTACTTAAGGTTAAGGTTATATTCAGGTCAAATAGTGACTCATAATATTGGCAGGCAGTGAATGTCAAGGGGGCTGCATGGAAATATGTTCTTGGTCTGAGTTTCAATACTTTTAAACAACTCCTGTTCAGGGCACCACTAGTTTCCAAAATGTAGCTCCAGTGTAATTAGGAAACAGGAGTTACTTATAAGACACTTACTCTATTATGTCCAGGTGATTTACAGTGCTTTTACTTTCTGTGTCCTGAGCATTCTCTCAACTCTATCAATTCTCCACGCTTTTCCATTTGGTATAACAGCACATGAAATCACTTATTTATACGGCACCATCACTCTACTACATTCTTGCTTTCAAACTCATTTCCAGCAGTCATTTCCTCAATGGATTTCAGGCCCATGATTTCAGTGCCCTCATTTGACCTTCTCACACATTATCATGATTAATGGATGACATATGTATGCTGACTTTTTTGGGGTGTATTTTATTGTGCCCCCTAAAGGGACCTTTGCAAAAAAAAAAAAGACTATCACGTGCGCACTCGAAACTTATTGCGTGCGCAAGCGATATTTTCTCGTGCGCACGCCATACATTTCAGTGCACGCGATATGCATACGCTTCCGTTTGCGTACAATTTGCGTCACTGTCATTACTATGAGGAAAACAAGTTATGGATGTCAAAGTTTAAACTTCTCTAGGTTAAAGGGTAACTAAACCCCTGGTCAGAGTCTGACTCCACCCACTGGCAATATTTGAAAGTGGGCAGACCCCAGCGGAGATAGAGGGGACGAAATAGATGCTAAAACACTCTATCCTGATTGTTTTCAATACTCGCAATTCCAACTCCTGAATCGCCATAGTGGTTTTGACGAAACAAGCTGGTTTTTATACTGCCAAAGGGCGTAGCTCAAAAGCGTGGTGAGCTGAAACCTGCGTACGTCACGAAGTGTGGAACATCCAATAGGAAAATTCAACTGCAGTAGCCACCGTTCAACCTGAAGAGGGCAGCACTAAGACGTTTTTACACCATATATTGTAGAAATAAAACACTTTATACACAAATGTCAAAAAAAGTTACTCGAATCAATGACTGGTATTAATAAAGATCCATTCTTACAGGTCATTAACCCTTGTGCATCCTTATGGACATTTTTGTCCTTTTCAGTTTTGTTTTCTTGATCACTTTGCCTGTGTTAAAGCTAACTGCAAAAAACTTGGCTCAGGTGTGTATTTTTATTGGAATTTTACTATTTCAGCGTCATTTTCTTAAAAAAAATATTTTTTGCATTAGGTACATAAAATACTCCCTCTCAGCACCTTTTGGACAAAAATGTCCCCATTGAAACCCATTAAAACTGCCATTTTTAATCCCCGGTTCAGTTAACTATAAAATTATGCAATCTTTGTTAAGAGGCTTTCATTCTAATGGCAAGGCTTCAAAATTTTATTTTTTACTATTTTTTATCAGATGGTGTAATTTTTTTTAAGTTTGGCCTATAAAACAAATATCGCTTTATTCCTGTTTTCTGGTTCGGCATACTATAGAGCCAACTGGATAAATTATGCAACAATATTTGTGTGGGGGTGTTGGTATGGATGTCAGAGTGTGGTTAGTATGTGTGTTATAAAAAAATATGTGTGTGTGTGCGCATGTGTGTGTTTGTAATACGAAGAGAGAAAAACTGCAAAAAATAATCCAATCAGTCTAAGCTCCAGTGGGGTTTTGCTGGGACCCAATGGGGAAAATATGTTACTACGCCCAAACAAACTGTTACAGAAAGCTCATTTTTTGAGATATCATTCTCAAATTTGGAACACAACCTATTTAGATTTATGGCTTTGATTTTATTGCAGTTTTGAGTTCAACCTGATTTATAAAATATATATTTTATATTAAATATTTTTTATAAATAATTGTCATAAACTTATACCTATATAACTTTTTTTTTGATTTACTTATTATTATTTTTTTTTACTTCAGCAATAATCTGCAAAGGGTCTTCTTTAAAACGATACCAAACTTAAGTCTGTGCTCCAAAGCGTCACATTTTTATGACAGTTTTTTGACATGGACATTTTTGTCCTCTTTTTACCTAAGTGTAACTTTTTAAAATCGATGCACAAGGGTTAACTAAAAAAGTTTAGTGTTCAGTTACTCTTTAGAAAAGACCAATATGTTATTAAACTGTTGGTTAGGCCTACTCAATCAATACATCCTTATTTCTAAGGAATTGGTTGAACATGGATATTAATTATCTTATGAATATGTTTGATAATGACTGAAATATTTTAACATACAAACAATTTATGCAAATCCATAATTTTCCAGTGCATTTTAAAGAATTTAATTCTGTCATTAAAGCTATATACCCTACTCTGATTCATCTTATCAAAAGTCATATTCAAATTAACTCCACATTAATGATAAATCCAAAATTAATTTTAAAAGGCATTGAATTGATTGATAAAAAAATGCAATATTAAAAATATTTGTACAATATTTCAAATACAAAATAAAATAGCACCTAGAGGATTTTGGAACTCCATTATTGATAATATTAATTGGAAGACTGCTTGGTTAATCCCCTTTAAATATTGCATTAATAATAAAACCTAAGAAATACATTTAAAAAATTTTGCAGACCATTATCCTGTTAAATCAGTAATTGCAAGATTCTCTGATATATTTATTCCTTTTATAAAAGTGGGAAAGAGGTGTTGTTTTTTGAATCCAAAATTATCCAAAATTGTCAAGCCTTTATTTGTTACAATTTTGATTATTTTGGCTAACAGCTATTAAAGCCTTTTCACAATTTTCTAAATTTGAATTTGGGGTTTTGGGAATTTGTTGCCAGAAAATGCCACGAGACATTTTGTAGTGTTTAGCCAGTTTAAACTGAGCCAAAAAATAGTGAGTCAATCCAACCTCAATAACAGGTGTAAAAAAATACCAAGAAATTACACTTAAGTTAAAGTACAATGTTAAACTGCTTTTGAAATGGACAATGGAGGTTTCCTCAAAAACTTTGATGGAAAGTGACGTGTCAGTGCACGAAAAGTTCATTATAATGTCCGAATAAATTTAAAGTACATTTTAAGTACAATTAAAAAAAAAATCAAACAATTAAATAAAATTAACTTTCCCATTTGCTTCAATTGTGAAAAAGAGGTTGGTAAATAGTGAATAGGGAGAAATAATGGCTATAATGGCTCACTGGCTAATTTGACACTATATAGTATGTCATTACCATTTGTCAAGATCATAAGTGTTAAAATGTTTTCAAATATATATATAATAAGTATTTTAGGGAAAAATGAGAGACACTTTTGCAGCAGAAGCTTCTGCTCTAGCTTGGAATAGTCTCAGAATGACTTATTCTCCTTTCCCTCTTTGAGGGGTATTTGTAATTCTTATCAGTTTAACGTCATCACATTGCTCGTCACATCATTCAGTTTACTTTTACTGTCACATTAAAACTCTCCCAATTTCCTCTGAGTGCTGGAATCATACTATCAATTATGCGAATGAGAAACGTAGGGTGCACAACATGTTTAAAAGGAGAGTCCATCAAAGAGCAGCGTAATTCTCAGCTGTAGCCTCCCCTAGTCATGACCGCCAAAGACTTGTCTAGACTGTGATTAAGGACATTTATAGAAATTTCTAATAACGGATTTAAGGCAGGGGACGAGTGCATGTAGACAACGATGCATCAAACTCCTCTCTCCATCTCTCTGATGTTAGTATTCCCCCTCCAAATATATTGGAAAACCGTAACTAAAGAGCTTTTGATGAAACAAATTTTTCTGAAAATCCACCAGAAAACACAAGTCTGATTACTTTCGCTTTCATTCTTCCTATCAAAAGTGCTTCGGATAAGCATGGCTGTGACGGCTTTATTTGGGGTTTGAAGTTATCGAACCATCAATCAGTCAGAAATTTCTGGGGGCTACCAACTGATATGCAGAGGTAATGTAATTATTAAAACGTAGCAGCGAGCTCCTCTCAACTATATGAAAATATGGTACAGTTCACGACAATACACTTCAATAGAAACTCGAAGGCTTCTGGCATGCATTTCTAAAGAACATTTTCCCATACCGGATCCCGAACGATACTTTTTTCAATACCAATTTTAGGAAAATAAAAAACTCAAATCTGTTTTAAAAACATTATATTAGCCTACCTCAAACAAACGTTGGTTTTATTTTTTCAGTTTGTTGACTTTTTTACACTCATATTTTGAGTCTGTAAAAAAGCACAAATGCTAAAGTTTTTTGTGTATCCTCATAATCATTTAATAACTACTTCAATGAGCTTGTTTCTGTCTTAACTTAATACATTGTTTAACAAAATTGAATTGAAATGGATTACTTATACAGTCACCTCTGATAACAGATCACTCTAAAATGCATTTTCTGTGAGGCTGCTTTGAAACGATATGTATTGTGAAAAATGCTATAGCTACAATTAAATGTGATTTGTTCCACTAGCATTATTTGGTTTCGCTTCTGCTAAGATAAAGAAATGTTAGTTTGGACTGATTTCAAATATTAACAGAGGTTCTCAAATCTCTTACTGCACTTTTAAACATGAAAGTATTATGAAATACAATTCTATATACTTTCCCATGTATACAGAGTTTCACAGTACATACTACACAACCATAACGATTTCAGAAGACCTGTTTCTGCTGCTTAGTTAAACGATTGGACTGGGGAAGGAGTTTTGAATTCTGAAAGTTCGAGTAACACAGTAGCCTTCACCATACATCATCAAAAGAACACAGGAAATCCGGTTTTCCGTGATTTACTTAAAAGCAATGCATTCTGCTAGTCTGCGTGTATATGCTTTCAGGATAAAAGGCAATTGTTTCCAGTTCCACATGAATATGGGCCTTATTTAACATTCCTCAGAATCAGTAGAGAAGTGCTCCGGACAACATGCAATGGATTCCCACTGGGAAATCTAAACAGATGAGAGTCTGTGTAAGCATTTTGTATATAAAATTAATTTGATATGTTTTTACTTAAACATTATAAACAATGAAGAATTTCCAAGAATTTGATAGTTAGCAATAAGTACATTTTCGCCATTTTCGCTCTTCACGCTCGCCAAGGTTGCATTTATTTGATCAAAAATACAGTAGAAACAGTAATGTTGTAAAATTCTGAATTGAATAGCATTGAAGCTGAGCCAAACAAGCTGAGCCAAATCACGTTAAAATTCGAGGACATATCGCCAACGATATTTAATGCGATATGGCTCAGCTGGTCAGTTAACTACGGCTCTTTGTAGTAAACGCCGCTCCATCTGAAAGCAGGTGAAGGTGATTTACTACTAATCAAGGAACCGGCTTTACTGATTAGATGCGCATAACAACATCGTGCAGCCCTATTGGGTAGCATTTGTCTTTGCTGTCCCCGTCTCCACCTGTATAGATCTACTACAGATAATTGATGCTATATTCTACAGCAGCAGCATCAGCATGTCTTACTTGCACACAGCAGAGTATTGTGTATGTTTTGGCAGTGGCAAATCCCATACTTGCTCTGAGGCAATAAAAGAAGCAGCAGCACCAAACATACAACATTGTCATGCATTACCATCCTAATCACTCCAAGAGTTGTCATGACAGAAAAAAAAAGTAATTTATTCCTGTGATATGGTGCTCAAGAAACGGATACAGTAGCATTCAAAGGTTTGGCGTAAATATGATTAAAAAAAAAAGAAAATAGAAAATAAATAAACACTTTAGCAAGGACACATTCAACTGATCAAAAGTGACAGTTTTACAAAATATTTCTATTTCAAATGTTGTTCTTTTGAATTTACTATTTATTAAAGAATTCTGAAATTGTTATCGCCTGTCACTCAACTAGTTGCTATGGCTATAACCAGCTGCATATGCCATGAACTTTTGCTGTGTACAAAGGTATCTACTTTGACTCTAGTATGACTGGGTTCTTTATACACCACAAGCTATTCCCATTAATGCTCGCTTTCTCAAAATAATGGCACTGGACCAATGCATGAGTATTGGTTTTCCATGTTTCTGATGGTACTCAAAGTGGTGCTGTTTCAAGTCAGCTCATTTTCTCCTGTCAGACTGAAACATTTGTTTGTACAAGCATGTCGTCACCAAGTCTTTTCCAACACGGAGTGTTAATTTGTTTTGCTTTTGCCCAATGTTTATTGGACATGCCTTTATGTCCTCAGGGGTGGAATGGCACATGTCATGAGGGACACTGAGTAGTTGTTTGGTAAGGATTACATGTACTCCAAAATTAAATAGCTTTGTATTGCCTATTATCCGCAGTATGCGATATGATGATTCACAAGAACCTTTATGTTCCCTTTCGTGTCACTCCGAGTTAAGTCGGATGACAATGAATGGGGTTTCACTTAGAAAGCCTATCAACTTTGAATATTACCAAACGAGCAAATGGCAAAGAAGTGTTTTCTGAATTGTTATTTTGTTTTCTAAATTGTCGTTGTGTTCCCTGAATTGTTGCTGTGTTTTCTGAATTTCTGCACCTCTCGGCCAGCGTTGTCATCCGTTCCCTACTATATCCGTTAGTATATATCTTTTGGAGTCCTCTTAATTTAATCCAAGATGATATAATGAAGAATAATTTAGGATAATCAGATCTCCACCCTCTTTCAATTTAAAGAGAATATGATAGGAAAAGCTCCTTAATCCTTGTAGCATAATGAAGCCCTGACACAAAGGCAGTGAGGCTTTGTGAGGTTTCTCTTGCCTTCCTCTCCATTATTGAAGTACATTTAATACACTCTAGAGTCAGCATCATTAAACACTAATGGCCTGTTGCCCATATCCTCACTGCTTATAATCCAAAAATAGTATGACTAAAATATGCAACAAAGACTGACATTTGATAGTCTTTATACTTCTTGAAAAGATCAAGTTAACTAGGGTAACACTATTTTAAGTTGTGTAATTTGCAAGAATAATTATGTAAAATTATCCATTGTGTGACTGATATCTGATCTTTTGTATGGGGACTCGCAAGGAAACAGCGTGTGAAGGACTTATGAAAGGAAGAGGAAAAGTCTCTTTGGTTTTTATTTAGTTTTTTTAGGGCCGATGACGTGAATTCATGTTTCATTATATATTTTGTATTATAAACATGCTGTGCATTTAAGTGGGTATGAAATGCACTCTAGTCTGCGATAGTAATCTTTTCTTCCTTATTGTGACGTATGTTTTAACGGCTTCTAGAAGAAAAATGTAGAGCAGGATGCGCATTTATAATAGATATTCCATACATAAATATGAAAAAAAAAATACCATTCCATTAAAATAAGAATTGTCAATTTTGATTTCATGGTCACTTTTAGTTTATGCATTTTTTTAATGCTTCAGTACAATAACAAAAATATGTGGGCATCTTTCATTTGTCACCACCAGCTGTTGTAGGGCTATTATTATTAATAGTTACCTTCTTTTCAGACCATTAGTCATCACATCCTCTGTAAACACTGCAGGTGTAATGAAGGGCACAGGCACGGACGTGCAGCTTTAATCTACCCAAGCTGAGTGCTTGCTAAATCCGGCTCTCTCACAGATCATTTCATGTTCATTTACTTTCCCCAAATTGCTGTCATTTTCAGAAAAGTGATTTACACTCTATTTGATGTCATTTTTATTTATTTGTTTGATTTCCTTTTCGTACCGTCTCGTCTTAATTGTTTTGTGGAGGCCCAGCTTTTCTTGCCTCCTTTGACAAAACCGGTTTTCTCTTTCAATTACATGAGTCATCCAAAAAGTACAAAAACTTTTGATAAAATGGTCAATTCTTCATTTTATGAGAAGGTGAAGTAAGACCAGCATTTCCTTATAAATGGAGAAATCATTAGGTCTGTAATACATCATTCAGATATTGTTGCACATAAACGTTAAACACAATTTGCTTCGAGAGAATAAGATGAACAAACATTTTCTCACTGAACCTGAGAGAATACTTCCGTTTACCCAAGCGTGACTCGGTGTCTTTGAAAGTAAATAGATGACAACAATAGGCCTAATTAGTCAGTGTCTGCGGCAACTTTGTTTTTTCTGACCTCACCCAGACTGACAACAAAACCTCATAAATTTGAGCATGTGTGTGTAAAGCTCCCTCATTCAAACACATCCTGTGCTGCATTAGCTGAACAACAAACTTATGTTTTATATAATGCCAAACATCTCTCTCTTCTATTGAGCACTATTTCCATTATATTGTTTGGCTCATGTTTGCTACTTTCTAATGTTTATACTTTTATTCTCTGAAGGCTGTGAGAGTGTTTCCAGGAGCTGCACAGTTTTTTTTTTCATGATTGGACTGGAATACACAAGCCTGTTTGATCAGTTGCTACATTTTTTGGTCAAATATTTTTGAATAATGACCACTAAACTGTATACGGACCATTGTCCCTGGCAACACTGTGTCACTAGCACTCAGTGCCTTAATCAAATACTTTTAACTCAAACCAACATTTCATGTCCATTTATTTATTGATTTTTAAAAAGCTATAACGCACATTCAGACGTCATTTATTGCAAAATAGACCCCAGCAGGGTTTCGTCTAGTTTATTTTCCGATAATAGCCAGATTACATTAACCTGCTCATTACACAGCTATTTACAAAACAAATAAATCCCTTATTTGTCTTAAAAAAAGAAAAAGAAATCGGTCCACTGCAGGGTAAGGCATAATTCATAATTTAAGCCATAAGAATTAGAAAAACTCTAATAAAATACAAATAGTTCTTTCACACTAATTTTAAAAAATTATGTGTATTTGTTTCCTATGAGGAATACATTTTTGCCTGTTTCATTTTGCACCAGCACGTCTGCTTTCAAACAGGTTTCCCTCTAAATTTCTCCCTTGTCTCCCATTGGTCAGTTAGAAAGACAGTCCTGCCCCAAACACAATACTGTAATAATATTTTGATAATGCAACAGAAGAATTTTCTACCGACATATGACTGTCTCTGCTTATTAAGATGGATTATGATATGGTATATGAACATCTTTGGTGCTTTTCAGTGGCTTAATTCAGAACAGCTTAGGCTACTAGCATCCTAATTTTGGAACATTTGCAATATCTTCATATTGCAAAACTAATAACTGTTCTGAAATTAGAATGATTTTTAAGACTCCTTAACTGTCACCCCATTTTTTGAGCATAGACATGAAAATGCATCCAAACTTAAACGAGTGTAATTCATGAATGCTTTGCAATACAGATTGGTTTGTTTCTTTTTAACTCAGCACTCATCAGATTAATGATTAAGTGAACGCACTTCAAAAAAAGTGTAAAAAAAAGTTATACGTTATAGAACATTTACTGTAAAACAAACATAAAGTACTTATTTTATATAAAATATATATTTTTAAAAATAATTATGAATCCATGTGTAACCAAGTTGTGTTCCACTTAAAAATGGTTTTCTTATTCAGCAAGTGTTCATTCTGTGACGTGTATTATTTCTGTAGGCTTCAACTTTGTTCTCTATTTATTTATGTCAACTATAATGTAATGAAAAGAAACCACTATTGTTTTCACCTGATATTTTCTCTCTATCTCTTTCATCTTCTCTCATACCATCCATTGTCCTCGTGTCACACTTGACAATCTATTTATGTTTGCTTTAGTCAACATTAAACATTATTATCAAGATGAATCGGAAATGTCCTCTTTCCTGCATTTGTCCATCAGGAGTTTATTCAGTCACATCCCTCATTATACAAACAGGAACAATTGTACAGCCAGACTTTGATCTGTAATCTGAATGTTTATAATGGGATAGTTGACATGAAATAAACTTTTGGCACGTTGACGTTTGATGCTATTTTCCATGTTTTTTTTTTTATCATGCATTTAAAAGCTCATGTAAATTGTGGGACTAACAAAGTTTTTTAAAGTATGTTTGGCCTCCCAAAT
This sequence comes from Cyprinella venusta, assembly GCA_038021265.1. Classification (NCBI taxonomy): domain Eukaryota; kingdom Metazoa; phylum Chordata; class Actinopteri; order Cypriniformes; family Leuciscidae; genus Cyprinella; species Cyprinella venusta. The sequence goes on along the minus strand of CM075883.1, from coordinate 17,913,404 downwards.
TTGTTTTTGTTATTAAATAAGTTTTAGGCAATTTTTTATGAAATAAATCCTATAAAAGCAAATAAATTTATAATATAAATAAATACGCCGTGCGACTGTTTTCATTATTGTCCAGGATTGCTGTAAGATTTGAATATGTCTTGGTTGAAATTCTTCTCAAAAATTTGAAATTTCTTTGTGTAAATCGAAAGGTTTCACTGACATTATCATTCAGCCTCAGGATTAACAGCTAAACTGACCACAAGTGCACCATTCACCACCTCTTTTCTGTAGCTCCTTTCAGCATCTACCTTCCTCTGCAACAGAGCTGCCTTTCAGTCCCTTTTCCACCTTCTCTCACAAATAAATACAATCATCGTCATGATCACCGCCAATTACTGCATGACGTATGTGCTCTCTCGGACATCCAAATGAGTGAAAATAAAAACACACAAATGAAATGGGCTTGTTAAAATCATTAGTGTGAGAAGCCCAGTAGTCCATGAAAAAGACAGTTACACAGAACTGCACAGCGGTTTCATTTCCTCAGCTGCCAGTTTGTTTGCCTCAGCTGGTTAGTAACATAACATTATACTCTGCTGAAGATTCATCCTTTGAATAGAGAGCCTTTGTTTGTGATTTTCTCTGTTTCTTTGTGTTTGCTTGAATGGTGCGGTAGACGATCTGTAGTATGTCAATTTAAGTTTTTCTAGTTTGTCATGTTTTTTTTAGTCCTCCCAGGCTTTTGTTGCTTTTCTCTGTCTTGTCTATCAAGGGAGGCAGGGCAGAAATGAGAAAGCTTTCGTTCAAAGCGAAGTTTAAAGCGGATAAAGAGGCATTGGCGTCCTTGATCTGTTTTCTTTTTGCCCCCCACTGAGTTAATGACTGCAATCAGGACGGCCCTCCGCTGAGAGGCGGAACGCTTACACACATATACATACTCCTGCACATGTGTATTCACACACACTAACACGTATAGCCATAGCATGGACGGTTACGTAAACTCGAGACATGATCTAGGTTATTAGGCTGTGGCGTAGGGTCTTTGCTGTAATTTAAAATGGTTTCCTGCAGTAGTGGACATACAGACATGAAGTAGCTCTCATTCATGGCTCCAGCAAAGACTTTTTTTCTTCTTTGAAATGTTATGGGGGTTTTTTCACCATACAATGAAAGTCAATGGGGTCTGATGTTGTTTTGGACCCCATTGTCTTTTTATAGAACGGACAAAAACAGTTCAAAGATAAGATTCATTTTTAGATTAATTTATAAACACACTAATATTATAGTAATGTAATTTATGTATTAGTCTAATCCATGTTTTTTTTTTTTATCCATAAATGAAAGTGGTCTAAAATTGTTCTGGACCCCCCTTAACAACAACAAAAAACAAAAAGCAAAAAACAGATCGAATCTTTCTTTTCGTATTATTTGTATAATGTATTAAAATATGGCAAAATGTTTAAAATGCATCTAAGAACACGCCTTAGCTTAAAGCATAATCAGATAAAGCTGAATAATTATTAAATAAACATACAGAAGCAACCTATACAAACACTCTCACAATTTATAAAGTGGTTGCAAACACATACAATGATATGTATGTGATTTGGGTATTGCATGCTAAATGCAAATAATAAAATGCACTTAATGATTGATTAACAGTGGCCCAATGACAATGTTGTAAAGGCAGTTTTAATACAGTCCTCGTATACTTTCTAAAATGAGAACATCTATTATATCTATGTATATGTTAACATTATAATGAGTTTGACTTTCCTTTATTAATCGAGTTACCTACTCTGGTCTGTAGGCTTGTTCTGTGCTCCTTCTGTTTACTTTTAAAATTTATATATATATAAATCTATATAAATACAAAGCGAATATTTTTTAAACTACAGTTTAAATGATACCTTTGTAATGCAACTTGTATCAAGGATGGACATCATTTATAAGGTTGAAACAATGTGGTTCAGACTAAGGTCAGTCAATAAGGTCTTTAGTCTAAACTTGTTGATTCAGTGGCCTTTTCATCTAACCAGAAAGCCCAGGAGAAAATGACTTAAATGAACTTGTATTTCATGTCTTTTCACAAGAGACCTTTCATTGATTTTGCTGCTTGTCAGTTCAGCGTTGTCTCCTTGCATTCCCCTTGTAAAGCCCCCAGAGCCTCCACACAAAAGCCTCACATACTTTACCTCTCCTGCTCCTTTGCGAGAGGTCTGAAAATCATTGGATTATGGAGCAGGAGCCTCTAAAGAGATCTGAGACCAGGTGTTGACTGGTCAACAGAGTCACACGCAAATGATCACATATGTTTTCAACATTGTACTATTTATACCCTCTGGTGTATAAATATGCTAATTATCAAGCTGTTTTTAAGAAAGTATGGAATCTTTTCTGTCTAGCAGAAACACGTTAAAACTTCACGCCTGGTCTTATGAGAGACTGTAGTTAAGTTTGGGGTCTTTCAGCACTTCTATTAGAAGGAAGTCTACCGATGACACACATATGCATGCTTTGCTAGTCAAATGCTCTGTTAGATGAAAACAGTTGATTTTATTTACTTTAATTTCTTGCCACAGAAGAAGGTCTGAATCTATAGAAAGCCAAATTTTGTTTGTTCAGCAAATGTATTCTGCCACGGCGATATTTGTCCAAATCCACAACAACAGGAGAGACCGACACTCAAAGAGGAACCTTATTTAGACTGCAATATATATATATATATATATATATATATATATATATATATATATATATATATATATATATATATATATATAAATATATATATAGAGAGAGAGAGAGAGAGTTGCAGCACTTTTTGTTTCAACATCTTTGAGTATTACATATATTACTTGTAAAATAAAGTGTCACATACAAAGTATTACCCCCAGTTTATTAAATATTGCTCAAATTATTTTGGTGGCACTTTGCGCTTCGTCTATTTTCACAGTTGTCCTGTAGTTTTTCTACAGTACTTATTGGACCTACACTCTAAAAAATGCTGGATTGCTTGTTTGGGTCAAATATGGACAAATCTTCCTTAAAATATACTTAAATTTTGGGGAAATCAGAAAAAAAAAAATCACAATTTTTGTGACAGAATTGGAATATTGTTCTTTTATCAAAAAATATGAACACAATAACTTGATTATTAAAAAAAAAAATCATAAAACCACAAGTCTATGGCCTATGATTTTCAGCATTTTCAGGCTATTATCTAATTTTAAATAATTATATGTATTTATAATTTATATATATATATATATATATATATATATATATATATATATATAGTTTTATAAGGGAAACTTATAAAAGAGGTACATTTTTGAAAATTGTAAAAAAAAAAAAAAAAAAAGTTTTTTTTTTTTTTTTAAAGAACAGAGTGGCCATTTTTATTTCTACCAAACAAAAATGTCTTAGTGACCTGTTTGTCCATCTGAGGAATCAGTTGAATACAAACCAAAAAAAAATCACTGCCAAATAGCTGAAGACATGCAAAGATATTTCACAATTTACACAAATGGAAACACATTGTGTATTGAGTGAATGTTAATCAGGCATCTTATTAGTCCAACGGAATAGAATAATTAAAGAGTGGAGTCACACCCAGAGGAGGTTAATGTAAATATGAAAGCAAATATTGACACAGGTCACCTAGTCTGAATATTATCACTATAGCACAAGTTGTGACAGAGCTCTTAGCTTCTATTTATCTGTTCTCTGTGTCACAGTGGAGATGGATGTACACCTCATGTTATTGGCTCCACCCCTCATCTAACAACACAAGAGACCTGAGAAAAGGAGAGAAGGGAGGGAGTGAAGGACGAGAGAGGGTGAGTGCATGTAAGAGATATGTTTATACTAAGCCAGGCTCAAATTCAACGCCATCGGTGCTCATGTAATGTGGGAAATTAAAGCTCAGACACGCAGAGTCTCAGGAATGGTGGGACATTTCGTGGAATAAATTACGTACCTCTATCCGAGGGCTCTGAGAAGAAATGAAGGACTGAATTCTGTGAACATAAACTCGGGTGAAAGCTACAAAAAACTACAGTTTTACAAGTTCACAAAGGGTGGTGAAATATCTCGACGCTCTTCAGAGGCAGCTCGGAAGCTCTTATGTCAACTAACCATCACGAAGCAAAACTGCAGCTCACAAAACATATGGATTACATGGATTATTGCTGCTGATTCAAAAACACAGAGTAAGTTTTTTATATAAAATGCATGCACTGCAAAAAAAAAAAGTTTCTTAAGTTTGTTTTGAAAATACAAATAAACATCCCTTTACTATGCAAAAGAAAATAAATAAATATAAAGAAATGTACAGATGTTTTCAGAGTATGGGATAATATTAAAATAAAATAGTTCTAATACAAATTTGTAATTGTAAAAGTGCCCCGAGAACACTTTCAAATTTAAATATTTACTGTAAAAAATAAGTCAGAAATTCAACATTAGTAAGGCAAACTCTGTCCGAATCCATTCGAATGGGAGTATGCATGCCAGACTGACAGAACCATAGTTTTTATGTGCTGGGCAGTTATTAGATTATTTTTTTCCTCCACAACTTTATCCAAAAAAGTCATATTGAATGAATGTCCTATTAAATTGTTGATAACTTATTTTGAAATATAGAAAATTATATATTCAGCGTTATATATTTCACAGGTTTATTTGATTCATGTGTTTTAGGGCAACAAAAAAAAAAGACAAACTTCTATTAAAGTGAAAGATATGCATTGACGGAAAGTGAGGTGAGCATGAATGCACACAAATATACATTCACACACACATGAATAAACCTAATTAATTGTCCGTTAGGTCAAAAATATGTTGATGTGAAACACATTGCAATGTGATTTTATACTCCATCTAAAACTATTTTAAATAGCCAAATTTAGTAGCTACTTATTTTTGGATTATATGCCATTTTCATGACACATTAATTCGCATTAATTGAGCGACTACATAGAATGCATTTTTACATATTCAAAGGGCTTTTAAAAGTGGTTAAAAGACATTCTCCTACACAATCATGTAAATTTCTATTTTAACAATTCATGGAAATGTCATCAATCCATATATTAGTTAAAATGACTACTTTGGAATGTGGATACAAAGCACAAATAATTTGTTAACATTTAGAGCCATGAGTTTTAACATTGATGAGTTTTGCACATGCAGACTGGTCACTGTATGAGGAAAATGCTGATTCATCCTCTGACTGTTTAATCTCTCAGAACATGAAGAATGTTATATGGCATATAACATACGCTAACTGCAAACAGTAAGCGTATCTCAGGGCATGAGTTTGATGGTGTCAGTAAACGCCTAAAGGGAACCCAAGGTTAGCTGGTAGGGCCGTTTAAACATCGGGTGTGTAGATAATGCCCATATTATGATCAAAAATCCAGCCTTCCCTCACCTTTTTGGGAATTTTGGGTAGCTCTTGTATAAGTGAAGATAATATAGTATTTAAGAATGAAAAATTAATCAGTGCAATAATCAAGATAAAGGCCATGTACTGTTTTCTTTTATTATTATTTTATCATGATGGAAATAATTTAAACTATCTCGTATTGTGGTCTCTGTGAACTTTCTGAAATCATTCATTCTGCAGGAGGTTCCCCAAGATGTTCTTATCAGGAGTGAGAAGCTGTTGAAATCCAACAGGGAGGTTTTGGAAACATGCTGACGCAATATTTTAGTGTGCAGTTGATAATATTAATAAGGTGCCGAATACCATGATACATGGCAGACATCCCTGACCCGGAAAATTAATTTGCAAATGCATAAGGCATTGGAAGATAAACCTAAAGAAAGTATTCTGGAAATAAATTAAATTTTTAATGACGCACTAAACTGTTGTAACCTGACCTGTTTTCTTGACGCTCGCCATCTTGAGCAATTATTATGACCTACGTATTGTACATCTGATATTCTGGCCAATTTCTGGAAATCCAATTGAATTTCTATTTCAATTACTTTGTAAAAGATTTATTCTGTTTGTCAACATAAGTGAAAAACAAGAGCTGTGAAAATAAGGTTAAATGAATATTAAAGGTTGGTTAAAGCTCATTAATCACTTGAAAACAATTATATGTGCAAATGAGAAAAAAGTGTCTTAATATACATTTGTCAGGTGAAGGCTTTGGTTCTGTTTAGTTTCATTGTGCTTTAGTTTGAAAATGAAAACTAAATGTATTACCTTTTTTTAATCATGTTAATACTTTCCCTTTAAAAACAGTCAGCAGCATCGGCAGCAACATAGAGGCGAACTCAAATTCCGAGGCTGCGTTTACCCATTAACATTTGACATGTATATAAATGTCGTCCACATACACATTGAAAAGACAAGTGTAAATGCACTTGTTATCCGATCAGCGTGTCCAGGTTTGGAGGTAGTCGAGGACGCATTGTGATCGGATCTCAGTTTAACGTAAACGCAATCCAGCCATCTTGTCTGCATTCACAGGTGGACGTCACACAAAACCCCACACATTGTTTTTTTTTAAATCGCTTGAATGTTCAAACTGGCAAGTTTTAAACATAAAACTGACAAACTACCAGATTCTCTACCTTGAGCAGAAGGAGCAAAAAACACACAAGGGATTTTTTAGATCTGGCATGCCTCAACCACTATCCACTCAGGGGTATTTCATCCACTTTCTTGTAGTGGGTAATGGGGAACAAAAGATTGGCGTTCAATATCTATCCCGGTGCGGAGGACATCGCCAGCCCCACTCCGGACCCAGAGTCCAGACAGACGTCTCCCTCACACTGCACGGTGCCTATGCCGGTGCCCAGCACAGATGAAGAGCCCAAGCCTGACGAGATGCCAACCCCTGAGTCGATCATTGCAGTATTGCACGAGCCCCACATAGAGTCTAACCAGATGTGTGAACCAGCAACATTGTCCGTGCCAATGTGGATGTTCTCATGAAGTTTATGAGAATGGAATGGAGACCTGCCTATACTGCAGATGCTGAGGGTGAGCTGCATATGGCCTCTACAAATTTTTACAAGGAAGTGCAAGAGGATATTTTCCTGAGTCTCCCATCGCCACTGGACCCACCCAGCTCCAAAGTCTCCTATGTCTCCACTGGTCTAGCCCAGCTCCAATTCTCTTGTGTATCTAAAAATCCCAACCAGCCTCCCTCTTACACATCCTCTTCTAAAGAGTCAGTCCTCCCCCATTTCCCTTCAGACTCTCAGATCCCCCTTCGTTGACTTCCTGTCGACCAGTCGACTCCACCTTGGCTCCTCCCTCCCTCAGCTTCAGCTGGGACCATTGCCTTCCGGCTACACCTTGGTCAGTCATCGTTCTGCCTGCGCCACATCCCTCCACAGCTTTGGCTCCACTTTGGTCCTGAGTCCCACTGGCTACGCCTCAGTTCCCCAGCATCCTGACTCCACCTCGGACGCTGGTTGCTGCGGCTCCGCCTCGACCTCCAAAACCGGTGTCGCTTGGTCTCATCATTTCTTCGACATCATCTGAGTCTCCACCTCCACCAGCTCTGTCTAAGCCTGTTGTGCACCTGGATCCACCTTCCAAGTCTCTACCATCGCTCCTCCCTCCCTTGACTCCGCTGTGGTCAATCGTCCTGGCTGTACTTTGGTTTCCAACTTGGCTCCTTCTGCTCTCGTCGCCCCCCCGGCTCCTCCCACCGTCATTGCAACCATGGTCTCTCTCGCCATCATCTACTGTGTTTCCTGACCACTTAATCAAGAGTAAGAACGATATGTGCTTTCACATCAGAGAGTCTCCAAAAGTCTCTAATAACACCAGAAAAAGTCATTGGATTTGTCGCTAGACACTTTTTTGAAAATGTGTCGCTAAAGGTGTCTAAATATAGCGACAAACTCGCTAAGTTGGCAACACTGATCAGAGTATTTCCTTTAAGCAGTCTTCAACGATGCAGCAGTCTGCAGAAACTCAGTCAAAACGAATGCTCGGCTCTAAAGTAAAAGACAATGAGTGCGTACGACCGCTTCCTGTTAATACCGCGCGTGACGCTTGAAGTTGATAGGGCTCCCTGAAGTGATCCCAATTACGTCACGTTGAACTTGAGAGACTGAAAGGGAACTATTTTTAATTTTTAAACTGTCATTTTTAAAAATGACCCAAAAAATACTATTTAGCTTGTACCTACATGGTTTTTACTAAAAAAATCTAAATGCTAAATAAAGCTGCTCATTAAAGTTTGACAAACATATTTTATGCACTTCCTTTCATTGACAATTTTAAAAAAGATAGCTGCCTTTCCAATTGAATAAGCCATACTAATTATGCATTTAATAAAACAACTGCACAATTATGTCATGGCCAGACGTCTTGGAGATACCAGTGGTGATCTGTCCAAGCACACCATCACACCAATACCTTGTCAAACCAAGTTTAAACACTTTCAAGTATTCTGCATAAAAAAAGGGGCTTGCAAAAGCTAAGTGCTTTTTTGTATCATCAGCTATATTTACTCTAGGTCAACATTTCTGCTACACCATATTAGTGGATTCCACAGAGGGAAAGGGATTTAAGGAAAGGTAGAAAATGTCAAAGCAAGGGTAAACCGAACAGCTCATGCATCAGCTGCTTCAGAGGATGACCTCAAACACAGCTGTGACAAGGACACTCGCTTTTATTTATGACTGGACCTGGAAAGACAGTACAATGCATTTAAAAAAAAAACTCACAACAGTTTCACAATCTCAGTATTTATATTTTCTGAAAGAAAATGAAGTATAAAGTGCAAGTAGAATGACAGATGATAGATATTATCAGCTATTATTTATGAGGTGCTCTACTTTTCTAAATGAAACATTCTTATATTATTTAGACCAGTATTCGGGGCTAACGCGTTAAATGGTTCAATATAAAAAAATAAATAAATAAAATTTACTTTCAGATCACTGATTAAATCGTCGTTTTGCAGCCGTTACTTATGCACGATACAACACTTGCCTCGAGTACCTTATTGCTTTTATAAAACGGTTACCAAACTATTAAAGTAAAAAAAAAAATGTATTAGTGCAACTTTCATGAAGTAAAATCACTGAAAGCCTTCCTTCCGCTAGAAAAATATAGTCCCTGACCGTGAACAGCAACAATGTTTCAATGTGTAAAATGCATGAAAGCTCAAATAAAAACAACATAGGAACTGCAGTGTTGCGCAGTGATAAATAGAACCGTTGTGTGAAGCAGTCATAGCCGTGTTTTATCGAATAAAGCACAGCTATTGACCAATCAGAATCAAGGATTGCACTAACCGTTTTATAAAATGTGTTATTAAATATAATACATTTTTGAGTAATAATTACAGTTATTCATTATGTATACAGTATTATAGAAATGAGAGAAATCTTTCTATCATGACAACTCTCTGAAGAGTTTAGCAAGATAATGGATATGACAATGTTATTTTATTTGGTCATGGCTGAATAGATCTGCTATGCGGATGCTGCTGCTGCTGCTGTTTATCATTTCTGGTGCAGAGCAAGTAAAGACACTTGTTTTAATGTCTGTACAGTTGCTTTTGAACAGTTGCCTATAAGGGTCAAACTGACCAATGAACAGCAAGATCGTATACAATTTCTGTATGCACATTTCTTTGTCTCTTTGCCTTAGAAAATTAAAATATGCGGGTCAAATTGACACACAGATATCACAAACGTAATAGTAGTTATGTGTGTATATGTCAAAACACATTAGCTTCTTGAAACTTTTTATGCATGCTCTTGACACTAAATTAGAAAAAGCTTAGCTTAACCCAAAATGGGTTCAATTGACCCGTAACATCTTGAGTTTCATAACAGAACTTGGTACTGTATATAATAGAACATTATTTATCAATAAAATATCGTTCTCCAGTTAAATCTAATGGGTTTTTTTTACACCATATTTGGTACTTTGTCAACTTAGGTTTTCACTGTAGCATTTTTCATTTGTTCTATTAAAATGACAAGCATTTTTAGAGTAGGGAGATGTTGCTGTAAAGGGAGCACTGGATAAATTTGTCAGTAAAAATTACATTTATAAATAATTAAATAGTAATTTTTTTTAATGTGTTGAGGTTTAGCATCAGTAAATAAGAAAGATGACAATTGTTCCCATTTAACATAGCCTTTCTTATTCTCATATATGGGCAAACTTTGTATTGGTATGCATGGCCTTATAGTTATTTCTCTTTTGTGTGTTCTCATCTCATGCCCTGTATCCGATTGCTCACCCCACCTCCTCCTCTCTGTTTAGTTAACCCAGCGTCTCATGCTACCACTCTTTCTCAAACTGTCAGTCTCATTTTTGCAACTGATATTTTTATTATTTATTTGCATAGTTAAGAAAATAAACCAGATTTTATTGGGATCAAGGAGCAGTTGATAAGACAAAGGAAGTGATAGAAAATGGGGTAAAGGAATGGGCAATGGAAAAACAGAGGGAGGAGGAAGGAGGAGGACTTTATGGAGTCAATCAGGGATGAGAGAGATATCCATGGGGAGTAAATGTGATGGACTAAGCTGGGTGGGATAGTAAGAGTCAAATCAAGTCAGGGAAAATTTAGAAAACAAAACAAAAAAGAGACAAATTGACAGACTCATTTTGGAAAAAAAAAAACTATAGCCATGGGAAATAAAACAAATCAAAGAGTGGAAGAGGAAGCAGATTTGTTCGCTTGCTTTCTGTGTGGCAAATGCTCATAAAACAAGATTAATGATGAGAGTTGCAATGTGATGGCCATGTGTTGTGTTGTGTGCATACATATAATATATATTTATAGAGTGCAGATTCCTCTGCATGAGCTAATATGGCTAATACTAATACAATATCTCCCTCAGCGTTTGTAACAAAAAAATAATAATAAATTGCATACAAAAATAATTAATAATTCACAAAATAGCTAAAATAGCAAAATAGTATTTTTCGGTATACTATTTTACAATCAAGTTTCATTAGTTAACATTAGTCAACTACATTAGTTAAACTGAACTAATATTGAACTGCACTTCTACAGCGTTATTTTCCACATTTACTAATACATTATTTAATATTATAAATACTAATACACTATATAAAGGTTTGACCAATCTCAGGCTGATTGTATTAGCATCTCAAGGCTCTGAATAACTGCTATGCTGATGAGATCAGGGCTGAGGAATTTCCTGTAACCGGCTGAATCTTGCATTTACATTTTCTTTGTTTCAAGATCCCCCTCCTCTATGTAATTCCTCCCCCCTTGAAACGTATAAGAACAGTTCTGTATTTTAGTTTTAGTTAGACGATTTTAGAGATGACTACAGCGACGCAATAAAGAACTTTTGTGTGAAAGATACCTCAACGTCTCCTGGTCTGTGCTTCTGATTTTTCTCCACTTTGCAAGAAAAAGTTCACTACAACTGTGAAGTAACATGAACAAACAATGAATAGCAGCTGTATGTTTATTAACTAACATTAACAAAGATTAACAAATACAGTAACAAATGTATTGCAGATTGTATCATGGTTATAGTTTATGCTATTGACTAATGTTAACAAATGGAACCTTATTGTAAAGTGTTACCCATTTTTCTATTCAGCCTGTCATATCAATAATTTTACATATGCAATTGCCACTTGATGTCCAATGTTAAATATGGGTTCTAAAACGAATCATCTACATCATGCCTCCTTGTGACCAATTCTTGCAGGCATGGAGACCTTCTCAGGAGAGGTATTCTTTGAGCATGCTGAACTCAACAGCACTTTCAAAGGAGGATCATACTTCTGGTTGGTCGCTCAAAACAGCTCAACAAACCGCACTAAGGTGCCAGGTCCAGTTAGGATTCGGGACATGGCTCTGGCTCAAGCCGAGATTGGAATTCTGGGTCTGGTTCTCGCTCTGGCAACACTAGGGAACAGCTTTGTACTGTGGGTTCTACTGAGGCGACGCAAATACAATGCACCCATGCACCTATTTATGGTCAATCTGTGTGTTGCAGACCTTGTGGTGGCATTTTTTCAGGTGAGCTGAACTGTTTAATGCTTAGCAAAATATTACAGGGTTGCCAACACAGACTCATGTTTTCACGTCACCATACTAAACCTCACGCCAAATAATGACAATGCAAAATGTGCTTGATAGAAGCTTTCTCAAGAACGCATATTTCCATTTCGCAAAACAGACATAAGAGCAAGCGAGTCATGGTTAAATTTCAAAGACGTGTGTGCATGAGTATCAAATAGGCGGAGCTCAACAAAAAAAAATTTTGTGAAATAATTTAGACAAAAATATTATTTTATAAAAAATATTATTTTATATAGCTACGCAATACTTCATTCCCCTAACTCAGGGAATTGAGGTTACGTGAGTAATCAAGTAGTTTTTGTTTATTATCTATAATTTATTGATTTTAAACTGTCTTGCTTGCTTTTTTTAATGGTATTATTCATGTTTTTTAATGAATAGGCCAGTATAATTGCTGGTAATATTAGGTAGTTAAACAGCATGCAATTCAAAAGTTTAAAAAAGAGTATATTGTACAAATTAACCTTGTAAGATGAAATTGAAAATCAATTGTTGCATCCTCAAAACCTCCTATAGGTGCCTGTGATTGGTTCAAGCCATGTCTACAAAATCTCACACCAGCCAGGTAACCAAAGTTGGTAACCCTGGCATTATTTCTTTTAAGTGACTTGCCAACAGCAGTTTACTGTTTTGCAGGTGCTCCCGCAGCTGGTATGGATTATCACAGAGAGATTTCAAGGTCCTGACGTGCTATGCCGCTCAGTGAAATATCTTCAGATTGTGGGAATGTTTGCATCCTCTTACATGATTGTTGCTATGACAGTGGACCGCCATAATGCCATCTGCTGCCCCTTGCAGACTTACAAAGGAGGGGCAGTTTCATGCTGGAATACACCCATCATGATAGCCTGGGTTCTAGCCCTTGTTCTCAGTGTGCCGCAGGTACTATGGTTGTCAATACTAAAGTATTACAACATTTAAAATGTTATAGGAAGTATCAGTCAGAGAATATGCATTCTTGTACAATATTCACCCAATATCTGCAAAAGTCATTACAAACACATATGGTGCTTTTCATTCCACGAAACACAAAATGAACTATTTTAAAATATTTTCCCAATGCTGTCTTCCCTACAGGTGTTTATTTTCTCCAGGTCAGAGGTCTCTCCTGGAGTGTTTGAATGCTGGGGGCACTTTGCTGAACCCTGGGGGCTGAAAGCCTATGTCACCTGGATGACTGTAGCCGTGTTTGTGCTTCCTACCTTTATCATCACCATTTGTCAGGTACTACTGGTTCCTGTGCATTTCATTCGTCTCTAATCCCAGTTTCCACATTCACCTTAAAAAACATAAATGTGAAGACATTAGTTAGACATTACACAATCACATTGTAATTATCATTAGTAGGCCTAGTTTAAAAGCAACAACTGTATTTGACATGAAAAACAGTTTTTGATCAATAGTGTTTCATCATTAATGCAAATGGGTGAAGTGTCCCTTTAAAAAGATCTTTATTTGTGTTCCTAAGATGAACAAAAGCCTTACTAGTGAGTACATTAATCATAGTGAACAAACCCTTTAAGGTTGAATGAAATATCTATAAATTTAATGGAACATGTACTTGTAATTTTCTACAAAGGTATTTTCTGTTTTTCAACAGTTTTTTTTTCACAAAGCAGTGTGCTGCAGGAATAGCATCACCCTTGACAAAAATAAATAGAGAGAGAAAATAAATATTTGTGTGTGCTGTAATTTAAAGTGGTTTAAAAAATAAAATCAGAATGGCCAAAACGGGACTGAAAATTGTAATCGGAGCATCTCTAAATTTTACCATATAGGCTTTTGTTTTAGTGCCAAAAACTAAGCTCTTTGACCAACAATTATAATTCTTATGCTTTGTTCCTCAAGAAAATATTTAAACATTAATACAATTGCCAGAAGTCAATAAAAAAAAAAAATGGATGACTGCAATGTCACCACCATTTTCCATTTTTTTTTTTCAAATGAAAATATATCACAGGTTTCAGGTTTTAGGACTCATTCCTGCAACATGTCTCATCTAGAGAAAATAACTTTTGTTATCACAAGCTGCTAGGGTGACAATCATTTGGGGGGAGGCGGATCCCCTGACATGTATCACAAAGCTTGTTTGGTGAGATTATGCTCTCTGACCTGGCCAAAGGGTTTTGGTCAGTAAAGTTCTATTTCAGGAGAGAAATTCTCTAATGTGCAGATCTTTCCTTCCACCAGCTGATACTGTTCCCAGCAAGCCAGTCTTATTTAAGGAAAAGTACACTGTGCATAACCCAAACCTAAAATTGCTTTATGTTATGAGTGTGTGTCAACACAATGTGTCTTTAGCAATGACGGTTTTTTTAAACATTTTGCAAGAATCTTCAACCGTTGTTCTCACCATTAAACACAAGCATGGTAATCCTTAAGCAAATGTCTTACTGGCATAAAAAATATTCTATATTCCTTAAAATACATAAAAATAACTATATATATATATATATATATATATATATATATATTAAAAAAACTGCAATAATGAAAAACTACACGTTATAACTTTTGCCACTGACCTCCAGATGTCTTTTGACATTCTTATGAATGTTTGTACAAATGGTGGGGTGTTTTACTTGCAGTTAATATTTCATACTTGAGCTTCCTTGGTGATTAAATGACTTTACTTCTGTTAAATGTCCCATCTGGGTGTAGTTTATAAACAAGATTTCCATTAAGAGAGGTTTTATCCACCATTTACTTAAATGAGTGCTACATACTAGAAAGCAGTAATTCTTAAAGCTGCATATTTTGGATATCCTCCTTATGTAACACCAGAATCAATTCACCACCTAATAGATGTTCCATGTAGTAAATTTGAAGATCATCCAGAATTGAGAACCGCTGTTTTGAGAGTATGAAGTAGTCCTGTTTTTTTTTTTCCAAGAACAAATCAGTGTTTTTTTTAAACAAATGATTTAAGGGGCTTTTCACCTATTTAAAAAAAAAAGAACAAAGAAAAAAGAAAGACTACTCCGACTTCCTAGGTTGTCTATTAAAGCCTGTTGACTATTTTTTTATGTTAAAGACCCTTTATTTTATGTAAAAGACAGTTTATATTTTTATACGTGGGTTTTACTGCATGATAAATATTTGCAGCATGCCACAACGGTTCATGCTCATCGTCTCCAAATCATGACCAGAGGAGACGGATAATTCAGAATTAAATCTTGTGACATATAATTGCACACATCAACCTGATTAATTTATTTATCGTTCATGTGAACACAATGTTCGGATTCATCATTCCGATGGAACCAAAAGGTGTCCATGTAAAAATGTTAACGGAGTCGGGCTGAAACTACCAAAAAACACCTTGCATCGCATTGTGCCTGGTGTATGATAGGGCCCTGTGTGTCAATATGTATGTGTATTGAACAGCGACACCTGCTGCTAGTGATCTTTAGTAATAACCTAGAATAGAATAAAGCATGTGCAATGTAAAATTTAAGTAACAAATAAAAAAAATTTGCAATGTAATCTTTTATGTTTGGGTCTCTAGGTACGAATATTCAAAGAGATCCATGATAACATCTACCTGAAATCAGAACGTGTGGTTTCTGCTGACATGAAGAAGAACCTGGTCATTTTTCACTTTCCCATCTTCAAAAAGCGGGCCAGCGAAGTTAGAGTCTCACACATGCCGAGAGAAGCAAGAGAACTCCATAAAAAGAAAACCAACAGTGGCTCATCCCATTCTCACACCGGCAACACTGAGGAGACACCAGAGCCTGATTGTTGTGCTAAATCTAGTCAGGATGGCTACAGTCCCAATGATCTAGCCTCACAGACTCACACTTCATCTCCTGATGTGCTGCCTCACATTCAGACTCACCCACACACCATCTGGAGCAACTCTCCAGCATTCCAGACATCTCATGGATACTCCGCTCCTCACAGGACAACCACTCCTGAAGAAGCCAATACTTCATCAAATCCCTCTTTCCCACCTTGCCCTCTCCATCCTCCTCTTACAGGTGTGTCGAAAGCTATGTCTAAAACAGTGAGAATGACTCTGGTGATTGTGCTTGTCTATACGTTGTGCTGGTCACCCTTCTTTATTGTACAGCTGTGGGCTGCCTGGGACCCCAACCCCCCTGACCAAGGTGAGAAATTAAAAACACAAGAAATGTATAGCCAGTACTGTACAAAATGTTGTCCATAACTGATTAAATTACATGAAGATAATTGTTAGTAAACCGTTTATCAGATAGATATCAATAGAATTGTTTTGTACCATATATCAATAAAATATCTCCGACTATGAGCATTTTAAAATGCAATCTTATCTAATCTAATAACAAGTATTTTTTTTTTTGAAATCTGATTACATAATCCAGATTCCATGTAATCAGTTACTACCCAGTACTGGATGGCAAAGCATAGCCATTTTTGGAGGTAAAGCATGAGATGAGAGCAACTCAATGACGACATTTGGCTGTTCAAAAAGGAAATTATTAATTCCTTTACAAGAGCACTGACTCATTGGATTGTGGAAGTGTATTGGAATGGTTGCAAATTATCCTGAAAATGTATAGCCCGTCAAGTCAAGTCAGGGATTACTTGCAAATGCCCTCCATCTCACGTTCTCCACCTAGACACATCCATATTTAAAGCCCCTTTCTTCACACCAATAAATAACCCTTCTCCATTCCCTGCTGCTCTTACATCACTAACCAGATTTTAATATCTCTCACAGACCACTGAAAGCTGCTATACATCTGTGCTCCCTCTCCAGATGCTTTTGATTTGCTTCAGCTATTTACGTCCAGCCAAATGGGCAACCTACTACTGTTGATTGAATAGTTGAATTCAATAAACTGTTTAGTACTTTGTTCTTGAATCTGTTTTTGAGGCAGTGTAAAGCTACAACAAATTTAATAGTTTCAATATAAAAATCATTTAAAAAGATCTTGTTTACTTTATACTGAGTAAATAAAAAGTAAAATAAATGTGTTTATTAACGTGCACTTCATGAAATTATTGTAAAAGTCATAAACAAACCCTATGACTAAACAAACGCTGGAATGAACAATGTAGATACCCAAATGATTTGGTTCTGAAGTATGTTTGTTGTTTTGCGAATATAAACTACAAATGCTTTTAGCCAACAAAAATATGTTCAAAGAACATTTTGCGAACATTCCCATTAAGTTTGAAATCCTCATTTCCAAATGTTTTCAACACGTTAAAAATTTTTTAACGAATTTCTAATCTTGGTTATGAATGTTAGAGAAAACATAAAGGGAATGTTACATTTTGTCATTCTGCTAACATTGAACATTTTGAATGTTCTCTGAACCATCTAAAACAAATATAAATCTAACGTATAAAAAAAAACCGTCCAACTAAAATGATTCAGAAAAACGTTTCATGAATGATGTATAGCTACAGTTTTGTGCTAAATGTTTGATAATGTTATTGTTATATAAAACCAGATAACGTTCCTCGAATAATGTTTATAACTTTGAGAGAAACTGTTAGCTGGGGTGAGTGTTCGCGCAAGTATAAACAAGGTTTTATGCTAGTCGAGTTTTGAAAGCTCTCTAAGATTAGCACATTTCAAGGTGTCACCATCTCTAATGTTGTTTATATTAGTAACTGAGGACAATTACTTGACCTCTATGATATTTGACTTGAAATCGATTTAACTTTCTCTACCCGTCTCCCTCATTTTCAGGAATGGCTTTCACCATCCTGATGTTGTTAGCCAGTCTGAACTCTTGTACGAACCCGTGGATCTACACGGCCTTTTCCAGCAGCGTGTCGCGTGAACTTCGCGCTCTACTGCGCTGTCGACCGAAGCTGCCTCGCAGGAGCTCGATGCACGACCACTCGAGTGATATAAACACCTCCACCACCAAGGACAACCAGTTCTGACCCCTATAGAATAAACTAAAATGAAATGTCAGCAGAGGTGGTGATTTATGCGGATGTATCCGTCCAACGCATTTGGAAGACATGTTGTCATGAGATATTACAGCATCTTCAGTTACTCTGAATAGAAGATGTAGCTTTAACTGTGAATGGTATGCTAATGAGCACACTGGACCAATATGTGTCAAGGATCATTTCATGAGGATTTTCATGCAAAACGGAGCACTGATAGGATAACAAGGCTGATCTCATCCACCAGGATAACAAACAGCTTACTGAATGTCATAATAAACTTGATTAACTCCAGAGATCATTTCTAAACATATTTTATTGAAATTGTCCTCTGTTGTCTGAGAGATGGAGATAAAGGTCTTAACCACAGAGGAAGAAGAGATCAAGGCCTTAACCTCAGAGCCAGCAATTTCAGTCTTTCTGCCATAAGTCTTCTTCAGATTCAGAGCTTGCATGGCAAGGACTGAGGAAGAAGATAAATTATGTGATCCATGCATGGAAACTACATCAAGGGGACAGACAGAAAAATCTGGACTAAGAAGTGACATTCCTTCCTTGTTGGACAAATATCTGACTTTCATTAATGTTCAACACATAAGGTACAGGTA
The DNA here is from genome assembly GCA_038021265.1 of Cyprinella venusta. Taxonomy (NCBI): domain Eukaryota; kingdom Metazoa; phylum Chordata; class Actinopteri; order Cypriniformes; family Leuciscidae; genus Cyprinella; species Cyprinella venusta. The sequence continues at coordinate 17,894,848 of CM075883.1, read as the reverse complement.
TGCAAACGGACTAATTTGTATATTTAGTGTGTCATATTGAATAATAAGTAGACTGACAAAATATCCGGTGCGGCAACACTTTCAGTTCCTCAATAACAATTGTAATTATTTATAAGAGCACTATTTAAATTTGTGTGAGGATAATAGGAAGTCATGAATATAAGAACGATAAAAGAAGAGAAACTAAAATGACATCAGGTTACAGTGCCTTGAAATGAACTGATTTATAACTGAAGTATCTACAACTCAGTCCTCTGAAACTCTGTAAAAATCATTTTCTTAATCAGTATTTTTACTTAAAAAAATTACCAGTGGTCTCAAAATTTTGCTTATCAATTCAGTTTATCTTGTTTTAAGACTGGCCATTTTTACAAGAAAGCAAAAGTACTGATTTAAGAGATTATTTTTGTAGCAGTAGCTGATTTGTTACACTGTTCACGTATAGGCTTAGATTAAGTAAAAACACAAAATATAAAATGTAAATAAAAGTAAAAATCTAGTGATACAGATGTTTATCTAAATATATTTATTTGACATTTTAAAGACAAAAAATGTCTTTGTGATAATGTCTTATGATGTCTGTCAAAACAAAAGCTAAAGAATCCAAATAAATCACAAAAGAAATTCAAGACTGTCTGAAAGTATATGGACTAATCTGTAAATTCATCAATCCTAATAATGGTCTGAGCTGTCGACACGACAGATCTAGTCACAGTTGTTGTTGAAACGAGGATGGAAGTACAAAGTCGGCCGCAGGTGTCACACATAAACTGGCTAGATCATGTTATTTTTAAGATATTGTGTATTTGCAATCTGCCAGCGATAAATGGTCCAGGACTCCGATCCATACAACAGAACTGTGAGGAAGACTGCCTTCAGTGCTACCACCTTTGTGTCCAGCCGGATGCTGTGCTCATCCCATATTCTCTTGGACAGTCTACGATAGCAACACAAGCTTTTGCGATCCGGGGCACTGATGTCTGAATCTGCTGTCACATTAGCTGCGAGAATGCTACTGAAGCAACAGAACTTGCCAACATCTGTCAGCACTGATTCATCTGCAGTAATTACCGTTTGATCGGAGTTTAACTTGTTTACTGCTTGAAGAATGACTTCTGCCTTCGCTAGACTGACAGTGAGCCCAAAAAGGGAAGCTGCAGTTCGAAAATGATCTAAAAATGACTGGGCTTCGGTAAGGGTGTGCGCCATCAGTGTGCAGTCATCTGCATACAAGATGCTACGCATTCAAAATTGCGGATTGTGTGTTTGTGTGAGTCTGAAGCCTGCGTAGATTGAAAACACTTCCATCTGTGCAGAAATGGATCGGAAAGCCCATGTCGCAGTCTTTAAAAGCCACAGACGGGATCATCGAAAAGAAGCTGCTGAAAAACAATGGGGTGAGCACAAGGTCCTGTTTGGTGCCAATGGAGATGCCAAATGGGTCAGACAGCTCGCCATCATCCAGCACATGACCAAGCATGCCATCATGAAATGAACGGACAATGTTAACAAATTTCTCTGGGCATCCGATCTTGCAGAATAAGCCAGAGCCTGGAGTGGGAAACTGGGTCAAAGGCTTTGTGAGGTCAATAAAGATCAAATAAAGATGACGTGTTGTTCTCAGCACTTATCCTAAATCTGCCTAGTGGTAAACATCATGTCCATAGTACCACGGCCTGCACAAAATACACACTGATTTTCCAGGATGATGTCCCTGTCATAAACGCGTTGTTGAATCCAATATTGTGGGAGACACTTTAACTGTAACTGAGATATAAAACAGCATTTTTATGTTATCTAATATTTATTTATTTAATTTGTCTTTCAGATAACTCCAAATGTGAGCGGAGTTTCATTTACTGATAGTAAAAGAGGATTGGTTTAATTTATGAAATAAGAAAACAGATAAGAACAACTGACTCAAATTAAACTCTTTGTCAAAAAAAAAAAAAAAAAAAAACATTTTTAACATCTTTAGTAGCTGATATCTTCATGATTTAAATGTTTTTTGATCATGGAAAAGGTTGACACAACTACTTGATATAAAAGTATACATAAATGGTGTACAAATGGAAGAAACCAAGCATAGTTTAAAGTCTTCACAGGATTTGAAATTAGTACAAGAATAGTCACAATTAACCCCAGGCTTGCCACCATGAATATTTGTCACAGACCACCTGGATGATCCATAACAGCTATTCAAAGAATGCACTATGGACAGATAAAATGAAAAGTAAACTTGTGACATAAATTAGGAAAGAAAGTTTGACAAAATGCATCACTGCAGGAAAGTACCTCATTCCAGCAATTATATGGTTGTCATTCGGCATCTGGACTGTACAAATGGGCATTTTTCACAAACTCATTTGCTACAACAATTGTTTTGTACGTTGTAGCGGACTACTTGAAATTTTTAACAATATGCATATAAGTCTATCAACACCCTAAATCCATATTTAATTTTTACATATTCATTTATTTACTTGGAAAGTGATATGATTACCTTGTACTGTCATTATTGTAAACTTCCTTATGTACTTGGATGTTTATAATTGATTTGATTTGATTTCTTCTTTTTTTTGGTCAGTACATCACCAGTTGCAATGAACCAAAAAGTGCAGTGAAAATTGCGCATTAAAACACTACTATTTATAAGGCTAACAGACAATTCATACTTCAAGGAGGGATAGCAATTGGAACATTCTGTGCTCACATGCAAAACCAAAACTATGTCCTTAAATGGGTATCAATCATATACACATCTCTTTGGATCCCAGATTATCCTTTGAATTCTTTTAAAGTCTGTTTCCTCTGAGAACAGGAAATACAATGAAAACCAGCATTAAACTAATGTGAACTGCCAGGCAAGTGAGGGTTATTAAACACGTGTCAAAATTATACATCCATCTTAAAGTGCAAACCTAAAAGTCAGGGTCATGTGGGATCAATTTGGATCCCTGAAACATTCCAATGAATGAAACCATCCCGAAGGCTTTGTTGGACAGGAACGCGGTGCTTATTAATGGCCATGGTTCAGGATGTGCACAGAAATCCTGCCAGTGTTAGACGGTGTGCTATGACTGTGTCAGAGGTCATTCACTAATTAATTGCCGTTTCTGGCAGTTTTAGAGATATAAAGGGGGAATAGATCTGTTGAGAGGCTGACCCCCATCCATGAAGAAGAAATTGGGGTCAGATAAAGCATGAAGCTTATAACGGAAATAAATCAATTTCTTTTTATAGAAAAAATGTATGACTCAATAAACAGCATAAAGTGACAAAGAAGAATTTAAACTTTCAAAATAGTTCAGGAAAGCCAAACTTGGCCTGGAATTCCACTCTATAATTTCCTTTCGGAATGATGGAATGAAATACTAGAATGAGATTGGCAAATGTGGTCCATTTTAGAGCAAAACCATCTTTGGAATCTGATAAATAATTATCATTCTGGCAGCAGCGTCTTTCATCTAAGTTTGGATTTTAGAGCTTAGTTTAGTTTTATTATAAAAAATATTACGACACTAGTGGTAGTTTATTATTCTAGTGACATTCTGTGAAACTGTTTAAAATATATCCCAAAAAATTGCTGAGAAAACCAAAGTATGATGAACAACAAATTACAAGTGTGAACTAATAAAAAACCTGAATGAATACTACTGTTGTATGCACTGATGTGGTGCATGGATGTATAGGCTACAACATTATTACAAACAGCAGGTCCACATTAGAACTAGTATAGAAATTTTGACAGGGATGAAACCTTTTTCATTGTCTGGTGATGTTTAAAGCTGCACTGAAACTCTCATTTGGACCTTGAACCATTTGGTTCCCATTGAAGTCCATTATATGGAGAAAATCCTGGAATGTTTTCATCAAAAACCTTAATTTCTTTTCGACTGAAGAAAGAAAGACATGGACATCTTGGATGACATGGGGTGAGTAAATTATCACCAAAACTTTTTTTTAAAGTGAACTACTCCTTTAAACAGCTGCTGCTAAAAAACATTTCACGCCAGATCAGATCATGCATGAAAATACAACACTGAATCAGCTGACATAATAAAAAGCTGCTCAAAATAAGATTAGTTTGAACCAACTTCATCTCTGAAATATTTATCTAGGAGCCCTTTGCAAGAATGTTTTCCCGGATTTCTGCAAGAACTGCAGAGTTTATTTTACAGTATTACATAAGCTTTAAGCATTACTCTCTAATAAGGATGAAATTACTTACACCTTAGTTGGCTTTAGGACGCCCTGGCAGCTGACCATGGCACTAGCACTCTGCTGGATACTGAAAACACAAGAAACACATTTATGAAGGCCAGACATTGCATTCTGTTTAATAGCATGTCTTGCTTGCACTTATAGTTCATTGCAAATACCTGTAGTATTATATAAAAGTTATGAATGGTCTATAAAATTTATAAAAATGTAAAGCTGTCAAATGAAGACTACTAAGTTTGGAATTATGTGGAATGTACAGTGGAAATAACTGATCCCATATTTTGTACCGTTTGTAGCCAATTATATACTGACATTTTTAAGGGAAATAAATGTTTTTATAAGTTTGTGTTTTTACAATTTTGGGAAAATATTGTGATATTATTAAGTGATGTTACTAAATCTTGAAAAGGCCATTTTTATGACTATGACCTATATCGGAGACTTACTGCCCTCAAGTGTTTATTAACCAGAAATGCAATTTTTCTTTCACCTTATAAAGAAGCACTTATCTAAAATGTCAAGTATTTAAATAAGACTTAAAAAAACGACTGAACAACAGGCAATGGCAAGGAAATCAAATAGACTTTTCCATCAGAGGGACAAGAATAATTTCTGGCTATTCATCATGGAGACACAATGGACACCACCGAATATCAATTATAAAAAGAAAAAAAAAACACTTTATATTCTCAATTTTAGTTAAGGTTTTAGTGAAGCCAGGGACACTTTTAACGACTGACTGTAAGGCCATTATGAATGTTTCAAGTTTGTGTTTATTTATATAGCACATTTAAAAACAGCAAACAATGCTGACCAAAGTGCTGAACAATACACTGAATGTGTTGAATGTAATTTGATACTTTCAAAGTTGGTTTGAAATCTGCTTCAGTGTTCAATTCAGTCTTAATATCACTTCAACTATAGTCGTTTAGGTGTGTCCCCAGCTTAAGATTCACCCTGTTCCATGCTTTTCTCCAAAGTAGTTTTTCAAAGAAAATAATTGTAGGCCTAACTTACATCAAAACTGCAAAACATGCAACTGCAGAACGCCCAAGTGCGCATTTGGATGAGATTGAATGTTATAGGCGAGCCCAATATGGTGCAATTTCAATAACTAAATGAATTGTGTTGAACGAGTAAAACTATAATTTCCATTCATATAAAATATTAAACAAGAAATAGCTAATGGATGGTACGAGAGCACCATGTGACGTTTTAAAGACGGCGTTGTAAAGCTACAGGTTACCTCCAACATTTCGAGTCTTATAAGTTATAACATTAATAATCTTAAATAGGAAAACAATATTTTGGTTTTATGAGGCCAACATGTAACTTACGTAATGACATAAAGTTGGGATACACCTTAATTACTAATTAAACGTACCTCTGCATTTCTGTGATTATTCATCTTCCTTGTCTTCAGTGACACGACGATGGCGATGCAGCAATTCCGTTTTGTCAAACAGTGACCCCTAGAGTAATGGTGCGTTCATGTGCTATTGTAATTATGGTAAATACTAAAAGCCGACGGGGAAAATGCACATGAACACAACACCCCCTCATGTGGTATTTTCTTCCACTGGGCAACTCGTAAAATATTTTGATGGACGAGTTGCCGAGATGAGATAAACTTTGACCTTTTCAAAATGGCGGAGAGCACTACTTAAGCAGACATGGCTCTGATTACAAGAGTCGTGAATGGTAAAATGATCTAGAAAATATACAGCATATTATTTACCTTTTGAGTTTTGATAAATCATTTTCCTGCTGTTGCAGATGACTTAAGCAAGTCATCAGGTCGAGGTGGACCTAGTATCCAAGGTCTCTGCCTTCTCTGAAGTTCGTGCGGTTGTTACAATATCAATATCAAGAAAGATAACAGATAACACATTGGTAAATAATAACAGTAACTTACAACTGACTTGTAGGCAATGAAACCACTCTGAAGTTGATCAACAATCAACTTCAGTTTATGAAAGACAATAATATTCCATATACACATGAAAGACAAAAGGAAAAGAAAGTTAAGAATAGAGCTTTTAGGTGTTGTGAGAGATTATTTATTGTGAAAAATGTATGCAGAAAGTACCCTTACTCTCTGAAAGGTATACCAAAATTAACAGTCATAAACAGTAAACAAAACTGGCCACAAGCCATTGTGACGACAAGCTTTTAATTTCACTCTGAAAGAGAAACTTTTCTTTGTGTACAGATATGACACGACAGCGACACACAGGGGAATGACGTGTGCGATTTCTAACTAAATTTGTTCCCACCACAACTCTAAATTATAAATCATTATAGGCTATGTTTATCCAAGTGTATTTGTGTAGACATGGTTTAAAATATCTTTCGCACATTGTTTTTGCAAATCGTTGTTCATTGTTTGAAAAAATAGGGTACGGTCCATTTATGAACACTTTGGGTACAAATGCTGTGGTTGTACACTTGCTGTCCTGAAAGGTTTACATGGTGGTTCAAGAATCAAGACCCTTCGTGAGACCCTTACTGTTGGCCTGATATATTCTTATTCCACAGAGTAAAATACACTGAAGAACAGTTGCTTGTTACAAGTGTGCAAATGAGACTGTAGGAAAGAAAATGGCAACATATTGTACATTGTATATCAGTCACATGGATTCGCAACTAAAACAGATTTCACATGATAGATTGATGCCTCTTAAACCAACCTTTTTAAACAGTACAAAAATACCATACACAGAGATTGAGCATTCACTCACATGTATATTTCACCTCAATTTTCTTGTGTTTCTATACTTTCTTTACTCGTTTCCCCTTCTCCTAATTTCTTTTTTTTTCATTCAACATGGTCAGCTGATCTAAATAAACCCTTTCCTTTCCACCCCAGTGCTCTATTCGAAGGTGTTTGCACAGGGGATGTTGTCTCTGTGGACGTAGATGTGTTTTTATCCGGCGAAGATTGGCGGACAAGAAGCTCCTTAAACACTGAGTGCATCATGTGATGCACTTCCTGCAAGATATACAAAAGCACACTTTAGTAAGGGGAGGGAGGAGATCTCATTGGTATTATAACTGAGATTTAAACATCCAGACCTTATCCACTTCTATTGAGAGTTCCTCTCTGCTTCCCCCCTCGGTAGTGGATCGTCTCGCTTGAGGGCTGTCAAAGTTATAAATTGACTGATTTAGTCATTATTCCATAGATGATAATAATCTGTGACATTAACATTTCCATAATGCCAAATAAACAGTCTAGGCTATTTACACACTCAAATGTTTTCCGCAGAGCCCCTGGAGAATTTCCTGTCTGTATATATTGTCCTACGGGTATTTGTAACGAAACCTTTCCAGAAGTGACATGGCTGGGTCCGACCCCGGCTTTGTTACTTGTGACCTTGAGCCTAGAAAATGAATACAGATAGAATTATTCTCTAATTACTAAATCATTCGTCATTACGTAGTAAGAATGAGGTTTACACAAGGTTGGGTTCACGTAGGTAGTAGATAATGTGCTTATTTCATTTGCCATATTTGTATAAACTCTGTACAAGAGTTCACATTTTAAACAGAATGTAATAACAAAGCTATCCTCCACACATTATACAATCTGAGTGTTTTACCGTGTACTTTGCTCTGCTTTCAGCTCTTCCTCTGTCTGCTGTCTACCACAGCTGGATTTCAGAGTTTCCTTCCCTTTCTGATCTTGGCCTCCATCCGCACTGAGCAACATAGAGGGAGAGAATTGAGGAGTGTTATGACTCTCTAGACTGTGGTTTGTAACTGATTGTGGCTTTGACTCAATGGTGATTCCTGAGTCACGACTTAAAGACAATTCTTCTAAATGCCTTCAATTCATGTAACACCCAATAAAGTTATGCAACTCCAACAGGCGGTGACATTAACAGGTATGTAAATGAATAGATTAAGGGCAAACAAATAAATGAAATCAGTAAGTAGTTTCCTCAGTTAACTATTCACTAAGCTCCACCCCCTTGTTTACCGTTGCTCACTCCGACAAGCTTTGCAGAATGTCCCAATTAATTTCAGTAAAATGAGCTCAAAGTAATTGGATATTATGTGAACTTGAATGAAGTATAGAATATTGCAAAGGTTTTTTTTTTTAAATTAAAAAGTTATTAATGAGAGCCAATTTATGTCTTATATATGTCAGGATAGATATTGGGGAAAATTACCCAATGAAGTTATGCAACCCCAACAGGCGGTGACATAAATGGGTGTATAAATCCACTGACCATGGGAAATCAAGTGAAATCAGGAAGTAGTTTCTTCACCATTGACCATTTGCTAAGCTCCGCCTCCTTGGTTACTGTTCTTCACGTCCCACGGGATCGAATTTCAGTAAAATGTGCTAATAAAGTGATTGGGTATTAAACTTGTGAGGGCTAGAATGAAGTCTACCACTGCAAAGCATCTTTATCCACATTTTTCTTTAAATTGTTAAAAGTGGCCATGCATCTAGAGATAAAAACCAACCTTTGCATGCTTATATATTTATTTGGGATGAGCCCCTTTGTCCCATTCACCTCCCCTCTCCACCAATCAGAGGAGGCTTTGCTGTAGAGGATGAAGCGATCCCCGGATTTGAAGGACAGCTCGGCTGAAGAACGGCCTGTGTAGTTAAACAAGGCCACTCCTTGCAGCTCTGCACATCAGAAACAGACAGAAAGGAATTAGTTTACTTCTACTCCCCCAGATGTTGACAGTAAACTATGTCAACCTTACCGTCTTTTCCTTCTTTTGTTTGAGATTGCTCTGATTCTCCATCTCCTTCCTCTGTTACAGTCTCACTTTAGGGATAAGAAATATTAAGTCAAGTCAATATTATTTGTAAAGTGCTTTTCACAATACACATTGTTTCAAAGCATATTTGTGGAAAATCATGATGTTAATGGTTTTTTATTTAGCACATTTAGCGGATTTTAGCTGGGCTATCATCTAGTTTTACATTTTACAATGATGTAAACAATCAAGTAGTTAGGTTTTGCTATATATTATTGCTTATTGTGATACCTGTCCGTATGTATGCAGGTAAAATTGCGTGATACACCTATATCTAGGATATATCCAGCTCTATTTACAGAAATCCTGCAGATTTGCCTTATTAGGAAGATCAGGCCCTTCCAATCAGGGCATACTATACAAATCCTTGCCCAAGCTCTTGTTCTATCCAAACTTTACTATTGCAATGCTCTCTTGGCAGGCCTTCCAGCATGTACTGTCTATCCTCTGCAACTGATCCAGAATGCAGAAGCGAGAGTGGTGTTGAATGAGCCGAACAGACCGCACCTCACACCTCTCTTTATCAATTTGCACTGGTAGCCAATAGCCCCTCGCATCAAATTTAGGCTCTGATATTTACCCACAGAACCCCATACACTGATTTCACACCGCTGCTATTTTGAAATGGCTCCGGTTGGAAGAAAACCTAAAGTGTCGCATTTAATCATGGGAGAGTCGCGAATGCGATGGCATATTGTTGTGTTTAATGTAGAAATTAGTTATTCTAAAAATGTACATACATTTCTTTCATACTTTCGACTATATACAGTGAAATCTATTTTTTATTTATAAAAAAACTTGCAACATGTACTGTGCTAAACATTGCTTCAAACAGATTCTAACTATTAACAACCTCCTTTTCCCCCCAATATTATAATGTAGCATAATGAAAGATTTACAAGCAATTTTAATAAGGCTGGTTATTTTTGACTGAAACACCAAATTACGTTCACCAAATTCATCACAGCACGAGAGATAGTTTAAGCTGAGTTCACGCCGTGTTGTGATTAACATAGTCTCGAGATGACAACACGTGACGTTCTATTCTCAATGGCAACACTATCAACGCCTAAATGAATTTCTAGCGGTCAGGTGGTACAGCAGTAATGCGGTACCTGTAGGAACTCTCAAAAGACTCCCATCTTACAGGCTGTAATTATGAGCTCTAAGAGGCGAGAGCGCTTTTTACACGTTGAAATCACATAATTACATAATGGCGTGAACGCAGGCTTGCATTTGAGTTAAACAAAGTATATGGGTAAAATGGATATAATGGGTAAACTGTACTTAGGCCTATGTAAATAAAGTTGGATATACTTATATTTTAAATATCAAGCATGCTTAAAAGAGTTTTGCGTGTGTGTGTGTGTGTGTGTGTGTGTGTGTGTGTGTATGTGCACTAAAGGGATAGAGCTTAATTCTCACCAGTCTTCTTCTTCCAATGCCATGCACTTTTCATACACTGGCCCGGGTAATTCATTCTGGCTAGGGAAGATGCTCTCGTGTTGAGTAATGATACACTTGACCAGGGCATTGATGCGCTGAAGCTCTGACGCATCACCATTATTTGGCCCCCTCACTAGACTGGGTCCAAAGCACACTGCCAGGTTATACGGCTGCATCATGTTCTCGTCACTGTACTGGGAGACGCTATACACACAAACACATAGATTTAGATGCGTTGATTTCATGACAGAAAAAAGGCCAACACCCAGTGACACCCTGTGATACTCACTGGTGAAGAAATGCAAAAATATATCTCATGACAATGATGAGCGTGTCAGGATATGAGGAGATGACGCACTTCAGCTGCGTTACTTTTTTTGTTTCATCATCTGTTTCTGAAAGAGAGGGAAAGTTAAAGACACCATGAAGTGTATTCACTGCTGCAACCCCTTGAAGTTGAAAAAATAAACTGGCAGAAATCCATTCAAAATGGACAGTTTTCCTTTTGTATCAGTTTATTAACTAATTTCTTAACTTTTTTGAATATATAAAAAATATATTTTTTAATTATAAATGTGTATATATTAGGGCTGTCAAAACGATTAATCGCGAGTAATTGCATCTAAAATAAAAGTTTGTGTTTACATAACTTTGCATAGCTTTTATTGTTTACATAGCTTTGCACTGTGTATAATTATTTTGTATATATATAAAAAACACACGTGCATGTATATTTAAGAAAAAAATATTATTTATATATAAAATATTTATATTTTTATATAATATAAATTATATATAAATCTATATACAGAATATACATGAAAATATTTCTTAAATATATACAAGCATGTGTGTGTATTTATATATATATAATAATTATACACAGTGCACCCACATATATTATGTAAACACAAACTTTTATTTTGGATGCGATTAATCGCGATTAATCGTTTTGACGGCCCTAATATATATATATATATATAGACCGTGCATATATAATCCAAAATACTATATACAAAATTCTTAACCTTCTTTCTTTTTTTCTTCCTTTTTTAATATACTTTGTAATAGTACGGTATATGTATAGTGCTATGGACCATTTTGTGTATGTGTCCTGAATAAAGACGTGATTGATTGATTGATTAACCTAATATAGCTAAATAGTTCAAATTAAATACAAATAAAAATCTGCAATTTACTAACCATAGTGTATGCCATAAAGCTTTTTTTCTGGATTTTTAATTAGAAACTGAATAGGACACCCATTAAAAGTTCTTAAAAAAGGGAACTGCACTGAAGGCTACTGGCTAAATGAGTCCTTCAAATCATCCCTACCATAAAAGGATCACATTTCAACAGGAAAGCTTATAACTAGAAAGAAAAGCACATTCAAAACATTTCATTGAATGTTTAAACAGTTACAGACCTAATGTCTGAACTCACATATTATTATACAAAGCAAACAAGCACATAATAGTATGGTAAAGTCCTCTTACCCCCGCATTCCATTAGTTGGTCATAACTCTCCTCCGGAAAGAGGGGTTTCACTAGTCCTCTAAAATAAAGTTTCAGCACTCCAGCCACAGAGTCCATGTCACATTCCCCATCAGCAAGGGGGTCATCGCCTATGAATAATTATGAAATTCACAGCCTATTACTAATGCTCAGTGATAGGAAGGAGAATGTCATCACTATGTGCACACACCTTTCTCAAACGCATCCTTCAATTGATTCACCACCATCTGAGATCCCGGCACTCTGAACAATCCCTCATGATGTAAGCCTTATCAGAGTGAATGGGTTAGAAAACTAGTGATTAAGATGGAAAGAATTGCATCTTCTGACTTAGATTTACCATTGAGGTTGATGAACCGAATGCACTTTTCCACCACTGCAGGAATGATCTGTCCTGATGCCTAATAGGGAGGAAACACTGAGTGAGTCGGATGCCTTGAACTGTTTTGAGTAAATCCAGAGCACTTCTGAGAGATTTACTTGGATGTATGATATTAAATCCCCAGTGAAGAGCTTCTGGTTGATCTGGGCACCGGGGTTACTCTTTTTACGACGCACAGATCTTTTGGAGCATGTTCTAATTAAACAGAAATGTTTAATTTAGTAAACAATAAAACTAAAAAGGAGGCTTTTTTACTTTCACTAGAATTTGCCAATTTTGCCATATATCCTTATAACATATATAAATATGTATTTATAAATTATGTGACATAATTATTTACATATATAGGGTGTCAAAAAAGCATTTGTTTCCTTACCTGGATGGGGCTACATGAACACTTTCAGCTGATAACAAAAAAGAACAAAAATCAATGGTCTTCGCTTTACAACAATTTCTGTATAGATAGGAAACATTATTCTACCTTTTTGAATGGCCACCTTTAGCAGGTCATGTTTGGCCTCCAGTTTTGATATTAAAGAGCTGTTGCACAGATGGTCTCTGACTTTCTGCAATATCATAAAGTCATAGTAAATAAAGATATCACTATAAAGTCACAGTAATAGAAAAAGTCAGACAAAAACCGTAATAAAGACAAATAGAGAATAATAATAATTATACTAGTAATAATTCTGTGAAATAATACATAGTTAAATTTTTAAATGTGATAGAAATATATTATTTAAATTATATAAAATATAGTGAATATTTACCATAATAATATTGTTATAATTATATTTAATATTTATTTATATATAAAACAGCATTAAAAGAAATATGTATATTTTTATGCTGTTTATAAATATATATATACATTTATATACTGTATTATATAGTTTAATATATGAAATAATGGATTTTTATTTGAATATATTTAAAATTATGTATAAGCAAAGCTGCTGAATTAAAGGAACCACTCCAGTCTTCAGTGTTACATGATCCATCCGAACAGGAATGTTGAAAACAGTTGTGCTGCTTAATACTTTTATGTTGAAACTGTGATCATTTTTTTCTGGATTCTTTGATGAACAGAAAGTTCTAAATATCTAAAAAAAAAATGTTTAAATCATAATTTGTTTTGATTACCGAGAAATACAAACTCTCAGTGTCCGGAAGGCTGGCTCTGCGCTTCAGCTGATGGTTCTTACTGGCTGATATATCACTGTTGCCCTCTGCTGATGACAGGCTGCTGGGAAAGTCTGGAGTGGATCCAAAGGTGTCCTCAACAATACCATCCAGCATGGAATTTTGGGCAGACTGAAGTAATTTTCCGGACTGCAATATTTGTATGAACATTTATGTTTAGATGAACCAGACTTGTAAAGAGTACTCACAGTATTTATTTTTTTTAATCATCCAAATATCACTACATCTATCCTGTTATTTGACAGTAGTGCTACAGGGTTTGTGTACCTCCTCAACATCCATGGTGATTGAAGACAACCTAGACTGCAACTGCTGAAAGCGAGTCACCAGCTCGCTCATCATCTCACACTTTGCAGACACCTCAACCACCTGGAAGAGGACACATATAAGCAACTGCACATTTTTACACTTATGTATGTACATAGACATTTTATCACGCAGCACCTGGTCGCCTTCATAGGGTTGGTACTGAAAGCGCAGGGGCAGGCAAAAGGCTGAGATGTTGGCCTGCATGAGAGTGTCTCTGTCCTGGTTCTGGTTCAGCTCTGAGACTGTTGTGTCCAGCTGCTGCAGCCCAGAGCTCAAGTTCTGCTGGCCCCATTGGCGACTGCTCAGGTAAAATCGGAACACCTTGGATATGGACTGGTGGTAACCCAGATCACAGCACTGAGAGGGCATGCAATGAGAGGTTCAATTATACTGCTCAGTACAAACACCTGATCATATAGAGGTAATACAAAGAAACTCACATCTATGAGAGTGGAAAGATCCTGAAGGTAGTATTTGTTCATGCATGCATTTGCTGCAGCCAAGTTGAGCAGGTAGTCATTGCGTGCTTTTGTGCTCTTTAGCTGAATTTCTTGAACTTTACTTTGCCTCTATGCACACATAAAGGTGAAATGTAACCTCAGAAGTTACTGGAACAATCATTTATCCACACACATTCAGTGTTGCACAACTTAACCACAACAACCAAACACTCTGCTTTGCAATCTACCACAATCACATGCAGAGAGCACGTTTGCCCCACATCACTGCACAGAGGAGGATGCTGCCCATGCGCACGCAGGCAAAGCACTGTAATATCTGTTTGTTTCCTTGATTTTGTACTACATTCAAAACAAGTTAAGCTCAAGTCAACTGCATACATGGCATTAGGCTGATTAACACACACAAAAAAAAAATCAACTTGTGCGTTAAGGGGGAAAGGGGGGGGGGGATTGCAGTAATTATTATAAATGATTTATCCATTATTTGTTTTTGTTCATGCATGTACCCAAGTAATCTTTAATCAAAATAACTTACCCTCCCTTTTGCAACAAAATCTTTTCTCTGATGATGTGTTTATTGGCGTGAGGGCGGGACAACCTGTCACTCAAATGACATCACAGGAATAGCAAACCACAACAATCAAATCCTGATGGACAAAATCATGTCCCGCCTGACATTTGATCTTGTTTGAGAAGCCATTTCACTCCGATATGCACATAAGATCACAAAAGGATTAAAATTCTTGCGTTTCATGCCGAAAAAAAACCTCTTACTTACAATGGAAGTACTTGAGAGTGGGGACAATTTTTGGAGGTCTTAAAAGTTGAAATGTGAAGCTTATAATTTTATAAAAACATTGACATTAATTCTTCTGTTAAAACTTGTGCATTATTTAATCTGTAAAGCTGTTTTCACATCTACGATTGGTTTAGGGTTTTAGGCATTATGTTGCAATGGCAACAAAATTGTTGGGTTGATGGTCATACATTTACAGTAATCAACTTTTTTGGTCACTCCCCTCTTTTAAACATGTTTGATTACATTGATTCAGTTGTAATTTAGTTTAACTAAAACAAGGGGGAAAAAAATAATTTGTGGCCACAATATCTTGAGGGGTACCTCCTCCCCCCTGTATGTGCCGGGCTCTGTATGTAAGAGATTTTGTCTCAAAAAAATTATATTAATGCGCATTTTGTTTACAATGTTGGCGGTTTACAAATTGGCCCCATTCACTTCCATGATTCACTGTAACCCAGATTAGTCCATTATTTTTTTAAGAAGGAAAGACAAGTGGAAATTCTTCTTTTCTGATAATCAACATAATGCCACAAGTGAAGTCGACTGAGCTAGCTTGTATAGAAACTTAAATAAAAAATCTCATTCACAACCATTTCATATTTTGGTATTAAAAAGGAAGATATACTTTCTCTATTAGTCGTTCCATCTTTTTTGAAGCAGTTTGTTTTTGCTTTTCCTCCAGTCTGACTGCTTCCTTTAGTTTGCCTTCTGCGGACAGGAACTCAGAATAGTACTGGTAATATGTCTTCAAGGTCTGATTTTCACAAACATAGGAATGAGATTTGCAATCCATTAACTCT
Organism: Cyprinella venusta; assembly: GCA_038021265.1. Classification (NCBI taxonomy): domain Eukaryota; kingdom Metazoa; phylum Chordata; class Actinopteri; order Cypriniformes; family Leuciscidae; genus Cyprinella; species Cyprinella venusta. The sequence continues at coordinate 17,878,927 of CM075883.1, read as the reverse complement.
AAATGCATGTTTTACAATCGATTCTAAAACAAAAACGTGGCTTGGTGAGAGGAACGAGGGGTTAAACTGACCGTATGAAGTTCTGTGGTGACCTTCAAGAGTCCATCCTGTAACTGGGTATAAATATCCCTGCTCTGAAATTATAAATAATGAAAAAAGAGACAGGTAAATGATTGTCTTAGTAACATTAGGAGAGTGACTGGTGACTATGCTTGACTATGAAACATATATGTGTTATGTTTCTATGCACTGTCTGCAAAGTGTCTGTGCAAAGGAAGCCACGTGTACTGTTAGCCCGGGGCATGCATGTGGTACATGCATCTAGTAATGTGTTGGTGTTCATGTCTGCAAAGTTGGAAGGATGTGAAAATGTGTGTGTCAGTGAGATGGTGGGTGTGTACCCGTTTGGCCAGGCGTTGGGCATGTTCAACGCAGTGTGAAAGTTGCTGAGGCAGAATGTTGATGTAACTGTCACTCAGGTAACTGTGATCTCTGCTCTCCTGACGTGTTTGTGTCAACAACACCTGCCAGCAGTTAACCACTGACTGATGGCTGGGCTCCTTCCTGAGGGCGATAGGAACAAAGAGCCGTACTAAGTTCCTGATACACAGCAATCCATGTATGGATTGCTATTGCTTTTTTTAACCAAAACCCGAGTTTTGGTTAAAAAAAGTGTTTTGGTTATCTTTCTTACAAATAAATTGCCCCTACAAAGTTTTAAGGGTGGCATAAGTGGCCATTTTGGGGGCACTGTTTGTACAGAATTCATTCATAGGTTAATAGCAATTTTATGTATTGTATATCCTCACTTCCTGGTTCTGGAGGAGAACCTGTCACACAGCTTGTCCAGCGAGCGGGCGTACTCTCCCTCGATCTCGCCTCGTCTGCGCAAATAATCGACCAGATCTTGAAACACCTGAGTCTTCTGCTCCACCTGACCATCAAATATCCTCAACTGTTCCGCCAGCTGCAAACGCACCTCTAGAGAAGAGAAAGAGAGAACAATTGTATTTTTAAAGTTCCTCTTTGTCAATCTGTTTCATTTTACATTGTTTCAAATAACAATAATCTAGAACAAGTTGGTTAAACAAAGACAGGAGGCAATAAGGATTGGTTATCTTTGTTAAATCTTCTGATGGTGGAAGTACAGGCAAAAACTTGATTTCATCTCATTGGAAAGCAGTCAGTTGGGTTCCATTTTCTATGCCCCAGAATGTTAATGTTTGAACATCCATTAAGTTACCTTTAATCTGTGTATCGTAGTCCGCTGTCACCACTCTGTCCCTCCTCAGCTTGACGTGGGATGACATTGTAGCTCCAACTAGATGAGATTCTACTTTGAAAGTCATATAAAAGTAAGTTTGAACATATATACTTGAAAAATATTTTCATTGCCAACGTATGCTTTTAGCAGTCATGACAACTCTCGGGATAGTTTGTAAAACATGTATGTAAAATTGTCAATCACTTTCAAATTACTGTAGACAGAGCGGTGTATGCCCTCCCCCTCCCCCATGACTCGAGGTTGCCAGATCCAACATTTTTTGTCCCACACGTTTGTAGCTGCAGCTGTGGTAACTAGAGCAGAGCTGGCAACCCAGATGCTGCAACACTACTGACTTTGTGATTGGTAGATAGATGGAGGGTGGAGCATCAGACCAAAACACAACATGACAACATAAACATCAGTTGAGGGCTGCAACTTCACTTTTTAAATGGACTACTGTTGTCAGTAATATAAGTATTTGAAATGAACATGATTTCTTAATGTCTAGTGACATATTAGGGCCATTTTATGATTATTTGAAATTAATTAGAACGTGTTTGGTCTTGGCAGTCTAGATCTGCTAAACTGCTGCAGCCGAGGAAGTACGACTTGCTTCTGCTAAATGCTCGGACCGTTACATTAATGGAAACAACTAGAGAGACGGAGACCCCTGAATAAGAGCTAGAGCTAGAATAAGAATTTGCATAGTGTGCAGAGATCTCGGTTATAAAGGGAAATTATAATGGATGTGAAATCGATTAATTGAGAATGTTACATTGAATGAACCAATCAGAACATGAACAGAGTTTGATGGCTGAACTATACAATACAACCCAAAGAATTTAAAAATATGTACATTGAATTTTAATGTAAACATTTTTTTTTTCATATTTTCCTTTAATCCATTTAATCTACAAGATCAATCACAAGATAAATTCCATTTTCAATTATCATAGTAAACTGTCTTGGATAACACCTCTCTTCAAAAGCTTGCACGTGAAACTTGCATAAATTGCCACTCGCATCATATTTAGGCTCTGATATTTTCCTACTGAACAATCCCTGGCTCTGCACCCCTATCTAAACTGATTACTTAGGACTTATGTGCCCTTCAGAAGCTTGCATTCTGCAAGTGAAAGAGGCAACATCCCAAAGAGGCACATCACTTTCATGGCCCTTTACCTTGACTGTTCCATGCTGGTGGAATGACCAGCCTAACTCAACCCGAGCTATATATATATATATATAAGACAAATCTATAAAAATAAGTTGCTTTGGATAAAAATTTCTAAATGATTCAATGTAAATGTATATTCTGATTTAAAACAGACACATTTATACCTATTATATACCATATCTACGTATATGCTCCAGAGTAATTTCTACATTTAAGACACTGCACTCATTCATGCTTGTCTGCTCATTGTAATCTCCGGCAAAAGAATGTCCTCATTCAACGTGTGCAGGGGTCATTGGCATGACATGACCTACAGTACAGCGAATGTACAGTCAGTTTACTGTTCAGTTTTAGTGAACAAACAGCACTTCTAGAGTATCAAAAAAGGGGAAGGTAGCAGACTTCCTGTGTTAAGAGCAATTCAGACAGCAGCAGTAAACTCTCACCCCGAGACGAGACAAGACGAGACCCCCCAGACTCTCTCCTTCTATCATTCATCACAGAAACTTCTAAAAACCAGCCCAATGTCATCCAAATAATTGCTTTCATATCTTCAAATTTAATAGACTCATTAATGCATGCTTCCCAATGATAAGAATGTTACATTTTCTTGACACAATGGTCTGTTTTTAATAACATATATATATATATATATATATATTTGGAGGGAGTGCGAAAATTATTTTCTTCTTTTTAGAAATAAAAGTTTGTAATATGCATACAAAAGCACAATCAAATATTACAGAAAAAAGCACCTTTATCAATATCATGTTATCAACACTTACCTTAGTAATACCTGCTGTTATTCACATTACCATTCTCAGAACATCCTCTTAAACAACCTCCACGCAGTTATATTATCACTTGTCCAAACGAAAACACTGAGAAACTCTTTTTTTTTCCCCTTTCACATAAACACAGTGAGATATTGAGAAAGCCGAGACAGCTCTTCTCCTTCCTCACTCGGTCAATGTGTGCTGACAGTGAGTGTACTGAATGCCGAGTAAAACCTAACCTTATTGGCCCCTCCTCTCTCTCTGTGCCTTCTCACTTTCACAAACACTATCTTTTCACTTCGGATTCAAGCTGCTATGTACTGTATCTGACAGGCTTTATTAGGGGAGGGGGCATGTTTCAGTTAAAGCTATATTTATGCCTGCCTGTTTGGACATCTTAAAGATGTGTGTCATTCTGAAAGTAAATCGACAGTTTCCAAAACCTGCCCACACAGGTTGATAATAGCAACCGAGCTTGGTAAGACAAACATAAAAGCTGGAAACTATTTGATTCTGATGCCTCTAAAGTGCCTACTATGACCCTAAAACAAGCATAATGACCTTTCAGTTTTCCTCCTACAGAAGGAGAAGCAGATTGCGCATGTCCTTTTTGTTCACTCATGCTGATGGATTGTTCCTATTTATTTAATCTATCTAAAGGGATAAAGCACAAAATTAAATAACAGGTATGTTCTGTTTTTGCAACAGATGGAGCTTATTACCAACCAAGTTATTAACACAAGTTTTAGTGATGTCTCTCTTCACTTTCATGTTCTCAGAAAACAGTCACAGATCATTGCTATCATCTGTGTTTTTTTGGTGTTAGTGTGTGAGGACCTATTCATTTCCTTCCTCTCCTCAATGCCTCATCTATTTACTTTGAGAAACCTAAATAAGTCTGTTAGTTTCTGGTGTATTAGAGTCATTAATTAATAGAGTAAAAAACTATAATTTTCCTTTCATATTTCACTTTTTTTTTTCAAAAGATACAGTTTGCAATCTATATCTTGAGAACTTGGTGAGACAGTTAACCACTTTTCAATACCAAAACTAAACCACAAGTGCGCTAAAAGTCTATTGACCACTTCCTGCTGCACACAAGAGTAAAAAAATAATCAAATTGCACTTGTACAAATAAAAATAATAGTTACAAGGTATTAATGGTTTAATTGCTTGATAATTATGAAATGCACAATTTGTTAAAAACAAAAAATCTCCATTTAAATGTTCTGATCACGTGGTTCAGTTTATGATATAAAAAACAACATATGTGTTTTTATCACATCACAAATACATCATATTCTAACGGAATAGTGCACATAGATTTCTAATGGAAGGCAGCATTCAAAAACATACTGCAGATTTTCAAGCCATTATGACCGTGAAGACTGAAAGTAGAGAAGTTTTCGGAGGAAGTTGAAAGATCCGGGCATTTGTTTATAAAGGCCTTTGGCAGATATTTGTGAGACAGCATCATTTACCTAAAGAAAACAGATATTTTACATATATTATATTATATTATAATCTAATTAATTATAACTATTATCACAATATAGATATTTTTAGCTGGACAGTCAAAAACATTAAAAAAAATGTGTAATCTCATTATTTGTTAAAATAGTTTAAAGCTTTAAAAGCTTTATCTATATGCATTTTGAGCTATCCGCGTGTATGAGTGTATGTCTACGGTGTTAAATGTCCGAGTGATTCCGCGTGTATGTACACACCATTAAATGTCCGAGCTAAACGAAGCAAAATGTAGATCTACATCTGGGGAGCGATATTTTTTTCCTATGATGGAAGGGGAAAACCGGTTTGGGGTAGGTCATATATTTATATATATACAGTAATGTATCATTAAGTCAGCGGCATTCATAAACATGCTGAAAAGCGATTATGCGTGTTGATAGCACGCCAAAAATGGAAATACGGATTGGCGTGTCATACATATGCCATTTCATGAGATCAGTCTGTAATATGCTATATTCTAGATATTGTGCTATGATACTGTATACTGTCATGCTGCTCTACACTAATTGGTAGCATTATTATGGAGGTTTGTTTGTTATTTTCCCCATTTTTGAGGACATATTTATTGCATCTATCAGTGGCTGCCTCTATCACATGACGTTTTAAGAAGCAAAGACGTACCATCATCAGCATGGTCACCAGATCATCTGAAGCAGCATTCTCCTCAAGCACTAGATCAAGATTATCCACATACCAGGAGCCGGCTTCAGTGTCCCTCCAAGAGACATAGCCTTCAAATACATTAGCATGTAGATCAGTCATTTGTATTTGGCAATCAAAAGGTTTGACTTCCTGAACTATTACTCAACCAAACAACGTGTTTAAGGCACAATATGACCAAAACACAGACCAGGAAAAGTTGAGTAGGACACCAGGATGTCGCTGGGTGTGGGCAAAGTAGCCCGAGCATCAGGTTCATCAGACGTGCTGAGAGAGTCGCTGCTGGAGGACATGGGAATGGCGTCCATCTCGTCATCTATCCCACCCAAAGAGGGTTCCACGTCATCTGGAGAAACCTCAAAACCTGTGTCCTTCTCACCTACAGGTGCACACAAATGAAGTTTGCACAATATGAAAAACTGCAGCCCACTAAGAAACATTAAATTAAAAAACCTTGGGTTGTGTTCAGGTGCGATCACATTTGCAACATTTTGATGAAATGTTATGGGGGAAAAGGTGCAGTGTCTATTGTTAATAGTGTAGCAATGTATGAAGCACCGCATTTCCCAATCGTGTGGTTTTCCATTGAAATGACTGGATTTTGAACAGCACAACGGTAAATGGCTACGAGACTTATGAAAGATTTCTGTGATTCCCACCTCCTCCACAGGCCTGAATGAAGAACAGCTTGGGCTTGCCCTGCAGAGAAGGACAGTTCTGGCCATTGAGGTAGTTTGTGATAAGCTGAACTGGGAGAGCTGGTCCATCAACACCATGAACTGCTCCAGGGAAACGATTATGGTTTGCCTAAACATTAGAGAAATATCAAGCACCAGAGTAGAATGAGAAAATAAAACTCATGCATGAGGGTGTTCTACAAAATGAGGAAGCACGTAACATTGCTTATTCAAACAAAAGTGAGGTTGTACTTCTATGTTGAGAAACTAATAGTCTAACTGTAAAAGCAAATTAGCATATATCCTCTTTTCAAAAAAATACATGTATATATACAGAATATATGACTTGTTTTACCTCAGTTCCATGTGAAAGGATGATCACCACACAGCAGTCATATGCAGAATGATCCTTCTTCGCTAAAGATGACATCTCATGTTTTATATGCTAAAGAGCAGAGCAAAAGTTTTTCAAAAATGTATAAAGGACACAGTCATTTTGTCTTATGGCTATGTTTACAGTAAGAAGAAGAGGAAATACTGAGCTTACTTTGTATTTCAAGTTCTTTTTTACAATAACCTCAAAGTTGAGGGCTTTAAATCTTTTCTCCATCTTGTCACAGTCAATGTTGGACCCCTTTCGATCTTTTAGTTCAGAGGCTGGTTCAAAATCCACATTGTTTATAATCAGGCACATCCCACAAGGACTGGCATCCATCTTGTAAGACTGTAAAAGAAAAAAAAATAGAGTTTGGGTGCAATGGTGCAGTTTGTGCATACAAACACTTCAGTCTCAACTCAAGTACTTGATTAAGCTTGTGTATGGAACTATTTCCATGTTATTCCACAAGGATGTTCCCCGTGTTCCCTTCCAGTTGCTTAGGATGAAAAATCGTTTTCACACAAAACTGAAAACACTAAAAACTTGAATAATTCATCAATAAATGTGCACTTCATTTTTTTTTATAAATTTAAGATGAATATTTAGAACCGATTCCAATACATGCAGCATGATACATTAAGTAAATCTTATATCAGAGTAACAAAAATTTGTACTCAATTATTAAAGAGCAATACCAATGAGTGAACACGATTACCTGTATACTGTCACGTCTTGGCCTGGTTGGTCTCACACCAGAAGCTGTGGACATGAATATATATCCCAAGTTAAAGCAGTCATGAAGCTGAAGTCGCAATAGTGAAACCTTTTTCAGAGGCTTTGGTTTTGGAAGTATTTTTCCATTCATTTTTTCCCATAGGGATTTACAAAATTCTGTTAACATGCGTTATCAAAGGCTTTTTATATCCCTATGATCCCCAATGATATAAAGCCACGGACCAAGCCAACCAGCTACAAGGAGAATCAAGACTGTGTTTTTAACAATTTTACTGGGAAAAAGAACTACAATCCTATGAAGCATTGCGAACAGCATAATCAAATTAAAAGCAATGGAGAAACTACTCATTTAAAAATGTTGAGAATATATATATATATATATATATATATATATATATATATATATATATATATATATATATATAAACAATATATGTTAAGGTTATTGCAATATATATATATATATATATATATATATCTTCAACAGAAGCAAATGACATTGATTAACAACCTTGCAGCTCACAATTGGGCTGTGTTTAAATGTTTATGAGTAATGATAAAAAATCAATTTCCCAAAGGATAAAAATAAAATTATTGGATTTTTTTACAGCTAAAACCCAACTGTTGCACTCAATTGCTATGATATCATGCAAGTGATAAGTTGTCCTGCCCTCATAAATCATAAAAAAAGATGTGCACTGATAAATAATTTATAATAAACAAAGCAATATTCCATAAAATATTAGACTTGTCAATGCTGATTAAATGGTGATGATTTCAGTAGTATTAAACAGATGAAAATGAACTTTTATTGAGAAAGCTGTTTTACATGACAGTGACTTACGTGGGCTAAGAGGCTTGGGCAGAGGCAGGCTTTCTGGTCTCAATGGTAGGACTACTAGAGGGCTGAGATCAGGTATGTCTGGCTTCTCAGTAGATTTTGGATTCTCTGCATTGAATCATAAGATCAAACAAGATATCTCTATATAAATTGTGCTTTCTTTTAAAATACTATGATAAAATCATAGTGGCAGTTACAGACACAACTCAAGAGGGTCATGGTTAGGGTAGGGTGTCCACTGTATCACTTACGGACTGGTAGAGGGATCAGTGAAGGCTGTACTGGGACGGGATGAGGACGAATAGCACCGTCTCCACTTTGAAGGAGCTCTGCGAGATCGTGATGGCCAGTCTCACGCAGACACTCCAGGAAGGCTGGGAAAGCCTGACTCCCTCTCATCTCCAAGTCTGTCACCAGTTGCCTGGCTTGGTCTCGTCTGGTTGCTTTGCTCTGTTTGGAGAAAATTAATATTTCACATTCGCTGATTGGCATTAACGGAACTACTCACACATAAATGGGCAGTCACTGTGGTCATATCATCTTACCTGCTTCAAAACTGGAAACTAAACAATGCACATTATTAACAAGTAAACATCCCATCTGAAGCATGGCAGTTTGAATTAAATGTTAAAATCAGTAATGAAAGTGGGACTGGGGCTGTCATTCTTTACATATTATTTTGTGTTTCACAGAAGAACAAAAGTCATACTGGTTGAGTAAACATAACATTGTCATTAATTGGTGTAAGGTTACTGTTCCTTTAAGCGTATAAACTTTCACAAACCCGTCCCAGTTTTCTCTATGAGAACAAATATATCACTTACCTGAATTTCATCGATCATGTCCTGGGTGAAGACCCCCTTTGACAATAGCCCATCACAGATATCTGCAGGATGTAATGCCGTGACTAGATTGCGCCTGTGCCGCTGAAGAATCTGTCTGTGCTTAGGGTCCATTCTGGCAGGATTCGGTATTTAAAGTGTTGACTATAACGTTAGACTATGAAATGTATTTAGTATAACGGATTTTTTTGTTTAAGTAATACACAGTAAACGCGTAAAAAAATAATGTTTGAATGAATTGAATAGGCTTTCAATCAACACAACACAAACGTCGCCTCGCGCTCTCTTCCTTGTTTACATCACGCTGGCAATGACGTCATTGACTACGTCAGTGTTAGGCAGGAGTTTCTAAAAGTAGACCGTGAAACTGAAACCTTTTAACTCGAAATGAGATTACTCGTATAATTTATGTAGAAATGAAATTGAAAATTTCTTTAGTAGGAAACTAAATGTAGCTTTATAACTGCATTCAGGGGAAAATATTTTTCAGTTTCTATGAGAGAAAGAAACAGCTCCTAAATAATAGTGGGTAGTTCCATATAGCCTACGTAAAATGTAATTTTCTAATTCATACATAACATTAAACAATACTGGAGTGCTTTGAGTAATTGTTAAAGCATTAGTGTCGTAATATATCATTATATCAATAGGGAAGCATAACAATTCCAACATTTTAGCGTACATTTTTTCCCCTAAGTTTATTTCTCTTTTCTGTCTGTTTGTGTACTGCTTTGGCAATATTCTATGTAAAACAATCATGCCAGTAAATAGTAGTTACAGAAAGTGAAAATTACAGAACTGTATTGCCATCTACTGGTAAAAGCAGTGAATGTTTGAAGTCATTTTGGCTCCCATCCTCCAATTAAACACATGATTTAAGCAGCAAAAGAAGGCCAGTGTAATCTATGCGCTCATATCTCATGCAAATGAGAATAAATGCACATCAAGGTTAATTGAGGAATCTTGCAAGTGTGTTGGCTCTCAACAAACATTCAAGAGTCAACAAAATGACATAAAAAAGTTGCACTAAAATAAACCAAGCAGTAATTTGAGAATGGTTTCCTGATCTATTCACTTTTCAATGAAATTTAAAAAACTAAATATTTTTGATTTTTAAAAATGTCAATCAAGATTAATTTTGGCAAAAATGAAACCCACTTTAATATTTTACAGTCTGCATTATCTTGGTTTGGGAATGGGACGAGAAAAGAAAACAAAGACTCGTGATATTTTTAAGAAGATATTGACAAACTGTAACAGTACAGCAAATCAAAACAAGTTTCGCATATAGATCCTAAACATGGAACCATTCAACAAGAGATAAAGCGACAACATATGCACTCATACTTATCTCCATAGTATACAGTTCCAAAAGCCAAGATTCTTGTACATTCAATAGCAAAGTTTACCAACATTTTTAGGCTATAAAACAAATACCATGATACAAATGTCATTCACAGAAAGTAGAGTCCATATAGAACAGCTTAGTTATTTGACTTTATAAAACCAGGTCTTATCAGTCCTTTGTAGATGTGAAGCTTCCCAGCCCCTTTGACTTCAAAGCTGTAGTCTGTGGTGACGTAAGGTAAATCTCCATCAACTCCATGCTGGGACAAGAGAAAGAGAAGTTGATAACCTGTTAACATGACCATTTACCCATTACACAAATGGTTTTATATAATCTGAACCCTTTGTAAAATGTACCCGAGTGCTTTGTAAATGTCTAATGACACATTAAATAAAAATAAAAACAATAACCCTTTAACCATTTTACGGATATCAATGATCTACACTTCTGTTGAAAAGTTTGGGTCCCTTTTTTTTACAGCAAGGACACATTAAATTGATCAAGAGAGACTAAAGACTATTACATTGTTAAAAAAATATTATGCATCAACTACTGAATATATAAAAAGTGTTGTACAGAAAAATATTAAGCAGCACAACTATTTTTAACATTGTTAACATCAAGAAGTGTTTCTTGAGCACAAAATCAGCTTATTATAATGATTTCTGAAGGACCATGTGACACTGAAGACTGAAGTAATGATGCTGAAAATTCAGCTTTTCCATCACTGGAATAAACTACATTTTAAACAGTTATTTTAAACAGTAATCCTATTTCACAATATCACTGTTTTAACTGAATTGTTGATCAAATAAATGTAGCCTTGGTGAGCATAAGAGGCTTATTTAAAAGAAAACTTGACCAACCCCAAGCTTTTGAATGGTAGTGTATATTGCTGATTCACATACCTGCTTGGTGAGCAATACTTTAGGCAGAGTGATCTCTCCCAGCAGAAGACAGTTCACATGCCTCAGGACAGAGGGAGATACTGGAGTAACCAGAAAGTAAAGACCTCGTGCCATGTCTACCCCTCTCAGAACACCTTAATAAACACAACAGCAGGTAAACAAATACAGCTTGAGGAACGTTTTATATCTTTATATTTAAGTTTGCATGATGTATAATGAATATTGTTAATGCAACAACATATCCAATGCAATTTCACAGAACAAATCCACATACTAAAGGCCTTGAATACACACCTAGGCCCACACATTGACAGATAGGAGTTTGGGAGAGTACAACAGGACCTCCTCTGCCCACAACCTTCTCACTCAGACAGCATAGGCCTACTATATTGGCATTGACCGCATAAAGGATGTTGTTCGGTGCGACTTCACAGTGTGTTACCCCTATAGCAACTGATGAGTGTGGGACCTGCAATAACAGAGCACAAAAAGGTGTTCACATAAAACGTGATCAGAATTTAATACACAAACATGTGTGAATACATACATGCATACATAAAAATTTAAAATTAATATATATAGAAATAAACACCTGGTAGGGTATGAAGCAGTGAAGAGGACGGATGGGACCAGGTTCTGAGGACTGAAGCTTACTGAAGTAGCTGAGCAGAGCCAGGTCTCGCAGCTCATTACTGCGTCGATGTTGCCTAATAGGAAAGCAGGATGGAAACTTACATTGGTTTGTGAAGTAGAACTAACCAAAAATGACCTAGTTAAATCTTCACCACAAGAACTGCCAACAGATCATAGGTACAGTTCAAATCGAAAAGGTGCAGCTGGCGGCCTTACATAGCTTTAGATGTCCCAGCACCTTCAAATTCTGATTGGACACTGAGAAATATATGAGATCGAATGGTGTGGTGACTGGCTGGCTCCTCTGTCAATGTGGATGGCGTGGGAGGGTGCGTCTGCCAGCCGTGGGCAGTTCTGAGGAACTCTGGGGTGAGAAGTTGACATTGTGGTGCATTTCCGTAACTCAGCTGCACCACATGTGTAACGGATAAAAGACGAATGAGGTCTACCAGTATCTGAAAGCCATGGCCTGTGAAAGAGAGAAAGACATTTGTAAGTTAGTAAATAGTTTGACAGCCCTGATATTTGCAAAAATAATCAAGATCCAATAATGAGTCCATATTTCTGCAATTCAATATTCCCATTTTATTGCCTTTCATGTGCTATTATTTTTTTCTGACCTTTGATCCAGCCCATAGTATTGATGATGACAGGACTCTCTCCACTGACATGGCGCCAGAGGGATTTGAGAGAGTCCAGATACCGATCAATGTCATCGTGACAATCTGCCTGGCCATAATACACCATGTGCTTTGGGTCACGCATGTGTGTGAAAGGAGGCCCTAAAAAACAACACATGCTAAATGTAAGACAGTTGAATTTTTACAGTACACAGCTCTTCTGAATTAGTACTGCACTGTACATTTGGCTATATAGAAATGGAGAGCTTAAAGAATGCCACATACCCAGCAGTGGCTCTGTAACTGTGCATAAGGAAAGGCATCCAGGAGGGGTGAACTCAGTCTGGCCTAGATCACACTCCAAAAACTCTACACTTACAGTGCTGCACACACACACACACACAAGGCAGAGAGAAATATATCACCTTAAAATTACAATACATGCAAATTTCTTACCATCATGATCACAACTTGGCATGCAGGCTAGCCTTCAAAAACACAAGATTATTCTAAATTCATCTTCTAATTACTAAACTGATTTAATGAACTGTTTGAACTCACTGATTGAGGAGGCTGTTAAGAAGGTGCCGATTGAAGGTGGACTTGCCAACGGATTTCCCCCCACACACAAGAATTACAGGACAGCGGTCAAATTCCCCTGTGGACAAAAAACATTTTACATTAATTCCCCCCACATTTATGTAAGAGTTTCAAAAACGTGGTTTGAAACTGCCTCGTTCTCTTCCATCATGAACCGGTGTTAATAGGGTAGAGTCCATGCAATGTGACGTCACATTGCATAGAAACTACAAATGGCTTGTTTTTTTTTGAGACACTGATTATGATTTAAGGGGATTAAAAAAAAAGAGTGGTTGGATTTTTACCACTATAGGGAGTTTGTGTACACACTGCTGACACATTTATGTTCAAACACCATGTAAAAGTGAATTTTGCATAATAGATCTTTAAGTGGAGGCGGACACAAATTTGCATTTTCATATATCCACATATACTATATCCACATTTACATTCAAGCTATTTTAAGGAATGCTATTTAAATTATTTTCACAAAAAAATTTGCAATTGCTATTTAGATTGCCGTTTCCCACTAAAATAAAAACTTATTTGTATACAAACATTTGAACATATGGCAGTCTTTATCAACTTTTTAATTTATAGAATTGTTTCTATTCCAATTTGTTGTTGAAATATAAAAAATTAAACAGTGGCAGTCATACATTTTTTAGTGAAGTTTTATTCACACATAGGCTAGAAGATCGATCTTTAAATCGATATGGTCAACCCAGAACTAATTCATTCATCCTCATATCATTGCAAACCTGTATGACTTTCCAACCTCTGCAGAACAAAAAAAGATAACAGTTGTGGTGACCATTTACTTTCATTGTACAAACAATTTTACAAATTATCTTTATGTTCTCCAGAAGAAAGTTACACAGGTTTGGAATTACACGAGATTGAGTAAATTATGACAATTTGTATTTAAAGGTGATTATTATACCTTTAAACTTTTAATATTTACCTGCCCAGGCACTGAGCAAACTGCTCATAGCTTCTCTGTAGCTAGGCGACATCACCAGACCCTGTGCACAAGGTCCACGCAAAGCTGTTACACCAACGGCTGACAGAACAGGGTTGTAGATGGCAGCCTGGGCCTTTATCTCCTCCTGCAGAATGCATTAACAGAGACACAAATATATCTGTTGCTATGCCAGGGTGCTCAAACAATGTCGTAAGTGTCACAGTGTTTACATTCTTCAAAAAGACAACCTACAAATGGCTGGCTTATACAGTAGTCAACATTTGAAGTGGATCAAAAACAGTTCATCAAAGTTGTCCTAAGACAAGAACGGGTACTGTTCAAACTTTGATGAAAGGTTTTGATCCACTACAAATGTTGACTATTATAGTTGCCTTTGCATATTAAACTGGGAATGCATTTTATCATCACAAACAATATACACATCAGCTATTTAAACATGAACATGCAGAATCTGAAAATATCACAGACTTACCGAGTTGAGACCGAAGATCTCTGAGAGTTCTGAGAAGCTGGTGAGAAAGCGTGTGAGCGGCGTGTCCAGAGGTTCCAGAAGCACCACGCAGGAGTCCGAGCCCACCTCGTTCATGAGCTTTTTACTTGGCTCTAGACATAAAAAGATGAATTGCAACAGAATTTTAGAAAGCTGGTCCAAAAAAGGGCAAAAACTTTTTCAGGCCCTTTCAAAACACTCTTTCAGGTATACATTTTATTGGACTTTATCTATTTTTGTCTGTAGATTTCAAATACAATACATATCTTTTAAGGCGAGTTTTTTCCTCATGCACGGAGTTAGAAATCTTCACTTCAGCAGCTTTGCTCCAATCTCTATGATGAAGGTTTTACAGAAGGCTTTGTTCATATATCATTAGCCTTTAATTTTATTTCTAAACATGGTGTACTTTTTTGTCTGGCTGTTGACAGTTTTTTCGGATTTATGGAGTGATAAAAATAGATATGCAAAATCAATTTCAACAAAACGACATTTTGAACCTGGCTTTATTCAATGTTCAGAGTAAGAAAATTAGTACAAATTTAACTAGATAATGCCTCATTTCTATATGTAAACATAACATTTCAGAATATAACAAATGTTTGCCATTCTTAATTAACTGGGTAGGTATGGTGAACTAATATCTATTAGTTCATTTTTTACACTATTAACTTAGAACTCCTTGCATTAAAGGGCTCCTTGCATTAAATACAAAAATGATAAAATGGTTCATTAAAATGTATTAGAGAAGTAGGATAGTCCTTGTGATGCTACCTGAAGAGAAATATTTGCGAATAATGGCTTTGGCTTCCAGTAGTCCCTCTTTCTTGTTCTTGCTTGAGCCCCCAAAGTTGTTTCCAAAGGCCTTGATGGTGAGAGGGCAGTGAGACGGTGGTGAGAACAGGGGGTAAGGTTGTTGTCCCTCCTCTATTGTGAAGCCCAGGACCTCTACATGACCATAGAGGCAAGTGAGCAGGCACTTTCCACGGAAACACAAGACCTGCGCAGACATCAGACACAAAAGTTAGCCTACGTGCAGAAAGTATTGATGGACCGATATATCGGCCAGTCTGATTAATTGGCCGACATTTGTATATTTTAAAGCTTGCAGCAACTGGCTGTAATGTTAATAGTCACAATATTAATATTAAAATAACGATATTACAAATACAAATAAGTTAATACAAATATTAACAACAATAGACTTGGTAGTTTCCCCTTATGTCAGTTTAAAATATACTATTACCATCTCACACATTAAGGCCAATTTACACCGCACTGAAAGATGGCATTTTCAGGTTTTATCAGATCAGTGTGTTGAAATCTGTTGATCTGTTGGAGCTTACACCGATTGAACATGCTGAATTGGAATTATGTCTGATGAGTGACTTGACTGTCAGCGTTGATCTGCCCGTCAGAGCAATGTGAATTGGCCTTTAGGTGAAACTGTACAAGCACACATAAACAAATAAATTACTGATTCAAGTCAACATCATAGTGGTTTAATATCTACCTGGTCTTGTTTCATGACTAAAACAGCACGGTTGTGTGTATGGTCAAGGTGGGCATGGAATTGAAGATCGTCCTCCGTCCGCTGGTCTGTGTCAGGTAAGGTTGAACTTTCCATGCCGTTCTGAAGAACACTATTGGCATATTCACTCCATTCTTGAGAGTCCACTGATGCGCTGCTGCTGTCATCTAGTCCGGTGCCTCCATTTGTGTGAACATGAGGAAAAGTCACAGAAGTGGCCTCAATCTTTTCCTCCTTGGCACTACTGTTCTCAGGGATAAAAGTCACAGGCTTCACATACGACTTCTTCAACCGTTTTACTGTGGGTTTCTCCCTTTTGGCTATCGGTTGCTCCAACTTTGTCTTTGAACTTGTGTTTAGCAGAGTTGAGTCCAGCCTGCGTATATTTTTGTGCCATTTATTCTTGCTGTGACGTTTGGTGGCATTTCGTTGCTCGTGTTGAGACCGGGAAGAAACCTTGTGTACTTTCATTGTCACACGATGAACTCCAACGAGCCTAAAAACAACATATATCCAGAGCAAGGGAACACCTGTGAATGAAGATAGTAATGGTGGAATCAGCATACCTGGTATCAATAAAAACGTTTTCTCTTTAAGAAATGCATTTTCTTGCCTTCTAGATTTAAAAAAAAGACGAGAAAAAAAAAACAAAGTAACAAAACTCAAAAAAGAATGAAAGAAACGAACAATATGGAAGAAAAGAAAGACTGACCGATTTTAAAAGTACGTACGAGTACATACAGACAGAAACATTAGTGAGTTGCTAAAATATAGTGGAAAATAGTAGTGTTATCATACATTAACAACCACTAGTAAGATCATCTGTTGTTAATGTGATACCGAAAGCCACTTTCGTTGTTGACTGACCTGTTTGACGTGAGAAACGGCTGTAAACGAGGATTATCCTATACAAATGATTTTAATCAAATCAGAAACGTGAAATACGTAAAACCAGAGTTTCTGTGAATATGCTACTGTTTCTGTGTAACTGGCAGTTGCTCTATGCAAACATCTAAATCACGCTGCACGATGCTGTTGTGGTTCCAATCAAAACGAAGCAGTTCATTTCCCCCTTTTGAACTGCTTTAAGACCGCATTGTCGCTGTTTGTTGGATACGTTTGAAAGCACAAATATAACAGAAACAACGATGAAGCGTAAAACATGTTAAATATACGACTCAGTGGCTAACAGGAACGATTTTGTGCGGCACTGGCGCCTCACGGTAAGCGAATGTGCCATGTGATGGACAGTAATAGATTTTCCGGAGTTTGAGGGAACTTTGATTCTACACTACCATTCTGGATTAATTCTCCACTATAAAATAATTCCCCAATAACTATAAAAAAAATTATACATTTGAAGAATTTGTGTTTACTTTGTTTGCATGAGTTAAACGACTTAATCAGCTCATTTGTGAAGAATATCAAACTCTGCGTAATACGTTGAATGGCCAGATTCCACAGAGCTCAAACAATATTGCAACGTCACTTCCTGTTTCTGTTTCAACATGGCTTCTTGTTGTTTAGCCCAAATTAAGCATTTGATGCTATATAATATATAATTAACTCACTAAATTACATTACGCATATAAGTCGAGTTTCCGTATATGAAAAGAAACATGAGAGCAATGATCTAATTTACGTGGAAGGTGAGTCATACACCGTTGATCGTGCGGCGAGTAGTTTAGGGAGCGTCATTAAAAGGCGGACATAGTGGTTAACGTTTAGGTAAAATTAATTAATTAACTTGTCGATTATCAGTCAAAGTCTATCCGCATGGTATGTGGAAGCAATATTAAATATGGATGGATGAATAAAATCATAAAATGAATTGCGCCAAAATAAGATCTTGGAATATTCAACTGTGCTTGCAGAACAATAATTACAGTATTTCATGATGTTCAAGATTTACTTAAAGTTGCATGACCTGTACAAACATTATGTCTCCATGAAACATTTATTAGTAAAGACAATATAGTAATAAAACATAACAGCCAGATATATTGTATTTTACACACATGTATCATTATTCTGAGCATTAACATTTTTTTTTAAAAAAAATATATAAATATCCACGAATAAAATACTATTGATATTAAAACATTTAATAAAATATTTGCAATTCAAATGAAAATGTTAAAATTATTCAATGTACTGTTTCATAAACAAATTACGCCAAAAGAAGCAAGAATGATTTTTGCATGACCTCTACTGGCATTTATCTTCTTGAAACATTTATTAATAATGACAGCATAGTATGAAACCATAACGACACACGTTTGTATTATAATTTAGAGTTTTTAATTATTATAAATATCCAACATTTATTGAAATTTAAATATAATATTTATAATTTCAATTTTTCATTTGAATGTAAATATTCATTAAATAAAATGATGGCGTATGTTGTCTTCATCTTTAATTTGATTCAGATCAAATTTGTAATGAAATTGATGTGTCCTGTATGTCTAGATGGAGATCCCTGCTCAATGGTCCTCTCATGCTCAGCGAGTGCTGTGTTTGCTCAACAAACAGAGGGGTCTTGGCCACTTCTGCGATGCCATGCTGAACACAGCAAGTGGGCAGGTGCATTTGGCCCATCGCAATGTTCTTGCCTGCTTCAGCCACTTGTTCCGGGAACCCAGTTCCTCACCATGTATGCAGATCGACCTGCCACTAGAGTGCCCTGATGATGGACTTGAGCTTCTGCTTAATTTTTTTTACACCGGTGAACTCGAGTTAGACGACAGCAATTTAGAAAAGATTCAGAATGCAGCTAGCGGACTGTCAGTGCCGTATTCTCTCATTCCTTGCCAGGGTTTGCCAGGTGTAGAGAGTTTGCAATCACCTACTGCCTTGAATGAAGATGATGAAGCCAAACCACTATTCCCTCACACATCTGCAGACCGTCAGCCTGATCCGACCACGAAAGGAAAGACTAGATCTTGGCAGAGGATGAAAAATAAACCTGATGCATGCAGGTTCGGTTCCTCGGTCACAACTAGCGATGATGACACCCCTGCCTCGACGTCTACCACCACCACCCGCTCTGGAAGGCGTGTAAAAGGGCCCAGTCGACTAGTCGGGGAAAGTCCCATGTCTGCTGTTACGAGGCAGGGAGCAGGAAGGAGAAAACCACCATCTTTAGAGGATAAAGAGCAGGAGATTGCTGCCACTGAGGAAGGAGATCATCTCAAACATCAAGACATGAGTGAGGCTGAGGTATTTATTTTCAACCAGAAGATATGCATTTTATTCAAATCATCTACTATGAAAATCGGATGCATTGATTATGAAAGTTGCTGTAATAATACCCAGTGTAGTATGTGTTCTGATTTTCATTGTATACAACATCAAAATTCTTGATTTTACCTGTAATCTGTACTACATTTAATATTGTGTATCTATTAGCAGGCGGATGAATCTGTTGATAATCAGAATGACGATGATGATGACGATGATGACTATGACGGAGGTGAGAGTATGGATATTCTTAACGAGGGAACCGATGAAGAGTACATGCCTCATGACTCACCCTGCTCAACCCCAAAGACTCCACGGGGAAAGCGCAAACTTAAAAGTACCAATAAAGAGAATGGGGAAGGAACATCTAAAAACAGCAAGAAAGGCTCTGTCCAATGTCCAACATGCCACAAAACATTCCTCAGCAAGTACTACTTGAAAGTACACAACAGGTATGTGCACTAACATTCTACATTTTGGGTTTGGTAGATTAGATGGTTTTGAAAGAAGCATCTTATGCTAAAAGAATTTTTTCTGTTTTAATATATTATAAAATCTAATTTATTCCTGTGATGTCAAAGCTGGCTCAGATGTTCCTTCAGAAATGGTCTAATATGCGAATTTGCTATTCACGCAACATTTCTTACTATTAATCATTTGGAAAATTGTGTAAATGATGATGCATTTTCTTCATTAGCATTTGATTAATATAAAGCTCAAATGAACAGAAAATCTTTACTAAATGAATGGTCGTGTAGATATATAATTCATATTACATAGATTAATGTTAAAGGCTGTGTGGTAATTGCAATTTAATTAGGCTAATGAATTAATATGACTGATCTTTTCCTGTCTGCAAGGAGACATACAGGAGAGAAGCCCTTTGAATGTACTAAATGTGGGAAGTGCTACTATAGGAAGGAAAACCTGCTGGAGCATGAAGCCAGGAATTGTCTTAGCAGAACAGAGGTGGTGAGTTTGATAATGGGAGCCAATTTAAAATATGGACACATGCAATAGTAATAACCATAATGTGTCATGTTTGGTGTTTACTGTTACTTCCTGCACCTTTGTAAAATTTGTGCCAGGTGTTTTCGTGTTCAAAATGCACCATGACCTTTAAAAAGCGACATGAGCTGCGTCTTCACACAGTCACGCACACAGGAGAGATGCCCAATAAGGTACATCATCCATTGTGGAGGTCAGATGTGACCTTTTTGTCCGGGCACATTTCGGCAATGTAATTTCATTTGTCGTTTTAGTGCACATCATGCCCTGAGCAGTTCATGCAGAAGAAAGATCTCAGGATCCACATGATTAAAATTCACGGAGCTCCTAAACCACACGCAGTAAGTTACTCTAATGCTAATAACTTGGTCTGCAATGCCATAAAACGGAACCAAATATCAGATCAAATGTTAGGTGTTACTAATAAAAGTTGTGTGTGTTGTGTAGTGTACATTGTGCACCAAGTGTTTCCTCTCCCGCACTGAGCTACGTCTGCACGAGGCAGCCAAACATCGTGGTGAGAAACTGTTCGTGTGTGAGGAGTGTGGCCACCGGGCCTCCAGCCGCAACGGCCTGCAAATGCACATCAAAGCCATTCACAGGCATGTGACATCATATTACTATTCATTATTTGTGTCTGCCTTTCAATGATGATATGCATGCATTTGGTGAGCAGACAATAAAACAATGTGATATTTATCTGTTGAATTAATGCCGAACCATATTTGTTGCGCTTCTCTTCAGAAATGAGCGTCCTTTTGTGTGCGAGTTCTGCAATCATGCTTTTACCCAGAAAGCCAATCTCAACATGCATCTTCGAACACATACTGGAGAGAAACCTTTCCAGTGCCACCTCTGTGGCAAGACGTTTCGCACACAAGGTAACTTTTTCTTTGCCTTCACAGGGATTTAATTGTGGCCATTTAGATTTCCAATTCATTTTTAAAATAGAATGTGTTACTTTTGTATTATTAAACAATTTTCTGATTGTGTGAACAGCGAGTCTGGACAAACACCACCGCACGCACACAGGAGAGCGGCCATTTAGTTGTGAGTTCTGTGAGCAACGCTTTACTGAGAAAGGTCCTCTATTACGCCATATAGCCAGCAAACACCAAGAAGGCCGACCACACTTTTGCCACATCTGCAACAAAACTTTTAAAGGTGAGATATCTGCTCAGATATACATAAAGAGGCGATAGATAGATAGATAGATAGATAGATAGATAGATAGATAGATAGATAGATAGATAGATAGATAGATAGATAGATAGATAGATAGATAGATAGATAGATAGATAGATAGATAGAGACACAGACAGATACATAGATATTGATCATTTTTTAGATTATTTTTGACTTGAAATAAATTTACATTACATTTTTAAAATGTGGATTATTTTTATTATACGTTTATATCATTATATAAAATGTGAATATTACATTCAATAAATGTTATAAGAATTATATAAAATGTATTTAGTTTATATGACATTATAAATATTATTTTCATTAATGTTGTTTTAAAAAATGTGATTATTTCCTATTATTTTTTTACTTGAATAACATATTTGCATGGGTGATTGTATAAAATATCTAAAATGATTAATTTTCTTATTTATTTATATTTACACTTTTTTATCAATTTAATAATTTGATCATTTATCAAATTAAATAAAATATTTGAATATTTTTATTAGGGCTGTCAAAACGATTAATCGCGATTAATCGCATCCAAAATAAAAGTTTGTGTTTACATAATATATGTGGGTGCACTGTGTATAATTATTTTGTATATATATAAAAACACACATGCATGTATATTTAAGAAAAAAAATATTTATATATAAAATATTTATATTTATATATAATATAAATTAGATATAAATCCATATACAGAATATACATGAAAATATTTCTTAAATATATACAAGCATGTGTGTGTATTTATATATCTAAAATAATTATACACAGTGCCCCCACATATATTGTGTAAACACAAACTTTTATTTTGGATGCGATTAATCGTTTTGACAGCCCTAATTTTTATTTATTTCAATAATAAGAATATATGAAAGGCAGTGGTTTCAAGTAATTAGTACTAAATAACAATTTACATCCCATGATGCCCTTTCAGCCATCGAGCAGCTCCGTGTTCATGTACGACGTCACAAAGGCATGAGAAAATTTGAGTGTTCTGAATGTGGTTACAAGTTCACCAGACAGGTATGATAAAGGTTAACATATCAGATGTTTTGATCTCCTACTTGAGGTCTTAAGAGCTCAGTGTCTCTATCTTGCTTTTGACAGGCACATTTGCGACGACACTCACAGATCCACAACCGTGTGGAGAACTACAACCCTAGACAAAGACGGTTACGTAACCTGATCGTGGAGGATGAGAATGCAGCTGCCTCATCCAGTCCCTCCAGCCAGACAGAGGTTCAGGCAGGACCAGAGGACATGGTTAACCTGGTTATCCAGCCAGAGACGGTTGTGTTGCAACAGGTCGTCTCAGCCTCTGCTGAAGGAACGGGAGGAGACCAGGCCACATATTCAGTGAATGGTGAACAGACTGGGTTTGCTCTGACTGGAAGGACTGATGGTGGAATGGAGCAGACTCCGTTCACTGTAGCAGATGTGATGGAGCAGACACTGCTGGTGACCGACGCGTACCCCATCCATCAGTCCAGTGTGGTGGTGGAACTGCCCAGTACGGGGGCTGATGGGAAAGTTTAAATGGAGACTTTTTGACTCCAGAGCAGACACGGGGAGGGTGGAATATGTATTAAAAGTCATTAAGATATATCAAGCATTGTAAATAAACAGTATTCCTGCATGAAATACAGATAAGAAATTTTTGATATTAATGTTCATGATATTGATATTCAATTCATTGAATTTTCTATGAATTTGAAATCATGAGATTGTCTCAGTATAAGTCATTCAAGCTAACTGCTGCAAAATGCAATGTTGTTTATCAATGTTTCAGGTCAAACTACATACAATATTTGGTTGAAAATGCTCTCTCTGTTTGAATGAACAGGCAGAACTTAACATTTTATTCTATATGGAGAAAGTGGAATCTTATTTCTACTAGCTAAGTGACTAGCACTTTAAGCTACAAGATGTTTGACAAATTTGAATTTAATAATGTACAACCAAAGTTCTTGTTAGAGAATGTCATGATTTATTCAGCATCTGGATTCCATAATGTAAATGAAAAACAGTCATTAAGCTTCATGTAAACTTTTGTTTTAATAGAATAAATCATTAAAACAGAAATCCAAATCTGTCTTGTTTTATTCACTTTTCTATGGACTTCTTATTAAATAGTTTAAAGTAATACTTAATTTTATATATATATATATATATATATATATATATATATATATATATATATATATATATATATATATATATATATATTTAGTTACACGTTGATTTAAATAAAATTTAATAATGTGCAATCTGATACACTAATCACAATAAAACCAGGTTAACTTCTGAAGTTTTGTAGCCTGGCTAACTTGGTTCTAGGAACCACATGTTCATTTTCTCGTATTTGAGGCGTGGTTTACGAATGCCCGGCGCCGGTGTCTATCAAATGCTCCTGCACGTAGCGGTAGTTCATAGCCAATCAGGCTCTATGCACAGCTCCACTACTTCCTGAACTTCAGCCAGCTCCTTGTTTCCTGTCTGGCATTATTGGACACATTGATTAATTCAGGTGTGTTTGATTATTGTTGCCGTGACTACTGAGGTCAAGCACACCTGAATTAATCAAATTGTCCAATAATGGTATACAGGAAACAAGGAGCTGGCTGAAGTTCAGGAAGTAGTGCAGTTGTGCATAGAGCCTATTAGAAGAACACAAGTTTTAAGTATCGTTTAACATAGATGTTGAAGTTGTTATTTGCATTGGAAATTGTTCGCTCTTGTACTTCACAAGTTAAAAAAATAAATATTTAATTTAATGACTAAAGTGTCAACAACTTTAATCGGGCACGTGTGCACAGCTGAAAGTTATGCTACTAAAGCGGTAGCTTTATAATGGTACTGAAAAGTAAAACAACTTGGTGGCACTGTGACAACCACAGTAGGTAGTCTACAGGCATAATGACAATATGATATTAATAAATACCACTTACCATTTATAAGTTATATGGACTTCGTCGACGACGATGCAGGTTGGTACTAGCTCCGTGGCTAACATGTCTTGCCACTTTGCGCTCATCCAGGCCTCGGGACTCCCGAACACAGCTAAGCGGCAGATATTCCAAGATTGACCGCCTCCTGACTGGCGTCTCGCGAAGTTTAACGCCAAAAACGGCTCTTTTTTATAAATAAACTTGCATTCTAAACTACTTAAAACAATATCTAAGACTGCATCAAAAGGTAGCTTCGCGTCTGCTGCCATGTTGAATCCATCCATAGGTGTAAACACAAACTGCGGTGTGTCGTCATCGTCTTGCTGCTCCCTCCCCGTTCTGTGATTGGTTCCCTAAATGAGGCGAACATCTATGGCCTTTCAGCGTGAATAAAATCGCGCTACGGTGAGGCAGTATGGGGAAACCCAGTCACCCAGACTAGATTTTTTGTTGACTTGTCCTAAATAAACTTGTGTGTGCTAATCATCGACTACTGGATATTCATTGTGCTTCAGCTGATGCCTCTTTCTGCATCCTTATACTGTCTTCCACTGATTGATTCCAGAAGACAGGATGTCCAATCCCAACTTGAAGGAAACTTAGATGCGTCTAACACAAAAGGTGGTACATGTACATGTATGAAAAGTCCAAAAGTAACAGTGCTTAAGTCATTTATTGGTTGACCACACATACAAACATAACACAAATCATCTCCTTGTCTGTGTTGTACAAATAATTTTGGCCACAAAACAAACTAAAACTGTAAGAAAAATAAAAAGTAAAGTACCGCTTCAGCGTATTGTAATAATTAGTTTCATAATTACTGGTATTGTCAAACACATATATTGTCAAACATACATTTACTCAAGAATAATGAGATACTGAATTACTACTTCCAGTTATTAGTACAGCTTCCTAAAACAATCTGGCATAAAAACAATACCTTCACTGATTCTTCATCAATGCAGACAGCTTAAAAAAACAAGCTGTTTCTCATAAACTGTAACAGTTTCTCTAAAATAAACAATGACTAGATAATCAAACTTAATTTAATAGTTTAAACGCAAGTCTAATACAAATGCACTAAAAATATGACCACTGCATGCATGCAAGATTGTCTCACTTGTAATTATAATAAGCACATAAAAATTTGGGTTACACTTAGCCTTTTTTTAAATTTGTCTGTCAAACAAAATTGTTGTTTTTGGGAAGTCTTGGATTCTCCAAAATATTTCATTTCAACTCTTCTCTGCTTATATAAAATACTACACATTTCAGAATACAGTCAATTTAAGCTAAAAACAATCTACATATCTACAATCTAAGTGATCCAAACTTTAACCTATTGGAATGCTTGGGGGTCTCAAAATTATTTTTGGACTTCTCATAATGTAGTTATATTTTGGGGGTTTGAAGTTCCAATGTTGCGAATAACTTTAGGTCCATGCTGAATGATAAAATAAATAAGAGAAGAATAATGAGTGTAACCGCCATGCAATTTCCAAAGCATGGATTGCTTGAAATTGGCCAAACACGATAGGCACTATTTCATGAGTCACTTCACTGAAGTCTCTGTTCAAAGTAAACACAGCCAGCATTAGAAATGCATGCAACAATTAAAGCTGTAGTAACACTGGGTTACTTGGAGAAATAACGCAAACATAGACTGTCCACTCACCAGCTCCCTTTACTGCCCAGTTGAGGTGAATATGTGATAAAGTGCAAACACTTAGTAGCGACGTCACATTGAATGACCTTCAGTTTAATGTTTCAAAAAAGGTTCTCAATGTACCTGATTGACATCTTGGTTGTGGTTCTGATTAACATTGTTGTTGTGGTTGTAAAGTGCCTGGTTGCGGTGGTGTCTGTGGAGGTGGATGGCGTTGGCCTCAGGTATGTCGATGGGTTCGAAGGTGCTTGGAACAAGAGGCATGAACTGTCGGAATATGCTAACACTTCCATGCCAGAAGGTGGGCTGGGGGAGCCGGCCAGCTGGCGTCCAAGATCGAGTAGAGGGGTCGTAGACCTCAACCACGTCAGATAGCTCAAAGGTGTTGTCATAGCCACCGGACACAAAGAGTCGACCCCCCAAAACTGCCACACTGCCTCCAACATGAACCTGTAAATGTTGTAAGTGAAGACTTTTTACTTATCTGTGTGAAAATGCAAGTTATACATACAGTGACTTGAACACAATTCTTTTATGATTATTAAGTAGTTTGGTATATTTTATCATAATTTCTTAAAAATACAATTTTCAAATAAATATTTTGCACAATAAGTGAAATTCCAGTTCACATAGAATACTATTTAAATGACTAAATTTTGATTGTGAAAATTTGAAGAACAGCGGTAAATGTGACTGCATGTTAATGGATCGAAACAAGGCAAAATTGACATACCTGTGCCATGGGACTAATCTTGTCCCATTCGTGTTTCTGTGGGTTGTAGACATCAACTTCTGCCGAATCATCCCTGAAACACAAGCGTTGTTATGTGAAACATATAAAAGTAAATTTTCTTCATCGTTCCTTTTTCTGCAAACAAGGAACTGGAAAAAAAGTGACCACCTTACCTTACAAAGTAGATCAAGCCATTTAGAGTCACTGATTTGGGGGCAAAGGACCACGGAGGCAGTTCTCCACCGTTGATTAGTGACCAGCGGTTGCTTTCAGGATCGTAGCACTGAATTGCCATTGTGTCCTCTCCGGTTAAGGATCCAATGGCGTAGAGCCGTCCCCTACATGCTGTAGTAGAACAGTTATCCATGGGATGCAGCATGGGTGGAAGAGCCTCCCAGCAGTCTAGGGTATGGTCATAGCGCTCTGTGCTGTCAGAAGCTACCACATAGAGTTGACTCTTCATGACGCAGGAGCTGTGGTACTCTCTGGCTTTCAGCATGGGGGAGACCTCAGTCCACTCGTTCACACTGGAGTTGTATCGCCAAACGCAATCGTAGAGACGTGATCCATCCGAGCCACCTGTCACAATGAATCAGGTTTGAGTGCTTAAACTTATACCAATAGGCTGTTATTAGATAATCTTATTAGATAAGATTAATTAGATTGCAAAAATGTTTTGTATTTTTGTATTGTAACTGTATACATTTTTACTAAATATTTATTCCTTAAAAGTACTAAAATAATCATTAATAATATCAAGGAACCTGAATTTTTTACTGGAATCGGAACCGAAATTGCTGAATTCCATAGTGAGTGTTCAGTCACCTTTTTAAACACCAGTTGCATAACAGCAAAGGACACTTAGAACAAAAGCAGCATGTCATTTGAGATGTTTTATCAATTTGAACAGTCCGTTCCTGAAGGTAATTGATGTCACCTGAAATCACGTTGACCACTGCTGATCTGGCATAACATTTTGTCCTTTCACCACACTCTCCCATACCCAAATATAAAGGGCTTTATTTATACATTGGCTGCCATGTTGTAAACAGTTCAAAAAGAAGGACACTCTTAGCCTACTTGGGGATTTGCTTGTTGAGTATGAGTTTGTCTTTCACAAAAGTCTTTCAAGTCCTAAACAGAAAACAGCATTATTGTACTAACCTGTCACGTAAATGTCGTTGCCCAGGGCAGCTACGCTGTAGCCACCTCCAAGGTGGTCTGGGAATTCTGCTAAGTATCTCCACTGTCCGGTCTGTGGGTTGTAACAATCCACCGTAACAAGCTCATCACACTCTTGATCACATCCTCCCACCACCACCAGAATTTCGGCCAGGCCGGTGGATGGACGTGGGCGCATTCGATGACCAGGTCGGTCATGCCGGTCGTATTCAAAGGACTGAAAGCTGCGCGCCTCACTGACTAACCGTAAACAGGCCGGTGACAAGTAGACCAGCGGATCACTCTCAACGTGGGCCAGAAGGTAGAAACGGCGAACAAACGGCAGACGTACTTGCTGCAACAACTCAGGCCAGTAATGCAACCGGTGCTGCAAGTCGGCTTTGACCCAGCGCACGGCAATCTGGTGTGCGGTTTCTTCCTTATCCACACACAGTCCGTCGTCAGACACAAACTCCAGTAGTCGCTTCCACGACAATCGCTCAAAGTCCATGCTTTTCGCCAGCTCCACAATGTTCTTCAGCACAAAACGGCGGGCGCTAGATGCTAGCTCACGGCAGGCGTAAGCCTCTGCAAAGTCCTGGATCTCCAAGCAGTTGGAAACATCAAGTCTCTGCTCTAAGAACGCACAACACGCTTCTTTGACGGAAGGGAACTGAAAGAGGTCCGCCGTCTTGAGCAGAAGGTCCACGTTGTCATGCGTGACGGTCACGCGACCCGTGTAGCAAAAGTCAACCAGGAGGCCCAACAGTTCAGCTGATACTTCGTGTAGCACCACACGGTCCATGACGCTCTCTCTCAGAGTACCGGCAAACATGGCACGGAAGTATGTGCTCGCAGCTGCCAGCACAGTTCGATGGCACTGGAACTCTTTGCCTTCAGCACACAATGTGACGTCGAAGAACTTGCGCTCTGCGCGTAGCTCGTGGATGCCTCGGAGCAAGTTGATGGCGTGGGCCGTGTCAAAGAAGGGCAGCATAGAGGGCTGCGTTTGTAAAACTGGTTTCTCCATAGCGGTTCCTTATTGCTTACAGTATTTCTCTTGGAGTATGTTTAGTCAGAACACTGGATTCATCTTTAAAAAGAGAACAGAAGTATTAGTAGTTAAGACCAAATTGAAGTTACAGCCTACCTGTGTATCTTCTCAAAGCGTTTAAATTTGTGAAAGGAAAGAGACACGGTAGCTTCTAGAATGAAATATCATGTGGTTATGATGAATGTGCGCAACCGTTGGTCTCTTAAGAAAGAGTGCTCATCGTGTCTAGTCTATAAATAAACCACCAGTGTCCATTTTCACAGGATGGGAGGGGGTCTCCTCACAATATTTAGCTTATTTTACTGGCGATTACAGAAACTTCTCCTCTCTGACTAACTCCTCGTACAGCAACAAAGCTAAAGAAGGTGTAAAGGGGTAGTTCAGCCAAAAATAAAACCATTTACTCAACCTCATTCATTCCAACCCTGTATTACTTCCTTCTTTCTGTGAAATGTAAAAGGGAGAATGTCAGAGCTGCTCTTTTCCATACCATGAATGAGAATGGCAAAAAAGGACATAAAAGAACGCACCATAGAAATATACTTGTGCACTATATTCAAAGTCGTCTGAAGCTGACTGTGAGCTTTGTGTGAGAAACAAAGCTGTTGTTCACTCACATTGTTCACTGGCGATTGATAATGTTCCATTTATTAAAACTTTAAGCATACGCTGGTTACGTTGTCTGCCTCTTTAAATTCATGAGCTTGTTAAAGTCAAGTGGATTCTGATTGGCTTTCAATGTTTTTAGGATTCATCAGCTGGAATAAATTGTTCTGAAAGTGATTCCAACGATATTGCTCCTTTGTGTCGTTTTCGTTATAGTTCTCTAGCTGGACCTGACTATTCTCATAGAATTTGAACAGTTATTAAACCTTTATAGTTATAGTTATTGTCCTTGGAATTAAATAGCATTAATGTCTCAGATTTGCTATCATATGATTTCAGAAGACATAGAATATATAATTTTGTCGTTACGTTTATGCTTTTTTAAGCTTGTCAGTGTAAATCACCAAACACCTGTTGTGTAGAAAAAGAGTAGCTCAGACATTCTGCTTCACATTTACTGTTGTGATGCTTCACATAAAAAAGAAAGCAATGTATACAACATAAGGGTAAATAAATAATGTGTATTTTTGGTTGAAATACCCCTTTAAAAGTTAGATAAACAATGTTGAAATTTTACAATATACTGCTCAAAAGTTATTTTAAATGAAAAAGCATTAAGCAGTCTAAATAAATATGCGTTATACCGTTTCCCCTGTATATTCTCAACAAGAGTTACAAGGCAGGCTGCTAAAGAAAGGGTTTTTTTTCAATGGCAGTGTGAGTTTAAAATAAAATGGCATTTCCACCATCTCCAGGATCAGGTATCGAAAGAATGGCAAACACACATGACTCCTTTGAGGCACAAAACAACTATAGCTCACTGAAGAGCAAATGTGACATGTAGAGATTTACCTATGCAGCAGGGAGCTCTGAAGTTTTATGAAGGTTGACTCATCAACAAGAATAGAGAGAGGGTCAACAAACTGCAGAGAAATAGACCTGCTCTGAACAGCAACGCTGTACAGTTTCCGGTGAGAGACCTACATTATGTGTAGCAGCGCTGAGGAGGAATTATGCATTCACTTTCTACTGGGCTCCAGAGAGACTGGTTATTTTTTGAATTTATTAGATGCCAATATATATCCATAATGCAGTTTTTCAGTTCTGAGTTTGTAACAGTTAGCAAAATTAATTACCTGAAAAACAGTCGACCGATATTGGATATTACCGATAAGGATAGGTTGGCCCACACTGGCCAATAACCGCTTAATCAACCGGAAACAAACATAACACATAAAATAATAAACTATATTACAAAACACCACTGAACCATGAAAATGTACAGTACTTTTTAAATATAAAAATATTTATGTTAATTATACCTTGACCATGTTAGTTACTGCATTAACTACTGTTAAGAGAAACTGTTAGTAAATGTTGAAATGACAATACTTTTATTAACCTTAGTTAATGTTACAAGTGGGGTATTTTTGTAAAGTGTTAACATTTCATATAAATATAGATGCATCTTTCAATATCTACACAAAGGCCAATGAAATTAGTCACATAATTTTATTTCACAGTTTATTTGCTTCTATTTTATAGCATCTAATATAAATAAAATATGTATTTAATGATAATAAACTTAATGTTTTCATTTCTAACAACCATTGGTTTTCAAATCCAAATTTAATTCTCTTCAATGACCGACTATAATGTTTTAATAACAAAGCAGCACAGTACTGTATAAGTGAGTAATGTTTTTAATAGGTCATGGTTTATGAAGCAACCATCTCGTTCTCGTTCCTATCATACCTGTTGGGTATTAGGCAACTCAAATGCCAAGCTGCTTACTAGTCTGTTTACCAGCCAGTCCAAGAATAGCATGACAGTAACCAACACTTCACTTCTCCTGACTTCTTGTCTTGTCATGTCAATAAGGTGTCATGATCTATAGTTAGGAGGAGGAGACATGATAATTTGACAGGAAACGTCACTCTGTGCCGTATCATGTGCTGCTTTATCAACAGTAGCTGTCAGTAGGCCTTTCTAAAACATCATTGTGAAAACATACAGATTACTCAAAAACATATCTATCATTATTGAATATTTATATAGGAGTTGAGTGAACTTCAGATTTGTCCTTTTACTGGATCATTGTCCTATCAATCGATTAAAAAAAATAACTCACATTTTTTCACATTTTAAACGCAATTAAAAACACATTTTTATCTAGTTTATATATTTATAATGTAATATGAATTTTAATTATGAAGGCTATAATCAAATAAATTGTTAGAATAAAATGTTCTTCAAAACAATATCTTCATTTTTTATGCCTTTAGGATTGAATTTGAATGCTATTTAAGTCCTTAATTTTCATTATATCAAAATCCATTTAATGCTTTTTAATGCCCTGTGGATACTTTAGATTTCGCAACCAGTGAGTGGACCATATAAAGTATCTTCTTTGTATAACATCAAAATAACAAACACCTTTACGAACCCCTCAGGGCCCCACTTCCATTTGCACAGCTATTGTACACCCTGTATGAGCCTCTAACCCACCAGTGGTCTGCAGTCTAATGTTGCACCTGGCTGAGAAATGCCCATCATAACACAGCTGCCATCGCTCTGCATTCCATTAGCAAGATCCCAAAGTAGCTGTGCACGGTTGGGCCTCAGAACACCCATGATTATGCCCTGTTTCACTCTATATAGCCAATTAGACCAGTCCTCAGTCCATCACATTTTTGCTGCATGCAGCCATCACTAGCCCTTGTAATAAGGATAGGATTTGTTCCTTCTTTGGTGTGAATCAATCAATGAATGCTATTTACATATTTGCATTTACATAAATATTTACACACACCACACTAATTTAGTTCCCCAGAGTGACACAAGTACCCATGAGTCAGTGAAAATTCAGGTTGAAGCCCCCACTGGAATAGAAAAACAAGCACAGACAAAAAAAAAAAAAAAAAAAAAAAAAAACTGTTTGGAATAATATGATTTTTTTTTAGAATTAGCATTATTATCATTTTTGCTAAGGCTGTATTTAAAAACAAAATCAAAAATACAGTAATATTCTTAAAAAATAATATTGTGAAATATTATTCACATTTTAAATAACTGTTTTTCATTGTAATATTATATATTAAAATGTAATTTTTATTGGCATATATGAATTTTCAGCATTACTCCAGTCAGTCTTTTTAATAATTCACTAATAATAATAATTGGTAGTATTATTAATGAGCACCTAAACTGCATATTAGAAGGATTTCTGAAGGATCATGTGACACTCAAACCTGGAATAATGATGCTGAAAATTTTTCAAAAAGTTTTGCATTACAGGAATAAAAGTATATATATATATATATATATATATATATATATATATATATATAAGAGAACATCCATTTTAAATTGTAATAATTTTAACAGTTTTAGTGTGATCTTATTTTCAAACTTTTGACTGGGAGTTCATATGTATTCAAACTGATGAATACAGATGAAAAAATATAAGACAGATGTTTGCCTCTACAAATTAGGTCGGAAATCAATCTAATCCACAGGCAGAGCACTGCATATTGCAAAGCAAGTAACGCTATGTTTACAAATTTATGGATTACAAAAATATAATAATAATAATGTCACCACCTTGTATTTTGGGATTAAAGAAGATCAGACATTTTAGCAATAGCCTAGAGCCAGAAGACCTTCAACAGACAGTCTTCTATTTCAAGATTTGACCTGATGGTTATTATGTCATGCACTGCTCATCTTCACCAACTGCCAACTAACGTTACAGCAAAGAGGCTTCACGTAACAACAGAAACGTTTCTTATATAATTCATTTTCAATCAAGTAAAGTAACGTTAATTATAAAGACGCTTGAGCAAAATCCAGCGTCATGAATCACTACAGAAACATACATGACTCGGTTTCCGACCGACACAATAACCGTCTGCTTCGTTTGAGAAAAACAACACGAGACGCGTCACATTTTCACCTTCAAACACACAGGCTGTTTCTGACGCATTTGTACTCACCCAATCCTAAACCCAAACCCAATTTCGGTTGCTCTTCGACTCGGATAGTTTGACAGATGTGTCAAATTTGGGCTATATCTCTATGTATCGTTTTAACTTTGCAAGAGTGTCCGTTTCTTCTTCGCTCATGTCAGCGCCATGACTCCGCATCATAAGAGACCCTCATTGGACACTCGTGCACCAGTTACACGGTGACGTGATCTCAAGTTTGAGTGTCCAAACCAAACTGTTGAACCAGAGAATCTTGAACTGAAGTGAGGCGCATCCATTACAGTCAGGTTTACATGGCTCGCAGATGCACTGCAAGTCTTCTAATTCTCGTGGTTAGAGGATTTTATGTCATTTCTAAGTTTGCACTAAGAGGTTCCACTGACAAATTTTACAAAAACTGGGACCCTCAACTTAATTTTATCAAGTATAGCCTACACCATCTATCTTTGCTGATTTATAATATGCATATTTAATCAACCTATGGATCTCTTCATGTTTATGTGTCTTTTTTTAAAGAAAAACATATAAAGGGGAAAAAATGAATGTATACTTTTATTGAAATTGCTATTTATTTTTTTTATTTATTTTTTTAAACTGGGAAATGGAGGAAATATTCTTAGATTTCTGAATTTTATAAATAACCACCCAACAATATTTGCTAGAATATAAAGAGTGAGTTTTGGCCCTCCATAGCTATGTATTTACACACTTTCAAATGATGAATCAAAATTTTAATCAGATTGAACAATTTTGCTTTTTTACTGTTGATATGTTTTCTTATTTATTCTTGACTTCAAAGCAAAGGGATTATTTTATGCCTTTGTGCTTTTGATTTGAGATGCTGGGGCCCCCGGTGCTGTAAAATAATCTTTCTGCCAAGACTACGTCTTTGCATGCATAATCAGAGATAATGGTTTGAGTGAATGAATGGTTACATGGAAAAATAGAAAGCTAGTCTTTTTGATAAGAACATTTCAGAGAGGATTTTTAACATCATGATTAAGAAAATCTAAGATTAAGTTTCTCAGCCTTTTTAACCATGTTGGATTCTAAATCTGGATGTAGTGTGTGTGCTAACAGATTTGAAATACAAAATGTAATATATACGTGACTAATTGAATTATATGAGATGCACTGAGCAAGTCTAATCCTGAAGCAGTTTCATGCCAGAAATGCAAATTACTGTACATTTAATCAAGTCAAGTCAGTATTCAGCATCCTAAGGATATCCATTTATATATATATATATATATATATATATATATATATATATATATATATATATATATATATATATATATTATTGTATTCATTAGAATGCACCTTCAGATTACTTATTGCATTACAATCACCTAAAGGATTATTAGGAACACCATACTAATACTGTGTTTGCCCCCCGTTTGCCTTCAGAACTGCTTTAATTCTACGTGGCATTGATTCAACAAGGTGCTGAAAGCATTCTTTAGAAATGTTGGCCCATATTTATAGGATAGCATCTTGTAGTTAAGTTGATGGAGATATGTGGGATGCACATCCAGGGCACGAAGCTCCCGTTCCACCACATCCCAATACGCTGTATTGGGTTGAGATCTGGTGACTGTGGGGCCATTTTAGTACACTGAACTCATTGTCATGTTCAAGAAACCAATTTGAAATGATTCGAGCTTTGTGACATGGTGAATTATCCTGCTGGAAGTTGCCATCAGAGGATGGGTACATGATGGCCATAAAGGGATGGACATGGTCAGAAACAATGCTCAGGTGCAATACCCAATTGGCACTAAGGGGCCTAAAGTGTGCCAAGAAAACATCCCCCACACCATTACACCACAACCACCAGCCTGCACAGTGGTAACAAGGCCTGATGGATTGGACATTTTCGGTGTATGTGCACAATACTGTCTCAGACAGTAGTGAAGCCCCTTTTTTTTTGGATAGGCCAGGCTCATCTAAGAACTCCAGGGAAGATGTGCTTGATTCCTGCCGGTTCCATAGTGAGAGCGGCGGCCGGATACATTTTAGGCACGTTGTGTTGGCGTGAGTGCGTGACAAAAGACCGAAATGAGTGACTGTCACTCTCAAAGCGTGACACTTGAGAGCCCTAAAAACAAGTGGTCTAACATGAACATTAACTGTGGTGTATCCGCTTTCATTAGCTCAGAAAATGCTGACACTCCCATCTGAGAGAAAACGATTTGGCTCAGGCATCATCCTGCTGCTCTTCATTGATTAGCCATGACATTGATTGCATTTTAACGCGCTCACAGTTGATGTGGTGCCACATAAGAAAGTGCCACATAACTTTGATGTATTTAACCTTGAGAAGAAGACATTTTGCTTTTAAGCCAGTCTTGGAGTGCAATAATGCCTTGGCTGAGGGGAAGTGGACTGAAATTCACCCCGCTCAGACGACCTCATGGTTATTTCTCAGAGCTTTTGTGGGTTAGATTGTATTGCCTATCCATCCAAAGTGACTGTACTGGAACATACTACTCACAAGATGGAGCTATTTGTATATGTAATTGTTCTTTAGTAAAGAAATGTTATATTTATTTAATTTGTACTATAGCCTACTGGTAAATTCATATATTGACAAAATTGCAAGTGATAATTAATATTTATAAAATAGTATTATATAATTATTTTTATTATTTAAAAACAAGCTTTTTTACAATGTAAAAATATTAATCAACTGCACATCTGGACCTGGATAGGCTAAATGTCTAGCAAAAATCCAGTCACTGCATGCTTTGCATAACTGCTTGCCTCTCCTCATAAATCCAGTGTCTATTATATTCT
Source organism: Cyprinella venusta (assembly GCA_038021265.1). Taxonomy (NCBI): domain Eukaryota; kingdom Metazoa; phylum Chordata; class Actinopteri; order Cypriniformes; family Leuciscidae; genus Cyprinella; species Cyprinella venusta. The sequence continues at coordinate 17,842,539 of CM075883.1, read as the reverse complement.
CATTTCCACACTTCTTGGCAATGTTTAGCCTGGATTTACAGCTTTGCTTTAGGATACACTACCAGGTTTGCACATTATTCATAAGAATTAATTTAAATGTCCTCACCATAAGGTTTGGTATTAGTCATTTCTATAGTTGGATGATGTAGATGTACTGTAAAGATAGATTAGGTACTGCAGCGTAATGTTACTCTATTATCATTCTACTGAGCAGAGCAGTGGGGAAAAACACCACTGTCAGACGGTCTGAGCATAAATTATTGATACAACTGTTAAATCAGAGTGTGGTCGTCGGAAATGCCCATAAACACTTCACCAGACGGGGAGAGCAGAGAAAGGGATGATTTTTTCACAGTATGCACATAGAAACAATCATAACACTGCATTCAGAATTGTGTGTGTAATACACACTTGGCAAAAAATAACAATCAGGTTCAGGAAGTAGAAACTAACATCTATTATTACACTGGTCCTTTGAAAATCGTGGAATTAGGCAGTCTGATATTTACTAATATTCACTGTTGTTCATGTCCAACAGACTCGCTCTTTTTTTCCTCTCTCTCTCATACATATATACAGTATATATATATATATATATATGTATACAATAACCAAAACTTATATTAGAAGGTAATTTATATTGTTTGGTTTTTAATTGAATTTTCTTTATTTTTTCCCCCTGTTTGTTGTGGCTTATTATAATGAATATAACAATAATGAATGATAATGAAATTATGTCTTTACAATATTATTTTAATATGTTATTTTCATTTTCAAATTAAACCAACAAACAGGGCTCAGATACAGCTATTGACAGTTGTTTATAGTCATATAGTACAGAGGTAAGAGGAAAGGTTGTTAATACAGAAACAGAATTAGTTTACTGTAATTTAGCTTTTTCAAGAATGGGCTCCAAGAAAGGAAAAATGTGTCCATTGACTAGTGATACTGACATAATACTAATTTGTATTATGGATACCACATCATTGACCCATACCTGAAAGGAAGGAGGAGAGGGAGACTTCCATCCTTTCAATATCAGTCTCTTGGCAACCATCAATCCCAGTTCCGCATTATAGTTGGAATTGTCCTTGTTATTTGTGAGCAGCCAAAAATAGCAAGTCTAGGCTTGGGCTAAAAGGGGCTCTAATATGCTTTGGAGTACCAGTCTAATATTTTAGACCAAAAGTTTGCCAATGAAGAGGAGGTCCAAAAAGCATGTGACAGCGTACCCTCTGACATAGGCTATTACATGTCTGTACATTATTAATTGCATATTTAGTATAGCCTTAGAGGCCTGTGGTTGTCATTTCAAGCTGACAGAGATAGATTAATAGACAGACTAATAGATTCTAACCTGTACTCATAAATCTCCAGGGAAAGGTTTATCATCAGGTGATGCTCAAGGGTGTTGCTTAGAATTCAAGAGGGTTTTCTGAGGACTGCCTTGACTGTCTGAGCAGAAAAAGAAAAGTAGTGTTGTTGTATTTCACATCCTTTCTTATTATATCCCTGAATTTATATCTTTACATTTTCTAGTCAAATCTATGTTCGGAGTGTTAATTAATCATGAAGGAAAGTTATAGCCCCAAATTCTGCTATAAATACTTCAGTAATTATCATGCTGAGATCATGGAAAATCAAACAACAGTACAGTTGTTAAAGCTCGTTTATTTTCTTTTTACAAACCATTAGCGGCTATTCTTCTCATTATTCAGACAATTGTCTAATTTATTCTCACCTCTCGGAGTATGCTAAAGCTTTCCACATTTGCTATTATGCCATTTATCAGTGTTTTATCCTCATATTCACACGATTAACTATTCGGGCCTGAGGTTTATTCTCCTACTTTAATTTGGAAAATTATTCAATTTAACTGGTGACCCAATGGAGGCTAGAGACTGATCATTTCCATGTGAATGTGCTGGCTTTGGGGACATGGAGTTAGCTCCTATAAGGCTTCAACTTAAATACTGTGTCAGTTAAAAGAAGTGCATTCATCTTTAGTTGGCAGCAAAAAAAAAAAAAAAAATCAGTTCACAGCTGCCCTTCACCTTGAAGCTGAATGTCATGTGCTTGTTTAGCTGGTGTTTTGTCATTGTTTTTATCCTGATTTAAAATGGTCTGGGCCCACAGTATCAGGTCAGAATTTTTCTTTCTCTCTTTCACTGAGAAAAACGATCATAAATTTGTCCTGTCTAGTTTCTGAGACACTATTATCTTTGCTGTCCCATCACTGATTGATGAGAGTAGCAATAACTGTAGCACTTTTTTGGTTTATCATGCTCATTCATTCATTTAGAAAATGTTTGTCTCAACCTAGTTCGAAGCTGAAAATAACGCAAACATTTGAACAGTTTAAAATACTGTACATTATCATTCAAACAGGTTTTTTACTGTTTTTTTTTTTAAAAAAGACGTCTTTTATGCTTACCAAGACTGCATTTATTTGATCTAAAACAGAGCTAAACAGTGAAGTATTACTACAATTTTAAAAACTGAATTCTATTTTAATATAATTTTAAATGTTGTCTTTGCTGAACCTGTTCCTTTCTTGACAGTTTTTGGTCTGTTTTTCCAGTTTTCAGTTCTGTTTTTCTCTTAGATTATAGGTTGAAAACTTGATACTTGACAGGTATCAATTTTCTTTCTTTTATAATGAGAGGATTTCTCACAGCATACAAATATAAATAAACAAAATGAAATTTTGCTTGTATGCTTACTGTGCAAATTGATATTTTCAATTGTAGTCTATTTAATTACAGCTCAAAAAGAGTTGTTGACCGAACATTATTCTTTATGTAACAATTTATCAAACACCTGAAGAATGTGTTCCATAAACAACTATCCCATTTTTGAACTGATTCCAAGGATCTGCAGGCAACATTGTGGGTTTCAGAGAGATAGTTTCAGTGCAGCAAGAGGAAAGTAATGAAGCGCAATACTCTTGGAGTCATTTTACAGAATTCTGCATAAAAATGGATTCTAGATATTGTCTAATGTCTGAGAAGAATAAACGTCCTGTAATACTGTAATTAGTCTTTTATCATAGGCCATTTGGCATTGCCTCTCATTTGGTTGTTGTTTGTCATCAACCCCTTTGAGTCTTAAAATACCACAATGGATTCTCTGTGGGTACTATTCATCCCCTAAATTCAATTATTTTCAGCACATTTAAAAAAAAAACTGATGTCGTGTCAACTCTCATGTTGATTAAATGCATTTCTGAGATAAAGGGGTTAAAGGAATAGGTCACCCAAAAATGAAAATTGTCATTTATTTACAGCATGGCATTCTAAACCTGTATGACTATATGATTTTCTTCTGTGGAAAGCATAAAAGATATTTAAGATATGTCTCTGTGTTTTCTTTTGTGCACACAATAAAAGTCAAAGGTGTCCAAACCAGTTGAAATATTCTTTAAAATGTCTTCTTTTGCGTTCCAAAGAAAGAAAGTAATATAGTCTATGTAAGTAATGACCTAATGAAAAATTTCAGGTGAACCATGCAAGTAATTCACTGTTAACAACTGCAATTAAGATGTGTTTTGGTCAATCTGATCGCGAGTGGATGACGCTAAATACAGGACACCGAGGTCTACGTTTACATGACAACGATGTACTGAAAACGGAAAAGTTTTTCTTTTGCTTTTTTCACATACAAACAACAACGTTGTCAAAACAATCCCTGTTCACGTGGATCTGCGAAAATGACTAAAAACGCTCTATTCTGCTGCCAGGCCAGTAGTTGGCGATGTGAATAAGAAACACTACGCACCTATGGGCTGAACATGTAATACGCACGACGTCACCGTTTTCACGAATTCTCGTTTTTGTCGTTTACAATAACGGTCATGACTGAATTTACTGTTAGCCCAGTTAGTGGATGAACACAAGGCCATAACTCACTGTCATCCATTGTCTGCAACACATTTCTTCTCCCTCTTTGTCTTTCGGCCATTTTCTCCTCTGCTAAAGAAATTCTTAAGCCTCTTAAAAGTCCTCGTCCGTTCTCCTAACAACTGTGACCTTACGACCTGAAACCCTTTCTAGACACTTGACATGCTAACATATGGTTTGTGAACTATATGTTAAGTCTGTATCTTGAGGGTGTTCTTTGTTCTGTTCAGTGAATGAATCAAGTCCACATTTACATTCATCACACATAGATGCCTGAAACCCTTGTCCTCTGAGACATGTACTTGATTCAATAAATCTAAATCAGCTGATTTATGAGCTTCCTTTGGCTCTCTCTGTCAGCTCCTCTGTAGTTATGGCAGAATAAGAAATAAACATCATTTGCAAGGCTCTACTGACTCTAGGTTCGGACTTTAGTTTTTCCAACTGAATACCTCTAGTGTGTCCAATTGGAGTCTAATCATTTGTGAAATGGCACAGAAATGATTTCACATTAGGACCACTAGCGCTTACCTTCCCTCGCAGAGGAAAAGCATTTATTGCATACATCTTCATTTTGTCACAAATGCATTAGGTTTCATTAGGAAAAGGCTGTTTACTCCTGTTCCTTGGTTACATTTATCAGAATCTGTTCTTTTATTTAAACAGAAGGGAGCAACGGCCTCCACAGAGTGCCCAGAACTCGACAGACGTTCATCCATCCATTTACCCTTTATCCAACGCAATCAATCATCCTGTTGGCAATCGAAGGAAAGGCCAGCACAGCATTACTCATTACTACAGTAAGCGACTCTCAGCGCTACATCGGCACAAGGTTCAAAAGTAAACTGAAATGTGAAAACTTCAGGAAGTGAGTTAACTTTCAACTGGGTCACGTTATTTGATTTCTAGAAAGGACAGTGGGATTATAAAGCAAATGAAATACTAGAGGAATAATTTAATTTAAAGCCAAATATATCATACGTCTTCCCAAATTCTAAATTTCCCATGGTTGGAAAATGCATTTTACAGGTGTTTCTTTGAAACGCAATATACTTTTTAAATGTTTGGAGTAATAAGAAAGAAACTTTTGTTTTATTCAGCAAGGACGCATTAAAACGATCGAAAAGTATGTGCTGAATAAAAAATCTTTTGATGTCAAATATTAAGCTGCATATAAATATATCAAAATGGAAAAAAGTTATTTTAAATTATAATTATATTTCACAATGCTGACTGTTTTTGCATTTATCAAATAAATGGAGCCTTGGTCAGCATAAGAGAAAAAAAAACATTTAAAAAATATGTCTTTAGTCCATTGAAACCACAGATGGCAAAATCTGAATATATATATATATATATATATATGAAAAAAGCAATATATTGCTCCAAAATGTTTTAAAGAGCTTTTTCCATGCAGATATTAATGCATAGAATGAATTTATCCATCCTCTAACAATGTAAATTAGGATATCTGTAGAATATATTCTTTTTAAAGTGAAAGTCCATCATCTGTCTTTATTTTGCTCTTGGCTATAAAGACCAGGCTGGTCAACCTCTTATTTCCCAGCACTTTTTGGCATTTTCTCAGCGTATATCTGTGCACCCAAGGATGAAACTCTCTTGTCAGGTTTTGAAATTCAGTACAAGTCAATCCAAACCCCCTCAAATCAAAGCCTAAAAATGTATGAAACAAGAAAGTAGCTGCAACGGCAGGGTGTGCCTTATCAGATCATATCTGAACAACCTTTGAGATGAGCCAAGAATGCTTGACTGTGCTTAATCTGGTTCTTCCGTGGCAAAATTACAAGATATTACTCCCCAGGAGGCTTTGAGAACCACATGTCCCTCACAGTCTGAAGAACAGGTTTGCCTCACCCTCTGGAGGACCCTTCAATTAGCTGTCCCATCACAAGGCAGCTGAGCAGCTGTGTCATTAAAATGGAGCCTCAGTGGGCAGAGAATAAAGCCAACTGATCATTAAGAGAAATAAAGTGCCAGCGCTGGGGCTTCACATGGACTAAAGCACTTTGAAGAGGCTTCTGACTTTGGAACAATTGCAGATAAAGCCACACAGCTTGAGAAGTTGTCTGAAATGTATTTTTATGCACTTGCAAAGTGTCTCAAATTCAACTGCTATCTGTTTATGAATCGATATGCAATTCAGACCAAATATGCTTTTCAAGAAATTGCTAAATGGATCTGTTTTTCCAAATTTTTTGATTGTTACTATATCTTAATGAAATCTCAATTTATAATATGTTGATTATATGATAGTGTTAACGCTACACTTTATCTTTCCTGTCAGTTCACCTCAGTTGAAGACATTCAATTACAACTCAACTCCTATAGCAATCTTTTCCCATGTAATTCACTTTCATGATGAGGTTTCTCGCTCTCACCCACAAAACTTCACACTCCATTTGAACTCTGACTCTGCTTTCGGTCTTTATTGTATTTCTGCTTGCTCTCAAATCACGTTCTGCCTGCAGCTCTCCAGAACATAACGGGGAAAGAAGAAAGCAACAGCCTGGCTCAAAGTCATGTGTACTTAAGATAAGAATTAAAACGATGCTAACTGTGGCCAACTGCTGATACGCCAAATTATCACACACACTGTGACACCATACAATGAGATTCAATAGAATTATGTGTTGTTAACAGGTATCAGGAGTCTTTTTTTATTTCCTAACATGAATATTTCCAAAAAAGTGTCATTTCCACCGCATCCATAATTTTTTTTCTCTGCCCAAGGGACACAAAGAGAGTTGAAGAAACACCCATAAATATTTATGATTTGTACAAAGGTTTAAATTAGGGATGCACAATATATCGACCACCATATCGGTATCGGACGATACATGATCAGTGTATCGTTTAATGTTATCGTTATGAGACCGATAAGAAAATTTGACCAATATATTAAAGCCAATAAATAATGGAACATTTTCTTCAGCTGAGACACTTAAGATGTGCACTGTTTTCCATGATGTTTTTGAATTATTTGAAATATGATTGGAACCATTCAAAAAAAAAAAAAAAAAAGGAAAATACAGTTAAATACATCATGCGCAGGGCAAATTTGTTATATAGGCTACATAAAATTATAATGAGAACATTATAATTCTGTGCTTAGGGACATGGATTTTAATGTTGAGAGTTTTATTTTTGAAATCAGGCTCTTAAATTTTTATTAATAATTTGGATTTAGATTTATCGGCCAATATATCAGTTATCGGCTTTCAAATATTAAGAATTATCGGTTATCGATATTGGTTCATATCGGTGCATCCCAAATTTAAATATGAACGCGAGTTATTTTTGAAAGCTGTTGGTGAATTTAATTGGCACAGGTAGGTTAAGTTTTCTGCATGACCTCTTTCCTCTGACATTTCTCTTTGCTCTAGCGGCTGGGAAACTGTATCTGGGGGTTATCTCTCGCCTTCTCAGTCTATTTCTGTATGTGACTGCAGTTAGTTGTATGACCTTTTGCTAGATGTCATCCGAGTGTTTTGGTTGTGCAGTTGTGGTAAATGGCAGCATCTAGAACTTTCGTATGCCTGCCTTGCATTCATTTCGAAGATGTCCTCCCAAGTCGTTTTTGTTGTTTAACGTTTGTAGAATGCATCAGCCAAACTTAAAGGGGTCATATAATGCCATTTTCATAAGTTAATTTGATTCTTCAGGGTCTAAATGAAAAGTTTATAATATACTTTAATTAAAACTTCTCATTAGTATTGTAAGAAAACTGTAAGAATTGTGATGCTTATCCGAGTGAAACGTTTTCTCAAGAAAAAAATGTACAGTAGGGATGGACTTGAAGTTATTTTGATTAAAAATTACGAGGGCACATGAATAAAAAAATGATGCATGGATATATAATTTGTTATGATTTTTTTTTTTAAAAAAACATAACTGCTCATTTTGATTTCATGGTGACTTTCAGTTAGCAGTCATGGTCACCATAACCATTTTCAAATTAAATCAAGCCGCTCTGGTGGGCCAAGAGATGGTGTTGAAAGTTGCATTTATCCACACAGAAATAAATCTCCCAACCCTGCGTCACAGCCAAACATCACATCATTCCACCTGTCTGGTTTCAAACATTGAGCGACTGCTTTTAGACACAGCACAGCTGGAGAGAAAGCTGCAAAACCGAGCTCAGTAATACCTTTATTTAGTGCACTGATCTGAGAGCAGCTGCACAGACTATCTTTCAATCATTACTTGTGGTATTTGAGGGTCAGCTGCTCCTAGGTCATTATAAAGTCTTTGTCACTCTTGGTAAGAACTTGTTAAGAAGTCTACTGTGGTGCACTCATACTCAGAAGACTCTCGCTGGCTGACCGCACAGCACCCCATCATTTCCCTGTTCGTCTAAGGCTTTTAGTAAATGGTCCATTTACAGTCATGGTCCAAATTAGGCTGGAGACTTGGGAGAAAAGTTTTAGTTTTAAAGTTTTAGAACTTGTTTATGCTTGTATGGACATGAAAACAAATTTCAGCAACAAAAGCCAGGTTAAGAAGTTTAGAATAAAGGACTTTTTAAAAAGCCTTAAAGACATTTCTCTACAATGATTCAAACATCAGACTATTTAAACAGCACAGACATTCTGACCAATGAGACATGTTGTCCAGACAGCATGTAATGGTTCGAGAGATATTTGATTCGTTTAACAGACAGAAAGACAGACGTTTCTGTAATTTATAGATAGATAAATCAATACAATTATTTAAAATGTAAAGTGTAAGATGTTATTAAATCCTCAATCCCTTGGCAGTTTTGAAATCAATGAAATGAGTCACCTGAACAAACAGGCAGCGTGAAGTATAAATCTGAGATGGCAATGACACACAGCCTTGAATTAATTCCACATCCTCAGTTTGGCTTGCCGGAGATGCCTTGCCAAGCCATATTTGAGTCAGACAGGTAAAGGAGTTTTGACATGCTCTCTCGGTGTATCGCTCACCGCCTCAGGTGAAGCAACGATGCGACAGGACATTAATGACAAAGTAAATATGGAGGGAGAGGGTAACTACTAGTTGATCTTTGCATTGTTATATGATCAAATAAGAGCAAAAGCAGCTAAGTATTTGATATTAGCCTGCAGACAACAAAACAAACAATGCAGAAATCAAGAAAATTGAGACCATTACATTATGATTTACTTTTAATCTGTTTACAGAACAATTGTATTCTTCGAAGATTTATTTTAAAGTGATAGAAAGCTATTGAAAACCTGACTTCGTCTGTAAAATTAATTTAAATGTAAACTTCAAAGCGAGATTGGTTGCTCGAAAATGGACCCAACAGGTGAGCAGTGTGTGTCCTCAATATCAGCCTCAGACTTTGAGGGTAATGTTCAGTGTGTGTGTCCTCTCTTAAAGAGCAGCGCATCATTTGCATTCCCGTCTCTGTGATCTCCTGTCGGATTAAATCAAAGTTAGCCTCGGATTTATGTTGCTCTCTTTCATTTTGCTCTTATCAAAAAGGTTGATTGTGTTCAACCTGTTTCATTTCAGACTGAAATGAAAGCACTGTGCAGGGAAAGAAAAAATCCAGTTGCATCTGTTGCTCACATGCAGCTCTGATATTAAGAATATGAAACATTATCTTATAGTGTATATTTGTGCAAATGTGACTTTGATTTAGTTTCATGCTCGTTAAAAGATTAATTGCACCCATATGCGTTTGCATATGAACGTTTTATATTGCTTTAACCGCGTCATCCATTAATGCTTTTTTAAAAGTTTTTATTTTAAATATTACTATTATAATATTAATTATATTTATATGCTAATAAATAATACACCATTTCATTTTGTTTACTGATAAACAAGTGTGTTGGATTATCATTTGGTGTAACATCTGGGTAGTGAAGCCAAACCAGTTCAGAACCACTGATCAAGATATAGTAGCGTGAAACAATTTTTGTGCTAACATGAATTTGTATTCTTGAATGTACCTTCTTAAATCACTTCCACATTAAACCAATCACTTACGTGTAGTGTTTAATTTAAATAAAGCTTAATTTCAGACTCAGCTGGAAATGACACACTATATTGGAAATATGTTCTGTCCTCCAAGAGGAGCCTATTAAGGGAGATTAATTAGCATGCAGGCATGGTGTTTGATTACAGGGTTCAGCATGTAGTCGAGATGAAGGCTCATGTTTTATGTGATCAAGAAATGTTCAACAGTAATGAAAGTATGTTGTGTTGGAAATGTGATGCTTTGATAAGATGATCGCGGATACCGCTGCCCTCGTGTCCTTTACTTCCTCTGAGGTTTAAGAGGCTGATGGAGAAAATGATAGAAAATCCAATAGGTTACTGTGTGGATCACTGTAAGCTTAAAGACTGCATGCATGTCCTATGGGGTTGGGTTATTTGCTGAATGTCAGGGTTATATGTCTAATTTCCCATTTTTAAATGGATTCATAGGGCCACAAATTAACTACTAGGCATTGTATTCCTCCATTTGAATAAAAAAAATCGGCAAGTTTATAAATGCATATCTCTTTAATCTGTGCTATTACACAGCTCTTGATTAGCATGATTTGAATAAGCAGCCTCTTATGGCATGCGACAGCCAGACAGAAAAGTTTTGCACCTGCAGGTATGGCCGTGTCACTTCAGAGACTCATCACTGCTGATTTCCACATGGACGAATTCCAAACTCTTGGAGTTAACTTTACTTATCTCAACTAAAAATCAATTTGGGGTATTTTCTGGGTCTAAAAATAGGACAATGATATGACAGAATTTGGTCATGATATGACTTTTTAATTTAATAATTAAAACGGGTCATTTTTCCTAGTAGTTTATAAATATTTCCATTGTATTTGGCAAGAATAGACCACTTAAATGTCATGACATTTGTTTCCGAGGCACTTGAGTACAAATTAAGTTTGATGCTATTGACATTCAGATATTTAAAATTCTTTTTGTGTGTGATCCACACACAAACTTGACATTGTATGCATTTGGAATGCCATGAGGGTGAGTAAATATTGGCAAAAATATATATTTTTAGGTGAACTATCTCTTAAAACATGGCAAAAGGGGATGATTATGAGAGAAAGAGTTGGATTTTTACAGTGCAACATAGAGTGAGAACACCATATTGATCTGTTCATTCAAGTAATATGCACTTTTTATGAATTGTTTATTAAATTTGATTACATTCCCCGTTGAGATGGTTGAAATCTTGTTTAGCTTGTCTGCAGCTGACTGAAAAAACTGTGTCTCAATGTTTCTCTCCAGATAAAATGCTGAGTCCTAAGATGTTGAATCAATAATCAATTTTAATTTAAAAGCAGGTCCTAGCAGCTTTGCGAGTTATGCCAGCTATGAAAAATTATAAAAATCTGAAAGTTAAAAGAATATTTCACCCATAAAAAAAAATCAGTCAGTCACTCACCCTCATACGTTCCAAACCTGTGAGACTTTTGTTTATCTTCTAAACACAAATGAGGATATTTTAAATCTGAGAAATTTCTGTTCCTCCATGACAGTCCACGCAACTACAGTACCACTTTGTCGCTTCAAAAAGTTCATAAATGCATTGCAGCATGAATAAATAATGAGCTTATGATCAGAGGTAATCTGTTTGTCACCATTGCTGAGATTCATACGCTAATTCTTGATGTCTGTGTGTGCCTACATAATATAATTTCTGAAGTTATCTTTTTATTGTTTTGATCATTTGGTTTCATTGAAAACACTAAAAATATGACGTGAGAAAGTGATTCAGGTCAAATGATTGTGAAATAATGATTATGAGTTCCTAATTCATCTGTGACATCAGTCTGTTTTTCCGATATTTTTGTTTAAAAAAAAATGTGTAATTCTACTCATTTTAAATGGTTAACTTTTAAGTAAGTTAAATTTAATCAATAATATTGATTGTAATCTGTTGCCTCAATTTTATTGATTAGATTTAACATATTCAGTTGAATTCATTTTTACAGTGTACAATTAACAGATTGAATTTAGGCTTTTATTCACATATATGGAGGGACGGAAATCTCTCAGATTTCAAACAAATATCATAATTTGTTTTTGATGAAAATCGAAAATCTTAAGGATTTTGTAATAACGTGAGTAAATCATGACAGAATTTTCTTTTTTTTTTTTTGTGAACTAACCCTTTAAAATATCAGATTGTCCAGCAAGTACAATGTTTTTGATTAGTGGTTATTAAGCTGAAATTGGACTGTTGTCTAAAGCTGTATTGTCTAAAACCCAATGAAAATCTAAAATTCACTTCTGTTTAGACTGTAGGCAAGAGGCTTAGATTGCGTCAATAGAGTGGTTTGAGTTGCTGAAGGAAATTAGTAAAAATGAAGTAGCATGAATAACCGAAGTGTCACCTCAGCCATTCCTCTGTGGCAGAGTCTCTAATGCCTGTCATCTCTCGCTTTTCACAATCAGATCAGTGCAGCCAGAAGAAATAACAATCTAATGAAGCAGAAATTAGAGGAAGATGAAAACGTTTATGTGAGCACCTGCGTAACCCTGTGCGTTCAGTGGAAAATATAAATTGGTGATTTTGATTCACTTAGTTAATCTTCAACTTTGGACACTTTTATGTCAGGTTTGTTTTCATAAAATATTTCAAACCACAATAAAAAATAAAATTGCCTTAATTTATCTTTGCTATAAAACTGCCTTAATTCTTCGTGGCATAGATTCAATGAGGTACTTGAAACATTCCTCAGAGATTTTGGTCCACATTAACATGACAGCATCATGCAGTTGCTGCAGATTTGTCGGCTGCACGTCCATGATGCGGATCTCATGTTAAAACACATCCTAAAGATGCTCTATTGAGATCTGGTGACTGTGGAAGCCATTTAAGTGAAGTGAACTCATTGTAATGTTTAAAAAAAAAGTTAGAAGGTGAACCGAGGGTGGACCCCCTAAACCTGCATTGTATGACTGATAGACAACAACGGTTTGACCAAAAATATCCTCTCATTATGACCATTGACACCTGTGAAATAAAGACACCTACATCTTGGATGCCCTTGAGGTAAGCTAAAACATTTTAAAAAATTAATTTCAAAGTGAACTATCCCTTTAAGTGTAATATCATCAGTTTATATCATAGAACATATATCATAATGTTAAAAAAATGCAGTTCTCATTACTGCTGTAGTCATTTTTAGTAATTTTTAGTGGGTTGACATTATTTACAGTGTAGTTGGACCAAGAATATTGTATTTTTTTATTTATTATTGCGGTTTAAATTTCATTTTTTGTTGTCTATTATGTGAAACATGAACTACATGTCTATAAATATCATTGTTTGATATATGCATGTGTGTATATCTTTATATCTCTGTTTTTCCTTACAGATACAAAATCACCCATAACACTGATTCCTCTTGGCAGTTGATTTGCAAGTTAATACGGCTGTTTACTTAGTGCTCTGAACATATTAAAATCCCCATATATCACATAGGCAGCGAAGACGTAAACGCAGTTAACTACAAACGGCCGCATTTAGTCACAGTCATCATGAAACAGAAATTGAAGTAATGAATCTCCCAAATAGTTGCTCAACAGAAGCATCATTAAAGTCTCACAAATGGTACATATTTACACAAACACACAGGGCCCTGATCTCTAAAGACAGACTCAGAAGAGGAGGAGGCGGCGCTCAGGGACACATCGACCTGAGAAAAACAAGCCCAATGGTCATAATGAGAGGCTATTCATTACAGGGCGCAGGGATTGATGTGGGGCGGGGGCACGGAGAGCAAAAAAAGGGGCTGAAGGAGGCAGATGCTCAGCGCTTTATAATCACAGCCTCCCTTCTGCACCGCTGGACTCATTTTGTTGCATTTCATTTGTGGATCTCGAGATTAAATGTGATGCAATAACGCGGTCTTTTGTATACCTGGGGGCGTTAGTGAATCATTAAGCACAGCACAGCACACACACACACATTTGCATGATACACATAAATGCACAAACAAAACTGTCTCACACACACACACACTCTTGCACACGCACTTGAGGAACAATAAGAATCAGCAGCAGGAGAAACTTGCATTTGGAGGGGGTGTGTTCAGATCCAGCTGGAGGAGCCAGTAACACAGAGGATGTGTCAGGGAACATGACTGCTGCCGGAAAGGGGCATGACATGATCTGTCAGAAGGCAGTGTCTCTCATAGTTGACCTCTGTATGCAGGACAGCCCGCGGCTGGACCCCGACACCTGTGAGGAGTTCCTCTTTCTCATCTCCAATCAAGAGGTCAACCACAAAGATTCGGGTAATGACGATTCTTTTCCTTGAGATTTACAGTAGAGTGGATTATGTGGTTGTAGATGCTTATTTTCTGAATGAATTTCTCCTTTTAATCAATGATTTATTTTGGCTCAGAAATCATTGTGAAACAGAGCCTTTAATTTTACATGTTTTAAATGACCTGCTTTTAGTATAGCATCACTCACGGTTTGCATTGTGTGGGTGTTAGTGGGAATAATTATTTTAAGTCCAGAACTGCCAGCACTGCCAGCCAAATATTCCTATCAGACATTACAGTTAAAAGAATTACGTTGGCAATAATTGTTCAGTGGCCACGGGAGATAAAAATCATTTGGATTTTCCACAGATTTTGAGCTGCTGCACTGTGACATAAACAATATGCTCGTGCTTTTATTAGAACTGTTGTATTATTATCAGATGTAGACTAAAACATTTCATCATGTGTGGAAGCCTTATCTGAAACCATTTTTTGTTGCAGGCATAGTTTTGATATGTTTTCTTGAGTTGGGGTCCTATAGGTCTGTAATTAATTTGTTCTCTTTTTAATGAACTTAAATGCAATTTAATTCATTTAAAAATAAATGTGACTTTTTTAGAGATGTAAAGGTGCTTGGAAAGTTTGGAAACATTGCAGTTAATTCATGAAATTGTTGATTATGAAAGGGCAAGAACATTTTTCTATAAAAAGCATTTAATTAAAAGCAACCCTTTTACTTTCAGCACTAATGTAAAATGCCTGCTGTTAATGTTTTCATATTTTTATATGTTTTTTTTATATATTTATTAACTTCAGTGTTAATATTTTAAAAGCATTGCATTAAAAGCAGCCTTTTTACATTTTTTTTTTACAAAACAATAAAACAATTATTAATATTTTATTTCTAATGTAAAAAGGCTGCTTCTATTTTATGTTTATTTATCTCAGTTCAACTTTTTTTTGAAGGTCTAATTACTTTGTCCTGTTCAATCGGTTTGCCTTGCAGCCAGACTGGGGGTATTTTTGGCTGGTTTTGTTTTTGACATTTCTGTCATGTCGATGTGTTGACAGACCCCTGCTTGGAAGAAATGTGTCATGTGAATGTAGACAAAAATCTTGTCACTTTGTATTAACCTCACTAGTCAAATCGAAGGCCTTCCAGCCCACCATTGGCATCCATGGCTGAGCCGTGGGGGCACTAAATGCCACGGCATGTTATTGGACCATCACTGTGAATCACTAGTGCCAGATAAAAGCTGAATAGGGGCTCTTCTGTTATTGTTGGGCAGATTTAAAGCCGAGTGTCGGGTTTACCTCAGAGGGAAATGTCAAGCAGCTTGCTGTGTTTTTTTGCATGGAAAATCTCAGTCTCATCATCGTGAGATAATTGTACGAGACGGTTATAATCATGCGTGCCTTGATAATAAAATGATGTTTTTGTACTATATTTGCTTATCACTTTGCAGCATTTCTTCCCGTGTTTTTGCTCTCTGCCAAATCATTGCGGTTCTGTAAACAAACCGGTTTTCAAATGTCCGATGCTTTGTTTTATACTGAGGCATTCGACATAAATTGGGGCAAAATTTAAACATTTAACAAAAAACAGTAACGTTTCTGTTTCAAATCCAAGATTTTTCCTTGTGCGAGTGAACACAAGGGGCTACCCTGCTATAGGTTATTTTGTAAGTGTTTCAACTGAAGCACAGATGCTGTTCAGGGATGGTAGGAGAGAGTGCGGTTGTGGATGATGGATGGAAAGCCCTGCACAATTCCATTAACAGTCAACAGATGTCTAAAGATGAGGTGCGCTCAGTGGAGAAAAACCAACACTCACCTCTATGAGCTTGCAGTGCTGTTTTAT
Source organism: Cyprinella venusta (assembly GCA_038021265.1). Classification (NCBI taxonomy): domain Eukaryota; kingdom Metazoa; phylum Chordata; class Actinopteri; order Cypriniformes; family Leuciscidae; genus Cyprinella; species Cyprinella venusta. Next base: position 17,826,526 of record CM075883.1, on the reverse strand, counting down.
ACTTAAAGACAGACTGACACCCTTACAGTTGTCCTTGTCCACAAGAAAACCCCATTGGAATGATGGATGGCGAATCACAGGTGAGGTGTCAGATTTCCACTTCAGCTCTAATTAGACTGTATCTCATTTTCACAATCCCATCCTCAGACTCCCTACAGAGGACATTAGCAGCAGATGATTATTCATTATGCACTGTGGTGTATTGTTTGAAAGGATGGAGAAAGTTTAGCATTGCAGGTGCAGGAAAAAGCAGTCAAAGTAGTGTAAAACAAGCTACTCTACATGCGTATACGCTTTCAATAATTCATGTGTTTCATCATGTCTTTTATAGAAAACACATTTTTTACCCCCCCCAAATTGGCTGGCAGCCATTTTGGCTCGGGAAGATAATAGACTTTTGCTGCAATGGTGTTAACGGAGGCAAATAGATGCTACGACAAGTCCAACAGCACTGGCTAATTTACATGATTATTATGTGTCGTTCTGAAACTAGGGTAATTGTTGCTGTGGTGGATGAGCGTGTGTTGTTGGGGCCTTAGCTTGAGGGGACTGGGGTCTGAAAAGAGAGAGGTGTGAAAACCAATCTGTCCAAAATAAATACATGCTGCAGCTGATGGGTACAAATAAAGAAACCATGTCTATACAAATCATTAAAACACCTCGTCCTAACAGTATAGTTCTTAGTTAAGCAACTTATTTATCGTAATACTCTTCAATAGTCTCTGGCCAACAAAAAGTAGCTGTTTTTTTTGAAAGAATCAGTGTTTTTGAACCGGTTCAATGATTCAATGCCACAGGATGTATTAATGCTCATCACAGCGATGAGTGAGGACTGAAGAGAAACACATTGTACCGTCTGTGTGTCCATACAGTATCAATATTCAGCCAACACCAACTGCACAAGAAGCTACAGGGTTTTGCTTGACAGATTAATGAAGGGAGGGAGAGGTCTCAGCTCCCTTATTGATAACTGGATGAGAACACTTTACTGACTAAATTCCACTGCTTTCATGGTTTCAAAGAATATAGATTTTTTTTAAAGAAAACAAATCAAGTCATTAGCAGTTACACTCTGTTGTCCTTTTTACACATGGTAAGATCCATCTCAGGTTATCCGATTACCAGTCATTATAACATGAGTATTACGTCCGTGTTCTAGGAAGAGAAAGACTACATTGTGCCTATATTTCCTTATATTAAATATCTCCTTAAAGGATATTTTTCCTCCAGTTTTTAAAAGTACACTACTGTTAAACTCAAAGCTAATGCCCGTATTTTAATTTCATGGGATCTTTAAACCATATATGGTGAAAGTTTTCAGTATCTTTGACACTAATTTGTTATACATGATCAGTTTTGTGTGCTCATTATTCATTGTTTTGTATAAACCCCATCAATCAATGCAAATACATTATATGGCATGTAATATGCTCCTTGTCAGTGTAACGCAAATGAGGAAGCATGTTTGGCAGCAAACTCTTCCTCTCGTTCTGTGTCGTGCTGCGTTAACAGACAGCCTGGGTGTTACGGTGCAGCACGAGCATCTGCTCCAACAACGACAAAGCTTTACAGACATTATCTTCCCTGTTTCCTGCATAAAGGCTCAGTTGAAAAAGCTGTGTTTTCTTGTGAAGTGTTATCTGGAACCCCTGCAGATATGCCCATCACAGTGGGGGCCGACATTATGGGTATAATGTGAACGAGCAGAACTGTAATACCACGGTACATCAGGGACAAAAAGAAAAATATCATAAATGAATTTTCTTGCACAAGAACAGAAGGATTTCAGTTTTTTTTGTTTTGCATGGTTTGTTTTTGTCTGACCTCATGAAATGGCTTTTCATCCATGTCTATAGCTTTGAGGTCTTCTGGATGTTTGTGTATTTCTAAAGGTTTGCAAAGGTTGTAAGTGTTATTACTGTTTACAGCTAAAACTAAACCATTTTAGTTTATTGAAATAAAGTTAAAATAAATAAAAAGAAACTAAAAAATAATGAAACTGTAGCCTATAATTATTTTTCTTAAAAAAACCCAAATATCTATTCAGTTTTAGTAATTTTGTAATGTAATATATCCAGTAAATAATACATAGATAACACTAGCAGATATACACATTAAAGTGCCTCAACACTGTTAAAAAAATATTTTCAAGATTTGTTATCACAACATTTTTTCTTTTGTCAAATCAACTTAAATAATTTATTTAGTTCAGATAACTTATTATTTTAAGGTTCTGATGATTAAATCAATTTCCTTCATTGTATTAACTCACTTTTTCCAGTTCAATCAACTTAAATTTTTAAGGCAACCAGGTTACTTAATTTTTTACATTAAACCAACAATATTTTTTTACAGTGCTATTGTTCATACAAATAAAGCTGTCTCCTAAAAGAAAGAATCGATTCTGAAAATATTGCAATTCCACTCTTGATTCCTGTTACATAACAATGTAAAACATTTTCTTAAAGGGATAGTTCACTTTGAAATTAATTTCTGATATGTTTTAGCTTACCTCAAGAGCATCCAAGATGTAGGTGTCTTTGTTTCCACAGTATTTTCAATTTTGACATTTTTCAGTCAAAACCATTGTTGTCTCAATGTGTCTCGTCCAGATTTACTGTTAATAAGGCAGAAAACAGCGCTAGTCAACAATTTGCATGACATCTTTAAATCTCAAATCAGAAAATTTGCCTGTGGGTACATAAACTATCTTTTACTAACTGTGGCAATCAGACAGTAATTGAAAATTTATGAAAGGATCAAAAAGCGTGCAAGTAGAATTTTGGCAAAACAGACAGATTTTATTTGATTATGCAAAGCCAATTGTTTATTTTAGAGCTGAATTTACAAGGGAGTTTGTTGACTTTACTATAAATGATACATCTGAAACTGTGCATTTGTTTGGCTTATGACTATCATAAAATCATTATAATCTCCACACTTTTGTACCATATATTATAATTTCATGCTTACTGGCCTTTGTAAGACATTTTTAAACATGCATGACTGCTTGTGACCTTTAGGTCACTTCATGAAATTCCAACATGCAAATTTAGAATCCACATAATAATTCATTTTCTCTCTGATGTCTGTCTTTCATAGCAAAGTAATCTAGTGAGGCGTGTAATTACTAACACAATAAGAGTACATTTTCATGCAATGTCAGTGATGGTCTTCATCGGCCTTCCTCTGCTTTAATGCTAAAAACTGGTAAAAACACAAGCCTCTTGTTCAGCAACAGCACAATGTCTGAAGCCTACTCCACTCATCTGTTTACGCACTGAGCCATTTCAGTTCATTAAACATCAAAACAGTTATATTGTGCAGCCGAACAATGAACAGCGGACCAAAAGAAAACTGTTATCTTTCCACACAAGCACTCATGTAATGACATTGTGGATAGAATTGAGTTTGGAGTGCACTCCGCACCAAAACGCAGACCCGCATTGTAAAAATTACATTTGTGAGTTGTGGGATGAGGTAGATGTAATGTAATTAGAAAATGTGTGATGTACATTGGGAAAAAAATGTGAAATGAATGCGCTAACCATTAAAACAGGTGCTGAAGGAGGTGAATAGGGTCGGAATACGAGACCCGCGCTGCATGTTAAACAGCCACGAGGAGTCATAAGTGGCATGAGTGAAGGGAACATTTTGCTCCAACTGTATGATATGAATGTCTAAAACGAAGTGTGTCTTTAAAACTAGATGCGATTTCTGCCCTGCCTGTCTCCTAAGGCCAGGAGCAATATCTTATTTATGGAGGCCCATTTCTGCATGAGTCAAATAACTTCTGATTAAAACGGTTTGGACTTTTATTTTAGTAAAACACAAATAAACTTAGAATTGAGTCTATTTGTTCACAGATATGAATTTAATTTTGTAACTGTAACTTTGTCTCAATAATTCCATCTTTAAATCTTAATATTGTGTATTTATTTGTTGTAATTGAGTAATGTCATCATTTTTTGTGCCTTTATATCTCACAATTGCGACTTTATTTGTTGTTACTGAAATTCTGTCTCACATTTGCAACCTTATTTTTTTGTTACTGAACAATTAACATTATTTGTTCTGACTTAATCTACTATTTCAACTTCATATTGTATCTCACAATTGCAACCTTACAGTATTTCTCGTAAATACAGATATCACAACATTTTAATATTGCTCCCTAATTTCTTGTAATTGTGACTTTGGAAGATATACAAAGTCCAAATGATCAGAAATTAAGTTGCATTTGTCAAGATATTCATATTGCACATGACTTTTCCATTTATGATGTTTTTATTATTTATCAACTTCAAATTTTCCTATTTTTTATTTATGTTTTTACAGAAACTACCTGCAGTTATTCACATTTTATATTCTAGTTTTATTACGTATTGTATATAGTCTATTCTAAGGGTATGTTTACACAAAAATGTTGTAGACACAAATTACATAATGTATAAGTTTTTGTCTGATTTTCATTCTAAGGATGTTAATCTTGATAATACTATTACTTTGTCTTCTGAGTAAATTTTATCTTCACAAAGCCAGAAACATACGCTGTAACCCCTCCACTGATATAAAGTCCCTTTTTACTTCCTTTAAGAAAATATCAAACCCTTTGAACACAGTTTTCGAAAACAAATATCACCATTGAGTCTGTTGTAAGAAACCTTTCATTTAAAAAGCCTACGTAATAGCCTACGCATGTGTATGACGTCACCATTTTCACAGATTCTCGTTATTGTACTTTACACAGAGATGAAAAGTTTGCATTTGCAGTCTTCAATTTTAAGTTGAAAACTGTGTGTTATGTAAAATTAAGCTAAATTTTCTCCAGGTTGTGCTGATGTAATACCAGTGTTGACAGATAAATAATATTTCTCCTTTGTAAAATCTTTAATGCATTCAAAGCAAACATTTTGATTGGCATATACCCCAGATTTCTGTCCAGAGAAGCTGTTGTAATTAGTGGATTGAGAAAATAGGATTAAGACTGCCTGAGGCCAACAACTTCAAAGTCATTGAATGAAAGATCAATCCAGAGAAGCTAGTGTAGATTAGCTGTACAATATTGACAATTTCTGCTGACTACTGTACTCTCTCAAGAATTCAAGAAAACAAAAACACTGCAAAACACTTCAAAAACCGTGTACCTGCTGTACTAGTCAATAACATGACTGTGATGTCTTAAGTCAAATGTAGAGAAACTGTAAAAAGAAATGTAAGATTACTGTCAAAGACTCTATAGCTTCCCTTTATTCTCAGTGACATTTGGAATCAGCAAGATTTGAGGATCAATAGCTAGATTAAGAGGATTATGCATTGTTCACTGTGTCATCCTTCCTTCCTTCCTTCCTTCCTTCCTTCCTTCCACCCATCCATCCATCCATCCATCCATCCATCCATCCATCCATCCATCCATCCATCCATCCATCCTTCCTTCCTGCCATCCTTTGTTCCTTCCTTCCATCCTTTGTTCCTTCCCTCCCTTCTTCCTTCCTTCCTTCCTTCCTTCCTTCCTTCCTTCCTTCCTTCCTTCCTTCCATCCATCCATCCTTCCTGCCATCCTTTGTTCCTTCCTTCCATCCTTTGTTCCTTCCCTCCCTTCTTCCTTCCTTCCCTCCCTTCTTCCTTCCTTCCTTCCCTCCCTTCTTCCTTCCTTCCTTCCCTCCCTCCCTTCTTCCCTCCCTTCCTTCCCTCCCTCCCTTCTTCCCTCCCTTCCTTCCCTCCCTCCCTTCCTTCCCTCCCTTCTTCCTTCCCTCCCTTCCCTCCCTTCTTCCTTCCTTCCCTCCCTTCTTCCTTCCTTCCCTCCCTTCTTCCTTCCTTCCTTCCTTCCCTTCTTCCTTCCTTCCTTCCCTCCCTTCTTCCTTCCTTCCCTCCCTTCTTCCTTCCTTCCCTCCCTTCTTCCTTCCTTCCCTCCCTCCCTCCCTCCCTCCCTCCCTCCCTCCCTCCCTCGTTCCTTCCCTCACTCCCTCCCTCCTTCCTTCCTTCCTTCCTTCCTTCCTTACTTCCTTTGCAAAATGCCTGGCTTGGAAATGGAGCTCTGGATTGTGCTTTCACACTAGAGTTTTAATTTGAGTGTTTATTTGCTGTGAAATTAATTGAACTGCCAATGAAACTCATTTGCTCATGAATGTGCTTTGCAGACAAACATTTCTGAAACACAATAGCGCAAATTCCCAGGGACATATAGCTTTGATCAGATCATGTACTGTGGGTAGTCCTATTATGGATCACATTTTTTCCGCCACAGTGCCCTTTTCAGATCATTTTCACAAGTGTGTGCTTAACCTCTTCTCCTCCTTTTAAGTGCGAGTGCCCTTTGTTAAGGGATTGGTGGATTTTGACAGGTTTTAACGCACTCCTGAAACATCTTAGAATATACCAATAGGATTTTGATTATACTTTTCAACATGCTGAGACTCTAAAGAATGATGCTTCAATCCTGAGCCTCTTTTGCTTTGAACCTCTCACCCAGAATCTCCCAGCAGGCTTCCAGGTGCTGTCAGATCTGTGTCACGCTTGCTGCCAAAGATGACCTGAGGTGTAGATATATGGCTCATTAGAGAGATGAATGGCATGTCCGGTGATGCCTGACTCTGAAGCCACAGCTTGTGAACGTTCAGAGCGCCACTTCCTCCTATTGAGTATGCAGGCATCGTTTTTCCCCTAGAGGGGCTTTTAAAAAGCATAACCGCTCATGCAGGAACTTGGTGTCGAAAAAATGAAAAATTCTGATATGTTCCTTATTGACGCTCAGAAAACCATCTCATTTGTCTTGAAAATACAACAAGCAACTTTCAGGCATCTGACATGTATAAATAAATGAGGCCTTTTTCTGCAAAAAGCTTGGCTTGTCAATGAAATTGCCCTACAGTGTCAGCCCTCGCATATGGTTATAGTTTCACAACTTAAGACTAAATGTTGCTTTTTATAAAGTAATGAGAGGTATTTTCATGTTTGTCTAAACCATCCTTTTAGATAAAGCGGAGGACATGCCCTGATTTCACAATACAATATTTAGGCAACGAAGACACCTTTTTCCTGAATAAATTGAGCAACAAATTAAGGAAAATCAATTTTATACCACAGTGCTGCTGAAATCACTCAGGGGCTCTTGTGTAGTGTTGCATACACAACGTGAATCAAAATATCTCTTTTTCATTAGGGCTGCTGTAATGGTTCCAGTTTGAGACACACAAGATGCATCCCTGGCGCAGAAGATAGCGGGAGGAAGGTGGTCCTACGGTTTGACCGCTCTCCTCGTTCACTTTGTTCAGCTGAATGCATGCCGATAGGGTGATGGTAATCTAGACGGAGCGAGGCAGGGGGGAACCGCTATCTCTCTAGCTCGGGTGAAGATAGTACTGCAGTGTGGTTCAAACCCCAGTTGACGCCGCAGTCTAAGGCTGGAGTGAAATTAAACAGCCATTAGAACATATAAAAGGCTGTTGGCTTGTCCTACACATGCTCTCTGTCCATCTTTCCAGCTGTCACCGGTCTCTTTAATCACTTTGTCACAACCAAGCTGCACAATGGTCCCTTTTCATCCATTGACACCTCCTAAACTCATTCGATCTCTCCTTTGCTGCCTGCATTCAATAAACACGTTTGATATTCATGAGTTCGCCTCATTAATATGCATGCAACAAACTTATGCAGCACCGCTGCTTTGTTATTCCAGTTAGATCACAGCTGTTTCTCAGGTGTTTTATATCTCTGATGTACATCGGCCCCCGTGACAGACAGGTCGTTGCCCTGCGTGTTGTGTATCGAGCCGTGCAGTGCAACACCACAGGGATAATGGGAGTGAGGAGAGTTTGTAAGTGTGCGTAGAGCTCGGTGAGGGATCTGCCCCCAGCCTTTCGCCGTATCTTGCTGACTGGCTTGCTCTCACTGCCATAGAAACGGGGTTCTTAAACGCGGTGGATGCTCATTCTGCTTGGGCGCTGCCGAGCGTGAGCATCAAAGGGATCAAGGAGGACAGGGAGAGCAAGAGTGAGAAGAAACAGACAAGTATTGGTGAGTACTCAAGTGTTGCATCCTTTTGGAGTAGTTTGCATTTGTTTGAATGGCTTGCAAAGATGGATTTGTGCATCTAGGGAGAAACAGGTTGCATGAGCTGTGATAGAGGGAAACAAAGAGGCTTCCCATACACGTGCTACTTTGATTTTTACCACTGTCTGAAGTAGTTCCTGCTGGAAAATCCAGATTATGCTATATTCAAATCTACGTTAAAATGCGTTTTTGAGCATCGTAGCTGTTTTTAAATCGTAGCTAAAAACAACCTAAGGTGGTCAAGCAGGCGAACCTGCTTTGACTAGCTAAAGACCAGTTTAAACAACTGGATTTCCCAGCAGGTGTCTCAATGTACGCATTTACTATGTGTGTGTGCACGTGCACGCTGCGTCCATCACATCAAAGCAGGGATGCAGTTGCTCCAGTGACATCAACTGTGTGCTCTTTATCGCTTCTATTTCATCTCTCCGGTTGAACGTCAAACACTTTGAAAGCAGATGACTTTTTTTTAATCTTTTGCCCTTTCAAAAGCCTTTGCTAATATTTAATCAAAGCGGTTTCTGCCCACATCACGGCCTCCGTGTGCGTTTTTTGTTGTTGCTGTTGTGTTTTCTCTCTGTGATGAGTTATTTCTATCTGCCAGCAGAGTACATACTGATCTGGCAGGTGAACTGCTCTCAACAGCGCACTGTGGTCCTGTATCACTTTGTGTGTTTGTTTGTGCGTGCGTGCGTGTGTATTAAGTGAGCAATCATAGCTGCAGGGATGTAAAACTCTCCCCCTCCCATCAATAATACTATCTTACCTGCTACACAGGGGATTCTAGCATCAGATTGAGTTCAAGAACAGTGCATGGGGTAGATGTCAGTTTGGGTAAAACTCAGCCTGATCAACTGGGGGCCAGTCTCAGTGTCTCACCCTGCTGGAAACCCCTCGTAAATATGCCAGTCCATCTGTGAAGCACAACGCAGGCACCGGCACACCCTCATTCCAGAGAGAGAGAGTGTGTTTCTCCGGCAGTGCAGCAGTGCAGTCAGAGTGAGCAAACTTTGGCTCTATCACCTCTCAAATATACAGCACTATCATAAATCAATAGTGTTACATTATGCATGGAGGAGAAAGTGTTTTAGGTGCTGATGGTGGAAAAGCACAAATCTGCGGCTAACAGCCCATGGCTATATTCTGCGTTTTGTAATGCTGTTGCGGTGACAATTACCCACTTGTTTCATGCTGTCAATTGAAGTCCGTCTTATATCTGCATTGGGCACAGATGCTTAATGATTTCTTGTGCAGATTAACACAATTCCCTGGTGGGGGTTGGTTAGCCTGAGTACATTTGGTCTTTCTTGTTTCTGCACTGCTTTTATTGTCATACTCACTTTCTATCGCTGTCTTCACGGTCAGTTTTTTTCCTTACGCTAATTCGTAGTAAGCCACGATAAGATTTTTTGTTCAAAAGACATACGACACAAATTATTACAAATTTTTTACGACGAAGAACGGAGGCTTAAACACGTCCCAGTTAGCACCTATTGGTGGATGTTGTAATTACAACTAGCAGCTTTTTTTGTAAGAAACACATCGCTGGTATTACATTATATGTTTTGTCAGTGCCTGAAGGGACAGTTCACCCGAAAATTAAAATAGTATTGAACTTTCTGTTGGTCTGTGGAACACGTAATAATGTTTTTATTCATTTATTTATTTAAAATTTGATTATTTGTATGTATGTATTTAAATCATGACGACTCTTGGAATAGTTTTTGCAGGTTCTTGAATATGGGAATGGGGGGGGGGGGGTCTTGGGGGACGATCTGTTACACTGCTGCTACTGCTGTTGATTTATTGCTGCAGAGCAATTATGGACTTGCTACTGCTAATAGATACACAAACATACAGCTGTGAGCATGTATGCTGCAGCAATAATAGACATGCATAAATCCCCATAGCAGACGGCAGGTGGAACTTGGGGAGGTGGAAGATTTCAGAGGAATTCTGCAGGACAAGATAACAGCAAACAATAAATTGCTTGCTATTTAATTGTTGAGCAAGCAATCTCATTGGCTGGAGAATCAGCAGTGACCAATCAACTTATGCCATTCAGTAATGATGTGATTGTGTTTAGATTGCATGCAAAAGACCTATCAGTCTATGCCCGCTAGAGTTTCATGACTGAACATATATATATATATATTGCTCCATATAATGAAATGGAGTTCACTGACAACAAAAAACAGTTAAAGAATTCACATCATCTTTTATATCAAGAAAGTCATGCAGATTTGGAATGATGTGAGGGTAAACTATCCCTTTGGAGAGCGAAATTGACTGTATTTTTCCCTGTCTGCCTTTCACATTACAGCTCAGGATAAGTACTAGAAAAGGGTTTGGGATTGCTGTTGTGCTGTCAGCAGTGTAATGACTTAATTTTCACTGCAGCTCTAGAAAGATTAGTCACATGACATTTATTGCCCAACAATTGTGTCCAGAAATAAAAGCAAATTCCATTGAGGTGAATATGAATGCTGCTAATAGATATCTTAAGCCAGCTGTTATTGTTTTCATTTAGATGCTAAGTTGATGTTTTAAATTGTTTGTATGCTGAAAAAAAAATCACTAACCATGCATGCAATTTCAGAAAAAATCTTTATTGTATTTAATGTGCATGCACTGATGGGTCATGGTTGTGGCTTTGCCGGACGCTTTAGGGCTTTACAAATGTCATCAGCAGACAAAACTGTGAAAGAAATTCTGATACAACAGCTGGACGTGTGAACCAAGAGAGAGACTATGGAATTTGTTACTTGTAAAGTCATACTGGCAGGTTGAAAATGTAAGTGTCTTATAAATATCAGAGACTTATTAGATTAGTAGGAACTTCTCTGAGATTAGGAGGACAGCTGTGGGCTGGTTAACTTGAAATGGATCTTATTTTTATGTCCCACACAGACACAGAAAGAAAGCGTATCCCTTCATGCACTAGATTGTAATGTGTTCTGTCACTAATTTACCCATGCGGTTTTAATTCTTCGTGTTGTTTTAATGGGAAACTCTCCCTTGAGCAAGGCTATAAGGACACCCAATCGCTCCAGTTCTACAAAACTATTTCCCATGTGGAGAACATCTTGTGGCCAGTACATGTTTCTTCACAGTTGATCAGTAGCAGCAAATCAATCTTTAATGGGTTGTGGTAAATTAAGGATGTTGTACAGAGCATGGTGAAAATAGTGCTTAGTTTAAACGGATAGTCAATATTGATTTAGTATACTTTGGCCTCATGTGATCGGACCATTCTCAATGTTCAAGTAGATGCAATATCTCTTCTGAGATGAAAGAAAAATCGGTTTTATCTTTAAAAAGATTTTCAGAATATTTTCTAATTTTATTTTTTGTTTTTTACATTACTTTTTAGCTTTAATTTATTTTCATTTCAGTTTAAATTTGACAGTTCTTAAACATGTTTTATTTCAACATTACAAACTTTCTTCATGTTGCTACATGTGAGTGAAACGGCAGTTAATGATAAAGAGATTTACTGGAATGAATAATTTAGGTTAGTGTGTTTGATTATTCCCTCTCAGCTCAGGCATTCCAAACAGCGATAGCATTTGGTTACATTACATGTCTAAAGTAGCTATTTAAAAAGTTTGAAGCATCGCTAAGATAGTTACATCCAAACTCGCCATAAAACTTAAGATGACACATCTACAGTATAACATAAGTTGTCATTGATTCTCAAGTCTCAATGCCATGTCAAACCAAACTGTTGTTATAATAAAACGTACAGTGTCCCACAGAAAGAAAATAACAGATGAGCAAATAATACTTAGCTACTATTAATAAGAACTAGTATGTATTGCTTTAGTTTTGATGCATTAGCTGTAGATGTTCTACTTCTACACTGAATATGTGCAAAATAGACTCCCGACGCAGTTCTTGTCTGTCCTAATGCGGTGTGATGTTTTGCCCAACAGCCCCGTGACTCCCGCTGTCATGCCACTGTCAAGTCACAGATCAGTGAAGTGATGCATTGCTCTCTCTGCTGACATGATGTTTATTTCATGTCACAGACCAAAGGCCAGAAGGAAGCAAGACCCAGAGCCACCAAGGCAACTGATTAGTCAGCGATTTAGAAAAAGCATGAATGTTATTTACAAAGATTCATATTTACAACAATCTGTCTGACCTTCAATTACCCCGACCTTACCCTGATCCAGAGCAGGCCTGGGGTTAACTGGATGTGAGTAATTCACATAGACAGGTTTGACAGAAAGGGGCGTGGAAAGCTCTGATATTACACTGAAACTCTAGTTTCCTAAACTTTTATATATATATATATATATATATATATATATATATAAAGGGTGTAACAATATATCGTATCACAATATATCGCAATAAAAATTCAATATGTATAGTGACAATACTTAAAAGTTTTAGTGTCAATAATACTACATTAAACTATATATATATATATATATATATATATATATATATAATGTTGAATATGTGTAATATGCAATGGGTGAATATTTGTAGGTTCTAATAATGCCAAATGTCTTAAAAAGTGTCCTACATTATTTTAAATAGTCTGTGACACAGTGCAAGCATATTCCTCTAAAATAATTCTGTATTTTCAGCGTCCGAATCGTGAATATTTTTATTCTGGTGTCACTATTGTTCTGTGCATTGGTTTACCAGCACAAACTCCAAGCCTATTCATTTACACCCACAATGTAACATCAAATTTAGCATTTCAATCAACAGTACATTTTTTGTTAACCTTGTTTATCATATGTCTTGGAGAATTGCAATAGTATAGTGAGTTCAGTATCGTTTTGTATCAAATCGTGACTGGAGGGTATCGTTACACCCCTTTGTGACTTTGTAATTATACAAATAGGTACTGAGTAATATCAATTAACAACATATTTGGGTTATGATTAGGGTTTGGTTTAGGGTTATTTGCTTGTAATTATGCGTAATTTAATGTTATTACTATAATAAGTACATGTAAGATGTGTAACACACTAAAATAAAGCATGCCTATTGCTTTATATTTATATTAATGATTTATATTGATTAGCAATATACTGTTTTCCTTTTTAATACTTAGAATGTCTGCGTCATACAAGCTAAATATGTCTCTTTGGGAATTTTTGGGATAGATTATACGTTTCAGCCAAGAGGTCCGCCTGGAACATGATTTTAATGGCTAATCACAATAGGTTGGATTTTCAATTTTGTTCACAATCTTTTTCTCTTGAACGCAATCAAATGTTAAACGAAAGCATCTACCCATTATAGTTTTATAAAACAGCAAATTCCAAAAGATCTGCCTAGCAGAAGCATGAGTCATTTTAGCAATTACATGTCTGGAGCATCAGCGTCAATTTCTGTGGACAGACAGGGCTTACCATTTTAATGGCATTTGTGGTAAAAAGAAGTGAAACATTAAACGAGCCTAATCTATTTTTACAGCTAAGAAATGAAACCTGGTGAATTTATTGTGATACGTGTTCAGATGAAAGCAGCCATAAACTAGCAGGAGATGCGTGGGCCAAATCCTACATACTTTATCACGTTTTCCCTGTCATATAAATCTCCCAGCATTCATATAAAGCTCACGGTGTCCATCTGATGGCATCTGCCTCCTTGATTTCTGGGATGTGCTTTGCTCTCCATATAAATTAGATATATATTTCACTCGTGATAGAACCAATTAAAGTCCAGGGTATGTGTAATAGGAATATCTATGTGATGGGGTCAGTTATTAAGGAGATTGTAAATGCTGCAGTGGGCATCAGGGACAGACAGCAGCTCTTTTATTGCCAGCCCGCAAAGATAATTGACACACCTGAATCCGTTGGGCTAAAAATAAGCTCAATAAACTCAGACTTGAGTTCAGCCAATTGTCATAGGTCACAGACATGTGATTGTACATTGTTATGTAAAAGAAAGCAATTGTTTATTGACCCTATATGGGATCTCTGTTGTTTATGCTAAGGCAAAGAAAATGTCTGCTACCAGTATTGCAATTCTGTTTAAACTGCACCATCACCAACATGCAACTTTTGCTGAATTTACAGTGTTTTGTATCTTTCAAACGTCTGCAAAGATTTTTAAATTCAGCCATGGTTTGAATCAGTCATCATAATTAATCTTCGCTTCCGAAACGGTTGTTTTAAATGCAGATGTATGCATGCGAGACCGGAATAAATACTGCTACCCCATTAGCTACAGGAGTAAAAAGGCTGAGTATGTGCTATGTAAAAGTCCTTCTTTGTGCATCCTTTTAGTCAATTTAATGCATCCTTGCTACAGTAAACCCCCATCAATTTCCTTACTATCCCTGAACAATGCAACTGAAATCAAATAACTGATCATATTATATGATTGTCATCAGTAAGTTGCAAGTAATCGCACAGTGATGGAGTTTACAGAGACAGGGCAGACCAAAATAAAAACATAAACAAACGAAACATACATCTGACAAATATATATCATAGCATATTTCAATTAACGTAAGTAGAGTGAATTCAGGTAAACTTTGTGATATTTGACTATCGTCACAATGTTAAAAAAAAGTAGCAAAATGCTAATGTTCCCTGCCTGGCTAATGCTCACTGACTGAAAACACAAATTATCACAAATGTTGCACTTGACCAATTGTTGCTTTGGTTATATACTGTGATATTTGACAAAGACATATTTTACTTACAGAGATTGCATACAGTAGATATGTATGCAATCTGATTCTGTACTTTATGATATTACAGGATTTCTAATCGAATACTCAACATAATACTTAAACATGGTACCGCCTTTTGTTAAGATAGAATAAACACTGGTTTATCAATTACCTTCTCACATAAACACTTGTCTACTCTTGAAACGACTTGTTGGCATGTTTTTGCTAATAGGGGCATGTGGATGTGAAGGTGCACAGCAGCAGTATGTGATTTGTAACACCTTTTGCAGAGAGGTGTGTGTGGGGGATTCAGATCGATAAACACTTCAGACAATCACGCTGTGTCAAATAAAGGATGTGAGTTCAAGAATTTGTGTGTGTGTGTGTGTGCATGCATTCTGTTGCTAAGCCATCTGAACCATCTTGTGAGACATTCAGGTGGGAGGTGAGCAGATTAACGTTGTCATGGGACTGGCTATGACAGCGGGTACAATTATGCTTCGCTACATCTTTCCATTATATCCATGACTTTTAAATGTGTGTAAATCTATTGTTGTAAATCTATATATCAAAATTAGAAACCTTTAATTTGGCAAAAGAAGGGACACTTCACAGTTTGGTTAATTCCAGAACAACATTCCTGTCGGAATTTTTTTCCTATCCCTACCCCTAAACCTTTCCACAACACAACGTATTCTCATCTCATCCGTTAGTGGAGTATTAGTAGACTGGTAGGGTTAGGGTTATAATAAAGTAACATGTAAATGCAAAGTTAATTATAGTCAGTAGAATGTCTGTAGGAGGACCATTACAAAAGATATTAAGCAGATAGTCAACTAAAACTCTAATGAGAGTTATTTGGCATGTACATAAGTTACTTATAGTCAACAGAATGTTCAAAAGAGAGGATCAAAATAAAGTGGTACCAGATATTGATCCAAGGACTTGTTGTAAACTCCCATGAGACAAGACTCCAGTAGATTAAAAGCTGTTTTATTTAAAGCTGCAGTCTGTAGCTTTTTTGGGGTTAAAAATGATCCAAAATACATATTTGAGAAAATTAATAACAAGCCAGTGTTCAAAACTCTCTGCTTTTCATAGCTCGATTCTAAACAGTAAACTTGTAATAATGTTTTTAACTCAAGTGGTACTGGTGGATTTCCCCGAGAGATTCGAGCATGTCTTTGCATCATTACGTCACATCTGGACACATAAAGAAGGAGTCACGGCTAGTATAAGCTATATTGTGTGTGAGGATGTTGTAGGTGGAGATTTGATATTTAGCCTGTCCTCACAGCATTTGATATAATTAAACATCAATCTGATGGCGGATCCAGAAAGGTTCAAACGACAATCACCAGTGACAACTAGAGTTTTGCCCGCTGTAAAACGCAAAAGACTTTGTTCGAACTTCAGAGTGGCTACAGAAAAAAAGAGACTTACTCCAGACCCATGCGAAAACAAGGACACACATCGGAAGAACGTTACAAGTCACACAATGCTGATGTTGTTAACATTAACAATTTGAGAACAAAGTATAATTTGCACGGTTTTGCGTGATATGATAAACGATTGTTAGATTTAATCAGCGCGATTTACTGCAATGTCAGAACCAGAACAAAAGCGGATGTTACTTAATAGTTCATGACATTTTCTGGTGAAAATGATCATTTTGGTCCTACTTCCAAAAAGAATAATCTGTGATTCGGAATGTCAGCATCCACACCGGCACGGTGACTGACAGGCTCGCACTCTCCTCAAACATTGCTCATCTGCTGTGCCCTGTCGAAGTACGACTCACGTGAAGTTGATAATTCCGCGAATGACTGCAATTGCAGATTTCGGATAGAAATGGCAACAAAGAGGAAAAACTGCGGACTTTGCCGATTTAAAATTTTCACCATAAAATCAAAATAGACAATTCTTATTTTTATGGAAAATTACAGTGTTTTTTGGCACGAGGGCGGGACAGTATGTCACTTCCATCTGATCACAGCAGTAGCAAGCCACAATCATCCAACGATCCAATCAATTCCCTATGGACAATATCAAGTCCCACCCTACACCTTTTCTTGTTCATTCGTATCGTATAATTTTACTGAATTCAGGTTGATTGGGACACTTTTCCCCAGTAATCTCAATGCAAAAAAGTGTTCCAATCAACCTGAATTCACCCTTACATCACAACAGGGGAAAAGACTACACAACTTCCGTTTCAAGCCAACTTCAACATTGAGCGGTTTGCCTCATGGAGGCTGCCGTGTTGAGATAACATGACTTGATTACTGATTTTATCTTGGTAAACCTGCTGTTATCAGACACCTTCATTCGCTGAACAAACTAATCATGGCTGACTGTGAACAAGCAACACAGTCTCATGAAAGTGCGTACCTATCCCACAATTGTCATTTCTCGTTGCATTTATACGCCAAAAATGTTTTTTGCGTGCCTATGCTACGCACTAAAAAACCCCTTGGGTAGGTTTAAGAGGAAGGGGGGTGGGGAGTTCATACTTGTTATACACCAAAAAGTGCGTACCATATACACGTAAAAACTATTTTTGGCGTATAAATGGCACGAGAAATGACATTCATGCTATAGATACGAACTTTCATGAGATCGGGCTCGAACAAGTACATTTCTACAATGATAATGGTAAATGACAACTTGTTTTTTGTGATGCTGTGTCCAAGGCAAGAGGTGTCGGTATAAACACAAGATACAAGAACTAAATATTACTTATATTTTGCCCCGCACAACATGAACAATTATTGACTGTACCTTTAACAAAATACTTCCATTTTTTTCTTCCTCCATTTCTCTACATATAGGGGAAAAAAACCTTTGTAGTTTTCTTGAAATTTCAAATGTTTTATTCAGAGCTAAATTCCAAAATCATCGCCTGTCTGTAGCAGATTCTGTGAATATGCAGCAGTTTCTTCGTCTTTTGGTTACTATCCCTAAAGAAACTGTCTGAGGGTTCTGAGCTTTCGAATGTTTTGATGATTGGCTCGCAGTTCTCTTCTTATACCTTTGGGTTTAGCTTAAAGTTCTGTATGAGCAGGATATTCCTCAGATCAATTACACTAACATGGAAAAAATCTCTTCTCCAAATCTTCTTGGAGTCTGTAAAGCTCTGGGATTTAAGAATGACAACAATGTGTCATTGCTAAAAACATGGTCCAGATGTTGTTGCAATGAATTTATGCCTGAAGCTCTACGAGAGGCTGTTTACCTCCCAAAGTTTTAACGTATGAATTCTGCATTGCTCCCAGCAGTCCTTCAGTTTGAGAACCCCGGCTTTGTTTGCTGTGGAGCTCCGCCACTCAGAGATCCTGGGAATTAGGGGATTTGAGATTGCAGTGGAGAAGGAGCTATGAAATAGAGCAATCTAAAAATGGTCCGGATGGAGATTTGCTTGCAGAGCCGATGTTTTTTTACTCTGTGCAGAATCAAGGAGAAAAGCTCCCCCTGTAAAGCCTTGGATGTCATGCAGCATCATGTGAGGTGATTTATACAAGCGGCCAACTGAGGAATGACCCCAAGGCTGCACCTTGATTTTTTACAAAACTCCTGCATTACAGCATTACTCCAGTCTTCAGTGTCTTATCCTTCATATTTAGTCTAATAGGATGATTTGCTGCTCAATTATCAATTATCATTATAAATGTTGAAAACCATCGTGGTGCTTTATTCAGGATGAAGCATGTAAAGTTGAATGCTTCACTATTGATCAAATTAATGGATCATTGAATTTGACTGAATACTATTAATTGCTTTAAAGGGTTGGACATTTTCGCAAGATGTAAAATAAGTTTCTGATGTCCCCAGAGTGTGTATATTAAGGTTTAATAGGTTCAAAATACCCCACAGATATTATTATATAGCATGTTACAATTTTCACCTTTTGAGGGTGAGCAAAAAAACGCACCGTTTTTTTTTTGTCTGTCCCTTTAAATGCAAATGAGCTGGAGCTCCCAGCACAGGGGGTGGAGCTGCAACAGCTTGTGTACTAAAAATGTCAAAAACTTGTACACTTTTATGTTTAAACCAGAGTCAGACAAAGTTCGAAAGACTCAAGAAGGCCCAACAAGTGACATATGGTTAGTTGACGAAGTCATATACTGACGCTTTTGCCAATGCGTTGACATCCAGAGCGCACATGGCACTCTTTAGCGGGGTTTATGTAAATTTTAGGGTTAGTGATGTCTCTAACCCGTGACGAGGAATGTAGTGTAGTCCCTACCGGCCGTTTGTTGTAGTCCTTAATATTATTTTATTTATTTAAAAGAAAAATAAATTATAAGGCTATGTCTTTAAAAGAAAATAACTCCCTTTGCATTGAACTTTGAGCTTCGTAACTTTGCAGATGTTGTTAATGCTGCTCAAACAGCATCTTTACACACTAACTAAAGTTAAAAAAGTGAAATCATAATCAACCACCCCTTTAAAAATATGCAAGCCTGCACACTTTTAATTGGTAAAGTGCACTGTGGTACTAGAAATCACAAAACGCTCTTTAGTGAGCTGTCACATTGATTTATTCAAGCCGATGTAATTGATCTTGACTAAAGTAGCAATGCTTTGAACTCGGAGGCAGCTACAGTCCTTCTGTAGCTATATATAGTTATACATATATTTGCATACATCCTCAAGAGATTGACCATATAGGAGACAGATTTACACTTTGCAGTGTATTTTCCTGCCAATTCCACCATCAATATTAAATCTATATGCGTTCACATAGGAACAGAGATTTAGTTCGAAGGCATGATATGACAATGCCTCTGAGCTCTCCCTAATGATTGTGATGCCAGTTGCTATCAGTGTAGCTCCCATTGTCCTGAAAATATCAGCTGTCGGAGATGTGTGGGTGGAAGAGAGACTGTGTAATTGAGGTCCGCTGTGTTGGGTTAACGCACTGTCTTCCTGATTGCCCTTTGTGTAAAGTTAAATTAGGATGTGTTAGCACAGTGTTCCATTTTGTTGCAATTTTACCCTGTAATTAAAGAAAGGGCCATGTTAGAGGTTCTTTAATTGGCTTCATTTCAAGGTTCAGATGACCCCTCTAATGTTGTTGTTTGTTGCCTCACATTTTATGTCCTCTCACATTAATTCTTAATTTCATGCTGTCCTTTGAGCACACAACAAAGCTTTTTGTTTTTGCTCGGGATTGGATGATGAGACCTGACAGGGCACATGTTGCATCTTATTGCTGGGTTTCTATGAAAACCAGGTTACATTTGAAGACATTTGAAGGGGAAACCCTCGGGCCCCAGTTTGTTCCCTGACTCCGTTTCAAAACACATCTTAATTGAATTTGTGGGCCTCCTGATATTACTCATGTGCTCCAGACAAGGCCCAGCCCTATAGTGAACCCTATGCCTGAGGAGGAGGGGGGAAATGAACAGCCCCTTCCCTTCATGTGTTATCTCATAGGACAACATGTTCTCCTCTCTGCTTCTGCAGCACTGGCCTGGAAAATGTTGCTGAGCGCCAAGATGTTCCACAAACATAAATGCTGTGGATTCATTATGCGCCAGAGGTTGAGGTAGTTTTTCAGGATACTAGCCAACATAGAGAGTAAAGAAAAGCTTGACTGCATATCTAATTAGCAGCAGGTGGATTTGCAGTCTGATCAACGGACCTGACAAAATGACATCAAACATTTTGATGAGCATGTTTGAGCACCCCCCGGACCCCCCATTTGTAAAACTGCACATTTTACAGACACACATGAGCAATAATCATGCTGTCGAATCAGCATCTTGATATGCCACACCAGTGAGGTGGATGGATTATCTCGGCAAAGGAGAAGTGCTCACTAACACAGATTTAGACAGATTTATGAACATTATTTGAGAGAGATAGGCCTTTTGTGTACATAGATAAAGTCTTAGATCTTTGAGTTCATTAAAAATGGGGGCAAAAACAAGTGTTGCGTTTATAAATTTGTTCAGTGTATAAACAAAGAAATAACTGAAATTGTAACTGAAATAAAAACAAATTATTTTGAAAAAATAATTCTGTTATATTTCAGCTGGTTGAACCGTTCTCATTTTCAATTACATTAAATTGATGTACTAGAACTAAAATATCTAAAACTGAAATAAAAATTAATGAAAACTATGTAGAAATTTAAGAAAAAACTTGAAAAAACATACAACAAAATGACTAAAACTTTATAAGAATAAAAATAAATTAAAAATATTAATTATATGAATGATACTAAAATAACACATTAAAAATGGAACAGAAAATGATAATAATTAACAGATAATTATCCTTTTTTATAACAAGGATAGCATAGATCATGTTGTAAAATGTAATTTGGTACAAGTCCCTAAAACTTAATGATATTTATGAATTAATAAATAATGACTAAATATTAATAAATAATGTTATTTGGGGAACAATATATATATATATATATAATTACAGTAATACAAATGTACAGTAATTAGATACATTTCAAACCTTTTTTAAAAGCAATGATTTCACTCACATGTGAAGCTATAAAGATTAATATGTTACATGTCATTGACCCTAGATTAGGCTTTTGACTTTAATCCAAGAAAAGATTAGCTTTTTTGACAATTTTTTGCACTAATCACCTGAAACTGTACGGCTTCCCTTTGTCTTGGACAGGCCTGAGAAAAATATTTTGTGACTGACTGATTGCATTTATGAACCATTATATGCATGGATCATTAGCTGAGTATTATAACCAGAGTGGTGTGAAATATCATGCTGGTTGGCAACTAGGTCCATGGGGAGTCACAATGTCACTGTTTGGATTCATTATCCATATCTCAATGGGTGGAAGCTCACTTTGCTATACTGTCATCTGTACTGCTTTCTTCAGGCTGATTTACAGTCAAATCAACATTAATGTCCAGTATGCATGCCATCAACTTCCCATTTTACACATGACTTAATCAATAAAAATCCATCACACACCTTCAGATGATACTGTAGGCTGATAAAAATTCTTAATTAGCAACGTTTCGGTCTCACGACCTTCATCAGGCATACACAAATTTTCGAACTCCCATTTAAGACCAAGCTACACCTGTAACCACACTTACATATGACTAAAAATGATTGTTTAACCCCACTAACAAAACTGCCACATTACCTTGACATTATCAGCCGTGTCCAGCTGTCCAGGCAAGCCAGACTTATTAAGAAATCAAAGAAACAACAGTGGCAAACCAGTGGGAGACACATTTCAGAGTCTGGATCATTTCAGTTGACAAACCAGAAGCTATGGCAGCGTTTGAATGTGAAAATCCGCTGAACACATAAATCCCTGGACCAAGAAATTTCATATCCATTCGGGATAAACCCTGAGCCCTTGAAATGGACGTTTTAGAGAAAGCAGTTTACAGAAAACCGCTTGACAGTTTATTCACACGATGGGAAATGTCAGCAAATATTTGGCTTGTAACATATTAGAAACTTTAGAGAAGCTACGTATGATGCAACAACGACAACAAAATAACGTTAAACCAGTATTTTTTTCTTATTTCATCTTAATGCTTGAGGAAAAATTGTTTTCTCAAGTGAACTGAAATATTTTTGTAAAGTTATTTACATATTTTGTTTTAAGGAATACAGAACCTGAACAGAAGATGCATTGTATTTGCAATCAAATCAGCATATTAGAAGGATTTCTAAAGGATCATGTGACTCTGGATACTGTATTTTGATCAAATAAATTTGGTGAGCATAAGATACTTATTTTTGATTAAAAAAAGAATTTGAATTATCCTTGCAAACTTTTGACCAGTACTGTATATTATAAAGTACACAATTTTTAAATTATTATTAAGTCTTAAATTTCTCCTGTTCTGACCCTGAGTCTTTCTTTAGGCTACTTGGTACTGTGTGCTTCCAGGAGTCACGTAATGACAAATGACTTGGAAAGGAATGAGGAACTGACTGAAGAACAAAAGTAAAATACTCCAAATTAGACGTGGCCCCAAGCCCTTTGAACTGTCAGTAGAGATTTATATTCCATTTGAGAAAGGACACATTGTACGTTCCTCAGGAAGCCCAGGGAGATCTCAGCATGCATTATTTCAAATAAATCAAACCGGTTGAAGCAGTGGGCGAGAGTGTTCATACAACTGTTGGGAGAAAAAAAACGCAATCAGCGTTTCTCACTATAAAAACACATCTCCGACAGAAAATAAAAATGAATTCAGCCGCCTCAATATTATTGCTCTAGAACCTATATAGCGCTCCCACACAAAATGACAACTCTCCCTTTTACTTTACATTATTGTTTACACAGTGCTTGTCAGCAGTCTTTGAGCTTCTCCACTCCGTTTGTTCTTTTGCGAGCAAATTCTCTGTAATCGTGAAGAAATGAGTTTGAGCTGGCTTTCCGCCTACATGCATAAGAGCCATTGATGGGTTGAAAGCGCCGCAGTGAGAGCACTTGATATTGCTGCGGCATCTTCCGCTGCATTGTTCCCTTGGAAATAGATTATGGGCTTGTATCTGCGATAACTTTAATTACATTTCATCATTTCTGCACTGTTTGTGAGTGTGTGCGTGGTATGAAATTTAGGGCCTCGGACAGTGTTTGGTGGATCTTTAGATAAATATAAATACAAGTCATTGCTCATTTGAAACCAAACTAATGCACTTCTCTCTCTGTCTGTCTCACTGTTTCGACCATCTGTCTGTCCATATTGTGCGGCCCATCACTTCCGCCCGGCTGTAGACATCACCGTTGGCCTCCCCATCGGTGTGATAATAGCGTGTGGCCTGGCGCTGCTGCTGCTCTCCTCATTCGTCTCCTGGAGGCTGTGTTGGGTTCCTTGGAGGAACAAAGCCCTCTCGTCAAGTTCTGCGGTCCTCGCCCCTGACAACTGCCCTTCACTTCATTTACCGTCTCTCCTGCCCAGTCCTCAGCCATCGGAGGTCGCCATGGCGACTGAAAAGGATAAGTATTCTTTGGCGTCGATGGGCTTCCTGGAGGCAGCTGTTAAAATAAGCCGCACGTCTCCCGACATCCCCGCCGAGGTGCAGCTCTCCATGAGGGAGCACTTTTTGCGCCGTACACAGCGCATGCAGAGACAAACCACAGAGCCTGCGTCATCCACCAGGTAACAGAGCCAAAAAGCATAGGAACACACACTTACACTACCCTTCAAAAGTTCGGGGTCAGTAATGTTTTCCTAATAGACAACAGTTTTCCTAATTTCCTAATACAGCTACATAATAAAATGTAGCTGTAAATTCACAGTATTCATAAGGGATGGACATCTTCCCCCTTTATCTAATTTTGATCAATGTTCAGCCTGCAGGCTGTGTCTGCAACCATTTACACATGTCATCCGTCACATGTATACCTAAAGGAGAGGCAGACTATGAATCAGACTGTCAGACCACCCTCCCTGTATTATTAGATCTGTGTAAACTTTCCTCTATGTCCAAGGTGGCTATTCCAGTATGGCTCAAAAGGCATCAATTACAGTCACCTCATTAGAGGATCTCATAAAGATATTACAGAACAGATGAGTACTGACACCAGCAAGAGAAATAAACTTCTCAAAAAGCATAATTTATTATTATGTTTAATTAAATATTATTTATATTTGAAAAGTGATGATGCATAAAATTTTAGAGGCCAGTTAAGTCTTTCATCTGCGACTGCTTTGTTATTTTATCCCTTCAATAATGTATTTCAAAATCACTTCAGGGCGAGTTTTTAATGTTTAGCCGCTTCATAATCACTGGAACCAAGAGAAGTGCTGCTCATGCTTGATTCATTTGGGCTTGTTCCAGGGACCTTAATTACGACACAGAACTTGTCCACTCAAAATTTGATATGCCATGTACTAATGTATTTGCTCATTAAAGAGTAATATTTAATTTAGCTTCAGTATGTGGCTGCTTTTGAAGATTTTCCACTGCTTTTTGTTAAAGAGCATTCCTAGAGATGAAGAGTTTTAATAAAGGGACACCTCTGGAAAGATGAATGTATATTTAAAATGGGTCATTTATGTAGAAGAAATGTGAAATTATTTTTGAATTTGGAGCTTTATAGACTGAGAAAAGCCAGAAAATGTATTTGAAAGACAACAACTCCCAGAAAGCACTTGCTTCGCAGCCCTAGGAGGCCACGCCTACCGGTGACAGAGCGCAGTAGTTAAACAACGAGTCTCGGCTACTAGTGAGTCTCTGTGATGAGTCTGCCCGAAAATGTGTTTCGAGATCGCCCAAAATCTGAGATTTGGCTTTTGCGTTCTACAGTCACCATTCATCATGTTTACTGAGGCAAGCAGGACGATAGAGGGCCGCGGGAGAACGGCGCGAGGTCGGTGGCGTGATTACCAATGAGTGACACCTGTGAGATGTACCGGTCTCGTATCTCTCACGAAGGAGCGGGAATTTTCTTAGCAATGTTAAAACCCACATCAAGCGATCACTTTTTTAGCATTCATATAAACACTACGTTCAGATTCACCAATCAGAATGTATTCAGTTAGATTTAAACAAAAGATGTGCATATAAAACATTAATGGCGACTGCAGAAAGCAAAAGCTGAATCGCGGACATCGACAGCCGGATATGTCTGGCAAAAAGAGGATGGAAACCCCTACTCGGCTTCCTCCACAGAACAAGAGCCTGCTTACTTAGCTTCCAAAAAAAGATGGCTGACACTACGTGTACATTCTGTGAGTGAGATCCCACCCTCTACGGGCGGGATGAGAACATGCGGGATAGCCCCTATACTGACTGTAGTCTTTAGCCTCTGGCCAAAAAATCCTCAAATGACGCAAAATGACAATCGGAGGATTTGTTCCAGATATAAAAATACACAAATCTCTCACCACAGGGGGGCGAAGCATAATTTGAAAATACTACAGGTTTTCTACTAATACAAAGCTATAATCTACTAATGTCCTTTTAATATTAAATAGTATGCACTACAGTTGAATTAACTACACCAGAATTAATTTTAACACCCTGTCACTTTTTGAGAAATGTAGTTAAATAACGGATAAAACAATTGCTATCATGGTATTGAGGTTTGTCTTCACGAATTGTGACAAAGCTCAGGTTTATATAACAATAGCATACACCTTGCCTTGAGCTGTTCAGTTTTTAATCCAACTTTTTCTAAACATCATCAAATCCCTCATGTTACTCTTTCTCTTATTTATCTAATTTTTCCAGGCATAGTTCCTTCAAACGTCACCTTCCCCGTCAAATGCAGGTTGGAAGTCTGGACCTGGGAGATGATTATGATGTGGATGAGCAGCCAACCAGCATTGGCCGTATCAAGCCTGAACTCTACAAGCAGATGACCACAGAGAACGACGGCCCCGACAATAGTAAAGGCGGCAAAAACTGTGGCAAGATCAACTTTTCTCTCCGCTATGACTATGAGAATGAGATGATACTTGTCAAGATACTCAAGGCATTTGATCTACCAGCAAAGGATCTTTGCGGCAGCTCCGACCCCTATGTCAAGATCTACCTGCTTCCAGATCGGAAGCAGAAATTCCAGACACGAGTCCATCGTAAAACGCTCAACCCCACGTTTGACGAGTCCTTCCAGTTTCCGGTACCCTATGATGAGCTTTCCGCCAGGAAGCTCCATCTCAGCGTTTTTGACTTCGACCGGTTCTCACGGCATGACATGATTGGGGAGGTCATATTGGACAATCTGTTAGAAGTGTCTGATCTCTCGAGGGAAACCTCCATCTGGAGAGACATTCAGTACGCTACTTCTGTAAGAGAACCTTGCCGCTCTCCACTTTTCTTGATGTGTTTGCCAAATCGTGAAATTCTGCTG
The DNA here is from genome assembly GCA_038021265.1 of Cyprinella venusta. Lineage (NCBI taxonomy): Eukaryota > Metazoa > Chordata > Actinopteri > Cypriniformes > Leuciscidae > Cyprinella > Cyprinella venusta. Next base: position 17,800,004 of record CM075883.1, on the reverse strand, counting down.
GATTTTGAGCCAATTTGTTTTTATAGGGAGAGGTACATGATGAGGGTGCTCATATATGTATTGATCACATATTGATCAGATCTGTAAATTTATATACAGTGGGTTACAAAAGTCTGAGACCACTAGTTTTTTATACTGTACATATATACAAATTTCACTGAAAATTTTAAACAATTCGAGTAAAAAGCTGACTTTCAACTTCACAATGTTTCAGTAGTTTGTTTGAAAAGTGTTCACATGATCAATGTCACAAATGATCAATGTCACAAATTAGCTTTTTTGATAGCACCTAATCTAAATCTAACCTTAAAAAAAAGAAAAATTCATTGTTCATTTTATATTTTAACGACAATAAAAAAGGTTTATTTCTAGGTTAAAATATATTATTAGATTTGATTATTATATTATAAAATTGTATATTTCTGTATGTGATACGGTAAGAATGGTTGAAATATAAATATATATATATATATAAAGAGAATAGTGAAAAATTAATTTTATTCAGCAAGGATGAATTAAAGTGATCAAAAGTAATAATATTTACAATTTATTTACAAAAACAAATATGAAAAAAAATCTAAATGTGTTTACAGTATGTTTTCATCTATTTTCCAAATGATGTTCTTTTGAACTTTTCATTCATCAAAGAATCCTAAAAAGTGTATCAAGGTTTCCATAAAAAAAGATTCGAATGATTCACAAAATTCTTCTTTGCATCACAGGAATGAATTCTATTTTAAAACAGTTCTTTTAGACTGTAATAATATTTAGATCAAATAAATGCAGCCTTGGTGAGCATAAGAAATTTCTTTGAAAAATATAAAAATAGTACAGATAAAATATATTCATTGTATAGTCTCAAATTTTTGGACCCCACTGTACCACATAGTCTAATAAATCATAAGTCATCCAGGTCATCCACAACATTCTAAACACGAGGTTAACTTTTGTTAGTAAGAGAAGGAAAGATGGATCCTGGAACCTTAGAAAGTACACTTGATTTTGCACCGGTCAGACAGTTTATGTTTAGAGCAGATTAGAAAATAAATTAATTCTAAATAACAAGGCCATTAGACGCGACTAAGGTATGTGAATTAGCTTGTTGGGTTATTGACATAAGCCCTATTTGCATGGGATAAGTATTATCTGGGGACCAGTAAACAGAATAATGTGCCTTACCGCATGCTGCTAGAAATGTCATTCCACTCCATCTAATCATTCTTTTCATTTTTGCTCTTCTGTTGGTTTTCAGCTTTCTCTTTCTGCAAATTGTATAGTTTTATGGAGTGTAGGCTATAGAGATATGACCCTGCACCCAAACTCCTATCATAACACTCCATTATTCACGAAAAACTGATAAAAAAGCGCACAGGAAACAAAAACATACAACCCTGCAAAATCACAGAGATACTGATTCGCACAGGACTAATATTATCACAGGACCTCGGTGTTCAGCAAAATATGGTAGGTCTTTTGCTTGGGAATTTTGACTTTACAAATTACAGACATGGCCGATTTGCACAGGATTCAGATCACAGAAAACCTCTGCAATTATTACACATGACTAGAGGTCACCAGGTAATTCTTATCCCGTGCGAAAAGGGCTATGGTCTGTTAAAATGCAGACACAATATTCAACTCTGTGCTATACACCTGCTTAAACCGAGACAGCCAAATTAATGAGAGTTCGGGGATCTACCCTCATTAACACACGGATAAGGTAGTAATTGACACATGGAGATGACTGACACAGGCTGATTGTATGTGTGGACAAAGTAATTGGCTAATTTTTGTAACGGGCTCTAATAAGAGGTACTGCCAATCACAGCATTATATTAACATTGAAGGTAACCTCTAAAATAGCTACTGAGGTCTTCTAAGGTTTGTTTATCACACCATAATGGCCGGCAATACTCCTCAACGAGTCTTATTTCTCTCTGTTTTCTAGATTTATTGCTATCCTCAAAGGAGCAATTCAATAAACCTGTGGTTATTGCTTTCGTGGCAGGAGGCCGGCTGCCCCTTGAACAATAGCACACGTTCGGTTGTACTTGGCAGGAGATTTGAATCTGGAACTCAATGCACTCATTTCAAAAGTCAAAAAAGCTATTATGTTCTTTTTTTCCCTTTACACACAAAATGAGATGTTAGGCAGGATGCTAACGCTGCTCTTTTCCCTACAATGCAAGTTAATGACTATAGCGCTCATAAAATTACATAAAGCATGAAATAATTATCATAAAAGTGATACATGAATCAAGTCTTCTGAAGCTATACAAGAAAAAAATACTAACGATTAAGCTGATTTTATATATATGCAGTTTGGATATGTGCAATTGTAAATTTGTATTGTTATTCAAGTATGCAATTTTAATTTGTGCATTTGTCAAAATTTGGTGTCAGAAATGGTTTCAAGACAAGTGAACCAATGGCGTTTGAAATCACTGACTTCAATCATGGTGTGTCATTTTTAAATATATACGCGAGTGTGCACCTATAACAGATGAGACTACCCTATCTATCTCACGACCAATTCGTACGAATTCGACGAATGATTAAAAAGTGGCTAATTCGTACGACCTCACTCGTACGAATTCATACGATTTGTCTAAACCCACGTGATGGTTAGGTTTAGGGGCAGGGTAAGGGGTAGGTCATTCGTACGAATTCATACGAATTGGCCAATTCGTAAAATATGTACAATTTAGCAAAATCGTACTAATTCGTACGAGTGAGGTTGTATGAATTGTTACAAATTAGCCACCTTGTAAAATTCGTACGAATTCTCATGAGATCGGGTTGGATGAGAGGATTATACGTGAAAAACAACTTCTCTAAATTTTGCTCTTTTTCATACAAAAAGCTATTGATTGCTAAGACTTGGGATAAGAAACTTGATATCACCGTTTATTTTCATTGTAAAAAAAAAACATAAAAAACCAGCTAAAATTCTGCTATTTCATAGAAGAAGAATTATACCAATGGATAACAATGGGCTACATGTAAATGATGACAGATTTTTGGGGATGAACTGTCCCTTTAAGATAATGCCAGCTGACAGCAAACATGCCAAAAGGCGAAGATGGAAGGAATTTGGTGTGATCTGAGAAATAGTCAAATTATTTTACAAAATAAACACATTCACTGTATTCAGAAATCAGATATAATTTAGTAAGCTTGACTTTTTAACCTTTGCCAAATTATTCTGCAACAATCGGTTTATTTACTTAAAGTTTATTTACTTTACTTTTCTTTCTGTCAAGCTGGCATTTTGCCCATCCATCAGTCCACTTTAAAAAGTCCCTATATGATACTTAAGTGGAAACTGCAAATAATCACCTTAGAGGGCTAGAGAGACATTAAGCCACAAGTAGAGGAGTCATGGGATATGTCTGTCAGAGAGAGGCTTATTGAGTTCATTTAAAGTGATTAATTTTTACGCCATGACTTAATACTGCTGAGATGATGACGCTAACACGCTAACTCTCTCTTCCTTCGCCTTTGCATCACATGTGCTTAACTTTCAGACAAAGTGGGTAGTCTTAATGTCTAAAAATTCTGCCTCATTTTTGTTGGATAGGCCTACACTTGTTTTATCTTGATCTAAAAGAAACTTGATATGCTTGGATCAGTTGTGATAGAAATGATGGACCTCATGCCCTGGTGGAAAGGCCAAAATGTTTTAGAGTGTTGACATTTAATTAACAGTTTGCTGGAGTGGTGTCCAGGAGAGCTTGCGGCTTGGAGAATCGCAACAACTAATTGGTCACTGTGACTATATATGTCCAATCAGTACTCCCCTAAACTACGATATTGAGTCAAAGGCTTATTAAACCCAACCATCATTGTCAAAATGCCAAACCACAAATACCTTGCCGTTCTAACTAGCTTTTAGCGTATCTGGGAATCTATAGCAAAGTGACTGTTTTGATCGTGTTGATGCAGAATCTTTCTCTATTTAGCCACTGAGCAGATTGAAAAGTCAATAATTACTGACTATCAACACTGTTACAATGATTCATCCTCTTAAAAGATTCTTGCACAAAACACAGATTCATTCACAAAGGAAACACCGCTAGAGACAATTAGTCATAGCTTTGGGAAGTCTGAATAGGAGCCCATTTCCGCTCACATTCAAAAAAGAATGGTTTGGTAAATTATAACACAAAATGTCATAATCATGAGATATAGTTGACATAATAATGAAAGAGAGTTCACATTTTGACTGTCATGAGATTTTTTAATCTCATAATGTAGACTTTACTGTATGCAATAATTATGATTTAATAGTTTTGGCTTTTTATCTTTCAACCTATGGCGTCATTATGTTTAATGTCATAATTTTGACATTTAGTCTCATAATTATGGATTAGCATCATTCTTGGTATCTATGGCTTAGTATAATTTCAGCTTTTTATGTCATGATTATAATTTACCAAGGCATGATTTTATTTTATTTTTTTTCCATGAGGTGGAAATAGGTTTCTATACTCATATCTTGACTGGGAGTGATGCTTGTGGAACAGTGTCAAATAGTATCTATTACTGGTACATCATTGCACATTTACTGTTTTTATCTTTATTATCCAGAGCTATTGAATTGAAAAAGTGACCTTTGTAACAAAATGTGCCAATACATCATGCTACATTGATTTGTCTGTGTCTGTGTCTGACAGGAGAGCGTGGACCTGGGGGAGATCATGTTCTCACTCTGCTATCTACCTACAGCAGGCAGATTAACACTCACAGTCATCAAGTGCAGGAACCTAAAGGCAATGGACATAACAGGATATTCAGGTAGAATTTCACCACTCGAAGCTTTACTGCCTTTGAGCATCAAAATAAGAAGGGGAGAGGGCGGTGAAAGTGTTAAGCACTCTCTTAATCTTGAGAACTTACTTTATGTGACTATCCATTTTGAAAGAACGATTTGGTAACACTTTAGTTTAGGGTCCAATTCTCACTAGGGTCCATTTCTGACACACCCTGAAGTACAGCCATTTTATATTACCTCTGTCTCATTTCCCCTTGCCTAAAGGACAACATAAATAAAAAGTAGCACCACTCTCTCCTAAAATTGGTCCATTTGGTTTTACGGCTTCTGGAAAGCTTTTTTTTTTATTTCTCATAAATAGTTAATGCACACCTCCAGCACGTTCTAATCATGGTTTCATGTTACAAGTTGGCTTCTGTTCATATTAACAAACTTTCCCGGAGGTAAATCAGCAGCATCACTGAGCGAGTTAAGCCAGACAGTCTAAAGAAGCGTTACGAATGTGACGCAGGGAACAATTTTAAGCTCCAATAACATGAATTACTCACACTATCATGGTTTTTCCTTCTAAAGATAGTGTGTTACACACCAGACATTTTTACTTTTATCTGCTGAGGAGTAAACGTTTTTCATTTTGCAGTAACCTTTTATTCACACGCAGTGCATTATATCTGTTTAGAAGTGCTCCAAGCTAATTTGTTGTCAGAACAAGTACTTCACATGTGATTTGTTCTGCTCAAGCTGGAAGTAGTTTATGGCTGACTAATGCACACGATAAATGGATCAGACAAATTGCGTAGTAATGGAGAGGGATGGAAATCAGTATGCAGCACTGATGTTAGAATCAGCACTCAATTCATTTCATTAAAGGTCTAAATCTCAATGATCTTCTATTCACACTGAATGCAAATTTGGCTTTATGAAGATACCCAGCATTCATTTCTAATCTTCTCATCTAATACTCTCATCAACTTTAAGCTATTGGTAGAGGATTGATTAAACGTACTGTAGTACGCATTAGTTTAAATTAAAGTAAAAAAAAAAAAAAGTCAAACTGCAAATGTGAAATGGATAGCGTTTAAATGATCTGCCCTAATGCCAGTGTTTTCTTTGTGCAGATCCCTATGTGAAGGTATCCCTCATTTGTGATGGGAGACGTCTCAAAAAGAAGAAGACCACGACAAAGAAAAACACCCTGAATCCCACTTATAATGAGGCTATTATCTTTGACATCCCTCCTGAGAGCATGGACCAAGTCAGCTTGCACATCTCAGTCATGGACTATGACCTGTATGTAACAGCTATTTCTCATTTTATAAGTTGAAATTTAAAGAGATAGATCAACCAAAAGTGAAAATTCATGTCTGTCAGCGGTGGTTGCAAAAGTAAAGGAAAGGAGTTGGATCTGTTCACAGCAGAAATGATTTATTAACAAAAACTCAAAACAAAATACTGAGAACACACTTGATAATTAACATGAACAGAACAACCGGCTTATATCTAATGTAGAAGTCACATGAACTATTATACTTTTATGATACTTTATTCTTGATTTTTTAAACATGAAAACTACAGCCCTCATTTTTTATAATTGCATATGAAAACATAAACATATTTAACGATATGAAACGCAAGTATCAAGCGCAAAGCACAAGTAAATTTGTTGGCGGATCCCGCCAATATATATATATATATATATATATATATATATATATATATATATATATATATTATTATTATTATTATTATTATTATTGATTTTCAATTTAAATTTTACCGTTTTGAAATAATATGAGATATGAGAAAATGACCACATTTTAATTTTCATTTAAACTATTCCTTTAACAGCATTAGAGATAGTTCACCCAAATATTCTCACCCTCATGCCACTACCAATGTATATGACTTTCTTTCTTCAGATAAACATAAACAAACATTTTCAGAAGACGAGTTTCTTTTCAAGATGTTTCCAACTCTAACTTTGTACCAATTCTATAAAATTTCAGGCAAACAGGTCTGAACCGTCAGTAGGCTACTACAATTAGCCTTAAAAAAGTCCATTCCCTAGTTTACCGATGTGCATCTTTGGAGGAAAAAACGCCCGCTTTGCGCGGGTGCAAAAATAGGAATGAGACATGCGTTAGTGTATAAAGTCATTTACGCCGGGTGCAAGATAGAGCCCTGCGTGTGATTCGTCATATTGTCCTCGCATTCTTTGTTGTGTGACACACCTGAATGAAATATTGCTATTTCTCAGGTGAAAACCACCTAATTATTCATGAGGGGGTTGGGCCATTCACACCTCCCATTGCATATTGCCTTTCCAAACAAAAAAATGCCACAATTTTCACAATTTAACTCATCATTTTTCACAATATTATGGTAGATGGTGAAATTCAAAAACACTTTGCAGTCTTGTATTGAGAAATGTAATTTTTTATGGGGTGACAATTGATTCTCAGATGATATTTAACACAAAGTGGTGAGCAATGACTCATCTTTGCTTGCAAAGACTGAGATGCACCTTTTATACCAACGATACCCTCACCTATTACACCAGTGGACTGTTTTAAAAAAGTTTAAAGGGGTCATGAACTGGCTTTTTAAATGTTATTATATTGTTTTCTGGGGTGAACTTATGACGTTCGCTTGGTTTTTGCATTCAAAAACATAAAAAAATTAATAACTAATAAGCTATTTTCTACCCAAGCTTTGAGACCCATAGATATACATGTTGAGACCAGCCCAGAAACGCACTTGGAAGTAACGTTAAACACCCACTGTTGTGAGTGGATAACATTTTGCATATTATAATAAGTTTTTCAACTTACCTCGTCGGTGTACGTGGGGAAAACTGTTTTGAAAACGTCCAATGTTGTTATGGCAACGCCCATACATGTTCGACTCAGAGTCTAAGAATTGCACACTGTTGTTTACTCCTAATCGGTCAGCAAATCCAGTCTTGTTTACAAAACAATCCTCAGTGAAATGAAGCGAACAGACGGTTTTACCCTCATCAGCTGGAGTGGAAAGTCATTAAAAATAAAGTTTGTCCATTCAGTCCTATTGGAATCCAGAGGAAGCTTATACAGCGACTGTCTTCCACAACCAGGCACTGCACAATATTCTGTATTGCCCGTTAGTCGGTAGCACGAGGTAGGCTAGGCCTATGTTAGCTATGTTTACCTGTAATGCGCGAATCGGTGGGCGGGGCTAAAACCGGCCGTGTTAAAGTAGGCGTTGATTTTCTTCTGCGGGGTTGGAAATGAGTCGTTTGCTGAGGCTTGTGTCAATAAAAGCTTATATTGGTCTAACAAGGACGTTTTCAGTTCTGAAACTTACAGGATATTCTTATAATATGATGACCTCTTAGATGTTAAAAGCTCAAGGAAAATTTGATTTCTCAGTTCATCACATCTTTATCTTGGATATTCTGTAATCTTAGCACTTTTATTTTGCCTCTGTCCCAACTTTTTTGTAGTGTGTTGCAGCCATCAAAATCTGATTATTAATTTTGTCAGTAAAAACATTGGTATTCCTTCCTTTGTACTTTTGTCAGTTACATAAAGCTCAAGAGAATAAACAAACCACAGATTCTTTATTCTGTTGCATTTTACTAAACTTTCCTGGATATGTGGTTGTAATATATTGTGTAGCAAACTCAAGGCACACAACCCAAACAGAGAAATATTGATACAATCAACAGGATAAGTTAGAATAGCAGGATCACCAGACATCAGAATAACATGGTAGGCTAGTACGTATGTGTTTAAGTGGAAAGAGGAAAAGGTCAGATGTCAGTGCATTCACAGCTCACTTCTCTACAGCTGGATAACTGCTCAAAGAACCGGGTGTATACATTTTACCCAACATTCTGAAGTCCAGAGCAGTCAGTGTCCAAGACAAGTAGCCTACACACACAAGACTAGATGTCAGGAACTGCTGTTTTGTAATTCTCTACCTTGGGTTCACAAAAGGACTCACGTAAAGTTCAGCACCACTGAGGTAAATGTATGTTGATTTCTTTATCCTGTGGCACTTCAGCTGCTCTCTCCAACTCAGAATATATGCACATATTTTTACACACATACCTTGCTGCAAAAGAGGTCAGTTGCACTGGCAGGCAAACTCATATCATTGTCTGCTAACAAAATGTTTTTGGGTCATGCAAACTTTAAGTTACATTATTCATTGCCAGAGTGGATGTGTTTATGTGGATCACTTAAATTAAACGGATATACCAATGCATAATTCTATAACAAACTAATCTTATCTTGCAGGGTGGGCCACAATGAGATAATTGGCGTGTGCCGTTTGGGATGTGGTGCTGAAGGTTTAGGTAGAGACCACTGGAATGAGATGCTCACATACCCCCGTAAGCCAATTGCACACTGGCACTCCCTGGTGGAGCCTAAGAAATCCGAAAAAGTGGTAAGTAACCTTCCCTCCAGGAATGCAAACATAAACATGAAGGGAAGGCATAATAACCCTCTGAATTAGTGTTTATATCAGGGGTGGCAGGCTGGAAGGCCACTGTCCTGCAGAGTTTAGCTCCAATCCCAGTTAAACACACCTGAACCAGCTAATAAAAGGTCTTCCTAGGCACACAAACTTTCAGACAGGTGTGTTGTGGCAAGTTGGAGCAAAACTCTGCAGGACAGTGTCACTTTGAACACCCCTTGGTTTAGAACTAAGAACTTTTTTTAATGCAAATTGCATTTTCAGAATTCATTACTGACTACTCATCAATCTCTCGTTGTAAATATTCAGATCCCTCTAGTCACATCCTCAAACTTGTACTGTGCTTCATGAATAATACATGAGTGGAATATGTCAGTGCTGATTTGAATTCACTCACTGAATTCTGTCCCCTTTTCTAATGTGGTTAAGATTTAATCATGATGGGGAAAAATTTAATTTGGCGCTATGTAAATGTTATGCATTTTGCTCTCTTCATTTAGGCTGCTTAATTATTTTCTGTTAAATACAATAATAAATGTCGTCTTTATTTTGAACAAAGTTGTCAATTGTTTCTGCTGTGGTCCTGTCTGGGCATCTGTGCATTGTGTTTGGGGGCATGGCCACACACTCTTTTATCTGAATACTAACTTGACCTAAGAAATAATTGGTGGCTTAGTTTGTAAGGCATTGTTTTTGGTCATTTTTTAAAGGGGTATGGTTGTGTTTCTGATTTGAGTTAAATGATGTTTTATTGGAAGTCACCATTATTGAAATTATTGTTTCACTTAATTAAGTTTGTACTGAATAAATTAGCGTGCCAGAGAAAAAAAAAGGCTATTCAACAAATGCTTATTCACATTTTAACAACCGTAATAAACCGTGATGCGCAAATAATTACTTAAAAGCAAGAGAAAAATCAGGTTGAGGAATAATTAGTTCATTTGTAGCCTCATTTAAGCAGTTCGCTTAAGTGGAACGTGATTAGATGTGTTTGGATTTGCATTCATTAAAAGCATGATATTTATTTTTATATTGAAAATAATTCATAAAAAGTAACAAATATGTTTAAATGATGTTTTATTAACAAAGTTTGGGAGGAGCATGTTCAGATAATTAGAGAGCAATCCATTGACAGTGGATCTCCACACTTCTAGTCCTAACTACTTACATAGGGGGGAGTACTCTGAGTTTGGAGCCCTCCTCCCGAACGGCACGCCAAATGCGCATTAAACTTAACCCCACCTATTTGTATGTAAGTGTGAACTCCTGAACTTATAATATAACTTTAGAGGCATCAGTTTCATCCAACGACCATGTAAAATGAACTCTTCTGAGCAATATTTGCTCACTCTTGTGCTGTGCTGCTTCTACTCTTAAATGCTCACATTGATGTTTTTTCATGTGTCTTTTCTTACAGTGGAAAGCTAGAACGGCCAGTTTTGACAGTCAGGGGTCTTGCCCCTCCCCCAAACCTCCTGCCAGCCCTTGATCAGAGCCATATGTGAACCTACAGGCTCGGCACCCTCGCTGTAGTCCATTTGTCTGTCTGATGAAAACGAGAGCCCTGCTACGGGTTGATTTAGACGGTTCCCAAAAGTTGATCTAAGATCAGGCCTACTACAGTATCTTTGCCCCGACGTTCCTCGTGTTCAAGCTCTTCCAGTCCTTATGATCGTCAGTTCATGGAAGTGTTGTACAAATACTCTACAAAGCCAACTTGTGTTCCTAGAATAGCTTGGTATCGTCAGAGATGTTCCTTTCCAAAATGAATTTTCCTGAAGTATTTGAAATCCGATCTGCAAGCGGTCTACGTGCAAACAGAAGTTTCCACACAGTGCTACAAACAAAGGTCTTTGTGGATGGAAGATTAAATATTGGAAGTCCTAAGAATGAAGTAAAAAATGTTGGTAGCCTGAGGGAAAAGGACAATGTTTTGTGTGTTTGTGAGAGCGCAAACGGATTCGTCGAGAGCGCAAACAGATTTGTCATGTGCTATACTACGAACAAACTATTTTCTCTGTCAAATCCTTGTATGAAACCTGTGTGAAGGTGTACTTTTTAAAACAATTATCGGTTTATAGATGTTGTATAAATATTGTGTGTAAAAAGAGACTGTCTATGTATATCAGAGCACAACAAACTTTTCCTATCCATTCATTTCTTGATGAAACACAGATGGTTTACATGTAAAGAACTTCGTGTTCACACACAAAAACACTTCACATGTAGCTGAATACATTTATGTGATAAAAATAATATTCATCGTTAAGACCAGGTACAAAACTGGGCATTTAAGGTAAGAGTGCTGAAATATCCATAGAGATCTGTCTTGATTTATGTGGGTTGTACAGTATTCAATTTGTTTAAATAGCATTTAAAGAGATGCAGAAGAGGATCTGTATCTTAGTAGCACTGCATTTAATACAGTAGCAATTGAACTCCTCATGCTGATTCAATCTAACGCTGACATTTCATTCATCTTTTGATATGTCATTTTATTGAGTTAAATTGTTTGTGACTGTCAAAGTTTTCCACATTTTGTCTGGAAAAATGTCTGGAGTAAACGACTTATAAAATATATTTATATTATGTACTGTTTAAAAGAGCAGGGTTGACTTAACATAAAATTGTAGGTAACTAACATACATCTTCAGATTCATATTTTTATTTTTGGTACAGTCTGTAACCAGCAGAACTGTTACATGGAAATATCTGCATAACCAAACAATTCAATATAACTGCAAGTCTAAAAAATCATGCCATCTTGTGCAAGTGCTATTTTTATAATATTTAATGCTCAGATCAGTGAAAATAGTGTTATTTTTTTAATTGTTAATGTCATAAATTTCCATTGCCCGCAATATTTTAGTTATTTGTTCCTGTGGTTTCTCTGTTTTGTTTTACATTCATTCAACACAATTTAACTTGGAATTTAAATTTAGCAGAAAGAGATGCTCAGGCAAACCCCAGCAAAATGATAAATTATGACCACTGCAGTATATTCTCCTGTCATTTTTTAAAACATAATGCATATGCTGGAGATGAGTTGCATAAATGCACAGAAATTACTGAATTAGTTCAGAGCTTCCCTTTTGGGTCCTCAACATTTTGATTATGTTCCAAATAAGAAAAGACAGACCATTCAAATGCACATAACATCTGTCACAAAGATGAAAAAGATCATTTCAAAAAACCTATGCAGGCAGTTGGTGGTGTTTAAATATTATGAAATATACTTGGCACTTGTTTTACATAATGCCCTCCATCATCTCATAGGGTAACTGTTAAGCTTTAAATGTATATATAGATTTAATATTTTAACAGAATCTTTAAAAATGCTGTCAAAAAGTCAGTTTGTTGAAGAAATGGTTGTGGCAAAGTGACAAACTTTTTGGTCCCGTTTTTACAATATCACCAATGTTGTAATACTCCGATAATAAAAAGTGTGTTTCTGTAGGTGAATGTAAAGTTAATAAGGTTTAGATCTGGTTCTTTACCTCATCACTAACTTATGTGTGCTGGTGTTTTAACAACCTGTTTCTGCCCCCTTGTGAATCTGAACGACTTTCTAATTTTGTATTGATCATTTGTACTTGCAATATAACTTGTAATGTTTGAAAAAGTTCTTGTATTTAAAAAAAAATGCCAAAATAAAATATTGTTTCAGCCATTTCAAGGACAGAGTTGCTTCTCTTTCACTCTTGTGAACTCATGTCATCAAATCACAAATAGAGGGTTACATTATAGAGACTGCATATTGTCTCATATTTAAAAAAATGTGCAACAAAAGCAATATATTTGTGTGTTGATAAAGGCAAAGGATTAGTTCACCCAAAAATTAAACGTATGCAATCATTTACTTGCCCTGATGTCATTCCAAATTATATAAGCCACTATATTTCAAGTCTTATGAAGTCATATAATAACTTTATGTGAACATTTAAAATGAATTCTATATTGTAGAAAAAGAGTACACGTTATTAGAACCATCATTCAACTTCAGATTCATATTTCTGTAAAAAAAAAATAGTCTGTTTTTTCACAAAAAGTCATGACAGCTTTATGTGAGAATTAGGACCAAATTTAAGTTGTTTAACATTAAAGCTACACTGTGTAACTCTTTTAGTTTATTCTTAGCTAAAAACACTTAGTTCTTTCAAAAATATATGTGCTCATTAATGTATATTTACTTTGTTCAAGTAATAAATTATTCTCGTAGTGTATAATATGCCATTGAAAATACATACGGGTAAGGGGTTCTAATGTCGGTCGTCATGTTGCCCCTCCATCTTGAAAGTACATTAGCGCCTTTCGCGTTTACGCTGAGTTAACACTCATGGACGAGGTCGAACTGGAAGCCATGTTAATCTTGGACTACATTGGCCATCGTAGGAGTTAAAACGAAATCGGAATTGAGAGGAACAGAAACTAATATTCACTGGATGGTCATATACCTTTTCACCACTAGTTGGTGGTATAAATCACATAATGTAGCTTTAACAGATAATTCAGTGAGCCTTTAACTGCTGCAACTCAATGATTCAGTGAATTGAACTTGACAACAGATTCAGTCGTGAACAAATCATTCAGATTGGTTTTGTGACCTGGATTAGCCAGTTCATGTAAAAGTTCTGACTTTTATGGTGGTTTTGAGTCCCCTTTGACGGTTGAATGCCTCCTAATCCCAGAAAGCAACATAGTGTCGGCCCAAATCTGGGCCTGGATCTGGGCCGACACTAATATCGCTGTCTGGGTTATAATTAATTCTTCAACATTTTTCCATTTGAGTTCCATAAAAGAGATAAAGTCATAGTCATAAGGCCAACATGAAGGTAAGGAAATGATGACGGGATTTTCATTTTCAGTAACGTTTTGTAGCCTGGAAAATAAAGCCCTAAAGAGGTCCACTATTCCTCAGGTGGTGGCATTATCGCCCATAGCTTCTTTTTCAGCGCTAGTTTATACAGAATCTGGTACCCATCATCCCATGCATAGAGCTGCCGCTCCTCAGGATTGTATTTGAGGCTGGAATGGGCCCCGAAGCGCCTGGGGAAATAAATCAGAGGGGCTTCGCCGCTGCTTACCATGTCATTCACATCGAACACACACTGCACGCGCGAGCGGCTCGGCGGCTTGGTGTTGTAAACCACATAGACTGTGCCGCAGACAATAAAAGCAGCTTCAGCGTTGTTTCTTGGACACGCAGTGTCCCACATCTGTTCTATGTCCAGAGAGTTAGAGTCCATCTTAGCAAGATTGATAGTGTCTCCAGCTGGATACAGTGCCCATAGCCCATCCTCATCCACCACCAGGTCCACCAGCGTCTCTGGATTGAGTTGGTACACCGGGCTGCGGTCCTCCATGGGAAGCACTGCACTGTCTGCAACCGAATCGTTCTTGAGGTCATATTTAATGACTTGGAGCTCTGAACTTTCACTAATGTAATAGAGAAAGCCATCATAGACTGCATGACCGGTCCCATTCCAAGCAGTGGGAACGGTGATCTGCCTGCCTTTGGACATGCCTGATGATGCAGAGAGCTCTCGCACTGAGTTGAATTCATACAGCGTGTTGTCGGATGTACCGTTAAAGATGTAGACTTTTGCTGACCTGGCATCTTTGGTCCAAACACCTTTCGGGCTCCCCAACCTTTTAAGGATCTTCATTGCTTTTAGACTGGATACAATGTTCACGCACACTGTCAATGGAAACAAATATGATTAATGTCTACAGGGAGCATACTATGATTAATATTGCAAACTCTGAAAGCAATACAGACTGCTTAGTCTGCACAAGCACTGGAAGATAGCATTATGAAAAAAGAAATAGATTTTTAACCCTTATTTTTCTTTATGGAAGAAATTAACTTAGAAAACTTGAATGTGAAAACTGAAGAGTTAAAACCGAAGAGTTAAAACTAATGTGAGAGATTCACCCTTAAATGTCATGTATGCTTCGATAAATGTGCAGGATTATGTGGGGCTAAACAAGAATGATTGATAATATATCTTCATGTTAATATACAGGCATCATTTTAATATATTTTTTTGTAGATTCCCTTGCCCATAATTCTCTTTGTTACAAATGTTTTTCATAATATATATACGATGTTCGAAAATTTGGAGTTAGTAATAGGATTCAATTTTACTTTAAAACAATAGTTTTTAATTCAGCGTGACATATTAAATTGATCAAAACTAACAGCAGAGGCATTGTTAAAAATATATATTTCCCCATTGTACAGGATATTGTTTCTGAGTGGAAGTAATTGCTGTAAAAGAAGATCTGAAGAATATACAAAATAAAAAATAAGTGACAAAAAAAACATATATTTCAAATAATTTCTATATTCATCAAATAATTCTAAAAATGTATACATCATGTTTTTTTTTTACAAAAATATTAAGCAACACAATCGTTTTCGGAATTGATAATATTAATAAATGGTTCTTGATCAGCATTTAAGCATTTAAGATTGATTTCTGAAGGATCATGTGACACTGAAGACTGGAGTAATGATGCTGAAAATTCAGCTTTGCCATCACATGAATGGATTACATTTTAATTATAATGCAATCTCACAATATTACTGTTTTGCCAACCCCAAACATTTGAACCATAATGTATGAAAAGAAATTTAAAAAATGTAATGGACTGGAATTTTGCCTGTACTTTCTGAATTTTCACTGTACTTCAGTGGAGACAGATGAACTGTAAAGCTGTCAGATGAACAGGCAAACGAGAAACGAATACTTTCATCTGCTTTGATTCCAGCCTTCTGGAACCCAACAATTGCATAACATTTTAACCACAAAAGCCAAATGGCTAATCTATTGAACTGACTGGCTTGATTCTTTGTTCCTTGTTTCCTAATTAACAAGACGCACCACATTTCCTCTAAACGAATAAATCCTCTGTGCAAGGCAGCCAAGCATTAGTGGAAATTCTACCATTATACTGTTCAAGTGAGACAGTAATAAGTCCTACAGCACAATCCCAATATGGATGAGTGTAACTGGGATGCTAGTTCTCATAAAATACAAATGTCTTAAATCAAAGCACATGCTTTTTGCTCATCCTCTCAGCCTTGAACTGCAGCTTTTAACTCTGCCAATTTGATTTTCCAGTATTAACATTTTCCAGAGAAAACCCCAAACTGGACTGCTTTGTAACGGTAGGCTAAATCTCCTCAACTAAGAGTATGTCATGGCTAAACCTGAAAGTAAATGATCAAAAGCTGGGCTTCAGCTGTCAAAACCTGATTTCCCCGACTCACCAGACAGCTCAAAGAACTCTTCCTTCTTCCTCTCTTTGAAAACTGCGTCCTGTTCCACCATTTTGTCTGCTGCTTTCACACAAGGCTTAGGAGGATTCTTGGTTTCAATATAGTCCATCTCACGCTCCACGCGGTCTACCCGTGCTCCTGCGCCCTCCATGTCGGAACGTAGTTTACTGTGCTCTTTGCCCAACTTCTCCAACAAGTCTACGGCCTGCTGCCTGAATTCCTTCAGGTCGGAGTTGTAGCGGTTGTTCTGTTCATGCCACAGAGCAATGCGTTCCTGGAAAAATGAGAAATACACTGAGTCACATAATCTGCAGCCAGATCAAAAAGCGCAGCAAATTCTGTCCAATGTTAAACTTATTCCAATGGTGAATAGGCCTGCAGGGAATAATGGCTCAGAAGTGTTGAGTAATTCTGGACAGCACACTCTCAGAAAAAAGGTACAAAAGCTGTCACTGGGGCTGTACCTTTTCAAAAGGTACACTTTTGTACCCAAAGGCTGCATATTGGTACCTTAGTGGTACACATTAGCACCTAAAATGTACATATTAGCTCCTGAAATGTACATATTAGCACCTGAAATTACATATTAGCAGCTAAAATGTACATATTAACACTAAAATGTACATATTAGCACCTGAAATAGCCATATTAGCTCCTGATATGCACTTATTAGCTCCTGATATGCACATATTAGCACCAAAAATTTACATATTAGCACCTAAAATGTAAATATTAGCACCTGAAATGTATATATTAGCACATAAAATGTACATATCAGCACCTGGAATGTACATATTAGCACCTAAAATGGACAAAAGTTTACCTTTTGAAAAGGTACAGCCCCAGTGACAGCTTTTGTACCTTTTTTCTGAGAGTGCATGTGTTAGCCTTTTTTCCCCAGCCAAAGGTAAAATCAATTCTTATCTGAATTCGGAAGATGGAGAACCTTAAAGTGATGTCTGAGGCTATCAAGGAACCCATAAAATTCAATACATATTTTTAACAAATTGTGAAAAATAGTGTGTCTAGAATTTGCGACCCTTCAGTTCCACAAATCAGTTATAAAAAAATATAAAACAATTTCTCTTGCAATGTTACAGCTATTTAGTGACTTGATTGTATATAATATATTGTTATAACATATTATAAATGTTGCTGCTCAACATTTCTGTGAAAATGATACTTGACACCATGATACTTTTCTTTAAATTATTTGACTTCAAAAAGGAGAGCATTTATTTCATTTAACAATTAAACGCATCTGTGGTGAGTGAAATGATTTGACGTACCTTCTTGTTGCAGGAGCTACAGAACATGTCACAAAATTTCCCATAAAGTATTACTATATTAAAAGTGCTTGAATATGGTTATGAATTTTCAGTATTTTCATTAAATATGTATACCATATCTGTGTGGCCACCCCAGGGGCCTTTTGCTCTAGGCTAGCTGCTCAAGCTGACTTTAATACTGCATGATTTCAAATCAAAACGAACTTTGTTTCTCATAAATGTTGTTGCTCCATAAATATTAATTGAAAATACTTTTTTTTCAATCCTTACTTTGGGACCAGATTAAAAAAATAACAGTAACATCAGGGTCCAATTCTCACTATTAACTAGTTGCTTATTAACATGCATATCACTATAATATTGGCTGTTTATTAGTACTTATTAAGCACATATTAATGCCTTATTCTACATGACCATATTCTACATCCCCAATCTCATGCCTAAATTTAACAACTATTAATAAGCAGTAATTAGGACTTTAATGAGGCAAAAAGTCATTGCAAATAGTTATAAATAGTGAGAATTGTACCCTAATCTAAACTGTGACAAAAAAAACTTTCTAACCAGAAAAAAATATATAAAATAAGGGCTTTTAGACTTCTTATACTGTACATCACACACATTTTAAGAATACTATGTTCAATGGATTTCTGCTGATTCAGGTAATCAAGGCAATCCTGTCTGCATATGACAGAAATGATGACATATGTACTAGTTGGACAGAATAAATAATTATTATGCTATTAAAGTGTCTACTTAATCGCGAGTAATTATATTCAACAAAGCTTCACTGAACAAAAAATGCTGAGATAAACTATTCAGTCAATCAAGAAAATGTTGGGGCACTGGGGTACAACTTCACTCAAGAAACAAAGGGTTATACTTTATTTGAAGGTGTCTTTCTTACAGTGTAATTATGCATATATTTATTACTATAGTAACTACATGTACATGTTACAAGAAATAAAGTGTTCCCAAACAACTTTCTTCAAAAGTAATGAAGATTTAAGTCTCCATTTACTTAAGACTTAAATCTTTAGTAAATGTGAGCCAGAACTTGCTTAGATGAAGACTTTGTTTTGTCTGTTGATCTTTGGTTTGAGAAGTTACTTCATAGTGTGTGTACTGTCTCACTTTGAACAAACTGTGCTACAGATATTGCCAACATTTTCAAGTGTTGTCGAGTAGAATAAATGTAAAGAACTCTAAGAATTAGCATTGTTTCAGAGTTTTGATGTATGTCTAGAAAAGAACATTTCTGTAAAATGGCTGAAAACTAGCAGGACTGCAGACTGTGTATTGAAAACGTGGCCAGATGAACCAAAATTCTCTTACCTCCATAGCAAGCATCCTGTTTTCCAGGTAGTTCATCAGGCCCTGGTAGTGGTACTGGCCTCTGGAATGAGCCAAAACGGTCAAGAGAATGAAAAATATGTTGGCTTTCATGGTGGCTTTGGATAAGGGACGCTTTCAGGTACTCCACAAAACAAAAGAAGTCTCAAAAAAGATGTGCTGCAGCTGCTTATGGGGCGTCCTCCTCCTCTAGTAAGCGTGTGAGTGCTCATAAGGAGAAGGGACCGGAATCAGGGACTTCCAGGGTTTCATATTCGCTGGCTCGCTCACTTGGCTGGAATGTTTTTACTTACACTGAGGGAGGAGCCATGTATCTCTGGCCTCTTTCCGTCCTCAAAAGAGAACCAAGTAGTGTTCCTGAAAGATGAAGTCACTGAAGTACAGTAGAAATCTACTTATGTCAACAAGAAACATGTTAGCAGTTTTGTAATAAAAGTACACTCTTAAAAAGAAAGAGTTTTATGCAATATAGTAGCCTAAGTTTCTCCAAAGAACCTTTCTGTGAACAGTCCTTAATCTTAAAAAAACTTCTTATTATCTTCACAGAATAATCTGGAGAAATTTTTTTCACTTTAAAGAACTTTTGTCTAATAGAATGTTTCCATTGATGTTAAACTTTCTTCATAGAACCATTTATGCCAATCAAGAACCTTTATTTTTAAGAGTCTATTACAGAATGTTGGCTACATAAGCAAAAATGATGTCATTTGCATGCAAATTTATTCAACAAATTGGTAAAATAGTGGTTAAAGTAGTTAAATATGACAAAGCAATTTGTTCCGAGATGAGCAAGAATCCCATTTCTAACTGTCAAACCTCCATCCAAAAGTTAAACCTTCATCGTGTTCGCTTAATCACAAACTTATCGTACATGGATAAGGAAATCAAATCATCCTGGTTATGCAAATACCAGTGAAAGGGCACTTGGTTTATTTAAAGTAAAAGGCAATTGAAGATCCCTTGAAAGTCAAACTGAATTATGCAGAGTGAATAGCATTCACATATGGCAATTTTTGAATATTTTGATTAAATCTTTCTTCATCACCAACAAAGTAAATGTAGCTTAATTCTCAAAAGAAAAGCTCTTAGAACTGAAGAATGTTGTTAGGAAAGAATGGCTCAATGCTGTGAAGAAGGTAAAAAGCATTTAGTTTCATTCATTCTCAGAGATTTAACCTAGTCATGCGTCTGTCAGTGTGCTCTTCATATAAAGTGAGTGAAGAAACTGACCTTTAGTTTTGACAGACAGATGAGCTATCAACTGAGCTCAATAACATATATCCAAGGACAAAAATGTTAGAATTCAACACTTGTCACTACAATATGTGAAACTGAGGAAAACTAACATAACGTGCAAAAACCTGAATAAAGAGGAAATACTCACAAACACAATAGAAATAATCATTCTACATAAAGCCCACATCCAAAACAAATTAATTAATACATTAAATATGAGATATATGGAATCACATAAATGATGTTTTAACCTTTTCATGTATTTCTGATTTTCATTCTATTTTTATCTCACTTGTGCAGCTGGTGTCGTCATGGCAACACTCTCAGTTGGTTGCAGACCGGGGGCCATAAACCCTGTTGAGCAATCAGACAGATTTTATGTCACTGACCAGATATGCAGTTATGCAGTGTTTGTGATACACACACACACACACACACACAGATATTAATGGTCAAAATTTGGAAATTACAGTTGTTGATGTTTTTGAAAGAAGTTTCTTATGCTCATCAAGCCTGCATTTATTTGATCAAAAACACAGAAAAAAACTGTAATACTGTGAAATATTAGCCTATTACAATTAAAAATAATGGATTTTTTACATTTTAATATAAGTTATAATGTTAATTATTTCTGTAATGCAAGACTAAATTTTTCCCGTCTTCAGTGTCACGTTCCTTGAAATCATTCTAATATGCTGTTTTAATACTCCGTTATTATCGATGTTGTTTTTTTATAACCTGTGATACTTTTTTCAGGATTAATTGATGAATAGAAAGTTTAAAAGAACTGCATTTATATATATATATATATATATATATATATATATATATAAATTTAATACATCCTTGGTGAATAAAAGTAAAAAAAAAAAAAAAAGAAAACAAATGACTGACCCCAAGAAATGTAAACGCTAGTATATATTGTTACAAAAGATTTCTATTTTAAATAAATGCCGTTTTTTTTTTCTTTTTATTCATCTTAGAACCCTGAAAAAAGTATCACGGCTCTTTGCAACATATAATAAATCAGCATGTTAGAATGATTTCTGAAGGATCATGTGACACTAAAGACGAAATAAATTAAATTTTAAAGTATATTAAAATAGAAAACCACTCTTTTGATTTATAATATGCCTAATATTTCACAATATTATTGTTTTCTGTTTTTTGTTAATGGATATATAGCCTATTGTATGGGAATAATAATAATCTACAGTAAAATATATGATTTGCTTAAAAAAAGACACAATTGAGATTTATACCGTTTCATCTCGGTTAGATTCTTTCAATCGTGTCATTTATGTCCACTAGATGGAAGTATAAGCAAGCTGCAAAAATGAGTTCATGGATTACCTGCCTCTCCAATCAGTGGTTTGTTCCATTCCAATAGATTTTTTTTAAACATTAGGTTTTAGATTTTAAAAATAATATATATTTTTTAATAATTTTGAAAATCTAAAACCTAATAATCATGAGACGTGTAACAAATAAATCTATTAATTATGACACATACATAGCCAATATTTGCATTTTTAATGATAAATTATATTACAGAATAAAAAACTGAACTAAAAAAAATACATGAATTTCAGAGTGTCTTAGAATTTGGTTTGTCTCTCTTTTGCATTTATGACATCAACAAGACGCATGAACTCCAGAAGTGTGTGTTAAAACTGTGAAAAATGATCATGATCTGCAGTGTGATTTGAGATGATTCGACGGGCAACTTCTGAGTTTCTCCAAAGAGTCACATGATCAATTGATTTATTGGATTAGAGAATCTTAAATCTTTATTATTTTATATCACAATAACTTGCGGACCCCACGCTATAACAACTGTAAAACTGTACAAAAACATTTGTGTTCCTGTGTTATTTTATTATGGTGTCGGCAGAGATTCTCTCGTTGAACACTTCTAGTTTCTAAAGCACAACCTAAATACATCTGAAAAGAACGATTTTTATTGGGTCGAAATAATGATTGAGTAGGTCAGAAAGCATGACCACCTAGTGCCAGGTCATATAAAAGAACAGACTGTGCAAAAGCACCATAAATCCCTCTGCCTCTTGTAAATAGCTTTAATACACCCGAGGCGCCAAATCACTTGACCTGTGTTAGCCTCAGCGTTTGGGAACTTTCTGCTTGACTGAATGTTCCGGACCCACCCCCTCTCCTCCCATTCTCTTGCTGTCAGTCCAGGTAATAGTCAAGGCATAATTAGCAGCACGCTCGCTTGACACATATTTTGTCTGACTCCAACCTCGGGCCCACTTTGTGGACCTGAGCAGCCTAGACCTTCCACTTCACACCTCCGCTCCCATGATTCAGTGAGTGGCCACTGCAGAGAGTTCTTCAAAGACACTGGCTAATAACTGGCTATTGGTGTGATTCGTGGCTAGAAAACAGTTAGAACTGTGGAAAATATACATTCTGTATAATGTATATTATACTGATCATGATCATCGTGAAATATTGATTCTTCAAATCGATTTTTATAATTGATCACACTGATAAATAACATTCATAACTCAGGGAAGATTAAAAAAATTGCAAAGGGGCTGAAAATTAAACCACAACAACAAAGAAAAGTGGTACAGGAAACACGCAATTACAAAAGGCAAAGGTCTCTTAGTTGTGTGTTTGCTGTAGAACTTTTCTGCTTAGAAATTAAAATCAAACAAATTATTAGTTCTAAATGTAATTTCGCAGTGTGACGCAATAAAAAACTTTGTGTAGCACAAAATAATAGTCTTTCTATTGGTTTGTGCTGCAAGCCATGACATACAACGCGCTAAAAGTGTAGTCCGATTCACAAACACATCTTGTGAGTCGGTTCTGTGTAGGGAATCAAAAACTTGCAGTGCTATCAGTGTAACCCAATTCCCAACAAAAAAAAAAAGACTCTAAAGACGCTATAATTTTCAGAATAGGCGGTCCAAAAAAAATATTGAAACTGAACAAAAGTGGAATCAGTTCTGGAATTTGTGAATCAGAATCAAATTGAATCACAGCCCTGCTTTCTGTAGGTGAGAAACAAATTATCGTTTGTCAGAGAAACTTACTCTTCAAAATTGTACCCTTATTGGAAACCCAGGACTTGATGAAGCATGTTTGTGAATGATGCCGCCTCCTTACATGTCATAGCGTATGAACGTTTATATAAACTCAACTGAATTATGTGATGTTTATGAAACAGACTGAGTAAACTGTTGCATCTCTTTAACCAAATTCATTTCCAAAATGTCATCACGCCCCTAATTGGTACATTAAACTACGTGTGTTAGGTCAGCTTTGCAGACATCAGACAGTCAGAGGACAGTTGGCACAGCTTGGAAAAGTTCTAACAGAGCTGCATTCATTTCGGAGAGCACACAGTACAGGCCTCTTGTCCAGCGGGTTGGCCATTGGAAATAAAGACACAGTATCTAGACATGTCCACAGAGAGCTAAATCCACAGGCAGACGTCCCAGCGAAGGAGCTCCCAGCTGCCTGGCGAGCTGTACCCCCCACACGGTCTCGGCTGTCCCGCAGGCTACGTCAGCAGCCAGACTGTGCCACCTCTCTCTCCTCACTGAGAACCAAAAACAAACTCTCTCATCAAAGACAAACCTGTTCCCTCGTACCTCACACATGTTCTCAGACGAGCAAGTGGGCTGGAGAAGGTTAAGCACAGCGCCTCTTTTTAGGCCCCGCTACAGCTGGGAGCCACTTGTGGGTTCATATGGGCCGCTGGTCAATGGCCAGTCGTCATGGGGCGTCCAAGATGAGACCTTAATGTCATATTGCCAATGCTCCACTTGTTCACGCTCTGAAAGGCTTTGTGAGGAACTGGGGAGGGGGGAGGTTGACTGTGTACTATTATATCACCAAGCACTAATTACACCAGCACTCCTATCCACAACAGGGCTCGACAGCCAAACATGTTGTCTCACGCTCTACTCCAAACAGCACAGCTCTCCGTGCTTGTACAGTAATATGACTAATATATGTGGAATGCTTCAGAGTTTGTTCAGTGAGCCCACAGTGTGTGCTACATAATACAATTAACAGTATCGCAGCC
This sequence comes from Cyprinella venusta, assembly GCA_038021265.1. NCBI lineage: Eukaryota > Metazoa > Chordata > Actinopteri > Cypriniformes > Leuciscidae > Cyprinella > Cyprinella venusta. The sequence continues at coordinate 17,775,546 of CM075883.1, read as the reverse complement.
GCAGTTGTTCTTCAGAATTGAGATAATGATGGATCTGGTGCAACAAAAGGGGCCAAAAAATGTAATCCTAATTTGAAAAGTCCTGTCAGGATTTAGAGATTAGGCTGCTAGTATTTGCAAAAGTAGGTGAAATTTTCTTTTGAGGCCATTGAACCTCGTCAGAAACACAGGAGACGGAGCATCTTGGAAAAATGAACCCCTCAGATGTCAGTCCTTGGTGACGATTCGTTCAATTGCAATTCTCATTACAATTATATTCTACATTATAATGATTTCAAAATTCCTAATATGATCAAATATTGCATAAGTGGATGTGTTCAAGGAATTTGGCTATTTAACTTTTTAACTCCACTCAAAATAATCAAAATGACTTGAATAAAGATTTGTTCATTTTGCTGAACAATATTGAATGAAGGAATCAATAAAATTATCCGATCTTCCCAGTAACGCCTGTGGAAAGTGATTTCATGTGTCTCGATTCATTCACTCAAACTATGGCCAAAAAGTATGTACTTTGCAAGCAAGCTTTGGGACATAATACCAAGTCATAAAATTGATAAAAAATTTGGGGGGTAAAATGAATAAATTAATAATTTAATATAATGGCCAAGGTACCTGCTTTACTAATGTGCTATTTTTATTTCTAAAGTTCACAATGTTGCTGCGGATGAAATATATAACAGATAACATGAAAGAAAATTTTTCGTCAGGTTAGATATTGATTATCAATAACTCAAACCCCTTCAGGCCATCTCTACTAAACCATCAATCTCATGCACATCTGCAATGTTTGTAGTTCGTTTATTTGTGTTTGTAGTTCTGAAACAAATCCTTCTCCTTCATATTAGTTTATTTAATATTAGTAATTTAAGCAAAAAATTTTATGACATTCCCTTGCTAACTTCCCTCTGTCTCATTCACTTGGAAATACATTATTGCTTACGTTGCACGAGTGGCCACTACTGGCAGAATCCTTGTAATGTGTTTAGATGGAACGCCCTAAGCCCTTGATCACTTGGAATTCGCAATGGTGGCGATTTATTTATTTATTTATTTTTTCTTATGAATTTGTTTTAACGCATTATTCTATAGCCCTGTGTGCTTGGAGAAAATATAAAAAAAAAAAAATACCCAAAATGATAATACAATAAACTATAACAGTCAGCTTAAAGGGTTGGTTCACCCAAAAATGAAATTTCTGTCAGTATTTACTCACCCTCATGTTGTTCCAACCCCGTAAGACCTTCGTTCATCTTTGGAACACAAATTAAGATATTTTTGATGAAATCTGAGACCTGGATCACACCTGCAAACTAGTCCATAGGCTTCTTGGGGACTTAAAACTTGCCGGCCTCGAAAAGTTATTAAAGACATCGTTAAAATAGTCCAAGTGACTTCAGTGGCTCAATCTTAACTTTATCAAGCGACGAGAACACTTTTTGTGCGCAAAAACAAACAAAAATAATGACTTTACTTCAACTATTCACTTCCTTCTCTATGGGCCTCCAGTCAGTTAACGTAGTGTTATAGCGTAGAGTTACGTTTTGTTGTTTTTTGCGCACAAAAAGTGTTCTCGTCGTTTGATAAATTTAAGATTGAGCCACTGAAGTCACTTGGACTATTTTAACGATGTCTTTAATAACTTTTCGAGGCCAGCAAGTTTCAGTCCCTCAAGAAGCCTATGGACTATTATGGAGGAGCGATCCAGCTCTAAGATTTAATCAAAAATATCCTAATTTGTGTTCCGAAGATGAACGAAGGTCTTATGGAGTTGGAACAACATGAGGGTGAGTAAATACTGACAGAATTTTCATTTTTGGGTGAACTAACCCTTTAATATATCAACAACTATTATGCATGGTAATTGTCAAAATAACCCCAATTTCATACACTAGAGTTGTGTGGAGTGAGCGTAAATTAATTGCGAATTGATTTCTGGTGCAGTATTATTCTAATCTCACATGCTATTTAGATGATTGGTATGCACAGCTGATTTGTTCAAATCATTTGTGAAGGAAACATTGCTACTTGCTCAGAGACGACGTGCTCTGCTGAGGCTTTGTTTTGAACCAATTTTGTTGGCGGAGCAAAAATAGACAAAGTAACTAGTATTACTGTCCCCAAAATGTAAGTAACCCAATATTAACTTCTTGTTTATTGAAAAGTTGAAAAATAGGATAATTGTTAAATAAAACAGCCTGGCTTGTGTTATATTGTTTAAATGTAACAGGGCTAAAATAGATGCCATTTAGCAGTTCTGTAAAAAATAGCACTGCCCGCCTGTAAGAACTATGAGAGTTTTCTTTTTGTGCTTAAGTATTTTAAGGGAGAGAGGGTGGTGTGAAGAAATATTTACAAAGTAAATACATAGTGATATTGTTGAAACTAACCACAAGATGAGGGAGGAGGGTGTTGGTTGAGGGGAAAAAAGAGAAAGATGAGGGCATGTAATCGAGGAAGAGATGCTGCCACACAGTCAGACTGTCTGGCTACAGCAGGATCCCCAGCACTCAGCATCACATGATTCCAGAGGTCAGAGGTTATCCTCGCTGATGAATATCAGGCTGAGGCCAGTCGCACTCACTAAAGAAAAGAGTTGTTTTCACTCCCAGAGCCTGGAAAGTTTATTTCAGGAATATATTCTGCCAGCATGCGATTGTAAACCTGTCCCACGTTGGGAAAATTATGTCCGCAAATTTTCTCTTCTCCGCAAATGGTATTATTTAGCAGCTAGAGTCTCAGTGATTTTTCCCCTTTAAAAACATAAATGCAGACAGGATAATAAATATAAAAATCGAGATAAAAAGCATTTTTGAACAACAACAAAAAAATCGATTTTAAAGGGGCGATGAACTGAGAAATCAAATTTTCCTTGAGTTTTTGACATCTAAGAGGTCATCATATTATAAGAATATCCTGTAAGTTGCAGAACTGAAAACATCCTTGTTAGTCCAATAAAAGCTTTTATTGACACAAGCCTCAGCAAACGACTCGTTTTTCAAAGTGGAGAACGACGTCAGAGAGTATAAAACACCACCCCCGCAGAAAAAGATCAACGCCTACTTCAACACGGCCGGTTCAGCCCCTCCCACCAATTCGCGCATTACACGCATAGCTAAATAACATAGATGCCTACCTCGTGATGACAAACCGGATCGAGCTACCGAGCAATTCAAAATATTGTGCAATGCCTGGTGGAAGAAGACAGTCGCTGCATAAGCTTCCTCTGGATTCCAATAGCACTGCATGGTTAAACCATATTTTTAATGACTTTCCAGCTGATGAGGGTAAAACAATGTCCATCTGTTTACTCCATTTCACTGAGGATTGTTTTTTAAACAAGACTGGATTTGCAGACCGATTAAGATTCAAGAACGGTGCTGTGCTGTCTATATTGAATCAAACAGGAATAGTGCAACACATGGACTCTGGGTCGAACATGTATGGGAGAATCATTCCGGTTGCCATTTTAAAACATTGGACGTTTTCAGAACAATTTCCCACACGTGCACCGACGAGTGAGTTGAAACTCATTATAATATGCAAAACTGTTATCCACTCACAGCAGTGGGCGTTTACTTCCAAGTCTGTTTTTATGGGTGCGAGACACCCATAAAAACCAAGCGTTTTTCAGCTAGGCTCAAAACTAGGGTAGAAAATACCCTATTACTTATTCATTTTGATGTTTTTGAATGCAAAAACCAAGCGAACGTCATAAGTTGACCTCAGACAACAATATAATAAAATTTAAAAAAACAGTTCATGACCCCTTTAAGAAGCTGTACCATTGAATGTGTGGCTTGATCCTTTTACATCCTTATTTACCCCCTATCCTTAATATTAATGCATAAAAATTCAAGCTATGTTAATAGAATTATCACAGGTACTTCATGCAAGCCCTTGCACTGGATTTTGAGGAAAGCCCTCCAAATATTGCAACCATATGGAGAGGAAGGCTACATAATGAGCTGCAAAGCTGGTACAAATGGATAACTAAGCCAGACCCTTACATCAGCCAACAAGCCCAATATATTCTCACCTGGCCGTGATCTCACATTCAACTCTGCAACTGAAAATTGACCGCGGTATGTTGAGAAAAAGAACCCGGCCTGAAATAGTAATGCAGCAATGGTATGCCAACGCTAAAAGGTGTGAAAATGAGTTTGACAGTTATGTGGCCGAATATACTTCATTTTCATCCCTTTATCTTTCACGCAAGACCTCATCGCAACAGGGGCCGAGAGGCATCGACAGGGGAAAGCAGAGCAACTCTCCATCCAAATGACCCGGCAGACACCCCATCATCACCCAGCAGAAGATCACTTTCCTAAAACTAGCATAAACGGAGGTATTTCTGTAATGGCTCTGATATTTTCGACATTTATGAGCTCTATAACAAGGAGAGGATTGAGTGATGGCGCGGTGGCTGGCTGAGAGGCCGAAGGGGGAGTTTATGTGTACGGTCTGCACAAAGCCGTGTCAAACCACACCACATACCATCACCAACGGGAGAATGAGAAATCCATTTGGATTGTTGACATTGAACTTTATGAACCAGACAAGGCAATATTTCGGATTTTTCTCCTTCTGGCTGTCTCCATCTCACTCCTGTGTTACTCCTATTTCACTGAAGTAACTGGAACTCATAATCAGCCATTTCAAAGGAAAAGCTGAGTTAATGTCTATCGGTGATCGCTGCTTGTGAATATCATTGCCTTTTTAAAGCAGACAGGATCTTAAAAATATTGCTTGAGAATAATGAATGATGTTATCATGATGACTAAGAGTGCCGGGGTTGTATTGTAAAGAGACTGAAATACACATTCTGAACTTTGTCAGTGGTTTTAAAGAGTTAAAGCAAGACAAACATCTGAACGTTGGTTGAAGTCGGGTTCAAAATGATTGTTTAATTTGACATATGTGACCCTGGACCAGAAAACCAGTCAAAGTAGCAGTGGCAATTGCCTACAATACATTGGGTCAAAACTATTTATTTTTTCTTTATGCCAAATTCATTAGGGTATTAAGTAAAGATCATGTTCCATTAAGATATTTTGTACATTTCTAACCGTAAATATATATAAAAACTATATTTGTGAGTGGATTCAGCAAAAGCGTGAACATAAATGGACAACTTTAAAGGTGATTTTCTCAATGTTTCGATTTTTTTTTATTCCAGATTTTCAAGCTTATTTATTCAGCTTCCGGGTGATGTATAATCTAAATTGCAAAAAAAATTGACCCTTCTGACTGGTTTTGTGGTCCAGGGTCACATATTAGAGTCAAAGATTTTTACAGAGGGGATTTCGGATATCTTTTTTTATTACTCCATAAATCAAAAAATACTTTCAACAGCCAGAAATTTTTTATTGTTCACCATTTTTTTTATAAATCTGGCAAATGATACATGAACAAATCCCTCTGTAAAAACCTTCAGAATATAGATAGGAATAAAACTGTAAAGTGTGATGTATGTAAGTGCTGCTGAAATGGAGATTTCTGACTCATTTTGAGAAAACGGCCTTTAAAGATTGAAATCTACAGATGCAAATAGATCAAATATACACTTAAAAGTCTTTCTTTCCACTGGTCTGAGAGAAACACTATCAAAAGCAAAAAAGCCAAAAATCACAATATTGCAGATGCAAGAAAAAACTGTGTTTTTACCTGTAGTGCCTCGCCTTAGTTGAAAAACTATTCAAATAAGCTGATTCAGCGATTTTTAAGAGAAAATAAAACATATTAGTGTGCTTACTCATCTTAACCTCTGCTCGCTCAGCAGCATCTCTACACACAAAACGTCTCAATCTCCAATAAATGCTGTTATTTTGCAATTTAAAGTCATCAGAGAATCCTGATGAATGATGCTGTTAACCATCCAATCAAAATTCATTGGATTTCGAAATGATCATATTAACAATACTGAATCAACCTAAATACATAGGTTACACAAATAAAACTAAACTGAAGTGTTAAATCAAGTAGAAAAAAATCAAATAAAAAGCTGAACAGTTGCAGATAACCACTTTTTACATTCGTAAAACAGAGAAGTACAGGTCTTATGACGACAATGTGATAATTTTCAGCAAAAAGCTGGTTCCATCGACATCTTTACTCCATCATCTAGGCGAGTTCAAAATGCATTGCATTTTCCCATCAGATCTGTCATGGGGTACCACAGCCCCTCCAATTGTCTTATCACTCAGAGCAGAGACAATAGGGGCAGATTTACTCTGATTAGTGCTATTAGTTCTCTCCCTGTCTCCTCATCACAGATGCTTGACATGTTTCTCATAACGGTCCATAACAGTGGCGCTGAGCGGGGAGGAGGACTGACGGCTGATTCTAGACACCGGAGGTCTGTAGAAGTGTATGCCTGGCCATTACAAATAAAGTACATATCAGTGGATGTTTTTTTAAGTGGAGTATCATTGAGAGTTTATACTGTGGCCTATGGGGTGTTAAACCGCATTAACGGCATGCATATATGAAACCCTGTCAATGAATAAGGGGAGATAAGGCACTATGAGAAAGGCCACGTTCCAACAGGCACATTGCGTCTGAATGCCTGACTCAAATCTGTACGTGCAATTGTCTCTAATTGTGACATTGATTCAGGGAGATCTGCATTCTTCAGCCTCTTACGGTTTTCCAGTGTGGGTCTCAGAGTCTGGGGAACCATTAACACGATACCAATCTAAACCAATGGCTCCAGTTCGGGCCTCCCACGGTCTCCGAAGGGCAACCTGTCCGACCCCAAAGTACCAAAATACCTCCTTCCCCCTTGGTTTTTGTGGACAGAAGGGCATTAACGTGAGCAGTGTGTCATTGACAGATGCATGTCAGAGACAGAGCAATTATGAGGACGCTCTCAAAGACAGCCTGTGTCATCACGTCTCGCAGTCGCCGTTCTGAAGTGAACATACCCCGCCGCTGTGCGTTTGTGGGGTAATTAATCTAATGATGTGGCTATGTGATTCATAATGTATCTTCCGAATCTTTCCTCAGGGCGTTACTTTGCAGTTTTGGAGATTATGAAAATGGAGAAGAATGCCAGCTGGAATTGCGGTTGTATAACTATGATGACTATATAAATATAATCACCTATGAGGATTTGTATTCACTCAGATAAAAAAAAGAAAAAAAAAATAACAATGAAATTAAAAAAAAAAAATTCTAAAACAAGGAATGCTTTTATTTTTAATATAAATATATGTATACACTACCGGTCAAAAGTTTTAGATCGGTAAGATTTTTTATGTTTTTAAAAGAAGTCTCTTCTGCTCACCAAGGCTGCGATTATTTGATAAAAAATACACACAAAAAAAACAGTAATATTGTGAAATATTATTACAATTTAAAACAGCGATTTTCTATGTGAATATATAATGAAGTGTATTTATTCCTGTGATCAAAGCTGAATTTACAGCATCATTATATGATATGATGGTCAAGAAAGCATCTATGATTATTATCCATGTTGAAAACAGTTTTTTACATTTTTATTTCAGGATTCTTTGATGAATAGAAAGTTCAAAAGAATGAAGTCATTTTAAATTGTCATAATATTTCACAATATTACTGTGTAATTTTTTTAAACATTCGGAAATTTGACAACATAATTGAATGATACTTAATCCATTTTTTCTTTTTAAATAATACAAATAAAATATCAAAGTCAAGTTCTCTTCCGAGAGGTTCTCTCGTATTGCGTAAGTTAGCTTACCCTATGGGGAAAGATTCATCTTTCGACATATTGAAGCCAAAAAATTATCCTTAATTTTATATTCATTGTCAACGCAGTGCGTCTAGCGTGCTCATTGGCTGCCCTGCGGCAACTGCAGCAGCCTACCACTGAGCCTGGCATGACGTTACGTCCAATGAAGGGCGCTCGCGCCCTTATCACGTCTTAGCGCGCCAGAATGGGCGTGGCTTAGCGTACATAACAGGGCTCGGAGGCTGTTTCCCGTCCACCTTAGTTTAAACTTCTTTTGGGTACATCTAATTTAAAATTTGTCACAGAATTCAACATGTTATAAAACTTTTCCTTACGCATCCATGAAGTGGGCAATAGCCATCTTTACCATTCTGGGATACAAAGAGATTTTCTATTAACCAATATATACCTATTATACCAAATTGGAGTATTGTGTGGATTGAAATTATGCTTGAATATTAGTTTCCAATACAGAAGAACCTGTTGGTGGAAATCTGAAAGTTTCACAGGAAGTTTCTTAAAATCAAAATCGCATTTAAGAAGAAAATCAATTCCTCCTACTTTTTCAAAAATCCAATAGGGAATATAAGACCACAATTAATTTTGATTTTGAATATAAGTTTCCAACCATCTAATTTTCAACATACCATTCATACAATCAAATCTATTGCAATACCACCTCCTCGTAAGTTCTAATTAAATCCTGTTTGGCTATATAATGACATTTATTCCGTCATATGAAATCAAAATTGAATTTGTTGATAGTTTTAACTATTTGGGGTGCTATTGGAAGGGAGATGTTAATTAATAATCACCATCTGCTTTTAATAATTCTGAAAATAAGGTGTATAAAGCCCATAATTGTAGGCACACCTCTCTATCCTCTCTCCCTTGCGCTCTCTTTGCATGCAGAATGAGACAGAGGAATAGACAGAGACAGGAGCATCGTTCTCATTCCTGGCAAGGCCTTCTGTGTCTTACCGGAGCCTCCTTGTCTGAGCAATAGCTCCCGCTCACAATTTATAGGAAAATCAATCGTTGCTCACTGTCTGTGTACTTTGCTCATTCCAAAGCTTTACAGTGCTGCACATTGTAACATAAGCTTGGAGAAACTTGTCAGGCTCATTTATAATCCAGAACACCACAAATACAAGTGGGGTTAAAAAGAGAGTGGGATAAAGGACAAAAAAGAAAACCAAGTTGCCAGGTGGGGACTTGGAGACAGGCGGACAAATAATAATGCTAAGAACGATAATAAACCAAAAGAGCACTTCGGTTCAGACAAATAGTAAAATATCCCAAGTATGAAAGGTCTGAGACGGTTTCCGACATTTTACTTTGAGCTCATCCAATCTTTCACCCAATAGACCGAAACGAGACAGGATTGAGCCGCTGCCATAGTAACAGTTGTGTTTGGTGGCGACTGGTATCAGTAGGGCTGGGGCTGCGCAGAGCTGTTTAGAGTAACTCGGGTTGCCATGAAAAAATCTGAAGCATGCACAAAACATAATATACAGGGACTCAGCGTCGCCCAGGGAGAGAGTCTCTCTGTCTGCTCTGCTATCTACAGGTGGCCTTGTTTGGAAATGCTGACAAATAGGAAATTTGGAGCAATAGTAGAGAACTATGGCTCATTCCAAGCGTTCACTACGATAGTCTTGCGCAATGTCCAGGTCTCATAAAGAACCACTTTTTGTGTCTTACTTCAAGGTTCAGTTATACCATCTCACATATAGAAATGTGTATGCTGTATGGTACGGATAGTTGTCACTTGGGCAGTATATCACAGTATATTGCTTTGGAGTTCATGCTTAAATGCTTGTTTTCTCTAGCGAGTTGGTTTCACAACAATCTTAAATGCAGTTGATTTTTTTTTCAATCCAATCCTCCAGAAAAACAACAAAAAACTAACAAAAAAAAAACTGTATTTGTAATAGCTGTTGGGAAAAGAAGTGAATAATAAAACCACATTGGGACATGGTGGTTCAGTTATATTACGAAAGTAAATTTTTTTTCCAACAGAAAATTAGAACAAGGGCATTTTTCATAAGTTAAAAATGTCACATGTGCTTTATATGTACTAATTGTTAAAACTTATTTTTACATTATGTCATTTATGAGGTTGCCATTTGCTTAAAATAAATGTAGGCTATACGCTATACAACTTTAGGCCCTCTTTTGCAGAAAAACATTGTTTTGGTTGTGCTCAGCTAAATATGGTTATTCATCCGCATGAATAAGAAAGCAAATTGTTAATTTTACCTTACCTCTTGGAGTCAGCTTCAATTGAAGATAATGGCAGTAGAAGCAAGAGGCAAATGTGTTTTGCTTGAAGAGAAAGTAAATTGTTCTTTCTCATACCTAAAAAATGAGAGAGATTTATAGCGTACTGCTCATGAAGCATTCACTTCTGGCTTAAGAGATAGAACCAGATGGAATTTGGAAAGGATCTCAGGTAGACTAGCTGAAAAAGTTATACTGTAGCTATGGCTAACGTTACCCATTTGACACGGTAACATACATGGCCGTGGGAACTAGGGGTGCTGAGGGTGCTGCAGCACCCCCTGGCGACAGCTGTTTCACTACATTGAAATTTAATATGACGTGACTTTAAATAACTTTTTGTTTTTCAGCATGTTTTTTAAGAACACCTTCTACCTTTATAAAACGACTCAAACGATTATTTCATTTTTATATGTTGTCGAATATAGTTGTATAGAAATTAATAGGCCTATAGGCTGCCTATCATAAGGCAAAAGTCGATCTCGCATAGAGTGAGTGATGACATTGGTTGAGGTCCAGCATCTCAAAATTGATTTGACACTCATTTTATGCATGTGAAAAAAACTAAATAGACTATAGATGTCTTGATTAAAGCATTCTTTGGCATTAAGGGCTGTTCACAAAGAACGAGTTTTTCCATTACCCTCTGCTACTGTTCCAATGATTTTCACTGTGAACGCGCACGTAACTGTTGCGCTCGCGTCTCGCGAACGAAACCTCATTCTCAAAACGCGGCACTCAAGTTAAAATAAGTTCAACAAAAATGCACTTCGAGACCTTGCATTACACAAAATTCGCCTGTATGTGCTGAATGAAAGTAATTGTAATGGTCTAGTGGTAGAATATTAGACTAACGTGCAAGAGTATCTGAGTTCTAATTCACACTCGCATAGTTATTTTTCCCCCTCATTAAAACCGATTATGTGTTTATCAGTTGTTGTCAAGCAGGGACATGACAAAATGTTTGAATGCATTTTACTCTGTGGTTTCACCAGCACGAATAGAGATTTCTCCGCAACTGATCAAGCTCGTGCGCGTGTGAAGATGTTCCGCAGCGCGAGCCACAAGAGAACACTTTATCAGCACTGAGTCAACGAGTACTTTGATCACTTGATATAAAAAAATCAACACATTTGATTTCAGCGTGCTATTTCTCCTCTTATTTAACAAATGAATGCTCTGCTAGACTAGTTAACCGGATATGTTTTATTTATTTGTATTGGTACATCCGTACCGCGAGATGTTCAAAAGTGCTGGGGAAAATATCGACCCTGGCAAAAAGTGGTGGGGAAATTCCCAAATAATAATTATTAATAATTATAATAATAATATTAAAAAAAATTGTTGTTTTTTTGCGTCAAAATATTTCTCAAACGGCAGTGCCCCCCGCTGATGACCCACTGCCCCTCCAGTAGATCTGCTCTGGCGCCGACTCTGTCAAGCCACGCCCATTAAGCCCCACCCCCAGCACCCCCATGATAAAATATGTTCCCACGGCCATGGTAACATACATGCTTTAAAATTATTTCAAGCCCAGTGCTACAACAACCTATAATGAAATGACCATTCACAATAGATAATGTTTCACAATAGACTATGGTAGAGAACTACATCTGGCAATTTATCTGTTCAATAAAAATACCTTACTCACCTGTAGCAATAAAAACAGCATCCGCCCGTGTCGCCACAACCGCTCAAATCCCTCAGTTCTCGAAATCTCTGAGAGGTGATTCTCATTTTATTACAAGTATTGTCGATCTTTTTTACCAGCACTCTCCTCTGTTCGGCGCTTTTTTAAAACGTGGGATTCCCCAGAGGTTTTAGCGGCATGTAAACCTTTCCCACTCCTTGTGACAACTGGCCCACAACATACACGAGTCAAAGTAGCTGGGGCAATTTTTTCTATGACGATACTCACATGGGATGTCACATGAATGTTTGCAATCATCCATAAATATATCTAGATCCAGCAAGTCAGCAAGTCCATCAGCAAGTCCCATCATTCAGCTCATCACTGCGTCATCAACTCACGCCTTTGTTATTGTTGGAAACTGCGCCCTCTTGTGGCGAAAAAATCTTAGATAATGTGATACGCTTAAGATTTCATATTTCATGCCTCTCATATCAGTGTCAGTAAAGAGTGATCTTCCAAGTACATGTGTTTTTTTATTTCTTCCAATTTAGTTAAAATTTACATCCGACTTTTAATAAAATATAGGCTTATTAAAACCGTTGTTTCACACTATTATTGTTTTTACTGTATCAATATGCATCCTTGGCGAATATAAGAGACTTCAAATCATGCCAACCCGAAAATCTAGAACAGTAAAACTTTAATATTGTCACGGATCCATCGGCATCAGCACCAGACACCATCACTCCGCCCACTCGTTCCGGTTCCCCTGAATACTAATCACCATCACCTGTCCTCATCAATCACCGTGCTAATCATCCTCACTATAAAGACTCACCTCTCCCAGTCACTCACTGTCTGGTCTCGTCTAAACTACGACCACAGACTCTCGTATCACAGCTACTTTGGCAAAGACTACTTACCCACTCATGTTCCTGGATTCTTCTGCTTTTCATCCGCTCCAGTCTCCGGTCTCATCCAGCTCACATCTCCATTGCTGCAGATCATCCGTCTTCCATTCCTGCTCAGATAAGAGAAACATTATCAGACTGTTTACCTGCTATTTGATTCAACTTCATCCACGTTACTCACCTGCTATCACCTGTTTCAATAAACCTGGTTTATACTCACCCATCTGTGTCCTTCTGATCTGTGACAAATATATAAAGGCAGAATATTTTGAAAGGCCTTGCTGTGACATTTTCTGAATGGATTTAAAAAGCATGCTGTTATCTTATTAAGGGACATTTTTTTTTTAGCTTTTTACAGTACAACAATGAAGGCATAGATTTGTGAAGAGGAAGCCTGTTAAGCATCTAACGGTGCCTCATTTTATCTCTGGAGTCAATCCCTGCGAGTCTGTGCTGTTATCTCCCTACCTGTCCTCTTGTTGAGGATGAGGAATCTATTAATTAAAATAGGCTACAGCCATATGCTGTGATTGTTTATACAGTGCTCAGTGAACAAGGAAACTTCACATTCACAATGGAACCATTCATAAACGTTCACTCTCCTCTCTGGAAAAAAAAAAGAATAGTTGCTCTTAGCATTTGGGCAAGAGGTAATTGGGATCACTCAGCTTGTCTGATGCTGATAATGGGGCAATGGGAAATTCCTGTCAGAGAGTTTGTGGTGCAAGGTGGTTTCGCAACTGCCTTGGCAGGCTCTGAGCGCTCCGCACTATACGGTGTATGAGTTGAAGCATGCTCGCAGCTGTCATTAAACATATTTAAAACAACATAACATAACAGCAAAAAAGATTAAAAAAAACAACTTTGCAGTGATAGACATTTGAGAATTATTAGCAATTTGCAAGAAGAAGAACTTAGAAGCAAAGGATCGACTACATATATTAATATAATATCACTGCAAATACAAAGATTTAAACAACAGAACACTTAATTAATGCTTTTGGCTAATAGTGCTGCTATTTCGTAGATAAAATTCTTGATTTTTTTTGTTTTGTTTTCTAACAATCTCTAACAGTGAACATACATGCTGAAAAATCCTGTTTTTTTTTATGAAATTTCTATCACATCTCAATTAATATATTGTGTTTGCCAATATTCTGTGATGGAAATGATATTGCGTTTTCGGACAAGAATGTATTTTAGTATTTTATGTAATATTTTTCACACTTTTTGGATATTAAAAGTTTACAGCTTGATTGGAAACGATGAACAATAAACAATATTAAGTGATTTTTTTTGTTATTTTTTTTATAATTGTGTTATTTTTTAATACTGTGTGAATAACAAAAAAAAATCAAGGTAAATATCACTTAATATTGTTTATTGTTCAAATGAACAATATTGAGGAGCATTTTTTTCAAAAAATATTAATAAAAATAATTTTCACATAATGTTTTATGTGTAATATTTCATTTAAATGATTATTGTCTTAAATATGTAATATTAAATATATAATAATATGTAATGGATTTTCATAGTTTAGAGATTGGTAGTCTGGGTTAAAGAATAAAATATACACAGAGCAGAAATAATGGAAAAGTAGTAAAAAATAAATAAAGGAAAAAGTTTCAAAGGAAAATATACTATGATCTTAATTTAACAAAAGGAAAGAAGCTGAAATGTTATGAATGATTATAAAAATCAAACCTCTCAAACATAGACGTGTTGAAGAGATACTCCTATTGTTAATATTCAGTTTTAATGTGCACTTGCATTCCCACACTAAATTCTTATTTAGCTTATAAAAGAGTTGATTATTTCTCTTTAAATGTACACAGCAACATTAGTGTCCTTAACCACATGTTTCAGTGCTCCAATGAATGTTATTCTAAGAGAATGGCCACATAGCCCTTCAGCCAAGAGTTTTTATGCCAGGCAAAGCACAGTTCGTTTTTAAAAGCACATGTTCCAATAACCGCAGTATAAATCTACAAGTTAATTGTGAAGGAGTTTAGCTGTCTGTTTTCAAACATTTGACTGAAAAAGTCATGTCTAGAAATCTCGTCTAGAACATAACTCACTTACATATATTAAACAGTCTTGTTCAAGAATGAAAAAAGCTGCAGTTTTCACAAACATAAAGGACTCTTGTAGCATATGGGTTAAATGTGTGCTGTAATATTTACATGCACATAATACAACCTCATTAAAATACACCAAACTTTCAACAGATATCTTCATAAATATATGGACCACACAAACAGCAACATAACGTATTTGACACTTTTCAAAACACCAGCTGATCCGTGCCCATTGTTGAATATATGATAACCAATATATCATAATAGCAGGGGAAGTTGTAATTTATACAGTAGGCTATAATGTTGAAATATTATAATCATATTGTTTATTCATAATTTTCTCCTCCAAATAATGATTAATGAACTTAATCTTGCAAAAGAGTCTGTTTCTGTTTAGTAAGTGTTGAAGTCAATGGGGGAACGTTCAGATGTGCCGCAGCTACTGTGCGGGTTCATGCTGATAATGATAACAGCTGAAAGAGATTACCTGCAGACACTGTGTAACTAGCACTCAGGTTTCAATTATTATCTAAGTGCAAAGAAAAGTGGTGCAAAATTGTCACAAGTGTTAGGAGTCTTTTATGTGTACATTCTGACATAATAAGGGCTTAATTTAGTCAAGCTGTTGCAAAACTGTTACAGACCTGGACACAAAAATAGACTGAATCATCATCACTTATTTGGTCGTTTCTGTTGGCCAAGCATCATGAAAAAATCTGTTGTTTATCAATTATTGAGATAGTAAAATGTGCTTTTTGAAGCAGTGTGGTAGACTTTAAAAACACAAAATAATACAGTCATGTGTGCACAATCGAAGAGGTGGGATACATTTTGATGAGCCCTTAGATTGGCTGTTGTATAGTAACGTTACGTACTTCACCATAAAACAACGAATAAATTACTAAATGGTTACAGACCAATGTTGTGATCCTTAACGAGTTAGTTCACCCAAAAATGAAAATTAAATCATTAATTACTCACCCCCATGCTGTACCAACCCCGTAAGACCTTCGTTCATCTTCGGAACACAAGATATTTTTGGTTAAATTTGAGAGGTGGATCTGCCACATAGGCTGCCTAAGGGATCGAAACTTGACGGCCAGAAAGTCATTGAAGAAAATGTTTAAATATTCCATGTGACTACAGTGACTCAACTATAAGTTTATCAAGCGACAAGAATACTTTTTGAACGAAAAAACAAACAAAAATAACGACTTTATTCGACTATTTCTCTTTTTTCTTCTGGGCCTGACAGGAGAGTTCAAGAGATTTCCACGACGCATGCGCGAGAACTGAACTGAAGTAGTTGAAGGATATCGCAATTCTCGCACATGCGTCGTTTTTTGTTTTGTTTTTCCGCACAAAAAGTATTCTCGTCGCTTGATAAACTTATACTTGAGCCACTGCAGTCACATGTAATATTTAAACATTTTCTCATTGACTTTCTGGGCCATCGAGTTTCGATCCCTTAGGAGCCTATTTAGCAGTGATCCACCTCTCAAATTTAATCAAAAATATCTTCATTTATGATCCGAAGATGAACGAACTAAGGTCTTAGGGGTTGGTACAGCATGGAGTTGAGTAGTTAATGACTTAATTTTCATTTTGGGGTGAACAAATCCTTTAAGTTAAAAAAAAATAATAATTTGTTTTTGGAAATTTTGTAATTTTGCTTTGGCATGTAACAGAAAGAAGTAGAAGTAGGCTAGCCTACTACAATTACTAAATAAAATAAAAATAAATGAAAATTTAGAAATATTTAAAAAAGCACAATTTTGTTTAACTATATTATGTATATAGGCTAATTAACAGTGTAAATGAAAACTATGATAATATATAAATAAAACTAAAATAATACTTCAGCAGAATAATTATAAAACCACAATGTTTTGTATTACAAGGCTGTGGTTTTGGCTTAAAATGAAAAATCTCGATATCTTTAACACCAGAGCATTAAGTAGACAAGAAAAACAAAATGGCCGGCTGATTAAAGATGAGGCTTGAAGGCGCAGTGGCTCCTACGAAACCAGGAGCCACTTGTAGAAGAAACCTTGTGTATCTGTGCAACTGTGAATGTCATTTTTTTTCTCCATGTGACGTTCTAAATGACACTTGATGACAAGGTTAAATGACACTTAAATGATTTGATTTTTCAGAGATCACTCTTCAGTGTGCCCAGGTGCCATCCACCATCAGTCTGTCAGACTTGCTCTTGTTTGCCAAGGTATTTGAGGTATCCTGGATTATTTATAATGCAAATGATGCAAAGAAGCATTTTCCACACTACCGCAGCAAAGAATATTTTCCATGATCTTCATCGTGCAGCACCGGGAGTACGTGCTGCCTGCTTTATCGAGCAGAGAATTACGAACGTTAGCAAGATTTCAAAGCTCATAAAAGTCATTTCGAGTCAACCGCAAGCAGGCCCAGGTGAATAGATATATCTTACATTTATTGAATATACTTTCATTTCCATTACACCACAATACAAGCAAATACTGTATGTTTAAACAGGTCTGCTTACATTATTTTCACTTGTATTGAGATCTACTGGAAGGCTAGACGCCAATTAAAAAATAAATCTATTTTAATTGGCAGATACATTTAAACATAAATAATTTGTATGGCGAATATGCTAATATACGTACAGTATATGTGCATCTTAATTTCTGGATTTACTGAAGTGAATAAAATAGAAGACATTTGGAAATAAGGTAGAAGAGCAACACATCTCAAAGAATAAACTTCCATGGCAACGTGAAAAACAGAGCATTCGGATGACGTATTTGGCATTGCGGTAAACAAAACGAAAACTCAGCAGGACTCTTAACATGTCTAATCGATCATGGCAGCAGCTTTCCAAACACACACTCACAAACACACACGCTCGGATAAACGCTATTGTTTGGGACTGTTAGCGATTGAACGTAAAAATAGACTGAGTCATCCATCTTGTTTCTTTTCTCATATTTGGCTGTTTCCTTCTTTTGGCCGAGGATAATGGAAAATCTGTTCTTTTATCAATAATCGAGTCACTACAACATACTTTTTGGAGCTGCATAGTAAATAAAAACTGTCAGGCTTGTTATATATATTAAAAAATACAGGCATGTATGCATAAAAGTATGTGTGTATTTTAGGTAACAACTCCAAAAGATCATAAATTCCTTAAGATAAATCCAGATTAGCTCTTGTATTGTAGGAAACCTCTCATCGTAGAAAACAAGTCGTGTAAATAAACACTCTGTATATAAACATTATTTGTTAAGAAGGGCATAACACAATGTCAAAGTACAAAAAAATCTCTTTGTATACATCTATATATCACAAAATAAGAGAGTAAAAACAGTGAGAAATGATCTTTCTGAAGAGGTAAAAACCTCACTGTGAATCCTCGGTAAAGTCTTTCAGTTTTGCATCCAACTGTCTCTGCTTTGTGGGTTTTAATATGTCCATGTCTCTTCCATGACCAAATCAAGAGCTTTGTGGCAGTCAAATATTGTCTCATGAGGATATATGGTGCTGGGAGATAGTCCGAAGAGGAGCAATGCAGTCTTTTGTGGCCTGCCAGATATAGTCTGGCTGTAAAACAAGGCTATACCCCCAACAACATGCCCATGAAATCTGAGCCGTTCTGTATTGTGATCGATGCTCCAGCTGCATTGTCCACAAATATGGAGGTGTACTGCCCGGCCTGTTTGAAAGAAAACATCACAATATTTATTCAATGTGAATTGCCATCTGCAACACATTTTAATTCTACAATTTCATGGATCTGGATAAAAAAGGTTATTCAGTAAGATATTTTGGAGGGGTTTTTTTATCGAGATTATATCAGGGGGGGCCAGTCCTGCTCCTGGAGGGCCGCTGTCCTGAAAAGTTGATCTCCAACCCCAAGTAAACACACCTGAACCAGCTAATCAAGGTCTTTATAGGCCAGGGATAGGAAAATTCTGTCCTAGAGGGCCACCAAATGCATAGAAGGCAAACCTGCAACCTTTAGCCAACAAACCAATGGAGAAGAGGCTTCACTACACTGAAAACTCTAAAAAATGCTGGGTTGTTTCAACCCAAATTTGGATAAAATATGGACAAACCCAAATGTTGTGTTAAAAATATAATTAAAAAAATTTACAGTTGAAGGTGAAAGCTGAAGTTGGTTTAAAATTTTTGCCTCACAAAAGCAGTTTATTCACTCTAAACAATGCTGGGTTGTTTTAACCCAAATTTGGGTCAAATATGGACAAACCCAAATGTTGGGTTAAAACAACCCAGCATTGTTTAGAGTGAATAAACTGCTTTTGTGAGGAAATAACTTATCATTTAATGAGTCGATTTTGTAATCTTAACTAGCTTTTTTTTAAGAGTTCAGCGCCAGAAACCGAGTAAACAGCAGTAGAAACACTAGATTTTTATGATGAAATTGAACATACAGTTAATTAACAGTGAAACTGCATTAAACTGAGTGGAGTGTGTTTAACTGTTACCTGAAGTTCCAGCAGTCCATGGACAGATACTGTAAAGATCTTGCTGTTACTCTCAAGGCCAACAATCATTTCCAAGGATCTGCACAACGGTATAGAAATATTATGAGCGAACAAATGATTCATTTGTAGACTTCACGAATCAATAAAATGTGTTGCCATTCCTTTGTAGTTGTCTTTTGATACTTAGTAGCAATTTCTGAAATGTTTGTGAGATCAGTTAAATCATTCTGATCACTGAACCAGCTCTTTTCAAATCTTCCACTTGAATGCAAGTTATGGGACAGTTCACAGATTCTCATGTCCAAAATTAGAAAGAACTGCATTGGTTAGGCCAATGGTTAGGTGCATTGCGCAAGTCTCTGAGTTTTTGCAGAACTACGCCCCCTCTGGCGACAAGCGAAACTGCAAACAGAGGTGTGCACTCTCATGGACCACACACACCCTTGCACGAGCTGTTCATAACCAAAGGAGCATCAGCCGCACAAATCTTTTGATACAGTCATAATGTCTTCAGAGGTAATAAAGTTATAAATCTGCAAGTCATTTTAAATATATTAAAGGAAAGGCATTTGAGTAAATTACACACTTATGTGTGAGTGGAAAACGTTATTGTTTCCATCTATCTCCATGTTGAACTGTTTTATGTGCTTACTGTATCCACTTATGATTGTATTATTATGGAAACACAATATAAGTTATTACTTTGTATAGAATCCCATTTGAGCCATTTGAGATCTCTCCATTTGTTGAAAGCCTTTCCGATGTTGACTCTCGTCTTATTCCGACGCCTGGCACTAGACAAAAGTTTTATATATTCTTTCTTTGTCTTACGTACAGTTTGTGCTGGGGTTTGGAATGAACTATAAGCCGGTCTCTTTGAATCCATCTTCTACTTTTGTTGAAAGTTGACTAAACTTTTGTCGCTCGAGTTGTGTTCGCTGATACTGAGAATGGCGGCGAATACACAATCCTGCCAGACATAGCCAGGTGAGCGTAAGCGCTCATGATGTCACACCCAGTCTCAAATTTCGTCCCGAATCCCTCTTATTTATTTTACTGTACAGGATTAATGCACATCAGCCCATCAGGCAATTGTTTAAGCATTTATGGGTTAGAAAAACGTTGCACAACGCACCTTTAATTTTTTTTTTTATTAAATCTTTTATTTTTTTATTTTATATATAGTATAGATATAGTATAATTCGGAAATAAGTATAATAAGTAATTCGGAAATATAACGCCATTATATTTCTACTGACATTATATTTCTACAGATGTTATGTGTAAGTCATGGCACAGTGTTAAAGTTATTCAAAAAATATATATAAATGTATGTTTTGTTACAAAAATACATTGATAAAAATGACTAATTCCTAAAAATGCATTATTTCCTATCATATGCTAGATCTATCAAGCAATACATTTAAAGATTTATCTGCTAAGACCAACAGGGACCCCACGAGTCAAAGGTGGCGGTAAAGGTTACTAAGGTGACAAGGACCAGACTGAAGGTGAGAGGACATTTTTAAAGGCCTGCTTCACTTTAACACAGGAAATGCCTTGCTGGTTTCCACACAAGTTTGAACAGACAACATGCTTTACAGCCCATGCGTTACTCACAAAGCGCAAAAAAAAAACCCCGCTAACGACCAGCAAACACTGGAAGAGAGTTTATCCAGATCTGCCACCCCCGTTCCCCCTTCTCCATTACATGTATACCCCGTTACTTGGTACTTAGTCTTTTTTTTCTTTTAAGTAAATTCATTTTTGTTTGATTTGTGAAAGAGGATTTTTATGACATACACTCACACGCTTAAGCCACTGAAATAAAAACCACATGCAATGAATGTAAAAAGAAGCTCAAGAAAAATACTAATTTTCATCATAAGCGATGTATTCCTCTGAGTCTGAGTCATGAATTTATATTGATGTGGATGTGGTCTGTGGACAACGGGCACAAAATCGAGTGTTAATAAATAGACGGCTTGAGGGTAAATTAGACATCATGTAATCATAATAACTTTCCTTGCAAAATTGCTGGTGTCAGATTTTCTCCTGGATAGTTTTGCTATCCAGAACTGACACTGAGTCTGACCGAAAGTTCTGAAATCACCAAAACTCACAAGACACTTTGTGTGGCCAGTCAGACACACACTAGAATTCGAACACATTAACTCTTTCCCTGCCAGAGTTTTTGCTTATTTTTTACAAAAATTTCAGAGCCCCCAGAATATTTTGATCTATGAATAACTGAACATGCAATATGAATGCTAGCTGTGCATTAAATTATTTTAATGCATGAAGTGGGGGCAAAGAACCACCTGACGCAAAGTGGAGTGACGTATGTGTATGTGTGCTTCAATAACAGAGCATTCATTAATCCAACATGGCTGCTTCTCTCAACAGCCAGGCCAGATGTCAATATTGTCAGAAAATAATGACAAAAGTTTAGTCTGTTTGTCAACAAATATATCTTCACAAGTCTTGTAATATAGCACACAAGTTGTATGGACCCTTTTATTAATACTTTTATAGGGGTATCATTTTTTAAGCTTAAAAGCTTCAGTCTCTATTTATTGTAATTGCATGAAAAAGTATATAAAACTGACAAACAAAACATTTTCTTTCGTTTTTCACAGAAGAATGACATGAGGGTGAGTTAATGATGATAGAATTTATATTTTTAGGTGAATTATCCTTTTAATGTGAGATATGTGACCAAACTTACGTATATCTGTGGCAGAGGGATTCAATGCAGATCAAAACTCGGACATTGTCTCTGGCTCTCAGCTGGTTCTTACTTCTCTTCACCTCAGTGTGGTCTGCAAGAAAGAACACAAATGACAAAAAAATATGTATATTTTCTTTAGACATGCACTACAAACTGTTGTATGAAGAGTAAAGGCTGTTGAAATGTTGTTTGACAGAGTTTTGTATCTGGAGCACATGATGCCACAGCCAGTCATGTTTGACCTCCAGCCGCGTCTAAATATTGGTCTCTTCTATAAGTCTGCAGTGGATTTGTGAATTTGTTTGGGGATGTTGATTTTCTGCCACAGTCTACTGCAGAGAGCCAATTTCTTTTCCCGGAGATGCATGTTGGCGCCACAGCTTAGAAGAGTTTTGCATTCAGGGTCCCTGGGGCTTATTTCAGTGTAACTCCACATAAGCATTGCCTCTGAAACCATGGATGAAGTCAACAGGATCACTGGACCCCTTTTTAAAGCATCAAGCAACAAAAACAAAATACGCTTGTGCGCTTTCTTTCAGGCACAGCACAATTTTTTTTCTTTAGCTTTTTAACCGTGCGAGATTGTGCAAGACACCCTCAATCTCAGCAAACAAATGCAGCACGGTTGGAATGTAAGTTTCAAGGGAATGCAATCCATCAGTTGAGAATGTGCCAAGTCTGAAACACATCCATTACATGATGGCACCTTCTGATAGAGATGACAGTGAAATATTAATTTGTACTCAATGCAATTCGTGTTTATAGCCGAGAAACAGAATTTTCCATTAATCTTTCTTCTGGTTTGGCAGACAAAGCCTCTATCCAAAGTCATTTCAATGTAAACATTTTTAAGACGCTTATTTTCCATATCCATATCCATCATTACTGTTCACAAGGTTTGGTTAAGGTAAGGTAGCTTTTTTTCTTTAAGAAATTAATACTCAAAGATTCATCATAGGGATAGCTCGCCCAAAAAGGACAATTTTGTCAGCACTTACTCACCTTCAAGTTGTTCCAAACCTGTATGAATTTGTTTCTTCTGCTGAACACAAAAGAAGATATTTTGAAGAATATGGGTAGTCAAAACCGTTGACAGGCCTCATTGACTTCCATATGGGAACAAAAATACAATGGATGTCAATGGGGCTCATCAACAGTTTTTTTTACCCATATTCATCAAAATAGCTTCTGAGTTCAGCATAAAAAAGAAATTCATACTTTTGTGGAAATTCTGTAATATATTCAGTAAATATCAGTTTCCACAAAACTAATAACAATAGGAAGTTTTGCACTGAATTTATATTAGAATAATATTTGAAGTATCATGTGATCCTGAAAACCAGAAAAATTAAATATATTAAAACAGAAAACAGCCTTGATGAGCACAAGAGACTTATTTTTTTTAAAAATGTAACTGAAAGGTAATGTACCGTGTATACGTGTATATATATATATATACACACACACAAAATATAACTTATTTATATTATTAATAATATATTATTATTTTAATGTATGGTACATCCGGTGTATCATCCGTAACTAAATATACAGTACCTTAAAATACCTGTAAATTGTCAACATTTTAGTAGTTCATCCATGGTAATCACACCAATGTTCTTCTCTTTAAGCTTTAAGAACAAATGATGCGTGATTATCATTAATCAAACTGCTAACCCCCAAAACTTCATGTCTCACTCTGAAACAGGCAAAAAAATAATAATAAAAAGATTACGAAAGACAGAATATTTACTGGGTGAAAACCTTTCAACCTTTCCTTACCAATATGAACATTGGCAGAAAACTGATAAATTCCAGTTACAGGAGCTGTAAATCGGCCAGTGGACTGATCCATCCCCGTCCCTCTGAGGAAGGCACCTTTGGCAGGAGGCTGAAGGTAGGAAACAGGTGAGAATTATAGAGGGCTTACCATAAACACACCTAATAACCTTTTCTCAAACAACATCAACTCCGCTCACTCTCTATCTGAAAGTCAGATACGTAAATTGCTGACTAGCCTTCCAAGCATCTCAAGAATATGTTTTTCAGCAGGATTGTTGCTCTTATAAACTCACATGCAAATCAAAGCATCCCACATACAGCATTATAAAATATACCAGTTTTAGGGCTCAGTTTGGGAGCACATAACCATTAAATGGCTAGAAATATGTAGACATCTGCCAAGAATCCTCCGATTCTGTTTTTGATCATAACTGCGCACTGCAGCCATGCCAGACCACATTATTCTGCATTACGCCTCCAGAACCCACCAAGAGTTCCAGACTCAGACGCTTTTATAATGAGTCCTCCGATTAGTGTGCTAAACACTGTTCAGTTCTGCCTTTTTGTGTGTGTGTGTGTGCTGTAAGCTTTGAACACACACAATGAATGCCTTTCATACATGTCCGATCCAAACAGACATGTGAGAAGAACGTAAATTCATTTGACGTGTGGATGGATAAAACTTTGCATTGACATATACAACCGTTATTTCATCCATTTGACAGATTTGAAAGACGTGAATTTCTCTAATATGGAAAGTAAGAATCATACATCCTCAGTGATCAGCAGATTTAAATTAGCTTAGAGTGAAGTTGTCTGCATTAATCAATGGAATTTGTTTTCTGTAGCTGCTGTATAGAACGGTTAACAAATAACATGGATTTTCGTGTGTGTCCTTGGCTGATCACTCTTCCTTAAAACAGCATGCTGTTTTAAATGGTGCTGTCTATTTTTATACACACCTCTCACTGGTCCAAAACCTCACACAGAGTACCTTTTGTACACCACCAAGAAAGCAATGTATTTGAAAAAGGATACATTTGTTAAGAGGAGGTTAAACGTGAGTAAACTTTCGGCCAATCCAGTGTCGTCACCGTTGTTCATATGACAAGAGCCAATCATAAGGTTACTCTCACATGTGTCTTTAATTCAGCTGTGTAATTAAAGCTGCATGGGTGGGGCTATCTGTTTGATTGACCAATGGCAGACAGCTTCACCAAACTGAGTTTTTGCCATTTAGTTTGATGCAGAAATTACACATTTCAGTTTGAACGCAGACATGTTGGAAGCGTTTCGAATTGGTGTTTAGTAGGCTATTCTGTAAAACTGTCACAGTGAAGAAGCCAAATGGAACGATGACAAAATAAACCAATTTGAAATTATTTGCAACAGACTGGATTTTTTTTTACGTTCTGGCGAAAGCTGAACCCCCTACCACAAAGAGACGATCACATGTGCACTTTGGAAATTGTATCATTTACTGTAAATGACTGTTTCTAAATCACTGGAATGCTCATTCGAAGTGGCATTAGTGTAAATTTTCTGCTTCACAGTTTTATAACACATTGTTTCCTTGTTTTGTTTGGGTTGTCAACACTAATATGCTCAATATATAGAACAAGCAATGAACCTCTCATAAAGGTGCTCTTTTTTTCTTGTTTGTTTGATATTAAAGATCTAATATAAATCTAATTGTGACTGATTAAATAATGTGTGGTGGGGATAGAGCAGTAAGACGAAGACGAAGAAGAGAACAATGTTGAACATGGTTGATTAAAATGATTTTTAAAAATCTCAATGTCACCCCAGTTCACAATGAACATTCTCAGAACTTTGACTAACGTTCTGGCAAGGTTCTCACGGTTATGAACAAACATTTTTCTAGTAACATGAATAGACTGTTCGTTCACAGTTATCTAGTCTTTAATAATGTTATCAAATTACTACTCATACAGGTCACTTTATTTGACAAATTAAAATTGTGTTTTACATGGTCAAAACAATCATACTAAAAAATACATTTGAGTTTGTTGAATGTTATGTTAACGTTACTCTGTGTGTTCAATCGGTGGCTGCAACGAGACACTTGTTACACAATGCAGTAAACTAGATCGGTATTAGAATATAATATGTGATAAATATGAATATATGCTGGATGAATTGTGTTGCTAAATTTTAAATAATACTTTATGGTAGAAAATTCTGTATTACAAATAAAGCTCTTGATATATTATGTTAGCCACTTGACTGAATAGTGTTGTCTCTGAGGCATGGTACAAACATGTTACTCGTGGTAAATCAAGAAAACAAGAGATTCAAACATTAAAACTAACCGTGTCTAGCAATATAACATTAATTGTTTTCTGTCAGTAAAGGTACCCAAACAGTTGCTCACCTGTCTAAAATGCGAAATATATTAAAACTTCTTTGGTGTTTCCATGGTTTCTACGCAAGTAAAACTGTAAATCGAGGGTAGCGTGGTGACGCAATGACATTGGCCGTTACATTGGTTAAAATAGCTAATTTCTTTGGATTTAAACATTGTTACACAAGTCGACAAAACATATAACATTGTTCTAGTGGTTTTTGGATATTTTAATAAAAAAAATCTTACATATTGTGCCTTTAAATTAGCATAGTTACTGACAAGTTTTTCATATGACACATACTTTTTCTTACCATGCATTTATGCCATCTCTAAAAATACTGTGAAAAACTCATTGTAAACACACATTTTTCAAAATGTACAATTCCCATTTCTATGCAGTTGCTTTGCCCTGTACGAAACATTTTGGCCAATAAATGTACTCGATTCACCCATCTTTGGCTGATGTAGCAAAACGTTTTGGACCTTGCAGGCACTTACTGTCTGAAAGTTCTGCAACTCTGCCAGAGTCTTTTTGTCCACAATGACAGGGCCTTTGAGTTTGCAGTGAAAGGCTTCCTCAATTCTCCTGTAGGAGGTCATTCCCTCAAGAGTAATCAGAGCCGTGGGCAGCTGACTGGGTTCATTGGGCCTATCCACTGCAGCTCGCCGCTCTGTGGCCTCTGTTCAAGCAGATCACAAGTAGACACATCACTGCATGCAGTTAGACACCTCATCACTGTGTGTCTGTGCTAATGTCTGGCTAATCTGCATGATAGCAGCCTCTAGATTACAAATCTGAAACATGATGGACATTTGGTGAGATTTACATGTATTGTGGGTCCTCACCTCTGATCAGTTCTTTGAACTCTTGCAGCAAGACTTCTTGAGTGACCTCTGCCCCAGGGGATCCTGGGGGTCCCTGAGGCCCCGGAGGACCAGGAGGGCCCGGGGGACCAGGCTGATAGTCGAAGAAATATAATTGTTGTATAATTTTAATTCAACCTCATCAAGACTCAAAGTTCTTTGAATTCTCAAAAGAGCATCTCACTTTATGTAATGACGTGTTAAAACTTGAAATGTATTAAGCAATGTATTATGCAATACATTAAAAATTCTCTGATAGAGATAAATTATACATTAAAAGTTAATTCTCACTTATTAAAAAAAAAGATATCTGCACTGAATGACTTTCGGCTCCATTAATGGTTCTCATACATGTATATGTGGACAGAATCAAATTCATCACTACTGAATCTACATCAAGCAACAGGATTAGTTCAATTCCCAAGCAAATGAGCCAGTTCTAGCCAGTTAGTGAATCAAAAGCTGTTGTTTGATTCTCGAAAATAATGGCTGAGTCAGGTTTAAGGAATAAATCAAAATGACAAACTCAGCATTTCTGAAGTGTGATACGTCTGCATACATCTGTGATAAGTCTTATCTTCACCATGTTTTTATTAATTGGCACTCACAAAATATATGCAATGTCTTACAGTGAGTCATGTTGGTAAGCAACAAGCAAAACATTTTTACTAAAGCACGAAAAAAAGCATGCACGTCCCCTAAAACCAACACTGTAAGTGAATGGGCAAAAAGACATTTGAGAAAAAAGTCGGCACACTACGACTGCAAACCCAATTTATCATTACGTTAGTGATGTAACAACATTCTCATATTGCTTTTTATTGATTTACAAGAATTGTACGGTGAATGAAAATTCCGCTCTTTTCCACAATTTCAGCTTTGTCTCATGTGTTACTGTCATGACTTTGACATTTGATAATATGTGATTGTAAAGACTTCCTCACCAGTGGCCGTTTTCGTTTTCGACATTTTCCGGGAAAGTTGCCCACAGGCCTCTTCACAAAATCCATCCATGATCCAAGAGGGTCCACTCTCTGGTTCTCACTGACCTGCTGAGCAAGAAAGAATAAGAAGAAAATATTAAATGACATGCATGTTGTTGTAGTTTTTCTGTATAACTCTTAAGTATTTCAAGTATGTTGCACAAATGACAAATTCCCACAATCAAAGTTTGGTTAGCGACGCGTACACATCAAGGGTATGCATAAACAAGTATGCTACTCCCAGTTTCATATTTGATGAGTCACTGGGAGAAGTAACTGTAATTTATTAGATATTTATGCCAGAGACCTTCTTCAGTTGCAATTGCGAGCAGAGAATCGTAGCTACATAACAACATCCAATGAGTCATAATTTCTGCTTATAACCCCTCACAGGAAAATTGTGCCTAAAGATGCTATTAAATGGTGCCAGACATCAAGGCAGGTTGCACAGTGCAGTAAAGAAATAGCTCTTTTTTTGTGGCATGTAGCACTACCTCATGCCAAACACACTCACTCAAATTTTCTCCTGAGGACTTTACCCTTTGCTTAATTACTCCCTCTCAGTATTTCTCCAGGTGCTACGTAAATTTTGCCCAGTAGGGTCTGTGAAAAATAAACAGCCTTTCTAAATTGATCTCTCTCAACAAGTTTCCATGAGCACAACATTACTGTTCACCTAAAAATGAGAAGCCCGAGACATGTTGCATTATACTGTGGGTTTCTTTTTGCAACTGTATGAAAACACATACAGTGGCTTTCAGTGGAAACATTGCTGGCTTCTTCTTTTCAGTAAGCTCTCAGAGCCTGAAGTTCATTTCTCAGAGGTAGCTAGCTCCAACTCAAAGAGAGGTTATCAAATATGCAATCTCTGATATAACTCATTCTATTTGGCAACAGTTTGAACCCTCTAAATCCCACACTGGAATGAACAATCATCAACCAAGCCAATGACATCTCCCCCTTTTTTGGGAGATGCTACAATTTGAGCTAGTCAGCGGCATTCAGAATTTTAAATAAAAATGGATGGCTAAGACGGCTCTCTGGTAGAAAGAGGCCAATGTTTGAATGGATGTGATGTACGTGAGTAATTTTACATCATATCCATGAAGTAGTAATGAAGTAATATTTTGGTGATAGATGTACTTATACTCAGCTATTTAAAAGATAAAAATCCAACAATGATCTTTAAAATTTGACTGCATGGTCATTATGATCTAAATCATTATTATTATTACTACTACTATCTAAAAAATAATATGAATTAATATAGGAATTCATTAATTAATTAAAATAAATATAAAATGTGAGTGAATAATATTATATGCAAATGTATTAAATATTAATGAGCTAATAACAAGCTAAAGGTAAAATTTAAATTATAAATGGCAACTATGGTCATTTGTTAATCTATTGCAGCCCGTTCTCATCCCAAGGCGTCATCTAGCTGACGCTTTTGACCATGCATCAACATCCGACGCACATGGCACCCTTTAGCGTCAATATGAGATGCGCCTCCTAGTGGTCTAACCCTAAACCTACCCGCGTCGTCTAACTGACGTTGAAGCCCCGTTCACGTCGCCAGCGATATTGTCGCTGTGTGTCGCTAAGCTCTGTACTGTGATGTCGCTTGTGGGCATTTGTAGTGCTGTCGCTCTATTGTTATTGGTAGACTGCACGTCTTGCCATGTTTATACAAAATACCATCACAAGTGATATCTACAACTATATAATTTGAATTTGACTTGAAATAAATTACTTTTAAGGCTAAAAAGAAACCGTATGTTGTCGGGAGAGTGTTTTTATATTAACATAGCAGTGTTCAGAGGATTGAATCATTTACTAGATTAACGATCGATCATCAATCAACAAATTAAACTCACTCATACTGTCATAAATGATTAAAACGTCATTCAAATTTGACATATAATCAATTTTCTTGTCCCTACTAGTCAACGTAATGCAGGGGAAATTGTAAAATGAACTGCAGCAGAACTTACACTTTTCCAGAATACCAAACTAAATATTAAATAATTTTATAAATGTGCAATATAAATATTTATATACACGTAATTATTACTAACCACTGAATACAGAAAAGCTGACAATGTTTTCACACAAGGCTTTATAAATTCCAGTAACCACAACTATGAATTGAATCTCCTTGAGCCCTTCCCTAAACTTCAAATGACTGTGGTCGAGATAGAGACAAGTTGTAGAGGTGAGCTGTCTGAAATGGAATTTGTTTAGATTTGGCACCAAGACCTGGATCACTTATCTGTTAAACTAACATGCTGCATCTCTTCACAGAAAGACTCGCCTCACGTTAAGCTGTAACAAAGTAACCCCTTGTTTTTCTTATACATACTAGAATGAGAGGAGCTCATAATTTAGCTTGGGTGTCATTTTTTTTCTTCTTTCACGACAGGAGACAAAATAAACAACTTAACTCGGACACAAGCCTCACGCATGTTGGATGTCTGAGTGTTATCGTTATGAATTAGGAGCTTGAAGATTTGTATAGATACTGTTACAGCAAAAGGCAATCCCTCAGATCTTCCCCAAACACAGGGAGAAGACGTGATTTCCATTGTCTTTTATGGAATGCTTTATAAACACAGACTGTATACTGTATATAAACTGCATTACTATATGTCAAAGGCAAAGCAGCACAGAGCTGGCTAGCAGTGCCCAAAAAAATGACCTGCAGGATTCTAATATTAGCAAAAAGAATAAACTCTTAGGTCATGAAGTCCCCTTAATTCTGTTGATTTAACGCGGTTCTATTAAGAATCAATATCTACTTTGGCGGGTTCATTAAGTTGTTTAATTTCCTGTGCCAAATAGCACAAGCCACAGATGCTAGCATGGAAGCTAACTTAATGCTTGAGGGGACCAACTTCATCAACAGAATAGAGTTACGATCAGTTTCCACAAGATTTGCAAGGTGGACGAGTCAACACCTTCACTTCAAAATATACGAAGAACTTCCATTAACACTTGGAATAATCAGAGTTGGATCAGATGGTGCATGGGGAGGATCCATAATTCTGTCAAGACAAGGATTAACTTGCCTGAAGTTGCTGCCTGGAAATGTCGTAGAAGTTTGTGGAAACACATCTATATCTGCGTAATCTAATTTTATCATGTTCCCTCATGTTCTCTTCACAAAAAAGTAACCATTCTCTGATCTGACTGTCAGAAAACAATGATTCTGTCACTCTAGACATGCAAGACCAGTGCTGCTAAAGGTCTCCGAAATGTTTTTTTTTTTGGATACAAAGGGAACATTTTCACAGAGACTTATAGGCTGATATGGAATGTGCAGTGGTTTGCTCAGTGCGATAAACTTTCCAATATTTCAGAGCGCTGTGTACACAGTCGATTCGGTTGACAGCGGTAGCATGGCTTGTATGAAAAGCCCTATATGCTGAAGTATTTCAGATCATGACAGATCATGGCAAGCTGTTATTATCTCAGCATACCACTGAGGTGGATTTTTCTCTGATGAGTTTGTTTTGGGGCTGTTAAAACAGCAGAGCTTTGTGGAGCAAAGCTGCCAAATGCTCCATTAGAGACTGAGTAAAAAAGAGTTTCGATGAGTCTGAAAGCTGAGAAAATAATGGCTTATGAGTAAACCCTAAAACCACTAAGCAGACACAAAGTCCCTCCTTTTCATATAAATAGACCGACATAATACTGCTGCATAAAATATTTTAAAAAGTCCACCTAAAAAAGAAAACTGTGTCATTTACTTACCCTCATGTCGTTCCAAACTTTCCTTTCTTCTGTTGAAAAAACAAAATAATTAATTTTAAAGGATCTTTCTGCTTTTATCCATACCATGAAATTCAATGGGGTCCAAAAAAGTCAGTGTTCTATGACTTTCATTGTATGGAACAGAAAAAAAAACATATATTTTTGCACAAAAAAGAAAGTCAGACAGGCTTGGAATGACATGAGGTTGAGTAAATGATGACAGACATTTCATTTTTTTATAAACTATCACTTTGAGGCAAAAATCAGTGTTCACTAACCAGCCACAAATTTATAAGTGGCTTAAAGGTATCTGCTAACCCTACAAGAGCAAGTGGAACCCTGTCATTATAAAGTCATTTCTCTATGTAACATGTCAAACTTTTGTTTAATTGCAAATGTTTTTTGCCATCTGCAATTAAATTATATATTTTTTTTGTTTACCAGAACAAAGCACCTGGGCAATTCGATTCAATCTGTATAGTGCACTTATTATTAGTGCTAAGAATTAGCCAAAATGGAATTTCAAAATACTAAACTACCAACAGCTACCTATCAAACAGACTTATTTTTAGATTTAAACTGTTTTCAAATAATTAGCTTGCAAAATTTCTCCCCAAGTCTTAGTGCTCACTACTCATTTAACATAAAGAGGGGGAAAAAAAATAAGAAAATGGGTTTATTTTCAGAGAGAAATGTAAGAGACTATTTTTATGGCAGCGCGCCACAGCAAACATAAACACAGCCATAAAAATCTGCCTTGAGGCCACAATCAACAATTATGCAGCGGTGTTTGATTGTGAAAAACCTTGTAACCTCATCTAGGCCGTATATCCATTTCATTACACAGTTTGAAGGTATGAAAAGACACAAAATGTTTTTACTTGACATTAACTCTGTGACAATAGTCCAGACATTAAAAATTAGGTCTGTTGTAACAGGTTTGGTGACATTTTATTAAGAAAAAAAAGTTTTTTCTTTGTACTTCAGATCCAGATTTTACCAGACATTACAGTAACACACCGATAATTACTGTATGTTAAATTTACATTACCATTACCGTACATCTTTTTCGGTCTAAGTGTAAAATTATGTAGAAGTCATCAGCCCCCAAATCAAATGTCAATATTTATTTATCAAAATACTTACATTTAAAAAAGTCAGATACTCAAGATATTCAAGATTTAAACTATTGTCAACACCACAAAGAAATAACACTTGTTGACATTGCGAAATAAATTCAGCATGCAATACAAATATATCAGAAATAGTTGGCAAAAACACTATACCGGTGCTTTACACTGAGAAAGAGTGACTGAGGGCTTTCCTGAAATCGTTGTTGCTTCTAGAAGGGTGTATCATGTCTGTGCGTTCATCCATGCATGGGTGGATGAATTTACCTATCCCATGCCTTTGGGGAAGGATCCCCCTTAACGTATTGAAAGATACACAGATATGCATGCATCCTACATCTCACGCACCCAATATTTCCCAATTCCCCCACCATTTCTCATATCCTCACTAACAAAAGAAAGCACTGAGGGGCACGAAATATTGCTGTATACGAACATTACTTTTCAGTAATCACTCATCATGAACACGGTATGTGTGTGGGGGAACAAAATGCGATGATGGTATGTTCCCAAACACAGCTTTATGGGTCGGTACACAGATTTATGGGTTTGATTATATGGACGCATTCACACACCACACCTCAGATTCTTACCTGCAATTACAGTTTCTTTTGGTACCAAGTCATTACGGCTTTGGAACTCAGAACATAGTGATACGAAAGAGAAATGATTATTTGGCTGGATATCAAGCAGCAGAAAGCTTCAAAGGCCATCATTTAACAGGTAACAGACCCGGCAACACTGTATATTTCATTACCGAGGCCTCATTATTCTGTAATTCCTTCCCTGTGGACAAGGTCTGATAGCTAATACACTCCAAATGGTCGACAGATAGAGTTTTTCTTTCGCATGTACGTTGAATATTTGTTTGCCAGTTACCATAAAGCTTCTTTCATCACATTCTTACGTGAGCAGTGAAACAGGCAGTTAACCGCTTTGTTATTACTCAGGGGGGAACGCTGGAAATGCGCCCATTACAGACCCACAGGTCATTAAACAGTGACATCAAAGACGCCTGATTTCAATTTACTCTCTATCTTCACTTGCACCAAGCACAACAACATGCGTGCGTCAGAACACACTCATAACTTCACAAAACCAACACGTAAGCGGCGAAGTAATGAGGCTTTGTGTTGTTTTAATAACTCTCGCTGCTCCATGCCATCGTAGCAGAGTAAACATTGTTTAGATATTTATATGTATATCGAGTGTGCATTCCTGGCTAGTGAAGACATGTGAGGGGAGAGAGAGCCACAAGTCTTATTATGAGATCTACTGAGGAATTATCGTGCCCTCCTCTCGCCATAAAAAGTCAAAGAGTTGAAGAGAGTCTGATTGCAGCCTCACACCTGCTTTGTGTGCAAATTATAACGTTGAGCTAGTTTGCGCTAGTGCTCATTTCCCTTATTATCTGTGGTAGGTCAAATGGACAGCTGAGAAATGCTTCAGATAAACATCTACATCAATGTACCTTAATGCTGCTCTCTCCAAGATGGCAAAGAACTCCTGTGGTTTTGAGATTGCGAAAGCTCATGAGTCATTTTGAACTCAAAAGACATAAAACAGGATAATTGTACGATAACATATCACATACATATCTATTTAACCCATAATATTTAAATGTCAGCTAGCAAAAAACTGTTTGAGATGTCCATACGATGTGTTACTGGCAAAGTTGAGCCCATTCTCATCCCAAGATGTCATTTAACTGACGCTTTTGACCATGCGTCAACATCTGACGTTTTAGGGTACTCTTTAACGTCAGTTAGATGACGCTATCTAACCCTAACCCTACCCCAGACTTAAACCTACCCGCGTCATCTAACTGACGCTAAAGGTAAAGCATCAGTTGGATGATGCCCTAGGATCGTCATCTAACTGACGTTAAAGGTTCCCTAAAACGTTGGATGTTGACGTATGATCAAAATCATCAGTTAGATGACGTCTTGCGATGAGAACGTGTTCAAAGTTGTGTCTATAAGAGAGTTAAAGAAATGTGCCTTTCGGTCTAAGACAGATTTCTTTACTTGAGTTATTTGTACCATGTCTGTTCATGGTGTTCCTAGGTTCCCTGTACTAAAAGTCCTAATGTGAATGACCCAATCGCCTAAAAAGTCCATTGTTCAAGTAAATATCAAACCTTTCTTGGGATAGTAATTTTCGATATTAAACAACTTCTTATTAATAAAGCCTACTCACTCTCACCATTCAATGCTCAATCTTTTGTAGAGCTACTTATCGATTCCTAATTAGATCTGATTCAGATTCAAGCTCGCAATTAGATTTATATATAAATGTAAATGAGAAATGGTGCAGGAAACACTGGTACAGGGAACATTTTAACTCATTACATTATAAAAACATACATTTAAACAAAATCATAGCAGTGAAGTGAGTAATTCAATGGAATGCTGTGATCTACAGGACGTGAAGTGCTGTACATTTTTATGAAGCCAGTTTAAGCACAGATTAATAGATCAATACTGGGATTTTAAGAATGAATCGGAAGATCACAATCAATAAAGAAATCAATAAATAAACAAACAAAACAAAATATTTCTACCCTTGTAGACCTAATCTTTTGCTCTTTTGGTGAGATAACCAGTAAGGCCTGGTTATATCCAAGAAAGGATCCAACAAGTCCCACCTATACCTGTAAAGATGATCTCCATCTCCACGAATGTCACCCTGCATTGGACCCCAGCCCGACTGACGCTTTCTGGCAGTGACAAATCTGGCAAAACACTGGGTTTTAGAGTGATTATGTCATTACTCTCTGATTGTATGGGACAAGATGAAAAGAATGTAAGCAAGGGGAGGGAGAGTGACTAATCCTTCTCGAGGTGTCCTCTTTCAGGACCCTTTCTGTGAGGCTTTGTGAGGGACTTATGCGGCCCGCTGCCCCAGTTTTTTCAGGGGGCCGCACCGCCCCTATCGGATGTCCCAGACACAGCGGAGTCAGCCTGGCCTGTGAATGACAGAATCAATGGGCTGGGAAAGAGCTCTGCCAAGGGTCTTTAAATATCTCCCCACCTAACCTTCCCAGGAATTACATCATGGCAGCCTGCCTGTGCTGGGCCACGAAGGGAGGAAGAAGATGATGATAATGATGATGAGGAGGTAGCGAAGGAGACACGCTGAAGGTACAGCATCAAGAGGTTGACTCAAGGTCAACAGAACACTTTAAGGGGACTTCACTTCAAATAATCATTTGAAGTGTAACATTATGTCTTTACTGACACATTTGATCAAATGTCTTGAAAAAAAGTCTTGAACAGTATACACACACCTACATACACATTGTAAGACGCATCCAAACCGTCACAACATACTTCGGTGATATGAAAAAACTCAATAAAACATTAACCCGTGTCAACAAACTCACTGAAGCACAGTAGTTATGGTGAGCGGTTGAGAGTGGTTGGCACAGGGGTAGCATAGAGTTATTTGAGAATGCCAACTCTATGGGTGGGCTGAGACGAGAGCTAATTTTCCAATGGAAACCCCGATAAACAGTACAGGAGCAATAAACAAATACAGGGTTGGAATCGCAATACATTGACCTTGGTGGAGCCAGAAAATGTCAACGCACTTATGGACGATAAGATAGCGCCACGTGATATTTTTCCAAGGTTTATGCCCATAAAAATGAATGGAAACGAGTCCCTGCTTATCGTTATCATCATCTACTGACACCACAAGTCTCAAATAACAAAACAAGCCCTCCTTGCCGTTCTGGTGGCGGGCTCTGGTGGAGAACCCCTACCAAGAGGACTAATCGATGCTCTCATCAGACCTTCTGAATGTGCATTCTTCACATAACTCAAGCCTCAATCATCCATTTCACACATTAGAGCCTGTTCTCAGGCCCCTAAATGGCACACACCTGCAATGCCGCTCTATTTACCACACTGAATCTCACTCTGTAAAGCTGTCAAGGACTCTAGCTCTCTAGAAACATACATGTTTGAGTCTGTGCCAAGCTAATCAGATAGGTTGTAGCATCTCCATCAAGGGCTTTGGATGAGCTCGCTGTAAGCTTGTTCAAATAGTTTGGGCAGTCTGAGACTTCTGCTCAGGCGCATTTACAAAGTATGATGAGAGACAACTGTGACTGCCAAAAGCATCGGCTTTGCTTTCTGATGAGTGTGCTGACATATTTAACAGAGCATATTAATACACATCATTCTGAGGTATTTTCTCTGCCTAGCTGTTACAGCGTGATTTTGACACACTGTGAAGAATGATTGGTTGCTAAAATGCGTAACGTTTCCACATTTGTCAGATGTTTTTATCCTAAAAGTGCATTTAAGGTATATATTTTATCACACGGTGCACTTCCTCGTGTTGAGCTACAGGAAAACGTAGTGTGCATTCGCCTACCAACTAATAAATAATATATACTACATAATTATAAACACTTATGTTCAACAGTTTGGGGTTGGTAAGATTTTATGGGATTTTACACCAAGGCTCTATTAATTTGATAAAAAATAAAACAGAATATATAAAATAACAGTTTTTATATATTGTAAAATGTAATTTATTTCTGTGATATCAAAGATGAATTTTCAGCATAATTACTCCAGTCTTCAGTGTCACATGATCCTTCAAAAATCATTCTAATATGCTGGAGAAATATTTCTTATCAATAATGAAAACAGTTGTACTGCTTTTATTTGGATACTGTGATCATTTTTGATAATGCTTCATTTTACACTTTGCCCGTGTTGCACATTTTACATGTAGTTACTATAATAATAACAGTCAATTATGCATACATGCAACTAACCCTAAACCAAACCTTAACCCAACCCTAATTATATAGTAACATGTAGTTAATTACCATTGCTTAGAATGTAATTGTATAATTACACTGTAACAAGGACACCTTAAAATAAAGTGTAAACCTAAGATTGTTTGATAAAGCTAAAAAGAACAGTGTTTATTTGAAATAGAAATCTTTTGTCTCACTGATAAATTTAATGCAATTTTTTTCTATCTTAATGACCCCAAACTTTTAAATGGTATACACAATACATTCACATTTTTACTGTCTCTTTTTAAAAATTCATTTATTGATGCAAAAATAAGTGCTTTCTATAATTTTTCATGAGACTTTACTTACTGTATAGCACCCAGCTAGGGTTAGGTACTCAATAAAACAGAGCTCCAAGATAGTTAAAACACTAGTAACAGTGGCGTCAGCTGTCTGTGTGTTTTTACAGCCTTCAAACTGACTGATTACTGAGATATCAGATGTTTAAAATGAAGACACATAAAACAAGCCAATTACATGCACACAACAAAAAAAAAAATAGCCATGTGACACCCTGTCAGATATAAATGTGCAAAAATTGTACCTTTGGCTTATACACTGTTGACTGCATAGTACTTTAAGATACTAAATGTACCCTTAAGGTAATAATAAGCATCTTTTAGGGGTAGATAAGGTGCAAATGTGCACTTTTGAGGATGCCGTTTCAGTAAAAAGCTGTTCAGGGGCCTAAAGGAATTTTTTTTTAAATCATTTTTTATATTTGTTTCTGACAACGGTAAAATGACAATACAGTAGCAATAAGTTCCATGTGCAGAGCTTAAATATATGAGAAAAGCAAAGAGAGCATCATATGGTATCTACCTTCGAGCTGCCATCCAGCTCCTCGCTGTTGGAAAGAGTGGTGTTGAATGCTTCGGTGTGCTGCGGAGCGAGCTCCTTCGGCTTCTTACGCACCTTCCTGCCCTCGGCCCACCCTAGAAGGATGCACTGGCTCCAGAGCACTGCCGTCACCACAGCTAGCAGCCAGCAACGCATCTTCAGAACACCAGCCAGGAGACCGTGGTTGGGTCAGAAAGCAGACTCTCTCACAGTCTCTCTCACTTTACGGGAAATTCTCAACTTTGAGAAATACAAAAAAGAACAAAAAAACAGCAAGACGTCCCACACGCTTGACCTCACTGGAAGAAAAATACTGTAATAGGCAGGCAAAGCGATTAAGGGACTTGTCCACTCCACCTGATACCTCAGCCTGGTCTTGATCTTCTCATCAACAGCCAGCAGTACGAGACAGGGGCTCAAGCTCCTTTGGCAAAAACAAAGCGAAGCTTACTCGACTATGAAATGTGTCAAGTGTGGAGTAGTCCTGGGAAATGACAGGTCGTCGCTGAGCTGACAGCAAATAAACCCATTAGTGAGATTTTTCACGCTTCCTGCCCCGTGGGGGGTACCAGAGGGCAACTGAAGAAGGTCCCAAGGTAGGGAGGGGGGGAGTGGATGGAGATTACTCAGATTCCCTCTCACTTTCTCTTTGGTTCCTCTTACCTCCGTCTCACTCCAACTGGGATGTGGAGTCTCTGCGGTGATGCAGCGGAGCCGATTCTCTGGTAAGCAGTGCTGAGCTCTTGCCCCATCAGTCTTCACATGTGGTTTCTTCTTGAAGCCTAGGTGGGAAAAAAAGGTCCCGAGGGAGTTGGAAGTTGGAAATGCTCCAGTTTTCGTAGCCTTTGGCCTTCTATTGCCTTTTTTTCTTGCAGTGAAAAATCTGTCCCCCTCTGAGGAACTTCAAAGAAGTGAAGCACTTGATGGGACAATCACACCCAAATGCATCAGCCCAGTTCTGCAGGGTGATAAAAAAAAAAAAAACCCACATGCGCGCTCACCTTACGGTGCTTAGATCTGCGTGGACTTTGTGGTAGGTCTTGCTCACAGTTGTATTTTCACCCTCTCCAGATCTTATGTTGTTGCTCCTGCACTCTCTCACTCTGCTTACAAGAGGGCTCGCAGCGGAGTTTATCACAGCCCCCTCTCTGTCTCTCTCTCTCTCTCTCTCTCTCTTACTGATTCCCTTGCTTCTCTTTTCCTCATCAGTGAAACTGGCAACCTCAGTGGACTCAGCCCTGTTTTATCTCACTAATGAAATACTCAAGTCTTGAGGGAGAGCTCTTTGGCAGGCAGACTCTAGGGAATGCGTGTTCATGTGTGTAGGTGTAAGTCTATGTGTGTGTGTGTGTGTGTGTGTGTGGTGTGGTGTCCTACTTTGCAGTAGCTCTGTACATGTGACATTTAGTCTCAGAGAATTCAAACAAGTTGAACAGAACTGCTTTAAGGCACTAGAATGTTTTTTTTGACCAGCTGACTAGTTATTTGTGTTTTAAAGAAGAGCTGAACATATATATGAATTTAAACGGAGTCACACAATAGCTTGAAACATGTCCATCTGCATGTACTCATTAAGATGAGACTGTCAGGAGCATGTTCAACAGTACAAACAATATTTCCCACTGTATGCACACACAAAAACTGCCAAAACATGGCATTAAAGGTGAGTGTAATTTTTGTGATCATCAATATAAACAAATTCTGACATTCATCCATTCATTATTTTACTTACTGTTTCACATTAGCACAACATATATGGGCTAATCATATTATTATA
Source organism: Cyprinella venusta (assembly GCA_038021265.1). NCBI lineage: Eukaryota > Metazoa > Chordata > Actinopteri > Cypriniformes > Leuciscidae > Cyprinella > Cyprinella venusta. The sequence continues at coordinate 17,735,384 of CM075883.1, read as the reverse complement.
ATATATCACACTTGAAATGATTACATTCTGTACATTTTTAACTTAGTGGTTAAAAATACAATACTTTCTCTCACCATCGCAACCATACTGGGAGATATCCTATAAATCTTGACGCTCTTCCCCCCTCTGGTGGTTGGAAATAAAGCATCCTGAGAAAACTAAAGAATTTTCAGTCTAGTCTTATCTGTATATTATTTTATAATACTTAAATCTATCAAGAAATCAATGTGCAAATTGTACTTTATTTTATTTAAAAAATAAAATAATTCCAGCTTGTGATTTTTTTTAATTCAGTATCACTTCAATGTTCTTACAAATGTGTGCATGTGCAGTACCATAATAAAAACAATGTGTATAAGTGTGTAATGTAAGTAATGTAAATTCAATTTGAAATCACTGTCTGCGTGAAACAATTTTTGAAAAATGTGTATTCATCTTAGAATTTAAAGATTATATCAAACAAATACATTCAGTTTACAGTACCGTATGTAACAGCATCCAAAATTGTACGAGTTGAGTGGGAATTAGATGACAGAAAGTTGCCTACCGTTCATCTTCCAGATGTTGTAGAGACCCTCTCAATTTCCTTGTCTTACAGATGGTATAATGTCTGAAAAGGTAAAAAGACTGTTACTTGCAATCAAAAGATTCTTCTCTAAAATCAAGGGGAATCAGCAAGGAAATTGAGACTGTCGATTCAACATCTAGAAGATGAACAGTAGGCAGCATACCAACTCATATAAAATCCACTGTCCACTCAACACTAAATACCATCTTTCTCTGGGCAAATGTACAACACAGGATTTCTCCATCACACAAGAAAAGACTAGAGTTGATCTTTGGCACAATATGGGGTCTATCTGCCTGCCCACATTTGATCTGTGTACCAGGTCCAGGACTATCAGTATGAGATTCATTTATCATGGACCTTCATACACAGAAAGACCAAGGACTTGGTCTATAATATTTCTCAATATCCAGTAGGCCTAATGCCTGTAGTAAGCCTATACATACATCAGCGATGGGCAACTTCGGTCCTGGAGGGCCACTGTCCTACAAAGTTTAGCTTCAACCCTAATCAAACACACCTGAACATGGTCTTTGGGATTACCAGAAAGTTACAGGCTAGTGATTTTTCAGGGTTGGATCTAAACTCTGTAGGACAGTGGACAGTGGCCCTCCAGGACCGAAGTTGCCCATCCCTGCTACAGTATACATTAATATCAGATGATGTCATCAATCTCCTCACTGACGATTTTGGTGACATGACCTCTATATTTGTACCGGTAGGCTATATGGTCCTTCTAGTAAAGCTGCCCGATTGTGAGGACATCGACACATCTGCATCTGATAAAGCAGCATCTTAAAAACCTGATACCTGACTTTGTTTATAATAAATGCTGTTTCCAATGTTTATAATAAAAGTTTCTATATTTTGCTGTGACTGAAACAGACCCCCAATTGTGAGTTTGACATAACATTCCTCAAACACTAACCCAGTAACGTTAAGGCTTTCCGATGATAAGAAAAATAAGAAGATAAACATTCGTATCACTGTATGTTTCTTACGCATTCATCAGCTGGTACAGTAGATGGCGATATGCGTTTTCCATGTCACCTCATGTTACAGAAGAAGAAGATGGCTGCACGATTTCTGAGTCTGACAACGTAGCAATGTTTCTTTGCTGAACGCCTGTTTTGTATTAGTCTGTGTTAAGTCTTGCGGTTGTAAGTTTTTCCTACGTCTGTTGTGTGTGTTATCGAAGTCTAGAGAGGGGGGACGTCACTACCAGGGCCATAAACCGCTCCAGAGACCAGCGTTTGGTCTCGAGTGACGACGTGTACAGGAACTGCGCGATGAGCTGGACATAAACAGTCCGCTCACAGTGCTTCAAATACATTAGGTCATTGTCTTCTATTCAATCATCTGACGATTGATTTCAGGTAAGGACCTTTTAAACAGACGAGTTTGTGGGTTATTATGTATTTCCATTCACGAGTAGCATCTTTATTCGTTCAGCAGGTGTTGTCAAACATATTAGCTGATTCATATTTAATTCTAACTGATAAAACGGAAGCCGACCCGGTATAACTAACGGGTTAAACAATTAATTGTTATACTTCTGCCAATGGATCACGACCTTAATTAGTAAAGCATTTGTATTTGATCTCATAGTGAGAAAAAAACAGCTGGTTTTAGCTGGTCTAAGCTGGTTTTCCAGTACCTTTTCCAATAAAGTACCCATAATGCCTCTAAAACCAAAAATCAGCTTAGTCTGATGTTAGATTTGTTTATTATTTCACCAGTAGTTTCACCTGCACTCTGATTGAATATGTTGTTGAAGTCTTCTTATGCTTGTTTTATAAATTTTTTCTTTTTGTAGGCTTTCATCACCTGTTTATGACATTTATCAGTAAAACCATGTTTAACCGGGGGAAATCTCAGCTTAGCCACCTGGCAGTATTTGTGGTGCTGGCTTTGAATGTTCAGGCCAGGCCAGCGAATATATCGGCATTAAAAGACAAACACCCCAGCAACAGCAAGGAGGACAATGAGATCCTTCCACCGGACCATCTGAACGGTGTGAAGATGGAGATGGATGGTCACCTCAATAAAGACTTTCATCAGGAGGTGTTTCTGGGGAAGGAGATGGAGGAGTTTGAGGAGGACTCCGAGCCCAGGAGGAACAGGAAGAAACTCATTGAAATCTTCACCAAGTAGGTGTACAGCTGTGGAAACGGTGACATTTTCCCATGATGTGCTTGTCATTCTAAAGGTATTTGTTGCTCAACCCAATGTGTCGGTTGTTGATTGGATAGAGGCAGAAAGAGGCGTAAGATGAGGAGGTAAAATGATTGGAGTAGTCTGGTATTCACAATAAGATCAACAAGATGTATTTAAAAAGTTCATGTCAAAGTCCTGCACAGGTCCTGTTTAGTAAACCCACACCGTGTACGCACCCACAGTACTTAACAGAACACCTGACCCGTTATCAGACATCAGCACTAATTTAAATCCGTATTCGACCCGTTTGACATTAAGACCGCGACCCGAACTACAACCACATTAAATCTATTACATCACATAGACAAAAAAAAATATTTATTTTCTCAAAACCCAGGCAATCAAAGCAATATTAGGTATTCTGAGTTTGTGCATTTTAAGAAAAATAGACATGCAGCCCAACATGGTATAAATATAAAACTGTTTCCAACATAGAGAACAATCTGCTCATAGAGGCTGTTTTGTTGTGCATTTTTAATTATGCACATTTGTTCAAATCCCACCATAGCCTATACAGACACTTAGATGAGCCTTTACCGTCATATAAAATCTGTGATATTTTCGCAGATTTACTCTGCATTTAAATGTGTCTGTCTGTCCTGAAACTCTGTAGTGTATATTGTATGAGGCAGTTGATCCTCTTAAGCATGAAAGATAAAAAATGTATTCAAGTTGTGAATAGATTATATACAGAGAGCAAAAGTGAGAACAAAAATATCTTACCTATTGATGCATCATCAAAACATCATCATCTTACTCTGTTTATAGGGTGGATTTTAATAAAGACAGGAGCGTCAGTGCTAAAGAAATGCAGCGCTGGATCATGGAGAAGACTGAAGAACATTTTCAGGAAGCTGTTAGAGAAAACAAGCTCAGTTTTCGCGCTGTGGACCCTGATCAGGATGGTAGGTGTATATTGTTATTTACACCTGTGCCGTATTGAAATTATACACTAAGTTAAACACATATATAGTTTTTGTTTTTGAATGATGTTTTGATGACGCATATCATCTGCTCTGTACATTTTTGGTGATGTGAAAGAGAAATTTGACCTGAATCTGCTCAATTTATGCTCTCTCAGGACATGTAACTTGGGATGAATACAGAGTGAAGTTTTTAGCCAGCAAAGGTTTCAATGAAAAAGAAGTGGCTGAGAAGATCAAAAACAATGAGGAATTGAAAGTGGATGAAGAAAGTAAGTTGTAATGTTGTCTAGTATGGTATAACACTCTTAGTTAAGCCATTTCTAATGATATCAATAAAACATGACCTCACCACAGCTCAGGAGGTTTTGGAGAGCTTGAAGGATCGCTGGTTCCAGGCAGATAACCCTCCAGCTGACCAGCTGCTGAATGAAGAGGAGTTCCTCTCGTTCCTGCACCCAGAGCACAGCAAAGGCATGCTCAAATACATGGTCAAGGAGATCGTTCGAGATCTTGGTAAGGTACAATTCATACCCAAGAAATGCCCACACATTTCTTGTGATTCCTATTAGAGCCGCTTTATAGCGAATTCAAATTGAATCTAATTTGTTTCATAAATCTTGCAACATTGAGACCAGTGTTGACGGAACAAATTACAAGTAACGCAAGAATTGTTATGCGAGTATCAGATTACTTTAAGTAATGAGTAAAGTAACGCTAGAGCTGCTTTACCGCAGAAATTAAATTTGTCTCATATTTGTCTTTCAAGTTCCCATGATTTGATTCTGTTATTTTCCTGGTTATTACTTTGAAGCTTTGTTGAAACAATCGGTATAGTAGAAAGCTCTACATAAATAGTGGACTTGACTTAAGTGTGCTCTGTTTTAAATTACTAAACAGATCAAGATGGAGATGGAAAGTTGACTCTTGCTGAATTTATCTCCCTCCCCATGGGAACTGTGGAGAATCAGCAGGCCCAAGATATCGATGACGACTGGGTTCGTGAAAGGAAGAAGGAGTTTGAAGAAGTCATCGACGCCAACCATGATACGATTGTAACCATGGAAGAGTTGGAGGTTGGTTAATGAATCAAAGCACTTTTTTTAGCGACTAATTTGAATGCATATTTGTCTCTTGCTGATCTTCTCTTTGTCCCACAGGAGTACATGGACCCCATGAATGAGTACAATGCTCTGAATGAAGCCAAGCAGATGATTGCTGTGGCGGATGAGAACCAAAACCACAACCTGGAACTAGAAGAGATCCTTAAATACAGCGAGTACTTCACCGGCAGCAAACTCATGGACTATGCCCGTAACGTACATGAGGAGTTCTAAGACCGTCTCCTCAAGTCTTAGTAAATAAGAATAGCATGTATATATCCCTAGAGTGTCGCAAGGATGATGTTGGTCCTTGCTTGCTTCCCAAATTGGGATCAACAAGTGCTTTTGGACATGTGTTTGTAACTGTGCAAATCTGCAAGCCACAAAACCTTCTCTAATGTTGCAATGTGCAGGTATGACACATTTCATCGGACTCTGCCTTCATAATGTCATGTGATTTCCATATGAGCCCCATAAAGTCCTATATATAATTAATGTTAGACACTTTGTCACTTTCATTAGGTTTTTGAGTGTCGATAATTAAGTGAAATGTCTGTATATGAGGAATTGGTGAGGGGAAAGAGCGTTTCAAATTTCCATTGATTAAAAAAAATAGATTTAATGTAAATATTTTAGTTATTGGAGTGCCATAATATATGTTTTGGGTGGGTTGCTTTTGAAAGGGTTTGAGCTTCCTGAGCTACAATGTGATATTTCCAGAGATGACGAGCCAGCAAAATGATTTGGGTGGTAATTTTGTGAAAACCGTAATAGTACTTCTATTTGAAATCATTAAATGCAAAACAGTTAAAGTCTTGTAAAGAAATAATATTAAAGGGATGGTTCACCCAAAATGAAAATTGTCAAGTCTATGAGTGTCTTACTTCCTTTGTACACAAAAGAAGATATTTTGAAGAAACTCATACAACTTGAGGGTGTGTAAATCACATTTTTTGTGAACTATCCCTTTAATTGAGCGAACATATGGTAATGAATCTGTAAATATGTAATCCATTTGATTTTTAAGAACCCTGTTATTCACAGTTTGTTGAAGTCATAATTGTATATAGACTGAATATTATTTTATTACTTTTAAGAATTTATTTTGCCCTGTTACCTTAGAAATCTTTCAATTACATATAGTGAGTATAATAGAGAAGCTTATTCCCTGTTGGCATTAATATTTCTCCATAGCACCTGTCAGAGAGTTTGTTCAAAGTAATACAAAGTGATTTAAGTTAAACGTAAAAGAAATGCTTTAAGAGGAATTGGATTATTAGACACTATAATTTACGCTTTTTAAATTGTTATTAAAAATGGAAGGACCATTACATGTATTTTCTGGATTTGAAAATAAAGTTTTATTAAAATACACATTTGCCTTAAAAAAATTAATAGGCTAATGTGTCCTGACTACCTGTGCTGTGTATAAATTTGAGCTCAGTTTTGGTGGGTAATCCTTTTTGAGCATGTTTTGGTAATGGAATTTTTGGATTCTTTTTTATATATCAACTCCCATTATGTGTTTTTCTGGATGTTAAAATATAGCTGCTAATGTGTTAACCATCTCTATACAGCACATTGACTGATCATATATTACATTCATAATGTGGAATTTCCAATTGACTTGCTTAAGTAAACATGGCTGAATGTCATGAAGCTTTTAAATGCAATGTTTTGCATTATATTGAAATATATTTTCATAATGTTATTCTGTATTTATGCAACAGTATTTATAACTAATGCATGAAATTACTTTACCTTTCAAATTACTTGTGTGTACTGTGAACACTGGTAAGACTTGAAATATTTGTTATAGATTACAGAGGGAAAATTTGGGATGAAAGTTTATTATAAAATGCAGTAATTGTAGTTCACTGTATATAAGTATTATTTTAGTCATATTAAACTTTAATTGGTTGCCTTGTATCTTTATTCTTGTATCTTTACTCAATTTCTAGGGGGGGAAAGAATCATATTTACACATTAACATTTTATTTAGACATTAATTGATACAAATGGTGATAATAATGTAAATCTATCTTTTTTAATTGTCGCTCATGTCAAATCACACTCCTGTGAATTCCACTCAATTTACAAATTTTTACTTTTTAATTTTGTAAATACAATGAAATGTAGAAACATTTACTTTCACTCAAATATGTTTTTGCTAATTGTAATTCAATAAAATCTTGAGTGTCTTCATTGCTGTTTTTCTGGACTACAGTAAAGGTGTTGCAAAGTAGAAAAGTAGCATTTTTACAAGAATAATCTCTCTCATTATGTTCCATGACTACTTACTTAGTTTGAGGTGTGACAGTGACTCTTGTCAACATGTTTGTTTGGTTCAATTCCTGTTTGGGAAGAAGAAAATCAGATCACATCCTGTTCAAACTGATATGGTCAACATTTTTAGTGATTAATTATCAGTTAATAAATGAAATATGAATATTCTATACTTTTTAAGTTTCATTTCTCCACCTTACACTGTGTAGGCTACTGTGCTGAAAAATTGCTTAGGTTATTTGAATAAAAGTGCCTTGACTAAAATAGTTTAATCGATTAAATATAAATATTGAAAAGAATCTTCATCTTCTCAACAAACAGCTATTATTTTTTCACTTTCTAGTGTAACCACAAGGAGGCAGAAAAGTGTCAAAATGCCTAGAATGTTGGTATGAGCATCACATGTGCATACAAACTCTACGACCCTAATAAATATTAGACCATGTTCTTTACACTTATCTACCTCAAAATCAGATTTACATCCAGCTATTATTTGTTCCCATCTTAAAATCAATGCACAACAGCAACGATTTTTGCAAGCATTAGGCCTACTCATGACCTAATGCGTAATGCATTTAATGAGCATCCAGCTGGCGATCTTTAAATTATTAAAATGATTGTTGTTGTTTTTTTCGCTGTCCAATAAATAAAATTGTCCCAAATGATGAAGTTTTAGCAGAGCCCTACTATAGGGTGTGGCATTGTGTAAAGAGCAGACAGACGGGTTTCAAGTATGGTGGTGGTGGTAGAGGCTTTTTTTTCACTGCTAGTCTGTTATGTAAGTAGGGAGAGTCTTCCCACCTCCCCTCTCTGTTTTTGTTTTTCTCAATGAGCCAGGCTCTCCCTGCGCCTGTCCACTAGGCCCCTTTCCTGGAAACAGAGCCTGGCAGGGGCCACTCAGGGGCAGGTTTGGGGGGGTGGGCCGGGGGAGAGAGTAATTTGTGGGAGGGGGTCTCCTTCCCCTTCCTGCAAATCACATGGCTCCAGACTTGAGTCTGAGCCTTGCAGAAACCTCAGATTTGGTCAATCTGGGCACAGCTCTTGTTGAGCATATGCGTTCAGGTCACTGAGTGCACGGACCGTAAGTCACTGAGGGTGGGGGGCTCTAGGCAGGATTAAGTAGCTTATATCCTGTTCACTGATTATTGATATGTACAAAGAGCCTGACGACTGAATGAATCCTGAAGATATCTCGGCATGTTGTGATACGATTGACTGTTTTCCACGTATCTTGTAAAAGTCTTTTTACATTTACATTGCATGTTTGTATTATTATATTTATATACGTATCACAGGATTAAATTGTATTTTAAATATTTTTTTTTGTTGTCTTTTTTTTTTTTTTTACATTTTTTAGTCACTTTTTAAAAAAAATAAATAAATAAAGCTTTGGTCAGTCTTCTTTCAAAAACATCTGAAAAAAAAATCCAAATTTTGAACAGTAGCGTATTTTTATAATAAATTGACTGCATCTGATCACTATGCTTGTTTGCTTGTTTTGGTAAACACCAAAGATGCTTGAATGTTAGGGAGCAGTTTCTAATTTCGCCCTGTCCTTGTTCAAGGCACCAATCCAAAATTGTAACCTTATAAAAACACAAGGCTATAGGGCAAGTTCTAGGATTACAGTTTGGGTTTAATGTACTTTTTGCGGGCAGGTACAACTCCATGATGTTACTTTCCTGATTTACAAAAGGGATCTCCTTCAGAAGATATCTGAGAGGAACAAGTTGTTAAGAGCCCTATTAATTCTACAAGAGTCTTTGCACACATTTTTGCACTGTATGTTGTAAATGTAAGCTGTGAGAAATGGAACAAGTGGAAATATCACGTTTTATGCCTTTCTCCTGTGAAAACAAATTACACAAAAGGACAATAATTAGTTGAGTCATTAGAATTTGCTTGTGAAAGCCAATGCTTTCTATGATTACCTCCATCGTAAGAGTGACTATAATCATTTTTTCAACCAGCTTTTGCTGACTTAATTTCAATACTGTCATTTTAGAGAGAGCCCACATCTCGATTTGTGTTAAAGGGATACTCCACCATTTTTTCATGTTAAATTATGTTATTCCCTTCACTAAGACGAGTTGATACATAACTTTCTCGTCTCAGTGCGTGCACTTAATCGCTCTGGCGTGCGAGACACTTTGATAGCACTTAAAGGAGAACTCCGGCGCAAAATGAACCTTTGGTCTAATAACACATTGTTTTCATGATAATGGAATGTGAAGAGTTTTATCTCAAAAAACTGTTTAGATTATAATGCTAGTATTTGGGGGCATATAATAAGCAGAAAGAAAAAACTAGTTAATCCCACTAACAAGGCTCAAAATAGCCTAACACAGTAACATAATAAAGGTCCCTGCAAAATGAAGCATAGAGAACTTTGTAAGTGTACAGAAAGTTTAATAAGAAGATATTTTATAAATACACTCCACTTCGTGTATACAGGCAGGAGCCATCTTTGGAAAACAATAAGTCTCGATAAGTTGGGAGTTGTTCAATACTTCAGAACTGTATGAACGGCATTAGTGGTTTGACTTATCAAGACTGTTGGCTCCTGCCTTTATAAAATATCTTCTTATTAAACTGAACACTTTTTATTACTTTTTTTATTAAAGTCTGTACACTTACAAAGTTCTCAATGCTTCGTTTTGCATGTATGGACCCTCATTATGTTACTGTGTTCGTGTAGGGCTATTTTGAGCCTTGTTAGTGGTATTAACTAGCATTTTCTTTTTGCTTATTATATGCCCCCATACATAGTGTTATACGCTAAACAGTTTTTAGAGATAAAACTCTTTAAATTCGATTATCATGAAAACAAATCTCAGAGAACGGTCGACTAGGTACCAATGTGTTATTAGACCAATGGTTCATTTGGCGCAGTAAAATCATTAATTGTGAAAAATCCTCTCCCTCTCCAGAGTGATATTACTGCGGCGAGTCCATAGATAAATATGCACCAATTCGAAGTGCTCCCTAGCACTTGCTGTGGTATTCCGCCATACATTATAGTTATCCACTTTACATGCTTAGAAAAGTGCAAAGTTTTATTTTGTGTCACCATTCTTGGTCAAGTTACACTACTCATGAAACTGTGTTTAAATAGGAAAAAACGTGGAGGTGTTTGGTCATTTCTCTGCTTGGATCCTAATGAATGAACTGGGCTAAGTTAAGTATCTCGCGCGCCAGAGGAATTAAGTGCACGCACTGAGATGAGAGAGGTATGTATTAACTCATCTTAGTTTAGGGAATAACATAGTTTAATATGAAAAAAACAGTGGAGTATCCCTTTAAATCAAGATATAGCTTCATTAACTGTCATTTTATCTCTCAGCTTTGACCTCTAAGGAATGCTTAGTCGACAGGACAGACAAGGGCCACTGTCTACTACAGCATGGAAGAAGCGTTAAAGTTTCTGTAACACATAAAAGCTTTAATTTTCAATGAAAAAGCAAAGTGTTGTTACATATTTAAATATTAAAAAACTCATTATCATAAAAGCATATGTAGTGTCTTCTTATCTTCTTTAGTTCCTTTTGTAAAAAATATTTGTTTGAAATGGTTTGATATTGTGATGTGTAAATCCAAGGGCTCTTTGGTGACCCCATGCCTTCCATTGCAGAGTCGCAAAAACACTTTTTCAAAAGCAGAACATGTTTTAGAACTCTCCGACTTACACTTATTTTAGTCACATATCTGACATCTGCACAACTTCCACATTTCTGTGAACAGTTCTTGTTTATGTCTGGGTTTTGTGGTATAGAAATGGTCCTGTTTGGGAATAGATTTCCAACATGGGAGTTTTGGGCAGTACTCAGGCTGGTAAAAAGTCTGTGGCTCTTTTATCACTTACATTTACCATTCTCTACCTCTGTTCCCTTGATTGAAAGATTTAAAAAAATGTTAGAAATAAGGGCGCACAACTTCTGTTTTTTTTTTTCACCCGGCTGACAATGACAGTTTAACAATGATGCATAGGCCAATGTTTCAAATCAGGACATGAAATGTTGTCAAAGCATCAAGCTGGTATCTAATCTAAAATGATTTAATATTTAATTACCAATTTTAGCACAGAATCTTCAGGTTACTCGAGTTGTGAACTAATAATACTAACAGATATTTAGAATTGATCAATAGCCTTCATTGATCCACTTTGTCATCATCATCAACACCACAACTACTGTACAGTGATGAGGAGGATCGGAAAATGGGTGGATTAGGTGTGATGCACTTTGAAAACATGAGAATTTATTTTCAAATATTACTAATTTAATCGCATCACTCATTTCCTTTGCAATTCCCTCATTACTAAATTAGCATTCCGACACTGTAATTTAGATTTAAAAGGACTACATCTTCTGAATACTGATTTGCGACAAAACCAGCACTGGAATGTTTTCGGTGTGGAGTGTGCAGAACAGAAGAATGCTTCAGCTACTCCCACTTCCTGGTGATCCAATCCGAAACGACCAGCTGTTTCAAGGCGCCCCTCCGAGTCCGTCCAAAGCAAAACAATACACGGAAAAACAAATAAATCGTCAATTATCGACTATTTTCGCTTCTTATCTCCTTGAATTACACATACGAGCGAATTGGTCGTGTCTTTTTGTAAAGTGCTATTTTGGATCTACCCCAGTTACGGGGTTGTTTATCTGTAGTAAGGGGAACTTGAAACCGTCCTTGCCCCATGTCCTCGGTTGTTTTTCTTCTTTCGCCTGGATTCTCCATGTTGTTGGAGAAAAAGTGAGGGCTTTACCAAGACCAGAGGGGGCTATGGATAAATATACGAGCGATAAAGTAACCGAGACGCGAATCCTAGAAAATAGCAGATAAGATTAAAACAAAAACAAAGTGGCATGCCCCTCCCATGTGGAAGAGAATAGAAGGCGGGAATAAATAAATATCAAAATAATTTGTCGCCGTAGGTTTGAGATAGCTATTTTTTTGTGCGATCGGAAATTATTCATTTCAAGCCTCTTTAGCTTTTAATGCCACCAACAAATGCGGACCGACTGTTTGTTGCTGGAAAAGGTTGGTTGGACGTTAAGGGCTGTGCGTTTGTTAGATGGAAAGTTCTATCATCACTCAAGTGCAGAGAGAGGATTCTCGGTTGTCTTCGAAAACAGGTAGGCAATGCGCTGTCACATACTAAATGGTGATGTTTCCGCGCTGTCAATACTAACGATAACATATTAGCCATTTTCGCGTCACACTGTTCGATGTGCGATTCGAACATGTTCGATGCTCGCACTGTCATTTATCAAATTGAGCTGATTGACATGTCACAGTCGCGAGCGGAATTCGTCAAGTTCCAACCGTTGAAACTTAACGAATTTCGCTCTGAACAGCGAAATGTAAAGAAGATCAATATCGTGTTTGACGATATATAAATATATAAGCGCTTTGCTTTTCACGTAGCGTAATAAAGATACATCTCAGTGTAACTTCATTTTATTATTATTTAACGTTACACGTTTTGCTGTTGGAGTCAGGCATTGCTGAATGTTTACGTAATATGATCAGTTTTTAAAAGGATTTTAGACGACCTGTAGAAATCTCACATGCCTTTGTCGTTGTATTTATTTATTTATTATTTGGTCATTTAATTAATAAATTATTGTTTTCTATTTGTTTATTTGGATTTTAATTTATTTTCAGTTTAATTACACAATAGGTGTAATTCTGGTGTTTTTAAAGCAAACATATAGCCAATGTTAATTCGCGTTTCACGTAAGAGACACTGTTGTTTCCTCTTCTGTGGACGTCGTTTCATCGCTTGGTTAATGGACAATTTGAGTGACATGTTGTTTTAACGTTATGCGGATTGTGTTTCAAAAACATTTGTTTAATCGACTTACCTACACTCGCGACTTATCTCACGCTCTTTCTGAAGTAAAACTGTACACAATATCGAGTTGAAATGTGAAAAACATCGGCCTAATGGAGAGCGCAAGGTGCCGCGCTGGAATGCACAACACACCCCTCACAGCAGCACACGCCCTCCATCTGCCGCGCGACGCTACCATTACACACGTACGTTCAACCCTTAACCGTTAATGAAGGCCTTATCTAGATGTTTAACGAGTAGAGGCCACAGTGTTATGCGGAAAATAACCATTATGCGGAAAAATAACAATTTTCTAACCCCTTACTTACTACCTGGCGGGCCAGTCAATCTCCTTTCGGTGTTTTGACCAGTGTTTTTCTTTTTCTCATGTCTCGTCAATATGCGCAGAGCTGTGCGCTTATTTTAGATCTGACGCAAATACGATATCAACAGTATGACCATACTTAACTGGTGTCAATTTGGCTGTTATTACAGATGTTTACGATCTCTGTATTCGTGAATTACGAGCTGCCATAATGTTGGGGAAATAGCCAAGCCAAGTCTGCACAAATTCCTTGAAGACCCATTGAACTCAGTTTGTACTTGATGGCATGAAGTGTCCTGTGTGACCTTTTTTGTGGCCATAATAGTAAAGGCTCATGATGTGAACAGATGCATTAGTGCAAATCAAGACACATTAATATAAAAATGTTAAATCAATTTACAAATATAGTTTAAAATATATGTGCCAGTTAGTTTCTAAGACATAATATTTGTATTCATATTTTGATTATATATATTTTGAACTCTGAAATTGTCAAGTGGTGTAACCATGTAAAAAGCACTACATTCTGTCTTTTCATCTTGCACATGTGTAGTCAAATTCAAAAACATTTTTAAAGATATTTTTGCAATGCAAAAAATGCAAAAAATTTTGCATTGCAAAAATATACATTTCTGAGTCATGTTGAATATAAAAAAGTGCTTAAAAATGGTCTAAACGAAAGTATGTTTTTAACAAATTAAATGGCTACAATTCACAGCCTAAAGGGGTCCTCTGTTGTGACATGACGACAAAATGGCTTCCCACTGTCTGTTAGAAGTTTTTCAAATATTAAAATAATATTATTTTGGAGAAATAATAATACATATTTATGCCTAATTTTAAGAATTTAATCTTTTTAATTGGACCATTTTCCTTTTCACAATCTTCAGAGTTACACTACCTAGACATTTATTTTTACCTTAACACCCTCACGATAAAATATCAAAATCAATTTTAATTCAGAAATTTTAAACATGAAAATATCATAGAAGCCATGTATTCAAGCCATATTTTGGAAAACAGAATAGATTTGTTCTACGTCATCATTGACCCCCCTCATATAAATAGCCTACCAAATGCAAAGAATGTTTGGGATATTTATGTAAAGTTGTGTGTGTGTGTGTGTGTGTGTATATATATATATATATATATATATATATATATATATATATATATATATATATATTAGCAATAGGACTTGTTGAATATATTGCATTAATAGTATTCAAATCAAGCAAGAATTTTGGTTTAGAAATGTATAATATAGTAAACCATTATGTCTTAGCTTGTCATTAGCTGAGTATCCATTAGCTATGGGTTAGTACATCATAACCGAGTGAAAATGCAATCCATGAATAGGCAATGAAAATCAATACTTAGCTGAAATTTAATGTTCAGACAATATGGATGTTTTTCAGCAGTCAATACTGGCTGAAATCTAGAGATCAGGATGACAGACTGGCGATGTAATGCCAAATATATATACAAAATTCAATTTAATGGTAACAAATGAGAGTTAAAAAAAATTGTACTATCCAAAGACAACTATTCTCTAAATGACTAAATCTTTAATTATTAACCTCATCGAAAATGCGGTCTGGCACTATATACTCTATGTGCTCTAAATGCTCAGTAAATTCTTACTTTGAGCAGTTTTATTATTTTTAATCAGGAAAACCATTTTGATATTTAAGTGCATTAGAAATGTGTTCAGTTCAGAAATGTACTCAGGCAACAATCTGAATGCCTGAAAAATCGCTTCCATATGTATTGGTAATACGTTATGTCTAAAAACGATTTGTTGCGGACCAAATCTAAGACATATTGTCTAGGAAAAACATTACTGCTGTTATGCCAGTGTTAGATACATGATGCAACACAACCGAGAAAAAAAAATATCTAATTTGATTGGCTAATTATAAATATCAAAAACATGTTATTGTTTTCTTAACAGATTCCTCGGACTCCAGTTACACACAATCCCTTGAAACTTAAATCCGTGCTTGCCATTTAATTCGCCATGTAGATTTTTCTTATCTAGGACAACAGATGACAATTCACTGAGGATGAAATTAGTAACTGCTAGATTTCTAGCAGTTTTCTTTTGTACATCTGCCTTTTGGGATTGTTTTTTTTTTTTTAACGCACTCTCATTTGATCAGACCTGAGCAGAAGTGTAAGCTAGAAACACTTAAAAGCTTTTAACAGAACCTTTGACGGCCCTGAACAAAACACTCCTTCCACTCTCCGCTCACAAAGCTTGTCAATATCGCTTGATCCTTATGTGACAAATGTATTGAAGAAAGAGTATTTGAATTCATGGATACATTTTCCATGTACTCCATTTCGAGTCCTTTTGTTAAGCAGGGCGTTATCAGAGAGTGTACAGATGGGCAAATACAGCACAGAGTAAATGATGACGAAGGAGGCCATTTTCTCTCATCCTCCCTCTGCTGTACATGCTGCTCGTATGTTACATAAGTTGATTCCTATGGCTACATAAGTGCCCATAGGGAACAAGAGGGAGAAGTAGTGCACGTGATCAGCCCCTGCTCATGTTATGGTTAATTCATTCAGTTGAGAAAAAAAAAGAAAGAAATGATTACTAGTACTGAAGTTACATCACCATAGGAATAAACGCAGATTCTAATCACTGCATGGCGTACTTTCATGTTGCGAGAGCTTTTATGCCCATTTTTGTTTCTTAGGAATCTCAACAGGCATGTCTGAACAAAATCTTGCTCCTCTTACATGCACATATTTGCGAGCAAAACTATGCAGAAAAATTGAAATATGCATGGAGCCCCTCTGTAACGCACAGCCAAGCTCGCTACAGATGTTGCGTTACAAAACATAGGTCTTATTTCTCCTATGAGTTAAGTCTGTGGCGTATGCACTTTTCTGCCAGGCTCTTCTGTGATGAAATGGCAGGAGTGTGTGTGTTTTGCTCTAAAGGTACAGCAGAAATGTGTGGGCTTTCCCGCCCTCTGAGATTATATAACATATACCAGCCGTGGCCAGCAGCCTCATTTAAAACAGATTTTCTGTTTCTGTGCAACGTGTGCCATCTCTGGAGAGGGGCGGGCGGCTGAGCATTTGGTCATTTTGATGTTGATAGCCGCCACATTTACTGACGAAAACATACATTTCATTCCAGTGCTCTGAATTATTTAAAAGATCCGTCAAGCATTCAATGCAAATGTATCTAGCTGGTCCGCGAATGTGAATAATAAGTTTTGTTTGTCATCTATTGGAGACTAAAGTGGTTGATTGAAAATATTTAGTAACATTTACTAATGTACTCTGGGTGGGGTTTGACAGCACTTAATGGGATTCAAGTGGGATTGTTTATAAACCACGCAACATGAGACTTTTTGTGCTATGTTTATGCAGTACAGGTATCAGCAGGACTTATAGATGCAAATTATGTTTTTAAAAAGGGTTTTATTGTTTTCAAACAGATCAGGTGAATAAAAACTCACCTCAGAAACCTGGAAGTCGGAATATCTTCAAAAAGCTCATCTGTTGCCTTCGAGCTCAAGATGCCCAACTGCCAACGTCACCTACCCACGATGCCTTGCTAGCGCCCGAGGACCATGGGACCATTGCCAAAGTATTATAGGAATCATTAATCAACACTTTTGTTCGTTTATATATACTTGATGCATAAAACAAATGAGATTAATATAAGATTAAAGGGATAGTTCAGCTTACCTCAAGGGCATCCAAGATGTAGGTGTCTTTGTGTCCACAGCATTTTCAATTTTGACATTTTTTTGGTCAAACCGGTGTTTGTCAGTCATATAATGCAGTTTTAGGGGGTCCACCTCAAAGAGCATGCACAGAGAAGTCAAAATTAAACATGATTTAATGACTCGTGAATGTAAGTAACGTTTCACATTGATGGACTAAGACACGAAACGAGTGGTTTGTGTGAGAAAACGAAAAGTATTTATATAGTTTTTTGTTAACAGCCGTCGAGCTGATCTGAATCAGATGTCCAACTGAACCGAACTGAACCGTCTCCAGACGTTACGCCGGAAGTGATCTCTCGCGCGTCTACACGGAGATTTCGGAAGTTTTACCTCTCACTAAACATATTTAGATATATCGAAATCGTCTTCCATTGCGATTTCCCGTATATCTAAATATGTTTAGTGAAAGGTAAAACTTCCGAAATCTCTGTGTAAACAATGCGTGACGTAGACGCGCGAGAGATCACTTCTTATAATCTGGATGTGTAAAATTCAATGTAATATAACAAGTAGTCCCTTTATTTATTTATTTTTGTGAATCAGATATACATTTTTCTTGGTGTTGTTGACCCTCTGTGTGTTCTGGTCTCACCTGTAGATACCAGGAGAGTGTCTGCTGCCAGAAGTGACCTCTCATGACCAGGGGAAGATCTGTGTGGTCATAGATCTGGATGAAACACTGGTGCATAGCTCCTTTAAGGTACACCCTGTAACAAAGATTTATATTGTAAATTTGACGATTTAAGGAAATACAGTGTAATTATTAGTAATATTTCAGAATAGATAACTATAACATTTGCATGTAAACAACAGGGTTAATAACAGTTTCTCACCCCACCAATGTTCTTAACCAAATCCACATTGTGTTTTTGTAGCCAATAAGCAATGCTGATTTCATTGTGCCTGTGGAGATTGAGGGGACCACACACCAGGTGAGATCTGCTAAATGTTTGTGTATGTGAGAAACACCCTGCCAGTGCGCATTGACTTGAAGTGTGCAGGACATCTGCTTGAGGAAACAGTGGAGATGTTGTTCTGTATTCAAAAGTAAATGATGAGCACCATCTGCTGGACTGACTTGAGAACAACACTTCAGCAGTGGAGGAGGATTGCAATGTCATGTTGTGTACAACAAAAGACAATATTTGCCCTGTGGAGAGAAAAAAAAATATTATATATCCAAAGCGGTGATTAAAAAAAGTAGTTCAACCAGAATACTTCTGTTTTTAAAAATGTGGAGATTGAACTTACATAAAAATATTCCTAAAGTTTTGTTGTTCTCACCCACTTTTCATGGAAAACCTGCATTTGGCCTCTGCCTGGTTCAAGTAATCCAGGATAGGTTAGTTCCCACTAGTACGGCCTATTCTTGATTACTTGTTTCAGGAGAAGGCTATGAGCAACAGCACTCGACGCGCCTTAGTGCACAACATTTTGTGATTTGTTCCATTAAACAAAACCTACATTTGAGTCTGAAGTCTCTACTCTTTAAGTAGTGTGCTAAAATACATGAATCTCATATACAACAAACTCATCTGTGTTGTAGGTGTACGTGTTGAAGAGGCCATACGTGGATGAGTTTCTCCAGAGGATGGGAGAACTCTTTGAATGTGTTCTGTTCACTGCTAGCCTTGCTAAGGTATCAAACATGCATCACATTTCATGCTTCTTTAGGAAAGCGGTAGAAATTCCTTACTAGATGCTAGTTATGCCCTTGTAGTGTCAGATTGAATTTCACCTCCAGTATCAAGTTAACCCATCCCTCCTTCTCCACGTTCATGGCTCTGGTAGTATGCAGACCCCGTGACCGACCTGCTGGATCAGTGTGGCGTGTTCCGGACACGGCTATTCCGTGAATCTTGTGTGTTCTATCAAGGCTGCTATGTTAAAGACCTGAGTCGCCTCGGCCGTGAGCTCCACAAAACCCTGATCCTGGACAACTCCCCTGCCTCATACATCTTCCACCCTGAAAATGCTGTAGGTTTCACTGTCCTGCTGCTATTTAGCTATTTGTAAAACCCTGACCTGTAGATGTCCTCTTGCTATTTAACAAGACTATAGATAGAAATGTGGTATTTCTATCTATATATATATATATATCAATATCTCTATGTGTGATATATATATATATATATATATATATATATATATATATATATATATATATATATATATATATATATATATATATATATATATATATGGTAATACTTTTATTTAGCAAGGATGTGTTAAATTGTTCAACAAAGTGACAGTAAAGACAGTTAAAAAAGATTTCTATTTAATTTAAATGCTTTTCTTTAAACTTTGTTTTGTAATGGCTGAAAATGGAGCTTTCCGAAAAAAAAAAAATAGTATCAATGCTGTCAAATGAAGAAAAGAAAAAGATCCACACGCTTGTGTCGTCTTAACAAATTATTATTATTATTTTACTATGCAACAAAGCACATATTTATTATTCAAACGTTTCGGCAATTAGCCTTCTAACCAAACATTTGAATAATTCATATGTACTTTGTTGCATCATAAAAAATAAGAATAATTTAAGACATGAGTACAGATCTTTTGTTTCGTTTTTTCATTTGAAAATGGAGCTTTGCCATCACAGAAAAAAATAAATATTTTAAAATAGAAATCAGTTTGATTTAAATTGAAATAGTTGTACTGTTTTTGACAGTATTTTTGATCATATATATATATTTATGTCTTATCCTTTATATATTATTAAACGTGTATGGGTTAACAAATGTTCAAAAGTTTTGAAATTATGTTCAGAATGCCTTTTATCAAAACGTTATTTATTTTGTATGTTATTTGGATTTTCAATGCAGTCTTAGTCTTTAGGACCTGCTGTATATGTAAACATATTGTTTCACCAACTGAAATATGCGCATTTAATTCACCAAATGCACTGATATAACGATCTTCCTGTTTTTATAACACATAAACCCAATAATCCCAAAATGATTGTATTACTATTACCGCAGTAAGCTATTGGCATATAATAACCTGTTTATGCCTTTAACAGGTTCCCGTCCTCTCCTGGTTCGATGATTCAGAGGACACTGAGCTGCTTCACCTCATCCCAGTATTTGAAGAGTTAAGTCAGGCCGATGATGTCTACAGCAGACTCGAACAACTCAGGGGTCCATAATCCCTACACCATCAGACCAGGGCAAACCTCCATGTTGTGTAGCACTGACTGCCAATCACACACACAAGCGGCTCATATGACAGTAAACTCCGCCTTCTGACCTGAAAACAAACACAAAAGCTCATAATTCTGCTCAGCACAAAGTATATGCGGTTTTTCTACATGGTTCGAGGGACCTTAAACACTTAGTGATGATAAATATTGGGGTCAGGGGCCAGCTTTGTCATTGAGCTTGCCTTTTGCAATAACAATTTTCAGATTTTATATTCCTTTTTTACTTTTCTATTTTTTGTGTTATTAATTTTTTTTAATGTTTATGATGACATCCTTTGGGAGATTAAACAGATTGCAGGGTCTAATTAAGTCACCAGTAATCCGCAACAGTGAAGCTGAAGCACAATAAACTTTCAGGCCAGTCTCTCTATGCAAGTTCTACACATTGTTTTATCCAACATGCTATGCATAGTTTTTCCATAAATGCAAACGTGACACCAAGCACCCGTACATCTTTGTTGTCTTATTAATTAAGGCCTTGTTTATACTGCACAGTTTTCTATAGTCGCTTACCATAGCATTAAAAGACCTGTTTTTAATACTGTTTCATGTGAATTACAACTACATACCTTCCTGTATTCATCTTAAAGTGGCCTTATCTATCTGCTTCGTGTACTTGATGGGGTTTTATTATATGTGAGGAGCAGAATTAACACCACAGAACGAACCAAAGAGATTCAGTTATTGTCCTTCTCTCTGCTGTATTTATGCAGACAATTACTTGTCCTGTCATTTATGTGTATATTTGGTTGAACTTGAAAGTCTTTGTATGAGACATGAACTTGAAAATGTCCATCTTTGTATGATCTGTTGATGCAGACCAGATGTTCCACCTCTGTGCGTCATCTTATTTTATTTAAACATGATCATGTTTATATTATAACTTGGTTTTACTGTAGCACAACTATTCAAAATGGCCATGATTTTTTATAAACACATCCAAGTGTTCGAAGGGCAGATTATTGCCTTTTGGTTAAAAGATTTGCCCTGATAAGGACTGTGTTGTCATATTTTTGACTTTTGTATTGCCGACAATAAAACATTTTTTGTGCAACGTGTAATTTTTCTGTATTATTGAGCCATTGTAAGCTAATATTATTAACTTTACACACACCCACACAGAACTCAAATATGCAAATTGAATTTAAATAATTTATAACATCCACTTTTGCATGATAATTTTTTGCCCTAAAATATCTTATTTTGAAAAATAAATAAAAAAAGCATCTCAAATTTTCTATCAAAATACATTGTTGCCATTATCCGACAAGCAAGTTGTACATCCCCCTTTTGATCACTAGGGGCACCAGAATCCACCACATACTATAGAAAGATATGCGTCACATATTCTGTAATAAATATACTACCAAAAAATGTACTTAAAAAGGTTT
The DNA here is from genome assembly GCA_038021265.1 of Cyprinella venusta. Lineage (NCBI taxonomy): Eukaryota > Metazoa > Chordata > Actinopteri > Cypriniformes > Leuciscidae > Cyprinella > Cyprinella venusta. The sequence continues at coordinate 17,713,772 of CM075883.1, read as the reverse complement.
TTATTGAGTTGAGTTTTATTGAGTGATGGCGATTGCTTAGAAAGGAGATTATGAAAACACATTTATGGCTTTTGCAGGACAGAGTGAAAACAAAAATCAGATAGCACCTTATATAAACATTTTACAGATATATTAACAACTTCATCATAAATTCTTTTGTAAACATACCAAACTAATATAAAATATTCCTGACAATTACAACAAAGTAAATAACAAAGGTTATAATGGCAGGCAAATTAGAGAACTACAATAGTAACACAAACTACTCATTTAAAAAAACAAGAATTTTGAGTAACATGCGTATAAGATTGAGGATGACTACAAAGTTAATTTCTCTACAAAAATTGTACACAGGCCTGGAAAGACTGTCGAATGACAAAGTATATATGCTTGGGAATGTTTTTAATTAGTCTTTTGTTGTGGTCGCTTCGTTAAAAAAAACGCTATTGAGGTCAAAAACAGATTGGAAAGGATTCGGGTTGTACTAATCTACTAACCTATGGCTTTTTGAGCAACCTCTTGAAAATTGTACGTTTTTTTTTAGTGTAATCCATTACAAAGGATTAGCCACAGTTAAATGCATGCAATGCACCTTAACTTGAATTGCACCAAAATGTTTTATACTGAAGAAGTATGATGGGTTTGTGGGGGAGAAACAAACACACACGACCATTTCCCAAAGAAAACCCCTTTGGCTGAGTAATCAACATGAAACCTGGCTCACAGGAGGGTCATCTCTAACAGCTGTGGAAAGATGCGCAAGGCAGAGTCAGCGTTACTGCGTCAACATAAAGAGTGAAGAAATCATCAGCCACCTTTTGAATGATTTGATGATTTTTCTCTCATGTCCAGTCAGCCAGAGCCAAACTGCTTGGGTTTAAGTTTAAGCTTTGTTAAAGTTCACTGATTGTACGCAGGGTAATCCAACAACACACAGTTCAGAATTAAAGTCATGAGTCACAAGTTTGCAAAACACAAGTAACATACACAAAAGAAAAAGTCATGGCCGGGTCAGGAGAACAAAACTATCCTACAGACGCACAGCGAGACACGTACACACAAAGTCAGGCACAGTACACGTTTGAACAGAACGTAAAAGGAGTAACCAATAAAAGGTGGTCTTGTCTTCCCACACTACTCAAAGAAAATAAATAAATAAAAGCAAATAATAATTCACCGTGGAACACTGTAGCTCTGTCTTTTATGAATCGCACTTACTGTATGTTGCTGCTACGAGGTTTTATTTTCTTTAAACACAATGAATCAAAAGTCTACGGCTGATGCAAGTTTTACACAGATCCATGTTTTTTTTTTTTCGTTTTTTTTTTTTCATGAAATATGCATATTAAATTAATTGAAAATCACATATATTAACATTCACTTTCCAATAACTTTACACAAATGTTACCAAAGAGAGTGTGCACTGATGTTGCATGAGAACCAGAACATTCTGTGAGATTAAAAACTGGAAGACTGTTGTGATGAGCTTGGATTCGTCCTTGAAATGTAATTTAACAATACTATGAGCTGAGCGTCACTACTTTTGCTACCACTTGAAACAGGGAACACGAATGAGATGATAGAGTTGTTATAATGGGCTAAAATGACACCACCACAAACACATTGTAAAAGTCATTCTTTCCAATTCCAACCATCAGGATAGAAACGTGGGTATTTCGTGTATGGAGGGAAAATGTGGCATGAGCTTTTCTCGGTCAAAAAAAATGGGTTATCCCGTAAATATCCTCCTTCGAAAAATATTTGAAGCGTCACGAGAATCGGGGTACAAAAAGCTTGGTACCTGGTTATCATTCAGTCCCTCTGAAATCACCTCAGCCTTGACTACCACACGAGGACAGGCTGTCATAGAGGGAATCGCTCAGGGACTCGGGGGTCTCGAGGACCTGGGGATGGCTCGGAGACAGGCCGTCGTCAGGTCTCTCTCTCACCAACTCTAAACCAGTGTCCCTCACCATCTCCGGGTTTGCAGGAATACGGCTTTTGCCTCTACGTGGCTGCCCGGGTTGAGGAAGACTTCTCGGGTCTCCTTCGCGACTGGCCACGGAATCACTAGTCTTGTTGCGCTGCAGGGAAAAAAAAGTCCAAAAATGCAAAGTGAATAAATATGAAAAGTACATGACAGAAAGTCTTATCTTAATAATAATACTTTCATAATTTCATTAATCATAATAATACTTCATACAATCTGTATGATACCAAGTAAGGATGCACTAAATTGGTCAAACGTGACATTAAAAACATTTAAAATGTTAAAAAAAGATTATTTTGAACTTTAGAATCCAAAGAATTCTGCAAAACTGGATCACAGTTTTCACAAAAATCACCAAGAGAATAAGAAATGTTTCTTGAGCAACAAATCAGCATATTAAAATGATTTCTGAAGGACCATGAGACACTGAACACTGGAGTAACGATGCTGAAAATACAGCTTTGCCATCACAGAAATATATATATTTTTTAAAATTATATTTTAAATTGTAGTAATATTTCACAATATTAATGTTTTTCTATTTATTTTATCAAATAAATGCAGCCTAGGAGAGCATAACTTACCAAAAACATTGCAAAAAAATTCCAGATCCCAAACTTTAACATTTTTTAATAAAAAGGGGAAATAGATTGCATTGTTATACTGTAATTGTCTTGTTGGGTGAAACTAGGATCTAAAGTGATGCTCACCCTCTTAAATGAACTCTTATGACTCACTGGCTCCACTCCGTCACCTACGCCAAGATAAACCTCAGACGACTCTGCAGATGCTTTGAGGTTTGGGAAAGTCCAGTTCTTTGTGGGGCCCAATTTCATAGGTGCTCCACAAATATCAGTGCCTGAAAAGATAAATCAAAGCTGAGAAATGGAAGGGATTACAGGAATATAAATGGCAGCTAAAGTATTATGTACCTTCATGAACGATGTTTGCAATCTGGCTGGATGGGATCTTGTTATCCAAATTGCTGGTGTGATGGTCCATATCCTGACCCCCCATAAAATCCTCTTCTAAACATGACAACTCTCTCTCCAAAGTCCAGGCCTTATGAGGCATTTTCATCCCTGAGCCATGTTTTCCCTGGAGATGAGAAGGGTCACACTCCCCGTGGGTCTTCCCTTTGGGAATGCTTTTGCAACCAGCATTTGCACTATAGTCAGGAAGAGGGAAGGTGCCAATGCCACTGTCAAGGGTGTGTGTAGAGATTCCAGATCCTAAAAAAAGTATATATATAAATAAATGTATGATTATTATATACATTAATATTATTTATACATGCATCTAGGTAGGATTGACTGTGCTTAGTGTATAGTAGCACAGCATGACAAAGGATCACACTTTAAACATCCAAATAGGGCTTGCCGCACATCTGTTGCTGTGTGACTCGCATATGGGAGCCACAGAAGTTCAGACACACCTAGATTATTCATCATCAGTGACAGGTTAAAACCCGTTTTTGTTGCTACATGCCAACCAATCAAAATTCCTACCTCTGGAAACACTGAAAGCCATGATGTCATGCATTGTAATCATGCCTTACCTGCAAAATGTTCATGATGAATCGTCTCAGCCAGGTTCTCATCTGATGTGACATCTTTACTCAGTAACGCAGAAACCTGGGAAAAAAGAATAGTCAAGTTGACATTAAAGTACTGTCAAAACAACAATGTACTTTATATTCCTGAATTTCACTTTTTACCTTTTCCATGTCATCACTGCTTCTTGTCTGAGTAGCAATGCCTGCGCTCTGGTGACTGAATACAGGTCTGGACTTACAGTCAAACGAGAGGCGTCGATGTGCCATACTGATGCCACTGGTGTCCTTTCCATCCACCCTTATAGAAGAACAAGGATTAAATTGATGTGAAAATACTATTCATTGTTTGTCTACAGAATATTTACATTTCAGTTTGTTCCTCAGAAAAGCTTATGGTTATAGAATACTTGGATTACTAGATGTTCTCCTTTTATGGTAATCGTATCTGCTATCTTGAGCTTTTAACTCTTTTTGAGCCACACACACACACACACACACACACACACAAAAAAAATCATACTTTTCTATTGGATGCGAGTACATTTTTAAAGTTGGGTTGAACTATCCCTCTAATTTGTTAAGCCATATGCAGAAGCTTAGCCAATATGACAGCTGACTCAAAAGTCATATTCAAATAATGTCTCAAAACACATTTTCTCACATTACTCATTCATCAGTTATTCCAATTAACCTTTATCATCTGAAAACCTGAACTACAACTATGCACTTAAAGGTTAAGTTCACATGGAATTTATGTTGTCTTTTGACTTACGATTCATGGATGAAAAGAAAATGTCTTAAAAAAAACACTGAAAATACAACTGAAAATATTATATATAATAATAGACTAACATTTTTTTTGTGGAATTTCCTGCTTTAAATGCCATGCCATCTTAAAATAAAATCAATTCCTATTTATGTTGTTTTGTACTTACCGGTTTAGCAGTTGCTGCATGAAGTTGTCAGATGGCACTCCTCTGTACATCACAGACAGCTGGCCTTGGGCTTGATCCATCACCACCTCACAGGAATGTCCCTTTCCTTGTCGGTCCAAGGCCACTCCATTCACATAAGCCCGTTCTTCTTCAAGAGCTTTATGCAAGCCCTCTGCCTTCTCAATCAGCATGGAAATGTTTAGGCTCTCACTCTCTGGTTTCTTCACAGCCCCCTTGGAATCCTTGCCCACCGAGGATATATTGAGTTTCCATTCTCTCTTATCATCTTTCACTTTCGACGTTTCTGGTTTACGGTTAAGAGCTGGCAACTTGCTTTTTCTCAGACCAAACCAATTGGCAATTCCATTGGAAGCTTTTTGCTTGACCTCCACCATTTGCCCTTTATCTTGCTCTTGCAGTTTCAGCATATTTTCCTCAATGCCCTTCATGACCTTCTGCTCGATAGAAGACTGTGGGCTGGGGGCAGAGTGCCTCTTTTCTTCAGCGGGCTCTACCGGCCTTGGTGGAGGAGGAGGAAGACTCTCACCATAGGAAGAGTTCTTCTTCTTGTTGGCCCTGAGATGACTTCTGTCCTCAGATTTGGACATGTACCTCTGAAACTCTTGAGTAGGCTTCCCATCTCGGTTCATAGAGGGTGGCACAGTTTTAGTTGGTGATTTGAGTGGGGTTTTATTGGGGCTGGCACTCTGGGGACCAGAGAAATTTTTTGCATTATACAGAAGGCTATGGGGTGCTGTATTCTTAGTATAGCTGCGCAAAGCCTGCGCAGCCTCTAGGTTAGTAGATGGTGGGTGCATCTTCGATTTTGGGCTTTCTTGCTTGGCTAAGAATGTTCTAGAGGATTCATGTTCAAGTTTGGAGACTAATGTGCTGGACGGAAGAGACCTGACAGCTTGCTCAACATGCTGAAAGGCTCCTTGTTGTTTCGAAACAGCACCATCAAGATGACCTGAATGGTATGATTTATCCTCAATGGAATCTGTATTTTTAGGAAGTCTATATTCTCCTGATTTACAATCAGAGTTTCTGTCAGAAGTTTTGCTTTTATCGGTAGTCCGTGTTGGTATGCTTGCAGCAGACTGGATTTCTTTCTTCTCTGCAAGCGGAGGACAAGCTGTGTACTCCTCCGGGTTCCTCAACTTGCCAAGTGCAGCCAGTCGTTCTTTGAAAGAATGACTTGATTCACCTGAATGTCTACCAATCCCTGATTTCTTAGGAACAGGCGGTGGATCGTTCCTTTTAAAAGGTGATTCGGAGCTCTGTGAATCATTATCAACCATTTCGCTTTTCTCTTGGCTCCTGGACCTGGTGCTAATTCCACTTTGAGCCTTCTGGGATGATGACTGACTAGGCAGACTGCGATGATTGACTTGCTTATGCCACACCGGGCTCTCCGAGCTGTCCTCTTGGTCTGAAGAATCAGACTCTGGTGAGATGTCCTTCTGCTTGAAACTCGTTGGTCTCTCTATACCAAACTTAGTCTGCTTTCCTTTCACACCTTCATTAAGTGGGCTGGAATTTTGAAGAGATGAGCTCACTTCTCCAAGCAGCTGGGATACATCGGTGCCACACGTTTTGGAGATATCCGAGACGTTTTCGTAGAGTGGAATTTTCTGAGGGGTCTTTTGAACATGAGAACTTTGTGCAGGTTTGGCTACTCGACTTGTTTTAGGGATACCACAGCCAAGTTCTTTTGGCAATGGTGCAGGAACATCGTCAGGTTGGGGTGGGGAAGTTGGAGCAGAGTGGGACTCTGATTTAGAAGGGGGCAGTTGTCTTTGCCTCTCTGTCGTGGTGGCTTTTCGCGTGGCTACGGGTGAATTGTGCACCTCATAGTTGTTGCTCCGGCAAGGAATCTTTGAGCTACGAGTCAACTGAGGACTGAGACGAGGTGGAGCAGGTACTGCAGTACGTTCTCCAATAGTGGGTATTTTAAGGAACTTGAGCAGTTTGGAGGGCGAGGCCTTGACCTCTCTAAGGCAGGAAACTTGATTCGGGCTGACGGTCACTTTCGATCTAATGGACTGAGGGTCAGATGGGGTGTCTTTCACAGGGACAGAGATATCATCCAGTACTTTTGAGGCTGTGTGATTCTCATTGGGAGAAAATAACAGACCTTTGTGGACTGGTTCAATACTGTCCATCTCACAGTGTGTATTTTGTAAATTGTCTTTGAGTCCAAGAGTAGGCAGCTTTGAGGTGGCTATGCTGGCTCGACAGACACAGTCAGTGTCTTCTTTCGTTGCAAACTCTTCTTTCTCAAGTCTTTGTGGCGCTACGGCGTTTAAGTGCTTCAAGTCAGAGTCCAGCAGTGCCACATCAATTGAGCTATCATCACAAATTGTCTCATTGCAGGTGCTGCTGCTTGACCTGTTGGATTGAGATTCGAGCAGAAAGTCCGATAACCTATTCTTGTCTCTTGTTTCTACAGATACTTGACCTGAGAATCCTCTGGGCTGATCTCTCTCTGAAATGGTTAATCTCGAGTATGATTCAGGGGCTTCTAATGGGTGGGGATCTATTTGTGGGTTAAGACCTTGCTCTGCTGAAAGAATGGACATATCTCCAGATGCCCTATTTACAAACAGTTCACTTGTACCTGTGGCAGGTTTCACGAGACTCTGCATTTCCATGTTCTCTTGGAAATCGGGCCGAGCCAAATTGAGGTTATCGATGGTAATGGGGGCTGAAGTGCAACAATTGTGGCTACTCTTGGCTAAGCTGACTGAATCTTTATTGGACAGCATCAAACATGTGCTACAACTACCACACTTTACATTACTGTGCTCTCCTCCATTCAAATGCTGATGTGTGCAAACATCTGGACAAGAATGGGAACAATGTGCTTTGGGTGCATTGCACCTGGATGAATTGTCTCTGCAGGCTAATACAGCCTCCTTAGAGGCAAGAGCCTGGCTGTAGTCACAGATCGAGGGAATTCCAGAGGAACGATGGTACCGAAGCGGATCCGTTTCTTCAAGCTTGCGGAGGACCTCCAAAATGTGTGCTTTCTTCTTCAAAAATGGAGACATGGCCTCCATGGACGTGGATGAGCCTTGGGTCTCAGGTATGCAATTTTGTGGACATTCGCTGTTGCCCTGTCGAACCAAATTATAAGGATGAGGAAAAGATGCCATAAAAGACAGATTCAACAAAGACTTCGTGTACGGCTTCTACCTTGGCCTGTGCAGTCCTCTGAGCCTCAATCACTTTGTTAGATTCACTGTGCTGCAGCTCGCCGAGGTGCTCCAGACAGGGTCCTGGCTGCTTTGATAAGACACATCAGGTAAGCTTTAAGCTTCTTATTATATGAATCAATTACTGGATTATGCAAAAAAAATATCACAAGTATGCATGCACAACAAGGATTTTTGCCTGTTTACACACAAAATCCTTGAAGTTACAAGAAAATAAAATGCTGCCCAAGCAGACCAGGAAAATTAAACAGGATCAAACAGAATCATTTTGCAAACAAACCTAATAGGACATCCCCGTGGAGTTTGAAGAATGTTTTGTGAAAAACATCCACTTTAAACTAAAATAGGTCTTGCACTATGCATTTTTCCATCATAATTCAAAGGATTTAATCATTTACCTGCGTATGTACACATGCTTGACTGTGCAATTTCTCCTGCAGGAGCTCACACAGTGTTCTGTTCTGCCTCTCCAAATCAAACACACGCATTTTAAGCTTAATGCATTCCTCGCGGAGATCCTAAAAGAAGAATTTACAGTATATATTAAAAAAATAAAAATAAAAATGATATACCACATAAATATACAGTAGATATTTTTAAAAATCAAAAATGTGAATTAAGTTAAAAATATATATATACAATTTAAATATAAATAAACCTTTAGACTTTGCAGTTCAAATTAAGTTTTTATAAATATGTTCCTGATTGATTCTGTACCTTTTGATTGAGTAATGCTTGGACAACATGGTTGGCCACCTAAAAACAAACACATGAATTAAACATAATACAGTTTTTTATTTTTTGACTAATGAAATCATTATTGACAGGCCCTGATATACTCATATTATTTATATAGCAAGCAGCTTTACAGTATTAAACATGAAAAAACATTCGAATTAAAAAAATTTCTACTATAAAGCTCTCCAGTGTATTTATGTTTTTACTCGCGGACGTCACCTCGACAGACTGAACAGAAGAAATGAACTGGAGAGGATTTCCACGTCAAAGAAGCCGGATCCTCACAACACACCTATCTAAGGCATAATCGCCATGGACCAATGGTAGTACGAAGCTGTTTACCAGCAAAAGCGCACTCAGGAAATTTGTAAGCTGTTTCGAATTACCGAAACAAACACAAAACAAACTTCATTTTGGTCTGATTTTGGAAGAAACGACACAAATTTGTTCATCTACAGTTTTACTTGAAGAATATAAGGGCCTTTATGATTTTATTCATCTAATTGGCTGTCTGCATTAGACAAATCCATTGCAAATCTCCATAGGAAGGCAAATGTATGGCTTGGTAGAAAACAATATTTAACTCACCTCATCCAAGCATCGCTCATACGCTTCTCTTTGACTCTCGTTTGCTAATGAAAGGGCAGAGTTCTCGGCCTGTACAAAAATAGAACAGTTTAAACAGTAAGTCGAGGAAGAAAAGTAAACAAAAACGGTATTCTTGGTTAAAGTATATGGCACTTACTTGAAGTTCTCTCACTCGTTCCAGAAGCTCACTGCTACTCTCTTCCTCTAGATAGGACTCCAGATCACCCTCCTCAGACTCAAAGTCCTCATCGACTCTGTTTTGGGCCTCTTCCGACATTGTCTTAACCTTACAAGAAGAAAGAGATAGTATTTTTACATATATAAAAATGTATATAATCCCCCCACCCACTATGTAAAGTGCTCTGAGTGAAAAAAAGCACTATATAAATGTAACAAATTATTTCTCATTATATTTCTTAAAGCTGAAGTGTCAAACATTTTTGATGTCAATATGAGTACATTCCTTTGTCCAAGTCTAAAATGCAGGGACAACTACAAGTCAGTCTAGTCAAAATTGTGGTGCTATCAAAACATTGCTCGAAATATTTGAGCTGCCTGAAATGGCTGGCAACTGTGGTGGGACTACTTGAGTTTGTGATGGGACTGCTAACGTTTGCTACATTACTGCTACGGGAGTGTTTTACAAAACTTGTTTGAAGACAGGTATTATTTATGCAACCCTTTGATGTGCTAATGAGCAACAAATTACACAACCAAAAATTTCAGATTGTTACTTTTTAAGCCCTGTGTTTGCATACAGTAAACAATTGGTTGAACAACCTGTAAACCAGATTTCCAAACATTCTAGTGCACTTTGAGTTGTTACAGAATGAACACACTGCCGGTGTATAGAAGGAATTTTTTGTCAATTTTAAACAAATAAAAAATAATAAAAATGAAAACTAAAAACAAAATAATTTCATTAGAAAGCTGTATGGAAACAAAATTAAAAAAAAAGAAAATAAATTATTTTATTTTAGTTTTCATTTCTACAGTGACAATGCATCACCCCTGTCAAATTAAAAAATAAAATACTATTGGTGATTTGACGTGTCATTTTCACTACAATCCCGAGGCAAGACTGCCAATATTAAAAAGGCCAACTGCAAAAACAGTTTTTACAAAGCTTTTTATAAATGCTCAAACACTAATAGTGACAATTCAAATGTAAAATTTAGTTTAAGCTTTTATGTCACAGTTTTCATTTTCAAAGTCAACCTATATGCAAATTATATGTTAATGAGTTGGGTGGGGCTTGTTCTAAGAGTGTCTAAGGGTGAATGAGAATAAGGGTGTGGAACACGTAAAACAGTTAGCGTGACTATCAAGTCTGAGACAGCTGGGAGTGAGTAAGCAGAACTCTTGGCAGATTTTGCCAAGTCCCTTTCAAATCACATCTTCACTTTAATAGTGTCAGACAAAATAGGATTAGACAAAAGAGTCCTGAAAACACTAGAGGATTCCAGCCATCACGCCGTTTCATGACCTACTGACTTACTGACTCGGGCACAGAATTGGATCCTCATGACCTGCATTCGAACTTTAATGACAAAAGCGTGTTCAAAGACATGTTCTTGTGTGTGTTAAAGAATACGAGGACTCAAAATTCGGAGATATTCTGAAATTAAAACAATGATAATGATTTAAGTAACTTATTGCAGTGAAATGAATTAAATCAAGAATTTTGCTCATCACACCAATTTCTCTCAGGCTGCACTGATATGGTTGATACCGAAAAATATATTTATATTTTGAAGCCTATTGATGATCAATAGGTTATTTTGGCCGATATTAAAAATATACATTTTGTGATTTTACCAATTTTACTTATCGGACCAATTCAAATTTATCAGCTGAAAACCAAATGACGACCAAATGACATATTGTGCATTCTTAAAAAAAAGTTAGGCCTAACCTTTAGAACTGAAACATTTTTCTCTTGTGTTGAAAAGACTGATGGCTATCAGTGTTTTGTTGATGTAAACACCCTTATTGTTTCACGATACCACAACAGTTGCCTCCAGTCATCGTCATCCACCCATTCCCAGCACTGCACTATACCATAAATTTGACCTTCAATATGAACACCGGATGTAGTCAGAGGATGGACTATCATTGCAAAAATTGAATCTAAAAATCAATATGTTCATGGGACTCATTCATAATTGATCTTCTAAGTATTCGGCGTGCTCATTTATGTGGCAAGCTTATCTATAGACATCTAACACTTTGTCGAGTGAATAGCTTAAATGGAAACTCCATATCTGGAAGTAAATGAATAAAAAGGCTATGGGGGTCAGAGGGTTGATGGAGCGCAGCGGGTCAGAGAACACTGCTCTGTTTTAACAGTAAAGGATGGCACTACGACAGGCTCCAGGCCACACTATAGAGCTGGAAGTTCCTGTAGTGCCAGGAGGCTCCTTTCACATGACAGACTCTATTCACAAAGACTAAGGAATAGCCTTCCGATGGAAGATGTATTTGTGCCATAACTGTGACAAATCAACCCATACAGAAAGGAAGCATTTGAAGAGTTCAGATGCAAAAGCCTCTAAGTGCCATTTGAAATTTTCTTCTAAAATGATCATTTTTATCAAGCTTGTATATTTAAGTTCAGTAATTTCACTTGAATGACAATTAATAGGTAATCTTCATTGCAATTTAAGTGAAATTACTGAATTTAAATATACAAGCTTGATAAAAATGATCATTCTAGAAGAAAATTTCAAATGGCACTTAGAGGCTTTTGCATCTGAACTCTTCATTTACACTTTTCATTCAAAAGACACTTTTATCCAAATTTTAAGTAGACACATACGCTGCAAATCGTAGTTAAAATATGGAATTTAATTCATTTACAAATCCATAAATCTTACAAACTAAATGCCTAAAAAATATTTCACTTCCAATGTACCAGATGTTTGATAAAAAGATAAATAATCCATATAAAAAAAGAATATATTAATATTTTAAAATATAAATATATATTAAAAATAAAATAAAATTAAAACTCACCAAGAAAGGAATAAAGTACAAATCCTTAAAAAAGCAAGTTAATATGATAGCCCACTGAAGAATGAATATAGCTGGTGGAGGATAACTAACCAGTATTCCAGGTTAAATCTCTTGTCTTCTGAAAAGTAAAACTTAAATAAAACAGCCCTCTAAATTTCACTGTCACACACGTTCTCATGCGTGCCTGTCCTGAGATAAAGATGATCCTGAGATACAAGGAAGTTGAATCTACATATGAGTAAGCTGTGACATTTCGGTTTCACAACATTTGCAATACAGGATTAGCTAGAACTGTGTCATGTCTCTGCTCCTTTTTACCCCGCTTTCCAAATGCTGGTGGCCAGGGCAAGGCAAAATCTCCAGAGATCACCAAAAGCCTTGACCATCTTTCTTTTCATCTATGAATCACTCACAAGCAATGAAAAATGCATGGGTGAGTAAACTGATTCTGGTGGAACAGAGCCTCAAAAGCCTATTTTGGGGTCTGTATGATAATATTGTCAGACTAGTGTCAGCAAGAAAGACACTCAATATTCCTCAAGAGATGTTTAGACCAACTAAAACTAACATTAGCAACTAAATATGGAACATTATGGTCGAATAAATACTTTGATCGTAATTGATATTATAATTCATATAATTATTTTAATATTATTCTGCATTCATCTTCAACTTCAGGTCTAAATTTAACTAACTAATCCAAATTAATAAGTTTAATTTTCAGTTTCAGCCCTACCACTCCTAGTTTAAAGGGATAGTTCACCCCAAAAATGAAAATTCTCTCAGTAATTACTCACGCTCATGTTGTTCCAACCCCGTAAGACTTTCGTTCATCTTCGAGATACAAATTAAGATATTTTTGATTAAATCTGAGAGCTGGATCACTCCTCCATAGGCTTCTTAGGGACCGAAACTGGCCGGCCGAAAAGTTATTAAAGACATTGTTAAACTAGTCAGAGTGACTACAGTGGCTCAATCTTAAGTTTATCAAGTGACGAGAAAACTGTTTGGGCGCAAAAAATAAAACAAACAAAAGTAACGACTTTATTAAACTATTCATTTCCTTCTCTGTTGGCCGTGAGATTTTACGTAGTGAAACTACGCAAAGCTTCTAGGTTGTACGTCACACGCATCACACATGACCAGCGTCGGCCAAAAGTGAGCCTACGTGTAATGTGCAACAGAGGCTTTGCGTAGTTTCACTACATTAATGACATAATTCTCATTTTTGTGGGAACTAACCCTTTAACCACACCGCTGAATTGGCATTCAATTAACTTAAGTACTATTAATACAAGGTTTCACATGAAAATTCTCTTCATGGTGTCCCTAAGACCAGAAATGAAAACAATCAGCCAATTTTTTTTTTTTTTTAAGAAACATTAGCATGCTTTTGAGACAACAGATCAGATTTCAAACGCTGACTAACATTTTGCGGTGATGCTCTTTTATTATTGTCGAACTGTGGCTCTGTCGAGAACAGACGTCCTGAGGGGCTGTTGGCCTCACCTGCAGCACAATCATTTCTTAAACACAGAAGTACTGTGTTCAGAGTAACAGGGCTTATCCTCTGTGCTCTTGTAAGGATCTAAGCAGATTAGCATCAGTTTGCATCTGGCCCTAAACTTAAGGTTGCTGCACACACACACCGTCATATCGCTCTGTGCTGGACACGTGTCAGCCTACCCAGATCTGCACAAGGATCTTTTGTTGATTAAATAGATGAAATGCAAATTGTGTATTTATTTACTCACCCTCATGTTGTTCCAAACCTGCTATTTGTTTCTTAAAAAACAAAAAGGAAAATTTTTGAAGAATATCTTTACCACACTTAAATATAATGAAAGTAAATGGGGACTAGGACTTTCAAGCTCCAAAATTACACCATAAACACAGTTCATATATGACTTGTGCGCTTTACTCCAAGTCTTCAAGACCCATACAACAACTTTGTGCAACAAAAAGACTGAAAACCCCATATTTACTGATAAACATTCCCTCCGGTGAGCTGTTACTTGCTGCAAAAAAAACTGAATTAAACTTGACAACAGGATTAGTCTGAATCTAGATCAATTTATTTCAAAGATCCAATAAAAAAAAAGATTTAACATCACTAATAGTACATGAATCATATGGACCACTTTTATGGTGCTTTTTGCATTGAGAGTTATTAAAACAACACTGAATTTAAATTGAGACTAACAACCACCACTCTATTTCCTTCTGAAATTGAATTTTTTTTAAATTGATTCCTTTTATTTTCAGATTCAGTTTAGTATTTTGAAGCTGCTTTGAAACAATACATATTGTATAAATCTCTAAATAAATAAATTTGACTGTTGATTTTGTTTTGAAGCTTGACTGCATTATATTGGGTGGCTGGAATATGCTTCATAAATTCCCCTTGTTCCACAAAAGAAAAAAAGTCATACCCGTTGGGAACAACATAAGGACGAGTAACATTTTAGTGTGAATCAGGCATTAAAAAAAATCCATGTTCGCCAACCACTACTTGAGATACCAGGGGTGGACGTATTCGCCATAATATCTAGGGCGGTTTTAGCCCTACTGTATATAGCACAGTATAGTGGAGTCGGTTTTAGCGACAAGCAAAAACAGAGGCAAACAAGCACCCATGCCAACAAGATTCTTGGCAGCGCTCGAGCACAATGCAAGCCCCTTAATCCACTGATATTCTGTATAGTAAACATAGCAATAAAGCACTGTGGCAAACCCAAAACAGGGCCCCAAACTCATTTGTCTGTAAAGCAGTACATTTATTGAGGCTAAGCTTCTGAGAGACTACTGTTAATGTTGATAGGACTTATATTCTCCAATACTTCTGAGTCACTGGCTTGGTATGATGCCCAGAGGAGAGAAGTCTACTGAATGTGACTAAGTCTAGAAATCAAAGCTCCACTCAGAGACGAAACCTCAACAAAGCCTGGCGGAGTCAGACACCAGAGGCCACTGTCTGTTCTGCTGGATATATCAAACACAAGAGAGCCACTCTTATCTGAAAATATGAAGGACACAGCTTCTCAAAAGGTTGGCAAACTTGGTCAAATGATGTAGAGGATCATGTCTTTTGATAATGAGTTTTAGATTGCACACAATGTCAAATTAATTTCTACCATCATGCATTGAACCACTTATGGGCCAATTTGTACACGGGCATCAAGACTAAGAAAAAAATCACAACCACATACCTTTTAGTACATGTAATTTATATAGTTTAAGCTATTACAAAAACAATGTTAAAACATTTTAAGCTGGTAATTAATAGTATAAACACTTCCAGCTATTTTTAACTCTACAAAGAAATTTAGTACAAGCCTATTTAACTTAGTCCTTTGTGTCAGTGTGCAAACCCCCCCATATTTATTTCACCAGCTTTAATTCAACAATAAGCCATCAATGGATGAAAGACTGCCATGCATCTGATTGTTGTCATTTTGGGGGGAGGCTTGTACAGTTACGAATGATATCTCGAATCATGCAAATTAGGATTTAAAAGAGTGTCGATAAAAAGGGAAAGTAGATGTTGGGGGAGGACCTGCATGGCTCAGAGGGGTGGAATAAAGCCAGTGTGAAGGCAATCAAACAGAAGTAGGGCTCTCTGGGATTCCAAAATGTGCTGGGAGCTCCGCCTCCATCCCCCACACTCGAGGAGTTATTAAGGAACAGCCAATCGGCATCCGAAGAGACGGTCTCTGATTATTCACACCCTGCACAATGGGCACAGAGCCCTCAGACACCTTCATAACCCAATTATTGATCTGTTCACATGATTTACGAGCTGATAACATGATCAATCACACCAGGAGAAGAAATACACAGTCTGCAAATGCATTGAATAGAGGTAGAATGAATAAAAACATTCTGCGGAAAAGCAAACAAACACACAGACATTCCATCAAGTCCCTGAGGGCATTATTTTTTCTCTTGGATGTAAATTATTCCCGGGGATAAAGAGCCTTTGAAGTACGGCGAGACAGCTTCTATTCCTGAATGTGGCATTAAATAAATAAAATCTTTAATAATGCAGGTTTATGCAGCTGGGGTAAAGATTTCCATTGCAATTTTCTGTGTGCTTTAAAGATTATTTGGTCCACTTGCTCTGGCTGTCGCATCGGTGACAGCAAAGGCCCCCCAAATGTTTATGGACCGTCTAGTCCTCCATTTTGCTCCAAACATGAAAGGTAAGGCATGTTACTATGTAGCTCTCAGCAAAGTTACCACGCAGCCATCTGCAGACTCATGCACTATTGTTGTTCCTTTGCGGCAGTGCACCTATCTACACAAAGTGCGTTGTATCCATCAACACAGCCTTGACTGCAGCGTGAGCAACCTCAACCCACTTAAATGAGGACTAAACAAAAGCTTCAGCTTGTTCAAGGACTATTTTGATTCGCAGACTAACTGTAAATGAACTCCAACCTAATTCTCAGTTACTTACAGTTGGCCTGGAGTTAAATAAGATAATCACTCACACCCAAACAATGAGTCCTTCAGGCATCACACTAAAGGATGTACCCACGTTGTCCATGAACCAATGCGAATAGACTTGTGCTTATTAACATTTTAGCACGCAACTGTTCTCTAACCTAGATGCCGATGAAATAGACTTTTTGATAGTCCTTATAAAAAATGGCACCAGCTGTTTTTTTCATGACAAGGAAAACTTGCATGGGTCGTTTCATCACGCTACCGGCTTAAGCAAACCGTTTTGATTGATTAGCATACGGAAATGCTGATCAATGCCATGGTGACCGACCTACAGCTTTCAAAAGCGTTAATGCAGCAAGCTAATATTGAAAAAAAAAAAACATCATATAGACTGCTCTGGAAAAAATGCATAGTTGTTCCACACTAAGCCAAATCTGATATCTAACGGTTCACGAAACACACTCCTGACAAAGTGCCTGCTAACACAAGTCACTGAGATACAACGAGAAACGTATAGACAGGGTTCGACTGTGGCTAAAAAGCAGTGTTGCAAATTTACAGCTATGCGTAAAATTACCTTTAATTCCAGTCAGAGCATCCCAGACGTTTCAGAGCAGCCCATGCAAGGCAAATGTGAGACACGGAAGCAGGATCCGCAAACGCCACAAAGAAACCCTTTCGCAATATTTTAGCGTTCCTCTGAGGAAATCCTCCTCACGCTACTCTGGTGGTACAGTGCCTGTCCTTAGGCAAGTGCGAGGAAACTGTATCTGCTGTCTGCAGTGGACTCCATGTCCTCCCATTGTTCAAGGGAGTATGAGGCAGGCATCCTACCCCAATAGACCCAGCCTACTACAACAGCTGTGGGCCAGCCCCCCATCTTTCCTCTGAGTGTCTCTCCCTCCTCCAACGGCTGCAGCTAAACATTAACCCTACAACTGCTGGAGAGGCCATAAAAATAGAGGGGGTTATATTTCCAAAAGCCACCCCGAACAAAGATGAAGACAAGGACGGATATCCGAACGGGCGCAGGAAGAAAAAAAAAATGGAGTTACCCAGGCAACTCGTCCCCTTGTCAAGGAGCAGGAGCTTCTTTTCTAAGAGGATTGAGACTGCTTTATCAGACTTGCACTGATTGGATTGCAACTGCAGAGACTGTGGAAGTCAATGCAGAGCTGCATGACCAAAACCTGACCTGGATAAATAACGCTGTAGCCAAGTGACTAAAAAAAAAAAAACTAGGGGTAATTAAAAACGAACTGTGAAAAGACAAAAAATTATCTCATTCCCTTTAAAGCACCCCAATTTGAGCTATTCGCATTCAGATTGGTGCCTTTGGCCATTTTTTGGGTTCAGAGTGTTCGGACTTGAATGTTAGGATGCAGCATTTCTAAAAAAATTGTCCAACTTTTAAACAAAAAAGTTCTTCGTACCTCGCTTGAAGGGAGAGTTCACCCAAAAATGAAAATTCTGTCATCATGTACTCACCCTCAGGTTGTTCCAAACCTGTATACATTTCTTTGAGCAGTTGAACACAAATGGTATTTTGAGGAATGTGGGACACTGAACAGTTCTGGGGCACGATTGAATGGCCTGGTTACAAACTTTCTTTAAAATATCTTCATTTGTGTTCACCAGAACAAAGAAATGTATACAAGTTTGGAACAACTTGCGGTTGAGTAAATGATGACAGAATTGGGTGAACTATCCCTTTAATACATCCGATACATCATTATCCCTTTAATACATCATTTTTGGGTGAACTATCCCTTTAATACATCCAAGATGATTTCCAGACTGAAATTGTACCAACTTGTGAAGTTTGTATGTTTGTTTTAAACTGCATGCCAGCTCATGTGGCTATTTTCATAGAGGGAAAATGTATGGTAAAACTATATACAGATGGTTTTTACAATCCATTTTTGCTAAACACTCTAAAACTGCATCTGGTTTAACCTTGTTAATGTCTTCAAGAGTGTTAACGGAGTAAAAAAGATTTCTCAAAGGGTTAAAATCAGCACAATCTAATAAAACATGCTATTGAAATTGGACTAGGCGTCCTATATAATGTGAATGTAGCTCGATTACACATTGCGTCATGATGTATGCTTCGACAGGCAGACTCTACTTCGCTCTAACTGGATTATAACTGCACATGTATACATGTTTACTGGTAACCTGAGAGGAGATTTTGATACTGTCGTAATCCTCCCCTAATAAAAAACAATCCACAGAATACTTGCAGGCCAGGCACTAAAACCTTATCTAAATATCTCAGTGTTATGGCTACAGGGCTGGTCTCTCCGAGGCCAAAGGGCTGAAAAAGCTCATCCCTGACTGTGAATAAACCTCAGATCATGCCCTTGCCGGATACTAATTCATACGTGCATGTCTGTAGGAGAAATTCCACCTCAGCTAGTGTTAGCGTCTTCACATGAGTCGACCAAATTGGATGAAATGACCCAAATGCGAGGGGGTCACATGTTGTCTTGGAGTCACAGTCAAGGGGTGAGAGCTTTCTGGACAAAGGTCCATTGTGATCCTTTAAACTCCACTTTCACGTCTCTAAACACCCAAGAGGGATAGACTTACGGCATTACATACAATGATCCGGAGCCATAATGAGGTGCATTGTGACATGATGGTTTTAAATGTCAGGAATTCAGATCAGGGTCTTATTGGGAGGTCGTCTTGGCTTTCCAGTGCTTTACCAATTGACTACTCAGCAATGACATGCAAAGTGGAGCACACTTGAAAGCGTCTGTAAGCCTCAGGTGCCAAGTGACATTAACATGCTTGTAACAGTTCTGCTCAACTACATCTCCTTAAACACAGCTGGACATTTGGCCTAATTAGACAATCTCAAAGGAAGTATTGTAGGCAATTACATTTCAAGACTGTTGATTGAGTCTGACTGGCCAATATCTAACCCACAAACTCACAAATGTTACATAACAACAACAACATAGTGATTTGATAAGGGAATCTTGGATTCTGTGTGGGAGACAATGAAACACTTGATCTTACTGAAGATCTCCTGAAAACCAAATTATAGTCCAAAGATGCAGAAACAGAAAGAAATATTTTAAAAGATAGGGATGCATGATAAATAAGACCACTTCAGTTGTTATTACATTTTACATTAGTATCTATAACTTTTCTGCCATTATATATTATTAATTTAGTGCTATTATAGAAAATGGATGGAACCAAATAAATAAATACTATTTGATTGCATTCAATCTGATTTAGGGACTCTCAGAATGAACAGCTATCCATATTTAATTATGTAAATAAAACAAAATTAAATTAAAATATCAATCAATACGATCATAAAAAAGTTGTCAATATCAAATCAATGTGATGCTTTCATTTAGGCATCACAACAGTAATTTGACATCTGCTGATTTTAATTATTGATTTTTGCCGTGTTTTTCTGTTCTTCTTTTATATCAACAACAACAATAATATTTAATGACTGCCACATGAAAATTCAGCGTATTGATATTGGCTTGAATTTTAATACTGCCGCATCCCTAATAAGAGAATCCTCGTGACACATTTGCCAGTGTTTGGTCCAACTCCATTTGCCAGCAGTTGGTCAATGACAAAGCATTTGGGTGACTCAGGATTAAAGGAATAAATCAGGCTCATGGCAAAAAAAGCCCCCATTGAAAGTGAGACAGCTTAATGGGCGGTAATGTGCTGAACTCCATGTGAGGTGGAGGGGCTGATCCACCTTTTAGAAATGTGACACTAGTCTAGGGTGGAGAGGGAGGGGCAGTACGCCACTGTGCTAAACTGACCGCTCCTTCTGCCCCGTGGCGAACGCATCTTCTGTATTACAGCAACAATTATGTAGTGGTAAACACTGAAAATTGAGCACCATGATTTTTCCGACAAATCACACTTTAAATCTAAAATGATTTATCCTCCTAGATGGAAAGCACATCAATTCAAGAATCTGTGTGAACACTAAATTCCAAATATAACACACATGTACGAACTGTAGAAACATGCTGAGACAAAATAACCCGCCTGACAAAGCAAATTTGACTTGGAGGTCACAAACACGAGTAAACGCTACATCTGCTGGACAAGGACATCTGGTAAAGCCAAAGCGGAATAATCTTGTAGTCATGGTTACCACCTTGACTAAATGTCACACCGGTTACTGTATTGGCTACGCTCGCAAAAAAAACAAAAAAAAACAAAGAGGGAGGGGAAAATGGGCTCGGGTTCCATTGATAAACAAAGAAAAAAAAAAGAGCCACACATAACAAACCTGGAAAAATGTCCTTCCATTGTAAAATAAACAGCTCGGCATAATAAAACAGTGTGCTATGCGCTTGGTTTGCAGGCTGGCATGTGAGTCGTGCAGGCCGAGCCGGTGTGTCCCCGTGCCGGCACTGCAGTAAAGTGCAGTGAAGCCTGGCTTTCAGCAGTTTGCAGAGCCAGTGAACATGGACACAGCTACTAAACATCTGGACACCAGGCGTCGAGGCTCAAAGCGAATGCCCTCCGGCACCTTCCAGCTGGGCCGCCACAGCCATCTCGGCTCCCTACCTTTCCTCTTTTGTTCTGCCGCATGTGGCCACAGTCCACTCAGAAACGCAAGAATCCATATTTAAGCCGTATTAATGTATTCCGCGCACTTCCGTCCTGCCATTAATCCTCCGCGCTACATAAATATGTGAATTATGTCGGACGAAAGAGGTTGCGAGGATAACGGACTGCTCTTAAGGCCTAGATTGATAATGTGGGTGTTTTAAAAGAAATGACCCTGTCGCAGGGCAGGATGCATATTTAACATAAACATTACATACATCAGCTTTGGTAAGCCTCTCGGGGGAATAGTTGGTGTAATTAACGGGTTAAAGGTCGCAGGATCCTAAACCACCGACGCTTTCATTTCGAGAGAAAAAAAAGAAGGGAAACGAAAGCACGTGAGGCCATTTTTCCCGGCTTTCAAACAGGGTGGCGGTGTGGCTTTTCAAAGGGGGTCCGTGACTGTAGTCTCTTTGTGCCAGAGAAAAGGGACCCCTGCCATATCAAATGGAAGGTGCCGTACAAGTGCCCCACTCTACACCACTGACGATGAGGTTTGTTTGACTCTCATTGCTGCCCAACCAAATCGTAGATATTTATCCCCTCTCTCCCCAAACAGGATGTGCCATTGACCTGGTTTGCCTGAATTGATTAAGGCCACATTCCAAAGCATATTTCCGCGGAGTAAAACTATGAATTGAATGTTTGTTGCAGCTGAAGACTGGCACACTGTGTGAAACCAAAGCAAATGTTTGCTTCGTGTTTTTTTTTTCGGGTTTGTTTTTTTCTGCAGTGCGAATGTGAAGCAAAATAAATCCACATATTTTTGCAATGGCGCATTGCTTTCAGTAGGTCACTGCTGATTGGTTCTCTAAGCACCACTGTTCAACAAAAAATATACTGTTACTTGCTAAGTATACAGGAAATAGGAATGTATACTTTTGACAAACCCACTGTAATAATATATACCTTAACATGTATCAGTCAATGACATAAGTGTGTCCATGATAAAGCAGAGAAAAAGTTGTTATATATATATATATATATATATATATATATATATATATATATATATATATAAAATATTTTGTAGAAAAATTGCATTATATATATATATATATTATATTACATTATATATATATAATGCCATTTTTCTACAAAAGATTAATGACCGGTGTTTTAGTTATCTAAAACTTTTTTTAATATATTTTTGTTTATTAAAATAAAGCTTAAATAAAATAAAATCTAAATATTAGAGAAAAACTTAAACATTTGTTTTACATTTATAAGTATGTATAAGTTGAAATAGGCTACTAAAATTAATAAAACTGAACAATTAATGGCTAAAAAGCTCAATTTAAATGTATTGGAAAAAAAATCTAAATAGTAAGTAATACTAAACTAGATCAAAATATATACTAGACAAAAAATATCATTTGGTGTAACCATGAAGAATAAAATAATATATTTTCACCTTTCACACATTGAAGAATTGTGAGCATTCACCCTCACAATATTCAAGGTTTTTATTTTTATTATGATTTTAAAAGTCAAATGATTTGATATTTAATAAATTACCAGATCCAGACAAAAGAAAATAAGTATCATGCCAGTCACCCATACATGCTACACGAATGTGTAAAATACAGGCAAGGATGTGCAAGAAAGTCTCACTGTGCACCTCAAAAACACAAACTCTGGAGGGGGAGAAATCTGCAAGAGTAATTGCTCTCATCCAAATTTCTGCAGTGTTTGTGAAAACAGTAGTAATGTCTTGGGGAGATGGCAGCCCACTCCCCTGCTGTGTATTCGGCATATCTTTCCAGCATCCCAGAGTAATTGATGAGTTTTCTACATTTATATGATACCCCAATCCATAACCATGGTAACTGTTTGCCGGGAGCAGGGTGGGGGAAATGCGCCAGCAGGGAAAACTGATAACAGAAATGGCTGTCCGAACTCAGCATGGGTAAAACGAGACCCTGCGTGTCTGGAGGGAGTTTAAACATGTTTTGTGCCAACACTGGCCCATCAGTACACTTTTTAGCCTTTTGTGTTGACAAGAAAGATGCTTCTGTAATGATGGCTTCCATTTTCTCACACTAAAACAAGACTACTTGGCCTCAATCAAGTTATACGAAGGCTCTCGGAGCCAAACAGCCACTGCCAAAAGTTCCAATTTCATGCCTCAGCCCTAATTGTCCAAGGAGCCATGTTTAGATGACCGAACGCAGCACAAGGAAGAAACTGTGCAAGCTAAAAACTTTAGTTCCATGTTGAAATTTAAGGAAGGGTTCGCTTCCCTACTTTCTGAAGTGGTTCCTTATTGCAAAACACTGCAGGCAGAAACACAGTTTTTTCGTGCACTGGTTTGGCTTTTCATATTGTGTTGTTTCAAATGAATAGAAATAAAACACGTTTTTTAAAAGGGATAGTTTAAATCACCACTTACCGTCAAGTTGTTCCAAATCTGTATGAATTTCTTTCTTCTGCGGAACACAAAAAGAGGATATTTTGAAGAATATGGGCAACCAAACAGTTGATGGGTGCCATTGACTTCCATAGTTTGGAAAAAAATACTATGGAAGTCAATGGGCTCATCAATTATTTGGTCACCCATATTCTTCTAAATATCTTCTTTTGTGTTCAGCAAGATAGAAATTCATACAGGTTTTGAACAACTCGATGGTGAGTAATGCACTTTATCTATTGATGTCTGTAGATTTCAATTACAATAGATATTCAAAGGCCGTCTCCTCAAAAAAGTCAGAAATCTTTAGTTCAGCAGCACTTAAACACCTATCTATATTCTGAAGATTTTACAGAGGGCTTTGTTCATATATCATTTGCTTGATTTTTTTTTCATTTGGCCGTTACGGAGTGATAAAAAAAGAGATATCCAAATCCCCATCTGTAAAGACCTTTGCCTCTAATACAGTATGTAAACAAAGTGAAAAAGAACTTCGAACCTGGCTTTTTCAGATTTCTTCTCTGGAAATGTATGCAAATTAGTGCATATTTCATTTGATAATGCCTCAGTTGCATACTTAAACATATCTTGTAATGCATTTTTTTGCAATTCTTAATGTAATCAACCAACTAGGGAAGCATCGTGACAATTACTTAAAAAATACTTTACTCTATTGACCTAATGTGCTTTGCCTTAAAACTCCACCAAATAACAAATTAAGAGACATAAACCCTTTAACAACAAACATTAAAGCAGAAGGGGGGGGACTTGTAAATTTTCCCACAGCACCCTGTGTGATTTCATTCCTTTATCAGATGTTTCACAGGGGCTTTGTTTGTATGCGGCTCATGTGGCTCTGCTTTGCGATAGCAGCTGATCGGCGTCTCTGCCGTGCACTAGGATCAGGTGGCCAAGCACAATCTCCCCCAACCATTCTGGGCTCCAATCCATGGAATAACATCATAAGCCACAACCTGGAAAAACAACACACTGCACTGTTCGCAGGCTCCAACATAGTGGAGTAACAACTTTAGGCCATGTGGGAGCTGTAACGTTTTGAAATGCATTACAGCGCTATGACTGATAGCATCTTATTTAAATATATATATATGGGAACAATAGTTGCGTGACTACTTTGGCACAGCCATTACATATAGGAATGCAAACTACAATGGTTTAAAATGAGTCAGAGGATTTCTACAGAATTTGCTACATTTATTAGTATGGAGTCAGTTGCAAGAAAATCATGTAGGTGTTCAGGTAAGACAAACCAAAACAACGCCAAAGAACTAGTGCTGATGAAAGCAGACTGTGTTGTCGGCTGTGTGGGGGCAAGAAAGCTGTACTTGAACACAACGAGAGAACCACAGCCGACTGCCAGCTAGCATGCGCATTCTGTAAATGAGACAACTGTTTATTTCTGCAGATATATTTGTCTATATTCGTCATTCAAAACGATAAATTGACACTGCCAGAACACAAATCGTAAACACTTTGCTCGTGTTAATATTAAAATATTCGTCAAGGAACACTCAGGTAAGATGGTGTAAAGTTAGGACAGCCAGTCCATGCCGTTAATTTTTATTTTGATCATTCCCTCTCTTATATAATGCTAGGAGTTCTTTTAAGCAGAATAAAAGAATATATATTTGCACCCAGAAATGAGACTGTAATTGCATTGCAGAGAGTGAACACGTCCAACAAGAAAATCTGCTTATTCACACAAACTGCCTAGAGCAAACTAGCATGTGTGTTCTATAAGCAAGGATAATTTGCATGCAAAAAATATATATATTTATATATAAAAAAAAACACTAAGAGCTTAGATATAGTAGCACAAACAGACAATCTAGAGCTATGGAAACGTTTTCATATTTTAACACAACACTGGGACAACATTCCGAATTCCTCACTAAGTGTCTTGGAATCTTTAATAATGTGATCTTGCCTATGTCATCTGACTCCCATTAAGGACAATGCATATCCGCCGGGCATGCAAAAAGATCAAGAGATACACAAAGATAATGTTTTGATCATGGGAGTAGTTCGTAGAATTACCAGACGACCATGACTATCAGCAAACTGGGAGCAAGGCCCCCTGCTGCATCTAATGTCCTCTGTGGCAATTTGGTTTACTGAGCAATTTGGAGTTTATCTCGCCTTCGATTGCTGTCAGCTATTTTTGGGGACAGTATTTACTTCAGGCTGTGCAACATGGGCATCAAAATTCCAAGAGCTCCACGTAAGATTAAATGGCCGATTCTTCAAATAGAGACACTTCACATTACATGAAATCTTGAAAAATTTTACTTTTTCAAACTACGTTAAGCAATTATCACACACACACAAATAAAGATTTTTTTTTTTTTTGTCTTACGTGATGGCAATGACGTGACATTTTTCACTTTTTGTAGTAAAAAGTTATGGATAAACCATGGAATTGAGAACACAACAATTGAGCTAGCAGTCAGTTCACTTTTAGCTTCTGAAATAATAGTCTCAAAAAACTGTCCAGTTTGGTGGTAATGACACCCATCCAGTAAAGAGATTGTGAAGTGAAAATTAATTAAAATGATCTTTAAACGTCCACACTTGAGTAACAATGTGCTAGTCACTTGTATTTTGCATAATTAAGAACGTTTTAATGGTAATGATGACGACAGCAAGAACGGTGATTCTTTCATTCATAGATAGATAGATAGATAGATAGATAGATAGATAGATAGATAGATAGATAGATAGATAGATAGATAGATAGATAGATAGATAGTAAAGTAGCAAATTAAAGTGATACAACAAAAATAAGAGACAGAAAAGTTCCTCTAATTGAACAATCTCCCAAGTATCTTGAATATTAGATGTGGGAGAACTGTAGGTCGCGAGCCAGCCTTAACGTGGTTTTGAACATGGGACTTGCAAATGTGAAAAACATCTGTAAAATATTAAAGGGGAGGGGCTGGGGACATGCTTTTACCCTCAATTACTCTTGAATTAGTTGCTGTTTTAGGGTCTCAAGCAGAATGAACTGCCAAAATTAGCAATTTTACAATGCAGTCTGCGTTCTCATCACACACAAGTAAACAAAAGTTGTCGGTTGCCAAAGTGTGTAGCTATAAACAGACTGCACGCTCGCGGTGTTGTAGAAAGAGGAAGGGCTATAGCTTTAACTACATAAAACAGAGTGAACCGGGGAAACAGATGCAAAGGCTTAGGATAAGATCGGATTATTGTGATTTTTGTGCACTAACATGAAGAATGCAAAGTCCATATTTTAAGCAGCATACACAAATGTATTGTTGCAGAATTAGTGATTTAAAGAGCCAAGCGCAATATTTCTGAGCAAAGCAGGATATCGCGACAAGCATCCTCACTCTACAACCCCACCGGTGTCCCAGATAGCCGGATGGCTAATGCCCCACATTTCCCTTTCCAATCTTACACCGCGCACATCAACATTTATTACCACAACAAATCACTACAATGTCCATAGTACGTTACATTTTGCAAAATCAGCATACTTGTGAAACGTAAACGTCAAACAGTGCGCGCGATAGCTGGGAAAAAGGAGATCTTTACCTCGCGCGATCCTTGTGCTGCTTCAGAAGGTGTGAAAATATCCCCGATGAATATCGCTAAGAAATACCTTGAACTGTACTTTTAAATTCACAGCTTGTGGACATGTTTATCTGTTTCCCCAGCCGCTGATTAGAGCTTTTATCGTCGTCTCTTCCCATCCGTCTCTCTTCCCGTGTTTAGGTTAAAGCACTCGCAGGAAAAGTGATGTCATGGCTTGAAATTGTGTTGCCCGCCCCACTTTTAGTAAAAGGCCCTATCTTGGGCTCCACGTAGCATTTTTAAAAGCATGTTTTCATTTATAGTTTTGCCTCACACCTTTATCTTGTTTGATAGATTTTTATTTGATAAAATAGTCTGTTTTATTAAGCTACGGTGTCATCGCGTTATTTTCGTCACGCATCTGCAGTGATTGCATTAATCATGACTTGTGACTAAGCAGCGATTATTTATATTTGTCCTTCAAGATTGAAATGCAATTTATTGTTCTGTGGTCAATCTGCATATTTTATTTTGTGATGTTTATGTCTTTAATTGTATAAAATTTAATTTATATAATGATAAATTGAAATATATATATATATATATATATATATATATATATATATATATATATATATATATATATATATATATATATATATAATTTAAAAAAAATGTCAAAGTAGGAAGCTCAACTAGTAATTGTTCAACATCCAGATACATTGTCCAGGGTTCTCACTCTTTTTGACCTATTTGCATGACCTTTCCAGTAATTTGTGTTTCCTGTACAAGGATTTTTGACATATAAAAATCACTAATGAATCTTTCTGTAAACCAGTTTGACTGAATTATCAAAAGAACCAACCTAAAATAACAATTAGCACACAAATCAAACTTGCAGGCAAGTTCAACAAACCAAGGGTGTGTTTCCCAAAGCCAACTGGATGCAAATTCTGTCATTACCAATAAGACATTACCAATGCGACCAAATTTGGCTAATGTTACTTTTGGAAAACCCAACCCTGATCATTACTAAAACCATTTTATATCCACTATAGAAATTTCCATGACTCTGATGATAAAAATGTCCTGATATTTCTAGGAACCCTGACAGTCCCAGAGGAGCTCAGTTCATGAATGCAAAATTTTAATTAACAAGAGCAAGATGAGATGTAAAGGTTTATTTTAGTGAACAAATCCCAGTATGAGTCATGAATATCGAAGCAGAAATGTGCTGGATAAAAATGGAGATCGCGCTTGGAGACTTTCTGTACTTAAAATCCAAAACTATGTGCATATACCGTCACTGATGTGCAGGAGACGCTTGCAATCTATATCAGGACATGTGCCATTGTGCTATTTTAAGTAAAGAGCATGTTGGGTTAAATTGCGATGAAAGCAGACTTCCGGAATATGGCTTTTAAATAGATATTTGAACTGTTTGAAATATCAAGGGTACAACAGCTGAGAAAATCAGGTCACAAGGTGCTCAGGATAAGGCATCTGTTGTTTTCGTGTCAGAATCCTTTGATGAATTCAGCATGGGAACCACTTGTCCAACTGCTTCAAGTATTTCCGATTCAACCTGTAAAACAAGACAGTAGCTCTGGTGCTTAAATGCCCACTTGTCATTGCAAAGAATAGACACAGTCACACCACTGAGGTTGCATCGTTTATGTATTCCAAGTGATAATTACCTCATCTTCCACAGACACCTTGTCTCTCTCTGAGAGCTCAACATCTTGGGCAGATCCGTCTAGATATCCATGCTCCGTCCCCGTCAGTATGTCCATGGGGGCCTCGGCAATCTCTCTGATGGTTTGGTCCTCTAAAGCGAGTGCTGTATCAAACAGCAAGGGGGATGGCGGACACTGCAATCCCTCATCTTCAACATCCAGATCCTGCACAACAACAGACTTTAATTACATCACTGATGATTAGGGATGCACCAATATTTAAATTCAGCATAGTAATTCTTTTATGATATGGTCAATAACCAATTAATAGCTGCTATGCTATTTTGTCTAAAAAATAAATTTAAAGTGTTTAAAAAAATACTGCAAAGGTAAACTACATGTAAAATTGGTAAATGAGAGAAATTCAATATCTGATGAAAAAAAACTGCTGATAACTTGGCTGATAATTGATTTTGTATTAATGTTTTGTGCAATGACAATGTACCAAATAAAATCATAAATATATATTAAAAAATATAGTGCAAAATATAGTATAAATCACCACTAGCTTGGTACTAATTGAGATACTTTCATTATATTTTTTGTAGTTAATCTTTTTTTTTAAATTTTCTCAATTAATAGCACATTTCTTACTAATTTTAGGTGTAGAAGCTAATCAGTTATTTTATAAGGGAATGTGTTTTTGCAAAATAGCTTATATTTAATCAAATAAATTTAAAAAAAAAATCTACATCACAGCTCAACATCCAATTGTCACTGATGGCCAAATAACCAACACAAAAAAATCCAGCAATATGGGTAAATTTGCAATATTGTTCGTTTCTGAAAGCAGGCAATGGAAACAAATAATGGTAAAGCACATAAATAGCTTGTGGCATAACAGGAAAATGAGATGTTTCCAAAAATGAACTCAAATTAGGGGTTTTACTATGGGCACAGAAATGTTAGAAATAAAATTAAAGGAAGATGACCTGCTGAACATTCAAATTAATTTGCTTTTCATTCATGTGAGGCTACGGGATATGATTTACACTGCAGGGGACATGTTTGAGCAGCACTGTTAGCAGGCATGTAGATACTTGATAGATACATCAGCAGTCTGAAGAGGGAGCCAGGGGTTTTGGTGAGCAAATTTAGCACAGTTTGCAGACTTAATTATTCTGATAATGGGAAATTTTGTGTGAAGGGATGTGCCAAAACATATGAGAAAAGCAATTGCACACAACGATTTTTGTTTTAATGAGAAAACCAACACAAATCATACATCACTGAATTCCAGAGGTAGATTTTCTGTTGGCTGGAGCTCTGCAGCACTGAGGTACATGTCTGTGGGCGCAGACGCCAACTGCTCCGGGGCAAGAGACTCCTGCTCGGGCTGGTACATGGGTGGAGGCAGAGACAGGTGCAGAGGACAGCGGGGCTCCTCAGACTGTCCCATGTGCACAGGCCGATCACATGGAACGTCCTTCAGACCAGGGCACATCTTGAATAAAACTTGCCCACTATCTTGATAAATGTCTATTGTGAAGGGTTAAGGAGATAATGACAACTGCAGAAATAACTTTTAAATGTCAAAGATATGGGAGGCTAGATGAGGTGGAGGACTTGAACTGTTCCTTCAAACAGAAAGGACTTCACCATTAGATAATTCTGGGAAGTAAACAGATAATTAGAAGACTTTTGTATAAGCCACTGTTTGAAACCAACAGCTACAGCAAACTGCGGGCCTTGATTCAGGGCTACAAGAGCATGTGTGATGTGTATGAGTGTATAATGAAAATATATTATATTATCATTAACTAAATGTCCATTTTCATTCAAAAGTCTGGAGTCAGCAAGATGTTTTTATGAGAAATTAATAATTTTGTTCAAACAGAACATTATTCTGATCAAAGGTTTTCGGAACTTTTACCAAAAAAAAGATAAGAAATGTTTATTGACCACCAAATCACCATAATATAATGATTTCTGAAGGATCACGTGACACAAGACTGGAGTAATGATGCTGAAAGTTCACCTTTGCCACCACAGGTATAAATTACATTATATATATTCAAATAGAAAACTGTTTTTAATTTGAAAACAATTTCAAACAATTGTAATTCAAAATATTACAGTTTTTATTGTATTTTTTAATCAAATAAGCAAAAAAAAAAAAATCCTACTGACCCCAAACTCCTGAACAGTATATATACAACAAACTACTCAAATTACCAGTCTAAATTAATTTTTATATTTGCCAGAAAGCAAAAAACAAAAAGTTTAATAGATCTGAACATTACATGCATAGATACAACACAAACGAAAAAGGATACGAGAGACGCAATGTCGTGTCATCGGAAGACACTGATTTGAACAGCGTGTCCCTTCCACAAAGGAAATACATCTCTGGCCTAAACGCATCGCCTGTATGGTAAAAAAATACAAAAGAATTAAAAAGGATGCACAAATGACGTTAATAAAAATGACTGAGCATGGCAATAGCCTCAGACTGATGTCCATTTCACAGTCTGAAAATTAAATGTCACCATACCTGTGGCGTGGCTCCCTCAGTAATCGCTTGTCTCCGCTCTCTGAGCTGACGATGCAGCAACGCCTCCACTCCATAACGCCGGCGATAACGTCGCAGAGCCTTTAATTTTTTTAGGTTCTCTCGTTCCTTCATGGATAGGCCCTCTGGACCCGTTAACAGGCTGCTCCCTGCGTCACAAAATTGATTATATTATATGTTGACTGCACACATGAAAGCAACCAGAATAACACCAGCAGCCTCACCAATTGTCTCATGCTCAATCTTGCGGCTATGCAGGTAGCGTCGTTTCTTTTCTTTTAATAAGTGTTGCAGACGTTTGAATTGGTCTATGTAGAGGGACTGAAGTCTGATTAGTTTTTCACGTGTGATGAGCGCCACTTCCTCTGCTGTGTAAACACCCGCATGCCTATAGAAAATAAGTCACACTCATCAACTGACATCTCAGGGAGGGCAGCACGATAATGGTCAAACTGATAATCATGTTTATCATAATTATCTTATTATTATGTGTGTGTATATATATATATATATATATATATATATATATATATGCATATACATATAAATATAATTTTAATATATACACATAATATATATATATATATATATATATATATATATATATATATATATGTAAAATTATCAAAAGGGGTGTCTTTTTCTCCTTTTAGCCATGTAAATCTCACAAAATGGCTAAAAAAAATGCAAGCAGATGGTAGCCAAGTAGTTTTCAACTGCTTTGCATTACAAAAACTTGTAGAACCTTTGAGCAGCTTCTCTCAAAATCGAAAACATGAATTTCTTAATATTAATTCCAAATTATTTTTACTAAGTATTGTTCATTGCATGGCCCACATTTATTAACTAAGCATGATAGCAAATGATATGGTTAGGAATCATGTTTGGATTTAGTACAACTAATTACAGAGAAGGTTCGCTCTCAGATTTAGTGGCAGAAAATTGCACAAGCGGCCTCATGAAGGAACACAGACTGGCAGAATTACACAATGAACATTGCTAAACTCCAAAATAAATGTTTGTCAGATC
Source organism: Cyprinella venusta (assembly GCA_038021265.1). Classification (NCBI taxonomy): domain Eukaryota; kingdom Metazoa; phylum Chordata; class Actinopteri; order Cypriniformes; family Leuciscidae; genus Cyprinella; species Cyprinella venusta. The sequence goes on along the minus strand of CM075883.1, from coordinate 17,681,434 downwards.
GTCATCTTTGCGCAGAGAGAGAGAGCCCACATGCTTGCCAGATTGAGTAGATTAAAGGGATAGTTTACACAAAAATGAAAATTAGCCCATGATTCACTCACCCTCAAGTATTCCTATGTGTATATGACATTCTTCTTTCAGAATACAATCAGAATTATATTAAAAATGTCCAAGATTTATAACAGCAATAAATTGCTGTTTCTGTTTTAAAAGCCATAAAAGTGCATCTATCCATCATTAAAGTGCTCCACACTGCTCCGGGGGGTTAATAAAAGCCTTCTGAAGCAAAGCGATGCGCCGGACAAATGAAACATCAATTCCACTTAAGTATAAAGCGCAACTAATGCAAGTAATGTGATGTACTGCTGATATTTACACTACACCATGACGCACTACGCTACTTCCAACGTCACGAGTTGTGGAAGTTGCACTTCAGGCCCAAGTAGTCTGCATATGGCGGTTTGAGTAATTGTATCTGTTTGAAAGAAGAACCTAGGAGGATGAGTAAATCATGGGCTAATTTAAATTTGTGGGTGAACAATCCATTTAAGTAAAACACTGGGAATATATATACGTTTAAGTGAAAATCCCCATTTGGATCTGGCAGCCCCAAGGAGGAATGAAAGTGGAGGCTTGTTACCAATGCAAGATAACTGAAATGTCTAAAATAAATGTTTTCAGAAATCGAGAGAAGCAGAAATCGTACAAAACAAAGCAGATAATAAAATTGAATTGAGTAATGTCTCACTTCAAAGGGTCTTCATGGTCACTATCAAGACTTTCAGCATCACTGTCAGGGTCTCCTCTCCATGTCTGATCCAAAACAATTGGATCCTGCTCCTCCTCACTCCAGCTATCTTCATCTATACAAGGAAAAAAATATAGACAAATTATTTCAACAAATGACATTATTACATTAAAATAATACATGGCATAAACCATTAGCTAGTATCAATTTATGTTAGTTTCAAAGACAGCAGGAATCAAATCTAAAAATAATATATATATATACACACACATAAACATAGAATAAATATAGAGTATATATACACTGCTTTTTATTTCCCCTGGAGTGGTAGATTTCTCAAAAAGTCCAAAAGCAAGTAACAGCACGATTAGATGCGAATTATATCTCACCTAGTATGCGACTACCTTCACTTCGGCCCTCGTGACTGTGAGCTCCAGATTCGGGCCGACTATAGCCGCTGAGCTGAGACAGTAGAACCTCAGGGGAAGGGCCAGAAGCAGATGCCTTCCGCATTTGGGCTTGTTGAACCAAAGCATTTCTGCGTGCATGCTCAGCACAGAATGAAACCCTAACAGAAAGAACAAAATTAAGTCAAATAAAAAAATATAGAAACTAGGTACTTTCTTAACCATATTAAAGGTATAAACAAACACACTCACCCCTCTTTTTTCTCTGGTTTTGGGGCTGCATTGGGGCAGCGCTTGCCATTCTTGTTGGAAACATAGCTGCATTGCCTGTATGGAGCATTTTTATCTTCAAGAACGTGTTTGATGCAGAACTCCAGGCCCTCCAGACGAGGCTGTGAACAGGGTCTCTGGGTGAAGGAGCAGGTCTGAGGTTCTTGAGAGCGAGCAGCTTGAGTCACTCGACCTCTGCTGGATGGCAAAACGTGGATCCGAATCCTGTTCATCACTGATGCAATGAGAAAGTCAACATACATAAGCAAATCAAATACAGACACCATAATTCAGGTCCTCTGAATTTTCAGTCATTCATCATTACTGCATAAATATAAAAAAAAAAAAAAATAGAAAATAATGTGGCTTATAAGAGGACGCTTAAAGCATAACCACAACAAAATAATTCTTTAAAATAACTTTTAACATTTTATTATTTCCTTAAAATCTCAGATATTTCTACATACCACATGCCATAAACAAATGTTGCAATTCATTGTCATGACTGTAAGTTATATCAACAAAGGGACCAAAAAGTCAGTTTAGCATATTCTACAACTTGATTATTCACATCTGATAAAGATCAACAAGAACTCTTTTAAATGTTTTTTTTTATAACGTAACATAGTAACGCCAAGGCACATCAGCACACGAGATTGATTTAACGTTAATTCCACATCAGCACACGAGATTCGTTAAGATCCCGTAAAAGCATGTGGGATATACAGTAAACTCCAAGAGCATTCATACAGTCGTATAGATCATCTCTTTAACCTTACATTCGCCAAAAACTTGTAACGTTTGCATTACAGATGCTAGGAGCTCCAAAACGTTTTCAGAAATTATAAGATTTACATTTTAATCTTATGCAGAAAGCGCCAAATTCATACGTCAGTGCTGCTGTTCGGCCATCTTTGATTTGGGAGGATAAGATACTCTTGATTTTAAGTCACAAAAACTGATATAATAAATCAATGTATAATATGTCATCGATTGAGTCTAAAACTGTTTTTATACGTTATAAAACATAATTTCTACGTGAAAACTCACCTATGGAGTAATACTTGTTAACGTTTACGTGAGATCCTCTGCTGCCCCTTCCAGCTCTCAACGCAATGCACTAACAACAATGAGCTCTCTGTAGGAACGTCATCCATTTTAGCGCCCTCCTATGCTTAACGTTGATTGGACCACAACCTTGAAAGGAATCATTTGATTGGAGGAAAAAACTTCACGACCGAGTATAGTCCTTTATTATTGGCTGTTCTTCTATCGTAGAGCAGTTTTTGTTGGCAGCAACTGTATGCTCCAAAAAGTGTGACAAAATAAAAGCAGTCCAGCAATAAACAGAAGCAGGTGGACTCTAAAATAAATAATTTAATAATTTAATAATTGCAGGAGGTTTTTCTGTTGATAAATTCATGCTTTGTTTTGAGCAACAGATTGATCTTTTCCATAAAGCTGCCATGACCTGTACATCCTTCTCAATTTCCTCAGATTTGGTTTGGGAAGATCCTGTGGGGATATTAAAAAATTAAACAAAAAATATTAGAAAATATACAACAATTTTTTTATTGTTGCAGATTAGTTGAAACATACCTGTTGATCTTCTAAGTGGTGAAGATCTGCCAGAGGGACGATGGAAGGTCTTCCATGAGCGCACTGGAAAGGAAGATGACAAGAGGAGAGCGAGCTCACCAGACTACAGCACTCCTCTTTACTCAAAATGTCATTGAACTTAATTGCTCCTGTTAAGATAAATAAATATATTGAATTAATATGCACAAGAATATTTTGTAAATGCTAATTATTGCCTACATACTTAAAAATAGCTAACAAAAATTTACAATCATTAAATGTACTTAAAAGTGTACACAAAGATGTTTAGACACACTGTGGCTTCTTTTGTATAAATGGGAGAAGGGGTAGACAGTTTCTATTCCCTATAACAGTTAATTAACCTAATATATTTAAAATGAACTTAATGGTGGATTTATAACACTAACCATGACACGCTTGTGAAGCGAGAACATTATGTACTGTCAGAGGCAGAGTTCCTCTAGCTCTTCCTGTTGAGCGGAGAAGCTGTGGTATGAGTCAAAAGAACAAAATATCATAAATATATCCCATTCAAGCTCCAAAAATCATTTGTAGTATTTTGTTTACAGTGCTGGGTAGTAACTGATTACATGTAATCTAGATTATGTAATCAGATCCAAAAATTAAGTACCTGTAATTAGAATATAATACATGCTAAAATACTCATAATCAGACTACAGCTACTTTTTTATAGATTACATTATTACTTAATATTCACAAAATGGCAGAATTAGTTGATTCTCCCAAATTATTTCTACGTTCAAAGACTTTGCGTTTTGTGGAACTACACACAAAGACCCGCTGACTATAATTACGAGAAAAATTAAGAGGCCACAAGGCATGACCAAATAAAATATTTAATCTTTTTCTTAGTTACTGTTTTTATTTATTTATTTTTTTGTTTGTTTTACATCAATTTACAATACCTCCGCAGGTCCTTTCAAACCCTAGCTTGGAAGACCCTTACGCAATGTAATTTTAATTTTATTTTTAATTGTTTCATTTTGTTGTTAACAAAAAACAAAATTATCCCATTCAAATCAAAAATTATAAAGGTAATCAGATTATATAACTTAAAAAGTGTAATGTATTACATTACATTACTAACTCAAATTTGTTGTAATTTATTTCACTAATAGACAATAATCTATAAGCAAACTACCCAGCACTGCAAATTACGCATGGGCATGCCAGCTCACCTCAATGTGTTCTCGCAGGTAGTCCTACAGAATAAAATATACAGTCTATGAGTCTATGAGTTTAAAACAATAAGAAGACAAAAACACAAATAAGAACTGAGTCTGACCTCTGCAATGGTTTTAATTACTGACCGCCTTCCACGGCGGAGCTCTGTGCTTTCTTTCTCGATGAAACATGTGGGAAGTCTCTCCAACAACACATTCAGTGACTCACTCTTTGGGAACCTTACATCTAAAGCAAGACCCCTCAGGAAGACCTGACAAGACCTTCAAGAACAAAAGAGAGATTTATGGCATTTTGTTTTTGGCAAAGGTGCAGAACTAATTGAACACACATGCATGTTTCAAAGAGAAGATGACGATGGAATCAGGAATGTTCAAACAGCTGCACTGACCTCAGAAGTCTCAATTCCTCCTCAGTTACATTAATCTCCAAGGGTGGGGTTACACTTGAAGAACACAGCCTCTTTTTTCCAGGTGTGTCTGGGTCATCCTCATAAGAGTCTAAATCGAACAACAAGCAGTGTGGGAAAAATACATTGAATCTTTATGCTCCTCTTCTTTATTAGCCTTTTCATGCTTTTACATGAACTTTGTTTTGTTCCTATTCTTATAAGTTGGTAAGATGTTAAAAAAAAATACAATAACACCTTAATATTGTGAAATATCTGTTGAATCTCTGCTTTCTATTTTAAATGTGATGTGATCATCAGCATGTGATGGCAAAGCTGAATTTTCATCAGCATCATTACTACAGTCTTCAATGTGACATGATCCCTCAGAAATCATTCTAACATGCTGATTTGGTGCTTAACTCTTACATGATTCCCATTTACCTGTTACCAACCCCTCCAGTCGAACTCTTTCATGGGCTGCATGTTGATCAACCAACACTAGGAGATTTCCTGCAGTAGAAGGCAAAGACAAATGTTTAGGACATCGTCACACTTATTCAATGCAATGATTTTCAGGCCATGGCACCTTCATTTGCACTGCTTTCAGACACGTCCTGTTCTGTTGTATTTATCAAACAAGCAAGGAACTTCTTGTCCACTTGATTGATGACCTAAGGTTAAAAAAAAATAATTTTCACCATTGTAAGTGCCAGTTCCTCAGTGCACAAAAAGAGTTGATGTATAATACTTACTCTCATTGTGTGAATCATATTCTTGGTAAACCGGTAGGGGAAAAGAATATTGTGTATTTTTACAGCAAGACCCTCAGCTTGACCGCTGGTTACATCCACAGAAACCTTTTCAGAATATTTATTAGTGTGAGCCAAATCAATTTGAATATTTTTTTAAAAAAATGTATTACATTAAAAATCCTTCAAATATTTAAAACTTTATACCTCTGGAGGCCGTACGAACACCGGGTTAGTCCATTTTGAGAATAGAGCCGACAATGAATCGGGACCTTGGGCATCCTCTTAAAAGAGTAAAAAGAAAAACAATTAGTTAATGTGCACTAAAAAGCTGATTTCAGTCCTGATGTCAGTCTAGAGCTGTACCTCTGCTGTCTGTCCCTGAGTTAAGAGCTCTTTCTGCTCTGGGCTTGGGCAGAAAGGGAAGCACAATATCTGAGTGAAACGGATAACACCTGTACTCAAATCCTATGAGCAAAGACAAGCTGATTATAACATAAATATCTGTACATTAGTGATCCAAAAACGCCTCTCGGAATTTCTCCCACCTGTTCTTGAAAAAACACTGACCGCCATGTTAGTGACATCTGTGGTACATGACACTTGAGTCTCCTCCACAGGAGGAGAGTTGTATTTGCTGAGCCCTGTAACTTGGTTTATGTAAACTAGCTTTCCTAAGCAACTGTCATAATGAGCCAGCCAGCTGCTGGACATTGGGATTGTTTCAACACTGTCATTTGTTTTCTGACCTTCATTTCCTGTGTTAGCGCACAGAGGATCATGCTGAGAGGTTGCTCTGGCTTCATCAACACTGTTCACACTTCCCAAAAAGGAAGGCACATTCTCGTTGCAGAGGTGAGGGTCTTCTAAAATTGAGGAAGGTATTGCTGTGTCCTGCTCAATCAGAGAGAAGACTGGGTTGTCTTCAGAAGAATCATGGACAAGCGAATCAACAGTTCCAAAGGATCCAAATACATTTTCTTTTTCTAATTCACAGGACTTTTCTTCAATGTTTGAGTCTTGTACAACTGGAAAAGACAATGTTTCCATGGTAAGAAAGTCTGTATCTCTGCTGACCTCTCTGAGTGCCATTTTCTCATGTTTGAAGAAGGAACATTTGGCAGCCGATGATGTTTTTTGTCCCTCGTTCCATGGTGAAGATTCTGCGTAACATTCAGAACGACAAGGAGAATATCCATCTGAAATGTTCCTCAAAAAGGGCTTGTTTGTATCATCTAAGCACAAAGTAGATCCTACAAAGCAGTCATTAGATTTTCTAGAGGATTCTGGTTGTAAAAGGCTTGTTTTTTCTGAACTTTGTTGTTCTTTTTCAGGATCCTTGCCAAACAACCTTTTGAACTTGTCAAGAGATCCTGTTTCAAAAGGCAGAGTTAATTTATGACGTGCTGGAGCTCTGCAAGTATTTGAGCTGGTACCATAAAAAACACGTTTGTCTTCTTGAATGTCATTTAAAGGCAGCTTTCTTTTTTTTGAAGAATTTTTATTTGGGAAGCAGAATTTTTTTAAACTATCTTGCGCCCCTTTTACGTCCAGAATTGAAATCTTGTGTTTTTTGCTTCCCATCAAATTTGTGTTGTTGTTAACAGTAACTGGCAAATCATTATGGCTTATATTAGGACAAATTGCATTTTCATCTTCTTTGCGATTGTTATTCATTTCTGTAGCAACTGCAAATGTGGTCTGCAAGTGCAAATCGCCACCCTGAAGAGCTTTTTCCGCGTCTGTTTCTTCACTGGAAAGGGTTTCGGTGTTTATTGACACTTGCTCCGGCATTTGACCACCAGAGACTTCCGAACCACTTGCATTATCCTTTTTCTCAGTCAATGCGTCACACTTTTCACGTGTTTGCTCAGCACTGAGGTTTTGTTCAGCCACTTCAGCCTTTGCATTCCTCAATGGACTACTTGATGGACCATCGCTGCCATTCACGGAAAACTCTGTCACCAGATTTTCCTTAGTAAGAAATGCTTTTACTCCTTCTTCAATGCAGATGAGTACATTATCCCAGTCTTTGAACTCTATCAGTGACTTGGCTGGTTCGAGGCATATGTCATACTCCGAGTAATGGCATTTGATATTTAAAACATACACGCCATGGAGATCACATCCGCCTCTCTGTTTGGGGCTCGATGTTAACGAATATGCGGTTGGGCTGTTGTTTTGTCTTGCACCACTGCTAACTCTCTTCAGAAGGCTGTTGAGTGTTTTATGAATGCATGTCTTCAGAAGAAGCCTCTCATTTACAAATAGGAATTGCAAGCTGTTATTGTAATGTCCCTCACGACCGATATAACCAGTCATTTCGAACTGCTCATGGACGTAATTGACCTCTCTGAGCTTTTGGGCTCGATTCAAGCCATGAATCTGCACAAACCTGTAATAGGTATTGCTTGTTTTAGAGAGCTGCACCATCATGTGAGCCGAATTTTCTTTTTTCACTGTGAATGACACAGATGGGTGCATCAGAGATATGGCCTCCACTCTCTGACGGATGCGTTCGGTTTCTAAAACAGCATCCATTCTCTTTCTTCGGACCGGCATGTTGTGGAAGAGATTGTAGACGGACACAGTCGTCCCTGCAGAGGGACGAACAGTTTGAGCTTCTAAAACATCCGACGCATTTGCTTCATTAAAGGTTTTAACGTATGTTTTCACCGACAGCTTCGTCCTAGATGACAATTCAACCATTTCTGCAAGGGAGACAATACTGGCAATCGCTTCCCCTCTGAACCCATAAAATCTGAGATTTTCCAGATCCTCCAGCGAGCTGCATTTGCTTGTGTTGTATCGGTATCCCACCCTCTCCATGTCCTCCTGGCACATCCCTGAGCCATTGTCGATCACCTGCAGCTTGCAGGCTTCTATGTCTATTTTGACAGCCACACATGTTGCTCCGGCATCAATGCTGTTCAATACGAGCTCCTCCAAACATTGTTGCAATGAGAAAATAGCAACACCAGAGCGCAGCTTTGCTTGAACATCTTGAGGCAAACTCTTGATCATTCTGAAAAACATAAATGTTAAAATACTTGAATGCACAGAGATGAAAAAGTCAAATTAAATATTAATCAAAAATGAATAATAATGATAATAATAATAATAATAAACAATTCAACTAATACACGTCTATACCTCTTTGGTGGGTTGTGAGATGTTATTTGTGACTGAACGTGCAGAAAACAAACCGTCTGTCAGTTTTGTGAGCTTTGACGGTTGCCATGTAACAACACCGGTAAGTTTGCTAACTATCGTAAATATGCATTTAGGTTCTAAAACAATTACGGTTTCCTTACCCACTCAATTTAATACGGTGTTTCTACAACTTGTGATTAAAAAATAAAGTTTGCATGGAATTTAATTCGTTAACTTGTTTAAATACAACCATTATTTCTGTTATGGTTTCGATCCACTTCCACTCACAACAACGTGATCTGCAGCGGAAATGACGTGTGGGATGAGCAGCAGGGTGAAGCAAGCGACCGTAAACTTGGGAACAGCATTCTCTGGCAACAACAGCCTACTAGTGCAGATGTCATGAATAAGAATAAAATACTTCACAACACCAATAAATATTAATTTAACCTTCCTTAACTATACAAGTTATATAAAAATAAAAATTTATAAAAAGTACCATAGTTATAAAAAGTAGCATAGTTATTTTTTTTTTTTTTTTTTTTTTTGCAGAACCATATTTTTGATAGGTAAAGCTAATTTGATTATATTTCATCAGAAAATGTTTTTTTCGCTAAATAAAACTAAAAAACAAAATTAAATTTAAAAAATATATCACTATACTATTTCACGTTGCCTAGTTAAAATCACGTTGCATGTAAGCTATGTTAATAATTATAATCATAACAATGTTTAGCTATCATGCTTTTTAACAGACAATTGACTGAATAGAAATAAGAAAATTTTTCCACCAACAAAGTCTCTAACATCTAGCGTATTGTTATTATTTATGTTATATCCCTCTATCTTCTAATGAAACTCGAAAAAAACAATGCACTCAGTGAACATTATGGGGCCAATAAATAATCTAAATCGATGTGATAAATAAGCTTGTTTTATGCTTGATATGAGGTTTGCAAAGAAAAAAAAACAGTTGCAAAAATACAAAATAATCAAAACATTATTGAACATGAGAGATTTTTCAGATTTTCTATAAAACTAGAAAACTAATTTATTTGAGAGAGAGAGAGAGAGAGAGAGAGAGAGAGAGAGAGAGAGAGAGAGAGAGAGAGAGCGTTTGGTGGTCAGCAGTAAATCTTTACTGTGCTGCTCTCCAGGGTGCTGAAATGCGTTGCTGCTAAAAGTGGGGGACACAGTGGCATGTTCTCGGTGACCTTCACAGATAAAGATGTGTCATCATTTATCAGTATATTATGAACTGGTATGATTTATTGTGAAAACTAAAAATAGCGCAAGTTTTGCATGAACACCTTACTGAAAACGTCACTGATGCATTTTCCCTTCTCACAGCATTTATTGTTCAACGCAATGGATTTGATCTCTGCATTACTGCGCGCTCTTGAAAGAAACTGAAGTGCATCGAAATTGAGTTAAGACTTAAAGCCTGAATTCCTGCCAAGTCAGTCAGTGTTTTGTATCTTCGGTCAAGGTCCTTTCAAATGTGTTAGTTAACGTGCAAAGCCTTGGGAACATGAGGTGGGAAACAGAAGCTGAACAATCCTCTGAGCTAAAAGAAATGGCGCAATATGAACTGCAGAGCGCGTGAGGGGGCGTGAGGATGTGTTGGTAAAACTACACGCTCCTTGGGGGATGGCTGTCCTATATAATGTAGTGCATTTCATTAATTGAAAAACATCAGCCATGTTTTTACGGGAAAAGTGAATTAGTCAAGAGTCTTCTACCACTCCCCACCCAAACCCCCTCACTGTCTCTCTCTCCCCCACCCCTCTCACGCGCACAAACGCTCACGCACCGCCACGAGATAGAGAAGAAACGTTCCTGGCTGCTGTGGATCAAACAGCAAGATTTAAAACTGTGTTGGCACATTCTGCATATAAACCCAAATGGATATTAAGAAAGAAGGATCTGGTCGTACGGTGGCTTGAAGAAGCCTACTTTATCAACAGAAACCTACAGTGTGTGGCAAGCCATTTTAACACTTATTCCTTAAAACTAGTTGAAAAACTAAATCTGCATGGTTTATGCTTTTGATCTTTCATTTAAAAATGTGCAAAAATCTAACCTTTCATTGAAATAAAAGAATTGGGTGTGTGTATTGGGGGGGGGGGGGGGGGCTAGGGTACATGAAATTGTTGCTACTCCTTGTTTCACAGGTGTTTAAATGTGAGGAAAGACAAAGGGCAAATTCCATCATTCATTCCATCATAATGAGTCAAACCAAATAATTTAGTTCTGATATGCAGCAAAAGATTGTTGATCATCACAAAATAGAAAGTGAATAAGAAAATCGCTAAAGGACTGAAAATCCCCATTTTGACCATCAGGACAATAAGAAGTTTCAATCAACTAAAGATGTTACGAATCTGCTAGGAAGCGGATGTGTTGTGTTTATATTGTCTTACTGCACGGTGAGGTGGTGAGTTTGAGTGGCCAAATACTTTTCATGGATCACAGATGGAGAATTGCAGAGATTACTTTAGTCTTGGGGGTCAGAAACCTTTAAAAAATATATTAAACAACTCTTACATCACCATGTTGTTTGGGAGGGTTTCAAGAAAAAAATCCTCCTCATTCCTCCAAAAATAAACCCCAGCATATTCAGTGGTCAGACAAGACTGGAACTTCAAAACGGACGGACCAAAACGGATTATAACCCACCAGATGTGTTAAAAAAGTATAAAATAGTACTATATATATATAAAATAGTACAATAGTACACCAGAATAAAAAGTACTAATACTACTGGATCTTTAATGCTGTGGGCTTATGTTTTTGCTGGAGGTCTAAATTTCTATTTTATTTTTAAACTTTTTTGTGCAAAACATAAAGAGATGACATGTTTATGACATATAACTTTGTATATAATATGTTCAATGTCATCAGAATACATAAAAAACCCTGAAACCTAAAAAAAAGAAAATAAAATAAAAATAAAACAGAGAGAGAAAGAACATGAGGGTAAAATAGCTATTAATGAATCTATACATCAGTTACACAAATTGTGTCATGTTATGTTTAATGTTTAGTTTAATAAGAAATGTTAAGTAATGCAGGGTCCAGGATAAGACAGCAAGTTTTAAAGTTGATACACTCACACACAGATAAGAAAGAACGACAGATGGGCAGCTGATGGACACTGGGAACATGGGAACATCCCAGGTGAAAATAATGAGGAAAGTAGGCCTACATTGTCTTTCGTTGTTCCCTTCACCAGGTGCGTTCCAATCGGCTACATAATGGCACACAAGTGCTCACTCCAAAGTCCCCACCTCAAGGGCTCTGCTCTTCGAAGGGAGTAAGGCATAGGGATGCTCACGAGCGATAAGCATGGCAGCCAGGTGGGTTCGTCACTTATTGAGGTCCCCTGGAAACATGTCCGTTGTGGTCTGTGCTATTTTCAGTGCGTTTCTGTATTTGGTTGTGTTGTGAACTTTTGCAGCGTGTTGAGAGTAGGCTACTTGGAGCACATGTTGTAAAACTGATGAAGATGTTTTCTTAATTTGGGGGTGTTTTTCTATTTGCATGTGTTTTCTTCAGTTGCAGCGCGTTGAGCTCTCTCGGTCACAACTTCACCGTGTTTAACTTGGTTTTTTGATTAAATAGTTTAGCCTTAAACATGGTGAGAGACTTCTTTCAAAAATATTAAAAACATCTTTGTGTGTGTGTGTGACTAATAATTTTTTAAACGTGTGACTAGTTCCTGATTGAGGAATAAATGTTAATACGGCTTGCCACCTGTACAGTGGCAAGATCGCAGCAGATATGTAAAGCCGACCACACATTTCTTCAAATAAAGCCTTGGCGACGTATCTCAGGTCTAGATGTCAACTGCTAGACAGATATATCAGAGAACTAGCTGACCCAGGCATTGGTCGATTTCGCAAGACATTACCAGCGGCGTCGGAGCGCAAAGGAGGAGAGAGGCAGCAGCATCAGTAATCAGACTATAGGACGCTCTACCTCCTCAGCTCCCTCCCAACCGCACGGCTAAGGCGGATTCAACTGCAGCACTGGGGGAACGTATCGCTGGATGTGGGTGAAGACTGTGTGAATGCGCGTGTGGGATAGCGAGAACTGCTCATCCTAACCCTATGCGCCTTAAGAACGCTTCCCAATCTGGCGGGTTCAGGACCGAGGCAGGTGTAGCGGCGAGGGCGCATCCATGAGCGTCTTCTCCCGGGACGGCATGTTTTTAATTTAACCGGATTTGTTGAACAGACTGGGGAAGAGGAAAGGCGAGTTCGGAAGTTTTGATGCATATGATCACAACCACCATGATTTTTATGATTCTCGGTGCTTCAGTTGTCATGGTAAGACAATTTAGACTGTCTAAGCACTTCATAATTGTGAATTTCTGTCATTCTCTAAGTGAAATCGGGGCTTAATGAGAGCGTGGACCGCTGAAAGTCCGTTTAAAAATCTCATTAAGACAGCACAACCGTACTTGTGTGTATTTCTGGCTGATGTGGAAATGTAATGTGTATTTTCCCCTGCAGTGGTCACAGTACCAGGTCATGTAGCGGTTGCTGTGTTCCAATACTGCTTGTCATGTCCCGGTTGACTCGAATGGTTCTTTGCAGGCGATAGCGTGTTTAATGGACATGAACGCACTCCTGGACCGCTTTCACAACTACATCTTACCGCATTTACGAGGGGAAGACCGCGTCTGTCATTGCAACTGTGGAAGGTAAAAAAACAACCCAAACGTTAATAATGAATTGCATTCTAGCACGAGATCCAGAAATTGATAGGTTTCCCATCTATTACCAACAGCTCAAAGGCCTGAGCCATTATCCAGCCCCCGAAAAACAGTCTTTTCCATTTCATTTCATTTATCCAAATGGATATTGTCACATTAAGGCCTTATATACGTGTATTCGTGGCGGGGTTTGTGGCATCATTTGGGCGTAATTCGAATGGTTTATTATTGATACTGAGCAGATGCTGTTGCTTTGCGTCGGTGTTTCAGTATGAGAATCCCCCTTGATTTTTCTGCTTGTATATCTATTCTTTCTGCGTATCAAGGTGTGATTTTTCTCCAAGCACAGCCAGAGATGTTGTTCTTTTGGGCTCGTGTTGGCCACACAAACGTTACGTTAGTAGCTATTATTGAATGTGATTTTAATGCAGAAGGATTTGTGTAATACAGAAGGTAAAATTGATATAGCCTAATGCAGTTTTGCGGTGTTTCGTGAACAAAAATAGTTTGGACAAAATTGTAATATTTTATTTACATAGCCTACAGATATTTTATATATTCATACGAAACTAACATACACCATGTATTTATTTATTTGTTTACAAAGGCTACAAACCGACTTTTTTGTATTGGATTTGGCTAATACGTTTTTTATTTTCTATTTCTTTTTTATATTTAATACTGAAGCTTGACTTTTGGAGTTTCTGTTCAAGCTACATCTGTTGATTATAAGTTGTTGGTGTAAAAAAATCTGAGGGTAGTAAATAAGGTCAGATCCTAATCGTTCATGTTTTAACACTTTAAAACTATTGGTGGAGATCTGTTAATCACAGGTTTAACTTCATAAATTCATGTATACCATTTCTCATATTCCAAACATAGAGTATTCTGTTAGGACCAAGAGCATTATAAATGGGTCATGGTCACTGAAAACCATGCTGTCCTTGATATTTGCAGAAACAAGGCATTTTTCATGAAACGTAAACCCAATTTATATATACACAGAGATACCACATTGTCATTATTTGTGTTGATCATTGTCATGACATTCTCAGGTGCATCAGTGTCAATCTGCTCATAAAGTCTTTTGACATCTGCATATTTCTTCCTATCATTATCAAATGTGCAAAACATGAGCTTTCTAACTTCCTTCACATTATGAATCAATATCTGTATGACTTTTCTTTTTAAAATGTTGCCACTGTTATAGTATTTCCTCTTAACTCTATAAAATGAGAGTTCAGACTAATTATTGGACATTTTAAAGACTCACATGTAACATATTAAAACAAAAATAAGTATTTATTTGACTTTTGAGGCATTGTGTTGCTAAGGATCAAGGTTGCATGTAAGTTACATCCAAACTTTATGCATGAATACTACACAACAAGAAGTTACCCTTATACCCTTTTCTAAGACACTTGCTTATAATTCTGTTAAATTATAAATTAAACACTTAAGTATTTTCCCACAGACCCCAATAAACATCACAAATGCACAAAAACTGCTTTATTTGTAACAGCTGTGTGCCAAACCATGTTTAATGCATGTGTTCCAAGACAACAAACCCAGCTTGATTGAGCTCAGTTGGATCCAAGTAATATCAGTACAGAAAACACACTTTTTCCACTCTGCTGAGAGAGTTATTAAAGCAATCTTTTGTGTAATAATATGTCCTCATTGCCTATCTCCTCATTCATTGTTTTCCTTTCTTATTCTGTCATGTCTGTTTGCCTGAATGTAAACCTCTAAACAGAGTTTTCCCCTCTCTTCCTTAGGCATCATGTCCACTACGTAATTCCATATGATGGAGACCATTCGCTCGTGGACTCGTCTGAGAATTACTTTGTGAGTGACAGTGTGACCAAACAGGAGATGGACCTCATGCTGGGGCTGTTGCTGGGCTTCTGTATCAGCTGGCTGTTGTTGTGGCTGGATGGAGCTTTGCACTGTGCTGTGAGGGCCTGGAGAGCCAGTCGCTATTATGGTGAGTGGGAAGAACATTGTAACCAAGAGTGTATGGAGAGCATACATGTGGATAGATGTAAAGGACAAAGGATATGCTTGTAGGATCTATGGTTACTGAAAATTTAAATAGAGCTTCTAAAAAGTAAGTGAGTATTCATGCATTTCTTTTTAATGCATCAAAATCATGTTTTCTTCCCTTACGTGACAATTTATTTAATGTTATGAAGAGACATTTTTACAGTAATGCTTTTTGTTTATTTGAGGTTGAACGTGGTTGTTTCCTTGCTCAATAAATGCCATGTTTTATGTGCAAGATTTAAATGGATGTATTCAGGTACTAATACTGCATCTCAAAAACTAAAGAATTGACGTCAAACGCTTTACTGTGAAGAACAAGTGCCTTAAATGTTAGTGACAACATGAACACAGCTTGTGCTCATACAGCTATTAAAGTACATTAGCTGTGTCTCAAAGAGTAAAATATTAAAATTAAAATAATGAGAGTAAAAACTGTAAATTTGAATTATTTTATGTTTTAATAAAATACCAGATCAGCTAATCTCACTATGATTTGCAGTTGGTGTGTTAGAGTGATACTATACGTGGATTTGTATGGGAGTAAATCCATATACATTTCTAATTCCTTTTTTAAAATGTGTCCCACTGTATTGGTTTTATGTTAATAAACGTGTCTTTTTCCAAACACGCCCAAAATTCAATTTTCTGTCCCCAAACATTTACACACCTACATTTTTCATTTTCATCAGCTGTCAGCGCTCCCCTTCTGCCCTGTTATTATCACCCCCAGTAATGAATGAAGATGAAGACTGTGGCTGCAGAAATCAACAGCAGGTTTTCACTCAATGTTACTGAATCCCAGGCAACACCGCAGTTGTTTATAACAGTTGTATGTGGTCCTTTGAGAGTAAAGAGGTACATAAGCTGTGGCAGAATATGTAAATAGTGCTTTAAAACGGAATGATTTTAGTTTTAATATAATTAGTGTATTCATGGGATGAACTTGGGCCAAGGAGAGTGATAGAATAAAAATGCTTTGAAGAACTATATATATATATGAGAGAAAGAGAGGATTTATACAATCAATTCCCACCCGAGAGAATAGAAAATATCTACACACAATTCATATCAAATACACATCAAATCAAAGATCAATAAACATTAAAATCATATTTTAAAAATGTACAAACTGTAAACTCTTATTAATAATTTCACACAGAGCCCCCTTATAACACCAATACAATTCAAAAGACATAAGATCCCCCACTGCCTTATAATACCGAATGTAAAATTCTGGATATGACTCGAATATCGTTCAATTATTCTTTTCCTAGTGTCATAAATTGCCTTTTTTGTTGTTGTTTTTTGCTTGGCCTAATAGGAAATTCAGCAGTTGGTAACAAAATCGATGTCTCCGGGTATATTTAAAACCACAATAAGCATTTTTCAATGATAAAAAGAGATATAGGTATTGTAAAGTGGCCACTGCTAACAAGGGCTTATTAATAAAATAAATAAATAATAAATATTTGAACATAAAATGTTCAAAAACAGAATGCACCAGTTGACCGAACAGTATTCCAGTGTATTATTCACACAAAAATAAAAATTCTGTTCATTTACTCACCCTCATGTCATTGCAAACCCATAGGAGTTTGGTTGATCTTTGAAACACAAATGATCTATCTGTGTTTATATGTGAACAAAAAAAAAACTATTAAATCTGTTCATCATATAAAGCGATCATATATCTTTACAAGACTTGGATTAAACCGCTCAATTCACATGGATTCATTTTATGACGCCTTTACTACCCTTTTGGATCTTCTAAGTTTTGGTTACAATGACTTTCATTGGAAGAACAGAAACCTCCCAGGTTTCATTACAAATATCTTAATTTGTGTTTCAGAGGTTAACCAAAGTCTTATGGGTTTGCAGCGACATGAGGGTGAGTAAATGATGACAGAATTTTTTATTTGGGGTGAACTATCATTTTAATTCCGCACACAAAATATATTCTGACTTTGATTCAGTTTTATTATTTTTTTAGTAGTACAAACACAAAATGGTATCTCCATATAATATGACCTACTGAAAAATAACTGGGGATCCCCCTCTAGTAAAGCACACCACAGCTGTGAAATTGTGACGTTGATGGCAGGTCAGCATCATTTAGCCTCACCAAGATAGAGAGTGAAGGTGAGGTTGATGGAAAGGAAGGTGGGAGAGAGATGCTGTCATGCCCCCACCCCCACCAGAACTCACACACACTCACACACACACGCACACGCACACACACACACACACACACACACACACACACACACACACACACACACACTCACACAGAGAGATTTGCACCCTTGCACTGTGCAAGTGCTATAAATAGACAAAGAGCAGCTGGAAAGAGAAGGCAAGTTGGCGAGACGTGTAAGCGTGCAGTCATACTCACACACACACACATATTACATATACAGTGCACGGAAGCACATACCTTGAATTTTAGCTCTCGTTTCCTATTTTAGAATTGCTCTGATTGTTTGCTGTTATATTTTACCCCCTTATCAATGTCAGCTTAGGAGTGATATATCTGCTAATTTATTTATATCGTTATAACACTGTAAAAAATGTCTAACCTCCCAACTCAAAATTTTCTAGTAACTGGTCACATCTATATATTTTTTTAATTGATAAAATTAAATTAGCAGAATTTCACTTGGACCAATTGAAAAATTTAGATGTGACCAGTCACTAGAAAATTTTGAGTTGGGCAGGCTAGATTTTTTTATACAGTGATGAATGTATAAATAATATTTATATATTTAGCTTTTTTATTTTAAAAAAAATATATATATATGTATTATTTTTACATCATTTTAATAATTATTTTCTGGTCAGATCAGGGCTAATATATCTTACAACTGATTATAATGAAATATTTTACATTTTAAAATTTAAATTACACATATTTTTAAACATATTTCAATTTATTTAAATTTAAATTATGATTGTGAATACATATTTTAATAATAAAATGTTTTATATATTTAGCTACATATACAATAATTTTCATTTCAGACAAGAAATATATGATAACTTGATTTATATCAAGATTTATATTGATGATTTATATTGTCATAATAAATGTTGTATATATTTATATTTTCATACATTTGACAATACACAATACTTATATATGAAGACCTCTGATGCAAAAGGCTCCAAAAGCCACCTCTGTCAAAAATGAGATAATAATATTGAGTGAATACTCTCCGCACATAGTAGCCTTTCATCAAATACTTTCACTTTAAACTCACTAAATCTTTTTAGATTTGAATAAAAATGCTTGTAGGATCTATGCAGACCAGGATTTGGTTACTGAAAATTTAAATAGAGCAAGTGAGTGTTCATGCATTTCTTTTTATGCTTTAATTCAAGCCCTTCATTGAACTCTTCTTCCTTTCTTTTGATCCAGCTTTAAGACTTAAAAAAAAACCTCTGTTCCTCTGTATACCCTTCACGACAGTAGTGGATGGCATACCCATGGAATGCTATAAATAACCCCCCGCTCCCCCATCGCCTCCCTCTCACACACACTGACACACTTCCAACAGGGCTAGTTGTGAGGGGCGGGGTTGTCTGAGGAACTCTCTGTGGTTTCGTTATACCTCCACCCCAGCCATCATGTCTGGAGCCACATGCTGTTTCCATTAACACGTTGTGTAGACATGCTGGTTCATTGAAAGATTCTTAACCATCTCATTAGCTTATAGTTATTAAGAATGTATAGAACACCACAGTTTGACCGAAGCTAATGCGTTTTTCCCTGTGCCGCCCACAGATACCCCTTCCTGGTCGTGGTTGCCACAGTTCTGCAACCTTCGGGACCTCCGTAGACGCGCACAGCTTCGGCAACTGGAGGATTCCAGCGGAAACATGGTTCACATCAAGCAGAAGCTCTATCACAATGGCCATCCCAGCCCCCGTCACCTCTGACTTTTACAGCAGTTTTCCCCAAACTGCTCCATTACCAGCTGCTGCCTCAGAGACCCACTTTAATTGTTCCACTACATCTTTTAGACCTTCAAGAACCACTCAAGTATTTGCTAAAAGAAGAAAGAAGAGTATCGTTGCCGATATGCTGACCCGTTTCCACGTTCGCCACATTTGGCGGATGGTTTAGAAAGGTTTTTTTCTGTACAGGCATTTTGTTTTCAATTGCTGATTCTAGGCATGCACTTTTAGAATGGGGGAGGATGCAAGAAATGGTTTTATGAGACAATGGGAGTCAATTCATGTTTATTCCTTGCTTTCCCCTCCACCTTTTTTAGCTTTTTCATCAGGATATGACTTTTTGGGTGGGGGGGTGATAAGCGGTTGGGAGGGCGGAGGTCATGGTTTTGTGATAGTATAGTTAGAGTTAATGATCATGTAAATAGTTATACATTTTGTTTTATGGGATTTAAATGGACACGGGAGTAGGAGGTAACTGTATAAAAAGAGGGGAAAACATAAAGAGGAAAGAATTTTGAATGCAGATGTGATATGTGAACTTTTTGGATGGATGAAATAGAGATCACTAAAAAAATTGGTTAGCTTTGTTACTATGTGAAATAAATGAATGTATTAATTTTATCTGTAAATAAAGGAGAGTGCAGGAATGTTGAAATGAGCGGTCAGGGCTCTTTTTGCTGTTTTGAACGTCATGTGTGAGAGAGCCGCTAGCACTTTCCTTGTCTTCCCTACACTGTGTCCAATAGCCCTTCCAGGTCTGCGTTTAAACTTCTCCATACTCGAACAAGAACAACCAGCCTGCCAGCACAGAGAGCCCTGACCCAATTTTCTCTTCCTCTTTATGTCCAGACATTGCTGTTGTGAAGATAAAATGTCTGTTTTATTAAAAGTGCCATTGAAGCACAACAGTGACCCCTAGTTTTGGGATGTGTCTTTTCTCAACGACTGAAGGTGTACATAGGACACGCGCATAGCACCCACTCATTGCTAATATAAAAACAAAATAGTAATTTTTAGGATATTTATTTATACTCATAAAAAAAAATAGCCTGTCAAATGAAGTATTGAGTGAAGGAACCAAAACAACATGAATGAAACTTTTGAGAACTGCTGAACTAGAGATCTAATGCTATATTGGTAGAAAAAAGGGTTATGAGGAAGTAATAGATATATTTTTAAGAACAACTTATATCATTTTAGGCTAAAAATCTAAACCAAACACCATATAGGCTACTAAAAATCAAGAATAAACACCATCTTCTGAATATAGAAACCTAGAAAGAAATCAAGTGTATATGTACACCAGTCAAAGGTTTGGAAAAATTCAGATTTTATATATATATATATATATATATATATATATATATATAATATTTGTTCATCTTCAAGATGAACGAAAGTCTTGCGAGGTTGGAACAACATGAGGGAGAGTAATTACTGAAATAATTTTCATTTTTGGGTGAACTAATGAAAACATTTTATCAATAAAAAATGTTTTTGATGCTTACTATTCAAGGCAACTATTCAAATGTTAAAGGGAAGTAAGAAAAAAAGAAAGAAATAAATACTTGTATTCATCAAGGCAAAAATGACAATAAAGACATTTACACTGTTTCAAAAAATATGTATTTTAAATAAATGTTGTTCCTTTTAACTTTTCAAAAGGATGTACCACAAAAATATTCAGAAGGAATATTTGAAATATTTTAAAATTGAAAACAGTTATTTTCGTAATATAAAAGAATAATTTTAAATAACCCCACAAAGATGGCATATAAATCATACAGAATTTTTTATTTATTTTATTGTAAAAATGTAGAACTTTTACTGTTATGGGTATATAGGGGGTAGAATATACATGTGCAGTATAAAAATCATTATCTCTAAATGGAAGGTCCCCATAAAACATGAAAATCTAACATTAACTTGATTGAGGGCAATATATTAAATCACAGATTTAAATAAAATCCTTCTTTCTCATAGGGTCAATGGGATTTGTTAAAAGCTCTTCTGGCAGAAGTGGGACTTGCTTGACAGATAACTACTCCACTTGAGGCCTGAAGAAGATTGCTTTTGATCCAGGAGTCACTGCAGGTCTCTGGCTGGAAATGAGACGAGGCCGATGAACACCATCCCAGTTTTACCTTGAAGGGATATTTAAATGCTTCTTCAACCGTAATTCTTGATGTCTCTCATACAAACAAGGGCAATCCCACTCAAGATCCATTCACATCCTGGGAACTACACATGAACATATAGAAATAAATACAGGTAAGCAGGTTTTCTGCTGTTATAGCCATGCACGGCGAGGTGGCAGGCTCTTAAGGCAATGGCATTGTGCCCTGCTCCTATGCTATGTGTTTTAAAATGCTCTCCACTCCAAAAAGTGATGAGTATCTGCTGAATAGATACCTTTGTATTTGGCTTTTATTTTTTTCTTTTTTCATGTGAGGATCAGCTAAATTTTGTTCAGCAATAACCTGAATAATTTAATGGCTAATGTTATAGATGAGCTCAATAACAAAATACAATAAGATCAAATTAACATTTCAGGGTTCAGTGTACAATTATGATTTAATCAGAGCATTTTTTTTATGATTACATGATACATTTGTTTTATGATTTAGTCAGGCACTCTCTAAACTTAAAGGTTCGAACAATCATCATTTTTTTCATGTCAATCCAAACCCGTATGTCTTTTATGAAAGTCATATGTCCAAAACAACACAGGAGACTCAGACCACTGACTTTTATTATGGGAGAAAACAACAACTACAAATGAGTCATATGAGGCATTTGAAAAAATAACTTGGTGTGACCAATATGTTATGGTTTTAAAAATTTCTGAATCATAAAAAAATAAAGATAGACATTTCAGACATTTCATATGAAGGGTATGGTAAAGTCCTGCAATATTTCTTTCTCTTAGTTTCATTCCTATAATGTTATTTGGTTTAAGGCTGCTTCCAGTACAGCGGTCAAGTTTTTACTGTGCGAAGCCTGACCTTTTGATCCTGTGCAGGAGTTGCTCTCTTGATGATGTAATCAAGAGATTATTAAGATCTCTTGACCTTAACTATCCATTTTATGCTGATACGCAGATTTATTTCCATTCAAGACCGGGTCAGCAAGTGGATGTTGTGCATTTGGATGTCTAATAATTTTCTATCTTTAAATGGCTCAAAAACAGAAGTTATGCTTGCTCTCCTCATCTGCGAAAGGCTGCGTCTCTCACTCTGTCTGTTGATGAGGTTGCCTTGGGGTATCAATTGACAAACTGCAATTTCTACAAAATTCAGCTGCTAGAATATGGGGCCAGGGCTTGGGATCATTACTCCTGTCAGTTTTATTATAAAATCCATGCTGCATAAGGCTTTGCATAATCTGGCTCCTCTATACTTGACTAATCTATTAATGTTTTACACACTTGGGAACTTGGTTGTTCCCAAGACACGGCTTCGTTCTAGGGTTAATAGAGCATTTTCTTCATTAATGCTCCTTAGGCTTTGAAATTCTCTCCCGGCCGACATCAGGGAAGCAACATTAGTGACTTTTAAATCTCTTCTCAAAACACTTTATTTTAAGAATGTTTTTACTTGATTATTATTATTATTATTATTATTGTACTTAAAGTATAGTTTCTCTGTTGTTTTCTTTTTTTTAGAGTTATTTTTTATGGGGATCCATATAGTAATAAAATGTATTAACATAAAAACAAAAAAAAAAAACAAACAAACAAAAAAAAAAAATAGGCTATGGCATTTTTTTGGGCCATAGGAATAACCATAACTTTCAGGGTTCCCTTTTAGTAAACAGCAGGCAAACCATTAATTCCAATAAAGAAAATTTAGATAATGTAAAGAACATTTTTTCCCCACAATAGAGAACCTTTTGTGAAATGGAAAGGTCCCATAAAGGTTCTTCATGGAACCATAAATACCAATAAAGAAACCACGATGTTTCCACATTATTTCCAGACTTTACACTTACACAATGACCGTGGGATGAATGAAAGACGAAAGAAGGTACAGTTACGTGTCCTGTTGTCGCTGTTTATTGATGGACACATTCACGCCCATATACGTTAGGAGGAGGAGCATATTGGTCCTTACATATGTGACGGTGAGTGGAAGTCGCTGAAGTCACGAAACTAACAACACTGAAGTGGAAGATGTTCGCCAGCACTTCTCTTTCCATCAGCTCTGTTGCTTTTCGCAACTGTAGGACATTGGTGGTAAGCTGTTTACGAGTTCTTAGCTGTCAGCATATTAAAAAGAAGAAATGCGCGTGTATGATGAATAATTGTGATTTTGTGAGACCTTCGTGCTTTATGGGGAACAATAAAGCAGGAAGGTCTCATTTACCGAGTAGTTTATTATGCTGATCTGGTTAGCTGACAGATCCAGCGTTAACCTGTATTTAGTCATGTTACTTAACCATTGTCTTCATTTGGGTTTCTCTTTTCTTATTATGTATATTACACTACAGTACATTCCAATGTGAGTTGAGTAACAGCGTGATGTAACTCTCATCTCGCGCACTTCTCTTGTACACCTAGAGGCGGCGCTGTGAAGCTCAGCTTAACTAAGCTTTTTCAGACCAAAGACAGAACATTACATACTCTTCAAAGCCATGAGATTACTACAGTCATGTACTTGTGTGATATTTTAATTTTACTTCATATAATTCAAAGTTGGAGGGATGCTATGTGTTACTTTATACTATAGCATGTTGTTTGTGTTATAATATCAGTCAACTCACAATTATCACCCATCTTATGTTGACCAATCTTTTATTGTCTTCTCTCTACCCCAGCTGGTGCGATATGCCCAGACAGCAGCTGCCCCTGCCCCTGAGCCAAAAATAAAGAAATTCCAGATTTACAGATGGGACCCTGACACATCTGGTGACAAGCCCCGCATGCAAACCTATGAGGTTAATTTGAACACGTAAGTACACCAATATTTACACAGAAGACATTAAGCACAAATATTGGACTTAAAGTAAGGAACAGTTCACCAATAAATAAATTCTGTCATCATTAATCATCAAAACATTTTCTCATCCTAGATGTGGTCCAATGGTTCTTGATGCCCTCATCAAAATTAAAAATGAAATGGACCCGACACTCACCTTCAGACGCTCATGTAGAGAGGGTAAATGAATATAAGAAATATATACATTTAAATTGAAAGAAAATGTGCATTTTTAATAATAAATAGTAATAAATAAATAAACTGTCCTATTAATGTTACATTTTGACAGAATGTTTGTTTGTAATTTCTCTGTATATAACTTTACAGGTATCTGTGGCTCATGTGCTATGAACATCAATGGGGGCAACACTTTAGCCTGTTTAAACAAAATAGATACAAATACCAGCAAAGTGACAAAGATTTACCCTCTGCCTCACATGTATGTTGTGAAAGACCTTGTGCCTGTGAGTAAACCACTGTTAACTGAATATCCCTCTGAAATAAATCATAAATAAATACAATGTACCTGTATTTACTTTATAAACTGTTGTTTTAGGATATGAGCAACTTTTATGCGCAGTACAAGTCCATTGAGCCCTTTCTAAAGAAGAAGGATGAGTCAAAGCAAGGGAAAGAGCAGTACCTCCAGTCAATCGAGGACCGTGAAAAGCTGGTTCGAGACCTTCTGCTGAATATTTTACTGATTCTGTCTGTGTGAAGGGCGATTGTGATCTTTACTAATGATTTTTTAAACTCACTCTTCCTAATTCTCATAGGATGGCCTGTATGAATGCATTCTGTGTGCTTGCTGCAGCACCAGTTGTCCTAGTTACTGGTGGAATGGAGACAAGTACCTTGGTCCAGCAGTGCTCATGCAGGTATTTATTTTTCTCTCTAGAGGGATTGTGTTGTTTAACACAAGAACTCTTGCTGATTTGTATTGAATTCTGCAGGCGTATAGGTGGATGATTGATTCGCGGGATGACTTCACCGAAGAACGTCTGTCCAAATTACAGGACCCTTTCTCCCTCTACCGCTGTCACACAATAATGAATTGTACAAAGACATGTCCAAAGGTAGGCCGTCTTCCCATCAAAACATGGCCACCCTTCACTTTGATTGGACAATAAGTAAACGTTTGTTTATGTTTAGTCCCTCCCATTTGTTACATTAATCTGTGTTGTCCTCTCTGTTTAGGGACTCAATCCCGGAAAGGCCATAGCAGAGATTAAGAAAATGATGGCGACTTACAAAGAAAAGAAATTGCCTGCCGTCTGACTTGCACATTCTGGAAACATAATGTACTTAATGATTTAAATTATTGTGTAAATGTGTAAATCCAGTATGGAGTATTATGCTAATATGGGATATTTAGTTTTTACTTTGTTTGATAGTGAAGACCTATAGTTACTGTTAATGTAAAACAAATTCATTTTTCATTTTTCAAAAAATGCCTTAATATCACATATAATAACATAATATTTGTCTTGTGTCTTTGTTTTTGTGTGGTATATTCCTACTGTACTACTTCAGTCCTATAAAACATGTTAAACAGTCCTTAAACATGATCTGCATGTTTAAGATCACAGCCATTTGTTTAGAAATGATGTGCTGCCTAGGATGGTAAGGCATGTTTTATTGTAGGGAAGAAGATGAGAATTGGATGCTTTTTCAGAATAAAATAGATTTTAGATAAGGTCATGTCTCGTCATGCCCTCCAGATGGCAGTGTTGAATGGGTGAGTTGACAAAAGAACGTAAAGGAAGAAGCCAAGGCGATGGCGTCACGTCACGTTCATAAAAATGACACTTGAAGCAGAAACTGTTAGTTTCTGCGGTTGTGTAATGAAATTATGACCATAGAGTTAAAGTGTGTGCTTTAGCACTCACGTTTTAGATCCTATATGGATTCACCAGGTATGGGTAAGTGCAATTCGCCTGTGCATGTCAATATTGAATTAAATATCACTAAATATATCACTGTCGCTTGATCCCGTGAAGTCGTCTTGGCTAAAATTTAATCAAGAATTTGTGTATTTATTTACATTCTGTAAACTTCATTCATATATGTGAATAAAAAAATATGGATATCCGACATTTATTCAGTTGTTCTGATTGTTCAATGTCATCAGAGCAGTAGACTTTGCTTGTGATAATCTCTTAAACTGTCATTGTATCTATTTTCATCTGTATCAGTTTTAGTATTTTGGTCAATGTATGACATCAGAAGGTTAGATTAATTAAGATTTTTAAACTAATTTTAATGTGAGTTTTCCTGATGTGGCGTCTGTGGATAACGTTATAGGGTTGTTGTTCTGTGAGTCGGATCTTTTCATTGAATCAATCGAACGGCTCAACAAACTATCTGCTTTGTACGAGAACCGATCAGAATGATTCACCGATGAATCGTTCCGAGGGGTTCTCTTTCAAAGTTGGTTTTAATTACACAAATGTTATAAAACGTGCAAAAACTTTGTCGGCTGAGTTGTAAATGCATTTTTAGGTTCTGAAGTTATTTGTTTTCATGGATTGAGTCATGGCTGAAAAAAATCTGAACTAAACAAACACTTTTTTCGAACCCTAAACAAATTATTAAAAACTGAAAACCTAA
Source organism: Cyprinella venusta (assembly GCA_038021265.1). Classification (NCBI taxonomy): domain Eukaryota; kingdom Metazoa; phylum Chordata; class Actinopteri; order Cypriniformes; family Leuciscidae; genus Cyprinella; species Cyprinella venusta. Next base: position 17,654,608 of record CM075883.1, on the reverse strand, counting down.
TAAATAGCAATATGCGGCTACATATGGCTTGATTGAAACGGGTTTTACAATACGTCGGAATGAGGTGATGTAATTATGTTAGAAAAATAAATTAACGTTAGTCGATTTGAACCGATTCTTGTTGTCTGTTTGAAAGAACCGATTCGTGTAAATGAGTCGGATTTGCATCAATAGGCTTAATTTACTCGTGATTCCCCCTACCCCCGCCTACGCCCCCCTAACCCAAACCAAAACCAGTTTATCGAAGAGCTCACCTGCACACAGAGGGAAGTAGGCGGAGCTGTCGAGTTGGCTTACCTTACCTGAACAGGAGCATATATCTCACTTTCAGGTTTACTGTAATGTTGTGGATATTTCCTCAAGTAGAAACTGTAATGTAATGTAAAATAGACAATTCTCGTGGTGAATGTTTTTGTTAGGAACTTGCATCAGAGAAAAGACCAAAGGGTGGTAAGATACTTTTTTTGTGCCTTTCTTAAAAAAATACACCGTAGTTCTTCAGCACGTTGCTATGTGGTTTTAAATGGGATTCATTTATATTGTTAAAACTGACGGAAACAATAATTAGGCATAAGGAATATTGTCGTTATTTGTGATAAAAGTCGCTTGATTTGAACTTGTGAAATAACTCCTTGAAATGGGCTGGGGCATCATGTTTCTAACACGTTGTTGTTGACTGCTGGAGTCTACTCTACTGAGGTGGCAGAACCTGTATTTCATTCTCTGTATCATAAAAAAGCCACTTCAAATAGCACTAAATAGCTCAGTATTTTATTGTGTGTCTGTTGTATTGCCCAGTTTTGGCTGGTAAAATACTTATTTTCTTTAAATACTTATATCCTCCAGCCCTATTTTATTTCCAATAGTATAATTTCAAAATTATACTAACGTAGATTGACTAGATAACATTAAATCTTGGGATGCTAAAAAAAAGCATCAAACAAAAGTTTTTTGTTTGAAGGAAGCATTTGTAAAGTGAAAGTCAGGCATTTTTGTTTGTGTAGAAAGAAACTTCAAGCAAGCAAGCACATGATCTGGAAAAAAAAAATAAGAAGAAGTTTTGAAGAAGTTGATTCTTCCCTTTTACAATCCTCATTGGCCTGGAAATACTCCAGGTTTCTCAGGCTTAACCTTCTAAAATACATCTTTATAAACCTTCTTCAAAACCGATGAAAGCAAAAAGCCATTTTATAATTGTTTTCTTCTATTACCGGTATTTAAGAAAATGATTGGTGCTCAAACACTTTTGTGAAGTTCATATGGCATCAGGACATCATGATCTTTTCAACAGGGAGTCAAGAGAAGATTTAGCATGGATGTGTATTGTTAAAAAAGAATGTTAAAAGAATCTCGCTAGAAGTAGTAGGCCATCTAGTTTTTGCCTATTATTTTATGAGTGCTGTGAATTTGGACACCTCTTTTGTCATCTACTATATAGTAGGGAAGTATGTACTGTAATTTTGGACACAGCAATTGTGTTAAAGTTAATATGAAAACGAAGTTGTGATAGTCTTTTCTTTCCTATAGTGATTTGTGTCCAAGTGAAACGTCTTCTCGAACAAGAAAAAATGTAGTGCAGCACTTGATTTTGTTCGTTGGGAATTGATTTAAGTTTGTGTTTTGTTATTGCTGTGATGTCATGTGACTGACAGATTGTTCCACCCTCATGCCAGTGAACATGTCATTGGAGTTGTGAAGTGTTTGCAAAAGGGAGGGTGAAGTAATTTTTATTAAGGATTACAAGGGCACAAATTATGTTGTGCACAGATAAATATTTTATAATAATTACTGCAATATTCCATAAAAAATAATTTTGATTTCATTGTGATTTGAATATTACAATAAATGTCGTACTCGTACCCCATTGACATCATAGATAAATGCCAGAGTGTATTCTTGTATTTACAAAAAGGGAGTGTACACTGCAAATGTAATATACAATGTTTGCACTAATGTCTCAGTGAACGTTAAGAGCTGCTGCTCAACAGGACCACTTACGGATCTTGTCTTTTAGGAAGCTGTTGTCCGGGGCTGGATGATGCGTCCTCCCCAGACACAGAACCCCTCATAAAGGATCCAAGACCCAAGGACCTCAGCACCGTCTCACATATGGTACTATGTTGGAAAAACACAAATGCGTTTCTTGCTATTCTAGAAACAATCATTTTCTAATCAAATGTATTGTGATTTGTTTCTCAGGATGTTCAGGGGTACAGATGGGTGTGCTGGAAGGTGTGGTTGTGCCGCATTGGGGCGGTCTGTTCTGTAGGCCTGCTGCTAGTGCTCTTCAACTGGCGCCCTCGCCTCGGGATCCTGGCCCGGTGCAAGTCCTGTCCCATTTCAATGGCGGATGTTTTGCTATTGAAGGTATTTTCTGTCTCCAGACTGTCTGCTTTACTGAAAATTGAAATACTGGTTGGTAAAATATTGACAAATGGGAGAAGATTAAGAGATATGTTTTTTGGTCTGATTATGATAGGACCGATATGGACAGCAGTTTGTTGTAGACGTGCTTAAAGAGGAAATTGAAGAAGGCAGGTAAGACCCACAGTACATTTATTACTCATGCTTCTCCTTTTTTCTATTTAAGTGTTTTATAAGTTTCTTTCAAAAAGGAACCAGCTACTTGTGTAAAGCCGTTCTTTGCTTTTTTTTTAAATAATTGGGTAACTTGTTACTTGAAGGTGTAAACAAATATAATATATATTACATTTCAAATTTAAATCATAAGAAAATAATGATCATTTAAATTAGTTAATCTAATGTGAATTCACAATATTTGAATCACTTTAGTCCCTCTTTTTGGATTCACACTATTTTCATAACAATTAAGTACTTTCTGGTGTCATTGCTGTAATGTGGGGACAATTATATATAACTTAAATGGTTAAAGTTTTTTGCTGTATATTTATTTAATCATTATTCATATTCAAAAAATAAAATCCTCTATAATGTTTGTTTATGAAGCCATTTAAGTATTTTATGTTGATCTCTTTCAGTTTGGAGTTTGCAGTAGGAGAGGCGGATGAGAATGAATGGAGAGACACCGTGCAGCTACACAGTGAAAAGGTAACATAAGGGCAGGTAAAATAGAGGGTGTTAAGTACATTTCAGGTCTATGTGCTTGATCATATCATGTTTTGCTTCCATCTAGAAAACTCTGCTTAGATACTATGTGTTTGAGGGGATACGCTACATATGGATTGCCAGGAAAGGAGCCTTTTGCAAAGCAAGGTACTGTCTGTGTTTGTGTGTGTGTGTGTTTAATCTATAGCCTCTAAATGGTTGTATGATTATAAAGCTGAAATTGTGTGGTTGTAAATCTTTCTGTAGTATCCTCAATGAAGGCTGGACCTGCGCTGACCTGCATGGCCGACAGCAAGGACTGAGTCGAGCAGACCAAAGCACAAGGTCTGTACTCTTTCAGTTGCTATATGACATGTAAATATAATTCATACCAACCACAATACGTTTTTTTTTACTCTGTCCTACAGAAAACAAATTTTTGGGCCCAATATCATTGATGTACCTGTGAAGTCTTACTTGGAACTTCTCTTTGAGGAGGTAGACCTTTTTAATATCTAATTTCTGTATTTTAAATGCGCTGTAAAATAATTCTTTATAATTTTTATAAAATACTTTGTGAAAGATTTATATATTGATCCGCTCTCTTTCTATTTTCAGGTGCTCAATCCATTCTACGTATTTCAGGTGTTCAGCATCATCCTGTGGATCTCAGACAGATACTATTATTATGCTGTTTGTATCTTCATCATATCCTTAATTTCAATCGCTGTGTCCCTTTATCAGATCCGTAAGGTATAAAAACATTATTTGTAGTACTTTTGAGCTCTTTTGTTTTAATGTAAATTCATATAATAACTAAGATATTAATAATAATATGTCGTTTTATGTCTCTGCAGCAAAGTACCACCCTCCGTAGCATGGCCCGTTTGGTAGTGAACGTTACAGTGCGCAGGGACACCGGAGGTGACTTTTCTTATCAAATAATATGCAGCAAGCAAAGTGGCGTTCTTCACAATGTTGGTTTGTTCATTGTGAAAACATGTTTGTCTCTTTCCAGAGGAAGAGTGTGTGAACTCTGAGGAGCTGGTTCCAGGTGACTGTGTTTTGATTCCAGCTGAGGGTTTGCTCCTGCCGTGCGACGCCGCCCTGCTGGCTGGGGAGTGCATGGTGAACGAAAGCATGCTGACTGGTGAGAGGATGCAAACGGCCTTTAAAATTGTGTATTGCGCTAAATCTATATGCATTTGGAGGATTTTCCGTTCTCACTATTGCCGCTTTACCAACTGACAGGTGAGAGCATACCAGTGATGAAGACGCCATTGTCTACTTCTGGAGCCACATACAGTCCAGAGTCTGAACGCAGACACACTTTGTTTTGTGGCACACAGCTCATCCAGGCTAAAGGAGGCAGCCCTGCTGGGAATGGGGCCATTGCTGTTGTAACACACACAGGTGATTTATAAAGCAATACATTATTCTATCTATTATACATGTTTTTATTATATATTAATTCATACTTTCATCCAGCAAGGTCACATTATATTAAATATGAAATACTCTACAGTCTGCAATACCCTTGTTATTAGATACAATGTAGAGAAACCCTCTTTTGATTCTGTTCGTCAGGGTTTTTTACTGCCAAAGGAGACCTTATTAGCTCTATCCTCTACCCTCAACCATTAGACTTTCGCTTCTACAAGGATGCTATGAAGTTCCTTCTTTTTCTAGGACTTCTGGGTAAGTTGGTTTACTTGGTAGGCTGTTTCTATGGCATTGTATGTATGTGATACAATGCCATTTGTTTTAATGTTTTAAACTCAAAATGCAGAATATAGGCCTTTATCAATGTGAATATCTGTGTTTCAGCATTGGTCGGCACAATTTATAGCATTGTCATACTGTCAAGGACCAATGTAAGTAATTTACATTGCAGGGGCCATATCTTATACTTCTTTTTTTTAATACCTTTTTTTTCTCTGTCAGTCAAGATTTTTTGGACTACAGTAATAGAGTGAAACCATAGGGTTCTGGAAGTAAAAACTCCATTCATCTTCTACATAGAGAAATGTATTCTTGAACGATAACTAATAAACCTTTAAAGACTACACAACTGTGAGCTACAAAGATGTCTATCAATGGTATTTGCTTTTGTTAAAGCCATAAACCATGTATATATATATATAAAACATTTGTAAATTAGCAGTTTATATTTCTCCACCGGTTTAAATTATATTATGCTGTTTGCAGTGCTTTTTGTCCGATTTTCAAAAACGTTTTTGCTTCAAACTGAACTTTGTAGTTTTGTTATTCACCTTGTAGCCGATTGGCTTGGTTCTTGGCATATAACTCTTTGAAAAATACTTTTTAAATGAATGGAAACAGTACTTGTAGAAACTTTGCTGCTTAAAAAGGGGATGGGTACTGTTGCATTTTAATTTGTTTCAAATCATTTTTTCCTAAATTGCATTTTATTTACAAATAATTATACTTCAGATTTAATTCCTCTGCGTATTCCCTTCTTGTGTCATCAGACGCCCTGGAACGAATTACTTATCCGGTCTCTGGATATTGTGACAATAATAGTTCCACCTGCTCTTCCTGCTGCTCTAACTACAGCCGCGATCTACGCCCAGAATCGCCTGAAGCGTCATGGGGTGTTCTGCATTAGCCCACCTCGCATTAATATCTGCGGCAAGATATCACTTTTCTGTTTTGATAAGGTAAGTGATCAAGGATTCACGCAATGTTTTAAGGAAATCCTTAAATGGTGTCCTGGTGAGGGATGAATCTCACCTTGTAGATGGGTAGTTCAACCCAGGGATATTCATGCCACTGTAGTTTCTAGAATTTGCTTAATCTAATATTTGGCTTTTTAAAGCTGTTCAAATAAACTTTCTTTCATTACTCAGTGAAGGTGTTCTCTTTGTTTAATGATTACACCATCAGTGCCCTGGATTAGACTGATAGAGAACTTCTTTCCTTAACTCCCCATGTCAGATCTGTTGACTATAGGAATGTACCTTTCACACTTACACATAATCTAGCTAACATAGTAGAATATTATTATTATCATCATATTATTTATAATATGTGATATTATTATATATTATCCATATATTTGTGTGTGGGTGTTAATAAATTAATTATATTTATAAATATTTTCTTTCTACAGTAATCCATATCCATTTCATATTATTTCCCCATAACAGAAATAATTGTAAACTTTAAACTTACCAATAAGTTTTAGACTTACTTAAAACTTTTAAACTGAATTTTATTCTCTAGTATGATTCATGTTTTTGTGGTTCAGTAATAAAGAATATAGTAGCCAGCTTACATGCATAATGTGGTTTTAAAGCAAAGAAATTGGGTTTGTTAGTGGCAGCGTTATGCAATAGAGGGTTAGCAATGACTGATAAGATCTTTGCTGCTGCCTTGCTAAACATCAAGATCCTCTCTGAAGTAAATGATGCAGCAGTCTAACATCCTGTATGCAATTTTTGTCTCACTGAATGTTTATAAAAAGGTGTTCCCGTTGATCGTACATTGTTTTTATGGCATTTTAAAGTTAAGCTAATAAAAGAGAGTGGTGTATAATTTTCATTAGCTATATTTTTCCATCCACCTATTTTTATCCACATTTTGGTATATCACATTAAAAAAAGCACTGGGTAGAAATGCCAAGATGTGCATAAGTTTTAAATTTGCACATAAAAAATTGCACACTCAATTGAGGCGGTTACGTAGTTTTGTCTGATAAGACAACATGCGCATTAAATACGAGTGATTTTTTTTCTCTTGAACAAGTGGGATGGAAACGCTGCTTTATTCACAAATGTTTTATGTGATATTCCAGTTTTGTGCATAAGTTAAATTTGCAACTGTATATTGAAACAAAGCCATTGTGAGTTATGACAAAAACGGTCAGTTTCTTTTTGTTTGTTTCAGACTGGCACTCTGACAGAGGAGGGTCTGGATGTGTGGGGCATCATGGAAGCGAGTGGAGGGGTATTTGGCGAGCTGGTCCCTGACCCTCTCCTTCTCCCTCCTGGAATGATGCTCTTTGCACTTGCCTCCTGCCATTCTGTAGCTTTGCTGGGGGGTCAAGCACTTGGAGATCCACTAGAGCTCAAAATGATTGAATCCACTGGATGGGTAATGGCTGGTTCTTACAGTGCTTCATGTTCTTAAAGGGATAGTTTACCCAGAAATGAAAATGAAGTGAAAATTCTTTCAACATTTATTCATCCTCATGCGATCCAAACTTGAATGACTTGTTTTCATTTGTGAAACAAAAGAAAGTGTTTTTTTTTCTTGTTCATACAATGAAAGTCAATGGGCACCAAAAGCTTTTAGCTACCAACATTCTTCCGAAAATCTTCTTTTGTGAAAGTTTGTAACGACATATTGAGAGCTGTGATTCACATCTCATTTCTTTAAACCTTTTACATATCTAAGTTGCCATAAAACTGATTAAAAAATTTCATACTGATTCATACTTCTCATGTCATCCTGCATGCAAAACGACAGGAACTGACTGAGCCGGAGAATGAGATGGGACATGATTCTGAATTTGGAAGAAACCGAGTACTAGCAGTGATGAGACCTCCTGGACCCGAGCTCCTGTCAGAAGGAAATGTAAGTTGATATGAATGAAATGAAAATCATTTACTCACCCTCATGTCGTTCCAAACCTGTATGACTTTCTCTCTTTTTGTAGAACATGAGAGAATAAACTTCGAAACTGTTTTGTCCATACAGTGAAAGTCAATGGGTTTCAGTGTTGTTTGGACCCCAATGTTCTTGAAAATATCTTTTGTTTCGCAGAAGAAAGAGAGACATACAGGTTTGGAATGACATGTGCATTAAGAAATGGTGACAGAATGTCTATTTCTGGCTCTTTAAAACAAAGTTTCCATCCTAATTTACCTATCCTCTTATGTGTTTTTCAGTCCGTCAGTCAACCAGTAGCAATTGTGCGGAGATTCCCATTTTCCTCTTCTTTGCAAAGGATGAGCGTGGTGAGCGTTGGGCCAGGTGGAGCTTCTCCTGTTGCATTCCTTAAAGGAGCACCTGAGATGGTGGCAAGCTTCTGCCTCAGAGAAAGTGGTGAGGGCCTGACTCTTAAAACTTGTCCTGATTCTTAAATCACCTTGAGAAGAGCAAGTCGGAGTACATGAAACGGAACCTGCCTATTTATTTTTGTGCTCACTTTGTGCTCTCCTTGTGACAGTGCCTTCTCATTTTTCACCCACTCTCCGGGAGTACGCGAGCCAGGGCTTCAGGGTCCTTGGATTTGCCTACAAGCACCTCAATAAGGAGACTGACCTAGCCACTGTTGAAAGGTCAGCTGCTTTGTTTTATTAACACTACAGTTTAAAGGTTTGGGGTCGGTAAGATTTTTAAAAGACGTCTCTTACGGTCACGAAGGCTGCGTTTATTTGAAAATACAGTAAGAACATTGATAATTTAAAATGATTCCTGTAATGCAATCATTACTCCAGTCTTCAGAGTCACATGATCCTTCGGAAATCATTCTGATATTCTGATTTGCTGTTCAAGAAACATTTCTTATTATCAATGTTGAAAACAGTTCTGCTTAATATTTTTGTGAAACATTTTTTTTTTTTCAGGATTCTTTGAGAAAGTTCAAAAGCACAGCATTTATTTCAAATAGAACTCTTTAACATTATAAATGCATTTGCTGTAACTTTTTATTAATTTAATGAATCCTTGCTGGATAAAAGTAGTAGTTTCTTTTGAAAATCCTAGTGATCCCAAGCATTTAAACTGTAGTGAATTGAATTATCATTGCATGCTTTACATTCCTGCTGCCTCGTCTCATTTTATAATGACATATACGGAAGCTTTATTATTAAGAAATGTTTTGGGACGAGCAAATTTACCTTTCAAACAAGTAAAGCATCTTTTTTTCTCTCTGAAACGGGATCTAGAAAAGCTTAATGTCGAGCCCTGGTTAGCATCAGCTCTTGATAAATGTTTGCTTGTAGGGTGGAGGTGGAGAAAGACATGAACTTCCTGGGTCTGTTGGTAATGAAGAACCAAGTAAAGCCAGAGAGTGCTGAAGTCATTCGCACTCTTAAACTGGCACAATTACGGCCTGTTATGGTTACAGGTATGTCCAAAAACAACAAACGTAAAATAAAAACCCTTATAGTAAATGTTTATAACCATGATTTGCTTTATGATTGTTAAATTGACACTAAACATTGGCCCCTCTCTCTCTCTCTCTCTCTCTCTCTCTCTCTCTCTCTCTCTCTCTCTCTCTCAGTTTTATAGACAGAGAAGTGAAAATGATTTGTCACATTGTTTTTTCTGCTCTGTCAGGTGACAATATTCTCACTGCTGTGAATGTAGCACGTGCGTGTGGAATGATTCTGTCGCATGAGAGGGTTATTTTCGTTCATGCATCGCCCCCTACTGCCAGTTCAATGGCCTCGCTGCAGTTTCTTCAAGGAGATGGTGCAGTAGGCACCGTTAATACTCATGAGACTATTGATAATGCAGTACAGGTTTGCTCTTTGACATATTAAGTGCTTCATATGTGTTACCATTGACATATCATGTAGTAATGTCTTTTACAGAGTTTTTATTAATTATATTTCCTCTTCCTGTACCCTAAGGGTGCCTACCAGAACAGTGCCGGCTATCATTTGGCTATAAATGGAATGTCCTTTGCAGCACTTTGTGATCATTTCCCTGAATATCTACCCAAGGTGACTTGGATTAAGTTTTGAGTATTGATTCATTCCAGTTTTGCACTGGTGATGTGGGCACAATACTTTTTAAATGGATTTTTTGGAAATTGATTGTGTTCATTGTTTCTGTTACAGATTCTGATTAGGGGTACAGTGTACGCCCGCATGACCCCAGAACAGAAAACCCAGTTGGTTAAAGCACTGCAGAATATCAAGTGAGTTCAGTATTTGAAATGTTTGGCCAAATGAAAAAAAGAGAGGAGTAGTGAGGATTGCTTGGAAATGAATTGAAAAAATATAGATGTATACAACATCATTGATAAGTAAGTAAGTACATTTTATTTATAGAGGCTTTTTCACAGATTATATCACAAAGTGCTTTACAAAGTGCAACCAAAATAATAAAACAATATACAATAAAATAAATAAGAAAAACCCAGTCAACTAAAAGCTTGTTTAAATAAGTGTTTAAGTTTAAATTACGGCACTCATAATTCAACAGTGAATACAGTAATATTGTCAAATTTTAACTCTGAATATAACAGCCATATCTCTTGACTCGTGTGCAGTTACAGGGTGGGCATGTGTGGCGATGGAGCCAATGACTGTGGAGCCTTGAGGGCTGCAGATGTCGGTGTGTCATTGTCTGAGGCTGAGGCCTCTGTGGCGTCTCCTTTCACATCCAAGTCTGATAACATTAGCTGTGTGCCTTTACTCATCAAGTAAATAACACTCTTTTACTATACCTACTACAAAATATTGTATTTTTTACTTAAGTTATTGTAATATCAATATATATTTTTATTTATTTTAGTTTATTCTTAATAAAAATAATTGCTTTTATTACAATAATTATTACTATTAATTACAGTAATATTAATCATGTTTATTTTTAATGAACAATTTTTTTTAATAATAATGCTTTTTAGTTGTAGTATTCATTGCATTTTATATTTTTGACTTAAATTATAATATCAATATATGATATGTGTAATGTTTTTATATTTATTAATAATAAAAATAATTACTTTTTTATTAATTAAAATATTTGATGATAATAATAAAAATTGTTTATTGGATATATATATATATATATATATATATATATATATGTTATAATTTACAGTAATAAATACATATAAATAACAATTCATTTTGATAAATTATGATTATGATGTGTATTGTTCTAAAACTAAATCTAATGTCTAATTTGTTTGAAAACAGGGAAGGCAGGTGTTCACTGGTGACATCATTCGGTCTTTTTAAGTACATGGCCTTGTACAGTCTGATTCAGTTTGCCTCTGTACTTATTCTCTACACTGTGAGTGTTTGCCATTTTAAGTTTTCAAGTAATTTGGGCATTTTAACCATCGAGTTGATGATTTCTTTTATCTATTGTAGGAGAAAACAAACTTGGGAGATTTGCAGTTCCTCTTCTTTGATTTAGTTTTAGTGACAGTTTTGGCTATAGTGATGGGACGGGGAGGTCCCAGCGATGAGCTCCACCCCCAGCGACCAGCTGCCAGTCTTCTATCTCTGCCAGTCCTGGCTAGTTTACTGATTCACACTGTGCTGCTGATCCTAGCTCAAGTGTCTGCCCTACTTATCACTGTTTCACAAGACTGGTAAGCAACTGACCTAAGCGACCTAGTTTTTAGGTAACATTAAAAATCCTTGCACCCTCATAAGTGTTGCGTTATAACTATGCGACTGTTTGCAGGTATGTGCCTCTAAATTCCACTATGACAGGGGCTGCAAACCTGCCCAACATGGAGGACACAAGTATATTTGCCTTATCGGGGTTCCAGTATATCATCATGTCTATTGTGATGACTAAAGGATATCCTTACAAAAAACCACTGTATTACAATGGTGAGAATTTTAACTTGACCCTAGACCTTTTTAACACACTGTTCAACTGGCTTGTTTGACCGAAAATGCACTGTAAACCCATTTCCATTCAAATAATGGAGTAAACAAATCACGATTTGTTTAAAAAATGTTTGACTGAACCCAGATCATTTGAGCAGTTTGTAGATTCACATTGGGGTTTGTGTTTTAAATGTAGATTTTGCCTATGTATGTAAATGTGTTTCCCCTCATCATGCAAATTAGATTTCACGGTGATCAAGAATTATAGAATAAGTAACAATTCTCAATGGCCCACGACCATTAACCATTTAATAATTTGTAGTCATGCAAGGAAATGCTCAATACAGATGTAGTCTATGTTTAGTTATTTTAAATGTTTTGCTCTTCTTAGTTTTGTTCCTAGTGGCACTGCTGCTCTTCTTAGCTCTTATGAGCTGGCTGGTGCTTTTCCATCACACCATCATCCATCGTGTGCTGAATCTCTATGACATCACTGATATGAAATATAAACTACTGCTGGTGGCCGTAGCCGCACTCAACTTCTTCATATGCTACTTGATTGAGGTACAGACACATACATGTCATCTGGAACATGAAACCATTATCAGTAATTGCAGTTAAGTTATTTCTCTTTACAGGTTCTTATTGACCAAGGTGCCCTGAACTGCCTTCGCAACCTCAAGGGAAAGCGCGAGTCCAAAAAGCAGTACAAACGCCTAGACGTCCAGCTCGCAGAAACGCCCTCATGGCCGCCCCTGAACCAGAACTTGTTCCCATCACAGTGCACCGTCATCGGTGTTAGCTAACACCTACCTCCTGTGTTTTTCAAATCTCCCAACGCACATATCCAGTGTTGCCAAAGATCTGATAGCACCTCTCAGTGCACTAGTGAGGTATGCGTACCAGATGCCGTCCTTGTCTGCCTATTATATATGGCAAAAATTTATCGTACAGTAACACGAATGAAGTAAAGATCACTGTTAGTGATGGTATTTCTTATATTATAACACATAAATGAAGAATTAAAAAGTCTTAAAGTCTCTTGAAGGTGTGCAGGATGATTTAGAAAAGGGGTGGAAACATTTTTACCAATTTATACATGCAAATTAACATTTTATACAGAAAAAAAGGGCATATTGCCTTGAGAACTGATTGATTACTAACATTAATCCAAAATATTGAGAATGCCGTTGTATAGCCATGTTTTTTTCTTTTTCTTGGACCATAAAAGTTTTACCAAAGCATTCAAGTTGTCATATTGGAAAAGTAATGCATACATGATGCCTACTTTATTTCCTATTGAACAAAATAGAACAAAACTAATAATATTTTACTTGGTTTAATTAATTGATTAGTTGGAGGCATGCTTGCAGTTGATTGTAAGAAAAGGGGCGGAGTTTAAACAAATTAAATTATTGGAGACATCCACCATGTCACCATAGAGAAAGCTGATGCTTTCACCAGGGTACAGTCATTACATTTGAATAAAAAATTATGAGGCCAAAAATTTTTTAAAAAATAAAACATGTGAGGGGAAAACATTCTTTATACGTGGATTTTTCAGTTATTCGGTTTTATGCCCGTGCCTTCAAATCACTTGGACATGGCTGTGGTTACAAGAGGTAAAAATTATATAAATACTGTTCGTTTTCTCACACAAACCCCTCATTTCATGTCTTAGGCCATCAATGTGTACTTACATTTATGAGGCATTAAATCATGTTTAATTTGGACTTTGTGCATGCTCTTTGAGGTGGTGACCATAGACCTGCATTATATGACTGACAGACAACAACGGTTTGACCGAAAAATATCAAAATTGAAAATACTGTGGAAACAAAGACACCTACGCTGGATGCCCTTGAGGTAAGCTAAAACATATAAAAAATTAATTTCAAACTGAACCACCCCTTTAAGAAGCTTTATCCACTTCATGTTTAAGATTAAATTAATTTCTAATTACCCTAGACTACTCTTGACACTGATAAAAAGTTAAAATCCTGTTCAAATACAAGAAATCATGTAAAATTGCAAATTGAAACGTCTAACAAATATTGAACTTTTTCAATTATTTTAAATATTACCAACCACCGCATCGCTGAGTATAACTTTGCGTATCGATATATCTGTCCTTTCCAATGAGCACACAGTAATATAGATATTTTAATCAAATCTGCAAATTAGTTTAAATAGCCAAATTAGCCAGAGATCATTTATCACAATTAGAAGATCTGGCATCTCAGATGTATTAAGCAAGGTACAAAGAATGGACCCCTGATAAATAATATCCATTTAGAAAATAGTGAATTTTCATTTATAGCTGACTTGTGTATATATATATATATATATATATATACACACACACAGAGGCAAGACTAAATTAAAAGTGAAAAGTAAAGCTGAGACACATCATGAAGAGAACAGACATTTCAAAGGGTGGGAAGGTTAGAGTTTTGATTACGAGGGCATAATTTGAAGAAGAAAAAAATTCTGTGCATTGATTATAACAAATACTGCAACATTCTGTGAAAAAAACAACAACAAAGATTAGTTGATTTTGATTCCATGGTGACTAAATATTTTCAAAAATATTTTCCACAAACGTTATTTAAAAAGTCTTTATTAAATGGGCATTTTGAAAAGTATTTACAGACAGATTTCTGTGTTCTCAGACAGGGCACGACACCCGTCTGGTCTGATTTGTTACAGCACAATGGTTGAACAATGACATATCAGATTAAAGGGTATTTCCATAAACTGCAGGAGTCAGAGATATCATTCCTGGACAGCACAGGAGACAAAGGCTTAGGAAGGAAACTTAAAAAAAAGAAAGAAAAAAGCAGGGAGTTACAGTTAGGAAAGATAGTATGGCTCTTCATGTATAGACATTGTATTGCAAGAGCCAAAGCAACTAAGTCAACTGACTTAACACTCCAATAAAGTTGTGTCGTTAAGCCACCGGTGTGACACTTTCTCTCTTAGGTTTCAATAAAGTTAAATAATCTCTTATAGGATATTCTGTAATCCAGTCATAGAGGTGTTTTTCAAATGATCTTGAAGCCATACTTCATGTAAGCTTAACATTGCACCATCATTCAGTTAAAAACCTATTCACTGATACACAACTTCATTCATTCGCTCATATTTCCTCACAACAACCTGAGTTCCTACATAAGTAAAGAAAAGAAAATGGCCAACAGCAGATCTGACGAGGAAGTGAGGCGAGGGGAGCCAGCGAAATCATCCGCCCCCCCGCCGCCTCACTCCCTTCGGTTCTTCCCAGCACGACAAACATTTACACAACTCAACCTTCTGTTGGATTTCACTTAAAAATGCACAGATCTAAAATTGACTACCTTTAAAATCATATAAAAGGCATAGAAATGGGTTAAAAATGCCATTCGCTCCAATCATTTAATTCTCGACTAGATTTCGTTTTTATTCTTTTTACTTCATGTAGAAATCAGGACAGTCAGAGGAAGACTCATGAGTAAAACAATAACAGCAACAAAAAAAATAACCGTAAACAATAAAGAACTTAAAGTCAGCTTAAGTTTCCGCATTATACCCTCACTGTTTCTTACCCATTTAAAAACATATGGCAATTATCAGACCGAGCCAGTAATAACCAAAATTAAAACAAAAGACAAACCCAAGCAATACAAAAGCTTGAGAATACAGTGTGGAAGGGAGGTCTGAAGAGTGATATTTCTAGAATTATTGCTGAAGGAAGCTGGTGCCTCGTACCATCCTTTTATCGGTTCAAGCACATCCAGCACTTGTGATCTTCCATTTCAAATGTCTCTTCAGAGGGCTTGCTCGCATGACTTTTCAGGCTGGCTGCCAGTGACGGCCGAGTTACGTGAGGAAGGGACGATAGCTCTGCAGTTCGGTTTAGATTCGCTCTGTTTTCCTTTTGATTTTGAGGGGTAGGGGCTGGACATCACAGTGAGCAGCGTCCGGAAGCGAGGTCCTCATCACAGTGTAAAAAGCAGGGAACGTTCCCCATCCGCTCCTCTGGATCATGTTTCTTTCCCCCGTTACATTCCACACACGCCGTGCTGAATTCAAGAGGGTTTTTTATACTTATTTGAAAAACATCCCACATCCTAAATATTGATAAAAATGATTCGATTTTCAACCGTATTTTGGGAGGCCGTATTTCACTATCGCCTCTCGCTTCCTCCCAGGAAAGGCTGCTATTCCTATCTGCGCTGGTGAAAGCCTTGTGTACCATCTGGACCTGCTGGCTGTCGAACAACATGGTTTCCTGATCGGTTTTCCTCTGAAAGTGTATGGCTGCTTCCACGTGGAGATCTGATTGAGGATAGACAATATGTAAAATCAAAAATATCAAAACATTCTGACATTTAAAAGTCAAAATTGCTGCATCCTTGGTTCTGGAAGCACTTTTGCATTAATTCTCTTCAGATATTAGTACTAGAATAGTTCTAAACTATTAACAAAACAAATCCAGCTCCAGGACAAATTACAACTTAAAATGGAAACAAAGAAAGTCTCTGACAATTGTGTACGTGGGGAATTTTAATTGAATAATAAGAAAAAAAATCGAAGTATAAACTATATATTTTGCTTTTACATATTTGCACAGGGAAATACATACATTTACACACACAAAATAAATATCTCATGCTCACTAAGGAGATTTACCAAGGTTGTATACAAAAATTCAAATATATACACCATAATATTGTCAAATATGACAATTTAAAATAAAGGTTTTCTATTTTAATATATTTAAATTATGATCGTTAAGAAATCATTCTAATATGCTTTGATGCTCAAAAATATTCATTATTCATTATTTTTTTCAGGGTTATTTTATGAATAGAAAGTTCCATTTCATTTATTTGAAACAGAATCTTTCGTGACATTATAAATGTCTTTATTATCAATTTAATGCATCCTTGCTGAATAAAAAAAAGTATTGATATATTTTATTTATTTATTTTTTACGTAAACAACAAACGTTTACAGTGGTGTAGAATTAGTGCACCATTTCATGCTTGTCATCTTCAGAAAGATCTTATCCTACTAATGTCACTTCCATAATAGCTTGGAACAGTGTATAAACACACACATGTATCATTAAAAAAAAATACTTTTAGCTTCCAGAACCATGACAAGTTTTGCTCTATTCACCATGTCAGTATTTTACCGGTCTGAAATGGGTCTCTCCTGTGGGGTGTCATCAGGAGTAGCACTGCCAAGGATTCTCTTCCTGGCCTCTGCGTATTCTGCCTCTCGCTGAGCTAAGGATTTAACTTGCGGGGAGGGTCGAGTCTGCGTCACAGACGATCCTAAAGATCCATTACTGGAGGGTCGCTTCAAAATACGAATCTGTGGTGGGGGAGCTGCGGGGAGGGAGTCATCCTGGATTACGATTGCTGTTCTCATCAGAGGACGACTCGAACTGCCACTTGAAAGTCTGGAAGAGCATAACAATTTTTTTTTATGATTATTAAAGTAAATCAAGGCGCATTGAGCAAGACATGGACACAAAACACAGGAATGACCTGACATACCTTTCTTTCTGACTGATTCGAAGCTTTTCCTCTAGTCTTCTCTCCATTTCCTAAGTTCAATGTCAAGACAAAAAAAAAAAAACAATTTAAAAAAAAAAAGAAATATTGCAATCTTCCAAAACAGTACATGCAGGCTGCTTCAGGGAGGGGCCTATGAAGCCGCAGCAAGTTTTCAATTTCACAAAGTTATTTATACATCCATAGTGCCATGGCTAAATTAATGACAGGGCCGAATTACATAGTGCTGCTTGGGTAGGTAGACAATATAAGGCTTTTCTAAACAGAGACAGGGGAAACATACAAATGGAGGGAAACGTGTTTACAGAGTTTAGTGGAAGGGGTGTAGACTGCCAAAACTTTTAGAACATTAAGTCTCCGAGTTCAATATTTGAAAACAGATATATTGCTTTATCAAATATATTCACTAAATCTGAGCAAAGAAAACCGGAGACAGGATAAACCAATTTACACGAATAGACCTTTTCTTTTAAAGGGCACAGTTAAAGGGACAGTACACACAAAATTGAAAATTCTGTCATTTAATTATACACTTTATTGTAAGCCTGTATGACTTTCTTCTGTGAAACACAACCGAACATGTTAGACAGAATATCATTCTCAGTCACAATTTACTTTCAATGTATTGAAAAAAATTGTAATGAAAGTGAATGGAGACTGCTGAGACTGTCAGTCAATAAGATTCTGCCTCAACATAATCTGTTATGTTGTAGATGAAAACATTTAAGTAAGTGATTCAAAGTTTTTCTTTCTTTTATTAAATAAAGATTGCTGGATTTGCAAAAACATTACCCCACGTAACATTTACAACAGACCCCAAGAGAAACTGAAAACTCATGAAAATCACCAATCGACGGGACATCTAAATGTGAACTATCCCACCTCGATACTCGATATTTCCCCATAAAATCACTTCTGTCCACACATATTAAGACAAGATTACAATACTTTATCAATGACAGCCAACAGGTCTCAATGCATTCGGCAGCCATCTTTGCTTTCTGACGCGATGGCAAAGAAAGATTCCCCCTTTTAAGCATCAGAAGTTGAACCGGCTAACTAGCATTAGTTAGCAGGTAGTTTATGTCCTTTGCTTAAAACACAAACTGCTTTACGTGACTCACGAACGTGCCGCTTCACCAACTGCAGTGCCATCATCAAAATCGCCTCTATTTTTACCAAACGTTACTGGTTTACAGTATAAATATCCCACACCGTCTGTTTTGGGACCAGTTTCCCTTTAACTGCGGCCTACCAGCCAACTCTAAATACACAGGCGTGACTAGCGAGCTAGCATGAAGCCAGTGGCGAGAATCACCCTAAAGCTCCACGCGAGGCTTTCTGCACTGAAAAGACAGTTTGTGCAAGAGCGGAGATAGCGCAGCTAGCCCATATTTACCCCACTGTCGGCGGCCTCCTCCCAGCTCTCGGCGACTTCTTCATCATCCATGTTTCCACTCTTGGCTAACTAGGGGCTTCCCTCAGTCCACACGCTCACGCACATTTCCCTCTACAGCGTCAGTGAGCCGCTTAGTGAGCTAAAGTCTTACACAGTAGCGCCACCTGCTGCAGGGAGGACAGCATTGCTGACTGTACAGGAGTGTGTGGACAGTAGAAATTCAAGAGCCAAATTTGTGAAGTTAACACACACACACAAAAGCGTTGAGCAAATGATTAGAAGATAAAATAGCTAAATAGCCTACTGTTTTCCCCCATTTTACTTAACCGTCAACGAAGAAAGAATGAAGAAAAAAAAATGTTTCCGTTTCTGGTTTGGAATGCCAGATTTTAAACTGATGGACAGGGGAAATGCACATGTACTTTTATTCATCATAAACAGCACAGACGTAAGTAACAATAAAATGGAACTGAAATGAACTCACTACTTATTTAAACAAATAAAGAAATAAAACATATCTGCTGTAGGTCTATTAATTATTAAGTATTTATGAACGGTGAAAAAAGGGTTTCAGACAGAGTAAAGCCAAAGCAGACCGAGAGTGCGCAGTAGGCTACTGCGCATTTCTTTGACGAGCAGATTAGAATGTGTACCAACCTGTCTGTGGTACCAAGCAGTTTAGTAGCCTTTTATATGCTAGCGACAAATAAAACGTCTAAAATACATATATCAAGTGACCGGTCGGCTCCAGTCTAAATTTCTTAAGGTATTTACTAATAGGAAATAATCACTCATTAAAAAACAGCGTATAGCCAATTATTAATTATTTTATGTGTGTTTCGCTTTGTAAATCGTTTAGCAACAGCATAATAAGTCATAAATGTCATATTGATCGATGACACTTGGACTCATAAAAGATCTTTTAAAACATTCTGTTTTGGTTAATAACTATGAAACTTAATCACAGCTTATTAAGGGAAATATGGATGGGACAACACGGGAAGCGATGAGTCAAGTTCAGGGTATCCCATTACCAGAGCGGGTGGTGAACTACTGGACAAGAGTGGAGCACTTCCAGGCGTCTAAAGGGGATTTGCTCATTGCTACATATCCTAAAGCAGGTAGAGTACAGAAGAAGAAAACAACATGACGAAAACAAGGCAAATCAGTTTAAATAATTAAATCACATCGTCTGTAAAAGGAACCACGTGGACTCAGGAAGTAGTGGATGCTATCCTGAATGAAGGAAATGTGGAAAAGTGCAGGCGCGCGCCCACTCAGGTGCGCATGCCCTTCTTGGAGATGACATCCTCAGACGGTTTATATGCTGGTATGTTTTATAGAACCAAAAACAGTTTAGCAACTTAAACACACACACATGTGATTTTCAGGGACTCTCCATAGGTGTAATGGTTTTATACCGTACAAACTTGGTTTTATACTACAAACACCCTCCACCACCGTACAACCTTGCACCTTTAAAAAAATACTATCATTATACACATTTGTGTCATAGGCCATATAGGAGCGTGCGTGTGGACGGTAGAAATTTAATTCAAGAGCCAAATATGAGTTATAGCAAATTATTAGTAAATAAAATAGCTCATATAGCCTACTGTTTTCCTCTATTTTGCCAAACCGTTAAATGAAGAAAGAAAAATGTTTCTGTTTCTGTTTTTACCCTATTTGTGTTCTTGTAAACTATGAATACGTTGTAATACCTATGTCATTATACACATATAATGACACACACACACACACACACATTTATATATACATGTATATATGAGGTATCCTTTATGCATCTTAAATGGTTAAACTGTGTAATGTTTTAGGTATAACTAAGCTGGAGGTTATGGATCCACCTCGTGTTATCAAGACTCATCTTCCTATCCAACTTGTGCCTTGTTCTTTCTGGGAGGCTGGTTGCAAGGTCAAAACAAGTTTTTGTGGGCTGTACTGAAAAATATTAAATATTTTATGTGAATACCAACTGCATTTCTCCATAGGTTATATATATGGCCCGTAATCCGAAAGACACTGTGGTTTCATATTATCATTTTGACCGCATGAATCTCACCCAGCCAGAGCCCGGGACTTGGCAACAATATCTGGAAAAGTTCATGACAGGGCAATGTGAGTCATACTCATTCATTCATTTATTCCAATTACCTTATTCTGTGTCGTGTAAAATGTGAATGGACTAAATGATGATGACTTGAATGAAATAATGACTGTATTATTTTTTCAGTGGGTTGGGGATCCTGGTATGACCATGTTAAAGGATACTGGAGGGAAAGGCAAAACAAGAAAATCCTTTACACATTCTTCGAAGACATGAAAGAGGTCAATCTGCTTTCTACAAAACGTATATATATATATATATATATATATTTTTTTTTTCTTATAAAAAATGTCTCAGTACTTCAGTCTTAGTTTGACTATAATTTACTTGACTTACTGATAATCTTTGCAACAGAAGTGAATCAATCAAAACTAACTTTAACTGGATAATAACTTTATTTTAGAGCTGATGTAAAGCCAAAACAATCTCTGTTACTTGAATTTCCCATTATCACTGTAAAGCTGCTTTGAAACAATCTACATTGTTAAAAGCGCTATATAAATGAAGGTGGCTTGACTTGACGATTTATTTATAATTTCAGGACCCTGTTCGTGAAGTAACAAACATTGCTCAATTCCTCGGGAAGCAGTTATCAAAAAGTGCGATAGATCACATTGTGCAAATGACTGCTTTTTCTGCCATGCGAGAAAACCCCATGGCAAACTACTCAACTATCCCAGACACAATCTTTGATCGTACCGCCTCAGAGTTCATGAGAAAAGGTTATTTTCACTTTATGTTTAAAGTATATTGAGCAACGAGGCCTAAATCATTTTTCATATTCCGTTTCTCAATTTGTATTTGTTGTATTTTATAGGTGAGGTTGGTGACTGGAAGAATCACTTCAGTGCAGAAGAGGATGCTGCTTTTGAGGAACATTACTGCAAATTAATGGCTGACTGTCCTATTCCAATACGGTTCACAATATGAAAGATCCACAGGGAGTCAAGTCAAGTATATTTATATAGCGCTTTTCACAATATAGATTGCATCAAAACAGCTTCACAGTCTATTTCCTAGTCCAGGAAGCACAATTACAATTTCCTAAATAAATTAATATAATGAATTATTAATGTTGAACATGTAATCCTATTTGCTTCTTAATGTGTCTATACCTGTGCATTGATGGCCAATAGAATATAATATTTATGTACTGTAAATGGGTGGTAGCCATTATATAAATGGGTAATTTGTACTGTAAATGTGTTTTGAACACATTCAAAACTCTTGTATGCAGGGTAAAGTTCAAGTGCCTTCATGAAATCAATGGGACATGCATGTTATCTATATCCGGAAATGGAAATAAACCCCACTAGAGGGCAAACATTTATTTATTATTATTATTTTTTTTTTTTTTTAAGTTTCACAACTTTGAATCACAGAATCTTACCTCAGAAGAAAAGAAAAAAACTATTGAAATACATTAATAGATTAAAACTTTGTGGCTATAATAAATCAAATTTTCATACAGTTGTAAAAAGTGATCAAGGCCTAAGTGACCTTTGAGACCTGCCAAACCTCCAACTCTTACATCTGCAAATAATAAAGGTCTTTCACGTGGGTTAGGTTCGCAAACAACACGACACAAAATAAGGTCAGTGATATTGATGATTTTTATTTGTTACGATTGTTTATGTGTGTGGCTATTTTGGCTAGTAAACAATTATTGGTGCATTAAACAATTTCTCACTTTCATAGACATGTTGTCCTTCATTTCCTGGTTTGTGCCAAGTGTTCCTACGTGGCTAACACCAAGTGCTATTCCTTTACACAGTGTGTTACAAGGTAACTCATCGTATCACCCTTTGAACAAAAATGTTAAGCAGAACAACTGTTTGCAGCACTGATAATAAGAGTAGGTTAGTAACGCTAGTAGAATAGTAGAAATGTTACCTGAGCAGCAAATCAGGATATATGTACATTTATACATTTGGCAGATCCAAAGCACCTTACATTGCATTTATCAGAATGATTTCAGAAATATCATGTGACACTGGAATTTTTTTTTAAATATTGAAATAGAAAACATTTATTTTAATTTGTAATAGCCTAACATTTCACAATATTAGGCTATAGTTTTTACTGTATTTTTGATCAAATAAATGCAGCCTTGGTGAGCATAAGAGAGTTCTTTCAAAAACATTAAACAATGTTTCTAAACTTTTGTTGTTTTTTATGTAAATCACAGGGCTTGTGGGAGCTTGTGCGATCTGGGTCCTTCGTAACCTTTTAAAAACGTACTTGTTTGTTGAGGCACAAAGGTAAGTATCCTATGCCTATTAGTTATGCTATTTAGCCTATGCTGTGGGGTTGAAGATGGAGAAGTTTTTTTTTGCAAATTTCACTTGTCTGTCCTTTTAAGTATTGCAGATCCTGAAACAGATCTTAGACAAAAGAACAGACTTAATGGTGGACTAAAAGAGAGAATCCAGTTCTGGATCCTTACAGTGGTTCTTTCGGTTGTGGGGTCCCGTGTTGCATCACTGGTAGTTTTAGAGTTCTCCCTTAGAGCCATTTCAGCACGGATCACAGGAGGATCAGTACGGACAAAATTCATTGTGACATTTCATACATTTGTGACAACTCGTTATCATTCTAGGTAAATCACCCCTGTTCTTTTTGTTTAGGAGTCGATCATTGACCCATTATTACTGCAGCTTGTCCTGTGCCAGTTCTCTTTGGGCTGTGCACTAACCTGCAGCCTAAATTTCCTCCATGAGGGGGCACCGCAAGGCTGGCTAAGCCTTCTCCTTGCAGTTGGACTGAGCTGGTTCTTGGCTAGCCGATGCAGCAAAGCATGGCAACATGTAAAGACAATGTATCCAGTACATAGCGCACAGCGCTATTGTGGACTTTGCATTGGACTCTTAACCACTGGCACGTCTATATTAACCTGGCTCTGCAGTGCCCTAATTATAACTTTTAGTGTATCCGGAATTGCTGCCATATCAAACATAAACACACACTTTCTGTCAACCACTGAGGCTCTACGATTTTGGACCCCACTCACAATCTGCTACACTCTGCTGGTTGTGTATATGAACGGTAAGACAAACAAATGTGGTTTAATCACTGGAATTCCCTTGGCAAAGAATAGAAACATTCATGAATTCAGAAAATCATATTAGGCCATGTATTATATAGCATACAAAAGTTTGGGGTTGGTAAAGAGTTTTTAAAGAAATCTCTTGCTCACCAAGGCTGCATTTATTTGATCAATAAAAACAGTAATACTGTAAAATGTTATTACAATTTAAAATGTTTTCTATTTCTTTTATATTATAGAATATTATATATATATTTTAATGGCGAACCTGAATTTTCAGGATGAATTATTCCAGTTTTCAGTGTGACATGATCCTTTAGAATTCAATATGCTAATTTGGTGCTCAAGACAGATTTCTTCTTCTTATTGATGCAAAAATAATGTGCTGCATGCCTAATATTTTGGTGGAAAAATGTGATGCATTCTTTTCTGGATTCTTCAATAAATAAAAAGTTCAAAAGAACAGCATTTATTTTAAATAGAAGTCTTTTGTAAGATTATAATTGACTTTTAATCAATTTAATGTCTCCTTGCTTAAAGTAGGCCAATTAATTTCTTTCAAAAAAACAAAAAACACTAATCCCAAACATTTGAACAGAACATAAGGACATTTCATGCCAACATTGTCTAATCCTGAATACCTATTCTTTCAGAGGATCGCCATCAACAGCCTGGCCAGCAGATTCTCAATACAGTTGTTGTGCGACTGGGTGGGCTTTTTGTGTTACTGATTACAGTAGGCAGTTGGTCAGATGTACTTCATGTTTTAATCTGTTTCATTGGTGAAGCTGCGTGCCTTTTACCATCTCAAGACCTTTTGGAAGCCATATATCAGGTTAGCACTAATAATGGACTGTATTTATTGTCTTTTTCTGATCCCCACAGTATCCATAGATATGATTTTTGGGGGAATATTAAGAGCATTATATGTATTAACACACTGTATTTTTACAGCATGCCACCTACATGCAGCCCGTTAAAAAGACCTGGAAACCGGGGAGAATAAAAGAAACTGGAAAACTCTGATATGATCTTGAGTGAAAACTGAACACTAACCTCAATTATATATATATATATATTTGAAAGATGTACATGTAAGTATTTTTAAGAGATTTGCTGTTATGTCCTTAAATATGCATTCCTCATTTTTTTTAGTTGGCCTACTGCATGAAAATGAAGGCTTTCTTATGAATGCCTTCCATCATAATAAATATAGCCATTCAATATGTATGGTGAATTCAATTCCCTCTACACCAAAAGAAATAGCCTACATTATTATGTTTAATCCAAGTTAGAGTCATTTTTTCACAAATGTACTTCAGTTCTTGCCACAGTATTTTTTACTATAGGTCTAAACTTCATTTGGTCAAATAGTTGTGATTCACAAGTCACCTATAATAAATATTGTCCATAGCCTAATAGACATAAACAGTTGTAGCAATTACACTTACAAATTACGCATGGCTTTTAAAATATTTTAAACCCTTTATAACAATATGGTTCCGTCAATTCTTTGGAAGCAGCACCCACGCGCTAAAGAAGTCAAACTGTTACTGAACTTGAACCCAAAATAGCTCAACTGGAAACAAAATGGCCGCGGAGCTGTCATTTCTTTTGTTGTGCTGTTTTTTGTCTATGTTATGCTCAAAATGGCGCCATATATTTCAAATAACATTCTATTGATAACTGGCGCCAAAAATAACATCTGAACAATTAAGAACATCGAGTGTGATCTGTGTGTGGCGCGTAAATCGCTCTGGTATTTAATCTGTGAGTGTTTAATTCTTCACGTTGAGGCTGTGCAGGGTGTTTTCATGCGCTCAGACTTACATGGACAAAACATTTCTCTCAAACGCATTCCACATTTTGTCCCTTTTTGTTTACAAACCCGTCGTTTCCTCTCTCGAATTAATAAATTACATAAAAAAATAAGCAATTTAGTAAAACAGTAAGTATCGTCGTGACATGTCCTTAGAAGTTTGCCAAACCGTCTTGAGTTGTTTAGGAGCGGAGAAAGAAAGTAACATTTGGTGTCCAAGTATCCAGGGGTTTCATTTATTGTATAACATGCAACACTGTATAGACCTAAAGTGCGAATTTGTATTTCCAATGTGCAATCAATCCCAAATCCAATCCCAAAAGCACTGTCAACGAATAACATTTTATTAGTTCAATTCCATAAATAATAAGAATTTAGGCATATCCAGAAAGTCCATGCAATTCCTGGGAAGACTCAAGACTGAATCTGAAGATTGTGTGGCTTGCTCAAGATCCAGTTTGAGAACCAGCTCCACCTCAGTACAAGTTCCAGAATTTTCTGCCAGTTGAAGGGTTTGTAATTGCTCTTTGTCAAAACTCTATGTGGGCGTATAAAGCGCACGCGCGATTCATCCATTGCGGTCCCTGTTTTGCCGCATTCTGGCGCATGCGTGAATTAAACCCTAGCCTGCTCCTCGTGCATATTTGAAAAGCGGTCAAATGCTTATATTAATAAGGAAATGTCATTGGGCATTATCTAGGCTGTTTCTTCAAGGAAGTATTGATTTCTACAAGCTGGATACTAATCATCATTCTCATTGGACAGTGTTGTTGATCCTTGTTGTAACCAGGCTGCGCTATTATTAATTATTAAGCTTACATTCGACGCGATGCTTATCTTTTCATTAACTAATCATGTAAAAAGACTTCACCCTAGTCTTTAAAGTTAGGGCAGGGAGTCTGCCCATAATCCACCACAAATACATTAGGTTTCTGGAGAGAATCATAGAGTTGTCTAAATTGTTTATGTAATGGCACTCGTGATGTCTTTTTGTTTTGACTTGTGAGTCGTATATCAAACAGACGGTTCCCACCTGGATGTTGGGAAAACAAATGGATGTGCAAACGTATACAAAGCAGCAATACTGAAGCTAGTAATACTGTCAACACCGTCCTGCCACTGAGTCATGAATAGTTTGTGGTAAACCACAAGTTACAAACATTGTACACCCCAAGATTATGATTAACTTGCAAAGCCTTTTTAAAGTCCTGTTCTGCAAATAGGCTGTCAAATGTCAAACTAAAGCAAAGGAAACCAAATCTGACTTTTACCTTGCAACCTTAACCAGGACATAAATCCAACGTAGGCTATATACACATTTTAGCTTTTAAAAGTGCTATTCAATAAACTATCTCTTATCCGATTTGATCCATATGGTATTCCGAGTGCTCATTGCATATGCGCGATCTCGTCAGGAATCGGAGCGCGCTCCTCGACAGCAAGGTTCAGGCTCTCGCAGTCAACACAGCTTTCAAGAGCAAGCGGGTCCAATCATAGTGTCGAGTCAGAGGAACTACTCGCCCCACCGTAACACACATTCAGTCGGATTTAACTCAGTAAAATCTTCTGTATGATCGGGGGACACCAAAACGCAGTATGGTCCGGGAAACCAGACATTTATGGGTGGGGAATTTACCAGAAAATGTACGAGAAGAAAAAATTATCGAGCACTTCAAACGGTAAGTGACTGTTTGTGTGCGCGAGACAACATCCAGCAATGTGCTTCCTTCAAGTGATTGGGGGAAAACAATAGCAGGACACCGGTGCAGAGTTTAACACATTAAA
This sequence comes from Cyprinella venusta, assembly GCA_038021265.1. Taxonomy (NCBI): domain Eukaryota; kingdom Metazoa; phylum Chordata; class Actinopteri; order Cypriniformes; family Leuciscidae; genus Cyprinella; species Cyprinella venusta. The sequence goes on along the minus strand of CM075883.1, from coordinate 17,627,252 downwards.
TGTGTGCCACAACTTTCGCGGCAACGCTGCTATTGAGTTGGTTTGTTTTGGCTCACTTAACGTACGCTTGCTAGTGAGTTAGCTTTCCAGAGTCGCAGTCGTCGCTAGGTTGCTAATTAGCACGGAGGGTCGCATTCAAACGCATTACTTGTAGCTGCGTATATATTTGCTCCAGCTTGCTTTATTTTGCAACCCAGACGTCAGTAGCACAACTTAAAGGTTGTAACGTTTGTTGTTGGATAGTTGAAAAAAAATACTGCGAGTGAGTTGAATGGGCTTAATAGTGTCTACTACTAAAGGCATTACAGTGGGTGTTGTTTTGAGCCTCCTCGGCTCAGATGTCATGAATGGCAGGCAAGCGGTGACCGTGGCTGCGTCTATAAGAAGTCAAACAATATCAGCCTGGGAGATACTTTTAACACAAGTTCATGTATGAAAATGTTCACGACCAACCTGCAAATTATCATTATACTTGTCTGTGATCATGTGGCGACAGTTCCTACTACTGCACCAATCGGACGTTTTAAGTTGTCAGTCAGAAGTTTGTGTATGGTTGTGATGCCAAATATTTTCATATACATTGTCTATTTTGTCTTTTATGGCAACAATAAATTATTTTAATTGATCTCAGTGTTTAAAAATAATAATTTCAAAACCACAAATAACTGCACGTTGCACCCAACGTTACCTGATGGGTTTTATGCCAATGTATGACCTGTATGGATTCAGGTAATGCAAGGTGTCGTTTTTCATTGATTTCACGGGTTGCTAAATAAGAATAACACGGTTTGTTAAAACTAAATGGTTTGAATCTGTCTTGATCTGTCGTCTTATAAAGAGTGGAAAGATTTCTTGAGTGACATCGCAATATTGTATTTTACACGTTGAACACACCTGACGTTACTGTTTATAAAACGTAAACTATATCATCGCCTAGGTCTATATATAAAAGTATAGACATCAAACTTGATCAAACATACTGTATTATCACATAAAGCGATACTATAATAAATGTCAACTGCTTGATTGTTTTTATCGTCTCAAAATATAAATATTATTATCCCACAGACTCCGCTGTCATCTTGAATGCGACTATAAAAGCAATTATTAACAGCAACTTTATGATCTTTTTTTGTAAAGCTGCCTTGAAACAATGTGTATTCGAAGCGCTAATGTTGCCTTGCCTTGACCAAAGATTGTCTAACGACTTTATTGACCACATTCATTACATACACGTAACTTACGCACAGAGTTACGTATTTGGACAAAATACAATCAAAACACAATAGTGTAGTCTTTCAAAAATGCACATGTGATCGAACTCATATTATAATGCTGTTTTTGTAGGGTTGTATTGCATGTGATGTTCAGGCTAGAGTTTACGAGCATAACACTAGACCTCACTATCGTAAGAAATTACTTTGCGAGTCGAGGGAGGCAGGCACTAGTATGAGAGAACACACATATAAGATTTGAGTAAATAATTTATTCATCTTGGAACAAGCGCTTTGTTGTCTCTACGGCAGCCTTTTGTTCAAATGACTGTTCATTTAGCTTTGAATTGTGGTAATAACGGACGCCCTTTGAACGGGAACTTAATTAAAACACGGTCATGCTCATTTATTGTGAGCAACATTAAAGGGTGCATTGTTTTCTGACACAGGAGAGAAATACAGTTGTATACATTTATAATAAAAAAAGGTACCCCCCCCCCCCCCCCCCGATGTGATTTGTGTACGGTGACTCTCAAAGCTCAGGTCAGTGCGGCAGAGGTACTTATTGAAGATGGGGGACGGGAGAATGAATAAGCAGTGTGAATAGGTTTGTAAAATGGCGACGGAGATTGTGTGAGAACTGGTGTGTCAGACAGCTGCTCACCTAGAGCACCCATTTGAATGCCTATTGTTTTTCATACTTTGCTTACCAAGTGTTGTTTTAACCCTTATGTACACCTGCCATCTATTTTTGTTTTGTTTAGTTGTTTAATGATTGACAGCAAATTTATGTCTAGTATATTTACATAAAGCTTATATAAGCAAGCACTATTTTAAAGCGACGCAAGTTCATCAAACATGTCCAGAAGAGGTATAGAGCAGATTCAAGCCTGAATGATTTGACAGAATTATGACATTTGACAGATTTCTGGCATTCGTTTCTTAATGGAGCAAAAGGAAAAGAAGAGACTATGTTGGTTATTTTTGCAATGATGTGGTGCGCCAGAAACAGACAATCAAAATAGGATCATTGGAGGTATTCAAATGAAGGGAAATATTACTAGTCTGGCATATGGTTAATGCTTCTCATACAGTGGTACATCTTTGTGTGTTGATGAAGGCAGGCTGTTTTTAGTTGAGTTTTACATATTGCACAAATGACTGGCACACAGGTTTGTTTTCACTCATTGTTTTGCACAATCAAATCTCCCCTTTGCGGATTAGCTGTATGCAAAATGGTTGTTCATATCAGCATAATTGACTGCATGTGTCATGCAATTTCTTTGTGTTGGCTATTAGTAAATACCTTTTTTTCCACCTTTTTTTCAAGGTATGGACGTGTGGAGAGTGTCAAGGTCCTCCCAAAACGTGGATCGGAGGGTGGAGTGGCAGCTTTTGTGGATTTTGTGGACATTAAGAGTGCTCAGAAAGCTCATAATTCTGTCAACAAGATGGGGGACAGGGACCTACGCACCGATTACAATGAGCCAGGAACTATTCCCAGTGCAGCTCGAGGCCTGGATGATAGCCTGTCCATAGCCACTCGTGGGCGGGATGTTTCAGGGTTCACAAGGGGGGCGGGGGGCCCTGTGTATGTGCCCCCTGTGTCACTCCACAGCAGAGAGGGACGCTTTGAACGCAGACTAGACGGGTAAGTGGACATAGTTTTTCTGAAGGCAGGGGGACCATTCGTTTCTTGTAACTCATCTCTCCCTCCCAATTATTTCCGTCATTAATTGGGCTAATTTATTGTTTTGGGGGCGGGGGACATGTGGGAAATTAAGTGAACACACTGGAGGGTAGTGATTTGGGCATCACGCTTTGATGGTTGAGGTCTGTCATCGCTCACCGTGTAAAGATGAGCCAATTTTGAAGTTTGTCAAAGCATGGTGAACATGCATCGAAATTCATAATCATTATGTAGAGCTTAGCGTGCCTCTGCATGGGGATTCTCTCAGAGTTGGATATCGCTGCGAAGAGAATCCAGGGCACGTTTCGGATATCAAAATATTTCCGGATTTCTGGAAGCGAGAGCGCATCCGTGACCGCAGCCTTACCTGGAATTGCCCTATTCTGGAGTACTGTGCCGCCCAAGGTGGATTAATGTCTTACCTCATGTTTTTTACTCTGTTATTGTAACACGATTACAGTGTTGATCAATTAAGACCCATTGATTGGTAATTGGATTAATGAAATGGGTGGTTTAGGATCAGTTCTTTCCCTTCGATGATCTGGAACGCTCTGGATGATGTTCTGTGGATACTTAATCACACTGGATTAATATTACCCAATGACAAGGATATTCTATCACTACAAATTCTTTTCTCTTTTTTTTTCGGGATTATTTGTGGTGTTAGGGTTTTGCTGTTAATTACATGGGAGACTTCTGCCATTGATCAACATGGTAGAATGTGACAGAAACACAGTGAGCAAATCTGTTTATTTATTCATTACTTATTTATAGACCATTTAAGTTCATTTTTGCTTTTTTTCCCTAAACATTGAAGAAAAAAAGAATGGATTTAAAGTAGTTAATGGTCTTTTCTCATGAAGAAATAAACAAATTTTTGGATCCATAAAGTGAATGGAGGCATTGCTGTTGTGGGGTTGAAGACTTCTCGCTTTGGATGTGAAATATCCCAGTGGATTACAAATCCCCATGAAGGATCTGGAACTACAGCAGACTGTGGATACCTTATAGCTAAGATGAAAGTCGTTTTTTTCCTAATGGACTATTCCAATGCCAATGGATTATTGATCTTTTTTTCCAAACATCAATGAAGATTCCACTGGGATATGTAAAACATTGATCGAACACCCATGTTTTCTGAGTTGACTTGGATTATTAACATCACAGCGGTTAGAACACTGGTACGTTGTTCTGATGGGATATCTGGAAAGTGAACTGTTTTCAGTCGTAAGGAGGTGGCGGGATAAGATTAAAATGTATTTTTTAACTGCACTGAAGAGGGATTTAAAGTCTCAGAGGCATCATTCAGAACAATTTTACATTTCATATTTTTAAAAATCCACAGAGACATTTTGTTTCGAAGGACTAATGAAAATGAAGAACAGAAGTGATGCTGTTTGAAGAACCAAATGATGGATTTATTATGTTTTTGGACTTCTTTCTCCAGCCTGTTTTTGATCTGATGGGGATCTTTGCACTCAATCTGAGTTGGACATCCTACCTCCTGACTTTTACCTCCATATGCTTTTCACATATCGATATATTTTTTTAAAGTGCATGGAATTTTTTTTTTTTTTTGGCCGAACTGTTCTGTTGGATCCTCAAAGATAAGGATTACTTCGTTGGTTTTTTTTTTTCTTACCATTTTTTCATCCTACATTTTTAACCCCCTTTTTTGCTCACAAAGTTCTGTCTCCCTAAATTGTATTTGGAATTGTAGGTCGGGTTACCGCTGTCTGAAAAGGTTGGTATGTTCTGCCCTGTGTATATTAGCTGTTCTCTAACCCCTAGTTTGATCCCCTGTCTTTTTTCCATCTCCCACTAACAGATGTAGCTGTTAAAACAGGCTGTTTTTAGTAGCTTGTTGGCATTTTGCAGATTTTTACCTCACTTTGCTGTCCCTTTCCTGATTCTCACTCTCTTTCACACTCCCTGGCTTTTTGCCTCTCTGCTTTACCTACGTGAATAATTTGAATAGTATTTGAGGCATGTTACGAAAAATAAAAGGTTCAAATGACTTTATAGACACAGCAAAGCTGACCAAACACATTACAGCTCTATGGAAGTGGAGGAGATGGCAAATGAGCTGTGGAGTGTTGTGATGCAATGTTTCACCACTGTTTGTCAGTTCTTGTGGAAATTACAGGAGTGGACTATATGTATACTATTGTAAAGGTTGATCACAGTCAAGTTACACAGCTGGCTTTCACTAAACAAAAGCATCTTTTTCTAATAGAAACCAAACAAATTAACTAGGTCAGATTTGTTGCTACATGCTCACCATCACTCACTGTCAATGACTAACAAATACTTATTCTGTAGAAGCTTTATCTCAAGCTTTAAATTTAACTTAGAATTGATTATATTTTAGTGCTTGTAAATGAGAGAATCCATTTGCATTATAAATAGCTAACATGTTAATTGCCATGTTGCTTGGAAACCATGCAGTTATAATTTGTTTTCTGAAGAACAAACGTAATGCTGTATGAAGAACCACATTATTATTATTAATAAATGTAACTATTGGTGGCTCTGAGTCTGTTGTGAGGTTAAAGGGACTTTAGGGAAAATGCTTCTTGTGCCTAAGTAAACTACTCTTGTAATAGACTAGACTAACTCATTATTGCACATTAAAATTTCCTTTCACATACTGAAGACTTTTGAAGTTCGAAAATGTAAATTAAATAATCACTTTTATTTGTAATCTAATAGCTGTTAATACATGTTTAAATACCTAATGGTTTATCAATATAAGGTACTGAAAAACCTGCAGTAGTCGGTTAGAGTAACTAGTGTAAAACGGTTATGTGTTTTATAAATTTAACAGAATTCACCAGTCTAAAAATGTAATTATGTTACTGCTTATTTCTCAGAACTTTGAACCTATCTCTAGCTATTTGACTGGGGAAAGGTTGCAGAATGGTTGCAGTTATGTTTTAATAGTTTGAATAGGGCTATAAAAATGCATTGTTCATTCTTTAGGCATTAGTTTATCATAGCATCCCCTTCACTCATTTCCCTTTGTTTAGGGTTTATATTATTCCTCTTTTTTAAAAAACATGGTTTAGATTCACTCTCCACATGAATCATTATTCTACAGCATGACCAGAACAAATGATGTTGGACCGTATTATTGCAAAAGACCTTTATTCCAAAATAATGAGTTTTTATAACCCATGACTAAATAAAACCCTTTGATTTTATTCTTTGAGAATGATTTCATTTTATTCATTAAACTTCATTCTTGTTACTTAATTAAAAAAAATCATAAACTGAAGCAGTAATATGCAGTCTGAAGCAGTAATATGCAATAAGCTATCATGAGGGAAGTAGGAGGTACAGAATTTGTAATCAAAATGCATATTTGATTTTTTGCATGGTCATATAAAATAATGGCATCTAATTGGTTAAAAAAAATCTAACTTATTTTTTTAGCCAGGGTATAATGAAAAAGACAAAACCAGTACTTTTATGCATAAAAAAGAAATCAAGTTCACTTCTAAGAAATTGTAAACTGCCATTGTAAAATAAATGTTTCTCTGGCTTTTTTCCACCTCTACCCTGTGTAACTTGGAATGTGACTGACCATGGCATGCATGACTTTTGTCATGCATATTTTTCTTCCCCTTTGTTTTCAATATAGATTCAGTATGATTTCAGAAAATGCAAAAAGAGTACATTTTTAGAGTATAAAAAGAGACAGTAACCCCCCCCTCCCACCCCCAAGTTGTCCTGACCTGGTATCAATGTGTGGATTGAATGCTACGTTATAAGGAAAAATCTAAGACAGCATCTTTCCAACATGCACTTGCAGTCTATGTTTTGATTAAATCACTTCTTCAACGCATGTCACTTGATTTGTATGCCTGTCAGGGATGATAATAACATTCATATCATTCTTTCCATTTTTCTTTGCCATCCTCCATCCCTTTCCTTGTCATGTAGGGCTGCGGACAGTCGGGAGCGATCTTATGATCACAGTTCCTATGGACACCATGAGCGTAGCAGCAGCAGCAACAGCAGTAGTTTTGATCGCCAGCGTCACTATGAGACTGATTATTACAGAGACTCTAGGGACCGGGCCCTCAGTGGAGCCAGCGGGAGTGCCAGTTCTGCCAGTGGCAGCATTGGAGGTGGCTCATCAGCAGCCAGTGTAGGTGTCGCAGGGTGCGTTGCAGGAAGCAGCAGTGCTGCTGGAAGCAGTGGCAGCACTGTCGGAGTGGGAAGTGGCGGCTCGACGCCGGGAGGCATTGTCTACTATGGTTCACGAAGCCGGAGCCCTAGTCGTTTTGAGACTACAGAGACTCGCTATGAGCCCCGTGCCCGTGAAGCTTTCACACTCGCCAGTGTGGTCCATCGGGATTTATACAGAGAAGAAAGAGGTAGACGAGGAGATAGGACATACCACCACAGTCGCAGTCGATCGCCACACTCCTCGCACAATCCATCACCACAGAGGCTGGCGAGTCAGGCAGCGCGGCCGGCACGCTCCCGCAGTGGCTCAGGGTCCCGCAGTCGTTCCTCCAGCTCTGACTCCGTCAGCAGCACCAGCAGTAGTGGCAGCGGCAGGTAAGTGCTGTGATGCACCTTGGTGCATCCCATTGGTAAATTTGCATGTTGTAAAATATTTGTCAGAGCTCAACAACAATTGTTTTTTTTTTGCCTGCCAATATTTTCAAAGGCAAAGGAATCATACATTTTTATTTTTTAGCAATTTATTTAGGGCCCGCGCACAGATTGTGCGAGGTCCCTCTTGGAGTTGCTCTGTTTATTTTTTATATACATTTTATAATACTACTATTATATAATTGTAATTCTAAGTATTTTTTCATTTAATTCAAACCTTTACGGACACACTGAAGCTTGAGTTGCCATTGGCTAGTGGTAGGGGTGTTGAGATTGAGGAAGTGTACTTTCTTGGAGCAGATAAAATTAAAAGGGAGTTCATATTAGCTATCTGACTGTTTGTATTATTTGATGAAAATGTAGGCATGTGCAGTAATACTGAAAATTGTGGATGCAACGCATCTTGATGCGTCGTGATTTCGAATCGTATCGGTGACATAATCGAATTGAATCATTAGACCAGTGAACACCCGTTGGCTAGTACGTTTTTATATATTTTACTCGCAGATTTTTTACATGGAATGCAAGAACAATGCAAATAAAAAAAATTCTACATAAATATAATATGAAATATAATACATTTCAAACACTATTAAAGACAAGTAAACAGTCTGTAATAAAATAAGAACAAATGATCAAACTATAAGCAATAGCACAAGCAAACAATAGAACAAAGATACACATTAAATAAACAGGTTTTTCCGCTAAATCTAACACTACTTGGACACAGATGAGGCAGATTAGGTACAGAAATTGAATAATCAAATTCTGGATAGTCTTCACTGTATAAGTTAAATAGTCAAGGTTGACTTTGGATAGTCAAGTCAACACAAGTTTTTTTGTGTTGTTGCTATTTGGTTAACATTTAAAGGGTTGGTTTACCCAAAAATGAAATCTGTCATTATTTAGACTACTCATCATGGTGTTTCAAACCCATAAGACCTTCATTCATCTTCGGAGTTGAACCACTGTAGTCCCATGGACTATTTTAACAATGTCCTTTTGCTTCCTTTCTGGCCCTTGAAAATTGCAATGATGTTGCTGCCTAAAGGATTCAAGCGAAAATACCTCTTAGATTCAATCAAAAATACCTTAATTTGTGTTCTGAAGATGAACAAAGTTCTTATACGGGTTTGGTGACACGAGGGTGATTGATTAATGACAGAAATTATTTTTTGCGTGAACCCTTTAAAAACAGACAGCAGCAGGAATATTAGGCTGCTGTCACTTTAAGACATAATGCATGGATCCAATATATTGATATACAGATCTTTCTTGACTGTTTACGTTCATTTAAGACATAATCAACTATGTTCATTGGATGTTTGCCAAGACACGCATTTTGACATAATTTTTTTTTGCATGAAATTAATTATCCGTTCAAGCACAAGAAGTGAAATTATGCTCATTCCATTGATTGTGTGCTGTCAGATGCTTGCTTCGGCTGTACAAGTTATTTCATTTCGGGTTTTTGTGCGCTTGAAAGTTTCAATTGGGAAGTCTTAAAAACATGGGACAGAGTCTTCACGCGGGATCGTAAAGCTCAGCGGGCAACAGTATTATTATCTTACGCAAGCTTATTTTTTTTGTCTAGTTACCCAGCGTGCAATTTGGTCGCATATGCGAGTGTTAAATCGCATTGTAGAGGGCAGAAATGTTACACATTTTAACTGGAAAATGATGGCGTCTGATGCAAAACAATTTTTCGTTGTCTACATTATAAATTATGCTTTAAAGACTATCACGACTATCAAGTCATTTTTGTAATTTCCACAAAACCTGATCTGTTAGCCAGCTAGATAACATCTGTTTGACAAATCAGAAAAATTTGCAACAGCAATATATATTACATCATGGAAAATGATGCGTGGGTCATCTTTATTGTTGAGCCTTGTTTCTTCTGAAGATTATGCACTAAATTCTTCAGTGAGTGTAGTGTGCTTTTACAATGTTAAAATACTTCGTTCTAAATTAATATGCCTAGACAAGAATTAATATGTTGTGGCTTCATAGCACTTTCAATCATCAACTTTGGCTCAACCAACAGCACAAGTTAGGACAATTTGCTTGGTTGATGTAGGTCTGAGAAATCTGTTTGGAAAGTGGCACAGAAATTACATTACTTAGCCTGTTGATACTTCAAGTCCCTCAAGATCTTTAAGAACTTGTTTAGCTATTTCAGTATAAATTGCATTACAAAGGCGGTTGTAGTAGGATACTTCTCAGTTGCAATTTTCTTGATCTTTAGACTCAAACCACATGCTTGCGTAATGGCATGTTATAACCTTGTTTTCAGTGGTCTTGGTGATCACCTAGGTTTCTGAAGTAGTCAGTAACCATGGATACTGATTACGAATTGAGTAGTTAGCCAGCAACAGCAAACATTCCTCTGTTGTCATTCAGCTTTCATCATTATTTATCACCCAGTCAGGCTTTTCAGTTGTTGTTTTTTTTTCTTGCTGTCTAGCTTTTATATTACATTTTCACAGGATAATTGTCGCTACAGTAGGCTACTTCTAAAATGAAACCAGTGAGGTTTTTAAATGGCTTTTCTGTCACTTGAATTGAATAATAATGTTCTATTGATCACAAAAACAACTTTTTATGAAGAGTATTAGTTATTATGAGTATTCACCCCATTCAATTCATAGCCTAATGTAACAGGGATGGCCAATGGCTGATGTGTGTCCACTGTGTAAACAACCTGCCTATTATGGTAAAAACCCACCCACTCCTTTTATTTTTATACCCATAAATCGTCTCTCCAAACGAGCAGTTCCAAATTTCCACCTACTCTTAGGTGAGCCTGTGACGATCTGCCCTGTTAGCATAGATGCCTCAGCAGTCCACCATTTCTGTTTCCTGTCTGTAGCAGCTGGAGATACAGTGTGCACCAAACCCCCCCCCCCCAAAAAAAAAAAACATTGCAAATATTCTGTAATTGGATGTACATGTATCAAACATAAGAGTCTCCAGACTCCCAGCATCTTAGTTGAATTTTATTTATGTAGGAAATGTGCTAAAGGAAGTTGCTAAAGTGTTTTATATTTGCTCAAATCATTTTATGCCAGACTGCTTCAAAAACAAAGGTCAGTTCAACACTGGATTTGCACAAAAGTTGTTTCTGATAGATTTGTAGATTATCATGATGGTACATGCTAGTCAATGAGTTGAATCAACTTAACTCTGCAACTTCATAAATTTATCCACTAACCATTCAGAAACGGACGGTTGCATTCGAAAAGTTGTAACTTGAGTCTCTCCATCAGTGTCCGACTCCTATTTGAACATGTAAGGCTGAACATTTTGGCTGCGTGACATTCTTCAGTTTTGTTGTTGACAGTAAAGGTCCTGCCCTCTTCTGGAAAGGGGGCTGGGAGCAGCAGCTCATTTGCATTTAAATGGATACACACAAAACAGGGTTTCCATTGTCTGGTAATTACCGGACATTGGCCAGGAAAAAAAACAACAAATGTCCGACAAAATCTTCTGCCAAATTGTCCGATTAAAATTGCATAATAATCTCGCCTCTCCTAATGGTGCGTTCACACCAGACGCGAATTCCACGTCAGGCGTGAGTGATTTCAATGTTAAGTCAATGCAAAGACGCGTTACGCAATAAAAAATTCCTGCGGCGCGAATGAGGCGTAGAGCGAGGCGCGGTAGACGCGAATACGCCTCATTTGCGCGTCAAGTTCGCAAGAATGCCGCGAATTGAGCATCTGGCGCGTTAAGCGTGATTGATTTAGCTAGTGCTATTTGTGCATTCACCCGTTTGACGCCAATTCGCACCGCATTAACCAATCAGGAGCCTAGCTGCTTGTTCACGTGGTGAAGTATCTGGATGCTTCAATAAATGATTTTGTAATATGACTAAATGCCTGGTGTGGTTCTAATGCAAAACAAAGCAAATATTTTTTTACTTAAAGCTTTATTTCAATATACGAGACATGTTCCTTTCATATACATATTCATAGAAATATCTTTATTTGTGTCCCGAAGATGAACGAAAGTCTTGCGGGGTTGGAACAGCATGAGGGTGAGTAATTACTGACAGAATGTGCATTTTGGGGTGAACTAACCCTTTAATTATCATATTGGATTTTCATAAAGTTCTGGAATATTTTTCCTCTCCTTAAATTTGTCACTACCGAAACAGTGTAAAAACGTAAAAATGTACGTCATAAAAGCAGCCTTGTGAATCGTTTGCATGTTATCAAGCTAGCAGGTGGGTAAAGTTCATACATTTCTTGGCCTACCCCTCTGTGTTATAGACATGCATATCCAGGAAGTAGGTCTGTTGAAATAGTGACAAATAAACATGTAGATGTGGGGCAAAGTAACTTTCTCATAAATCATTTCCAGCTATAGGAAGTAATTGGAAACCATTTTTTTTAACAACAATGACCTCATACTTGCATGTTTCAAATGTCAAGAAAGGTGTTCATTTTCAGTATTTTTAGTTGCACTGTTTACCAATGACAAGCCCAATGTTAAAGGGTCATGAAGATCTAAAAGCCTGTTCACACAGAAACACATTTTTAGTGTGTTAAACATTTTAATTTGAAATGATTTTAGACCAACACAAACAATTACGTTTTCATGTCGGCAGATTTTTCGAAGCGACAGTAAATAGAAGTTGGAATCCAGAACTGGCTCTTTTACTGTTCACTATTTGGTGTTGTTTGATAAACATCATCAGGAATGCCAAAATCTGAACCGCTGTTTGACTACCTTTCTTCTCCATGACAAGCAAGTGTCAGAAATGAAAAGTTGCATACCACAGACCTTGTGTATCACTTTATCTTTTATTTATTTTGCTTCGGTCTGTATTAACAAATCACATATGAGTTTTTGTGCCGAACATGTCTTGACTCTTGATGTCAGAAAAATGTTAAAATATTAGATGTTAAGATGTTGACTGACTTAGTTGACGTTGAATACGTTCACCCTTTAATGCTGACTGGGCTAGACTAGCTACAAGCATTGGGTCGGCCAGACATCATTGACTGATAATTCAGAAACCTTTGTGTTTAAGATCCATTTTGATTTAAAGTTGGCCTGTGGCTTTAGGACATCACTACAGACTTTCATTTGTAATGAGTGGGAAATTTAGTAGCGATTGTCACCCAGAGGCTAAACATGTTCTGCTTACTGATTTTATTTTTGGTGCAGCCAAAGCAATTAATGTAAATATTCAGTTTTTAACAAGTGTTGTTTGTTAGAAAATTTTCTAAGCATGCACCACAAAACCATTTTGTGTCATTTCTTTGTAAATTATAGGGTGGACGTATATAGAAATGAAGTGCTGTCATATATTTATTTATTTTTTTGTATTGGAAACTCCTCTTTATGATTAGTTTGTTAACAAATATTTTGAGGGTGCCTTTAACCAGTGTACTTGTATAATTCAATTTTTATGACATTCATGGCATTTGTAAAAAAAAAAAAAATTGAACTTGCTTTTCCTTTTTTATTTATTTATTTGAATCCAGAGTTTGTTCTTTTCTAAGTAAGGGCCAATGTGCATAAAATCCAAATGAAGTGTATTGCTTCCCTTTATGCTAGGCTAGGTGTATTGTATGCTTTTTGAGGAGAAAATGCTGTAGGGGAATTTTAAGAAACAACGGCTGATGTATTTTCACACTGCCCACTTGAACTCCCCCCACCCCCGTGAGATCCAGTTGGAACTGGAAATTTCTAGCCATTGCTGGCTCCCTGCCCACTCCCACAGGCCAGCCCCTGTCAGCCGCACTTCTGAGAGGAGGGAGAGTGAGAAAAGAGGGCAGTGCAAAGATGTAAACAGACAAAAGGAAAGCCATGTATATGGCTGAATCATAGTGGGGAAAGAAGTATCCACTGTGTTGTCCAAATGTCAGGTTTAGGCAGTCAAGGTAGTATTTTGAAACGTATTAAGCATAATGAAAGAAAGATGGACTTGCAAATACATTTATTTATTTATTTATTATTATTATGCTAAACTAGCCTATATACTTGAGTGGTTGGTTCTTTCTGTTCAAGCAAATGTTTTTATTTTTTAATTTATTAAACTAAATTATTGTTTGTAGTTTTAGCTTTTTTGCAGTCATTGCATAATTTTTTTTGACATTCTTTTTTGTTGCAATAGTGCCTCTCTGAGGAGGGAAAATAAACTGCATAAAAAACTGGAATTTGTAAATTCTCTTAAAGGAACCATTCTGAGCATGTTTATGTTCTCTTACAGTAGTGATTCCAGCAGTAGCTCCAGTGATCGATCTCCAGCTCGATCTGTTCAGTCAGCAGCTGTACCTGCCCCTTCTGCTCAACCCCTACCTTCACTGGACAAAGATGAACCTCGCAAAAGTTTTGGTATCAAAGTGCAGAACCTCCCTGTGCGCTCAACGGGTGAGGCTTTTATGAGTTTGTCAAATTAAGTCAAAATGAAGACATTTAAGGATTATTTTGCAACATGTTTTAGTCAGACATGGTTACTAAGCAGTACTATAAGCATTATGCTCTTCCTACCAATTTTAGATACAAGCCTGAAGGACGGTCTTTTCCATGAATTTAAGAAACATGGCAAAGTCACATCAGTTCAGATCCATGGTGCCTCTGAGGAACGATATGGATTAGTGTTTTTTCGCCAACAAGAAGACCAAGAAAAAGCTCTAAGTGCATCTAAAGGGAAGCTGTTTTTTGGCATGCAAATTGATGTCACTGCTTGGCATGGCCCAGGTTGGTTTCTTGCATTTCGAGCACAATTCTTTGTTGTTATTAAAAGTTTTAATAGTAGCATTGGGCCTAACATTGTTCTCTAATCTGTCACTGAATAGAAACCGAGAGTGAGAACGAGTTCCGGCCTTTGGATGAACGTATAGATGAGTTTCACCCCAAGGCTACAAGGACATTATTCATAGGAAATCTAGAGAAAACCACAACCTATCATGACCTGCTGAATTTATTTCAGCGTTTTGGAGAGATTGTTGTAAGTACAATTTTGTAAATGTGTTTTAAAAATTGTGCTAGTTTTTAAAACAAAAAATCTATTTTTTTCCTGTATTGTCATCACTGCTTATGTATGTACTGTTTTTTTTTTTAAAACAGGATATCGATATAAAAAAGGTAAATGGTTCCCCACAATATGCCTTTCTCCAGTATTGTGACATAGCAAGTGTCTGCAAAGCAATTAAGAAAATGGATGGTGAATACCTTGGAAACAACAGGTTAAAGGTGAGGATGGGATCAGATTACTCAAGTGATTCAAAATGTGTTTGTCTAAAGTTAATTTTTTTTTAGCTATGTAGCAGTTACAGACAATCTTCATTCAGTGGAATATTTTTATAGAAGAAACAGGAGTATACATATTGGTTGACAAAATGGGTTTTCTTTCCTGCAGCTTGGTTTTGGCAAGAGTATGCCTACTACATGTGTATGGTTGGATGGCTTGTCCTCCAGTATTACCGAACAGTATCTAACAAGGCACTTTTGTCGTTACGGACATGTTGTAAAGGTATTCATCCTGTGCATGATTTAAAGTTTTTTTTTTTTTTTTTTTTTTTAATTAAACTCATGTTCTGTACTCAATTTCAATAGAATAAATGCATTAAAATTTGATGTTTATTTGATATAGGTATATTACCTTTTTTTTAGGTTGTGTTTGACCGACTGAAAGGAATGGCTCTTATCTTATATAATAATATAGAGTATGCGCAGGCCGCTGTCAAGGAAACAAAGGGTTGGAAAATTGGAGGAAATAAAATAAAGGTCTGTTATGTAATATAAATTTTACAACTGCACTTCAAAGTGACTTGAAAAACTCACCATTTGTTTGTCTAGCATTGATAATTAAATTTGGTTGTAGGTTGACTTTGCCAACCAGGAAAGCCAGATGGCTTTCTACCGTTCAATGCAGGCATCTGGACAAGACATAAGAGATTTCTATGAAATCATATCTGAACGAAGGTGAGATGTTGTGTGTTAACACCTCTTTCATTGTGTAGAATCATGGTGCCTTTATATCCTTTTATATTTAATCATTTATTTATTTATTTTTTTTGGCAGAGATGAGCGCCGGCCGCCATATCATGAGTTCACAGCTGAGCGGGCGTACTATGAGAATGTGCGTACCCCAGGTTCCTACACAGAGGATCCACGTCGAAAATATCCTGCCAGAAGTCGAGAGTTTTATTCAGAATGGGATCCTTACCAGGGAGATTACTATGATCCGCGATACTATGATGACCCCCGTGAATACAGGGATTATAGAGACCCATATGAGCAGGATATTCGAAAGTACAGCTACTTACAAAGAGAACGTGAGAGGGAAAGAGAGAGGTTTGAAACGGATCATGAACGTGACCATGGTCGACGGACAATTGAACACAATCAAAGCCCATCCCATCCACGTCGTCCCACTAGCCCTGCTGCCTCCCCATCCCTTTCCGAACGTCCTCCCAGTGACTCTGAACATCATGTTTACAGCCGCTCATCTGAGCGAAGTGGCAGCTGCAGCTCACTTTCTCCACCACGATTTGAAAAGCTAGATAAAATTCGTTTGGAGAGGCACAATAGGAGTGATAAATCAGAGAAAGACAAATCAGTCTTTGAGGCAGATCGTGGAAATGGAGGAGAAAAAGAAAGACGTGCTGGACGCAAGGAAAAAGGAGACAAGGACAGGACTGAGAAGCAGAAGTTGAGGAAATCAAAACTTGCATCCCCCACTGTTCCATCATCAGAGACGGAGCTTGAACTTGACAGGGACACTAGCCCAGAAGCTAGCTTAAGTTTGCGAGGTAAAGCCAGTAAATCATTCGTCAAAGACTACTCTGGAAAAGGAAAACTTGATCTGCCACCTTGTGTTGTACAGCTGACAAGAGTAAAGGAGAAGGAAGGGAAATTAATAGATGGTATCCTCAGTGAGAAACAAAAAACAAAGGTTGGGAGTGATCATGTTCGGTCTCCAACCACCCCTCCCTCAGTTGATCACAAGAGTATGCCTTTCCGCATAGACACTCAGGCTAGAGATTTTTTTAAACACGGAAAACATCTCAAGGAGAAGGGCTTGGCTAGTCAAGTTGAGGTTGTGGATAAAGAGGGCAAAGTGAAAAACAAAAAATACTTCAAAACTGATCTTCAATTTGACACCAGCTCATCTGTGGATGCTGACCGCTTGGCTGCACGAAAGAGGCGCTTTGAAGAAACATCTGGAAAGGCTGATAATTTGAGGAGGATAAGTCAGGAGGAGGATGAAGGGAAGTTAAGGAGATTTATTGATGTACCTTTGCTAAAAGACATTGATTATGATAAAAAGTTGCTACGAAAAGAAGCACACAAGAGAGAACAGAAAATTAAGCCAGAGAGGATGGTTACTGTTAGTACTCTAAATGAAGAGCTAGACACTGTAATGTCAGTTGGCCTCAGTCTAGACCTTCAGGCCCGACTTGGGGAACCAATTGAGGAGGCAATAGATTCCCTAGATAGTCTTGATCAAAAGATAGGTTCCTTTGGAGCTAATAGTCAACCAAGTTTCAGTATTGCAGTCTCTGATGATGGAAGTGTAGATATGGAATTTTCTAGAGACCAAGAACAGCAGCACTTAACTAGCTACAACGTACTCTCCTCAAGCCTGGAAAGAGATTCTGAAAGTAAGGAAAGTTTGGTCTCGGACATTGATCATTCGCAGAGTTGCAGAAAACAAATGGAGCAGAACCGTCGTCTACAGCAACAATTGCTGGAGTGTGATAAATCTGATAAAACTGAAAGCACACCCAGCACTGATGCAGAAGACTTTGAGCATCGAAGTCTTGTACATGAGTTAGGAAAACAACCGCAAGATGTAACTGCCAATTCACCACCCACCAAGCGAAAGAAGTTAGGAGCATTTGAATTTGATTTCGGCTCTAAAAGAGAGCGAGATTATCAGAGGTTTAGGCGGATAAATGATGAACCTGAAAGGAGACTTGCTTCACTTCCAGGGACACCCTGTTCTGAGGAGGAGAGAAATGCATCACAATTGCTGGACAAACAGCCAGATTCACCATTGGCAATGGACAAAAATTGCTTGCATTTTGATGTATCAAAATACAATATTGGCAAAACAGTGCACCAAGGGCTTTTGCCACATGCAGAGATTTTGAAAGTGAAAGCATCAGTGACGGAAGAGGAGTTCTGTTGGGAGAGCAATATTAGGCAGACCACACTGAGAGGAGAAATGAGCTTCCCTACCAGTTTTGTTAAACGAGAAAGTATCCGGAAACGCCCTGAATGTGAATTGGAGCCTGGGGAGGTTCAGTCAGACTCTGATGAAGATAGTGACAGTAGGCACCTTTCACTAAAGCTAAACTCTTTCAAAAGAGAGCATGAGGAGAAGCTTTCAGATGTAAAGTCTTCTGAGTCTCTTGAAAAGAATAAGTTCTATGAATTTGCATTGGATAAAACCATAACGCCAGACACCAAAGCTCTACTCGAGCGTGCTAAGTCACTGTCTTCATCTAGGGAAGAAAACTGGTCTTTCCTTGGCCATGACTCAAAATTCAAAAGCTTTCGAAATAGCACTGACAAGGAGAAGTCTGAACCGACTCCAAGGCCTATTCCTTCTTGGTACATGAAAAAAAAGAAAATTCGCTCTGATTCTGATGGAAAGTTAGCTGCTAAAAAGGAAGATGCCAAGCCTGATGAACAAGAACGACAAGAGCTCTTTGCTTCACGCTTTCTTCATAGCTCTATATTTGAACAGGACTCAAGACGACTTCAACACCTTGAGCAGAAAAATAGCGACCCTGAAGTTAGAGTTTGGAGAGAAAGTATTACAAATGATTCCAAAGGGGAGCAAGCTGGGGCAGGAGGAACAGACCTCTCTCAAGAACCAAAAGTACTTTTTCATAGCCGCTTCTTAGAACTTCAACAAAGAGATAAGAACCAACAGCTGCCCATTTCAGAAAGACTTAGTGTAAATGATCAGATGGAGGAGAAGACACTGGATGAAGAGTTTGGGCCATCCCCCAATTTATCAGAAATTTCCCAAGAGTTGTCAGTAAGTCATATCCCAGCTATAACATCACCAATGTCTCTCTCTAAAGTTTCAGAGACTTCTGTGCTGCATGATAAGCCAGTTTTGCCCTCTACATTAATAAACCTAGATGGTCAAGCAGTTGTGAATGAGCGGCCTGAAGATGCTCCAAAAGATTATTCTCCATTAATTAACCTAAAGGAGGAGAACACAGCTGTTGCAGTGAGTACTACACCCCCTGAGCCCATGATAAAGGAAGATGTGTCTGTCAAAGAACCTAATGAAAAGCTGGGTGAGTCTAAAAGAACTGTAAGCCCAATTGTTGAACAGGATATCAATGTCAAACCTCCTACTCCTGGTGCATCTTTAAGTAATGTTGAGCCAGAATGTGATCCTTTTCAGGCATCTTCTCCATCGTTTCCAAAGCCCAGTCAAGCTCAAGAGATTGCTCAGCTTTCAGAAATAAAAATCGAACCTGCTAATACTTATCTTCACAAGGTTGCATCCCCACTAGATGTGGAGCTGCCAGACACAAAACCTGAGATTGAACTGGTACAGACACCACGTAAACAACCTAAAAGTAAAAAAGTAAAAGCTGCCTTACCAGCATCAACATTGATCCCTCAAGTTGCTAGTGAGAAACCAGCTACACGAAAGAGTGAACGCATCGATAGAGAAAAGCTAAAAAGATCTTCATCCCCCAGAGGAGACTCCACAAAACTGATTGCTGACTCCAGAAACTCTACGAAATCTCCTGTTCATGCTACAGATTCAGAGCAGGGCCATGAATCAAACACAAACCATGCCAGAACACGACAGCGACGGAATGTACGATCTGTCTATGCAACACCCCTTGAGGATGAAGCTCCACAATCAGGAAAAGAGATTACAGAACCTCCCCGTGTCACCCGTAAGCGATGTAGTGATAAGGAGGCTGGAACACAGCATATGGTAACCACACTTGGTAGAAGAGGTCGTCCACCCAAGACTCGTAGAAGAGGTGATGAAATGTCTCCAGTTAAGGGAGATCATACCAAAAATTCTGAGAGTGAAGACTCTGAAAATAAAGAGTCAGCATGTGGTGGAGAAATATCTAAAGCATCAGAGGCATGGCGCTCTCCACGATCTCAAAAAGGGCAGACTTCGCCAATAAGAGCAGGACAAAGCAGAAAAACATTGAAATTGGACAAAGTGCCAGGTAGCCCAGAATCCATTCAGTCAGACAAAGGAGGAGTTGATGCGTCACCTGCTCTCGATCACCTAGCTGAATCCAAAGATGAAACTACAGTGCAAATTGGACAATTGTCACAAGATACCAAACAACATAACATATCTAAAAGAGAAAATGAATTTGCACATTCTGGTAAGGAAAAAACAACAGATGCCGACATAGAAATCACTCCTGTAGAAAAAACACAGCCATTAGAGAAGAAAATCAGGGCATCAAGGCCAACAAGAAACACCAAAACAATGCCTGAAGATAAGCCTGTCAACATTATTAATCTCACTGTGGATGGAGCTAAGAATGCCCTTCATTCAGGTGAGGACAATGCTGTAAGTTTAGAAGGGTCTTTGAAAACCAAAGCCCCACCGTTAGTAAAAGAAGAGTCAAACATCCCAGTTTACCACAAAGAGGAAGTTGTGCACAGCACTGATGAAAAGGACGAGTCTCTTTCAGAAACGGAGCCTCCCACTGATCCCGTGGCTGCCTTGCTTGCCCGTCAAATGGAACTGGAAAGAGCAGTGGAGAATATTTCAAAACTTACAGATGAACAGCTTCCAGCACCTTACAAAGAACCTTGTACTGTACCACCAACTCAAACACCGCCTGTTATAGTACAAACAGCAGATGAAACAGAGGTAGAAAAGCCTGCCAATCCAGCAAGTGAAACTGAACTGGCAGCTGCAATTGATTCCATTACTGCCGAGGATATATCTGGTGATGCAGATGGATTTTCTGCTCCAACAACATACACCGCCCTCCTTCCCACACCAGAGACACTTGCTCTGCCTGTATCAGGTGAGGTTACTGAACCTGAGACAAACTCGACTGTAAAGACCATTGTACAATCTGATCAAGATAGTGTTAAAGTTCCAGATTCAAAATCTCATCGAACTTGTAAAACAGACACTTCATTCACATTATCTCCATTAGCAGAGGCAGCCAAAAAAGGAGGAAGAGCACGGCCAAAAACTCCAAAGAAATCCAGAGGTCGGAAGGTTTATATGAACAGAAAATTAGACATGGCTGAGGATGCAGTGCCTGAACCTGAATCTACTACAGTCAAACTTCCAGAGTCTATCCCAGAAGAGATTAAAACTGCTAACCCTAAGGCAGCGACATCAGCAGCTGCAGCAGCTGTAGTCACTGTTGCTGCTGCATGCAAACATGAAGCTACATCTACAGTGATATTGGACACACCAAAAGAGGCAGAACAGCCTGCTGTCGACCAGCCTGAACCTCAGGAATCTGCCTTCCACTCTGGAAATAACAGTCCTTCTTATTCAAGGACTCAGCCACCATCTCCTGAGCCAGTAGCATCTACCCTTACTTCACCAACAGCCTGCCTGAATTCACCTACATCCTCTAAGATTCCTCTCTCACCCCCTGAGTGGAAAACCAGGACAGAGGAGAAAGGAATTATCCCTAGACCTCAAGTTAATGTGTCTTTGTCTACACCAGGAGTTGGGGTACTTCCAGCAAATCCTCCCATGCCTCCTGACACAAAGGCCTCAGATATTGACCCAAGCTCCAGCACATTGCGAAAGATTCTAATGGAACCGAAGTATGTATCTGCTTCAAATAGCAATGCAGTCCCAGGTATGCAGTTCACAACTGCCTTAGCAGATACACGGATGTCTAATAATGAAAATTCAGTTGAGGCTGTGCTGCCTTTAAAGACCTCTCTACCTGAAGATAGACCTAGCCCTATAACTCAGCTTGTACCTTGTACAGCACCACCAAAACCACCTCTTCTGCAACATTGTGGTACTCCGCAGATCTTAAAGGAGAAACTGGCTATAACTTCCACCGCTACTTCAGTCATTAGTCGGATCCCTATGCCCTTTGATTTCGAGGACACTCCTCGGATCTCTTTAAGCAACCGTAGCTCTGGAATGTCCATACCCAAGCAGAAGTATTGTACAGGTTTGAATGAAAATAGCAAGTACCATGCACTTAACCCCTCTGAGGATGGCGGAAGTGTTGGGCGCCCTGTTGTTGAAAGCACACATTGTAACACAGGGTCAAGTACTGGTTTGAGGGTCAATACATCGGAGGGTGTGGTAGTGTTGAGTTATTCTGGACAAAAGACAGAGGGACCACAGCGGATCATTGCTAAAATAAGTCAAATCCCACCAGCCAGTGCAGTTGATATTGAGTTTCAGCAGTCTGTAACAAAATCACAAATAAAACAAGAACCACCATCTCACCCATCTACACCAAAAGGATCACAGACACCTACGGGTTATGGACATGCAGGGGTAGTATTAGCTGGCCAAACCTTTAATGCTCAGCCTGTTATTTCCTCGATTAATCAGGAATGTCCTAGCTCTGAAAAATCTGAACCATCCTACCACACTGGTCAACATGGAGGTTCTGTGAAAACCTTCCAACAGTCCACAAGCCATCCTCAACTTCTGAGGTATAGCCAGTCAATTGCACAGCAGCAGCATTTTAAGAAAAATGGAGTAACTGAAACCATTTCAATGAAAACTGATATAAAACCATCACAAAACTTCACTGTTAAACCAGTTTTAAGCCCACACCATCCATCTTTAGTAGGCAATCACATTTTAAGTTCAAGTGCTCCACATGAAAGAGTGGTCTCACAACCCAAGCAAGATTCACATTCTCCAAGGTCGTCAGGCCATTCCACGTCATCCTTTCCAAAAATTTGCCCTCCTAGCAGCTCAGTTGTTTTGGGTCCAGCTGGCCCTTTATCTCAGTATGTGTCAAATATACACCATGCTGAGCAATCCGTGATAATGCCCCCTCATAGCGTCACCCAGTCTATGCCCATTGGTCATTTATCCCAAGGAGATGTCAGAGCCAGTACGGGATCGTTATCTGGAATAGGTTATGGAATCCGTTCAGAAAACCTCTTATCGCCTCGATCTGCACCTCCACAACGTTCCACGACTCCTCAACCTGCAGTGATCAGAGATGTTGTGCTAAAGTCACATGCAAGTGTATCTGGTGGTGGCCAGGTTGAGACAAGCAATGATGATTTGCTGAATCTCCCACAAGGACTTCGTAGAGCTTCTGCACCACAGTTACAACAGGAAAGCATAGTAATGCAGCCTGAATTCAAAGGTCTGCATCACAGGGCATTGCGTCTAGATCAGTATGCCAGAGATGTGCGTTTGCTTGTGCACCAGCATTTAACTGACCATCCAGGTGTAGAAAATCGCCAAACTCGAACACCAGAGGCAATGCAGTCATCTTCACACATATCATCTACTTCTAAAGCTTCTCCTATGGTAAAGAATGCTCCACCAAAAGCAATGGAGCTGAAGATGACACCCTCCCCTCACTCAGACAGCAGGATAATAGGGCACACCCCTGGCTCTGTTATGGTATCTTCCCAAGGAGTTCAATTGATTCATACTGGAAATCCAAACTCCATGTCTGAATACTACAGAGAAATGCGTGGCTTCCATTCTCAGTATCCAAGTCATTCAGTAATTGGAATTAATTTGGCTAATCGTGGAATTGCTGCATCTCAGGTGAGAGTTTGTGTTGTGCTCTACAATTATAATGCATGCAATACAGTTATGAGTTATGTTAGCCACAATATATATATATATATATATATATATATTGTATATAAATAAATAAATCTTGTCTTGATTTAAGATGTGCATTCTTCACTAGGTCTCACAAGTTGATCAATGTCAAAGGCAGAAGGTTCCTTCTGTCTCCTCCATTGAGTCTGTGGGAAGTTTTGGTGAATCAAAACTTGACGGTCCTCACATTCGACACCCAAGCTCCGTGGATTTGTCTCACATATCACGAGTTCAGAGTGAGACTGGCTCTCCCTCTTACACTTCTCCAGTGAATATAACACCCAAATTGGAGATGCCTATCACTGTGCAGAAGGGACCTCAAGGACCTATTTCTAACCAGTTGCCACGCCCATCCTCAGCCTCTTCTCAGATACGATCAGAATTTAAACTTGACCACACAGGACTTCGGTCCGTTGATATGGTGCAATTGTTAACGGTTTGTATACTTATTTTACTATTATTTCTATCGATTTTTAATTCCTTCAGAAATACAATGGATATAATATATTTTGTTGTCATTATGGTTGTAACTCTTTTTGTCTTTGAACAGAAATACCCAATTATTTGGCAAGGTCACCTGGCACTTAAGAATGACACTGCAGCAGTGCAGCTACACTTTGTGTCTGGTAACAATGTTCTGGCTCACCGTTCACTGCCACCACCAGAAGGAGGTGCCTTTCTTCGCATTGCCCAGAGAATGCGTTTAGAGGTCTCACAACTTGAGGGAGTTGCAAGACGTATGACTGTAAGTATCCTGTCTTATTTTATACCTTCTGTGTTATACCTTCTAGTTTTCTAATGTTGTTTTGGAGTCTCCTACAACAGGTTTACAGGTTTCAATTTCTCATAATACATATTTGCACATCACCACATTTTCAATGATTCTCAAATGACTCCTCAGATGAATCGATCTCTCGAAATCCCTTCTTTACACGAGGTACTCTTCTCTGATTGGCCAGACACCTCAGTCTGTTTTGAATGGTCTACTGCGTGCAGTGTGTGTCGAAATCAAAATCGCCCATTGCCATAACATCAGCTCTGTTGTCCTGAGGCTTCCTACATCATAAACTAAGCACAGTAATGAACAATGACGTTGATCAATCCTAGCGCGAGTCCTAGTCCTTGATAGTAAGAATGTAAGTTGACCAGTTAGCAGGAGACCTACACAATATAAAACTCAAAACTAAGTATTTTGAACACCATCTTTCTAGAGCAAGCGGTTTGCAAATCCTACACTGAACTCAGAGATTTGAGAAGTCGTTGCAAGTAAAATAAAGGGAACACAGCAAAAGTTTAGGATTATACTGCTGTGGTATCATGGTAATGATGAATTTTAACCACTGATTCTTCACATGCTCGTCCTTGAGCAATGTGTCACAGTGTCTTCTCAACATGATGCTGTCCAGTATCCACAGGAATCAGCTGCCGGTTTGAGGGGATTCAAGTTTTCCCTGGTGTTTTGGTGGGTAATAATAAGTGGACGGGCAACATGCTTATGTTTCATCTCGACGTCACAACGAAAAGGCTATGACTCGTTTGAAAAACGATTCATTTCATTGACTCAGAGTCAACTCTTACTTTGGAAAGGCACTAACTTAATATATGGTTCACTTTCAGATTTAAAACTTTGCAGGATGTTTTCATTCTTTTAGAGCTATTTTGCACACTACATGAAAGATCATTTTCAAAAATCCATTATAGGGGCACTTTAAATCAAATTTTAAATATATCTATTACATCGAAGCGAAAACAAAAGCTTCTGAAATGTCAGCATATTAGGAATTTAAAGGAAAACCTTTTTTTCTAGGCTGAAAATGAATACTGCCTTCTGTTGGCATTGCCTTGTGGATTGGACCAAGAGGATGTCCACAACCAGACCCATGCTCTTAAAACTGGTTTTATCACTTACCTGCAAGCAAAACAAGCTGCTGGAATTATCAATGTCCCGAACCCAGGCTCGAATCAGGTTAGTCCTCTTAAGAATAAAGATTATAATCGTGCGCAGAGTTTTTCCTGAAAGAGAATAGTTTAGCAAGATGCTCATGTATAACCACACTTAAAAGATTAGATGCTTTCAGATGTGAAAATAAATAATTTAGCCATCTGCTGACTTAAATGGGACATTCCACTTACAAATAATTTTCTTTTGTCTTCCTTGTAGCCAGCCTATGTTGTCCAGATTTTCCCTCCTTGTGAGTTTTCTGAGAGTCACTTGTCTCATATGGCTCCGGACCTTCTCAATAGCATCTCCAGCATCTCTCCCCATCTTATGATTGTCATAGCTTCTGTATGAGAGGGAGATCCCAGCTTCCCACATCAACATGCCAACACCAGCCTTTGAGATTTGCCAGGTGTCCTTTTTTTTTTACTTTGGAAAGCACCTCAATGTCCTTTTTGGCCATGTACTCACTCTCTTTTTGTTTTTTTTTTCACCAGCCTTTTAATCCATTGACTCATTGCCACTTTCGTTTAACTGTGTATCACCTTAAAGTACACAGGGATAAATGGAGCTATCCACAACGATCAATTCTCTGATCATTTTTCCCCCTTTTTTCATTTGGATATTTGTATCTATGGTTTTTAAAACACTGAAGATATTTGGGATTATTAAGAATTTTTTTTATTGATTTTTTTTCCCTGAAGAATAATCAGACCAATCATTGCACTATGTTATGAAAATCAAAAAAAAAAAAGAAAAAAAAATGAAAAAAAAAGTTTGTACAAATTTGGTTATTGAAATTGTAATTTTACTTTATTACTTCGACATGCTTCATTCACCAGCCATTTGTGGTAGAGAAAAATGTTATCAAGTCAAAGTTGTTAAATTGAATTGCTTTGACACATTTTATAAAAAAATAAAAGAAAATAAAAAATAATAATGTAATATAAAGCAGTTACTGTTCAATCACAAGTAAAAAGGTTACTTCCATATTATTTGTAGAAATTGCTCTCAATATAGCCCTTGTTCTTTCCCAAAGGGAAAATGTTGGAGCATTGTAAGTTGTACAGTTTACACTTGATGCCTCAATTGGGGATTGTATGTATACTTTTTTTCGCTTTCCTAATACTTGCAAAGTGAATCAGGTAAAGGCCTGGTTGTAAATATGATGTATATTTAAAGACTTTCAAAGCAGTCATTAGACACTGCATATGACAAGCATAACCAGATTGACAACCTATTGCCATCAACCGTGAAAGTGAACTGTCAGTTACCACTTGAGTATCATTTCATATTTTTGTTTTGTTGATGTTTTTGAAATCAATCCTGTGCCATAATTTTTAATGGAGAAAGCTAAATGAATTGAGATTTATCTAGTTTTATTTTGATACTTGACTTTGTATTTGTCGCTTGATCTTTAAGGCCTGCTTTTACATTGCCTTGTTTTATGTTTTTTGTCCCCTACCTCTATTTCTGTCTTTTTTATTGTCATGTTGGTAACAATTGGGGGATCCTAAATGATGATATTGTCCGTAGGACCTCTTAAGTGTTAAAATCTGTTTTCCACTGTTTCTTTCTTTTTTTTCTTTCTTTTTTTACATACCTCTGAATGTCCAATAAGAACAGTGCAATGCAAGTGGTAAATATACTTTGTAAAGCGAGAGAGAGAAAAAAAAGATGAAAATATGTACAAATATGTCAGGAGACATGATAGAGAGTGGGGTTTTTTTGGTCTCCTTTCTTCATTGCTGTTTCCTTGAGCCAAGCTGTAAATAGTCATTTTCATTTTGTGTTGCTTTTGTTTTCTTCTTTGTCTTTGTTTTTTTGTTTAATGTCAGGGTCACTTTTGTTTTGTGAGACAAAACAAAACTGTAAAGAAAACCGATGCAGAAAGTAAACCATGAGTCTTAGTTTTGCAGTTTCATTGGGTTACTACAAATTTGCTCGTGGCTATTTTGAAGGCACTTATGTTTTTTGATATACGACTTTAAAATATCAAAATACCAAAAGAAAGAAAACAAAAACAGCTGATCTTAAAATTTTGTCTGATTTATTTTATTTCATCATTTTGAGTGTAATTTGCTGTTCCTCTATGAGGACATTTAAAGATGTAAAATAAATTTTGTTTAACACATCTGCAGATCATTAAATGGTCATTCACTCTGTCTTGTTGGTGTTTGCTTCCCTCTGGTCTCCATTCACTATCAATTTTACACTAATACTTCCCTATCATGTGCATTGGTATTGGTCAGCTTTTTAATCATTTAAATTTTGCATTATACAATATGGCAGCCTTTGAAATTGAAAATGAATCAATTCAAGCAGAACATTTAGTTGGAGATCAATGGCCTACAGTGTTAGTGTCACTTATAGCCACTTGATGGCAGTGTTGCGATACCGAAACCATGTTCAGTATTTTCATCTAATGGTTTATGATTGGTTTTGGCTACAGTGAACTGAAGTATTTTATGTGGCTATACAGTAAACCTGAAAAAGACGGAAAGATGAGAGGTTTATTCCTCAGGCACAGCACATCTGATGATGATGAACCTAAGTTAAATCTCAAAAATAAAACAATGTTTTGAAGAACAAATGACCTGTTGCCATTATAAATACAACACTATTCCATCGGAACGTATTTTTTCCTTATTTATATATATAAAAAATATATTTTTTGAAATGCTCTTCATAGTATACACAATAGAAGTTGTGTACAGTTTGGTACATCCTTTAAAATATCTTTTGTGCTCTGTTTAGAAAGAAATGTATGCAGGTTTGGATCGACATGAGGATGAGTTGATTCAAATATTTTAAGGTGTCTTTGTAGTGTAATTATATGTTTAAGTACTGAGTAATATTAATTAACATGTACTACTAGGGTTAGGGTTGGATTAGGGATTGGTTGAGGGTTAGTTGCATGTAATTATGCATAATTTACTGTTATGTAACAAGGACACTGTAAAATAGTGTTACCCTTTTTCATTTTTGGGTGAACTATGTCTTTAAAGGGATAGTTCACTTTGAAATTAACTTTTGATAAGTTTTAGCTTACCTCAAGGGCATCCAAGATGTAGGTGTCTTTGTTTCCACAGCATTTTCAATTTTGACATTTTTTGGTCAAACAATTGTTTATATCGTGTATATCGAAATCGTCTTCCATTGCGATTTCCCGTATAACGTTATATCTAAATATGTTTAGTGAAAGGTAAAACTTCCGAAATCTCAGTGTATACAATGCGTTCAGTGTAGACGCGCGAGAGATCACTTCCGGTGTAAAGTCTGGAGACGCCAACGGTTCAGTTCGGTTCAGTTGGACTTCTGATTCAGATCAGTTCGACGGCTGATATCAAGAGGTAAATACGATATAAATACTGTTCATTTTCTCACACAAACCGCTCGTTTCATGTCTCAGGCCATCAATGTGTACTTACATGTACGAATCATTAAATCATGTTTAATTTTGACTTCTCTGTGCATGCTCTTTGAGGTGAACCGATTGAGGACCCCTTTCACCTCCGGTGTATGACTGACGGACAACAACGGTTTGACGAAAAAATGACAAAATTGAAAATGCTGTGGAAACAAAGACATCTACATCTTGTATGCCCTTGAGGTAAGCTAAAACATATCAAAATTAATTTCAAAGTGAACTATCCCTTTGAGAACATTACGTGTAATTTTGATGTTTTGCTTCTTTCCAAAAAGTCTTTTATTTGCCTGTGTTTTTTTTTGTGAATTTGGTGAGTTGGAAGAGCAAACTCTTTCTCTAATAATCCAAATGTATCCCTTTCCGACCACAACGCTTATTGAAAATATTATCTTGCTCCAAAGCTGTTGCTTTTAAGTCAGGTTTAATCATAGAATATATACATATTTTGAACTTGCATTTTAATTGAACGAAAGAACACATTCTTAGAGACTGCGACAAAATCTGCAAACTTTGTTCTATAAATCTGAAAGCCAAAGGGCAAGTTGCAAAGCCCTCAAAGACAAATCGCTCTCCTCATCTTTCTTTTCATCCCAGTAGGAAGTGGGGTGTGTTCATGGAAAAAAAAGGAGGTGAAGAATATAAGATTTACAATGCCATGACAAACCAAGACCAGGAATGTTAATTGACACCCACTCCCGGCAAAGCGCAGTGATGCATTTGCAGGAAGTATGAAGATCTGGAGGGCCCAAAATAATGAAAGGAAAGTCGAGGTATAGCATCTATATGACTCCTCTACAGTTATAAACCAGCCCGACGGCAAAGGTAGCAGCAGGAAGTTTGGTATGTACTAAAAACCACAGTTGGAGGACATTGCAACAAGAACAGGCATGCAAATATCTAATTCATTCAAATTGCTGGGAGGGTTTCTGACTGCTTTATTGAGCCCATATGTCGGTGGCCAAGTGCATGTGATATGATACTTAGATGGTATTTTTATAAACACATCAGGCCGCTTTAGAAAGATCTGTTTTGCATTTCTCCTAAAGCCCTTACTTATGGAAATTAGAGCACACAAATATGATGCGTATTTGCTCATGACCACCACAGTTATGAAGTTATACATGTTTTAATTGTTTTGTATTTGGTTATTGTGTATATTATGTGTGTACGCAGGTGCAGGAATGAAGGGCAAAAGTGTCTCTTTAAGGCACGTGTGTGTACTGTCCTTCATCCTTCTAGCTCTCTGTAATTCTATGGGCATGAACCACACTGACTGGGCTCCAAAAGACCAAATTAGAAAGAGGAGGAAAATGTTAAGAATGCTGAAAATACTGGGGTTGGCTTTTCTTTTTCTGATAAGTGTCCACTTTCCAACAGTCATTTGGGCACGCTAAACATCCTTGCAATTCAAATTATCTCTCAAGCTGCTGAGCTGATACATTCCTTATCACAAATAGACATGTGCAGCGTGTTGACTCATTTAGTTTCCTTCAACCTAAAACTTCGAATCCTTGGTTTATTAACTCCACATATCAAACAAGATAACAGGGTGGGAGTTGATTGTGGAGGAATGTAACTGTCAATGTGCTCAAATGGTAGGACTGAAACATGGAGACATTCTGAGAAATGTTGGAACTGAATGACTAGCCTCAGTTATAGTGAGTGGTTACTGAAACTAAGAATGTAGAAGGTCATAAAAAAATGGATTTAAAAGCAGTCAAAAATTTTCGTTTTTTCAAGCGGTAAGCTTGTAATAATGTTTTTAACTCCAGTAAGTACTGGTGGATTTCCACTTATAGGGAGATCCTGTTTATAAGTAGGCCTAGGCTTGCAAAAAAGAAAATAGGCCTTGCAGCTTCATAATCTACAGTCAGTCAGTCACCCTGTGAAGGTTTATTTAACCACTGTACACACTTGTAGATAATTTTAGCATTTTTCACGTCTTGATTTGGATGTCAAGTGAGTTTGTGTGTGGTGGAGAGTCATAAAGTTATGGAGTGTATATTTCTAGTGATTTTGTTTTAGCTGTACTCCCTTTAGTGACAGTCCGAGATACACAAATCACAGATAGACCAATACGGCACACACATAAATAGACTGATAGTCATGTAGGCCTATCATACAGAAAACAATAGCTCCTTTCATAGTCATTTTTGTTAGTTATGGTGGTCTCGACCTCTGAAAGGCTATCACATACAGTATCATTTGAAATCATCTTTCACAGACATGAAAATCTGCTGAAGACACTTTTGGACGATTAAACTGCTCTGTATAGTATTCCTCTCGTAATGTCACTCTGCTTTGATAACATAGCAGAGCAGACATTTGATAACATAAATACAGGCTGCAGTGCATTTAGATAATCGCTTCACTTCAATAACATACTGTATTTATCAGATATGAACCTCTTGGATGATGGCAAATTCAAACCAGACCTCTTGGGGTTGTTTTTTTTTTTTTTTTTTTGGTTGGGGGCGCTGAAGCACCGTGTCAAGCTTCAACAGTTTACTTTGAATAGCTGAATCAAAACAAAGCAACAAAAAGGTTTGAATATGAGAGCATTCTGACCTTTCAGTTTGGGCTGAGTGAAATTAAGATGTTTGAATGGGCAATGGCATTTTTATCTCTGAATTAGTCATAGGAAAAAGGAGACCTCACTGTTGATCACACGAAAATACTGTGACAGATGACATATGACCAGAAGCCACACTGTTGTGTCTAACTTGCTGGCAGAATAGTCTGAAGAAAACATTAGGATTTGATGCAGCTCTTTTGACTGAACACAATGGCCAGGATGTGTTCAGTGCTGGATCGGGTGGCACTGGGGTCAGCTTGCTCTTTGCATAGAAAAAGACTGGAAAAGGTCAATGCTATTGGGATAGGATTCACCTGGTGACTCAAGCCATGTAAATGCATTACCTCCCCCTGTGACATCATCTCCTCTGCTCTGAGGCTGAAATATAATCTCAGACTCAGACGCAAGTAAAGATGGGCCTTGTGCATAATTATATCTCACTGCAAAAATGTTTGAGTTTGAGCAAAACTCAGATCAAGGTGGTATAGTGCGGACTGGAATCTGGATGGTTTTGGTATTCTGGTTTCAATACAATTTAAGCTCAGTTTGTGGCATAATTTTGATTGCCACAAATAATTTCAACTCATTCATCATTTTCTTCGAAATAATAAAATGAACATTTTAACAACCCTTGAGTTGTAAGTGTACTAGGATTTTAAGAAAAGGAGGGATGAGTCCATTCATTTTGTGTTATCGATTAGCTTAACTTGTATTGAACCTGTAATATTCTTTAAGCACAATTATACAATGCTCTGTGTGCATGTGGAGTTTGTGTTTAGTTTAGAGAATGCATGGATTTGACAATCCCAGAACTCCCACAATGCCTGGGTTTTGGGTGAGGTTGGTATATCTGTTGCCCTGTGAAATTAATCCATTAAAGTCAATGGATTACACCAAGTTTAAAAAAGGAAAATCCACAAGCCAGACAGTAAGCTTTTTCTGACTTGTTGAAATTGTTGAAACAACATAAGATGAATGAAGTCCCAGCAAGGATGTATTATTCAGAGGTCTTGACAGTAAGACTAGCGTAGGCGTATTACCTGACTGGCTATTTAGCGTAAAGGGAGTGAATTACATTTCATACACTGTCTGGCATTTATTTTGACTTTTTGTCAACTTTTTTTTCCCCAGGAAAATTGCTTTTCTGTATAAAATCAGGCCTTTGTTGACTTTTTAAATTAGCAGGGGTTTTTGTTGTTGTTGTTGTTCTTGAGAGGATACACCAAATAGACAAATTAAAAATGGATAATGAACACATTGTGTAATTTAAATGAGTTCAGTTCTGGGTTTAGATCAAAATAAAACTTAGTACTTAATTAAAAGTATGGGCAGGCTGTGTTAAAAAAAGAAAACGTATCTTATATTTATGTTTGATTATAAAATGTGTGTGTGTTTAATTTGTGTTGGCAGAAATGTTTAGTGAAGTTCATGGATTAAAATTAGTAACTGTTCATTGGTACATTTTAGATGACACTTGATGTTCAGATATGGGGCATGTGTGATCTTGAAATAATCATATATGGAGGACGACAATGCAAAATTTTGTATTGCATAAGTCGTTCCTGCCTGTTCGAAGTCTCTCACACACACCCTACCAACACCTGATTTATTTGTGGTTAAGGTGGAACTTTTGGGACATGTAAGAGCAGGCAGAAGGAGCTGGAGAGAGAGAAATAGAGCATTAAAAAGGAGGAAGAGATGCAGTGTAGGTGTGCTACAGGATCGCCACCAATTTAACCATCACATACCGTCCTATTGCCTGTAATGTGACATGCTCTGTTCAACTCCTTACATTTTCAAGTATGCTGCATGATATTGAAAACTTTTTCTGCTATGAAGAAATAGAGAAATGTTCACCAGATGACTTGATATTTGCAAAAAAAAAAAAAAAATGACTCATTCTAGAACAAGGGCCAGTGATTTAGTTTTTTCATGCCTGGGTTTACTCTTATATAAGAAGGAACGCGAACCTCTTTCAGTAACCATGAAGTAAAATCTCTTCTCTTAAATTAGCATAGAGCAGATTCACAGTTTTTGACCAATTCTGTCTAAAATAATTGTGATTTTTAAACAATTTTGTGATTACTATTAAATTGTATCCTAAAATACATATATTTAATGTTGTAATTGTTCTGCTGTGAAATAATAAATCGAAATCAAAGAATGTAATGAAATTACTATTTATCGAGGATTTAATAAAATACCAATTAAATATAAATGTTAATATTAAAATAGAACATAATAGAATGATTTAAAAAGCATTTAAGTGCTTTTTATTGGTTTTTAATTGTTATACTGAACAGTGTTTTTGTTCACCTGTTTTTGCTCGTTGAAAGGGGGTTGGGAAAGGGAAAGGCATTTTTAAATGGTCTCCATGTGCCAATGTGTTTAAATTGAAGAGGGCTGCTGTCATCTGGTGAATCATTCTGAGGGTGGTGTTTAAGTCGAGCCAGCAAGGACAGACCTGTTCTCGTAAAGCCCCCCATGAGAAGATGATGGGCCACAGATTCACAGCACTGTGTAAGATGTGACATCTGTCAGCAAATAGGAAATGATTTGCAGCCTTCAATCCCACACCACTACTTACCTGTCAAAACAGAGGAGCTGTCAACATGATCTGACTTTTTGGGTCAGTGTATTTTCATTTGAGATTGACCAATTATAGATTGACCTAATATAATTTTTTTTCCCTGTGTATGTCAAGTTGTGCGACTCCCCCAAAATTAAAATTTTTGAATAAATGATCCATGATATTTGTAAAAGAAAAATGCCTTTTAGCTTGGAAAATATATTTCGATTTTGATACTCAATATTTATATCAAATAATCAGTATTTTAATTGATAAAACTTCGATTTGTCGATTAAGCGGGTTCATGCGTGTGCTTGCTGCTCAACCGCGAAACATGTAACATATAAACAGCGTGTATTTTAAAAGTCTTTTTTCCCCCTTTTCTTTGTCATGGACACTGTCGCATGTCATTGACCCTTTAAAATCTGTCTCATGAAGTATTGACAGAGATCATTTTTGCATTCGGATTGGTAAAATATGTCAAAGTATTACTGAATGCGTTTTTGTAGGACACATTAGATTACAGTCCTATGCGACACCTAAACTGTTTCTCATTGGTTTCCATTGTTATCTACCCATTGATTATGAGGCTTCCATGACCTACATAACTGAACAACATATCCTCCATGAGCTGCTACTTCGTAAAACTTAAGGTTCCTCATTCTTATCAAGTGGATAACACATTTCCATTTGTTGTAATCCTTTTTATCTCGTTTTTGACTAATCTCTGCTTTGATCCTCCTTTTCCTTGTGATACCACTGCATTATGAGTTTCCCCCTCCATCAGTAATTTACACAGCTGCCTTTCCACTTTCTCTTGGCTCTGGCCCCTTTGAGGGTGAGGGAGGAAGGAAGGGCCAGTCAGCTGGTTGGGGGGGGGGGCTGACATGCCTGACGTTCCTAATGCCTACCTCAATAAACCAATGTTAACCTCCTGGGGCTCAGACTGCTGGAACAGGTGCCTTATTGCTGTCTGCTCACTCAATACAGCGCAGTGAAGCCGTAACTACTTAGCTGAACACAAGTGCACACAAACAGTCTCGCACAGAATTCAATCACGCATTTTGGACACACAAACCCGTGTGTATTATTTGCTGCTCTCTCTTCCTGCTGCTAGGCTCATCTGATATGACGCATGACTGAACACACTCAATGTTGGGTGGGTCATGTGCACTGAATCAACAGGTGGCCATTGAACAAGACTGTCATTAATACAGTAAGTAACTCGAACTTTGTTAGAGTTAGGTAAACGGCATTTGTGGTTATTTTCATTCTCCGTCTTTCCGTCTCTTACGCACATAAGTTTTAAACCATTCCCTCGCATAGATAATTTTGTTGGTGGATGAATTCCCCAGTGACAAGGTCATTCACCTCCAATGAACATCTAGAACATCCCTTTTGCTGGTCTTGTGTTAACTGAGCCTTGAGTATATCTAATTGAACAGGAGGGTATATTGTTGTGTTCCAAGTCAGAGCATTGGAATGTTGTTGCAAAGGCCCTTGGTGCCCAGAGAGCATTTATTCATTCAAGTGAATATGTGCAATGCTTTATGTAGACTGATCACATGATGGTTCAGCTATCAGTGACTGCTCATTTCCCTGTCGGTCTCGACTCTTTGGTCTGTTTGTGTTGGGGTGTGTCGGTGAAATGATAAATGAGATTTATGGTACCAAGCACAAGAATTAAAATTGCAGTAATGTGAAGGAATGTTGCATCATATAATCAGCCAGACAGTTTAACTGTACTGTATTGTGAAATATAAAGGAATAGTTCTAAGTCTAAATTCTGATTGGATAAGGCATATTCAAAGTTGCTAAATTACTAATATATATGTGGATGTACTTTTATATATTTTAAAGGGACAGTTCATTCAAAAAAAAAAAAAACGTCATAATTTACTCACCCTAGTGTTGTTCCAAATGTGCAATCTTTTCCTTCTGGGGAACAAACACACACATATATTTTTAAGAATTTTGACTACCAAACCATTTGGGTAACCATTGATTTCTATTGTATGTACAAAAATATTTTTTTCCTCAGATTGTCTTCTTTTGTGTTCCACAGAAGAAAAGCCATTGAGGATCGAAACAAAGTGAAGGTTAGTTTCTAATACAATTTCTAATCTTTAAACTTTAATTCGTCAAGTTTCGGATATTCATGCTTTTGACACAATGATTCCTGAATAAAACCACTTCAATTACAACAACAATATAACAATAAAAACATGAGAACAGTTTTTAGTTATGCAAAGTTGTTTTGCAAGTCATCTTGAATACTTTGAGGGAACTTAAAATGTTGGATAACTATAAAATAACATTTTAAAAAAAATGAATAAGCCACTTCACCTTTAGTTAACCAAGATATAGACCCTCCTCCTCATTGCCCCTCCTCACTGTAATGTAAAACTACTCATGGCTTGCTTTAATTTAACCTGCTTTGCTCAATGTGCTATTTATAATAATTTCATTTTCATGATTACACAGTGTTGACTCTCTCTCTAGTCTGTACATAAACATTTGATCCACAAAGAAGTTGTGATTCTAAAGAAAAGAGTGGTGAAGACCCCATCTCCAGCCCCCTTTATCCGAATCAACAGATTTGAACAGCATTTCAGAGATGCTGAAGTGTTGGAAAATCGGTCAGTGGAGTGGAATTTCTCTTTATGTCTGTTTATACCGACCACACAGTCTTGCTGTAATTTTAGGGTTAGGGCCTCAGTGGCATCTCCTCTAT
This sequence comes from Cyprinella venusta, assembly GCA_038021265.1. Taxonomy (NCBI): domain Eukaryota; kingdom Metazoa; phylum Chordata; class Actinopteri; order Cypriniformes; family Leuciscidae; genus Cyprinella; species Cyprinella venusta. Next base: position 17,590,700 of record CM075883.1, on the reverse strand, counting down.
TCCCATCATTATCTCCATCTGTGACCACATACGGAGTCTACATTGAAGCTCAACTGAGATGCTGAAACTACATTTAAAGCATTGGCTGTATGTGGACTATAGATACTAGTGACAACTCTCACTCCAATTCAACCAAACAAACGCAGACTAATGGTTGAACTCTACCAAATCATGTCTGTCGTTAAAGGCAAAAGTGACCACACCTAATGTTTAGTGCCCTTAGTTGTCCTCATTCAAGTCCTCTGTTTTATGATTACGTATGTTATCGCTAAAGTCGAATCATAAACTTTCTGTGGTGATGGTTCCCAAGCGAAACCCCTGTTTAGCCCCTTTATGTGGCTCAGCTGTGTGTGGTCTTTGCTCTGAGCATCTTTCAGAATTGTGTCCCACATGGTCTATGATCTTACAATAAAATGAACTCTGACCGTGATTTGAAGTAAATATTCTACCAAGGAGAACTCTGTGTCGCAATAACAAATCATCTTCTTGAACTTTTGACCTGGTTTGTGAATTTAGCTAATGACCCTTATCATGTGATTACACACAATGTGTCAATACGGATTCAATCGTTACCATAACAAACAGAAAGCCATATAAAATTCACACTCTATTCATTCAGTTTCAATGCTAAAATGGAAAATTCTTTTAAGAATTTCCCTTTATTTTTACAATTTGAATGTGTTTTATATACTATTGTAGTTTTTATGAATTTGTATTTGTTGAATCAAAATGTTTTATTAAAAGCACTTTTGTTTTCTTTCTAAATGGGTATAGTGTTAGTTTTAGTTATTTTAGTACTTCAAGTTAAACTAAACAAAAATGTTGCCTTTGGCAAATGTTTATTTTCATTTCAAGTAAAATGGTTTTAGTTTTAATTAATGATAATAACGCTGGTTCCTGGTATATTGTAGACTATACAACAACATGCCAGACTTTAAAGGGATAGTTCACACAAAAATAAAGATTCTTTTGTCTATTACATACTTGCGTTTAAAAAAGGGTATTTTTTCATAAAATTAACTACTTTTGTTTTCTACAAAAGAAAGTCCTATAGGTTTGGCGGAATGACATGAGGGTGAGTAAAAGATATCAGAATTTTCATTATTAGCTGAGCTATCCCTTTAAGAGCAGGAAGTCCCAGTGTTACCACAGAGGTGATTCACTGAGATATACATTAGCTCACACATGCGTCTTTGAGAGACACTTGCTGCTGTATGTTGATGGGTTAGTAACAATGGACCTGCTGTTTGCTTCTCTGCAGTTGAGTGGGCTACCACCTGTCCTTCAAGCACTCCCTTCAAAAACTTCCCCCACACTTTCAAAACAACCCTTTTATCCATTCGTTCATGACTGTTAAGTTTCAAGATTTACGATGTTATTGCCACCTCAGTAACTAGAGTTCTTTCAGTACTTTACATTTATCATTTGAAATTGCTCGTATGTAATAACCATAAACTGTATCGTAATGAATTCAAGATGAGAAAACCGATCTCTCATCATTCATATAAAGGCATTAAGACATAAAAGGAGTAGTTCACGTTTCAAAAAACTTTTGCTGATAATTTACTCACCCGCATGTCATCCAAGATGTCCATGTCTTTCTTTCTTCAGTCGAAAAGAAATTAAGGTTTTTGATGAAAAGATTCCAGCATTTTTCTCCATATAATGCACTTTAGTGGGAACCAAACGGTTCGAGGTCCAAAAGACAGTTTCAGTACAAATTGCAAACTGTTCAAGGGGCCTTAAACGATTCCAGACGATGAATAAGGGTCTTATCAAGCGAAACGATCGCTCATTTAAAAAAAAAAAATATAACAAAGTTTAAGTGAATGCTCGCCTTGCTCTGTTCTGTGACGCACGTTCATGACTCTCTTGTTCGAACTTTTAGAATCTTTTTGAACGAGTCAATTCGTTTAATTTGTTGAATGAACCAAATGACTCGGAAAAAGATTTGTTCATTTTGATGAACGAGTTCGAACAGGAGAGTCACAAACATGCGGCACAGAACAGCAAGGCGAGCATTTGAACTTATAAAACTTAAACATTGTTCTTTATTTATTAAATGAGCGATCGTTTCGATATGATAAGACCCTTATTTATCGTCTGGAATCATTTAAAGCCCTTTGAACAGTTTGCAGTTTGTACTGAAGCTGTCTTTTGGACCTTGAACAGTTTGGTTCCCACTGAAGTGCATTATATGGAGAAAAATCCTGTTATGTTTTCATCAAAAACCTTAATTTCTTTTCGACTGAAGAAAGAAAGACACGGACATCTTGGATGACAATTATCAGCAAAAGTTTTTTCAAAAGTGAACTACACCTTTAAATTGACTGATTATAAATAATTATACACAGTGGGTGAATAATGTTTGTGCAAGAGTTGCTAGTTCTGCTTTTTTAGTGCATTAATGATTTCATTCTCAAATGAAGTTCATATGAATGTGTGAAAAAAGGGTGTGAGGTGAGAATAGTTGTGTGGGGAAGTTAAGGAGATGGCATTGTTAACCAAAAAAATCTCTGAAATGTTGGGAGCAGCAGCCCCTGGTGTGAAAGACTTTGTGGGTGTCGTCAGAGGTGTGGAAAGTGAATATTGTGACAAGAGCGATGAACAGCAATGAACTCAAAGATTAGGGGGTGCACATAAGAGCTTGTGGTCAATATACACTGAGACTGAAAACAATCGCTTTTTAAGAGTTTAATTAGTAATTTTGAAAATAATATGCCATCCGTTGCTTTTTTTATCTAAATGAATTGAAAGTGTGCAGTGCTCTCTGTCAAGTAAATCCTTTCAATAGTGCACTTTTTCCTAAGACGTGTGGCTGTCAGGAGAAGCTAAGTAACGGTCTCAAACACAAGGAGCTTGACTCCAAAATTCCTAAGAGTTGCCATGGGACACTTTTGTCTCGATTTAAGTCCTGTACTCAAGCTCTGCTTACAGTTGATACATTTTAACCAGACACCATCTTTGATTGTGCTGTTTCTTTTTGCACTGCAGTTAATTGTAAAAAATGCTGCTCAATTAAAATGATTACTGCAATGATTTGAATATCAGTCAAAAGTTAATGTAAAAAAATAATGACATTGTATGATTTCAGTTGTTAAAAACAGCTAAGAAGATCAAGATCTTTGACAAAATGCTTGAGGAGATTTAGTTGGGTCCACTGTAAATTTTACAGGTAGCCTAAGTTACACGTTGAAAGAAAGGTGAGGAGCAGGGTCCCTGTACAGAACTCATGCATGTCAATACCCATGGCCACACCTCCTTCATATAAAGACGTCAATCACATTCCAGCGGGCGGGGTTTTTGACGCTGCGCGTTTTCAATGAGTCTGTCGGGAGCGCAACTGGAACAGCAACTGGATTGAGCGTGGAGCGTGGAGCAGCCAACATCACTGTCCACTCCGAACACAACATGGATTACAGACGGATTAAGCGTGTTTTGTTTGTCAATGTATTTATGAACTTTGTATTTATTTCTCTTCAAAAAAAGGAAGGTAAGTAAGTCTCTCTGAGACTTTCTAAAACTTCTCACTCAGGTTCACACACATGGCGTAAACTATTTAAAAGTTATATCCCGTGCCCTGTAGCCTATACCTAAATGACTGGAAAGTCGTCGGCATAATGTTATATCAACCTGTGCGATAATTTTTTTTTTAAATACATCAGGATAGTACTGGCTTCGTCTATACGGCACAAATGTGTGCATTTTTGTGAATTTAAACACTTGTTCCGTGTTGAAATTGTTTAAAATGTGGAGAATTTTAGTATGTTTTTTATTAGTGGCATTATGCATTAAAATCATGCATATACGCGAACGCAACCCAATCAGTTTTGAAGTAGCCTAAATCTATAAGTGAAATGCGAAAGTTCCTTAAGCCATGAGAAATAATTAACCGTACGATTTTGCAACACGGAACATTTTTATTATTATAAATTGTTAAGAAATGTTGCTTTTTAATAACCTATGTTGGCTACTGAAATGTGTTTTATTAGCAGCAGTAGTAAACATTATTTCCTCATTCCTTCATTAGTCCATTTCCTCGAATCCGGTGTGCTTGTATGCATTTACTTTATTCCTGCTTTATGAATTACTGTTGTTATCTATCCGGACAAATATATTTAATAGCCTATGTGTAATATTTTTTCGTTATTGTCACAGAGGTGCTGTTGGATATGGTGGCATCGGGAGCAGAGTTGGGTTGGTTGACATCGCCTGTTGAGCGCGGGGTGAGTTTATCATTATTTTCTTTTTGATGTTGGCTAATTTAAAAATTAAAAGGTTTTTATTATTCATTTCGTTTATAAACGTTATTGTTTGAGGATAATTCAGACTTTACCCTCTAATACATTCCTGAAAAGGTTTGGATGATTCTTTGCCTGCTGAACACTTGTAGTCTCGTGCGATTTTAAAGCCCTGTGTTAGGGACTGTAAAACTGAGGGTGTAATTAACTTTTAAAGGTTGGCGCATATGGTGCTTTTTGTGACGTTAACTAAAAAGCTATAATGTTAACTAGGATTTAGAAGCGTAATTGATTTCGAAATCAAAAGGATGTGTTTTAGAACATGTTTTTTGTAGACCTAAATTTGAACTAGCAACGCTACTTGTCATAGGGTCGTCAAGCTAGGTATTGAATGGTAGCTGGATGACTTATTTTAGACCAGCTAGTGTATCTCAAAACCTTGTTCTAAAAGAGTTACTGGGTTTTTCTGCAGGGAATGATCCGATATGGCAAGTACAGACTTGTTAAGTCTTCCTCCCATTAATAGCCAGTCCAAAACTGTAGGTTTACATCTACCTTAAATGTGGAAAAAACAAACTAAATAATTAAACGCAAAGCATTTTTTTCCCTCAGACAGTCGTGGAAAAAGCTGAGAAATTAAGAATGCGAACAAGGTGTCAGCGTGTTCAATTTTATAGAAAGTTAATTGCACTCTTAATGAGCTGCTGCTTATTTAAAGAGTTTAATGTCTTTCAAACGTATGCAATGCTTTACACCACAAAGTTCCTTTTATTTGGAAAGCATTCGTTGCAGAGACCGTTTTACTGCCATGCCACACACTATGAAAACAATGCACCTCTCCTGTAATTAAAACCACGGTAACACATGAAATAAGAGCTAAAAACACACATGTATCCTGCATGTGAACAGATACGTTTCAGCATATTACATCAGTCATCCAGTAGAAAGACTGCCGCATTGTTCTTTGCCAGAAGTTGGTGGGTAATTGACCAGCATCCTCACTACTACTTAAAATTCCATGGTTAGGACATTTTGTGTTATTTTTGTTCTCAGCCTCCGCTGGCATCTTTTCTTTGAAATTTTTTTTCCACAATCTTGGTTTTGACTTATTGCTAACATCCATTTTTTTAATTTCATGTTGCAGTGGGAGATTGGCCAGCGGGCTGTGAACGGCTCTCTGCTGTATAACTATTATATATGTAACGTGGAGGAACGAGAACAAGACAACTGGCTGCGTACTACGTTCATCCAGCGCAACCCCACTGCTTCTCGGGTCTTCGTGGAGCTGCGGTTCGTGGTCCGTGACTGCAACTCTTTCAATGCAGACTCCCTTATCTGCAAGGAGACCTTTAACTTGTACACCTCTGAGGCTGACGCGGACATCGGCACTGCTTTCCGCAAAGGCCAGTTCCGCAAGGTGGCCACCATTGCTCCAGATGAAATATCCAGCCTTGGGGAGATGAAGATGAACATTGAGACCAAAGTAGTGGAAAATCTTTCTCGCAAGGGCTTCTACCTGGCCTTCCAGGACATCGGGGCCTGCGTAGCCATCTACTCTGTCAGGGTTTACTATAAAACATGTCCAGCAACAGTGAAGAGCTTGGCAGCGTTCCCTGAGACAGTGGCAGGGGGAGAGAACCAAGCCCTGCGGGAGGTGGCTGGAAGTTGTGTCGAAAATGCTGTAAGCGAGGGCCAACCTCGCATTTATTGTACCACGGAAGGGGAATGGGTGGTACCTGTGAGCCAATGCCAGTGCAGACCCGGGTTCGAAGCCATGAACGATGCGTGCCAAGGTAAGACATACGTTTCTTTGTTTGGCTTCTACAGATCGAGGCCAGCACCAGCTGTTGTCAGTTAAGATTTTTGGTTTGGGTCAGGAATTTGAATATTGACTTCCACATGGATAGTGATTAACATTTCATTCGTAGTATATCATTATATGAATTGGTCTATTATTTTATAAAAATGTTTCATATTATTGTGGATTTTATCTATGCTTACTACACAAGGCACTGATTATATACTAAATGAATCCTAAGTCAGTTTTTTTCTCATTTTAAGTGGCTCGCCAGCATCTTTTCCATACATGCTTGCAGTCCTTTTCACATTTTTGCTCATCAGCTATTTTGTTCATGCTGATACTTTTCAAACCTGTTTGCTCTTCGTCACTGTGCGTTTGACTCCCATAACCCCCAGCATTCTTTCTTTGAAATACAAGTTCAGGTGTCAACGACTATTGCAAACCTATTGTGCTTTAGGCAGAACCTTTCAGTTTAATTCTTGCTTTGAGGATGTGACAATTTCTCTTGTTGTCACAGTCACTTGTTTTGTTTTTTTCTCCTCTTGTGTTTCTGTCCCTGCCACACCAGAGAGAGATCAACCGTGTGAGTGACAGTCCTAAAGTTCTTTGTGAATGCCGAAATGAGAACACTGGCATGTTGGAACTTGTTTAGAATAATTCAGTTTTAAACGTCCTCTAACCTCAACACTTTAACATATTTCCACAATTCAGCCACATGCAGTGACAGGTAAAACGCAAGCAAATGAAACTAAAATGATAGCAGATTCTCACATAGGCAATCTGGGTAACAATTTCTTAATTGTTGTGGTTACACATTACCATTGCCAAGCTCATGCACATGCATTTTTTGGGGTTAGCACACATTCCTCGTTTTATAGACTAGGAATTGTGGAAACAGGTGTGTGTGCACGGTTTAGAATGGGAAAAGATAAAGTGTCAGACATTGAAGAGGGAGGAGATTGTAGTGGAAAGGTGGAGAATGGAATGTAAAGGTAGCAGAACAATGTAGTGCTGTGTTCAGGGACATGCCCCCCTCCCTCCACCAGTGCCTCTTTCACTCTGCTGATGCATTCCTGCTAGGTTTATTAAGGAGCCTTCCCAACAACTGCCGGCCTGTGGAATTCCCTGGGGAGAGCTCCAGGCCAGAGCTGACTCATGTTGATGGATGTACTGTTGATTAAAGGCAATCATTGTCAAATAGCCAGGTCAGAGAACTATGGGTAAATGTGTGGGTGGGGTCAAACAACTTTTTGGTTTTAGAAAAGGATGGCAAACTGTCCTGTTTTGGTGAGATTTCTTAAAAATAGAAATATCAGACATGCACGCGCGGCATTGCGGTTTAATCGGTATTGATGTTGATGCTGTGTTCCACTAATAAAACAGACCCGTTCTCAGTCGTGACGAATAAAAGAGCACATACCTTTGCTGACCACACAAAGACTGCTGCCTGACCTGCGCTGGGAATTCATGCCCACACCCTGTCACTCATAGTAAACTGAGGTTGCCAGAGTTGGATAACTATAGTTTCTGGAACGTTTCAAACTGCTATTGGCCTCCGTATTGTTGATCTATTGGAAAAATGAAAAACTGATGAACTGTTGAATCTTCCATAGTAACATTTCTGTAGAACAAGCTTTGTGTTTTACAATAAATACAGCTTTTTCTGCACTCGAACAAGCTAAAGCTGAGAGTTATGGGTGTCCAAGTTATAGTTGTGTGTGTATAATGTGTGGTGAGTGACTGGCTGGGTAGTAATTGACTTGGGTGTGTGTCCTCAAGAGCCATAAGTACTGGTTTTGGATGCTTCCTATCCTGTTGCTCTGGCCCTTTCTTTCTTTCGCTCGTTCTTTCTCGCACCGTTATAGCCTCTCCCAAACGGATTGTGATCCCTAGAGTTTTTCCAAATTAAACCAAATAGGCATGGTTTGTATTTATTGTTATTGGCTGTTCTAATGACAATATGTTATTTTAGGCCTTGACTGCAGGTCTTGGAAGTGACATGTATTGAAAGTTTAAACATCCACTTTCACACGGCCTTGAAAATACTGTTGTAACTCTGGGAGATTTCAAATGGTGTCTTGTAAATAAACAGCTTTGCTTATCCCCATCTGTCTCCCTAAGACAAATAGATGGTTTTTTAGACCATCCCCAGTTTACATGCAGAAGCATTTTAAATAAACGTTAACTCTGACTCACATGCATTTACGTGTACGGTCAAAAGGTTGTGAAATTTTGGAATTCCTTGCTTGAGAAAGTCCACACTACGTTCAAATTCAGCGAGCCATTGGGTGACAGTGCAGAAGGAGAATACAGACATCCTCCAAAAGTAAAATATCTGGACTACAAGTGTACTAAATATAGCACTAAATATAGTTTAGCAGTGATCCACCAGAATCCTAAGTAAATTTGATGAAAGCTGTGATAAACTGTACCCTGAGGTGTAATTATTCTTTGCTTTTTGTGATACTTATGTTCTCTTCTTTTGCCTTATTTTGCTCTCTTATACCTATTAAGCCACAGAAACCATTTATCCCCTTTGGGATTTCTAATCTTACTTAACAAGCAGTCAACCGCAACAATCCATTGCTGGTTCTTTCCATTGCTGTAGCATTTGCCTGGGCAAGTTTAGAAAATGATGAGCACTTCCAAATGGGGTTGTTTGACTTCTTTGATCCTCTGTCAGCTTCATGTGCCAACATCAAATGAAACCAGAGTAGATGACATGTTTTTTTTTTCTGTTAATTTCAGTATAATGACTGCTGAAACTTACTAATTAAATGAAAATTTACTCACTGGAACTGAAAATGTTCCTGTGGAATTAAAATGTTCACGATGATAAAGTGAGTCACCAGATGGACTGACATTTGTGTCTATATAATTTTGTTTCTTTTTCTTCAGTGACATAGTGTGGTGGAATATTGAGGTTAGATGTATACATTGAAGCTCTTATATTAAAGGAGTTAACTTCAGGATTGTGTGTGCTTGTGCCGAGTGTATTGTGCTGTCAGTGTGTGAGATCAGCAGTTTCCTGCCCCTGTGTCAGCTCTGCGTCCCCCGAAACAGGACAGGCTATAGCGGAAACCGGAGGCCTGCTAATCCTCGGTGACCCTCCAACTTGTCCGCTCAGGGGTTTTAATTGTCACTGGCTTCATTCACTTATTCATTTTTCACTTAAGGAATTTTGTTTATGGTGAAGTCTAAACCAGACTTTACCCATATGTGTTGTCATCTCAAATTTTGGACGATGGGCCAGGATGAGAGCAAACTAGAGCACTATTGGTGCTCACTGGATTCATGTTTTAGGTTTCTTAGTTAACTCCTTTCTTAATTAACAAATCTTCTGGATGGGTCTCAATGTTTGTGTCCTTTTGTGCTCTGTCATCTTCTCTTCCTCTTGCCCTCTTTCCTTTAGAATGAGTGAAAAGTGTGAAAAGAGAGGGATTAGAGCATTTATTGTGTCTGTTAACGACTAGATGAAAGAGTGAGTGGAATTGTAAAGCGTAGATGTAATTCTCTTACAACTGTTCCATTGGACTGATAATCCTTTGCAGTAATGCTCTCACCACACCTAGAGACTATTCCCTCCCTGCTGGCTTCATGTTACCACTGCATCCCCCCCCCCATACATACAAACACACACACACTCAAAGCCCGGGCTTTGTCCCGTATGACCATAAAAAAAACACTCCACTGACTATTCAGGGATGGTACAAATGTTTTCTGTGGAAAGTGCAAGCTATTATGTTGTAATATGCATGTAAACCTTCTAAAATCAAACATTTTAAGGGATGAACTGATCTTACAAATATACAATATATATATATATATATATATATAAGAAAGATTAGTTAGATCTAGCAACACATATCGCTGAGTTGTAAATTTGTCTTCACCTCAGTGTAGGCCACATAAAACCAATGTTTATTATTGCACCATGCTATCTTTATCTTAATTTTCTTATGTGTACATGTTTTATTTTTTCAGAGGCTCTCAGTCTGAATTGTAACCTCTTCCCCTGTGAAATGAGCCCCTGGCCGCTGTCCGCACTCACTCTGCTGTGGTGTTTGTTTTACTTGGCCATCAACACCTGGCGGAGCAGCACACTTTAACTCAACTCTGCCTAAGGCTACATGTAAGCCCCTTCGTGCCTAGGTTTAAATGACTAGGCCTTTTGTTTTTCTTTCCTTTTTCTCATTCGAAACCCCCCCGTCAAAATCTTGTCCTGGAGGGGTTTGCGCTGTCCCGCCGCCATGTAAACACTCATTCATTCAGCCCTCCTTCCCCTTCTCGGTCGAGCCATCCATCCATACATCCGTCCATTAACGTCAGCCTCTCATCAGTCTTCGCTCCGACTGCTCCACTCAACCCGTACGGATCACAGACCCCATAGGTCACCGGCTAGCAGGATCCAACTACTCTCACAATAAACAAACAGTCACTCAGAGGCTCTCATGGCCTGGGCCCTTGGTGCCAGATAGCGAAATGGGGCACCGAGAGACGACCGACACATCTCTGCATCTCTGCTGAGAAGTTTGTATTACATGAATGCAATCAACATTCCTCAAAAGCCATAAGTCGTCTTTCGTCTCTGACCTCTCATTACGATTTTTGCGATCGAGCTAATTCTCTTTTCCAGAGCATGTCCTACATTCGCCTTCTCTGTCCCTGCATGCTTTGATTGGCTGCCTTAGGAAGGAAGCCTCGAGTCAGCCTTGTGCTTCCTGCTTCCTGTTGTGTCCAAAATGTGAAGACAAAGCCCCTCACGCTGAATCACATTCCGGCTTTATTTTGGAAAGCGAAGTGTTGATTTAAAAAGCCACATTAACTTTAGAATGCAACCGACTATGCACTGTAAAAAAACGATTTTTCGAAGTTGTAAATAACAACAAAAATGATTGGAGCACATTTCACAAGAAATTTCAACTTTAGTCTTTCAGCTTCAAAATTGAATTCAATGTGTTGCTTGCTGATTCTTTGTAAATAAGTGAAGTTAAGTGAATTTAGAAATTACAACTTTATTTATTATTTAGTTGTTTTTCAATTATTCAATATTAACATACACTCACACACACTTATACACACACACATATGTATGTATGTGTGTGTAATGTGGTTTTTGAATAATTGTGAAATTTACTAGCAATTTGAAAATTAAGTAAACATTGATTCAAAGTAAATCCTTCACCAAATTTGTTTTACTTTGGTTTGAAAAGTTGGTAGATCTGATTCGTTACACACAAAGTGTTTTGAATAAAAGTTTCAAGTCTTTCAAATTCTTTTGTAAACTCTTTGCATAAAAGGATTAAAGCGGCCCTCCAAAACGCTGTCAGGTTTTTGTCCGTGGCTGCTACGAAGCCAGCCAGCGTATTAACGCGTCATGTGGCATCGACACTATTCGAAACAAGTGTTTTCTCTATCGCCGCCCCGAGTGGCTTTCCGTGCCTGTTGTCCGGAGTGAATGGGTTGCCGAATGTTGTGCTAGACACTCACATGCGGCCATGAGGAAAGCGAGGGGACTTAAGAATTTGGAGATTACGATTTGGAGAGCCGGGGCGGGGGCTAAATGAAACGGGGTTCGCAGCAGCAGCTGTTTGGCCCCCTTCACTGTGAATAGGACAATTCTTTTTCTTTCCCAACTCCCCCCTTTCCTTTCAAATCCCACCAGGACTCGTTATCCCTCTCTCCGTCTATCCCTCAGTCCCCCTGTCTATCCCACACTATCCCCACCTCCGCAGAGGGGACTGCGTTAATGAGTTGCAGTAAAGTCTCCACAACAGCTGGCACAGAAACAAGATGAGGAGTCGACTTGAAAGAAGGAATAAATAACACATTGGCTCGATCTTCGCTGCCACGCTGAATTCTTTTCATGCTGCAAGTTTTCTTTTGAAATAAGAGAATGCATGCTCTCAAATATTAGAGGTAATGTATACCACCGTTAACCCCCTTCCTGTGAGGGAGAGCAAGTGGCTCAACCCAAAACAAGGCCTCAATTGATGCAAAGCATTCAGGAAGGAGGAAGCACCCTACTCTGTAATTAGAACTGTTTGGCAAATCTTCAGATAACAAACCATTAGAAAATGGAAACAATGATTTGGTTTGTGGCCACTGTGCTACTGAAATACAATGACTGCAAAGAGTATTGGGACACTTTTAGCCACACTTAAAAATCCACGTGATGAGTTGCTCTGATAGGACATCTGAGCCTTCATACATCCACTAAAATCACAATAGTAGGATAAAAATGCATTAAAAAAATAGCTTAGAAAAGAGAATTCAGTTTCTTTGGAAATTGAATGTATTATCTTTTTATACTGTGGATAGACTTCCTCACTTATAGGCCTTTAAAGCGAGCGTCCTAATACTGAAACTACAAGGCAAATGGTGACTCTGTCTTTGCCTCTGGCAGTATTTCAACACACAAATACAAATATCTCACCTGATCAGGCACATGGTGTACAGGATTGTGTAATATTGCTATAATCTATGCCTTGCGTGTGTCTCAGCTTGTCTCTCAACTGATAAAACTTGCACTTGAAACTAAAAACCAGGTATCACTGCTTTAGAAAGTAAATAAATGGTGCTGTATGTGGCTGCTCCAAGAAACGAAAGAGCCAGATTCAGAAAGGAAGCAGTGTGTGTGTGTGTGTGTGTGTGTGTACACATGGTGGTGGTGGATTGTGAATGAGACTCTGGGCAGCGGAAGGACATGAGCTGGTCATGTTGGAATGTTTCTAGACAGATTCCTTGGACACCTTTCTTTTTCTTCCTGTTTACATTTAAATGACTAAATTTATGCATGTTGGCAAATTCAGATTTTTAAAATTCATTTGTTATAATAGAATGCAGTAATTTATAAGCATACTTTTTTTTGGGGGGGGGGGGGGGGGTGCTTTTAAGTAATATTTTAAATATTTTAATTAAAATTTTCTCACTTTTTTAACTATTTACTTGAATGAAATTCAACTAACTGATCTCAAGGTAATTATTAGTGCATGTATGATGTCATTTTCCTTCAAGTTTACACAGGTGTCCTACCTAGAAGACTAACCAGAGTTTAGTTTCAATGATGATTGATATTTAAAGCATACCCAAATGCTTAATTTTCAGATGATAAATATATTGTACAAAATGAAGTCAAATAAATGGCACATTTATGTAATATTTTGTTATATAATACAAAGTTATAAATATATTTTTAAGTGTGGCCTTAAGTTGTCAGATACTTTTTGGAGCCACTGTACGTCCATATTTGTTCAAGCAAAATATTCATGAAATATCCACAAGTGTTGACTGACAAAATGTTTCTTTTGTATTAAATCCTTTGTTAGATGCAGAATTCACCCTGTTTGTTAGTTTCATAGGTTTTGTTCTGTTTTCTCTCGTGGTTGAGTTTTGAGAGCAGAGGTACCAGGCTGGAATGTGGGATGACAGGTCCTGTTTGTAGAGAACGAGGGGGATGGTTCGCACAGGATGAGTAGGAGTGTGCTTAGTCTTGCTCTGTCAACTTTGTGCACTCTTGCACAGAGCTAAAAAAAAGAGAAAGACTGTAGAGGAAAAAAAAATCTTCAAAGGCGGTTAATTTACTGTTCATACATAGACGATCACTTGACATACAGTATACGGTGTGAGCAGTTTAATTGCTCGGTTTCCTCTCATCCGCGTCCAAGTCGTCATGCATGTGTTTGTGTATGTGTGCAGAATGCCAGCCAGGCTTCTTCAAATCTTCAGTGTCCAGTGAGGCCTGCAAACCCTGTCCAGAAAACACCCAGCCCTCGGGCCGTGGCGCCATCAGCTGTTCCTGCAAGGAGGGCTTTTATCGAGCACCTGAGGACCCAGAGACAGCCGTTTGCTCTGGTGAGAAGTCAACCTCGTCTACCTTGAACATTCATTGCTGTCATTTTATATTTACCTACAATATCCTTTTTCTTTCCCGCTTTTCTTTAGGGATTAACTAAACCTGTATAGGTGAACAGGTAAATAAAAGGCTTGTCTGCTCTTTGTCTACTCAGGTTTACCCTCCGCTCCTCAGAGTCTGCTGGCCACTACAGCTCAGATGTCAATAGGCAGGCTTCAGTTATCATGGAGGCCCCCTGCAGACACCGGTGGCCGCAGTGATATCACTTACTCTGTGGTTTGCGAACGGTGTGAGGGGAAGGCGTGTCAGTCTTGTGCCGAGAAAGTGCGCTTCGACCCGAGCAACTCTGACCTGAGGGAGACCCGAGTCACCGTGAGTGAACTGGAGCCCCATTTGAACTACACCTTCACTGTGGAGGCACGGAGCGGAGTGTCTCAGTTCAGCAATAAGAGAGCCATTAGCAGCATCAACACCGCTTTACATTATACAGGTCAGTATTGGTCACAACAGTAGACGAAAATTTCACTGAAACTCATGGGTTGAATCGTTTTAAGTAGTGGGCTTGGTTTTTGTTTTCATTTTTGTTGGAATTTGCATGTTTGGGGTCAGTAAGATTTTTACTTTTATAAAATGGTAATATTTTTATTTAGCAAAGATGCCCTAATTTGATCAAAAGTTGAATGAAAAACATTGATAATGAAAGATTTCTATTTAAAATAAATGCGGTTCTTTTGAACATTATTATCAAATAATCCTGAACAAATCTGCTTATGATGCTGCTTAAAGATATTAGGCAGCATCATAATGGGTTTTAACATTAATATATTAAGAAATGTTTTTTGATCACCAAATGATTCATATTAGAATCTCACCGTGATTGAGTCATGTGATACTCAAGTTTCAGCTGTGCCATCACATGCTTAAATTGCAATTGAAAATGTATTCAAATTGTAATAATTCTTCACAACATTTCTTTTTTGCTAACTAAATAAATGCAGCATTAGTGAGCATACTTCTTAACGACCCCCAATTTTTTTTTTTACATTTAAAAATCTTAATGACCCCAAACATTCTGTTTCTTCTCATTCTGTTTTGTCTTTTTTGAAAATCAAAGATTAAGAATATTATATAAATACTTTAGGCATTGTTCAAACATACAGCAAAAATCGAATTTCTTGTTCATTTTTTACTCTAATCTTTTTTTTTTAGTCTAAACAGCAAAAAACACAATCGAATGTTTACAAACCCAAACCCAACCACTTCCATTTGTGGTTTGAAATCCGATTAAAATCAGATATTTTGTGAATTATAGTCTGCATGGTGACTCTGGTCAGATCGGATTTCAAGTTTTTTTTTCATCAACGTCATCGTAAGTGCTCTGTGTTTACTAGAGCTGTTTCCAATTAAACTCATTTTCCCCCAACTCTTTTCTCAAATGGCAAACCATGTGATATTCACTTTTGCCACACAGTTAATCCTGTAGATCAGATTTGTAAGTTTTGAGTGTGCAGTACGAACACGCAGATATATTTCAGAGACTTAACTGCTGTTTTACCCCCAGATCCCCCAAAAGTGACTGCAATGCACCTTGTTGAAAGCAGCCCCACCAGCCTGTCGCTTCAGTGGTCTGTTTCTCACCGTGCCAAGCCAGTTGCCACACATTACGAGCTGATGTATCGCAAGAAGGTCAGTAACAATCCTTTTCAGCCCTAATACTTCACTGCAAATCCTGATCTACGTGGCATTATTATTCTCCATTTCATCATCTTCCTTTCATTGTCATGTGTACAGGAAAACGATGAGGAGAAGGCCAGTGGAAAGGTCACTACCTACACTGTTCTGGTGCTGGAAAAGAACTCTGCTAAGATCAGTGATCTGTCTCCTTCCACTGTCTACTTGTTTAAAGTCCAAGCTCTTAGCTCAGAGGGAAACTCGGGCAGCTACAGCATGGAACAGGAGTTTTCAACACTTCCCCAAGGTGAAACAAATCACAATGTTTGCTTTTATATTTACAATTATGCATTTGAGCAGTTGCATTCAATTATTTAGTACTTTTTTGGCACTTTTCAATGACCCTTGAGGATCAAAATGATGTTTTTGTGGCTTTTATCTCTTTGGATTTGATGTTATTTAAAAGCTTACATACACCTAAACACGAACAAAATCAAGAGCCTTTTTCTTTTTGGAAAATGAACCAAAAATACTGATGACTCTTTCTGCACTACACAGATATATGTCCAATCAAATGATTTCTAGACTGCCAATGTCCCTCCCCCTAATACCACCTGCAACTGTAGAAAAGCATGTTCATGGCTGTAACTACAGGCTACTTGTCAAGCAAATTCATTGGGTATTTAATAATTAACAAAAATATATTCAAAACTTTTGAGAAAATACAAAAAGTTATAGTTTTTCAGAAATGTATTGTAAATTATTTTTTAAAATTTAAGTCTATCGTTAGTTATTATTAAAAGATAATAAAAACAGTCAGAAAAACTCTGTTTTATGGAAGCTTGTTTCCGCCACTGAATAAAAAATAAAATAATAATAACTGCGACTTTTTTTCTCACAATTGCGTGTTAGAAAGTCAGAATTGCAAGATATAAAGTCAGAATCGCAAGATAAATAGTCAGAATTCCATGATATAAAGTCAGAATTCTGAGAAAAAAAGACAGAAGTGTGACTTTTTAATCTCACAATTCTGACTTTTTTTCTCACAACTGCGAGTTTACATCTCGCAATTCTGACTTTATAACTCATAATTGTGACTTTATATCTCGACATTCTGACATCTTTTCTCAGAATTGTGAGATATAAGCATATCAGTTATCAGGCCAGTTAGGGGAAAAAAAGACGAACTTTTTTCCCCCTTGGAATAGTTATATCTCACAATTCTGATTTTATAACACGCACTTCTGACTTAATATCTCACAATTCCGACTTTATATCTTGCAATTCTGACTTCATAACATGCAATTGCGACTTTTTTTATCACGCAATTCTGACTTATAAAGTCAGAATTGCGAGAAAAAAAAGTAAGAATTGTGAGAAAAAAGTCGCAATTAGCGTTTTTTTTATTGTTCATTCTGTGGCGGAACAAGCTTCCATACTGTTTAGCCTGAACTGTACTTGTATTAAAGTGACAGAGAATGTTTGCTTGCTCTTTTATGTTATGGAGTGTGTTGTTTTATTCTTGCGTGATTCATTTGCCTGACTGCTTTGTTGTTGTTTTCCCAGCTCTTCAAAAAACGGGAAACACAGCAGTGATCCTTGGGGCGGCGATTGGGGGAGGCGTCATGCTTTTCATCGTGGTAGTGGTCCTGCTTCTGCGAAAACGGTTAGGAACAAGCACTTCACGCACACACACCCAGCTTTGTACCTCTCCCCCAGTCACTTCTTCAAGCCGCTCCTTTTCTTACTCCTTAAAAATCCATTCTCTGTTTCCTTTTCACCGCTCTCACACTCTTACTGAAATTGCTCCATACCAACTTTGAGGAAGAATCAATTCGCTAACTGTCCGCTGACTGCTCACTAAGTGTATTTAACAAGAGGCATGTTTGAAAGGAGCTGAATCAGAGAGGCATATTGTGTGAGATAAGAGGGTGGGTTTGTGGCGGTTCTGTGAAGGTGACCTGAGCCCTTCTAGTTCCTGTGATAACCTAGACCTCTGTCACCACTTGGCAAACACAGACCGCTTTTTTTTCCCTCCTAAACACTCCTCGACTGAATGGAGCCAGTCCAGCGCTAGCCGCTCTTCAAACTCAAGTCTGAAAAGAAATGTGTCCGTTTGCTAAAAAAAACAAAAAGAGGCCTCATTGAGCTGTTTTTCTTCTACAGCCGAAGAAACTCTCACACCAGGCAAGGGCCAGAGGACACTTATTTCTCCAGCCCAGGTTAGTGGCATTGAATTTCATTTGCTGGCTTTCTTGTTTTAAAACCCTGTCCCTTTCCTCCTCTTAAATTCCCCCTAAATTCCTGTCAACCCAGATCAGTTGAAGCCGTTGAAGACCTACGTGGATCCTCACACTTATGAAGATCCCAACACTGCAGTGCTGAAGTTTGCCAGCGAGATCCCTCCTAGTCACGTCACCAAGCAGAAAGTCATCGGAGCAGGTTAGTACATCCGTGGAAGTTTGACAAGCCGCCGTGGGGCTGTTGTGAATGCATTCTGGGGGATGGTACTTTCAACACTCATTGATTTGAAGTTATGTTACAGTTCATTGAAAATGACAGCTTTTTTACAGTTCATTGGAGTGACAGCTTAAACAAGGCGAACATTGAAAATGTCTAATTCGAGCTTTACATGTTAGAGCTGGAATATTTTTACTGTAGTAATTTCCTCCAGAGATGTTTTTTTCCCTCCCAATGTCATTCAAATTGAATTAGTGTTGTTTTCTTAACCCGCTCTAGAGCTTTTATTCATATCCCACATGGAGGAGTCCTGCTATAAAAAACCTTAGGTTATTAATCATGACTTGAAAATAAAACAAACAAATGCTAAATGAGTCTTAAATCCTAAAGCGTTTATAGGCTATATCCTACATCAACTTTAAATAAGAAGATCAGTGTGCCATGGTCACTTTTCCCCTCTCAAGCCGCCCACAGGACATGGCCCTTGTCCACTTTATGTCTGCTTGTTGTACACAAATTCTCATGCCCTTCTGACCCCCTCCCATGAATCCACTTACTAACTGTAGGAATCTCTGTGGCCTTAGCACCACTGGTTATATTTCCAAGTGTCTTTTTCGTGTTTTTAAATAACCCCTATTTGTCATGAGACACGACTAAGGAGTTGCCCTTTGGTATGTTCCTTATCTGATGCCTCTCCCTTTGGTGGTTTGTGTTGCTGTGCTGTAGGTGAGTTTGGAGAGGTGTATCGAGGAATTCTAAAGGTTCCCGGTCGAAAAGAAGCAGCGGTAGCAATAAAGACGCTGAAGCCAGGCTACACAGAAAAACAGAGGCAGGACTTCCTTAGTGAGGCCAGCATCATGGGACAGTTCTCACATCAGAACATCATCCGACTGGAGGGGGTGGTCACCAAATGTGAGTTTTATTTTTTTTAATTTCTTTATTAAAATAAATATTTCAAATATGTTTCCAAAAAATTTCCTCTAAATAAAAAAAAAATTCATTTTTAAAAAATAATTTGATTAATGTTCAATTATGTAAACATTCACACACACACACACATTTTTATATTTTTATTAGTTCAGGAACAAAATATTGAGGAATATTATTTTTTACTTTAGAGTATAAATATAAAATGTTTGCATTAAATTAATATTATTTTCCATATTTTTATTGAATTAAACCTAAATGTATAATGAAAATAGTAGAGAATAAAAAGGTAGAGATTTTAGTTATAATAAATCTTTTATATTAAATCATTAGTAAAATAGTTTTTTAAAATGTACTTTTATCCTCTGAACAAATTTGAGAAGAATTTGGTTTTACTTTTTATGTTGTAAAGCCGTTTTATGTCTGTTTTTTGCAGTCAAGCATGCCATGATTGTGACTGAGTACATGGAAAATGGAGCTCTTGACAAATACCTGAAGGTACGTTTGTCACAATTTATCACTTGTCTTAGAAATATATATTATGAAGGATGATAATGACAAGCTTGCAAAGTGAAATTCTCACAAAAATTTTGAAATGAAACTTTAATTTCTTCACAGGATCATGATGGCGAGATGTCGTCCTTCCAGTTGGTTGGTATGCTCCGAGGCATTGCGGCCGGAATGAAATATCTCTCAGACATGAGCTATGTACACAGGGATCTGGCTGCCAGAAACATCTTGGTCAACTGCAACCTGGAGTGCAAGGTGTCTGACTTTGGTTTGTCACGTGTTTTGGAGGATGACCCCGAAGGAACCTACACCACCAGCGTAAGTTCATATTGCAAATAAATATGTGGTTCGAAGGTTCTCTGTAACTGCACTTTAACTCCAGATGTCTTTATTTTACTATTACTACAACCTGGTAATTATTTCAGGATTTTCGTAAATTACAAGGGATTGCCTGACACTTGTTTATATGTTTTTTTTTTCCCCAACAGGGAGGTAAAATTCCTATTCGCTGGACTGCACCAGAGGCCATAGCTTACAGGAAATTCACGTCAGCAAGCGATGTGTGGAGTTTTGGCATTGTCATATGGGAGGTCATGGCCTTTGGAGAGAGGCCTTACTGGGACATGAGTAACCATGAGGTGCGGACTGGCCACACCACACTGGCTATGAACAATAACTCTGCTGTTTGTCTCAAAGATCTTCCTTTGAGCAAAATGTCTTATCTCACTATCCTTTTTCTAGGTAATGAAGGCCATTAATGAGGCTTTCCGCCTCCCTGCTCCGATGGACTGTCCCTCTGCCGTGTATCAGCTGATGTTACAGTGCTGGCTGCAAGATCGCTCCAAACGGCCTCGCTTTGGAGACATTGTCAGTCTACTAGACAAACTCCTCAAGAGTCCAGATTCTCTGAAGGCCATAGCAGATTTTGACCCTCGGTAAGAGCTCAACACATACTCTGAATTCTTAAACGGCTCATGTGAATTTTTACAAGACTGAAACTGCAGAGAGAAGTTGAGGCATGTACCATCTATTACACAATTTTATAGAGGTAGTTTAAACAAAGTCATTCCTCTGGAAAGTTTAGACATGCACCACGTACCTGGTACTTCTGAATGGATTTTAGGTCTGATTTTTATCACACTGTATTAAGAGGGAACATCTGACGGCTTCATATCTTTAACAGATTCTTAAACCGAACGGACAGGTTTTCCTCTCGAAGTGTGTCTCTTCCACCCAACAATTACATCAAGGGAAAGGCAAAAAAGGTCTCACTGTGTGGGTTGCTGAATGTATTTGTGTTCTGTTTTGGTCAGAGTTTCCATTCGGCTTCCCAGTACCAGTGGCTCAGACGGCTCACCCTTCAGGTCTGTGGCGGAGTGGTTGGAGTCCATCAAGATGAGCCAGTACAGTGAAAACTTCAACATAGCTGGGATCGTCAGCATGGAGCAGGTGCTGCAGATGAAGAGCGAGTGAGTAACGCTAACCATTCCGGACCTTTAGCACGCTATCAGTGGAAGTTTAGCTGTGAGCAATCAGATGAGATCATGCAGAGAGTCCAAAGTGCATTTCTGCAGAATTTATTTCTGCCTTACTTACTTGTCATATCCTGGAGCTCCCTGTGAATGGAATGTTTGACTTGGCCAATAAGAAACTAGGATTGTCAGTAGATTAAAATTTAAATTATTTATCTTTCTATTTTTAATATGGTTCATTTCATGTTTTGAATTTGCTTAAAATGAACTTCTAAATATGTATTTTTCAGTGCAATCAGTAAAATATAAAACAACGATTTTTTTTTACCTTTTTTTTCTTATGACTCTTTTATGGAAGCTTGTTTCCGCCACAGAATGAATAACAAAAAAGGTAATTGCGGCTTTTTATCTCACAATTCTGACTTTTTTTCTCACAATTGTGAGTTAACATCACACAATTCTGACTTTATTTCTCACAATTGCGAGATGTAAAGTCAGAATTGCGAAATATAAAGTCAGAATTGCGTGATATAAAGTCCCAATTGCGAGATATGTCAGAATTGCGTGATATAAAGTCGCAAATGCGAGATATAAAGTTAGAATTGCATGATATAAGACGCAATTGCATATTATAAAGTCAAAATTGTGAGATATGAATTCAGAATTGCAAGATATAAAGTCAAAATTACGTGTTGTAAAGTCAGAATTGTGAGATATAAACTGTTCTGAGGGGGAAAAAGTTAGTCTTTTTTTCCCCTTAGAATTGGCCTGATAACTCGCAATTGCAAGTTTATATCTCACAATTCTGAGAAAAGATGTCAGAATTTCGACATATAAACTCGCAATTATGTGTTATAAAGTCAGAATTGCGAGATGTAAACTTGCAATTGTGAGAAGAAGTCAGAATTGTGAGATAAAAAGTCGCACTTCTGTTATTTTTTCTCAGAATTGCGACTTTATATCACACAATTGTGACTTTATATCACGCAATTTGACTTTATATAATGCAATTCCGACTTTATATCATGCAATTCTGACTTTATATCATGCAATTCTTACTTTATATCTTGCAATTCTGACTTTATAACACGCAATTGTGACTTTATTTCACACAACTCTGACTTCATATCTCGTAATTGTGAGATAAAAAGTCGCAATAATTTTTTTCTTTTTTTTTATTCAGTGGCGGAAACAAGCTTCCATACTCTTTGCCCGTAAATGTTTCATATTTATTTAACTAATTAAATTAAACATTATATGAAAAGTTAATTTATAAATAAATAAGCAAGCTATAGAAGGTCTCAACATGTACTGATAAATGAAAGTTTTCAAATAGAAATAAATTAATGTATTATTATTTATTATTATATAATTTAGTAATATAATGATAATAATACAAATAATTATTATTATTATTATCATCTTACTGTTAAAAAGTTTAATGTTTGGACATACAGTATCAAATATGGCACACAAAAAAAACAAACTCTTGGCACTCTTATACTGTATAATACAAAACTAGTTAGGCTAAAATTC
Source organism: Cyprinella venusta (assembly GCA_038021265.1). Taxonomy (NCBI): domain Eukaryota; kingdom Metazoa; phylum Chordata; class Actinopteri; order Cypriniformes; family Leuciscidae; genus Cyprinella; species Cyprinella venusta. The sequence goes on along the minus strand of CM075883.1, from coordinate 17,568,227 downwards.
TGACATTTATTTAAAATAGTGCATTAATGCTTTGAATAAACTGTCCCCAGATGAACATAATTTGAGAGTTCCTGGAATTTTTGAAGGAAATTATAGTGTTTGGAAAGTTCTCTCTCCTGTGGCATACGGCCTACACTGAGGCAGATTGATCAGGACAAGATCGTATTTAAGTAAGATGGTATCTTCTAACTTTTAATAATTCCTAGAACATATAAATACTTTCCATGTTTTTGTTTTAGGGATCCGGTAATTGAACGTGGCTTAAATGTATGCTTTGGTTACAAGGATAATCTTGCACCACCGCAGACCATTTTTGATTTACTGTATCTGGCGAGAGCGGAAACCACATATATTGTAACAACAATTTAACATTTTTAAGACTTTTAATCAAGTCAGGCGGGAACGTTTTACTTACAAATGTTAAAACTTCACAGTGTCTTTTGCAGCTTAAAAATGCTACTCGTTGCTTTAAGGCTGAGTGGAAAACATTGTGGCAGCAGAGAAAGAATAGTCTTCGTTTTTAGTGGCCTCGATGTGGTGGATAGTGGCATGCTTCTCCCCCTTCCCTGTTCTGCCATTCCTCCCTTCCTCCCACTGTTTCGGCAGGCTCTCTCATCCCTCCCATTCCCAACAGCGCTAGTCGAGGACTGTGCTTTCACTGCAGCCAGGAACCACTGTTTCTGCCTGCTGGGGCAATGAGGCTATGCGGCTACTCCCCCTCACATCAACAGGATTGGACTTAAAAGTCAGGACATGAGATGAAAGAGTGTAGGGATGGTGAACGAGAGAGCTGATGTACATGTGGAGGTAGAGACGACAGTGCTGGACCTCGCGGAGGAGGCAGTTTGACTGATGAAGGGGTTGGGAGGGTAGTAACAGCATTCTGGAGCTCTAAGACCTCTGGCTCAGCTCCCGTGGGTGTTTTTAGCCTAGAAGCATGTTGAACTTTGTGTGGAGGACCAGAAATGCCTTTGATGTGTTTGTCTTTTATTTTATGGCGGACTGTTCCATCTGGTGTCATCTGGTAGCACTCTTTAAAACCAGAAACTATTTACAAGTCCTCCGCTGGCTGTGCCGGGCCAGCTCTGATTCATGGTGGGTGAAGGGAATGCTTCATCAAGGTGCTAATTAAAAATGTGATTAGGATTTGGATAACAGGTCTGCTTCAAAATTACTTTTTGAAACATGAGATTGTGTCATTTTCAAGTACCCTCCCACAGTGTTATTATCATTTGATGGAAACTAAAGCAAAATCTGAATATTTTTCACAAAAAAAAAGGATACTAAAATGTTTAATAAAAGAAACACTAACTTAACTGGGGAAACTAAGGCCCTGTTTACACGAGAACGCTCGCGGGTAAAAACGTAAAAATATTTTATCGGATGTGCCTTTCGTTTACACGGCGACGGCGTTTTTGAGGCTTAAAAACGCAAAAAAGTGAAACCACCCTCCAGAGTGGAAATCTTAAAAACGCTCCACCGTCGCGTTCCCGTGTAAACGGTAAAAACGCAAAAGTCTGCTTGACTGTGAAGTTTGTACGCAGGCGCGTGCACTTGGTGTTGCTGTAGTATGCACTCCTAGCTGCCTGAAGTGCATACTACATTGAATTTCACATACTTTTGCGTCACCGTTTGCACGCGGAATTCCCCACACAAAAGGCTCGTCTAAACGCAGAATAAAAAAGATGCCGCAACGCCACTTTTGCGTTTTCTCTTCAGAATCGTTTCCGTGTAAACATAGCCTAAACTGAAAAAGATTTTCACTCCAAAGACCAAGTAAAATAAAATGAAAATGGACATTAATTATTTAAAATTTTAAATACATGGATTATTATAAAGCTTTGCATTAAATTAGGCTAAAATTCAAATAAAAAACTGGAACTAAGTTAAAACTGTGAAAAAAAAGATTTTTTTTTTGGAGTCAATGAATGCAACTTGAAACTAACCTAAAACTAGGCTAAAATACAAATATAATTTTTTAAATTTAGCGTACACTCTTAAAAATAAAGGTTCTTTATTTTGCATCCATGGTTCCATTTAAGTACCTTTAACATCCTTGGAACCTTTCTACTCCATTAAGAAAAAATTGTTTTTTTGAGGAAACAAAAATGGTTCTTCCAATCTATGCCATCGCTGCAAAAACCCAGTTTTGGAACCATTATTTTAAAGAGCGTATTAACTTTGGCTAATAAACAAAATTAAGCAAAAACTGTGAGAACGAACAAAATACAAACAAGTATAAAAGAAACAAAATTTAAAAAAATGAATTACTCAGTTCTCACGTTCTCACACGTTCTTTTTTGTCTCCCAGGGATATCCGTAACATCGGAGTCCGTCTGCCGGGCCATCTGAAGAGGATTGCCTATAGCATCTTGGGGCTTAAGGACCAGACGAGCACCCTGAGTGTGTTTGCAGTGTGAACTGTCCCTTTGGCTGTGGACTAAATAAACTCTCAGCTGCCTCAGGATTGGACTGCAGGGACAGCCCTTGACCTGAGCTTAACCCTCCAGCCTAGCGAGATGGACTCTCACCGCCGTGGAGACTTGTAGCATTTGATGTACTTCTAAAAAAATGGAGGAAGTGTAAAACAATCAAAAAGCTATTGATGTATGCATCAAACCATGTATATTAGATTTATTTTTACTATATGCATATGTTTATTTTCTTGTCAAAAATATACTAATTTCTTTAGTTTAGTTTTTACTTTTTTTTTTTGTTAAGTTTCATATGCATGCTTAATTCTCACCAGAGAGTGATCAGTGCTAGTTAGCGCTCGCTTTACTCTCAGATCTTAATGGGTTTGAAGGAGAACTGGCACTGTATTGCTCTGTACTTGACTGAGCTCTTCAGCATTACGAGAGAAAAACAGACCAACAGGTCTTTCTATACCAGAAATGAGGGTTTAACGTAAGACTCAGTGATATTCCGCTGAGATCAAGGTGATTGTAATGCTCTCTGGTTTCTATCATGCTTGAGTTGGCCGCGATTTTATGTCTCGCACGATGACATTTTCATTACAATTGCACTCTCAGCGCTATATGCTTTGGACCATCAAGTTTAAAGTCTCTGGTTTAGATGAAACGGAGCAGCAAGGCGTTCCTTAAATTCTGTGTTTTCTCTGCAAACAAGAAGAGCGGAGGCACCGCCATGAAATAGCACTTAAATCAGAAATCTCAGCAGCTGTCCCATCCCTTATCGTTATGAAAGGTTGGAGCAATGATGACATTAAGGATTGAAGGAACAAAGAGCGAGCGAAATGACAAAATGGGAATGGGTTAAGAAGAAAAAACTGTTCTGGAACAGATTGTCGGTCTAAATCAAATGGGAAAATGTAATCCGGCGGTCTTCTGCAAACAAAGGCACGGTTCTGATTTTCAGATATTTGCACCAAGTGACAGTCCTTGCAAACTAAGAAAATGATCAAACAGACAGTTATGTTTACCAGGATATGTGGATGATATACCAAGGTCTGTTATTCATTTTGCATCAGGAGATTAAAGTCGCCTGGAGCTGTGAATTGCGGAGACTATCTTCAGAAGATCTGGTTTATGATTAACTGATCCAAGCTTTGCTGAAATGCTATGACCTTCCTTGATTATTTCCTCTGACTTTTTAGGACCACAGTAGGGTTTCAGATGGGGGCAGATACTGTACAAGCCTCCCTGTAAGGGAAAAACTGTTTCAATGTTAAACTCCTTTTTGAGGCTATGTTGTATTTACTGGGGAGAAATTCAGCTACCTTAAGAGTCCTGAACTCTAAATGGATGACATTGCAGTTCCTTGTTAATTTCACATTGTTCTGATTATTTCTAGATGTTGAATGCAGATGAGTTTTTCCATATTTAGAAATGACATATTTAGTTTTTGTTTGCGGTTGATATTTTGTTTCAAATCTTTTCTAAATGGGACGTTGATACTGGCAAACTGTAATAATGGCAGGACTTCTTGGAAAGGGAAATTTGTTATTTTTGATCTTCTATCTTAGTTCTGACTTATTTTCTAAATATCGAAATTTTATAAGCTCAGTTACGAACCCCACTCATGGGCATATTTCCACACAAACAAAAACATGTTTGATTTGGCCAATTGTTTTGTATTTTATTTAATAGTCTATTTATTTTTTACTTTATTTATTGTTTCAAGGACACTGAATTGGGATTTATTTGTAATGGAAGTTTGTCTTTCAGTCACAATAAAATCTTTGTAGCCTTTAAATTCAATTTCACTATGATTTCTTTATTTGTGTCATCATCCACAACAATAAAAAGGCATAATAGAAATGAAGTTGCTTCTCCCAATTACAGCCTCATTTAAGTAGTACTGAGCAATTCAATACAGCTCTAATGCACTCAAGGAAGCCAGAAGCTTTGCATGACTGCATTATCTAATTGGTCAGAGCAGCCCCTATTTAATTAGTTGCCGGTTTGCAGTCCATCTGTAAACTATGACAGAAGCCAATGAACCTTATAACCCATACAGGACAATTTACTTTGTTCTCAATTTAGCCCCTCCTGTCCATAACCACAGCCTCACTGAACCCAAATTAAGAGAGGCTTTTGTCTGGCGCCCGGAGTATTGAATTTATCAGCTGCTGCTGAGTGATGTAGGTAACAATGCCACTAATGCACCCTTTTGATAAGGTGGAAAATGTCAAGGTTGGAATGTAAATATTTATATACGAAAGTAATCGGACAGGGAATGCTGGCTGAAGAATGAAATGCCATCATGGAAGTCAAACAGGTACAGCAGGGGGGAAAAGTGTCCTGCATCCATTTTATGTCTAGGCTAGGGCATGCTTCATCTTCTTTTGTTCAGATGTACCAACTATCAGTGGCCTGGAATTATGTATTTCAATTTTACTTAATATGTGCCATGTGGTTCAGTCATTGTGTAGGCCTATTTTCGACCTTGATGAATCAAAAACAAAAGTTCCTGGTCTTAGTGAATTTTATGGTTCATTTGTAGTCTAAAAGTTATTCCAAAGAAATAATGTTGAATTTTATTAAAATGTAATTCACCTCTGAAAACGCTTTCCTGTTCCACTGACATCATTTAGGCCACACAGGCTTCTATGCACTGTCTGCATGTTGTTACTGTTGTTCAGACAGCAGGTGAGTCAGATGTTGATTCATGAATCTCATCGTCCATAGATTAATTTCAGTGAACTGTTCATTTTAAACAATTCATCAAAAGAGCCGGGAGTAAGAATTTGGTACAAACTTAGTTCGGAAATCATACTACACTTTCGTGCTGTGTGTTTTTGATTCACACACAAAAAAGTCTGACTCATAATTCGAGTTATTTCGAAAATGGATAGTCCGCGAGGACAACGATAAAAACGGTAATGCTCTTATTTATTTATTTATTTTTTTTGTCTTGCATTCAGTAACGTTAGCATACCCTATGTAGCCTAACTTACAGACTGCGACCTTTTGCGAGCTCAGCTCACGTGTAGCCAAGCTATATAGCCAAGCTACATATGACTAATTTTCCGTGACGGTAGAAATTCAGCAGTGAAGTCACACACAACAGTTCTTTCTTTTTCTTTTTTGCTCTTTGAATATTTTATTTCAGTTGAATAAACATCACATTGTGGACGTAAATAGAGAGCGTAAAGCCCTCCGCTTCCGGTTCATGTGACCTTTTCGAAAAAAAAATGAGAGACTTATCTTTTTATTCCGTCTAAACTGTGCCCTGAATTACTCATATGATGTTTGTCAAATCAAAAGATAATTCTGAAAGTCAAGAAAGTCACAGTTTGTCATAAAACAGAAGAGTAACGTTTAGTGTAAACCGCGCAAACGTGCAGTCTGGTACAAAACAGTCAGGCATGATGACGTAACGTAAAATTGTGTAACATTTTATTTTTTAAAGTGCTATTGTTTGTATCTCTTTTATGTATATGACTATCCTCTCTTGCATTATTATTGTTAATTTTTTTCCCTTTCTCTTTGTCTCCTCTGGTGTTTGTTTTGTTCTTTGTTTTTCATGTGGTTGCTAATAAAAAAAATGATGGCGTAACGTTACGATTATTAATCATAGTAATAGCATGCATGACACTGACAGACGTCATCTTCAGTAAAGTTAGCTTCATCCATTGTGAGAAAATGTTTGCCTTTTAGGTTTGTAGTCTTACATATTTTCACAACTTTCTTGACTTTAAAAATGTATCTTTTAAATTGACAAACATCATCATGTGTAATTCAGGGCACAATTCACCGAGATCAAAATATTTGTTGTCTCTCGCCATTTACTAGCCTACAATATTTTTCCGAAATAATGCCGCGTTCCAGGCAACCTATTTTTCAATCTCATACCCGTGAAAGTGCACTGGAAGTCAAATGTAAACACTGCCGTTCCCAGCTATGAGTAGAATTGTTCCAGAATGGGGAATATGGGAGGACACTTTTTCCCCTGTATGCGTGTTAAGCTTAAATTACAGGCTACAATAGCATAGGTGAGGACTGTGTTGAAGGCTGGGCTGTGGTGCTTTATGCGCTGTACACATGGTTTAACCTTAATGGCGAAATGTCCTGTGTGAGGCCTGTGGCTTTCATTTTTAGGTTCCCTCCTCCTTTACAGTGGCTTGAAAATGTCCCGCTCTTTAAAGAACTCCCATTGTAAAAATCATCATTATACAGTTCAAGTATGAGTCTTCCCTTTTATATTTATTTCTTGTCTTTTCCATCGCCCTCTTTTTAATCTGAAAACACAAAGTCAAAAACGTTGTGGAATTTACATCCCTGGCTAATTTTAGAGATGGGTTTCTGACCAAAAAACACATCCTCCAATTTGGGGCTATATTGGTCTTTCTTCCTCAGTTTTTCTCTCTGTTTCTCACTCTCTCCTCTCTTATCCTCACTCTCTTTCTCCTCTTCAAATCATTCTGGTTGTCTTCATGACATTTTCATGTTTTTAGGCTATGCACACGTGTTTTCGGTAACTTACCAAGTGGTTCTGAAAGTTGTTTCAGGGCTTTTGCATTGGGCATGAAATTCGAGCTGAATTAATTAGTTTAGGATACAAAGTTACAAGTTTTTTTTTCTTGTTTTTTTTTTTGGCTTTGGACAGTGAGAATGGCAAGTGAACCAGGACTAAATGTAACATTTTCTTTTTTCCAGACCAAAAGAACCAAGAAAAGTGAACTAAAAGTGTGAACACACCCTTAGATTTTTATGTTCTTCACACTAAAAAAAAATGTTTCTTTTAAGAACTTTTCACAAAAGTTCTTTGGGGAGCCAAAAATGGTTCTTCTATGGCATTGCTGAAAAACCCTTTGTTCTAACACAAGTATATAGCAAATATTGACATTATATTTAAAAAAAAAAATGTATCTATAATTTTACTGAATAATTGGTATTTAAATTATGCACAGTAATATTGTTTGTTGTATTTTATTATTTTTTAGAGTATTCATATACAAAACAGATGAGTGAGTCATTTTGGGGTTGTGGCCCACCAGTTGAGAACCAACTGCTTCTTCATTAATTTGTGGAAACAACTTGCTGTTTATGTAGCCTTTTTTCAGCTATGTGTGAATGTGTTTTTTTCCCCAAACAATTTTATACAAAGGCCACAATGTTTGTTCTCAGCTAAAACAAAACACATTTGAATGTATATAATATTATAGGACAACACCCAGTGCATGTATTTAACAAAACTGTAACATTTCCTTCCACAATTAAAATGTCAGTGTTATTGATGACGGCTCTTATGGAAACAGATTTATCATTTTAGCAGTTGTGACACATCTACATTTAGTATGGTCCCTAAACAAATGCTGCTTTGAGATGAAAGTGCCCTTGATGCTTATTTTTAACATACAGCTTATCTTATCTGCTTTTTCACAATGTGCAAGGAAGTGTAGATTGGTTAATTATGCTTACTAGTTTGTATCTCATCAATCAGTGTGCCTTAAATACGGTTCTTTCAGACCTTGACAGCTTGACAGTGAAATATGAACTTGTTCCCTTTGTTTCCCCTGTTACGCTTTAAAGAAGTCAGCTCCAAATGGTACAAAACGAGCATGATTGCTTCCCGTGAAGTTTCACTGTGTTGTTTTAAGTTTTCAGGTCAAACAATTACCCGCTCAACAACAAAAGCTCTATTTTTCGGTTCTCTATAGTATTCTTTCAATTAGATCTGTTTTGCCTTGTCCCTGAGTGGCCATGACAGTCCTTTCAAACTTTATCGGCCCTCTTTCTGCTGGCATTCCTCAGCAGTTCCCTTCTCTTACTCCTGTCTGCATGTGTTCTTGAATCCATTAATCGTTCCTGCCTGCACAATGTGAACCCCAGCAGATAATTACAGTAATTAAACCAATTAGGCAGCATATGGAACGAGAGTTAACATGCCCCGAGGACACTGAGGTCTGCTATTCATCCCCTGCATGAGCCTCTGCTGAGGTGGTCCCCATATCTGGCACTGCTTAAGGAAGGGGCCGGGGAAATTGCTTCAACCCAATTTTGGATTAAAGCAATTTCCTTTCAGCTGAGCCTTGAATACGGTGTTGCAGATGTATGCTGCAAGAGAGGACTGAGGACTTCAAACAAAGGGGCAACGTATAAAGACAACTGAGAAAAATAGGTCATCACTCTGTCAGCATATTGATTTCAACAGCATATTTTAGGCTTCATGCTCAGATAAATGTTTTCATTATATTAACCACGTAAAGTGATCTAATTACTTAAATAAGTAATATTACAGTGATTAATACATGGCTCTCTAATACATGATCCTGATTTGTCAATCAGACCAATTCAGTTTATGTCCTCTTTAATTTACTTTACTCTTTTGTTAATATTACAGGGACAATGCAACCTTAAGAGTATTACAATTAAAAACATATATTGTAGAATTTACAACAAAGCCAGTAGTGGTAGCAGATTTGTTCTTATACAGGGCTTACGCTTGGTTTTGAAAACTGAAGCTACTGTATCAATGCTTCGGATGTTTATAAGGAATTTCATATCCCCAATACTCTAACCGAAAAAGCTGTTTGACCAAAGGCTGTGGTACCAAGTCTCCCCTATCAGGTCTAGTCATACCGGCACTTTCATTATGGGCCAGGTATCCCTTAAGAAGAGTGAGAGCAAGATTATGGATCATTTTATACAACAGGCATCAGTGTAAAATACAAAATTGTTAAAACTGGTTGAGCGGCGTTCCAAAAATGTTTCATTTTTTCTGCAGGATACATGAAATTATCCCTTATACTAATGCCTACTTATTATGTGACAAAACAGTGGCTGCGTCCGAATTGCATTCCCAGGCAGGATTAGGAAGACATTAAGGTTTGAGATTAGAGCCAGACCGATATATCGGCCGGCCGATATTATCGGCCGATATAGGCATTTTCCAAAATATCGGTATTGGCAGTTATAATGGCCAATAAATGAATGTTAAAAATAATAAAATAAAAACGGACGAAACACACTTCAATCATCTCTCCTTGGCCTGTTATATTGAAAATGTATGTTTTACAATTTGCAGTATGATGTTATCTATTGCTAAATTATGGCTCATCATAGACTAGCTAACCATAAAGCTATGCCACTATCATCAGTGGAAGACCGCTAACGTTAACATTAAGAGCTTAGAAAAAAACGGTGAACTTTTTCTGCCTAAATAAAGCAATGATTACTGTATTTATAACTAGCACATCTCTAGTTACAGTCCCTGCATTGTAAAATGTAAGTTATACTTGCGAGGAGTGAACATTTAGACATAGAGAAAAAGTATCAAACGTATCTTGTGCAGAAAAGTTAGCTTTTCTTTTACACGTGTGAAATCCAACAATATTTAAGAAAATATATATATATATCGGCCGATAAATCGGAATATCGGATTTTAAAACCCAAAAATATTTGTATCGGTATCGGCCTTTACCTTTATCTGATCAATTTTTTTCACTGCCAGGTATTCGACAAACCTTTGCAATGCATTAAATTCTGTGGCAGTTATGCTAAAAAAATAAAGATGGTGTCTTAAATGGCTGTGGTTGATGGCCAGTATGTGTGTAAATGCACATTTTTGACCAACGTTTTTGACTTTTGATGTAATTTCTTGTGAGAAATTAGTAGTACTAACAGCTGCCAAAGCTTCCAGATGCAGCCAGTACCAAGTAGTATGTCCGATTTCATATATTCATAAAACATTGTCTGTCTTAAAATAAATTTAAGAAAATTAGGACAGATTCGTTTATAGCACTGATTCATTAAGGAAAGAAAAAAATTTGAGTGAGTAATTAAATCATTCACAGCCTATTTATTCCAAACAGATGATTCATTCAGGAACAGAACTTCACCACTGTGTTGTGTTTGTTTGGAGATTGGAGGGTAAACAGTTTATTCTGCTGTGTTTATTAACTTTTGTCGCTGACAGAACAAAACTATGTAACTGGTAACATTGTGTGTAAAATGGCACTCAATTACTGTTGTATACAAACAACGTCACATTCACAATCGTGATTGTCAGCACAGCTCTTGCTCGTTTAGTAGCCTACTAACGTTAAATAATGACCGAACTGTATGGCTGAAATTTTATTTTAATATATTTACTTATTTGGTAAGTGTTCTCATTAAATAAAAACAAACATGTAATTGTATCTACAGTTGTTTGGCCAATTTTCACTGGCTAAAACCAGTCATTTCTAGCCAAGCTGCTATTGAAAATGCAGAATTTCGCTACTGTGCGCTTGGCTGTCATTATCGAAATAAAGCCCTTCAGGCTGATACCAGACATCAGCTTCGTATCATGAGATGCATGTGATGTCACCATCTTCCTTTCATGTTTCTGTTTTTACTCTGAAATGGCCATTTAACACAATTACACTTTTGTTTTAAAAAAGTACACTGGCTTTCTTGTGCTGATATTATGATCTCGATTCTTCATGAGCTAAATTCCTGTGGTGCTGCAACACATTTGTCCTGAAGCATTTAAACCCTTAAAAATGAGATTTGTCAAGTTTAAGTTTTCTTATAGCACACGATTTACTGCCATAAAAACAGTTTAGGTTAACAGTATTAGCCAAGAAACAGGAATGGACTGGAAACTATATCCCTCCTCTGTTTTTTTCTCTTCCTGACAGGCTTTTGCAAGCACTGGACCAAACGTTAGGCATCAGTAGAAATGACAAGAAATGCCACATGCAGATCATATCTGTGAATCCACCTTTCAGCATTTTCTTTGGAGCAGATAAAGAATGTGGAGCGTTTTCTCTTCGACAGCAACAAGTGGGGGGTCTCCGAGGATTTGCTCGCAGCAGCAGCAGGTGAGGCGGGTGAGATTATCTTTGTCTGAAGTGTGAGAACAGCAGACAGTGGGAGGGAGTCAACAGTAGTGGGAACCTGCTGAGCTGGGATAGGCCTTTACAGCGGGAAAACACTGGACGGGATGAGCGGATCAGGTTTCTGATGGATTGAAGCTGTAAATGCGTGAGATTTTGATCAATAATGACTTCTGGCGTATGGAAAATACAATACTTTGAACAAATGACATGGGATTTATGGGTTTGTGGTGATTTATTAGGGCAAGAATGTGTTGTTACAAAGCACCAGCGTTGGAAATCCCCTAGCGTCACCCTTCAAGGCTGATGCTGAATTTAAGTGACATACATTTGTCATGTTTTAACATGCAAAAAGACAAAAAGAAAAATAGGTAATGTCTAACGGCTTCTTTGGCAGTCATTGTATTTAATCTTTTTTTTTTTTTTTTTTGGTAGCTCTTTGTCCTGTGGATTACTCAATAGTCAAAAACTTTTTATTTGAACTTATTATTTATCATTTATTTAATATCATCTTTCTTACACTCTAAAATTTTAACCCAACTTTCACTTTCAACTGTACATTTTTTAATTACATCTTTAACCCAACATTTGGGTTTGTCCATATTTGACCCAAATTTGGGTTGAAACAACCCAGCGTTTTTTAGAGTGTAAACATAATTTCCATTCAATTCTCTCTTCAGTTCTGTTATTCAAAAGTGCACATTTTGTTTGCACCTTCGATGTTGTTTGTGTAGAGTATTCAACCTTTTTTATTTTATAATTAAAGTAAAAAAAATTGTTATTATTACATTATTATTATTATTATTTTACTGGATCTTTTTAAAATACACTATTTTGTAATTAAAGCTAGATTGCAACAAATATTTAGACATTTTTAAAACATCCTCTGACTGCATCTCTTCTTAAAGGAGTTAACCTTATGTCTCAGGCCACTGCACTGCGTAAAGCATACAGTCCAGCCTCTCCAGGGGAATAACCACTGACAACTCATAAAATGGATTATTGGTTTAGATATGTTATTTATGGTGACAGAAGTATGTAAACTGTATGGAGACAGAAAGAAGAAAAAACCGAGCCAAAGACCTCCAAAGTCAGCAGCCCAAAATAAAACCAGTGGTGTTGAGTGTGTTGTGAGCGACGGGATCAAACTGACAAGTCCCACGGGAAAGGATTGTTTTTTCTTGAACCAAAGTGAACAAAACTGTTTGTGTTTTTAATAACAGAATATATATTTTTTTGATACAGCAAAGACAACTTGTACTTTAATAGAAAAGCTGTTTGTCAAGAATAGAGAAATACAAAGTTGATAGTCTTAATCTGTTAAGGGCACAGCTGATTGGTTCCTGCTGTATCAGTAGCCAATGAGCTTGCTGCTCAACCTTCAAACACAGTTCAGCATTTCCTGTAGCAGTTTAGCACACTTAAAAAAAAAAAAAACCCTCCCCAGCTCCACCTGTATTTTTCATGACAGAACTAGGGTGTAACGATTCCCTCATGCCATGATTCAATACATGACTCGATACTGAACTAACAATATGATATTATGGCGATACTCCAAGACATATGGTATAAGGTTTACAAAAAATGTATTGTTGTTTAAAATGCAAAATTTGGTTTACATTGGTTGTAAATGAATAGGCTTGGAGTAAGTGCAAATAATCCAATGCACCGGACAATAATGACACCAGAATACAAATATTCATGATTCTGAAACTTAAAATACAGAATTATTTTAGAAGAATATGCTTGCACAGTATAACAGACTAGATATATTTAAAATATAGGACACTTTTTAGGACACATGGTAACAGAAGACATTTGGCACTATCAGGAGGACCCACAAATATTCCCCTATTGCATTATTATACATTGTTTAATAGTAATGTCCCTAAAACTCTGTCATTTTGGGTGAACTATGGACAATACAGATGCATTTTCACTCGCATGCCATTAAAGAGGAAGACTAGAGCCGTACCTTAAAATGATTTGTACTGTTGTCCTTCATTCGTTTGATTAATTATTCATGATGATTCTGATTACTAGGAGAGTTAATCAGAAAGAAAAAACACATAGATGATGGTGGAAGTTGATCAGAAGACCCTGTGGAGTCCAGGATCTGCAATTAAACTGATGAAGCACACTAGCGTGATTTAAGTGTTCACTCGGATGTTTAGTTACACAAAGCCGCTCACATTTGCTGTGCCCTGTTCTCCAATTATAATTCATCACTCATGTCTCAATGTCATCGGCAAGATTAGCAAATCTCCAAGCACCACACAAAACCCTGAACACACAAAAACAGATTATCCCCCAAACGTTTTCACGATTAACTTTTTTAATGGCTATTTGAGTCGTAGATTTTTTTTATTTTTATTTTTTAGTTTTTTTTTGGGGGGGGGGGGGGGGTTCACATATTGATTTAAATCTTTTCGTGGAAGGTCACGTAAAAGATTTTTATTTTCAACTATGTATATGTAACAATCTTTTTATAGTGCTCTCATATTCTTGTGGACCCCCATATCTTCTGTCATTGTGATTTTAGATGTGGAAGTTTTTCTCTAGATGTTTCAAATATGTTATGGAGTTTTTCCATGCTGTGATGAAGTTGAGAAATAGATAGAGCTTATGTGAATGGGCAGGAAAATCTGTGGGTATAGTAAGTGGCTAGTTAAATGCAGAATGGAAATGTGCTTGCCCACTAAAATCAGACGCACATGTGCAACCTCAGAAAAGGACAGAATAACCCATTTTGACATGGTGCAATTTGTGTAAATCTTTACTATTCTCGCATAGAATGTTCATTTAAATCAATTACTCTTTTTTCTCAAAAAAAAAACTAATGATGAAGACAGTTATGTGCAGAGTGCAAGTGCATTGATTTACCACAAGGTGTCAGACTTTCTTCAAGTTAAAATATTCAAAGTAGCATGTGAGCAATGTTACTGAGGTAAGCACGAGATGTTTAGCAAATTAAATTATATTTGCATTATCTAAACTTTATATATATATATATATATATATATATATATATATATTTCTTGGAAAAATCTCGCTGTGCCATTAAAAAGGTTGCAGAGTTTCCTTTGTGCAAGAACATGACTTGAGGTGATGTCAGTAAAAAACAATTTAAACAATGTTTGCTTACTGGATTACAGGTTGACAAGAGACAAAGAGAGTGAAAAGAATTTCTTTTTGAAGCCACAAGTTCAGACATGTGTCCTTTATACATAAAACCCTAGAGCATTTTCTTTTGTGATAAGGTTTCTTGTTTTTTTTTCATTAAATCAATAAAAATGAGCATAGTATCAAATACTGTTAAACTATATATATATATATATATATATATATATATATATATATATATATATATATACATTTTTTAATTGACTTTTGTCTAATTTCCTCAAAGTTTGTCGTTAAACACAATTATTCACATGCCATTAAAACAAATATTACTGTTATTTACCCAGATATATAGAAACATGTTCAAACCAGAGTTGGTAATTGATTATACAATAGCTACAGGCGTAGTAAGTCTGGGCAGACGGCATTCTCAGTTAGAGCTACACGCTACTGGAATAGTTTACCTATTGAATTGAGTGAATCCAATAATTAAATAACTTTTAAACATAAACTTACGACATTGCTTAAGGCACAACAGACATGTAGCCACTAGCAATTTACAGTACATATACATTTCTTTTAACATACTGCACTTATGTCACTTTTGTAATGTATTATATTGTATTTCATCTTCTTTCAGTGCACTTGATCAGGCACTATACTGATGATACTTGGAACTACATTGTTGTTGTCTTTTCTTTCTTGTTTCTTTGATCATTTTAATGTATTTTTTCTTGCAGTAGGCTATTGAAGCACTGTACTTCTGTATTGATGATGTTGGATGTTAGTATCGCCTGCTCAGGGACTACAGATGAAAATTAGCTATTTAGCTAACTCTGGCACATTTACATTGAAGTTTTACTACGGTGTTGATTAATGGGTTACACTTTATTTCGATAGTCACTTTAGACATTCGACTAACTATAAGTAACTTTTCAACTACATGTCAACTAACTGTCATTAGAGTATTAGTAGACTGTCAGTAGACTGTTAGGTTAGGGTTAGGTGTTAGGGTTCAGATTAGGAGAACAAGTTGACTTGTAGTTGCTAAGTTACTTATAGTCAGTAGAATATCTGTTGGGGGACCAACAAAATAAAGTGTTTACAGATATTAATCAGACAGTCTACTAATACTCTAATAATAGTTAGTTGACATGTAGCGGCAAAGTTACTTATAGTTAGTTGAATGTCTAAAGAGGACTATCAAAATAAAGTGTTACCGATTAATGTGCATTGTCTCTGTTAAAAATAAATAAATAGAAATGTTGGTTGCCAATATTTTGCTGTCTAAATCTGATCCTCGCTCATAAAAGCACATTGCAGTTCTGTATTTATTATCAATGATGTTTTTCTTGCATGAATTGAACAGGAGTAAATGTAAAATTAAGTCAAATGCTTAAATTCAAAGGATAATAGTTGTTAAATCACAGAATACTGCAGTTCGGCCTTTACAGATAAATTAAGAAATAATTTATAATTAATTTGTCATGGAAGTGGCACTATCTAATTCTTTGAAGGTCCACGTTCATATAATTATCAGCTCATCCTCTGAACCGTTGTGCCGTCTGCTCAAGATGTAAAGTGAAAATCACATTACATAAGAAATGATTTTAATACATTGCTGTAAATGAGATCTAAAGTAAAGCTAACGTTCTATTTTTAGCGATCAGGATGTCTGCATGCAACTTTACCTCTGTGACACTGGAGGGCAGCAGAAATCAATAATTAGCCACAGAAACTTCTATTCTTTTCTGCAGCTGTGGAAATGTCAGCTGTTTTCTTACCTGAAAAGATCTAATTATAAACCCACCTTTATATTCCATTAGGTCTCTTATAGGTGTATATAAATCTTTTCTCCTTCTCATTTCTCTTTCTCATTCCAGTTCCAATTTATGTAACCTAGAGATGCGCAATCATTAACAAATTGATTATTGTCTTACGTTCAGATTTTTTTTTAAATTCATAGTTTCTAGATATTTAATTGTGCATGCTAATGTCCCCTATTTTTATTAAATATACATTTTTCATACGGTACATATAATGTTGTGATGCCTAAAATCACCTGTAGCATTTAAAATTAATTATCTTAGCTTTTGTTTTTAATTTTTTCAGTTGGCTGAATTTGAATATGAGCCATTATTCATAACACAAAAATAATTATGGGGTTATCAGTGCATCCCTAATGTTACCTCAAAGGAAGGTAATCATTTCAGTATGCGGATGGTGTGAAAGTTGGGTCTGAGACAGAAAATAACAGCAAAAGAGGGAGGAGAAGAGGGGAGGGACTGAGTGCACACAGTCAGTGTGCTGTTTCTCCCCACTTCTCTCTCTTTCCCTCTCCTCACTTCCATCCTCACTTAAGAAACAGCTAGTATGGATACTGAATCCCCTTTTTTCCTCCAATCTTTTTCCTAGTTCCCTCATTTCTCCACCTCTATGCTCCAGTTGGCTCTCTCTGGCTGTTCTACACCCCTTTCTTCCAAACACGCAGTTCTCTCTCTCTCACTGTCGCTAATATTTCCCCGTGTCCCCGCTCTCTGTCAGCATGGTGAACAGATAACTGCAAAGCTGTTAAACATGGGCTCCTGCTTCTGCAAAGGTCACCAAGGTCAGTCTCTTCCTGATTGTATCTGAGTTTGTCTGTCTCTGTTTTGTGTCCATTAGTCTACCTGTTGGTCAGTCCGCTTATCTCCAGCATTTTACATAATGCATGAACGTGGGGGGAAAAATCACAACAATCAAAAATAATCCAAACTGAGCACATAGTTGTGAGCAACTCAGAGAACTTAGGTTGGTATATTAATAATACTGTTACTAGGGCACTTATTGAGTACATTGTAGTTGACTATTTTCTTTGCGGTAGTTTGTGACGTCATAAACACCATCGATTTCAAAGACTTTTTTTGAGACTGTCTTTGGTTCACTGCAGTTTTAAGGAAGAAATACTCTGCAATGACGCTGACTTATGAATTTAAACACCACATAGACATACACACTACATTACAAGCTGGGTTTTTATCACTAGGGGACTTTAAATAATTCTCAAGTCAATATTTCAAGTCCCTGTGTTGATTTAGTGAGTAGCTCTGTACATTATCGCTTACATAATGACGGAATTTATTTTAATTATTTGTCGCAAAATTTGTTATCACCTTTAGAAAACAAACGATTCTAGGAAGTTTCCTCTGAGCCCTAGGGGGAAAATATTCTGTTCTTATTTATATCATATAATCTCATCTGAATAAGACCAGTGTGTTATGGTAAATCTGTTATATCTCAGTATTTACAAATGGAGTCTAAGGTAAGAGGTGAGATTTTATCCTCAAGGTGTCCTCCAAGGAAACGGCACCAATGAAGTGGATAATTTGTAAAGCCCAGGGAGCAAAGGGTTGTGTTTGTTTGTCTGAGCCTGTGAGGGTTAGAAGGTCCAGAGCTCCGTAGCTATGGCTTGTGAAATGCCAGGGTCCAAACTACATGCATAATGCATATGTTAGATGGATGGAGTTTCACCGTGATGAATTGGAGGTGGGTTTTAGAGGGGGAGACACACATGATGTGTGACATTGTAAAGGTCACACATTGTCAGTTGATATCTGTTGGTAAATAATATGCTGGCGGGTGCCTGAAGCTCCACAGGTCTGAGATTAGCTGTCCTCTTTGAGGTCTTACCTCAATGAGATGTGGCCGGTGACGAAAAACGTGCTCTTGATCATTGGGGATCCCCAGGGAGGTGTTGTCAAGACAATCTCTTGTTCCCATGGAAACATGAGTGCATCAGGAGTGTGTCCCGTCCATCCACTCCAGATAAAACTCAGTGCACACTGCCACATGCAAGCACACCGTTGGAAAGATAAATGAAATAAATAGTTATTTACAATTCATAGCATTGTATTTTGTCCCTCTAGAGCTGCAAAGTGGCCAACAACACCCCATGGAAGAGCTTCACTCGTACGCTGAAGGACAGCCCATCTTCAAGGTGTGTTTTCTCACAAGAATCAAGAATTTTCTTCATAAATGGATCAATTTCAATGATACATGGGAGTTCTTTCACACTCCGAATGTGTAAGATCTGATAAAAGCGACTTGTTAGTTGTAATTAGCACCTGTGATTCACTCTGTTGCTTGCAAATGTGATATTCTGGAAGGTTTTATTTGGTATGGTAGGCTGTGCTTCCTGTCTTGTCATGTTATTCAGGGTAACCATCAGCCCTACAATGGGAGCATGTCAGATAAAAGGAGCAGCAGCGGGTATGACATCGGAGAATTGGCTACATCTTCCCTGCTGGGTGAGGTGCTAAGAGCACTTATTAGACACCGTCATACTGTGTGTTGTTGGGCTAGGGTTTTGCTATCGTTCAGAATCATTCATCTGAATCAGAAGAGCAGTCGACCTTTACAGAAGCTCGCTAATGTAATTTCCCTCTGCCTGCATATCTCTCATTTATGAACAGTCTCTCTCTCTCCCTCTCTCTTGCCTCTTTTGCTACCTGTTTTTTTTTTCTGACTGTGTTTTTGCTTGACTTCTCCAGGCCCACTCTCTTCAGGAAGTTAATTACAGAGACTAATAATGTGTTATGGGTTTTTAAGCTTTTCCAAAGAACATTTTTTGATCATTTCAGTCTAATTATAAATGCAGTCACCAGCCGATGAATGTGTATAATGAGCATAAAAGAACCACAAATCTCAGCTCAACCAAAAAAATAATAATAACAAAAAGAGCTAGAAATTAACTGCTTGTGTAAAAATGCTATTAGAAAGATTATTTTATAAAATACATGTCATGGGTTTTGCAAATGACTAGTAATAAGCTTTTAAGGACTTGCATGATAATTATGCACTTAGTTTTCCAGTGTAGAGATGTTTCTTTCCACTATTTGGTACAAAAAAATACAGCCTGAAAGGATGTGCTTCAGAAAATGTCAATTAACGATTGTGAGCTATTACATTTCCTTTTAATTTTACATGATATTTGCATTTTTTTTAGCTCTTTCACCAAAAGTCAGGCATGTCTTAATATAGTTTGAAACTAGAGCTGTCAAATCGATTTATCGCGATTAATCACATCCAACGGTTTGTAACAAAAGTGTTAAATATTATGTGTGTGTGTGTGTGTGTATATATATATATATATATATATACATACATAATATATATTAACAAACTTTTGTATATATATATATAGTTTTCGAATAGATAGATAGATAGATAGATAGATAGATAGATAGATAGATAGATAGATAGATAGATAGATAGATAGATAGATAGATAGATAGATAGATAGATAGATAGATAGAGGTATATATAGATATATATTTGAAAACTATATCGAAAACTATATATATATATATATATATATGTGTAAGTGGTGATTTATTTTGGGACCAAATGTTGATTTGTAGTTAATGAATTTATAAAACAAAGAAAGTAATATTGATTGAATATATAAAACCTTTTTTCTTCCAATAATTTGGGTACAGCTTAATAAGCTATGTTTTACATTGTTTACTACTTCAACAAAGTGAAAACCAATTCAGAAGATCATGTCAAAATTATGACATTGTTTTATGATTTAATTGTTGGACACAATTGTGAATATCAAGACCTCTGAGGTGCTAAAGTCCCAAATCACTAATTTAAGGGGAATGATGCTGTTTAAAACAAGCCTTTTTATGCTTGGCTTGTTTTAGATAATCTTAATATCAAAACAGAAAATATGGAATTTGTGCCTCTTTTTCTTTTTCATAAAGTCATGGGGCACCAAAGTGTAATGCATTGAAAGTGTCCTCTTCTTTTAGACAATAATCCTAAAAAGCTGTTCCATTTTTGTTGACTTGGAGAGAATAAGCTTGATTTATTCGTTCTCACCTTTCCCCCCCTCTTTAGCAGAACCCTTTTCATATCCTTCCCTCTTTTCATTTCTTTTAATATTGATTTGCACCCATGCTAATCCCTCCAATCTCTTTAGGACTGCTTGCCACTTTTAAAGACCACATCACTAAGCCCACAGCGATGGCCCAGGGCCGAGTCGCCCACCTGATAGAGTGGAAGAGCTGGGGAGGGGAGGCGGCGTCTAGAGGGGGCTGGTGTGGAGGATGGGGAGGTGTGGGAGCTGCACTGCAGGAGGACGAGCAGCTCTACTCCCACCTCACTGATGAAATCAAAGAAGCACGCTTTGCTGCGGGTGAAACAGCATTTATATATTTAACATGTAGCTACCAAGTTTCAAACATGCCCTGCATAAAAGTATATATGGTAATACCTTGTGTGTTATATAAGGCTCCTCACAAGTTCAGCACTGCATAAAATTGAGGAGAGGGGCAGGATTTTTCCATCCTTTCTTTCTACACTGACAGCTCTTGTATGTCTCTTGGAGACGTGTTGATGTTAGAACTATAGCAACCAATTTAGAAATACCGGATATTGACTACATCGTCTGAACTAACAGATCAGATTTCATCACTTGCAAAATAGTGTCATTAGCAACGCCTTGTCATTGTCTTATGGTTACAGCAAACACTGCTAATATTTTCTTCATAAATGTTAAAATGTAATTAATACTCTGAAGGATTTCTTTTTTTTACAGACAAACAGGTGTGAAATACTTCTTTGATCTTGGTAATTTCCTATAATATTTATTTAAAGGTGAAATGCTTCTAATAGGACACGAGTGAGAAAAGTAGAGTAGGTAGTGTCTTCTTTTTTTCTGGTACTCTGTGTATCTGTGACCGTTTATCTCTTTTTGCCTGACTCAGGTGTGGCGGAGCAGTTTGCGCTGGCTGAGGCGGCGATGAATGCCTGGTCCACACAGGACATTGAAAATCAAACCACAGCCAGCACAATCCCATTACAAGGTAATGATAGCACTGTCGATTATCCCCGAACTCAAAGCTGCAATACCCAAATAGATGTGACCAGGGTCTTACGTCAGATTGTAACAATGATCTGAATCGAATCGTGGCAATGAAAAATCACACACTAAGAAAACACCTGTTGTAACTTAAATATCTTTTATAAATTTGACTTCAATGGAAAATTAGATAAACTAGACTTCTTGAAATTACCAAAAGAAGTTAATCTTGTCCTCCTCCAGCACTCCATGCAGCAACATGTGTGAAATAGAACAGTACAAAATACATTTTCGTCACAGGAGATTTAGACTTTTCTCATATATGATGCTGTGAGAGACACACTATGAACGGCGGCTAGATAGTTTAATTATTATAGGGAATAAAGCATATTATTTGAATACAAAATAATGCAAAATACAGTTTCATGTTTGGAAAGAAACATTTCTGATAGAAGTGTTAAAAAGTTAATTTTAGACCCTACATATAAGTACTGAAATTGCTCATGCTTGACTGGTCACCAGTATGTTAGCCATGTTAGCTGGTCCATGTGAAAATATACTGGCTATTCTGGTCCACTGGCAAGATCAACTCTTAACCAGCTTGAATGTAAATTAACGGATCTTGTGCCTTACTTAGCCATGTATCATTTAAAGTGCCCCTATTATGCTATTTTAAAGTTTCCCAATGCTGTTTTGGAGTCTCCTACAACAGATTTACATGCCTGAAAGGTCAAAAAACGGTTTCATTTTCTCATAAAACACATTTTCAGATCACCATTATCAAACTCTCTAAATCCCTCAGCAAGCTACTCTGCTCTGATTGGCCAGGCAGCTCAGTCTATTGTGATTGGTCTACCGCGTACAGTGCGTGTGTCGAAAACAAAAACGGCCATTGCCATAACAACGTCAGCTTTGCGTGTCATGGGGCTTCCCATAGAATAGGCTAGATGTCTTATTGTAAAAATAAGTAAGCTATGTCAGTAACTGAAATATATTAAAAAATGTTCAAGTGAAAACAGAAAAATTCTTTTATTTTTTATAAATAATGAAGTTTGTAAGTCTGTCTATTTAAGTATTATTATTTTGATTCATTAAAATCTTATTTTATTTTTAAAAATTTATTTTAATATTAATTTTGTTCTGATGTTTATTTATTTTTCAATGTGTAATATTTGTTTATGAACTGTGATCCTCGAAAAAAAATTTAAAAAATGGATGAAATTCATAAAAAAATAAATAAAAATAAAAATAGATGTCTTATGGTGGAGTCTCTATCGTCATCACAGGTGGCCATTTTGTCATAGGCAAGCTTTCTGGCTGGCTCTGTGGTACCTGATGTAAGATGAATGATTAATTACTCACAAACACTCTTATCTCATTGAAATTTTAAAAGGGTTCAAACGTTTAACGTGGCTATAATTTCGGAAGATTATTTATTTATACACTTATTATTCATAAGTACTATGCAGTGTCATAACTACATCTCTGAAATTTATAACAAACCAACCCGTTTGGAAAATCTGTAGAAAATGTAACAAGTTTTTGCTTATTTAAAAAGACTAGATGGCCGGCAGGTGTGGACGTCGACATCCACGATCACACATGATATCTTAACAGTAATTTACCAGAAAAGACTGTGTGTGTGAAAGGGCTTTTCTCACCATCTGGTTCATCTCACTTTATCTCAGCTTGTATAAAAATAGTTTCATTATGAAGGGGAACATCATGACAGCCTTGGTGTATTGAGCCCAGAACAAAGACAAATGACATGACCTGTTTAGCCAGATGAGCCAGGTTCAAAAAAAACATTTTACCCTGGTACTTAGGAGTCTTACAAAACAGAAATGTTTGAATGTGTCTGGGACATGATGACTCATGGATCAAGCAGATCAGAGCTCTATATTGAGTTTGGGGGTTATTAGGCTTATTCATTTATGCTACAATTTTCATTGTAGAAGATATGTGTGCTTGAGGTCTTTTTAATTTCTGCTCTCATAAAGATGACGATGTCTTCACAGACCCCGAGGGCCTCTATCTCTCTCAGTTCCTGTTGGATGGAGGGAGTCTGGGTGTTCCTCAGCACCTGTACAGAATGCACATGGAAGCTGATGACACCAGTTCCCTGGCACCTTCTCATCCTCCTCAGTCTCATTCCCCCAGTCATTTTCATTCTCCGCTGGACACTCAGCATCCTCCTCAGGAGGAGAGGATCTCGCCATCGGAAGGGCCCGTGCGACACGCAGACAGCATCTCCCTGTCGGAGGATGAGGTTTTTTATAACTGAAATTTTGATGACACAGCGGAACAAAAAGAGAAAAGGTTTTTCGTCTATTCGTGTGTTCGTTGATGAGGGAGAGACGCGTATGAGGTTACGACTGGGCTTATCGCTTTACCGTTAAAGTATGTAATAGCTACAGCTGAGCCTCTTCGACAAGCAAAGAACGCAGGGATCGTTGTACATGTGGACATGGCAATTCATTCACATATCACGTTGCATTTTGCAAATGAAAGCCTGCGTTTGCGGTAATGATGTTGGAGATCGGATTGTAAGTTAAAGGGGTCACACTAATTATGTCTACAGGAAGGTAAAAGGATCTAAAACATAGATGCATCTAAAAGTATACATTGAGTGTTTGTGGATATTTGCAGCAGCCTCTCAGCATAAACAAGAAGCGGAGGCCTTTTAGTCCTGAAGAAGCAAGAAACAAAATAAAACACGTTTTCATCTCCACCAGACTTTTTTTTTCTGGTGTATTTCCCCTAAGAACGGCTCAATGGGGCTTCAGGGTTAATAGGATCCTTTTGTGAGGACTCTGGAGGGTGAAAGTGACTTATTGAGCTTTGAGCAAAGCCGCAATCATTACTTGGGACCGTGTAGTGGAGATTTGAAAGATTTTTCATAATGTTAAATGTTTATATGGGGATTTTGAGTATGAAACGTCTAACGCACCAAATGACTGTATACTTAAAGCTGAAGTGTGTAATTTTGCTATCCTCATCAAATAAAAATTCCAAAATATTGACTATTTTAAAGTACATTTCCAGACACTCCCACCATCTGCTATTGGATGGAGAAAAAGATAGCCCCGCCCCAAACTCAGAAAGACTTATCGGAAAGACTTATTCAGAGCATCAAATCAACCTACAAATGACTTGCTTGTAGTTAAAAAAGGTTAATTATGATTAGGTTAATTGCGTAATATAATTAATAACTAATATTATTTGTATTACATAATATGAATTATACTCATATAAAGATGGAAAATTACATTAAATTGATCTACAAATTAATAATATGGAATATGAGACATGAGGTATAAATTATTTACTTGTAGCAATTATGGTTTGTTAATATGGGAACGTGTTAGAGTCCCATTCTCTCTATTAACTATCTATTTGCTAATTAGCATGAAGTGTGACCATTAATTTTAGTGTAATATTAAATTGACTTATAGTAAAATGGTTAATTATTATTAAAATTATATGGTAATTTGATAATATTAAGATGTCAGATTGAATCAAATTACAAATGGCTTACTTGTAGCAAGTATTTGTTCATTAATATTAATGTTATTTTTGACATTAATATTAGAAATATTAAGCTAGAGAAGAAAGTATTGTAACAAAAAATTACGCACTTCAACTTTTTATTCTATTTTAAAAGTGGGTACGGTAACAATGGCCACAGATTTATAAATCACATGAAGAAGAAGTGAAGTGGAAAAAAAGTGTTACCTCAGCTGCCTTTGAATAACTTGCCTCCATATTGTGTTAATAATTGTCAGCTTGTTCTGTTTTGTGCAGTTCTTTGTACGTGTAAATTATGATTGAATCTTTAAAGACTAATCTACATTGCTGCTCTTGCTTTCAAGAAAATTCTTGTGTTCTTGCGAGTGTCGGAGTGAACGCTGGAATAACAAACGTCTTGCCTTTTCTCTTTAATTAGCCCTATTCACACTCCACTAACAAAGAAAGGTGATTGAAAGAGAGATAGAGGGAGAGAGTGACGGATGAGGTAGAAGAGGGGAATCAGTGATGGAGGGGGTTATAGTAAATGCAGTGGCAGGAGAGGGCGAGACAGGAGGGTGTTGGGAGGTGGATTGGTCAAGTGTTTTCATGCTCCAGGGTCTTTTAATAGAAGTTTACACAGTGTGATCCTCATGTGCGGTGTCAGATAATGTGTGTGACAGCTTTGTGCTCTACAAGTAGGGTTTAATTGTGTTTAGAGGCTCTGTGGTGGTGAGCGGAATTGGAATTGTGTTTGTATTTCAGCACAATATATTAAGGAACAACACACTGGGAATATAAATGAATTCTTATAAAACCTTTTCTTTGCAAAGCACAGGGAATAATGAGAGAAAAAGGGATGGTTCAGAAATCAAACAAAGGCCATTTATTACTGAAGCCTTTGTTCTGCTCTTTTCTCCCAGTGTGAGGCTCACAAAGCTAACAAGCTGCATGAGATTTCAAACAGATCTCAGTTCATTCAAACTCTAGACATGCATATGATATTATACAGGGTCAGTTTCATCAGACCCACCCACAAGGCTTGACAGTCCCCATTAGTTTTTGTCTGGTCCCAAAGTGTATGACTATTCATTGTATCTCGGCCAAATACTGTTATCCTAACAAACCATAAATGGAAGGGTTATTTATTCAGCTCTCATTTGATGTGTATATCTCAATTCCAAAAAAGTGAACGATGTCTGGTTTTGGTCCAGGGTCACATATAGTGTAGACATCAAAGCAAAAGAGATAGGGCAAAATATGCATACGCAGATACATTTGCTATAGCAAGATGTTTTTTAAGCGGCATTTGTGTATTAACATTTAATTTAATTTTTCTCTGCAGCAAACACAATCTCTTCCGTGGCATATGACGTTAAGTATTTTTAAAATGCAATAAAAGGGCCTTTGGCAATAATGAAAACTAGTTCCACTTTTCAGATGGTTATTGAATATTGATTTAATCACCTTGACAAAAACTGAACATCATAAATGCATATTTTTGTCTCAAAATATATGTGATAATTTTTTTAATAGATTCTCATTACTCCTATAAACCTAGATTTAAAAAATAGTTTTTTTTTAATATTTAAATATATATTTTAAGGTAGATCAATCTACCTCAAAATTAACCATTAGTCAAGACATTCAGGAAAGTGTTCTGGTAGTGTTTGTTGCTATTTTTGAAAAAAAAAATTTAATAAATAAATTTTACCTTGGAGAGACTTTCTCCTTGTGGTAACCCATTAAATTGCTGCTTCATTTCATAATATTTCTTAATAATTTCACTATCCCCCTGTCTCACAGATATTTGAGCTGTTTTCAATGAAAGCAACTTAAACTGTGATATATCTTAAAATATGTCAGTGCCATTGTCTCAAGATTCACACCAGTAATGGATTTGTCTAGGGCACATTTATAAAAGCAAATGTCCTAATTGAACTAAGGCATAATCCTGGTTCAATCAAAGCCCTGTATGTGAAATCGGGCCCATGCAAAATTATTCATTGATCTCCTCATTATGATCCATGTAAAATCTCCAGCAGATGAAATATTAAATATTCTTATTAAAATGTCAAGCACAAATTGATGACTGTCCTGGATTCTGATGCATCAGACTTCCTTTGCCATCTCTTCGATAATTGTCTTCATCTGAAAGTAAAATCACACGTCATAAGACCATCCTCTTTGCAATAAGTACATATAGCTCGTGTATTTTTCATTAATTTTTGTTTATGTTTAGAAGTACGCATGTGTACATATTTGTTCATGTGCAGACTGCTCTTATCACCTCTTTCCATGTGACGACTCCACACAGCCGCCCACTCTCCGTTATAAACAGACGCTGCTCACCCGTGACACTCATGATACAATGAGCCTGATAGAACACACAAAAACACGCACATAATATCTGAACAAAAACATAATGTGAAGGAAACAGTCACCAGTTTATTCTCACTGCACCTGCTTTACGGTGGATTCAGGAGTCAGATGTAGACGCACAGGTTGAATGGAACATATTTCTTCCAGCTGTTTACATGAACCCTGCAAGAAAAAATATTTAATGAAGCTGAGAAACAAGAGGGTCATGTCATGTGCCCTATTAGATTTTAACTTATTGGAATGTAACTTATAACAAAAAAAAAATTATGAACACTTTACAATATAAAGTCCCATTAGTTAACGCATCAACATTGACTAATAAACGTATTAATATAATACGTCGAAGAACTACAATGTTCAGAAATAATAAAAGTTCACCCCAAATTAAACATTCTGTCATCTGAAATGGCAAAGGCAAAACTGACACTGGGGCCGCTTTAAAGGGGTGATGAACTGAGAAATCAAATTTTCCTTGAGCTTTTGACATCTAAGAGGTCATCATGTTATAAGTATATCCTGTAACATGAACATGTGAGAACATGTATGGGCGAATCATTCTAGTTGTCATTTTACAACATTGGATGTTTTCAAAACAATTCCCCCCACGTGCACCGACGAGTGAGTTGAAACTCATTAT
The DNA here is from genome assembly GCA_038021265.1 of Cyprinella venusta. Taxonomy (NCBI): domain Eukaryota; kingdom Metazoa; phylum Chordata; class Actinopteri; order Cypriniformes; family Leuciscidae; genus Cyprinella; species Cyprinella venusta. The sequence continues at coordinate 17,540,444 of CM075883.1, read as the reverse complement.
AATATGCAAAACTGTTATCCACTCACAGCAGTGGGCGTTTACTTCCAAGTCTTCAGTGCGAGACGCCCAACCGGGCGTTTCTGAGCTAGTCTCAAAACTAGGGTAGAAAATAGCCTATTACTTATTCATTTTGATGTTTTTGAATGCAAAAACCAAGCGAACACCATAAATTGACGTCAGACAACAATATAATAATATTTAAAAAGCCAGTTCATGACCCCTTTAAAAAAAAAAGATGAAAAAAGACATGACCTTAAAAGAAGCCCCAGCTGTGAATTGAAATGCTTTGATTAATATTTTTTTTTATTTTTATTATTCTTTCAGTCACTTTCAACACAATTTCGGTTATGACTCAGCACATTATGAGTTCAATTACCTCATTTCTATGCTCTTTCAGACACTCCCGCAACTGCGATTTGTTGATTGTTCCCAAGAGAATAGGAGAGTCTGGGACACAAGTGAAAAAGTAAATGGCATCGATAAGCCCAACCCTCAGACTGTCGGCCTCATTTCGTACAATAGTACTGCCAAATTATCTTGAAGGTGCAGTCTTGAGTGTTTCACCTCATCAACACAATCATTTGGCCTTTGCCCCTTATCAGCGCACACATTTCACTAGCTTTCACTCTTTTCTGTCATGCACGGAGGAGTGTTATTAAAATGCGATTGAGTCATTGAGCTGGTGAGAGTCAGGCTCACCGTGAGAGTCCACCACAGGAACCTCAGCGTCTGTGCTGTCGTTTAGGACGTGCTGCACACTTGTTAGCGTCTCTGTCCTCTTCAGCACGGCTCCCGCTGCGACCTCAAACTGCTTGATCTGAACATTGGCCAACCTGTGGGAGAGCATTCATGATGAAAACCATTTACTATCCAGCCATCACTACCTTGATGTCCCCCTCCAGAATCTTGTTTTGCACACAAGGCTGTGTCATCTGAAGAAAAATGCCATGTAATTTCAAGTTATAACATGGTGGAGCCTGAAGGCAGACGAGCAGATAGCTTACTCACTTTGGACAAGCCCGGATGAGAGATGGCAAGTGCGGGAGTTGTTTAATAAGGGATATGCCATCATAGAAAGATGGACGGTGCTTTGCACGAGCCACCGCGTTGGATACCAGCGTAGCAACCAGAGCGGGGACGGCGTGAGAGCATTGGCCGGTCATTTCCAGAGCCAATAGGGCAGGAGAGAGTGTGTGTGTCACAGCCCCAGAGAAGGCAGCTGCTCCTGTACACACACACATATACACACAATATGTCCCCATTAATGCATTTAGACAGGCCTTATCGTCTCTGTGAGCCTGCAGTGTTCATAATCCTCCTTCAGAAAACTGACAGGATAATAAAATTGTTTACCTGCCAAAGCATAGCCGCCCGGGTTTATCAGACTCTTTGTTGATGAGATTCCATCTGAGAGCAGATACGCCGAGCCCTCGCCTACGAAACGTCCCACAGCAGCACCTAAAACACAGACAATTGCTGTTTCAATGGGCTTCTTAAAAAAACATCTTATGGTCCACTGGATTCATTGAAAACTGTATATGGTTAAACTAATACATTATAAATTATCGCTAACTACATTTTGACAGCTGCAATACTACATTTTATTGATGTATTTTAAAAAAATATTTTAATGTCCTTATTTTTATTTTGTCATTGTTAATTATTATAATTATTATAAGTTATTGTTTTAGTATTTTTTATATTTACTTTATCACATTATATTTTATTTATTTAATTGTCATTATTATTATTATTATAATTTTCATTTTATAATTTCAATTGAAGAGTTCAGATGCAAAAGCCTCTAAGTGCCATTTGAAATTTTCTTCTAAAATGATCATTTTTATCAAGCTTGTATATTTAAGTTCAGTAATTTCACTTAAATTACAATTAATAGGTAATCTTCATTGCCATTTAAGTGAAATTACTGAACTTAAAGATACAAGCTTGATAAAAATGATCATTTTAGAAGAAAATTTCAAATGGCACTTAGAGGCTTTTGCATCTGAACTCTTCAATTATTATTAATATTTGTACAATTTTTAAATGTTTCAAAATGGTTTCATATTTTAATGAATCATATATATATATATATATATATATATATATAAATTTTACCAATTAGCATGATTTATATCCCATGGTATGAAGACCTACCGTAAATAAATACTGGCATGAAATAGCCAGCAGGTAAAGGCAAAGTACAAGCCACGACCAATAGCCCAACCTTACAGAGAGATTGGTAGAAATCATGAAATCTGCTTAATTTCTTCAACAAGAACTTTATGAACACCATGATTATTTCTATTTAATTGCTACTTGTTTTATTTTACCTTCACAGTAATGAAAAATCCTAGTGTTTGGAAGTAACCTCTGCCAGGTGGGTTCCATGCCTGCCAGAATGTGTTCTGAGGCTCAGGCAGGACAGAGGCATTCTGGGAAACAGTGTACCAGGAAGTGCCGTCTAACAGTGAGGTAAGCAGCTGTTTCATTGTGAGCTAGTAGAAAACAAAGAGAAATTTAAAGGAAATACAAAACACCAGAGCACCAAAGTTTGAAGTACTGCAAATATTCCAGAAATAGGCCTATCCTCACCTCAGCAGCAATGAAATGTCCTGCTGAGTGATAAAACGTAAAGCAGGCAAGGAGAAATGCCACAATGGCTGAATAAAGTGGCTTTCTGGATGTGATTATGAATACAGAGTTAGATCACAACAAATATCTTCAGGCATCCAATTAAAAGAAACATATTTGATGTGAGATGTATTTGATGTATTTGAGACTATGACGGAAATATGGGATTAAAAATGTAATTTACACCTGAAAATAAAATATTTTAGGAATGAAGGCGTAAACATTTCAAGTTAAAGGGGTGAGGAACTGAGAAATCGAATTTTCCTTGAACTTTTGACATCTAAGAGGTCAACATATTATAACAATATCCTGTAAGCTTCAGAACTGAAAACGTCCTTGTTGGTCCAATAAAAGCTTTTATTAACACCAGCCTCAGCAAACGACTCATTTTTCAAAGTGGGGAACTATGACGACAAAGAGGATAAAACACCACCCCCGCAGAAGAAGATCAACACCTACTTCAACACGTCCAGTTTAGCCCCGCCCACCGATCCACGCATTACACACGTGATGACAAACCGGATCGAGCTACCGAGCAATACAGAATATTGTGCAGTGCTGGTTGTGGAAGAAGACAGTCGCTGCATAAGCTTTCTCTGGATTCCAATAGCACTGCATGGTTAAAATTTATTTTTAATGACGTTCCAGCTGATAAGGTAAAACATTGTCCGTCTGTTCACTTCATTTCACTGAGGATTGTTTTGTAAACAAGACTGGATTTGCTGTCCGATTAAGATTAAAGAACTGTGCTGTGCTTTCTACATTGGATCTGACAGGAATGGTGCAACACACGGACTCTGGGTCGAACATGTATGGGCGAATCAATCCGGTTGCCATTTTACAACATTGGACGTTTTCAAAACAATTTCTCCCACGTACACCGACGAGGTGAGTTGAAACTCATTTTAATATGCAAAACTGTTATCCACTCACAGCAGTGGGTGTTTACTTCCATGTCTTCAATGCGAGACGCCCATAAAAACCCAGCGTTTTTCAGCTAGGCTCAAAACTAGGGTAGAAAATGTCCTTTTACTTATTCATTTTGATGTTTTTGAATGCAAAAACCAAGCGAACGTCATAAGTTGACCTCAGACAACAATGTTCATGACCCCTTTAAACATTTCATTTACACTTTCATTATTCTGATTTCCAAAAAAAAAAAAAAAAGAAGAAGAAGAAAGAAAGTAGAACCATTTTAGTATTGGTTGTTTGGACCTCATTGTACACACACACACACACACACACCGAATGAGGACAAGAAAAAGTCTGAAATTGTCTGCTGGAATAAATTTTTCAGCTCACTCTGTTGCCAGAAATCTGCTGATGGTTTTGTTTGTTTTGACCAAACGCAGAGCCCAGCGATGACAGAATAAATAAATACAGCTGAGAATACTGCAGAACAGCCTGAGGAAAAAATCATTAGAACAATTACTGCTTCATGAATTTGAATACTATAAACACTGAGATAGCAAACATGACTAAGCAATATTTGATTTATGACTGTCCATCGCCAATCTGGCAACTGAGAGCTTACCCAAGCAGAGCGAAAATGAAGATTTCAAAAGGCTGGTAAGGCAGGTCACTAGAGAAGCTGGTTTTAAACAGGGCCTGGATTGTCTCTGTTGACATGGATCAAAGAAAGATTAAATCATTTCTCTCATATATCTGGCTTCTGGTGGTGTGATGCTTTCAGTTTAATCACATTTAAATTCAATAATGCCAATTCATAGCTTCCCATAAGGGCTAACTGATGGTCTTGTGGTGGATGAGATTACCACAAAGACAACAGTAGCATCCATTAGGGGGCGCTGTAGGTAATGTAAACCTCTCACCTTGATCTCTACTACAGACAGAGAGCAGCCTGAAGGTGATCGCTCCACAAGCCGCTGCAAAGAAGCAGGGACAGTAATCTCTGACTGAATAATGAGTCCCCATCACCTCTACACTGAACAGAACGCCTATGATAGAAACATTCAGGGAAAGGTCAGGTGGCAGACTGTCAAGTGATTGATGAGATACATTAATAACTGTGTTTTTTAGTACTAAAGGATATCGCAGACCACGGTGACGTCAACTCACCGCTGATTGGAGCCCCAAAACAGCTCGCAACGCCCACTGCTGACGCCACAACCAGCATTTCTCCTTTAGCTGCTCTCTGTGAATGAACCGAGCCACAAGAGAGTCATTAGTATAAGTAGCCTTCTATACAATTTCCATCTGGTTCTCATGATACAAAATTAAAGAGGGCAGCATGGTTCATTTGGTGCAGTGCAGTTCAGCTACCTGCTTTCCACCACGGCAGGAAACATGCAGTCGATTCATGAACGCACCCACCATGATGGATAAATGGACAAATGGGCCCTATTGATATAAGTTGTATTGCAAAAGGTCAATATAGTCAGAACTTCAAATGTATGGTTAAGCTCCACATCCTCATTTGCTTATAAGATAGGGTCTTACCACTTTGCCAAGAAACACTGTGCTGCCTGAAGCTAGTGTGCATATCAAGCCAAACATTTTAGCGAACAGATTGGAGAGGGACAGATAACCTGGCATGTCTATCCCTAAGAGAATAGCCCTCGCCTCAGGAACACCAGAGCCTGAAGGGTCATGGGTGAAACACATAATGCATGACCAAATCTGTTTTATGTAAGTCCAACAAGCAAAGCAGGTGAAATGATGCATTTTTATTTACACAAAAAATGTGTGTTGCATGTGTAAATGTGTAAAGCACACTATATTTTAAACATGGATTTAAATAATTATAATAAATCAGATTGGGTGTACCTAATCTGCAATTTATTCAATGATGTGATGAGTGTCTATCTGACCTGCAGAGAATGGGCAGATGCTGTGGGCGAAGCTGGTGGACAGAGCACAGAGGCAGGCTGGGTAAAGCGTCCAGCAGAGGAACTGCAGCAGGTGGTGACCCTTCAGACAACCGTACAGCCATTGGTGAGCTAATAAGAGAGATGGATTGAGGTGTAACAGTGTGTGAGTGGGAATCTAAGGTTGTCTGTTTTTGAAAGAGGATGCTTCAATGCTCCAACAGTTAGCCCAACTGACCCACCTACATCTGTATACATTTTTTACAAACCATTTTTTTAAGTGACAAGGTGGAACTGCTCACCATTCAGCAGCTTGGCCACTGTCATGTCCATGAAGAAGCTCATAAGAGCGGTGATGATCCCTAAGAGGGCATAACAGTACCACTCCATGCTTGCAAAAGACACCAGAACCTTCTTCACATATAGCACACACTCTGCCCAAATGCAAAGCACAAATCACAGTGGTTAATAATGACAGTTTGAATTTCAGCATCAAAGATTGATAGAGTGAGATCATTGATGACGGGGAGGAAATTGCAAATGATCCGCCTCACCTCTGATGCGTGACCGTGATTGTTGCCAGGGTCTTTGTGAATGCTCATTAGAGCTGATTAGCTTTTCCTCCACCGTATCTGGGTCTGTCTTATCTTCATGTGTGCACTGCTCTTCAGTTTCTTCGAGATGCTTTACATTTACACTAATTGCATCCATTGTCTGAAATGCAGCATGCATAGTCTTTGTGTCACCATGAAATTAAAATGGACAATTCTTATTTTTTCATGGAACATTGCAGTAGTTATTATAAATGCACATCATTATTTTATCTAATTTATGTGCCCTCATTATATTTAATCAAATAACGTCTCCTCCCTCTTGTCGCTACATCTCTTTAGTGATGACGTGTTTACTGATATGAATGTGGGACAACCTGTCACTCAATAGCAAACCACAACGATCCAACAATCCAATCAATTCCTAATGGACAAATTCAAGCAGCTCCCGCCCTACTTTTTTTCTTATTCGAGAAGCCGTTTCAATCGGATATAAGGTTGGCAGGCCTATGTCACTATATGAAAGAAAACTCTATTGCAACTTCCATTTCATATTGACTTAAATGCAATTTTACATCTCATAAAAAAATTATTACACATCGCTCTGGAATTCTCAGTTCTGATTGGCCAATCGTGCCATCCAGTGTTCTGATACTTAAAGGCCATGTTGCAGGTTAACCACCACTGTTGATGAATGGGTATATAAATCACTCAAGATATGTAAATCATTTTTAAAATGTCTCAAAAATGGTCTTAAAGACCAGTTTTACACTTTTCTAGTATCAATGTTTTGTTTTTTTACGCAATTCAGTGATCACGTTGGGGAGAAATGGAGGAAAGGGCGCCTCAGCCTAGTATTAGAACTATGGCGACTGACTGGGATGAGGAAGAGTTGGCAAGAAGAGCCAACATGCATGATGGCCCGCAGCCATATAATTTTTAATCTGCTAGATGTGAGAGGGCAAATGAAGAATTTCCAAGAACTGATGGCCGTCAAAGCCAATTGAATGTTTGGTCTGAGGAGAATGAGTGGAAAGATGCTATCATTTAGCAACGCAGCAATGAGCACTGGAGCTAATCTACGTTTTAATTTAAGAGCAGCAGTGCACAATAACAATACATTTTTTACATTCATTGAATAGCACCGAGTGAAAAATCAACGTTTTCTTTATATCTAGTAGTGGCAGTACACGATCATGACGTTAGTTCAGATAAGCACCGGTAACCTTTGTCATAGTGTCGTAGTCCAGGTAAAGTTGGTCTTTGTCATCTAATAGAAAGCATCATGCTAGCTAGGGGTGGAATTATATTCGTATGTGTGTGTGGTTTTTTACACCCAGCACAAACACAATAATTCACCATTGTCAATCTACAATCTACAGTACTATATATTTCTATCTAGCTGCTAACGTTAGCTATATCTGCTAACATTATGCTGTGTGCCTATCTATCTATCTATCTATCTATCTATCTATCTATCTATCTATCTATCTATCTATCTATCTATCTATCTATCTATCTATCTATCTATCTATCTATCTATCTATCTATCTATCTATCTATCTATCTATCTATCTATCTATCTATCTATCTATCTATCTGTCTATCTGTCTATCTGTCTATCTGTTTATCTATAATCCACGCTATCCTGAATACTCTCGTCTACTACTTGTCGCTCTCAACAAGGCGGGCTTTGGAAATTCTCTCCCCGGTGACGCAATGCAATGCATTGTGGGGGAAAGGAGAATCGTTGCAAGCCGCTGTAAGATAGTACCTACTTTTTCATATTATATTCCGTTTTGTGATACCCAACAACATAAAATACAATGGATAACAGTTTAAATGTTTATTACCAACAAGCAAATTGCACAAATTCGTGGAAAAATTAACCCTGCAACACGGCATTTAACAATTTTCTCAATTTTAGCGGGTAAAATCATACAATAATTTGAACTCAAAACCTTTTTTAATTTCCATGCATTTATTTGGCGAGTAACAATAGCTGTGTAAGACGTGGGTTATCGACTGACTGCACATTATCCTGATAACATCAGTATACTGTAGATAGGCCTAGGCCTAACATCCCGAAATATTGGAAATTATTTAATGTCGAAAACTAAAGTCCTTGGAAAACTGAAATATAGAGTTAGAGAGCTCACCTTTCAGCCTGTTGCCTCATTCCAAATGAAAGACTGTTGAGGTCAGTATCGACTCTTTACCCTGGCGTAACCAGATGTAGCTTGAAAGGAAAATTAAGCTTTAACTTATTTATGGCGCACGTCCTCTGCTGCTTTCCCTCTGGGCAGGCACTGAATTGGAACAATATGCGAGATTGAAGTTTCCTTTTTTGTTTTCTCTGAAATACATTTTGATCTCATAAATGTCATTCGGACATATCTCATTGTGGCCTTTTGGAACTTTTAATTAGGCGGTTAATGAAATGACCTGTGATGTGTTATGAACGTTTGTTGTTAAGGCTGAGAGGGATAGAACCCAACTGACCTTTACAATTGTCATCGTCACTCATTCGCTTTAATGAGCCCTGACTACATTTCTTAACAGGTGAAAAGAGCAGCATTAATTAAAAAGTGTACCCAGCTTTTCTCATATATTGCATAATTTAGAAAGCGATTGCCCCTTTATATGATCTCAATGTTTCATATTGCATTAACCTTTGTTCAAGGTGAAAGCAAATCGCACATACACGCCAAATCAATGTCACGCACGATAATTGATTTACACAGAATTTCCAAAATCACATAGCTGCTGCAGTGAACATACTTAATAATATAATTTCATTATGCATCAGTGGATTCCATTAAGCTATTTCAGACAATAAAAACATGAACGCAGTATTCTGTTGTATATTAAAGTCCTGTTGTTTCCTGCCCTGTGGAATTCATATTATTGTCACGGTGACCAGCACTATCTCAGACGATAAATCGACCTTTACGAACAAACATCAAGATGCATTATTCATTTTCTTAGTTCGCACACAAAGGCAAACAATAAAGCTATTATTGTTGCACATGCTCATTTAATTTCCCTATTGTCTAATTTTGCTGAGGGCTTGCATAATGCTTTAAGTAGCCTATGATGGCACTGAAAACACAAAGTAATAGATAACTTGAACCAATTTCTTGTCCTTTGATTTTGGATTCTTTCTTCTTTCTCCCATAATTTGTTCCACCCCCCTCACTGCAAACTGAATGACAGAAGGTTTAATTTATTTGAAATGTAAAACTCCCTGATCATTTTGGAATTGTTTTATCCCCACTGACAGAACCAATCTGCTACTCCCAAAGCATTGACTGGATCACACGGTGAATATGTGTGAACTGAAATGTCACAATAATAACCCTTCCTGCCATGACTGATGAGTGGCTACCCTCTGTCATGCCGCATTCTGTTCATTTTCCCTGTCAATTTCCATTTGTTTTTCTCAGATGGGTCCAGAAGCCGGTGGTTTTTATAGAGCCATAACAGCCGCAAATGCAAAAAGAGAATATATTGACTCAGGGGTATAGACAGCGACAGGCTATTTAAATGCATTTTCTTTCTTATCTCAGCCTTTACAATTGTATAATTTGTTTTGGTACCATAATTTGAGTCCCTATTTTGTGTATTTCCAGCTACATTGTTTGATGCTCTTGTACTTTTTCTTAGTCTTAGCAAAACAAGCCATTCACATTGAGTGACAATGATAATCCTATATTATGTAATGATCAGCAGCTGAGAAAACCATGCACAGACAATATAACACAATACAAACTCTCTCTGAGCTTCCATGTATGTTTACATATATTGCTGTGGCCCTGAACCTTTTCAGTTTTAAGACCCTCTGTATATAGTGTAAAGAGTCTTGCAACTTTCGTACACTAACAAATGTAATGTATTCATGTATGATACTTATGGAAAATGAACAATAGTAGCATTAGCCTTAGCCTTTAGCATTGGTTGAAGTAAATATAAAACTCAATTTCGCCCCATTAATCTACACACCCTTATGTTTATTCATACTGTTACAAAACTGTCCCCTGAGGGCTGTCTAATGACATCCATAAACTAGCGGAATACTAGTGAGGATATCAAGTGAACTTTCTAAAGTGAACTCACACTAAGCCTGAGGACAAACTGTGCTAGTCCTGATTATACTGTTGACTGATTAAATGCTCTCTCTCTGGCTTTCTCACTCTCTAGCTCTCTCCGTTTCTCTCTCAGCACAGAATCAAATTAGAAGAGCTGCATTTGTGTCATGACACATGCTGTTAGAAGAAATGTTAAGTTTCTCAGCTAGATTTAAACAATGTTTGAAAGTCTTTAAAGTGATAGGGCACACTACATGCAACTTACTTGAGAGGCGGTTGTCAACAGCACAGACTCCAAAGAAATGCCTATTATTTTAAAACATTCAATACTTTAAATGCTATTAACATCTTAAAATGATAGTTTAACCAAACCGTTTTGGTTTTCATTGTATGGACAAAAAGAATAATAATAAAAAAAAAACCCTGATACATTTCTTAAAAAAGTTTTCTTTTATGCTTCACTGAAAGTTTGGAATGAGGGTGAGTAAATATTAAATATTTGTTAATTGTTTTCTTTTCTTTTTTATTTCGTTTTTGAGTGAATTATCCCTTTAAAACGATCACTATGGATACCAAATAAGTCATAGGCTGATATTAGAGATGTTATAATTGATCAGTATTGGAGATTTAATAATTTCCTCGTTTTTAAATTCAGATTGCCTTTAATGTCTAACAAGGCATACTCCTCTTTTTTTATGAAATAGGCTCATTTTACTACTCCCCAAAGTTAAACAGTTGAGTTTTACCGTTTTTTTGAATCCGTTCAGCCAATTTTCTGATATTTAGAAGAGTATCAGTAACCAGACAGTTTCTGGTCTCATTGACTTCCATAGTAGGAAAAAAATATATACTATGGAAGTCAATGAGACCAGAAACTCTCTGGTTACTGACATAATTCTAAATATCAGAAAATCGTCTGAATACATTCGAAGACGGTAAAACTCAACTGTTTAACTTTGGGGAAGTTGTAAATGAGCCTATTTCCAAAAAAGTGGAGTATCCCTTTAAATCCAAATCTCTAATAATAAAAAAAATGATGTTAAATGTAATCGTTATCAAAATAAATATTCATTTTCATGTGCATTAGGCTTATATTCAATTTTAGCATTTTTCTTTTAAATTTATCTATTTGTACAAAATTGTATAGAATTTGAATAATGGCCATTTATTTGACCATAGCATAAAAGTAATTATTGGCTTATCAGCATCAGTCTGAAATGTAATATCAGTGCATCAAACGGAAAATACATGCAATAATGAGGAGTAAACCAACACTAAAATGTCTATTATTAGCAGCTCTCCTCCAAAAAGAAGTGCCTCCTAATCTGTTTTCCTAACGTCATCTGTCCCTCAACGTCACTCTCTCATTGACATTCCTTCCATCTTTCTGTTAATCCTCAGTTTGAACTGTCATTCCTCAGCATTGTTGTTTATGCAGAGACGAACACCCTCAGGACCTGTGTTTACTGTAATTTTCAGATTGACAGGCATCACAAGCCTCTGACGCCTGCATTTGTAAATCACAGCAAATTGCTGTGGATGGCAGGCTGGAGAAAAATGGATGGAGAGCACACAGAACGGGCGCGAGGAAGAGAATGGCTATTTCAGGGAGCGAGTGTCTGGAATGCCAGCTGTTGACTCAACCACCAACCCCTCCTCTCTCCCTTTCCTATCTTTGTGTCTTTGTCAGAGCCCCTTTCTCAACCTCAAGTCCTCATCACACAAAACTTTTCCGACCACAGAGCCCCTCACTCTCATATGATAATTATAGCACACTGTCATCCTACAATTCACACACACACACACACACACACACATAGAAGTAAGAAGCTAGACCCACCATATAAAAGACAGCTAGACAGACAATAGCCACACCAGGGAGACACATCTAATACAAACAGGCTTGAGACTGGATTCATACCATGTTTTAAAAAGGACAGGGCACAAAACGAACGCATTTATAAACTCTGTGCTCTGTGTATCAATAGAAAGCCCTGACTGGATATCAATTTGAGGCAAACAAACCATCTGAACACTAATGAGTGCGACCAACTCCTCTGCCTACCGGTCGGAGCGCAGTTACCACCAGAAATCATCCTCCTCATCTTCATCCTCAACCTCAACAAACCCATACATGGAGAAGAGCCGGGGACTCTTTGCTGAGGACTTTGGATCTTTCATGTGTCCAAAAGATGCTTTGGGATTTCCAAGTGAGTTATTAAGGCTGGTTTTAGTTCTTTATGGATCTATATAGCCTAATGTATCTTTATCAGTTTTAACTCCTTGAACATTTTTGTTTAAGATGAGAATCAGTATTGACTGGATATAGCCACATTAATTATACGTTTAATGATTGTATGTAAAAGTGGCCACTGACTGTACAAATGTGTCAATAAGACTGCATGAGACTAACTTGATTTGAGATTTGACTGTTTGTCTGTGTGGTATGTGAAGGCAGATGTATTTAATATTCACAGTTGCATATTGGTATGTAAAAAGTATGTAAAAACAGCAGATTGTTCACATGCTATAACAAGGGCACAACGCGGGCAGAGAAAGGGTAAATTACGGAATGTTTTGGGCCAGAGCCATAATGTGACTTCACTGTTGGGGAATGACTCGAGGGTGATCTGTTGCTGAGCCTGATATATGAAGATGAAGTGATGAGATTCATCAAGGCAAATTTTCACACATCATTAGAAGGATATTAATGAACAGGAATGCCCATTTGTAACATGGTGTTTGTGTAACATAACAGACAGAGTATGTTCAATACTCCTTGCTGATTTAATTAATTTTATGTTGTGAATGATTATTTTTACGTTGATTCATTTTTACTTAATTTGAATGGTACAAAACTTGATGACTCATGTGGCACCTGCTATATAAACACACACAAAATTGACAATAATGACAATGGATAATGTAAAAAAATATATATATAATAATAAAAATAATAATAATAATAATAATAATAATATATATATACAAATCGAAAAACTGATACAAGTAATTATGTCTGAAAATAAATTACTGAAAATATATACATGCAGGTGAATATTGTCCAGAATCATGAAATCCTCTAAAAAATAACCCCCAAAATATTAAAGAATACATAATAAAAAAATCCTTATCATTAAAATAAAGTTATGCTTATTTTCTTGACCCAGAGGTGAGGAATAACAGGGTTAATAACAGCATAATTTTGTTACTGAAAATAACAAGGAAAATGTTTTATTTTATTTTATAATTTTGGCTGTTTTAAGTTCTCACTAAGAAAAAAAAAGTCCATTATGATCTAGGCTAAAAAAACAATCTGCCTAGCTACAAGACGGAAACTGCAACAATTCTACAGTAATAGACCTATTAATACATCATGTCAATTTTAACCATAGTCTATAATTGAGACGCAAGCTGACACCAGTTAATCTTGTAAACGTAAAAATATGTTTACAAAAAACATGAAAGTAGTGCCGGAAGAACGCAAGGCACGGGCAACAGTGAATATTAGGAAATATCAGAACCCTCGATGGTGCAACTGACCAATCAGAACTCTTGTGTAAAATATTTCAGATATCACATTCGATTTTATGTTTTCTTTTAGACAGAACAGGGACAGTTGGAAACATCAAGACTCTGGGAGACACATATCAATTCACAGTGGATGTCCGAGACTTCTCACCTGAGGATGTGATAGTCACCACCTCAAACAATCAGATTGAAGTTCATGCTGAAAAGGTAAACAGATACAGGCCTCTGTATAATACTACTGAACTGTTCAGAACATAATTAATTCCCATATGCATTTTGTTCAACAGCTTGCTACTGATGGGACAGTGTTGAACACTTTTACCCATAAATGCCAACTACCAGAGGATGTGGACCCAACCTCGGTCAAGTCATGTTTAGGGGCTGATGGGACTCTCACTATAAAAGCACAAAGAAACACTGCAAAACTAGAGCACGCACAGACGTACCGCACAGAGATCAAAATTTAGATCTTTCCCCACCCGCTGTAGCTGTTTCCCTGTGATAAATGACCTTGAAAATATAGTTACTTAGTCCTGCTTTGTCATTCCTCCATGACCTTCTCTCATTTCTTCTCATTAGACTTGAATGGAATTTAATCCTGTCATATATATTCAAAACATTCTAGACAAATGCACTGCTAACTTCTATTCCCTGCCAACTGTATATCACCTTACAATATACATACAGTGGGGTCCAAAAGTCAGAGACCACATTTAAAATCTGAGATTCAAAAGTTAAACTTAGATTGAAAGAGTATGTCTCTCACATTTTTTGGAGCCCACGGTATGACAAACAATCAGAACAAATAATGCAACTCATTCCCAAATAGTGAGAAATCTATTTATTGAACTGGTTGTTATTGTTATCAAAAGGTACATTTTCTTAATGCTAAATTGTTGTGTTGTGTGATTAAAACCACTTTATAACAGAATAAAACCAGAACACATTTGATGAATATTTTAAGCTTGTGAGTCAGTGATTTGGTTCTTGTCCACTTCCAGTAAAGTGGACATCATGAGCAAATGACAGGGACTGTGTCTCGGAGTATTTATTCTATAAATAGAGTCTGCTGTTATTATTCAGTCTTATCATCAGCTATTTTTATGCTTTGTCATCCATCAACCTGACACTGTGCTGAAACAGATACAAATGAATGGAAATCAGTTGTACATATTAAGACAGATTATTATTTAGTTCAAAATTGGAAATTAAAAAAATAAATTATCATAAAATGATCTGCTGGACTGCATTTTGCTGGTCTCCCAGCAGTCTAATCTAGTTTTTGTTGGTTTAGCTGAAAAGTAAGCTGGCCTCCAAGGCTAACCAATTGAAAAATGCCCAAACCCATTTAAAACCTGATTGGAGGAGCAGCTAAAACCAGGAAACCAGCTGGTTAAGGGAGTGTTTTCCAGCATTCAAAGTGTATATTAATATTCCAAATTCTTGAGATAACATGAACACATGAGCTTAAAAATGTAGAAGCATAGAGCATACAGATGTAGAAGTTCTTAAATGTGAATTGGTAAAATAAAGAATAAGTTTATATTGTATGTAAAGCACCCAAATAGCAGAAATAGGTCTGCAAATTTTTGCCAAAAGCTACATGGTAATGGTTCGCTGATGATTTGGTTAATGACTAAAATGTGCTCTATAACGCCCCCCTTACTACCCAAGTTTGTCTTGTCATTTAAGATGTGCAGCCAGCAAGAAAACAAGTGTGAATTTAGACTAACGTTAGCTAACATCAATAAATAGGCGTGCTAGAGTTGTGGTGGTATGGTTAGGTTTAGTAAAAAACCTACACCATAAACTAGCTGCATTTTTTAATGGATATTTCCTTACTCTGGTCTTATTTTTTACAGTCTCTGGTCTTATTACTAGATCACTGTTATTTTAATGATAGCTCAAGTTTGCCGTCTTGTGGTCAAAACAGTTACAACAAGAAAAGTCCGCGCATGCGCTATCGTGTTTAACTTTCCGCCATTCGCTCGGCCACTATCAATCGATCAGAGAGCGGAAGATGGTGGCGCAACGAGGCTGAGCAGTGAGATCGATCACCGAAACACTCGATTGGACGGGATCAGCTGAAGTCAGTGAAAGCTAGAAAGAAACTCGTCCATTATAAAAGGTAAAGAACGTCAAATATGACCCGATCATCGAATTGTTTTGGGGCTACTTTTCAGGCAAGTCTCTTACGAACGCGCAGCTAAAATAAGCAAAGAAGAAGCAGGATTATAGGCCGCCTCTGCCAGCGCCATCTTGACACAGCAGGGCCAGGCACGCTGAATTAATCCCGGAGCTAAGAGAGATAGAGAGAGGACTCATAATCAATCCGCAACATCGTCACATTGTCAAATTCTTGTTGTTGGGGTATTGCGCAGTTACTCTCCAAATCACTAGACACATTTACTCGCTAAAGCCAGACATTCAGACATCATTGTGCTCGATTCGGCTGATAATGACAGTTTGAATTAAACTGCTGGACAAAATGTCCCGAGCGAGCGCGAGATAAACGTTTTTCAGTGTCGCACAGAAACACACACGGACCGTCAATGATGTTGATTTATTGAAGTAAATAATGTATGTAGCCTGTTGTATGATTAATGTTTGGCAATATAGACGCACGGAATCATAATGAAAATAAAGCACCATATAGAGGGATAATTTTGTGTCGTGTGTAACAGATATTTCATTAGATATGATGTTTGTACAGTTGGATGAAGTGTAGATCATAGCACACAAATAAATATTCAGTTTTAGCACTTTTTGTGAATGTACATAATGGTAAAATTCACTGGGGCTGGGACAGAATTTAATGAATGTCTTTTGGGACAAAGTTGACCAGACTAAGGCCTTGGTTCACTTCAATTTGTTTACATCTTGCAAACTGGGGCATTTAGTTTTTGAACCTCAAATGCAAAAGCAGCAATAATGTGATCATTTATTTTTTTCATCCCTTTTTATGAATAGGATACTGTTGCCTAAAGTGCAACAGTCTGCTCAATCCATTATGGACTTTCCTTGGCATAGTGGGAAAGTCCTAGGGCAACTTAATGAACAACGTCAGTTGGGTGTTCTTTGTGACTGCACTTTTGTGGTGGATGGAGTTGACTTCAAGGCCCATAAGGCTGTGCTGGCGGCATGTAGTGCTTACTTCCGCACGCTCTTTTTGGACCAGAAAGAAGTTGTTCATCTTGATATCAGCAATGCATCAGGTAGGCTTGCATTCTTATGGATAACTTTTATTAAAGGGACTGTCCACCTAAAAATGTGCATTTGGTCATCAATTACTTACCCTCATGTTGTTTCAAATGCATTTCTTTCTTTCTGTGGAACACAAAATAAAATATTTTGAAGAACGCTGGGAAACAAACAATTGATCTCTATTATTTGTTCCACAAAAGAAAGAAAGCCATTCACTTTTCAACAACACGAGGGTGAGTAATTATTTTTGGGTGAACTATCCATGAATTTGATCTTTTGTGGTTAATCATATTTCCATTTCTCTGGTCTTTGGTTGTTTGTTGTTTTCTGCCTCTGTCTAATGTGTTCAATATTGTATTCAGGTCTTGAGCAGGTCCTTGAGTTTATGTACACCGCAAAGCTGACTTTGAACCCTCAGAACATAGAGGATGTCCTTGTTGTAGCTACTTTCCTTCAAATGCAGGAAATTGTCAATGCTTGTTCAGCTTTTCAGTCATTGACTGTCCCTTCATCAACCAAGCCTGGTTAGTGCTGAGTTCAGATTATCATATGCTGTTGGTTTAAGAAGGCAATGAAGTCATAAATTGATAAACCCTTTCTCATTTGTGTTCATGTAAAGCAGTAGTAACTGAGCAACAGCCGAGATCTGTGAGCAATCCGGAGAATGCAATTTCCAAGGAGGAGCAGGAGAGTCATTCAGTGTCTCAGTATGTGGTTCCTGAAGTGAAGGAAGTTCCTTTGCAGTCAGAAACAACAGAAACCCATGAGGCTGCGAGTAACATGACTGAGGAACAAAGCGATAAGTCTCTGAGAGCTGTCAGCAAAATTAGTAGGCTGTCTAAAACGAGGCCAAAAAAAGACATTGTCTTGGATAGGAAGACAGAAACAGAAGAAGAGAAAGCCACAAAAGAGATTCCACCATACCAAGATGACCCATCTGACACAGACTACACTCCTAGTTAGTGTACATTCTCTACTCATAACAATTTTGTTAATGTTAACTGTGTTTCGATACTTGTGTGACACTATACTGCTCCTACAGAACTCTCACAAAGGATAGCGGCTAAACGGTCATTTGTTAGTAGAAGGAGAAGCAAGTCGAAATATGCAACCATTCACACATCTAATCAAGGTAAATTCTGCCGTCTATAACTATGGCTTTATGTTTAGGTTTTATAGCTGTTTATATTTTTGCTAAAAGTTTATGATGCTGAGGAAAGTGTGTCTAAAGTTGAGAGCACAGAGAACGTGGTACAAGAGGAGGATGGAGAGGATGAAGGAGAGGAGGAAGAGGAGGAGGATGAGGAGCAGGAAGAAGAAGAGGAGATGGACACAGAGGATGGAGAAACGACAGGTTCGGAGGGGAAGCAGTCTGCTTCCGCAGCTGAGCGAAGCGAGTCCAGAGTGTATGGCTCCGTCACACACAGATGTGAGGTGAGAGACTCTTCAATTTTGTAATCCTTATTGTCTTTGTCCTTTAGGTCTGTTTGTTATAAAGTACCAGTGAAAATGATCGATTTTCCACTGTCAGGTTTAATTGATTCTGATTCTTGCAGGACTGTGGGAAGAAGTTTACACACACAGGCAACTTTAAACGTCACATGCGCATTCACACTGGTGAGAAGCCATTTAGTTGCAGAGACTGTGACAAAGCTTTCTCAGACCCAGCTGCCTGCAAAGCACACGAGAAAACGCACAGGTGAGCACTATATTCAAACAGTCTAATGCTCTTCCTCTAGTCTCATCTGACTTGTCAACCATAAGATGTATTAAAGTAAACCATCTTTACAGAAAAACTTCATGTCCAGTTTTCCCTCACACATGTTCATCTACGTTTCTGTTTCTCCAGTCCTCTAAAGCCATACTGCTGTTCCACGTGTGGAAAGAGTTATCGGCAAATCAGTCTGCTGAACCTACACAGGAAGCGTCACACGGATGAGGCGCGGTACAGCTGTGAGGACTGTGGGAAGCTCTTCACCACTTCTGGAAACCTGAAGCGGCATCAGTTGGTGCACAGTGGAGAAAAACCCTACCACTGTGACTACTGCGAACGGGCCTTTTCTGACCCCACTGCTAAAATGAGACACCTAGAGACCCACGACACTAACAAAGGTCACAAATGTCAGCACTGTGATAAGAAGTTCAACCAGGTGAGAGATCCACTTAAACTGGTGTTAAATTTAACCACTATTGTCTATATAAATGTAATTAGATGAACCTCACAGTCTTATAATAATGTGTTTATTATATGAAATATATACTGTACTGTTCAAATGTCCGAGGGACTCAAATTCATTCGGTTTTCACAAAAATCTTAAGCAGCACAACTGTTTACAACATTGATGATAATATTAAGAAATGTTTCTTGAGCAAATCAGCATATAAGAATGATTACTGAAGGATCATGTGACACTGAAGACTAGCAGTAATGGTGTGGAAAATTCAGCTTTACCATAACAAGAATAAATTACATAAAAACAAAAACAGCTATTTTAAATTATAATATTTCCGAATATTACTGTTTTTATGGTAAAACTTAACAAAAATGTCTCTTTTGTTAACATAACTTAATCCATTAGTTAGCACAAATTAACAGTGAGCAATATATTTTTACAGCACTTATAAACCATTTTTTAATGTTAGTAAAAATTCGTATTCATGTTATGCATTAACTAATGTTAACAGATACAATTTTTGATTTTAAAAACGTATTAGTAAATGTTGAGCAATAGTTCTACAATAATTGCTGTAGAAGTATTGCTCATTGTTAGTTCATGTTTATTTGTTAGTTTTATAGTTTTGTAATTGTTAGTTTATTTATTTATTTATTTTTCTTCTAGTTGGGGAACCTGAAGGCACATCTAAAGATCCACATTGCAGATGGGCCACTTAAGTGTAAGGAGTGTGGGAAACAGTTCACCACCTCAGGTGAGATTTACACATTGGGACAAGTTATGGCATTTTCACAGCAATATATGTATGCGCAAAGGAATTTGAATGTCCCTCTGTTCACAGGCAACCTGAAGAGACACCTGCGTGTGCACAGTGGTGAAAAGCCTTTCACCTGCATGCACTGCCAGAGAGCTTTTGCCGACCCTGGGGCCTTGCAGAGACACGTGCGCATCCACACAGGTATGAGCCGTTTCTCATGTTCTCAGTCACAGTTATCTATAAAGAGAGGACCCTTTTACAAAGTCTTGATTTTGTTTTGAATGTTCACGCTTGAGTGTCAGCCTGTAACACTCTGTTTAGTTCTGGTCTCTATGAAGCCCTATCTTACAAAAAGTGCGGTGTGCTCTGATTGGTCAGCTGGATTAGTGCGTTGTGATTTGTCAACCCCTTCAGGCGTGTTTCAGAAATGTTACACCCATTTCCATAACACATTAGATGTGGGTGTAAAAAACAGCATCTCTTGGAAATAGGAAGAACACACTACTAACGCAACTCAACCAAATGAGGAATATTGTGACATGCACGTTCCCAGAAGAACACTCAAGACTACAATCGAGGTGTTTCTGACAGGCTTACAGCTTTTCAAAACGTTTTCATGCTTGAACAGCAACATTACACACTAAGGAACGTTGAAAATGTAAAAAAAGCATAATAGGTCCTCTTTAAAAGTTGATTTGAATGTCTCTGTCTTACTGTTTTAGGGGAAAAGCCCTGTCTGTGTCTGATTTGTGGAAAAGGCTTCACACAGGCCAGTTCACTCATTGCCCATGTTCGCCAACACACTGGGGAGAAACCGTACGTGTGTGACCGCTGTGGAAAAAGGTATTTGGGACACTGCATATAGATGATTTTGCATAGATTCACAATGGCACCACACAAGTTAAACTTGACTATCATACCTCAAAGGTTTGTCCAGTCCAGCCAGCTGGCCAATCACATCCGTCATCATGATAATATTCGACCACACAAGTGCCACACCTGTAACAAAGCATTTGTCAATGTGGGAGATCTCTCAAAGCACATCATCATTCACACAGGTAAGATGGATTTTTTTTTTTTGTATAATTGAGCCTTTTCTTATGTAGTTCTCTCTTATGTGCTTAAAATTCTTGGTTACAGGGGAGAAACCTTTCCTGTGCGATAAGTGTGGCCGAGGATTCAACCGTGTGGACAATCTGCGTTCCCATGTGAAGACTGTGCACCAGGGGAAGGCGGGCATGAAGAGACTGGTGGTGGCTGAAGAGGATGACGAGGAGGAGGAGGAGAAGGTGCTGCCTGACTCTGGCCCGAGCTCAGAGCTCGACAATAATGAAGTCAACATCGTCACTGTTACTACAGATGACATTGTGACTTTGGCCACAGAGGCTCTGGCTGGCAGTGCCGTAGCACAGCTCACTGGTGAGAGAATATGAGAGAGGAGTGTTATAAAACCTTGTAGAAAGGTGGTTCTAAGGGCGTATACTAAATCTGAGTGTCACCATAATGGCATTTGAACGGTCTCCTAATATTATTTGTTGTTCTTGACCCTTGTAGTGTTGCCAGTGGCAACCTCTGTGTCTGCAGATGAAACTGAAGCGCTGAAAGCAGAGATCACAAAAGCAGTGGAGAAAGTCCAAGAAGCAGGTGAGTAATACATAATTTATATGCTGTATATTAGTGCTTGTCAACTAATTAATTTTTATTAATTGGACCTAGCTGGAGAATTTGTAAGATATTGCAATAGATAATTTCACATTGAAACTCATAAAGATGGTATTTTTTCAAATATTTGTGTAATGACATCTTTTTGGCACCAACTGTCCAATACTGCTTCTGATGTCTCTATTAAATGGATTTTCCCTCTCAATTTCTGGGGTGAAAATGAGTAAGGGTTATTGTTTACCATGTTTTTTAAGAAATAAGTTTATGTAACCAACATTTTGCATACCAGTGAAATTTCACGATTCTCGATTCCAATTTTTATACCACACACACACACACACAAAAAAAAAAAACGAATATAAACTTCAAACAGTCCTGAACGAGTGGGGGAGTTGTACTGTGCTTAATCAGTGGTGTCATGAATTCACACCATTATGTGATACTAAATCTTGAAATGGAAGATTCTAACTTTTCCTTATTCCCTGTGTTTTTTGGGCACTTTTTTTAACATGACAATGATTCTATACATTCTCAAAAAGGTAAAAATTAGGGCTGTCAAACGATTAATCGCATCTAAAATAAAAGTTTGTTTTTACATAATATATGTGGCTGCACTGTGTATAATTATTTTGTATATATATAAATACACACACAGGCATGTATATTAAAGAAAAAAATAATTTTTTATATATAAAATATTTATATTTATATATAATAAATCTATATACAGTATATACATGAAAATATTTTCTATTCCTGCAGATCCCAACACCCAGATCTTGTATGCATGCGACTCATGTGGTGAGAAGTTCCTGGATGCCAGCTCTCTCGCCCAGCACGTGCGCATTCACACTGCCCAGGCTCTGGTCATGTTTCAGGCGGACTCTGACTTTTACCAGCAGTACACTGGAGATGGCACATGGCAAACAACTGAGCAGGTCATCCAGGGAGGGGAGCTCTTGTTCCGGACACGGGAAGAGGAGAGTGAGGAAGGAGAAGTAGCTCTAGTCCAGGCTGAATCTCAAACTGAGGGGGCAGTGGAGGAGACCAGTTCACAGGCAGAGAGAGAGGACCATGGAGAGTGAGGAGTTTCTGAC
The DNA here is from genome assembly GCA_038021265.1 of Cyprinella venusta. Taxonomy (NCBI): domain Eukaryota; kingdom Metazoa; phylum Chordata; class Actinopteri; order Cypriniformes; family Leuciscidae; genus Cyprinella; species Cyprinella venusta. Next base: position 17,517,918 of record CM075883.1, on the reverse strand, counting down.
CTGATTCAACCCAAGGAGAGTTTGAAGGACAGAGATCCATGTGGAGTTTTAGACTGTCACAAAGTGTAATATTTCTCACCAGAGGTATGGTTATTACTGGTTAACACACTATAATTAAAAACGCTCAAATTTTAAAAATGCTAGGTAGATGTCATATCTCAAACCACAGCACACTGTGCAGCGCTTATTAAAACTACATTGTATAGAGTTAAGTTTAAATAAAAAAGATGACAAGAAAGAAAAATTTAATTTAATTTAATATGAACAAAGCTTGATTTGTAATGCTGTCAAACCTTTTAATACTGTTGTCTCCCTGTTTATGTTCTCTGCCAGCTCATTTATTCACACTATTGTAGACCATTTTACTGAGGCCAATTAAACAATTGACTGTCCCGCAAGTTTCATTTTTTTTTTTTAACAAATCAGCTACCAAACTTTTATTTGATTCATTTATTTGTGGTTTGTAGAGTTTTCCACTTGAGCATAGTACTGCTTGAATATTATCTTTTTTAAATGCACTGTGTTCTAGGTAATGGACTGTAAAAAACTCTTGTTGCTTTTGATCTGTGAAGTGTGTTGCAATTAAGCTACTATTTTTGAATATCACAGCTTTCATTGTCAGATTATATAAACTAGTATTATGAGTGATCACAGTAATTTTGGTCCAATTCTGTTTGAGTTTATCGAACAGACAATTGAATAAATTAAGCCAAATTTATAGTGCAAAACACGGGTAAAAGTTGCAATTTACTGGTTTAATAAAACTGTATTACCTGGTATTGAATACATGTTTATACTATTGACAGGAAAGCAAGGCTACTGGTTGTTCACCCTAATTTAATTTTTTGAGATTTTGATTAGAGCTTTAAAAGTCGAATCAGTTTCGAAACAACATTACTTGGATTACATTACAATGCATTTTGTTGAATGTAGACAGCAGGTATCAGAGGAATGGGTGCTTTGCTGTTTTAATGTGTGTTTATTTTCAGTAAAAGTCTTACAGTGGCCATGATTGCAGTTGTTTCATGTGTCATAGCTCACTAAACTTTAGATTTTATAGTTAAAAATATACATTTATTTGTTTTGTAGCTATTTGTCCCAATTTTACTCCAGTGAATATTTCTCGGGTTTTTATTTTCTGTATAGGAACAATCCCAGGGATGAAGAAGGTGGGTGAAGTAGATTCAAATATAACAGCTCAAACATGCATTTTAGCCTGGGACTCGCTTCAGCCTCGTCTATGTGTGAAACTGGTGGCACTATATGTGATAAGCTGTTACAATAGAAATTGCAAGCAATTTTGCTTTTTGCAATTACTTCACGAAACGTCATACAAATGTAGACGGTAACATCCAGAAACATATCAAATAAAAGCCTAAACCTATTAAAGGCTAATATATAAAAATTATTTTCATGGTAAAAAAATAAATAAATGCGGCCTTAGGCTCATTAATATTAACGAGTCCATGAGGCAGCACACGATTGGCTGCAGCGCTAGGTCAGAGTTCGTATCCGCGTTAGCGCTGACGTTGTCCAAAGGAGGAAAATGGCGATAGGTTGCTTGTCAATGAGGGAGACCGAGACTCTTTTAACATTAACCTGCAAAAGACGGCGTGCTACAATGATTCCCTCATTGTCTGGCGGGTTCAGCAAAAGCACTTTGTTTGTTGTATCCGTGTCGTTAATGTTGCAGGTTGTTTTAGGAAATGGAAAGACTCTCGTTCTGGTGGACAATCCCAACATTAGAGACACTCATTCAATCTTCTTCCGCAGTTTAGCAGGTGAGCTACACATTATATGATTTATATTTATTTATTTTAAAAAAACCCTTCAAATTATCACATTAACACCAGAAAATAAGTTTAATAGGTTCATTTATATGCATTATGAGTTGTACTGACACAGAATGGTATTGTACTTTTCTTTATCGTTTGAACCCATAATTACATTGTTGCTCTCAGATCGTGGGTTTGACCTTTCCTTCAAGACTGCTGATGATCCTGGTCTCTCTCTGATAAAGTATGGCCAGTTCCTCTACGACCATCTCATCATTTTCTCTCCATCAGTGGAAGGTGAAGACTGATACAGTTAACTTTAATTTCATGTCGTGCTACCATTTTTGCTTGAATAACCTTATATGTTTACAAATTTCCAATGGAACAGATTTTGGGGGCAACATCAACGTAGAGACCATTACGGCCTTCATTGATGGTGGAGGAAATGTTCTTGTTGCTGCCAGCTCAGATATTGGTGAGTGCTGTATTGGTTTTGCAAATGTGTACAAGTATTGGCCTGTTGATCATGTCATTTTAATCTTTTTTTCTACTATGACTGGCAGGTGACCCTCTGAGAGAGCTAGGCAGTGAATGTGGGATTGAATTTGATGAGGAGAAAACTGCTGTCATTGACCACCATAACTATGATGTTTCTGATCCTGGCGAGGTAAGTAATGGGAGGAGGAAAAAAGGAGCTTCAAACAATTTATATAAAAGGAAATGTTAAACATGAACAAGAAATTTACTTAACGCTCTCTTCTAGTATTATAATTGCATAATGTAATTATTTGCATGGTCTCTGGAATTATTTTTTTGGTCTTTTTTATTTTCTGATTTTACTTTATCGATAGCAAGATGGCCATTAAGTCACTGGTTTAGGCCAGGGTTCATGAAGTAGAAACACTAAAATTTCAAAGTGAACTATCCCTTTAACATGGTGAATGGTCACGTGACATGCTGGTAAACAAATAAAATAATCCTTTTTTTAACTCTGTTTTTTTATGACAATTGTGTAAAAAAGATTATGGTGACAATAGAAAATAATAATTTATATATATATATATATATATAAAATAAAGCTATATTAAATATGTAAAATATTTGAGGGTGAACTTGACTTGGAATTAAAATACGTAACTATTTCGTGTTAAATGAATATAGCAATTATACTCTCCTGACATTAACGCCACAGTTTCACACCTTTGTTTTAAGCCTTATAGGTTTTAAAGTTGAATTCTTTATGTTTGTACAGCACACACTGATTGTTGCAGATCCAGAGAATCTTCTTAAAGCCCCAACTATAGTTGGCAAGCCCACTGATAAACCAGTCCTGTTCAAAGGTGTTGGGTAAGTGGTCTCATGATACCCTGTTACTTGCTTATTGTAAAAATGTAATGAATCCAATTACAATTTACCTCTTTTCCTCAGCATGGTGGCTGACCCAGATAACTCTCTGGTGCTGGACATTCTGACAGGATCCTCTACCTCTTACTCATATTTCCCTGATCGTCCCATCACACAGGTTAATATTTCAAAACGTGGTGCTTGAGGACAGCTAAAATCTTTTGATAAATGAATGTGCACTCACCTCAGTTCCCTTTTTGCTTTCCAGTATCCTCATGCAGTTGGAAAGAACACCCTCCTGATTGCCGGTCTGCAGGCAAGAAACAATGCGCGTGTGGTTTTCAGCGGGTCTTTGCACTTCTTCAGTGATGCTTTCTTCAACTCCCCCGTGCAGAAGGCTGCCCCTGGGTCACAGAGGTCTGCTATGCTGCATTGCTATGTTTTCAGACATTAAAATACATTGTGACATTAGGTTGAAATCATATGTATCAGTGATCAGTCAATATGGCTAATGCTGAAATGAAGTTGATAGGCCAAATGTGATATCACACCACTTTCGACACTTATTGGGCAAACAGAAAAACTTAATTGCCTGTAACAGAAAAGTGCTATGTTGTGCAATGCTGAAGGTTCTCCATTTTTTTTTTGCGTTTTTATAATGCTTGTATATTCTTAGATATGAACAGACTGGTAATCAGGCACTGGCTGAGTCCCTGTCCCGCTGGGTGTTTAAGGAGGCTGGTGTTCTGAGGGTTGGGGAGGTTACCCATCATCCAGTTGGAGAGAGCACACCCCCTGCTGCCTATACCATCACTGACCTTGTGGTGAGGCATAGCGTATATTGTTTTTGTAGGCATTATAGTTCACTTGACCAATTTAGCACTGGAAGTGTTTTCTGATTTGGGACTATGAAGTAAGCAAATATTTTGCTTTTTAATTCTGTAGAATGTTTTGCTTAGAAATGGACTTACATTCACTTTTCTATTAAACATGGTGTGCTCAAGAAACAGAGCAATTTGATTTACTGTACCATGATCTACATTGTCTCTACAGGAATATAGCATTGTGATTGAGATGCTGTCTGGTGGAAAGTGGGTGCCCTTCGATGGAGATGACATTCAGCTGGAATTTGTCAGAATTGATCCGTTTGTTAGGACCTACCTCAAGAAAAATGGTATGTTATATAAGTGCATATACACCATCATTTAAAAGTTTAGGGTCAGTAAGATATTTTTAAATAACTTTGTTTAGCAAGGATGTATTAAATTGAGCAAATGTCACAGTAAATACATTTTTAATGTTTCAAAAGATTTCTATTTTAAATAGAATATGTATATACAAACTTACTGTTATGAAAAAAAAAAATCCACAAAAATGTTAAACAATGATAATAAGCAGTGTTTCTTGAGCACCGAATCAGCGTATTAGTATGATTTCTGAAGGAATGTGACACTGAAGACTGTAGTAATGATTACTTGAAAAGATTTCTGCTACAGCCTATGCAATCCTCTATTCCAGACTCTAAAAAAACACAAACAAATATTTTTATATACGTATAATTTCACATTTTAACATTTTATCGATAACACAATTTCATAAATGGAAGTTTTCCTAACAATCTTAAATTAATTATATTAGTTACTGGCAAGTTTTATAATTACACATAACATGAAATGCATCCAACCAGTTCTTGAAGGAATTAATAGAATGATGCTGAATATTTCACAATATTACTGTTTCTTTTTTTTGATCAAATAAATGCAGCCTTGGCTGAGTGTAAGAGACATCTTTCAAAAACAATCTTACTGACCCCAAACTTTTAAATGATAGTTTAATAATGAATGGCATTAAAAATATATATGACTGCTTGTTTAGGTGGAAAATACAGTGTACAGTTCAAGCTTCCAGATGTATATGGAGTTTTCCAGTTCAAAGTTGACTACAATAGACTTGGCTACACACACCTCTACTCCTCAACCCAGGTGAGATTCAAAATTCATTAAAAAACTCTATATATTTCAGGTTCTCAACATTTTCGCAGAGATTTACTCAGACTTTTTGTGTATGTGTATTATTCCACAGGTTTCTGTTCGTCCACTGCAGCACACCCAATATGAGCGCTTTATCCCCTCTGCCTTTCCATATTATGCCAGTGCATTCTCTATGATGGCAGGACTCTTTGTCTTCAGTGTCGTCTTTCTGCATATGAGAGAAAAAGAGAAGTCGGATTAAAATGAGTACTAGAAAATGATGAAAAAAAAGATGATATGCTCCAGACCTCTAGCAGTCATGAGATCTAAATTATGTTGGCATGGGCTCATTTTGGTGAGTTAAATGGTGTGCCATTACGAAAAAACAATTGTAATTTGTTCTTTGAAAGGGGGTTGGGTGATCTGACAAATGTTTTTTTTTTTTTTTTTTTTCTGGTTTGCAATTTGGTTATTTGAAATTATTTTGGGGCAATCTTCTTTTATTTGTATAAAAGGCAACTTGAATTGGTTTTTATTATTATACAATGTGCACTGATGTTTCAGCTCTTGTTATGAAAAGATTGTTTTGAAATCTACCATTTGTAAAAAGAGGAATGGATGCTCAAAATCTGGTTGAAACACCTGAAGGCAGTAAAGTTTTAACATTCCACCACTACACTTTTTCTACTCTCTGTTCAGTTGCATCACTTTTGAAAGTGTCTGATTCTATTCATGATCGCTTTAGGACTCTAAAATGTGGACTACACAGCCAAGTTTATTATTTGTGACCATTCTTAAATGCATAGGATAGTATGAATGTGTGACAACACTCTATGCACAGATAGTATGCGTAATCATTTTTAAAATACTTTAATTGATACACTATGGTTCAAATTTTTGGGGTTTGAAAAAAAAAAACCTATTTGCACGTTTATGTAAAGACAAGAATTGATAAACAAATCTACATGATGATCCTCTCTTGGATAAAATATTCCTCACTTGTAAGTCGTGTTGGACAAAGGCGTCTGCTAAATCAATATATTTAAATGTAAGCAGTCTTCCTAGGATAGTCAGATTTCTTGGCAACAAACTGTTATATGTAATTTTAATATAAATAGGTCACTTTAACTTTTTTATTGATGAAATATCAAAACAAACAATAGAAATACATTTCAAAAGGTAAACAGCATTATAGGAATACTTTAAAAAGTGCACATGCTTGTAACAATAGCTTTTTTTTCTTCAAGGGAAATATTGAATCTATGATGCTTCAATTCATTTTTAAATGCAATAAAACATGTTTTTTTTTTCCCATGAAAATTTGCATTTATGAATGTGACATTTAGCCATAAAAATAATAAAATAAGTGTGGAGTTGCTTATCTTTGGAGTTTACAATAAAACCGAGGTGAAAATCTTTCCACAAATTTTCATCAAAATGACCAACAATGAAATCAAGTACATTTTGCCCAAATAAAATAAATGAACAGCTACTACTTTCATCAATATATATTTTTTAACTTGGTTAATATTTAGCAGGGTATATTCTATGAAGGAGTTTAAAAGATAGCCTACTACTTTGTGATTTGGCAGTTAAGCCAGACTTTTTCGATCTGTTATATTTATAATGACAGTCACAGGCCTATTTGACTTCTGTTTACTTTGACCGCCATTAGTTCACATTTCTTTACATTCAGATAAACGCTAGAAGCTTTAGCTCTTCTATTACTTAAATTGCAATGGGTTATGGTTATATCATTTTCACTTTTAGCCAAACAAAAATGTGACATTACGTGTTTGATGAATGACGTATAATTAAAGCGACATAGATTGTAGTCCTTGTGTAGCTTCCTGAATGATACAAATGTATGTACGTTTTTAAAACAAACAGTTTGTACAAAATTCAAGTTTGAAATATGACCGCGTGTAATTTATGTTGTAGAACCAAACTCGAAAGTCTCTTCAAGTAATGATGACAAACAACAGACCTTACGAAACGAAAACCACAAGAACTACAAATCAACGTCATCACTCAGCTCGTGGCCTGTGAACACAACACAAGTCGGGAGCGCGCGCGTCAGCTGACACCCGCAGAGAGAGCAGAGCCAGACATGGATCAACTCAAAGTCAAAGACAGGATCCTCGAAAACATCTCTTTTTCCGTCAAGAAGGTAAGCAACTCTATACATGCACCGATGATATATATCGACGTTTTCTAGATTATTATTTGAAGGTTAGAGTGGGGTTTTTGATGTTCACGGTATCAAAATAGTTGGGCCTCCCTCCCTCCCTCCCCCTCTTGCTGTGTTTTGGAGAAGACAAACGTCTTGACATCCTAAGAATAAATATCAAGGTTTAAGGAATACCAGGTTAGCCAGTCAGCTGACGCTGCAATATTGACTATTCTAGTTATAGTGTGTGTACTTATAGCGTAGTTAATATCTGCTTATCAGTAAAATCATATGAAAGGGATAGTCATTTACAGTCAAGTAAACTCTTTTACTGCATGTGCATCCTAGATACATCAAAACTGTGACACGATGCCCCTGTTTAGAAGTCCTGTGATCAACTAATGTCCTATTAATAGGACAAACCGAGCTTCCTACGTATTTTATGGGTCCATCCTAGGTCATCCTGTCTTTTGTTCTGTATAAACTTACTGAATGTTTGTTATTTCTTTCTTTCTTGGTCTGTCTTTTGTACCTGTGATTCAGAACTAGTGACTTTCACACCCTGCCGCCCTTTTACTTAGTCATTCAGTTTTTTAGCTCATCAGGTGCTTGGCATTAGTATGTTCTCAGAGATTTATGATGGACTTACGAACCATAATGCTCCACTTTCATCAGTGAATCACATAATATGGCGAATTCTAAAGAAAAGTTTATATGATATTTTATACATTTCTCATCTTAGGTTGTTCATCCAGAATGAAAAGGATTGCTTGGAGTGTCATTGCTGTGTGCGCTTCAGAAATTTAGCAGACAGGACTAAGCATTTTTCATCCACTTTCATATGATCATTCTTTAACACTTTGTAACATTTGATCCGCAGTTGCAGAGTTACTTCGCCGCCTGTGAGGATGAGACGCCAGCCATCAGAAATCACGACCGGGTTCTTCAGCGGTTGTGTGAACACCTGGATCACGCTCTGCTTTATGGGTTAGACAGACTGCACCACAGCCTTTGAAAATTCAGATACTGTTGAAGTAGACATTTGGAAGCACACAGGTCTTCTCTTTTCTCTGTGTCTTGAAGGTTGCAGGACATCTCATCAGGTTACTGGGTCCTCGTATTACACTTCACACGGCGAGAGGCTGTCAGACAGATTGACGAACTCCAGCACATAGCTACCAATCTAGGCAGAAGTAAGACCAAAACCTTTACTGCCCGATTCTGTGATGTGCTTTATAATGATTTATATATGTATTAGGATGCCTTGTTTCTTATACTTAACTATGGCTGTTTTGTTGTTGTTCCACAGGTCGTGCCTGGCTCTACTTGGCACTCAGTGAAAGTTCTTTAGAAAGCTACCTCCGACTTTTTCAAGAGAATCAAGGACTGCTCCATAAATACTATTACAAGTGAGTGACTTAGAGAAATGTATTATTGTTCTTCTGTGGTTTCAGATCATAAAAGTGATCATCAAGCAGTCATCTGATTGTTGTTGTGGTATGTTTCCTCCTTTACAGAAATGCATTGGTTTGCAGTCATGATCATCTCACTCTGTTTCTTACACTTGTCTCTGGGCTGGAGTTCATCCGCTTTGACCTCGAACTGGTATTACTCTTCATTAATTTTCCAGTTTAGAATACGATTGACTGTTCCACTGTATGTCCTAGACCTGAAGTGTCTAATAGTGCAACAACTGACTGTTCTTTACAAGCTGTTTCAAAATAGTAGGGCTGCATAATGATTAATCGTTCGCAGGATAAAAGTTTTTGTTTACATTATATATGTGTGTGTACTGTGTAAAAATAATTATGTATCTATGAATACACACACTTGCATGTTAAAAATATGTACGGTTATATATATTTTTATATTAAAATATAATTTATATTATTACGTCATTATAAAAACTCTATCTATCTATCTATCTATCTATCTATCTATCTATCTATCTATCTATCTATCTATCTATCTATCTATCTATCTATCTATCTATCTATCTATCTATCTATCTATCTATCTATCTATCTATCTATCTATCTATCTATCTATCTATCTATCTATCTATCTCTCTCTCTCTCTCTCTATCTGTCTCTGTCTGTCTGTCTGTCTGTCTGTCTGTCTATCTGTCTATCTGTCAAAATATATATATTAATATGTATATGTATATATATATATATATATATCATTGTGTATATTATATATTATTCATATCTCCATGTCCTAATAATGCTTAATATTTTATATGACAGGATGTGCCATACCTGGATGTTGCTCCTTACATGCCGGAGTACTACAAACCTCAGAACCTGTTGGATTTTGAGGAGAGGTTGCCAAGCTCTGATAGCCTGTCTCTGCACTCTTTCACTTCCCTCACCTCCACTAACCTTGAGTGGGACGACAGCGCCATTGCCCCATCCAGTGAAGGTGAGCTGCTTGAATTCCATTCTCCATCTTTTTCTCCCACTGTGTGTTTTACAATTCCAACCTCTGTGTCTTAATTTCACACTTTTTTATATTGTCTTTCTCTTTTCTTCTTTCTTTTACAAAGTGGCATATTTCCATTGATATAATTCATTATTCTGCACCAAGATGACCGTTATCTTTAAGGTTGTTTTTATTAAAGATGAGGACACTGTCAATGAGTGCTCAATAAAATGTTCATCACACATTAATGCTTTCATTTAATTCAGTGACACATTTCACAACTCATTATGTCACAATGTCTCATTCAGTTTTTATTAGTTCCTGTCATATGCCGAGTTTCACATACACTTTTGATCTCTTACAGTTTCTGTTCTTCTTTCATTCACTTCATAACTCTTTCCTGCCTATTGATGAGTTTTATTTTTCCTTTTTTTAGATTATGATTTTGGTGACATCTTCCCTGTGTTGCAGTCATTGCCAAGTGCAGACTGGGAAGGTGGGACATGGTTATTTCCCCCTTCCCTTATCTAACGTTTGCAATCCCACACAATCCATCCTTCCAAAGCTACTAACCAGAATTGCGCATGTCTTTTTCTTTCAGTGCACGTTTGTTTCATGCGCAGAATCGCATTGTGCTTGTGCTGAGTTCATAGATGGGTTGCTGTTGCCTATGGTCTATATTAGACTAAACAGAACCCAACCCTTCTCTGATGAAGGATTTTTTGGGATGGTACTAAAACATACACAGTGGCTGATGCATCTGAAACTCGCTGTCTGGTGACGGATTGGGTTTTCTGCCATTACACCTGCAGCAGTGTGGAAGCTGGTTTGCATGTTTGCTGCTTGGATTTTAACCAACTGCTTCCAATCTTAAGCTTTAAATTCTATGGCAGATATCAGTCTTGACTTAATGATTATGAAATTCTGCCAAAAAGCAGTCTTTTAAATGTAGACCAAGTCTTTGCTTGCATGATATTAAATTATTTGTTAGTATGTAACTTTTTAATAAACTAATAGTTTAATTCATTCTATTTAATGGAGATACAACACTAAAGTAAGCAGTTTTAACATCGAAATTATATTTAATCCGCTTTCTCAAATAAACTGTTAGAATAATCAGAACCATTGCAAGAGCTCCAGCACACATGTCTGTCCTCAGTACTGCAATATATTTTTGTATTAGACAAATATCAGCAAATTGACAGCAAAAAAAAAGTGATTTAATAATTTGCACTATTTGTGATTATTTTCCCATAATTTTTAGATAAATAAAAGGATGAGATGGAAGTAGCTGGAAAGCTAAGTTTTTCTAAACAACTTGTGTTTGTTGTATGTCTCTGTTTTTTCGTCATGATTCAGTAGCTGTTTATCCTGCCTAATATGAGTTACTAATACCTGCATGTCTAAGATGGTTTCACTTCATGTTGTTTTCTGACAGAGGGAGACTTAACCGATCCAGTCAGTGGGCCCCGTTCCTCAGGCTCGGACCCTCAGACTGTTGTCAGTGACTGTGTGGTGATCAGAGCCTCTGCACGCACCATCAAGACGTCTCTGTCACAAAGCCCTACGTTTCGGCACAATCCCTTCAAAGAAGACTCAGACACTAACACTTCTGCTGATGTCACCCCTGTGCACATGGCTAGCCGTCATGCTTCCACTACAGGAGAAGATGCTGAGATCACCAGCACTGAGCTGGAAGTCATAAGGTGTGTCTTGAGCATTAGAGATAATGGTGTAAGATTACAGTAGTGGCTATTACCGATTATTAGTTGAAAGTGTTGTGTCAGTAAAACAGTGAACCATTTATATGTGACTAACTTGAGAAGTCAAATAAGTCTGTAATGTTCAGATCTGTTAGATAGGGGTGGGCGATATGACCAAGATCTTATGTCACTATATGAATACGTTTATTTCACGATAATGATATAGTTATTTTTTAATTTTTTTTTTTTAATAAAATTGACACATAAAGCCCTTTTTCACAAGATGTATTATACGTCTATGGTGTCCCCAGGACGTGTGAAATTTCAGCTCAAAATATCCCCCAGATCATTTATTATAGCTTGTCAAAGTTACCCCTTTTTTGGGTGTGACAAAAATCGCACCGTTTTTGTGTGTGTCCCTTTAAAGACGGCTGATTCTTTACACAAGCAATAACAAACGCGAATTTTAGTCAAATCTCAGAAATGACCCGACCCATAGCGGAATGCAGCCTTACAGAGAGACTCAGGAATGGATGTAGCTGCTGTGGCATTACATTGATAAATCTAATCTTTCTTTCTTGTACTGTCATGTTTAACTTATAAAGTTGACAGTTCCCTGAGGTCTTTTTAGCTTGTCTATGCAGCAGTTTGCATGCTTTGTTCCAACTTTTGCCATTGCGTTAGAACTGATTACACTGTTGTAAACCAAATGGGGGTGCCGTGGGGGGAAACGTGCGGATTAAGGGGCAGTAATATTATAATAATATCTGGCTGGCCCAAAAGTAATGAAAGACATTGTTAAAACAGTCGTCTTCTGTATTTTATAGTTTTTTAACAACGTCTTTCATAACGTTTGGGCCGGCCAGATATTATTATAATAATACCGCCCCTTAATCTGCATGTTTTGATCCCCTAAGAAGCTTATGGAGGAGTGATCCAGGTCTCAGATTTAATGAAAAATATCAAAAACACAACATTAGGGTGAGTAATTACAGACAGAATTTTGTTTTTTGGGTAATTTTTTGGATGAAGTATCCCTTTTAAGACCTTCCAAAACAAAATTTTTTACAATTTTATGTTGCTTGCAATATTTGGTACCACTTCACCTTTAAACTCCACTTAAAGATAGTGGTGTTGTTTCCTATTTTACAATGACATTATGCTAAAAAAGGTTTATCATTGGGTAGAGGAATAGATGATTTCCCTGTTTTGTTTTCATAAATATATCTTTGTGCGACAGAATGGCAAGGCGCAGAAGGCCCGGTAAGAAACGACGGGGAAGAGGGTCGACAGACTCTGTGAGCAGTGAGCAGAATATCATCTCTCCTGACACTGAGGAAAGCCTTCAGAAAGTGGATGAGAGAGACATTACAGTAGACGAGCTTAACGTGGACAGTCAGGGTCCTCTGGAGGGGTCAGACGATCCTGGGCCCGAGTGCATGACGAATGGGAGACAAGGAGACGATGAAGACCTGGAGGCAGGACTGAGGCTTCCTCAAATGACGGACACTTCTATGGACAGTGTGGGCCAACCCCTCCGTGATGTCATGGACAGGCTGAACGGTTCTCTGGATGGAGAAAGCTGGCAACCACCTGAAGGTGAGGAGGGAATATGCACTAGTCACGATGAACCCCCCCATCAGCAGCCCTTTCGAGAGGACTCGGGCGGTGAACCTCCGGACCCAAGCCGTAGCTTCCTGCAGGCCCCCCTGCCACCTGCAGACTTCTACTGCTTTACCTCCCAGAGTCCAGACCCTGCTGCCTCGTGTGGTGGGCACAATGACTCTGCAGGGAATGGCATGCCGAAGGATGTTCCTGTTGGCGATGAAGATGAGGGAGAAGCAGAGACAACAGGTGCAGGGCAGGATCCCTCCATCCCCATAGAGACGTCAGCTCAGGAGAAACAGAGTAAAGCAGAAGAAGAGCAGGAGGAGGATAAAGACTGTTCAATACAGAGCTCCCATGCTGCAGAGTTTAAGTGAGATTGCAAACTGTGGTTATCTTTTATCCTATGAGATTTTAGGCTTAGGAATAGCTCTAATAATGACATAATACGCAATTTATTCTGAGGTTAAGTTATTTGTTTTTGTTTGTTTGTACAGGGTGGATAATAATCACCTGCTGCTGCTCATGATTCATGTTTTCAGGGAGAATGAAGAACAGCTCTTTAAGGTAAACGTATATTCGATTTAATTAATATCACTATATGGATACCTATGTATTTACAATTTTACATTGTTTCCAAGCTGCAGCTTACTAGTGCAAGATTTCTTGGCCACAATTTCCTCATTTTTCCAATTTACTAAAACATTTTATGACATTTATGACCCCCAGAGTCAGAGGGAAAAATCAAAAAAGGTATATACACACATATGCCATTCAAAACTTTGTGTCGGTAAGAGTTTTTGAAAGTCTCCTATGCTCACCAAGGCTGCATTTATTTGAGCAAAACACAGCAATGTGAAATATTATTACAATTTAAGAGAACCGTTATCTGTTTTAATGTATTTTAAAATGTAATTCGTTCCTGTAATGATAAAGCTGAATTTTCAGCATCATTACTTCAATCTTCAGTCACATGATCCTTCAGAAATATTAATAATTTGTGGATATATATATATATATATATATATAATATTGCTCAAGTAGCATTTCTTATTATTATCAGTGTTCAAATGGTTTTGTGCTGCTTGATATTTTTGTGGAAAAATTATACATTTTTCAGGATTTTTTGATGAATAGAAAGATTAAAAAGATTTTTCCTTGTAAAGTTATAAATGTCTTTACTGTCACATTTTATCAATTTAATGTGCCCTCTTTGGGCAAAAAAGTAATTAAAAGTAATTTATTTAAAAAAACAAAAAACAAAATTGTACATGCACAATGGTTAATGGAAACATTTGGGTATGACATAAACATACAATTATGAATCATGCATGAGTAAGTATGCTGCTTGAAACATCTCATTCCTGAAATAAGAGATTCCTGAAATTAATGCATGAATGAAATCTGTGAAATATTACAAGTAAACAAGGCCCTACTACAAATAAAATGGACCTACCTGTAATTAAGCATGTTGTTTTATGCTTCTATTATATTAATGTGTAATATGAAGAACACAGACATTCTAATGAAATGGAAAACGGTGCTATCCTATTGATTTTTTTTTTGTATTTTTTAATTTTTTTTTTTGCATTTGTACATTTATTTCAGATGGTGAGAATGAGCACAGGCCACATGGAAGGAGATTTGCAGCCTCTGTATCTGCTGTTGACAGACTGCTACATTTACCTCTTGCGTAAAGGTCAGCAAACTTTCATTGGACCAGGACATTGTTAGGGACATCTGCAAAAGCACTTGTTTGCATTTGTTGTTGTGTCCCATTGACTTTCAGGGGCAGCAGAGAAGCCTTATAGTGTTGAGGAGGCAGTGTCTTATAATGAGCTTGACTACATCTCGGTGAGTAAACAGTCTGAAGCCTAAATGATCAGTTTGACATGCTGCAGAGAGATAAGAGCCCTTGCTTGTGCCTTAGGTGGGATTTCACCAGCAGACTATCACTCTGGTGTGCACTAACAGAAGACGGCAGTTCCTGCTGGACACAGCCGACTCATCTTTGACTGTGTGAGTTTTTTTTAATTGAAGCATACATGTGAGATTAATTAGTATGCATGTCTTTGAAGAGTATCATCTCTTGTTCTCTCCTCAGCTGGTTTCTGGCTGTGCTAAAGGCAGCCATGGAAAACGGCTGTAGGGATTCTCCCTACCCCTCTGTTCTCACTGACGCCACTATGGAGAAACTTGCTCTTTCTAAGTTTGTATGCCAAGAGACACACTGTGAGGTAAATAGAGAAGATCTATCATAATGAATAATGCATGAGAGTCTGGCAGACTGTAGTTCTTCATGCGGACTCTTCCTATAGCAATTAAAGCATTTATAATGATCATACAGTTTAGACCAGTGGTTCTCAACTAGGTGGCCTCTGCAAACGGGGATTCAGGACAACTTAAAATGAATATATTATTATTATTATTATTAATGAATATCTATGAATAGAATTGATTGTTATTAGTTTATTTGCATTTAAATAATCTAATGTAATTATAATGCAAATAAAAATTCAACCAAGAATGAATGAATTGGTTAAATTAATTTCTTAATTTAAACTTTCCCAATTTCTGTTTATAAATAAAAAATCACAATAAGCAGCTTTGTCATAATTATAGCATTTTTCGACTGATATGATTTTTAAGGGAGGCCATTTGACCTTGAATTATAATTATTTATTATTACACAATACATTTACACTTTTAAAGCATGAATTACTACATTTCAAAGAGAAAATTATTAATTTAGCATCTCACACTTTTTTTCAATTTAAAAAATAGCATTGTTAAACATAAATTATGTGCAAATTACCTGTTTTTAAAATATGTTTCAAAAGTACAACAAATAGTTAAATAAATGCACATGCTAGGTCTTGCTGATGTTGCGCTAACTGTGTTTGTGTAGTTGTCTGAGATGAGCATCCGGCTGTATTCTCTGGTTCACTGGGAGGATCCCATGGATGTGACCGTGGCTTCACCTACATCTCCGTCCAGATCAAAAGAATCCAGCAGCACTAAAGAGGGGCCACTGTTATACCGGGCTGGGAACTCTTACTTGGGAAAGGAAGTGTGGAAAAGCTGTTACTTGGTTCTCAGGTACAAAAGGGTTTGGTGCTTTAAACTATTTGACAGTGTTTCAGCTAGCTGTTCATGTGTACTGAATCTTAATCTACTGTTCATCTGGCAGCAAAGGCATCCTGTATCAGTATGCAGAGAGAACAGATGTTACACCTTTGATGTCTGTTACCATGGGGTAAGCTTCCTCTGTAGCTCCAGCAGTGCTGGCTAGATTACTTACAAACTGTAGTCGGTTAATGTTTCCAGTTCTTATTCCATTCTTTTATTTTGTTTTATGATTTAGCTTATTGATTAATTTTAAAATAAAATATTCAAAATTTTATTTATTATTATTATTATTATTACTTTTAACTTAATTTTATAGTGACCTAACTTATTACCTTAAAATCTCAGGGGATGCCTCAAGTAAATATCAAGTCATGTAAACGGACAAAAAAAAGTTGGGAAATCCCTGCATTGTATGCGCAAATATGTCTTTTAATGTAAATTTTAATGTTTTTAAAAGACAAAAGCCTTCCAGTGACAGTCATAAATTGGTAAATGACTCACTGAGTGATAATTAAAATAATCATTAATGTGTTAGTCATGAAATTATAAGATATGCAATATTGAGAACAATTTTTTAAAAGTGAATTGATTTCTGTAAATCCAGTGATCAAAAGCTGTGTGGGTCTCAGGTTTTCTGTTGTAGGCTCATGACTAGTGGCTGGTCTGTGTGAGCATTTTCACAAACCTGGAACTTCTTCGGTTTCAGATAAATGTTCTTTTGAACTTAAAAGTTTGGGGTCAGTAAGAGTTTTTTTTTTTGTTTTTTTTGGAAAGAAATGAAAGAAACTAATAAAAAAATTCAGCAAGGATGCATTAAATGAATCAAAAGTAACAGTATAGAAATGCATCAAGTTGCAAAAGCTTTCTATTTCAGATTCTGTTTTCAGACAATTTCTTCACAACTGCTTTCAACATTGATAATAATAATAAATGTTTCCTGAGCAGCAAATCGGCATATTACTGTTTTTGCTGCATTTTGGATCAAATAAATGAAGCCTTGGTGAGCAGAAGATATTCTTTTAAAACAATTAATTAAAAAATTACTGTTCTAATAATTTTGGCCACCACTGTAAATAAGCTGTAGGCTTTTTTTTTTTTAGAAAGGAAAATGTAAAAAAAAATAAATAAAAAGGTAGTAGGGAGAATCAACGAATTATAAATAAATACTGCCATTGTAATCAATAAAAAAGTAACTGTAGTCTGATTTCAAGTATTTCCAGTTCATAATTTCACTCTTGGCAGCTTAATATAAAAATCAATATGAAAGAAAGAAATATATCAATATGAATTATGGCCACTGTTTCTGCTGTAGGGGAGGGCACTGTGGAGGCTGCAGGCGTTCAAACAGCACAGAGAAGCCTCATGCATTTCAGGTGATTCTGACGGATCATCCTCCATTAGAGCTCAGTGCAGAAAATGAACTGGAAATGGCCGACTGGATGCAGCTTTTCTGCCAGTCTGTCTCTAAAGGGGTGAGCCACCATCACACACACACACATTAACCGTTTTTTTTCTGAATGCAATTTCCCTGAAGTTCTTGACTTGCTTACTTCTTGAAGATCTCATTGCATTTTTTGGGAAGTGTGACTAAATGCAACAGTTCTTTCCATTCATGCATCTGCATTCGAAATGCTTTCAGATTCGCCACATGACAATGTGTGATTGTTCCTCAACAGTTCCAGGCATGCCAAAATTTGCATTTTAGTTAATGTTGTAGATGTTTTCTTAGTAAAGCCTGAGAGAATTAACCAGAATTCCCCAGATGTTGACCAATACATTTTGTATGTTTTTGTTTCTCAGATTATTCCACAAGGAGTAGCTCCTGCACCCTGTATTCCATGTTGCCTTGTGCTCACAGACAGGAAGTTGCTCACGTGTCACCAGGATTGCCAGACCAGTTTTTTCCGTTCTCTAGGAGGAGCTGATCTGAACGATGTCACAGCTGTTTGCCTGGAGGACGATAAAGAATACTGTGTCATTGTAAGTCTTTGTGCAGATTGTAGTGCGTAAGATGTCTCTGTGAACAGATGTTTGCTGTTTGCAGTGTTACATCTACAAATAGGGTGTTCCTTAGATCTTTTTTGTTTTTGTACTGCTTGAGGAAATGTGTGCTTGTCATTATGAATGACATTAGTTTATGTCTTATTTTAACTTGTGGACTCCTCACCCTTTGTGTTTCTCTGCAGGAATTTGCAGAAGACCGTGCACACTTCCTCCCTCCATGGGTTTTGTATTTTAGCGGATGTGAGGAGCGAGATCGGCTACTTGCAGAATTGAGCCAAGCTTGGACTGCTGTTTACCAGGTGAACAAACCACAAACATATTTAAAAAGGTTTTTCTATTTCAAATAAATCCTGAAATATTAAGCAGCACAACTGTTTTCAACATTGATGATCAGAAAGGTTACATTTTGAGTATCAAAACCGCTTAGAATGATTTCTGAAGGATCATGTGACACTCAAGACTGGAGTAATGATGCTGAATTTATTTAAATATTATTTATTTATATATTTAATTAATTAATTAAAGGGTTAGTTCACCCAGAAATGAAAATTCTGTCAGCATTTACTCACCCTCATGTTGTTCCAAACCTCTATATGTTTATTTGTTCTGCTGAACACAAAGGAAGATATTTTTAAGAATGTTTTAATCAAACAGATCTCATTCCCCATTGACTACCATAGTATGTATTTTTTCCTACTATGGTAATCAATGGGGAATGAGATCCGTTTGATTAAAACATTATTCCAGATATCTTCCTTTGTGTATAGCAGAACCAAAAAAATACATAAAGGTTTGGAACAACATGAGGGTGAGTAAATACTGACAGAATTTTCATTTTTGGGTGAACTAACCCTTTAACAGCCTGCATTTCTACATATGTTTGTCCAGGTGACTCTGCCTCGTAAGCCGGTGTTAGACCCGTCGGTGCAGAAGAGGTGCAGGGAGGCGCTGGAGCTGATGAAGAGTGCCTGGCAGAGGAGTGACAGCCTTCACAGAGGTCGATCAGAGAGAGAACCATGGTGCTGACGACCTCTACATCACTACAGTGAGCCCCAGGATTGGATAGGACAACATTGGGAAGTCAGCTCACCAGCAAACCTACCGTTTACGTAGGTACACGCAGACTCGGTGAGCTCTCCAGACCAAAGACAATATTGAACAAAGTGGGCTCAGATAAAACTAAACTACCGATAAAAAAGCCTGACCTCGTTTACACTTGCCTTGCACAGATATTTAAGAAGTTAAGATAAAGGCTTTGGCTTTTACAAGTGGAAGTCTGCTACAGGAAATCAAAAAGACACTCTTGAGATCTAATAGTTCTCTACCATTACATGCTTTTGGACTATAAATAGTGTAAATGCATAGTCAAAGTTTTTTTTTCTTTTTCTAAATACACCTTTCTTCCTTGTATAAAGTTTATGGACAGATACTGTTCATGCCTGTACTGTATAAAGAGGTACAAACTGCTTTGTGAGCACTTGCGAAAGAGAATTTTAGTAATGTTTACACCTGATATTATTTGGCTGCTTTAAAATAACCATTTGAAAGTATAACGGTTTGCATGACAGCTTGGCACAGACACTCAAAACAGAGAGAGAGAGAAATAGGAGAAATTGGTCTGGATTTCATTTAGTTATCTAATAACACTGGTGAGGTACCAGCATGTCAACGCTGTTAAAATGGACTGAAGTAATTTGTTAGAATCAGGTGGTATTGAGATACTGTATTAGGGATCATACAATTCTATGTCATTTTAAGTTATTAAGGCTAAGTGACAATGTTTAGAAGTGAAGGAGTCAATTACAGCAGAGTTGCACAAGGTTCAGAATTACGTTTGTTGGTGTTCTGCTTGTACTTTTGGTACTTTTGTTGAAAGATAGGTTTGAAAGATTTTTTCCTTTCTTTTTTATAATGCCATTAAAAGAATTTACGATCACACATAAGCATTCACAGCACAAATTTATCGGGTTTGAGAAAAAATTATTTATTTTTTATTTTCACTACAGTCAATCAGGCATTTGGTAAAGGTGTTGTCAGGTTTTTTTTGTGTGTTTTTACTGATTTAACACCGATCATCTATTGCTGTGTTAGCTTAAATATCAAAGCCATTCCCAGTTCCGTACTTTAAATATAATTTACAATTTCCAGTGATACACTGTAAAGTTGTTTCAAGAATGTAGAGTGGTTTTAAAGAAAGCAAACTTGAGTATGTGGATCTTTGCCTGACTGTGATGAATGGAAACAGAAGCAGAATCTCAGGTATGTTGAAGTTTGTTCCAGTTAACAGTGATTTTAACTAATACATTGCTGGACAATGATGGAATACAGTTGTTCATTAACAATTGAAATGTGGTTTTTGTTTTTTTATTTTTTTAACTTCGGTTCTTTTTTATTTTTTTATGGGAGTGACCAACAGTAGTCAATTATGTTGTTCTAACACTCTGTCTCAAATACACTAAATGCTGCATGTACATTTTGGAAGATGTTATTAATATGATAACAAATATAAATAAAAATGACTTTTTTTAATGGAAAAAAGTATGAATAACAAAATATCTGCATTTGTAGTGACCATTGATGTTTTGAAAGGGGTGAAACGCTCTGAGAAATTAGAATAATTCCAAAAATAAGACGAACGAGTACAACAGTGGTATTAAAATAAAGTAAAACGGGTGTCATTTCACCATCTAATGACCAAATTTAATGAAATACTCCTATTTACATTGACATTATCACACATTATTTGCATGCAATTAATTTCCACCAAAATTGGAACAAATGGCATCAGGACTATAGAACTAAATTGCTCTTGCTGCTTCTTGTATTTGTTTCCTACATGCAAAAACACTTTATCCAATGTGCAGTAGCCTACATACAATGGCAATTAAACAACCAAGGTTAGTTCACAATAAAGTTACCAAGTTCTAGCGTAACTTAAGTCATTCCTCTTTCCAAGGAATCCCTAGAATCTCTAGTGCTACTTTCTTGTATGTAGATCCAGTGGTGGTGAGAAAACATCTGGAAAAAAAAAGATCTTTTTGATATAAAAATGTTTAGTCTGTTTCAATCTGTTTGGTGGTAAATTTCTGCAGTCAGGTGGCATTGCTTTTTCCCAGTTACCCTTGCTTCTCTGCAGTTCACATCAATGAAGAGAAGGTGCTCAAACCTTCCTCCCTCTCCCTTTATCTGCCCAACCCCTTCTCTTTATTTCTCTCCTCCCTCTGTCTGCACTGCCGCAGTAACATCAAAATATGAATGCACCACAGAGATTGGGGGGATGGGGGTATATGAAGCAAAAAGGATCACATGCCACAAATGGAGATTTTCTTTTTCAGTCATTTGTACATTTGTAGTTTATTTATTCTCTCACAAAAACCCTCTTGCACTTGAATAATGAGAAATCTGAGCAATTTGTGGCTCTTAGCCAAGCATGCAGCACTTAAGACAGACCCAAGTCTGCAAATATCATCTAAACAGCTAATGGCAGAGTTTAATTGACGTTAATGATTAGTGCAAGTCATAAATATACACAATGCATATAGTGAATATGCAACTAAATATGGGAGCCATATTCCTCTGTGAATTTCAGGTGGCAATGTTTCGATATCCAATGTGAAATTTTACCTATTGAAGTGTCATGGTTTTTCCATCCAATAGATAATTTACTCCTTTTGGCAACAAGATTTATGTACCCTCTGAAACACAAATTAGCGCATCTATAGCATGTCTGAAACTGGATTTATGTGCAGTTCTTGCTCATCACCTGAGTCTCAAGTGATTTAAGTAACAATGTTAGCATTGTACAATACAATCTATCTCCAATAGGAAGCAATTCAAAGTGTGTTTACATGTCTTTCCTTGCTGAAGATAAAGGAAAACAAGTGGCTCGTATTCCAGTAGTTACGGTAAGTGTCCCTCTGGAGTGGTGAAGAGACAGGGATGCAGTGAATGAGAGAGAGAGAGAGAGAGAAGAGATGCTGCAGACCCACTTCTGCCCTGGTTTGGTCTCATCCGCTTATAGAGGCACTTAATGCATTTCCTCTGTCTCCTCTCCTGCAGCTCTTCTACAGGGAATGCACTTACAGTTTTATCTCAAATTTAATTTGTGTGCATAATTTATTGGCCACTGATGTTCTGCAGGAGTGTCTGGAGCGTGGGACTGTACATACATCAGTTCTACTGAAGCTCTGAATGGGAGTTAAACGACATAGTCTCTGCCAGCTTCACCTCAGCATCTGGTTGTGACTGTGTGGGATTCTCATGCTGAAGAAGAGGAACCCCGAGGCGCTGATGGACCAGGAGGTGCTGCTGGATCTGGACTACAGCGGCGAGACCCATGGTCCAGACAGTTATGGAAGCCTGCAAAATGGGGGCTTCATCCCTCCCAGATATGTGAGTGTACAGTTTTGTGTTTTCTAACATGATGTTCTGATACATACTGTATAAGATGTGTTTAGTCCTAGTTTCTGTGTGTAACAATATCTCCAAATTCATTGCAGAGCTGTTTGTTGTGTGTTAAAATTGCTGTCTAATTAGCATATGGCGTTGCTAAAAACCTGGTGGTTTTCTTGGGGTTTTTAGTTACTTCAAGATATCAAGACCTAAAAAGACCTAAAAATTGCCATAACTCTTCTTGATAATGGGTTAAATCTTTCTTATCTTTTTTTGCCCATCTTATTTATCTGTCTGATAAATCATACAGTATAGTTTAGTTTTGTAATTATTGGCATTTAAAGAACACTTAGTTCCTGTCCTTGAATTTGACTGGAAAAGCAGCAGTCCAACCGCATCGGGACTTTTCACTTTGTATCACTACGCTTGTCTGTGTTTGAGCATTCCAGACAGTTACACTACGTGAACTAACCTTAGGCCCACAGACAAGGAAATTAATAGTTGAATAAAGATTTGAGCACAAAAAGTATCCTGGTCGCTTGATAAACCTATGATTTAGACACTGTAGTCACTTGGAGTACTTTAACGATGTCTTTAATAACTTTTCTGGACTGGCAAGTTTCAATCCCTTAGAAGGAGTGATCCAGCTCTCAGATTTAATCAAATATATCTTAATATGTATTCCGAAGATGAACGAAATTCTTATGGGATTGGAACAACATGAGGGTGAGTAATTACTGACAGAATTTTCATTTTGGGTGAACTATCCCTTTAAGCTAGCGAAACACCACTACTGTTGCTATCCACCTATATTTACATATAGCAGCTAATGAATCTGAAGTCTTACTTCAGTGTTGCAAATAAGGTACATAATCTATCTTTATAAGGCCAAAGTGATAAAAGCAGCAGCCTATATTATTCTGAATTCAACCCATGTCTTGCTCAAAGATGCGAAAACTATTCACAAAACTATTTTCTTTGCAGACCAAAAATAGAACTTAAACTGTCCAACTTAAACCGCCCACATATTATAGTATAACTCATTTGATTGCTGTCTCACACTACACAACTTATCACTGATGTAATTTCCAGGCAAAACGCATTTCATACTACAGGACGATCTAGATATTTAATGCCACCCACATCCACATGCCTCAATATTTTCACCCTGACTTCTATAGTCGCTAGTTTGTTGACAAAATGCTTAAATCTGAGGCAAATCAGTGCTTGTTGTGAGTGATGTTTGCTTCAGTATATGTGCATTGTGTTCAATGTCACAATCTGAGAAATGTCATGAATGCCAAAGAGATATTTAGCAGGTTATGCCACCCACAAGCTGCACGACTTCAGCCTTGATTTTCCACTCATCGACAAAAAAAAAAAGCCCAAAATCCCAACCCCCACGTATGTAGTTAAATGGCTTCACAAACAAGAAAAATATAGGATGTGGCTTGATTTTATTCCATTGGGAATTTATTGAATTGTTATCGTTTGCTATTATTGCTGTGATCTCATGAGAGCGAAATGTGGTCCCGCCCTCGTGCCAGTAAACGCGTCATCACAGAAGAGAAGAGATGTCGCTGCAAGAGGGAGGGGAAGTGATTTTGATCTCATGGTGACATTTAATTCACACACACAGTGATTTGTCCCTCAAGTGAGCAAGCATCGTTTGGGCTTTTATTGGTGATCTCCATTAACTGTCAGCCAGTGGAAAATTAGGGCTAAAAGTGTGCAGTGCAAAAGGAACATAATGCTGAAATATGATGATAATAAAAAAATAGCTCTTATGATGTTTCTTAAGTAGCTATTTTCATGTCAACATAGTTGAATACTGCAGTTAATGAAGATGATGACCCCATATACGTTCATTGTGAGCGAGCAGCAAGCCCACCTGTTCGGCCCCCTGGCAACTTCTTCAGAGATGGCCAAGCAAAAATAGGTAACGGTATGGTGAAAGAGCTACAAATTTACTGACCACTTTGCTAAATATGTAGTCATATCAACCCTGATCTCTCTTGCCTCAGACTTTGTGCTGGTGTGGGAGGTGAAGGTGCGCCGCAAGCGCCGAAGTCGGGGACATTCACAAGGAGAGGCGGCGGAGGAGGCAGTTGAAGCAGCACAGGAGGAGAGCAGGTCAGAGAGAAGAAAAGCTCAGCTGGCCCGATGGAGGGACAAATTCATTCAGAACCTTCAGAGTGCTGGACTATTGATGGAAAAGGTTCAGCTGTTAGGTCCATTTTCTTAGTACATTGCCATTCATGCAACTAACTACGATCTTTCTAATGGTTTTCTCTTTATTACTAGGAGGAATCATCCAGTGTAAAGAAGACTATACACTATCTGAAGCTCCATGCTCCATGGGATGTGTTGGTGTACTATGCTGAGGAGTTATGTCTTAGAGCGCCTCTGCAGGTCAGATCCGTTTTCATGTTCACCTCCCCACTGAGCTCTCAGTGCAAATACAGAGGGCTCAAAATAGCACTCGAATAAATGAATTCTGAGCTCTGAAATGAGTTGTACTTGCTCATTGACAGGCACAGCCTAACCCAGACTTCAACACTTCTGCTCAAGTGCTTCAGAAACTATGGGTGCCGAACATCATGAAAGATTCGGTCCCCAACCGTCCCGTGGACTACTATACGTGTGCCTTCCGCAAGTCCAAAATGGAAAAGTTATGCTCTGCTTCTATATATCAACAAAATGATTATCCTCTTGCAGAAACAGATTTGTAAATGTAGGCATTTACCAAGACTTCCTGTTTTGTTAGGTTTCTGGGCTCTGATGATCGTGAAAACTACTTCACCAATACACAAAGACACCGCATTGTGAGTGTGAAAAAATATTACATTGTTATTAAGTACATTACCATTCAAAAGTTTGGGGTCTGTAAAATTCTTACTTTTGTTTTTTGAAATAAGTCTGTTTTACTCACCAAGGTTGCATTGGTGAGCATCCTTATCTCTTTAATTAAATATTATTGTAGTATTCAAATAACTTATCTTCCCTTGATGGCAACGCTGAATATCAATCCAGTCTTCAGTGTCAAATAATGCTTCAGAAATCATTGTGAAATGCTGATTTGGTGCTCAAGAAACATTTTGTTTCAACAGAACAGCATATTTTTGTAACAATGTGCAAATCTTTACTGTCAATTTAAATCAATTGAATGCATCTTTGATTAATACAAGTATTGATTTCTTTCAAAAAAAAAAAAAAAGAATGGAAATGTATAAGATGGTTTATTACTTACGAGTGTGTGATAACTGCTTACACCTGTTCTCATCGCAGGTGTATGAAATCCTAGCAAGGACTGCATATGGCAGGAGGAAGCGTGCAGAAGTCGGAGTCGCTCGTCTGCTGAACGAGGGGGCTTTTACGGGGGCATTCCCTCTGCATGAGGTTAGGCACATGAGCAATGCGCTTCAAACATGTACTTTTTTACTAAAAGTATTGCTTAATGATACACTGACAGCTTTTTCTCTGCTTAAAAGGGCCCCTTTGAGCTCCCAGGTTGTGACATCAAGCCTGATCAGCTGAACAAGAGGCAGGTGCTGTACCACTATTGGTCCAATTGGTTAAAATGGTACAAGTACCAGCCTCTGGATCACATCCGAGAATACTTTGGGGAGAAAATTGCGCTTTATTTTGCTTGGTTGGGTGAGCAGGCACCATACTAGATCTTATTTACATTTCCATATTTGGTTTCCATTGTCTTGACATTACAAGAGTGACAGTGTAATGCATAATTCCGCAGTCATTAATAAGTGGTATTTGATGACATTAAATTTAAAATACTACAATTTTTATGTTATTTATTTATGTATTAAATTATGTGTTATGTATATACTTTATTACAACAAAAATGAAACATCACTTAAGTTACTTAAGGTGCACTGTGATGCTTTTTTGTCCTGGAAACAAACTTTGTTGCATTATTTTCCTGTTATCTCTGTAAAGTTGCTTTGAAACAATCTGTATTGTGACAAGCGCTATATAACTAAATGTGACTCGACTTGACTAACCCATGGACTGTGAATAGATTTACCAATTGTATTTACCATAAATAACCAAATTCTGTTTTGTTCACAGGATTTTATACAGCCTGGCTCTTGCCTGCTGCATTGGTTGGGACGTGTGTCTTTGTTTCTGGTATTTTGACAATGGGATCCAATACCCCTGCGTAAGTTTCTCTTTTATTATCGATAAACAGTGTTTCTGCTGCTGCTCTTGTTGCAGCTCTACATGACTCACACATTTAGTGCTCCTCAAAGCTATTTTGCTGAAATGAGAAATAATTTCATATCAATGTGCTTTATGACCTTTATTTGTTTCTATAGCAACCGTTGACCAAATCTACTTGAAGGTCTAATAGTGATTGGTTGGAAATATTGGCTGCGGTTTATGCCACAGAATGAACAAGCAAAATAATGAGATTGAGAGAGCAAGAAACCTTGCGAGGCACAATTAGAAGCAATAAATCTGTATCCACTGTATATTTGCATTCCTTTTGTACACTTTGCCACTCTGGTCTATTGATCTTTACATAAAACTAAACTATTGTTTTTGTTAGGAATGGAGTAAAAGTGCAGTTACAAGATTTCTAACAGTTTCTTCCCTTTAATCAACATAGTTTCACCATGAAAACAGATATTTCAAAAACACAGGCTGTATGTTTGCTTTCGTCTTAGCTCTACCATTGTTGTCTGTTTCCATGTACCATCTACAGGAAGGAAATCTGTGAGAGTGGAGGACTCTATCTAATGTGTCCTCTGTGTGAAACCTGTAAACCCTGGAATATGTCAGACATCTGTCCCATGGCCAAGGTAATCATCCCTGGCTCAAATTGGGTACTATGGGAAAGACACAATATTGTAGCATTTGGTAATATTTTTGAATATTTTATAATATGTGTATGGATAATGTAAAATAAAAAGTCACTTCACTTTTGGAATGTAGTCTGATTGCCATTAATGAACACTGAACATTAGGGCTTTCTGCTTGTTTTGGTTTATTCACAACTATTTTTTAGGTGGGTTATCTGTTTGATCATCCTGGCACCGTCTTCTTCAGTGTTTTCATGTCTTTATGGGCTGTCACTTTCCTGGAGTACTGGAAACGCAAGAATGCTACTCTCGCTCACCATTGGGACTGCATGAATTTCCATGAAGATGAGGTTTGATGGACACAGCATTTTTGGTCCTTTTGCTTTTAAAAGTATCTAAACATTATGGAATTCCTGAGAGGCAACTTGAAAGAAAAAAAAAAGAAAAAAAAAAGGTTTTTGTACAGTATGTGGGAAAAATCTGAAGTGAAAATGTTTTTGGTTTTTTTGTCTTTGGGGGGGAAATCAGAACCGAAGGAATCAAATTGTATGTGGGAAAAATCAGAAGTGAAAAATGTTTGGTTTTGTTTATGTGGAAAAAAAATCTGAAAATACCTATGTTTGGATATTTTACTGGAAAGCAGGACAAAAAAATACAGATTAGGAAAAATGTTATTCCTATTCCTATGTAATAATTCCTAACATTTCTGGGTTTGTATTTAATTGGTAGATCAGAAATAATAGCAAGTTATTCTTTTGGAAATGGACAGGAACCACCACGTCCTGAGTTTTCTGCAATGGCCCCTGCAATGGAGGAGAACCCAGTGACAGGAGTAAAGGAGCCCTACTTCCCTCAGAAAGCACGGGTTTCACGCATGCTGACTGGCTCTATGGTCATCGTTATAATGGTGAGACCCACTGGAGATTAAATGGAACTACAGAATTTTAATTGGTCTGTTAGAAGGAAGATCATGTGTCATCATTTTCCACCCAAATCTATTCCTCTTCCTCTATCCTTCCCAGCTGTTCGTAGTGATGATCTTCTTGGTCACAGTGATCATATACCGCAGTATTGTGAGTGTAATGATGTTTGAAACTGGGAGTCCTGTTTTGCGTACTCAGGTGGGTACCCCATTGATCTGAATTAAATTCAAATATGAGATCACTTACCATAATGCAATGCAGCATTTCATTAATCTCCGCACCTGCAGCAGCTCTTGAACTCTGTATCCATTCCACACACATATTTTGTCTTCCAGGCTGGGAATATCGCCAATATCTCCAGCACTTTGGTGAATCTGGCTTTGATCTTGCTGATGGGGCAGGTCTACACAGCCCTGGCAGAACAGCTCACTAAATGGGGTAGGCTTTCTGCACACATCAGACCCCATAAAGGAACGCATGCCAATGGCTTTAAATCAAAACGCACAGATGGAGATGGTCCTTACTGCAGAACACGAAATCCACCTTACATATACCTAATCCTACCCATCTCCGCCCCCTGATCCCTAACCCCACCCCTAATCCAACCCATCTCCACCCCTGATCCCTAATCCAACTCATCTCCACCCCCTGATCCCTAATCCAACACATCTCCACCCCCTGATCCCTAACCCCACTCTTAATCCTACCCATCTCCACCCCCTGATCCCTAACCCCACCCCTAATCCTACCCTTCTCCACCCCCTGATCCCTAACCCACCCCTAAATCTACCCATCTCCACCCCCTGATCTCTAACCCCACCTCTAATCTTACTCATCTCCACCCCCTGATCCCTAACCCCACCCCTAATCCTACCCATCTCCACCCCCTGATCCCTAACCCCACCCCTAATCCTACCCTTCTCCACCCCCTGATCCCTAACCCACCCCTAAATCTACCCATCTCCACCCCCTGATCTCTAACCCCACCTCTAATCTTACTCATCTCCACCCCCTGATCCCTAACCCCACCCCTAATCCTACTCATCTCCGCCCCCTGATCCCTAACCCCACCTCTAATCCTACCCATCTCCACCCCTTAGATCTAGATTCAACTCCGCCCCCTGGATCTCATGTACTGCAATGAGGTGCTACTGCTTCTCTGTGGTTCAGGGTAATGAACCTGCCCATCCACACTGACTTTAAAAATCAATAAGCCATTAGGACTCTAGTCCTTAGTCTTTCTCTCTGAGGCAATTACAAGCTTTGAGACTTCACAGATGCCTTATAAATAAGTCTCATTTATCTTGTGTACTCAAATATGTCCTGAAACCATTTTCCCTGCAGAAATGCACAGGACACAGACACAATATGAAGATGCCTTTACTTTCAAAGTCTTCATCTTCCAGTTTGTCAACTTTTACTCATCGCCCTTCTATGTGGCCTTCTTCAAGGGCAGGTAACCTGTGAACTAGCCCAAAGCAACCTTTTGTGCTGTATTTTTCAAGGCAAAATATTCAGGGCACTTTCATTGCTCTTTTATTGCAGATTTGTGGGCTATCCTGGTCATTATGGCAAACTGTTTGGGATGCGGAATGAGGATGTGAGTGCTTTGCCTTTTAGTTTTATGGTTATGTGCCATAATACGATTACCCTATTCCGTTAACATTGCACACACATGCAGTTTAGCAGTCCTTTTACAAGAATATTTTGTATAAAGCTGGTACATCAGAGTCATGTATTCCAGACAGCCTTGTAATAAAGGATATGTGCTGTTGCAAAACATCCACAATAGGTTGCACTTTATTTGTAGTTTTTTAAAACTAAAGAAGCAAAGTTTTCCTCTATAATGTCTATGTACATTAATGTTCAGAAGTTAACTCGGTAATTGAAAAAAGAAAAAAAAAACTTTATTCAGCCAGGTTATTATTTGAATTAATCAAAAGTGACAGTAATTTCAAATAAATGCTGTTTTTTTAACTTTTACTTCATCAAAAAAAATAAATAAATAAAAAAAAATACTGAAGATTTTACAAAAAAAGTTTTTCTTGAGCACCAAATCAGAATATTAGAATGATTTCTGAACAATCATGTGACACTGAAGACTGGAGTAATGATGCTGAAAATTAAACTTGGCATCACAGGAATAAATAACTTTTTAGTAATGTATTAAAATGCATAACAGTTCTTTTGAATTGTAATAATATTTCACATTATTACTGTTTTTACTGTGTTCATGATCAAATAAATGCAGCCTCTGTTAGCATAAGAGACTTCATTTTTTAAAAGGATATATAAAGAAATGTACCTGTGGTTGCAGTGTGGACCAGGGGGCTGTCTGATCGAACTGGCTGAGCAGCTCTGCATCATCATGGTGGGAAAACAACTTATCAACAACGCTCAGGAGTTTGTCATCCCGTACGTGTCTCCCTCAGAGCCTGACTTTTCAAACAAGTCCTATTTATTGTAGCTGCACCATAAAAGCTTTTTATATCGTAGACAAACCACATAGTATTTGAACTAAAAGACCGCTGAAGTCTCAATCCTGCTAAATCTAAATCCTGTTATTTGGTCCTCTGAGAAAAGCAAGTCAGCACTCCGGGTCAGTGCTGCAGAGTTGGCACAGCAATCTTCTGTGGAGGTGTGTGTGTGTGGTCTTTGCCTACATTGTGGAAAACATACTGAATAATTAATAAACATTCTAAATAATGGCCTAATGACCATTTTAAAATGCAGAAGTCCCTACTATCATAGAAAGAGTGTGTTTACGTTCATGCTGGTGTACGAGAGTGAAAGTGTGTAAATGGGAGCAATAATAGCTGTCTTTAAGAGTATTGATTGATGTGCATATTGATTAATCCGAAGATAACATTGTAGGGTGCAGTGTGCAGATAGATGACTGTCTCCCTGCCAGTTCTGCAGCACGTCTCTTCTCAAAGGCAGCAGTTCCAGTGGTTTAGCAGGATAAATGCCACACAGGAGAAGCTTTTAGCACTCCCCTATCAATAATGCACCACTACAGTCAGGCTTGGGCAAAACTGGATCTTTCCAAATGAGCACAGCTCTATTTTAGACATTAAAAATACACTCAGAAGAGCCATCATCATCATCATCATCATCATTAGAACACTGTGTATTTTGGTTTAGTGTGTCATTCTCTCTTTGTCTCTCTATCTGCTTCTCAGTAAAATAAAGGCTTGGAGACAGAAACGTGCCTTATCATCTGTGAAGAAGGCCCAGATGGGAGAAGAGCCTAAGCGCTGGGAGCAGGACTATGAATTGATTCCATGTGAGGGACTTTTTGACGAGTATCTGGAGATTGGTAAGATGATAATCTTTTACCTTTAATGAATTTTTTTTATATGAACTTTAATGTGGTTCTGGTGATGCCAGAACAGCATTCATTAATATTTCTTTAATATTTCTTGAGATGTCTGTCCTGGAACACTTGGTGCACTAGGCAAGATAAGACATGACAAAGAAAAAAACATTTCTGAAGATTTCTATTTCAAATAAATGGTGTTCTTTTGAACTTCGTATTCATCAGAGAATCCTGAAAAAAGAGAAAGGGATTTACTCACCCTCTAGTTGTTCCAAACCTGTATGAATTTCTTTTGTTTTGCTGAACACAAAAGAAGATATTTGGAAGAATATCAGAAGCTAAAGAGTTGATCAGCCCCATTGACTTCCATAATATGTATTTTTCCATACTATGTAAGGCCCATCAACCATTTAGTTGCCCATATTCTCCAAAAAATCTTTTTTTGTGTTCAGCAGAAGAGAGAAATTCATGCAGGTTTGGAACAATTTGTAAATGATGACAGAATTTTCGTTTCTTTCTATCTACAGCAACTATCTACTTAAGTAGTACAACCGTTTTCAACATTGATAATAATAAGAAATTTTGCTTGAGCAGAAAATCAGCATATTAGAATGATTTCTGAAGGATCATGTGACACTGAAGACTCCAAAAAATGATGCTGAAAATTTAGCTTTGACATATAAGGAATAAATCACATTTTAAAATATATTCCAATTGAAAAAAAATATTTTAAATTGTAATTACATTTGTCAATATTACTAATTTTACTGTATTTTGATCAAATAAATGCAGTCTCAGTAAAAATTTGAGACTTTCAAAAATATTTGAGTCCTGTTGACTGTGAATTTCTGTCGCACCAGTGTACAATAATCATGCAACTTAATTAAACCTTAAATTAAAATGACACTTCTGTATAGATATTCTTGCTACAATTAATGAATGACCAGTTTTTAATCTTGACTGCTGCCAGTCCTGCAGTTTGGCTTCATCACCATTTTTGTGGCGGCCTTTCCTCTGGCTCCTCTCTTCGCCCTTCTAAATAACTGGGTGGAAGTGAGGCTGGATGCTCATAAGTTTGTGTGTGAATACCGGAGACCCGTGGCAGAGCGAGCCCAAAACATTGGTGTGTGGTTCATCATACTGGAGGCGCTGTCCCACGTGTCCGTCATAGTCAATGTGAGTGCCTACACAAAACCTCTATTTGATACGTAAGGTGCGGTCACATTAGCGAATTCGAAGTGAAATTTTGTGGGCAAAAAAAGCTACAATGTTGACAATACCATTAACCTATTTATGAAAACACTGCTCACACAAGTCAAACCAAGCAGCTTTCTGTTAGTCTACGGGGCAAATTCGTGTGAACATCTTAAACACGAGTGAATTCTGCACTTGGATCTTTTTCACCCATATGCAAAACTCCAGATTATCCAGATTCCTATTGAAGTGTCTGGATTTCACCCACGAAATTTCACAGCAAATGTGACTGAAGATTTGACAACCTTTAGTGTGGTACAGTCTGTTAATATATGTTCTTTTTTTTTGTGAAACATAAACGACACATCTGGTTTCTTTACATTATCCAAGGTTTTCTTTATAAGTTTCCACAATATCTGATCTTTTTTTCGTTTCTACAGGCTTTCCTCATTGCATTTACCTCCGATTTTTTGCCACGCCTGCTGTACCAGTACAAGTTTAACAATGACCTGCATGGTTATGTCAATTTCACGTTGGCCTACTCTCCACCCAGTTACAACCACTCCAGTCATACCACGTGCAGGTAACATTGCTGATCCTGTAAGTTACACTGTAAATAAGCATAAATATATTTTTCCCCATTTTCAGGATGGGTTATTTGTTGTATTTTTTTTTCTTACATATTAGCAATGTTCTGATGTTTGTCAGCAGTATCTTGGCTGTTGTACCATGTTGCACAGAGGGGAAAATTGCTAATCAAGGCAGTGAACTGTAAAATGGAAGCTGTCAGCACTGTTCG
Source organism: Cyprinella venusta (assembly GCA_038021265.1). Classification (NCBI taxonomy): domain Eukaryota; kingdom Metazoa; phylum Chordata; class Actinopteri; order Cypriniformes; family Leuciscidae; genus Cyprinella; species Cyprinella venusta. The sequence continues at coordinate 17,484,344 of CM075883.1, read as the reverse complement.
ATTTTTTTAATTCTCTTGTGGTCTTTTTTTTGTCACAACCAATGCCTTTTCTTGTGTCAGATATAAAGCGTTTCGGGATGAAAATGGAAAATACAAGCTGGTGTACTGGGAGCTTCTGGCTGTAAGACTGGGCTTTATCATCGCCTTTGAGGTGATCATTGATCTTCTTCCTGCAAACCACATCACAGTTAGATTCTTTCTTGAATTTAAGCTTCCCAGAATACACTGGAACCCATTTCATTTTCAACATTAAATCAAAATTAAGTAGGTGACACCAACTTTTCATCATCCAGTCAGTTCCTAGATAAAATGGGATCCTAGTAGTCAACATTAGTGTTTTCTGAATATCCTGGAGGGTTTTTTTTTTTAGATGAAAGAAATTATATTATCCAAAATTTGTTTGTCTACGAACTACTCAAATAAAATGGAAAACATTGAAAATTAAAGAAAAGTAGATTAAACCTTATTAATCGAATCACCAAAAAATGTCTTATGGTTTCAGGAAACTTTATATATATATTTATATATATATATATATATATATTAGTTAAATAAAGAAATTAAAAAAGTGAGTCTGTTTCAGTGAAAAATAATACAAGAAAGTAAGATCTAGGAAGTGAATTTGATGAAATATCTCACATTATGAAAGTAAAATGGGTTGCAGATGCAGTTTACATTGGTCTACACAATAACCTGATTGATTACAGTTTCTTTAGCAATGTCTACAAATTATTATTTCTATTTTTGTGGTCATATTAATAAGTTTGTTTACACATCTTCAGCATGTGGTATTCTTCGTCCTGCGTGCCATCGACTGGATGGTTCCTGACATCCCTGAGTCCTTGGAGCTGAAGATCAAGCGGGAGCGCTACCTGGCTAAGCAGGCTCTAGCTGATAACCAGGAGGCCTTTCTGGTGAGTGGCAGGATCCTTCTTAGGTGAGGTCAGTGCATATAGTGACGTACACACCCTCCATTGAGACACGCTTCTTCTCATTAACACTCACACCAGAGAGCTCAGAGATTAAGAATATAAAAAGCTTTTCTTATTCGCAGTTTAAATTTACCCTCAAGAAAACCAAAAATATTGTTTTAGCTATTAAACAACATCTTGATAGTTTAAGTTTTTGTAATAGCATATCCAAAAATCACTTGCAAAGTGTGATATATTTCCTACAGTTATGTACTTACAATATACCAAAAGTTGCCAAAGATTTTTAATTTCAGAGAAATTCCAATTTTAAATAATGGCTCGTCCTTAGTCATTGTCACCTGTCAATGACGTAATAACTGTGTTATCCCTGGTTTCCGCTCATACTGCCATAGTAACCATGGCGACAAATGATCAGACAAAATTATTCTAATGTTGATCTAATTTACCAACAAACTAACACATAGAACAACATTAGAACTGTCAACACACTCAAATGCAGTTTAGTGTGATAGAGTAGACCAAGTGAAACATTGATGTGTTAACTTACCTCACAAGTTTGTCTAAAAAACTGACCTGTGTGAGTAGTAATTCCGCACTTGCGTGTAAAAGTTGGGTAGAATGAAATGTCCTTATTCCTTTATATCCACGGGACTCGTGTGTGGCGCTGATATCTGTCTCTTATTAGCAATCGCGACCTGCTTCATACCATTTGTCCACTTATTAATTCCACTTATGCGTCATCAACCTACGCCTTTGTTATTGTAAGAGGTTAGCCATAGAGATTAGTGACCCGTAGCGGCGAAAGAAATTATATAGTGTTGCTTGAACAATAACAACACTGATTTGATATCTATTTCCTCTTTAAAAGATATTCTTTATCCAATTCCTGGAGCTAATTTGTTCTCCAACGTCACAAAAACATATTTTTTAGTAAATGTGTGTGTGACAGTTCCAGCACTCTAGCAGAAGTAGAGCAAAGACTTCTGTATTACTTATTTTTGCTGCCCTGGTTTATGTACTCCACATGTTCTGAAAAGTTGAGGAGGGAAGGAGATCAAAACATTTTTCAACCCACTTTCTTGGAAAATATGTGTTATTAGGATGATACTCTGCTTCTGGTTGAGGTCAGAGTGTGTGTATTTGGCTATGTGCACACTGGTTTCTCAGCAATGACGCAATCAAATATTTAAGATTACGGGGGACCAAATGTAATAGTTGAAAACAATACTAACCATTCCATTGAAATACTACTGTTCTGAATATTGGCAGATGTCTGTGGTGGCTATGGTCTCTATTGTTTTTAATTCAAATAAATTGTATTTTATGTATTTTACTTAAATCGTTTAGAAATAGACCTGGCTCTCTTTCTCAATGTAATGTGGTGGTTGTGGTGTGAACGCCTCTGTGATCTGACTTCGGCCCTTGTGTATGTTGTCTTTTCTGTATCTTAAACTAAAATTGGAGTATTGCAATGTATATAAAAAATATATACTTCACCTTTAACTGATTGAGGAGGTGTCTAATCAATGTATTTTCTTCCTCATTTCTCTTCCTTCCTCCTTGTGTGCTTATCCTTGAAGCAAGCGAAGCGCCTAGCTACATGAGACTGACCTGCAGTGCAGAAGCCTCACCAGAAGAGGGCGTAGAACACACTTTACACACTCATAACTGATTCAAGAGGGACTTAGTATTTTAAAACACTTGGACTGAAACTTGGCTTGAGCTTTGTGGTGTTTGATTGTGTGGATGTGTGTGTGTATGTGAGCATGCATTTCAAAATGTAGAGGGCTATGCCAAAGTTGTTCACTATCACCTCTACATTAACAAATGGCTGTTTACATACAACTTCCTCTGGCTCCAACTATACTAAGACATGTGATCACCTTTTCACTCTCTCTGCCCTCCCGATAAATGATATATTCCTATTTAGATTTAGTGGGAGGACAGGGAGGTTTGCTTTTCTACATTAATACTAAAGTATATATTTGTACTACTGAAAATTGTGAAAGATGGCAAACGTATTAGAAGCATGTTCTACATTATGTGTCGGTGTGAAATGCTTCTCTGAATAATACCTTAAATTGTTTGCATTTGTCATGTCTATCTCTGGGCTGTAGATCATGTTTTAAAATAAAGCTAGTTTCAATAACTGTTCAAATAAACATTGAAGTGTTTACATGCTGGAGGACAAGATTTAAAAGGATAGTTCAGCCAAAAATGAAAACCCCAATCCAAACCACTATGACATTGTTTCTTGTGTGGAGCACAAAAGGAGACACACTGATGAATGTTCACACTGTTGTTAAAAGTTCAGAAAAAGTTCAAAAAAGCACATCAAAAGTATTATAATAATAAGTGAGCCATATAATATCAGTTTTACAGCCCAACTGTAAAATTACAATACTAATATTTATGGTTGTCTTAATTTTTTTGCTTTCAAACAAACCATGGAGCTTTTATTTCGATGGTAAACCACCAGAGGAATTTAAAGCTTCTCTTTTGTTGGCAACCAAAAGCATGTTCCAAATGCACGTTATAAGCGCTTACACTGTAAAAAATATTGTTGGTTTGACTTAAAAAAGTAAATAACCATGGTTGCCTTAAAATTTTAAGTTGATTGAACTGGAAAAAGTGAGTTAATACAATGAAGGAGATTGATTTAATCACCAGAAACTCAAAATAATAAGTTATCTCAACTAAACAAATTATTTAAGTTGATTTGACAAAAGAAAAAATATTGTGATAATAAATCTTGAAAATATATATATATTTTTTTTGCAGTGTAGCGCTCTAAACAGTGGTCGAAACTGAGCTTGAAAAGATCAGTTTTTGTAGACCAACATTTCCTGTGAACTAAGCTGCTGAAACCACTGTATCATGAGCTGACAACCATCAACATTATGGAAAACAGCAACTTGAACATTCTTCTAAATATCTCATTTTGTATTCCACACAAGAACAATGTCATACATGAGTGGTAACAACAGTAGGTCGCGTAAATGATCGCAAAATGTAATTTTTGGCCAAACTACCCCTGTCCCGTCGAACAATGCCTAATTGTACAAAAATGGTTAGCTTGAACAAGAACGAAAATGATCTGCTTGAACAAGTTAGAAAGGTGAATAAGACAACACTAATGCTAAGTCACTGAAGTTCTGTGTTCCAGAGCTTGAGCGATGATGCCAGCTGGCAAACTCATCAGATCCTTAATCTTTGGTTAACACGTCCATATAGGCAGCTTCTGCCCCACTTTTCAGCTCTACTTTCTGCAGATCTCTGGTTCTCACATTCCATTTAATTTGATCACACCACCAAGGCCAGATTTGTATGTACAACCTGCCTCATTGTAAGTCTTTACCAACCAAAAATGCATTTACACTATCCCCCCACCCTCGTTTTTTTTTTTATATGTGGAATGGATGGATCGAGCAATATATTAAAGTGAGAAGCAGACAGGTGTTCTGATAATGATTTGTCTCTAACCCCACCCACTCAAAAATCGAAAAAGAATCTCTATTGCCTCTGGCTCTTACGACTTTTTTTCTCCCTCTCCTTCATTTTTTGATTGTTATGATTGCTGTGCGTTCCTACGCTGTTCAGCCTGCAGGCGGGGTTGGTTGGTACATGTCACGGTGCTGAAGTATGCAACGTGGACAGCAGCCCTTTTGCTTATTAATAACTCTAATAAGTGTGCTTCATCACCTGTAAGAGGGACCCTGTTGCACACCGTCACGCTTTAATGTGCTTTTCCCACTGAATAAGACTAATGTCTCAGTGCAAACACATCAAAAATTGGCTGGAGATTAGTATGAATAGGTTTTGTTTACCAAAGAGTTCAATGATTTTTTTTTTTTTTTTTGCTGATCTTCTAGACTTTCACACGTGCTTGCTTGATGAACGGCTCTTTCAGTTCTTCATGAGGTGTGCAAAGTTAAAAAGGATTTAAAGAGCATATCTGAGTGAGTTTCGGCATGCCTTCTCAGCTACTTGCTATCTTCAAACTATTACTTACCTAATTATACACACACACATGCACACACTCGCATGCACGAAAGGATATTCGCATACAGTTTTCTTCCCACCCTCTATCTCTCGCCCCCACCAAACTAACCCTCCTAACCGACTGCCTGCTATCCACTTGCAAAGTACTGCTGTTGACACACAGGAATCCAGACACACACACACACACACACACACTCATGCTCTTTCTCCCTCCTTGGCAGGAAGGACTCTCCTCTGAACCAGACGACTGCTTGCGCCTCTCTCCTTTTCCTCTGCTGGCAGGTGTTAGAAATAAAACCATAAATAAGTGCAAGAGGGAGCCAGAGACAGCGCGAGAGAGGACAAATGTCTTTCTGCATTTGTTGCTGAAGGGGAAATATGAGGAAAGGGGAACGATATGGAGGAGAAATCTGTGTTTTTGAGTAGCTAGAACAGTTAGTAGGGTTTTATTTGTCTACTGTCAACTGTATTTTTGTGTCTGAAGGGGATTGAAGTGAACACTTGGATCATCTGGGCTCAAGCCACAGCATGCTGACTGAGTTATAGAGCAGCTGAGGGGAAACAAAGTAGCCGAGAGGAACACAAGGCAGTCATGGACTCTATAACACCTCAGCCACAGTCCTGATGACTTGGATTTGCACACTGGAGTTGGACCCCATCCAGCCCACGGTCCACTGACACAAATGAGGTACTGGCTTTCTGTAAATTAAAATCTGTGGAATTTTAGTGATATCACCACCTTGTTCTGCACTGTAAAAAAATATTGTTGGTTTAACTTAAAAAAGTAACCTGGTTGCCTTAAAATTCATTGAAATGGAAAAATTGAGTTAATACAATGAAGGACATTAATTTAATCACCAGAAACTCAAAATGTTATGTTATCTGAACTACATAAATTATCTAAGTTGATTTGACAAAAGAAAAAATGTTGTGATTACAAATCATGAAAATATTTTTTTACAGTGAGACTCTGTACTTTGTGTTTATGAGGAAGATTTATCAAAATGTTTGCAGTTGACCAACAGTCTGGGACCAGGTGGAAATTCTAAGATCCAGAATCTATCCAATAATTTAATCCAGGAAATAAATGAAAAATTATAGGATTTCGAAAAATTGAAAACAATGAAACAATGTGAAGTGAAATTTGAAAGAAAAATTTCAGAATCTGCATTATTTCTGCATCATTTTATCAGGTAAATTTGATTTGTACAGATGGTCAGATGCTCTTGCTTCCATCAAAGCTCAATATGCTTTGGAGAACACGATCATTATGTTTTACTTTAATTTTCAGTTGAAGTTCATTTATAACTTTACTTCAGCTCCCAGTTGCTGTTCATATAATTTATTGCGAATGTTAATGAAAATGAATTGTCTAGTGGTCTCAGACTTTTGCTTTGCCTTGATTGTTAACTATTCAAAGAAGTGGCTGAGCCTACTGTCATTTTTACACATTGTGCTGCCAGCAACAAAAATGATCACTGCTTCCTGTTAACTGTGTGACATGGTGAATGTTTAAGGTCACATAGGTCAATTATACCTGTCCCGCTGGGTTTTGCGTTGTACTGCCAGATCATTTTGAACAGATGCTCATGTTTATGATGTTTTGATTTGCACATCTGACGCTCATCACCTGTATAGACAAATCTCATGATACGCCTGGGATATGGTCCAGTTTATAAAATCCTGATAGAGCAGGCGCAGGGAGCAACACTGCCCTCCAGCCCCGCTAACAGACACAGTCAGATGCAAATATGCCCTTGCTGCACGATCGCTTGCAAGCTGCTTAATGTTGCATGCATAATAGTTCGATAGATTGAGCAGGATATGAGCCTTAATATTCTACTGCTGCAGGGAGCAGAGATGGTAAGTGTGTGCATGTGTGAGCTTCTGTTGATGTGAGGGGCAGGTGAGTGCATGTCTGGAACACGCTGTAAAAGACTGCACATGGATAGATGGCAGAGCAGTCATGAACTCAATGTCATGGACAGGGTGTTTTACTGTGTGAGGCAATATAGAAATGTTAGTTTTAAGGAATTTTGACTTTTTTTGTTGGGCTTTGTGTTGGTCAGTTGCATCTTTCTTTTTTGGCAGTGGATTTTTGTGGATATAAATAGTGAATTTTATTACTGATTGACATAGGAAAGAGGACATACGTGTTGCTCTGTCAGAAATCATAAAACTTAATATTCTTGGTTATGTTTCATTTAAGTATTAACTTTGTTCTAGGTCAATTCCTAGGAGAATAAAAAGGTCTGGCAGAAATTAGATCATTATTGATGTACAGTAAAAGAAGCGAATAAGCTATAAAATATTTATGGATAGCAAAGTCCAGATAATTAGCTCTTGGATGTGTTTGACAAGAACAGTTTGAGTTCACGAAATCTGACTTTTCATTGCATGTTTTTTTTTTGTCAAGAATGTGCCTTGATGAGATCTTTTCTGAAACACTAGATGATGTTTTCTTTGAAGATATAATTTATATATAATTCTGATATAATTTATATACTATTATAGTAGTATAGGTTTTGAAAAATAGTTCTATTTAGCTTTACCTTTTGTAATTTTACTACTTAAACTTATTTTATTAAACTTGCCAATGCCAAGGCGTTTTGTCTGAGTTTTCTTCTACAATGATTGTTTTATACCATATGTGGAGCATGTGTTTTGTAGAGTGTTTTCTTTTCCTTCTGAGAGGGAGGGTGCGACGTCCTCTTTATGACCTAGCACCTGTCTGATGGAAGGCTTTATGTTCTCCTCTACACTGCTGTGCGGGAACAGAAATTAGACTGCCCTGATGAAATTATTGAACCTTGCAGCTTTAAACTGGCTTTATAATATCTGATTTAGGTCATTTGCCTGGAAACTGAGATTCTTTTAGGATGGGTCATGAGTGAATGCCAACATGAGGATGTGGGGTAAACAAAAAAGTATCAAGTCACAATAAAATCTCCCTGCCTTATTCCTCCTCAATCCATTGTCTGCATGTGCTGCATCATATCATTGGATGTGTAAGAGATATCCTTTTAGTATTGAAAGTGATTGTCCCATACAAATATGGGTTGTCGTTTTTTTTTTAAGGGAGTGAGATCGAGTGATTTTTTTCTCATGCACTTGACTGGATGGACCTTGTGTAGCAGATGAATGGTCTATGAAACTCTTCCCTATTCTCCACTGACATATATTGAGATCCCCAAAGACATTGAATTTTGTAAGCTGAATAATTGAGCATGGATGGATCCCACAGGGTGTGGTTTGATGGTGCTTTGCTTTTAGTCAACATGTTGCTAGATATGGTGGGGGTGGCCAGACCCTTGGAATGTCTATCGTAACACGCGGCTTGCCGCTCCTCCAGCTCGACCGTGCCAGTCTGTGTGTGTTTGTATGACTCAAAGCATTCTCATAGTTCTCAGCAGGTTTGGATTGCTCATATGCTGGTAGAGATAAGAACAGATTGGATAGATGGTAGATAGATAGATGGTAAAGGATGTTTAGTAACAATACAACTAAACTGGTTTGTGTACCAGGAAAATAAGCTGTTTTTGTCACGCTTTAGTGTAAATGACAATACGTGACATTTTTAATTTTTTTTATTTTTCAAAAATACATTTAAAACAATTAACAAGAACAATTAAAATACCTATTATACATATAATGACTTTATTATTCCTCTTATATTATAAGCATGTTTGTAATGTCTGAGTGAAACATTTATTTTAATGTTTTTTTTTATTATATAAATGAAGAAAAAAAAATCAGGGTGATACTCTCCGAGGATCATATTGAAGAAAAAAAGCCTCTAAAAAAGCCATTAAAAGAAAAAAAAATTTTACTAGGTAGTAACATCTTTTATAAGCATTTCTTAGATTTTTAAAAATATGAATTTAAAAAAAGTTTTCCAAAATTCTATGCTTTCTTTATAAATAATGTTTGTTAAAATATTATTAGAATTAGTATTTTTATATTATTATTTGAAAAAATGTCCAAGTTAAAGTAATGTTTTGTGAAACAGCATGCAGTAATAAAAACTTTTTTAAACCAAAAAAAATATGATTTGTACACTCACATGTTATCAAGGCGTATGGAAAATGTTTATGGTAATTTTACTTTTTTGAGGATGGTTATATCGCATGACATGCTTTGAGATATTTTTGCGTGACACTGATTTACCCTATAAAGCAAACTGTAAGGAGCACCTGCCCCATCACCTGTCAGTTGGAGGCAACAGGCTGATTCTGTATCTGCACATACATGTACTAGAGCCGCAGTCTGGGCAAAAATAGGACGCCATGCCACACCCAGTAATATTCCATCCCAACTCTTTGCATGCAAAAACGTTCTCTCCTCACTTACCCTCATTTAGCTTGTCGAATTCAGGTCAACAGGGCCACTCGGGGTGGAATGGGCATCTAAAGCCCCTTCACTCAACTGTGCGTCTTACTGGCCTTAAAGGGCTTGTAAGGGCTAAAAAACAGCAGAGCTCACCTGCAGAATGAACAGATGGTGAAGGAAGAGGTTTGGGGAGCAATAAGAACAGACCTTGTTTGTGTGACTGCACGCTATTAGTGCCTCCCCCAATGGTCAGCACAGATAGGATGCAGCCACACAAATAAGGCCTGTTCTTGTTGCGTGAGCTCAGACAGACGAGACTCTTTGTTTGTTCTCGGGTACAGCTTACTAGGCAATTTAAGTGGAATGACAGAAGCGCAGTTATTTAGGGAATGTGGAAAGTGTCGGATCTTTATTGGGAGTGGGGGTCGGCCATGATAATGAACTTGCTTTTCTTCGGCTCACAAAAGGCTTAATGGTTAACCATTTTTATTGTGTCCTCATTTTGCCTTCACAAACAGTCCTTGGATTTCAAGACTTAAACTATAGAAGAAAGTATAAGTGTGGGTAGTGTGATTGTAGTGTTTTGGAGGGCACTAGCACCATTTGAAGGAACTTTTAGAAGTTTATGGTTTTAAAAACGCAAGAACCTGCACTCGACCATCAAATCTAGTCCCGCACCGCACTCTTTTGCGTTGGGAGTGCATGTCTCTAGATCAAGGGCAAGGCCCGAGGATAGTGATGGGAAATATTGGCCGACCCCAAGTTCGGGCTCAGATCTTGCCGAATCAGGTACTCAAGATGGCGGAAGACAAGTTTTAGAAGTGAGTGATGTCAGTGAGGAGATGTTGGTGACATCATCTGATATTCATGCAATTAAATTGACCCTAACCCTAAACTAAAAAAACCCTATTAAATTAAGATGCGTGGATATTTTGACATATTTTTTGTACATTAAATATTCCTGCACAAATCTATGTCGGTGTTTTAGGAGTTTTGTTTTTGCGTGTGGTGCACATGTTTGTGTTTGTCTATGAAAAGTGATCCTGAAAAAGCCAAGCCCTACAGGTATGTGTAAAAGGCCTTTCTCTGGCTTCGCTCTATGCACACCTGTTTAGCTACGCAGCCTGCAGGCTTTTTCACGAACCTTGTTGGCTTGGACCTACGGTGAATAAAATCATTTGTGTTTTCATTTGATTACATGTATTGACCTGAATGCAGTCTCTCAGAGAAAATCTTGAGGAATACCATGCAGCAATGAAGTAAAAAACAAAAAAACAAAACGTATGACCATTTATAGATTAAAATGATTACTGTAGGTCTGCTTGTTACAATGTCACAAACCTTGTCGTCTCCTGCATGCATGGTCAGTCTAAAGGTGTAAGCTGTGTATAGATCACATTTCAAAATAAGCTGCTTCGAGTGACTAGTCTTTACCTGTCCATATAATAAAGCAGAGGGAGAGGGGGGGAAGCATTCACCTGGCTCAGTTCACCTCCCGAGCCGCGACTGAAAGAAAACAGGAAGTTGAGTGCGAATGAGTGGCGTGAATGGAACAGTGAAAGTAGGTCATCGTTGCAATGGGACACAAATTTAGCGGAACAGTAAAGAACTGATTGTGCTGTATAAATCTGGCAAACATCAGCAGGACTTCTGTGTGCAGTGATGCAAATCTAGTTGTAAATCATCATGATACTGACTGACAAACAGATGTTTTCACAACCCATTTAACTTTCATAATCCGATGTATTTTTAAGTGTAAAATGTAGGGTGGGGCTTGATTTGAACTCATTGGGAATCGATTGGACACACCAGAACTGAGATAGAACGAAGGGAAGTTAGCTACAACAATAGCTATTTGCTATTGCTATAAGCTATTATATACAATCAAAATAATTTCAGAAGAAGAGCACGTTATTATGTTTTGATTTAAAGATCGTGAAGACAAACTATTTAAGTCTTTGGAATAACATGCACTGAGGAACTGTTTAAAAAGTAATAAGGGTCAATTTTGATTTTACTTGACATTACTTTTACTTAGGAGATTTTCTTAAAGATTTTTGTTGATGCTTAATAAATTCCTGTAAAGAGCCTGTTGCTACTTATATTATTTTCTATTTAATGATCATTATGTTATTAACAATAAACTGTGCAATTAAACTTCCAAGTGGCTATCCAAGCATAAGAGGACATCGGTTAGTGTGAAGTGAGGTGGTTCCTGCTTAAAAATGCAGTATTCAAAGCACTATATATAGTTTATTGTGTGTATAAATCTTAAAATCATCTGCATACTCAACTGAACTGCAGCATGTGATAGTGCTTTGTTTCCACTCTCAGCACTACTGCTTGTGTGCATATCGCTCCTGTATTTGACAGGGTGTGTCTAATATGGGAGGTGTTAAAGTTGAAAGAAGGTGAGTGCACAGATGTCCTAAAGGTGTGGTTTCTTTAAGATGAGACCATGGGGTTCAAGGTGGTCTGAACAAGCTAGTCTTGCTAGAGTAATACCTTAAACCAGGTATTGTTACACTTATGGGCTTCTCTCTCTCTGTTGTGTTGTTGTTGAGACGGTTGAGGGCAATGTCAATGCTTTGTGAATGTGAAAGGGGATTTCGCTGTCTGTCTTGATGGAGTAGGTGGAGGAAGGCCTCAGGCACTTTGGGGGATCAGGCCCCACACCAAACACAAACAAAGAAGTGTTTTTTCCCCCTCCAGATGTCCTAACTCACCCCACCAGAATTTAAATTCTACTATATAAAAATCTCAACAATTAATTTACATATTTTGTTAGAAGCTAGAATAATACTTTTACACATGAGGTGTCCATTATAATGTCATCCATTATATGCAGGAAAGATTGAACACATTACACATTATTTTTTAATGGTTTATTTTTTTTAAGCAAAACTAGTTTCAAGAGTAAGGTCACTTCATGACAGGAAACTATTAAAGAAATAGTTCTCTTAAAAAAAAAATCAAATTCTGTCATTATTTACTCACACTCATGTTGTACCATAGCTGTACACTGTTATTTGCCATAAAAGGAGACCTTCTGAATAATCAAAAAATATTAAACTTTTCCATTCATCTGAAGTTCATCATCAAAACATTTAGGAACGACAATGAACAACAAGGGTGAGTAAATGATGACAGAATATTTGTTTTCATTGATATATCCCTTTAATCTTAATCTTTAACAAATAATGTTTATCTTTTATTGCATCTTGCTATCAAGTTGCAGCAGCTGAAAATGAGCAGAGGCGTTTGAGTTTGAACGGCAGATGCCATGCACCCTGGGTCTTGGCTCTCTGTCACAGGCCAATTAGACCAGCAATGTCAGCCTGCTTCAGAGCAATATAACATACAAACAGAAGCCTATCACACCACACTGTTAGACCCAGTGCTCAAACAAGCACAAAATTCTAGAAATTAATAGGATGTGTGTGTGTGTGTGTGTGTGTGTGTGTGTGTGTGTGTGTGTGTGTGTGTGTATGTGTGTGGGGGGGGGGTGTTGTTGTTTTTTTGGTGTTGTTTGGTGTCTTCATTCTGACTTTTAAAACTTTTGTAAAATGTATGTACAGTCATTTATATAAAAAAATAACTACGATTTAAATCGATTTAGTGATTGAAATAAAGCGAAATATTTTTTTTTAGCATATAGCTAATGCAAGCTATTAGTATTGTTGACATTGCTGAATATATTTGTGGATTCATGTGGTTCTTAACAGTCTGCATGGGCTTTGACAGCATTGGTTTCTTTAATCATAGCAACAATGAAGAAGATGGCAGTTTTCAATTCGTTTACTTTGTTGATGCCCTGACTTACAGGAAGCCTCCAAAATTACAGGGAGAATATATACAACAAAGACCAAAACATAAGGAAATAACATGTTGAGAACATGGAAAATTACATGGTGGATATTACTGAGAATTGTAAAATGGGCAAGACATAAAGTTGAATGTATGGAATAGATATATGGTAATGAACTGTAATGTAGTATATTATTGAATTTGCTTTATAGTAATAGCTATGCGCAGCGTTCACAAATTGACTGCAGCTATTTGTATACATTAAATTTGTGTAGCACAGTAAATGGTAATACAATTAAATTTTTACAACAGCTCCCAAGTTTTGCTTCCATAATTTGACCTATTTCCAAATGAAAGGATATTCAACAAGAACAACTGTAGTGCAGACGTAAATGTTTGCTAAAACATTGCCTGAATCGCAAATTGGCAATTGCTTTCATGATCTAATAGCAGGCATAGCCGTGATGAGAAGATTTCAGATGAGAAGGTTATTATATGTTGATTAGAAGACAAACTGAGAATACCAAGTGACCAGCTGACTTTTATTTCTCTGTGTGCATGTGATGAATCCAGATTCATTCCATAAATTTCACATCTCATGTGCAACTAACAACATTCTGCATCTGGGGAAATAAAGAAACCTTTGTTTAGAGTATAGGGAACAGGTAACCATTTGTGCAGTGTGTTTTGGGGTTTAGTTGTGCAATATTGGTACAGATGTGTGCATATATTTTTTTTATGACCCTCTGTCCTGATTCAGGACAGAGGGTCATATATATATATATATATATATATATATATATAGAATATATATATATATATATATATATATATATATATATATTGAACAGATGTTCAAAATAACCCTTTAGGTGAGTGTATGTGTGTGTGTGAGAGTGAGTGTTTGCTTTGTGTGTCATGTTAAATTCATGCAGTTGGATTTAGCCATGTGTACATTCAGCTTTAAAAGAGAAACTGAGATGGGGGAGACTATAAATCTTTGTCCAAACAATGATTTATTCAGTTTAAGATTTACCTTTCATTTTCTGGTTCATTACATACAGACGCCTAAGTTGCATGCAATGTTGTGTTTTAGACACCCATGGGCAACCCAACTAGTATCTTTAGGTGGATTTCATCTCCAAGTTTAGAAAACATCTCTTTTTATTTCACGGGTCAGTGATTAAGGCAGATGTGGGTCATCAGCACTGACAGTTTGCTGAGGCTTCATTGCTTTAATAGCCCAGGAAATGTCATAGCTCAAGCTATCTTAGGCTTGCCTGTCCCTCAGGGCAAAACACTGAATACTAATAAGCAATGCTTCTTCCATGACCCAGATTCATTTAGGTAAAGAGAAAGCTGTTTGGAAACATGGGAAATATGCACAAAAAACTCTTCCAAGATGATATTCTCAGTCAGGTTCTTCTTTGTGAAGCATTCCATCTCAGGTGTAAGCTGCTAGCATGCCTAGACACTTGCCCATTATCATAGTTTGAGAATTTGGAGTGTCCTCATGTGACTGACTTTGCTTCTGTAGTGCAGCTTCTGCATGAAGATGTTGTTTTGAGTAAGGGATCCAGCTGTAAATGATGTAGATAAGTAAGGGGTGTAGGGCTGAATGCTGCACTCTTTAATTAGAACAGGAAGACGCATCGGCAGTGACTGAGCCAAGTCTGCCATGGGGGGGAAGAGCAGAGACTGTTCAGCGAGACTTAACTTTACCCAGTGGATCACCAAATCCATTAAGAACTGCAGAGATGTGCCAAGCTTTACTGTGCATAAATCTGTGCTGGCACAACAAAAACATTGGCCCGAGGGATCTATTTCTATGAGCTGAAATTTGGAAATGCAGCATCTCTCCGAACAATGGTTATGTGGGTACATGAGTTATAATACCTAACATTATTCCTGTCTGTTTTTGTTTCCCAATTACTTTGCAGTACCCATGTTCCTCCTGAGCCATGCTCCCTGGCTATGGATTCTCTCCTCTTCTTGATTTCCAGCCTCACCTCCAAGCGTTCCATTGCAGAGGGGAGAGCTCTGACATGTGGTTCCCAGGCTCAGTTGAGGCCCAGGCTCTGAGTGACTCTCGGGAAGGTAGGCCTCTCCTGCGACAGCATCAGCACATTGCGGTGTGTCAGCAAGAGACATTGGCCTTCATTGACCTTCAACAGCCAAGCGTTAATGGTTTCCAATCACACACCCTGGAAAACTGTAGTTCCTCTTTTTGCTCCAAGCCTGTCAGATGCAATGGAAGCGGTCCATCTGACTTTGCCAAGAATGGGAGTATAGACACAACACTGGACAATTATTTGACCCAGGATAGCAATAATGAGGAAGCGGCTCAGGATCAGATGTGGAAACCCACTACTGGCTTACCTGAGACCGTTTATGAAAACCCTGAACCGGAAGTTAAGGGTCTCCGCTCTCGAGACTTGTTTCTGCCTCTGTCCCCATGTGCACCTGGGGACAGGAACTCTTTTGAGTCTCAGCAGCTGAGCTCCCCCTCTTCCCCCTTAGAGTTCCAAAGTCTGGACTCATTTCGCCCCCAAAGACGCACCTCTTTGGGATCCTTAAAAGAGAAGTCCATAAGTAAGTGCCACTCTCACTTAACTAAGCCTTGACACATTGGCCCTACATTCCTGTTTTAAACAATACATAGCTCGTCACAGTGCACAGTTTTTCAGCACTCTTGAAACTGTATGGGAGTTTTCGGATAGATGATTATTGTTAGTGCAATCCTTAAAAGCCTACTAATGTCCTCTCAGATGTTTTAATACTCTACAACAGTGGTTCCCAAGCCTGTCCCTGAAGGCTTCTCAAAACAATACACATTTTGTATGTTGGAGTCTCTACAGATGAGTTGATGTGTTGAATAACGTGTGTTTGTTTAAGGAGCTGTCCAAAATCTGTTCTATTGACAGGCCAATTAGAACAAGGTTCTGTACTACTGTGTTAAAGTGATTGTGTCTGTAAAACTACAGGTGAATGTAACAAGTGGATAGTAACATTTATCATGTTCCTTATTGATAATAGGGCGTAGGATGAGGGTGTACTCTCCAGACACTCTGAGTGACGAGTCTCTCAGCAGCCCAGGTGTGGAGTGTGATTACCTGCTTCCAACATCCTTTGAATCGTTCGTAGAAGGAGGGCTTGGCATGGTGGGCTCTACTATTCCCACATCCCAAAATTCCAGCCCGCTCCCAGGGGTAGATGAGGACGTCTCTCTTCTTGCCACACCGACCTCTCCAAAGCCATTCTTAGATTTCCCTCAAGAGGTTGCCATATCAGAGGGGGGAGTAAATGATGGGGGGAGGCAGAGGTTGGACCTAGAAGACTGCAGAACCCTGGAAGGCCCTGCCCTCAACAGTGAGACTTCACTACCTCTGTCCCATTCTCGTTCAGCAGACAGTGAGCGCCGGCGCTTCTCTGCTTCTGAGCTCATCTCCCGCCTGCAACTCTCCCAGAGGAAAAATTCTTTTACCCTCAAGCTGGGCAAGTCTCTTTCTGCTCGTGTGGCCTCCCGGGACCGCCACCTGTCTGGAAACCTCAGCTCAGACTGTGAGTGACTCATCAGTACTGATTAGCTTAATGAAAGACTTTATTGTGGAAGTCTTGTGCTGTGATGTCATTATGACACTTCAGTGCTATATTTTCAGCTCTATCCCTTTTTCTATACCTTCTCCCTCCCTTGTCTGTTTGTAGACAAACCCAACTCCAGACGTTGCTTCTCAGGGGGATCAAGTGACACTGCACCACATAGTCCGGTGGGGTCTGCACCACCACTGCCCTCTGCTGACTGTAATCTGCCACTGCACAGGAGGAGTTCAAAGCAAAGGTGGCTCTAAAACTCAGCTAGTATCCACGGAGAACAATGTAGTGAGTAGAATATTACAAATTTTGTTTTAACATATGTTCTACTGTTTTTTTTTTCACAGGATGAGAAAGGTTTCCATTGATGAGGATGGAGGCAGTCCTCCCAGTACCTCTAAACGTCTATCACGATTCTTGCCGAACTGTAAGGCCAATAAATAAACAAATCTGGAATTTGATATATTTATGATGTATGTACATTTACATTATTTATTATATTTTATAATCATTTACCATTTTTCTCTCTCTCAGTGATTTTGTATCAGGAATACAGTGATGTTGCTATCAACAGAGAGATTCAGAGGCAGCAGGGGGCAGAGCCAGGAACTGATGAAGAAAGAGGGGACTCTGTGTCCCCAGGCAACCTCTCGCCATCCAGCTCATTCCGCTCATCACGAGGCTCCGCCTTTTCCCTTTGGCAGGATATTCCTGATGTTCGGTCCAGTGGACAACTTGACAACTTCAGCAACGAAGAGCGGAAACTGCAGGAGGTGACTCCTCATTCAGAAAGTCTGTTTTGTTTTTTTTTATTAGCCAGCAAGTTTTGCTGAAAAAGAAATAATTCTTTTTTTTCTTGACTTTTCAGGCCAAGTTTGAGTTAGTGACATCAGAGGCCTCATACATACGCAGCTTGTCTATTGCAGTTGACCATTTTATGATGTCTCCTGAGTTGTGTGAGAGTCTTGGGATGCAGGAGAGGCAGTGGCTCTTTTCCAAACTGCCTGATGTGAAGGAAGTCAGTGAGAGGTGAATAAAGATGAAAAGTTCTACAATTATTTTGAAAGAGTGGGCCTTCTGCTGAGATGTGCACAGCTGAAATCCCTGTTTTTGTCTCTCTCTCCCTTTCAATTCTCCCTATGTCCATAGGTTTCTTCAAGATCTAGAGCATAGGTTAGAACGGGACATTTTGCGTTTTGATGTGTGTGACATTGTCTTTGACCACTGTCCTGCACTGCGGAGGGTTTATCTGCCGTATGTCACCAATCAAGCTTATCAGGAAAAGACCTATCAACGGCTACTGTAAATAGTCTCTTACTGTAAAAAAGTTCTATAACAAGCAAAGTAATGTGCATGTTGCAGTTATTACCCCGTTTAAGAGGTTCATACATTTGCGTTGTGGTGTTTTCTTAGGCAGGAGAATCCTCGTTTCCCTGGAATCCTTGCTCGCCTGGAAGAGGACCCAATATGCCAGAGGCTGCCTCTTACATCATTCCTTATCCTTCCTTTTCAAAGGATCACACGGCTCAAAATGCTAGTGGAGGTATTCTATCATGGACAGTGCACAATCTCTATCTTTTCCAATGTAGCTGAAAGCTATCATCAAGCTTCAGAACCAGGCTTACAAATTTCATCAGTTAAAGCTGCAGTCCGCATTTTTTCCTCTTTGTCGCCATCTCTGTTCGAAATCTGCAATTGCAGTTATGTGCGGAACTATCAACTTTACGCCAGTTGTAGTTTGACACTGCACAGCGCGGATGAACACGTTGAGGAAAGCTATCAATCACAGCGCCGGTGTCGATACTGGCATTCAGAATCACATATTATTCTTTTTGGAAGTATGACTAACATAATTTTCACCGGCGGCAAATGTCATCTGAACAAGTAACATCCACTTTTGTTCTGGTTTCGACAGTAAATCGCACTAACAATCGCTTATCATATCGCGCAAAACTTTGCAAATGATACTTTGCTCTCAACTTGTTAATGTTATCAACGTCAGCATTGCGTGACAACATGTATTGTCCTACTGATATTATCCTTGTTTTCGCGTGGGCCTGGTTGCAGTCTCTTTTTTTTTCTGTAGCCACTCCGAAGTCCGAACGAAGTCTTTTGTCCGAAACTCCTCCTTTATGTGTACAGATGTGACGTAATGACGTAAAGACATGCTCGAATCTCCCGCGGAAATCCACCAGTACCACTTGAGTTAAAAACATCATTACAAGCTTACCGTTTGGAATCGAGCTACGGCGAGCAGATAGTGTTGAACACTGGCTGGTTATGTATTTTCTCAAATATGTATTTTGGATCATTTTTAACCACAAAAAAGCTACGGACTGCAGCTTTAAATTGTCCTGTGGTTATCAATCTTGTCCATGTAGAACATCCTAAAGAGAACAACTCCTGGATCACGAGATGAGGACACTGCCACCAAAGCACTTAATGAACTCAAAAAGGTGAGTAAAGGAGGAGAAGAATGTATAATTGTCACAAACAATGTTTTATAAATCATGAAATGAAAACTACCTGTGCTCTGCTGCACTAGATAATAAAGGAATGTAACTCCAGTGTGCAGTCCATGAAGAGGATGGAAGAACTAATTCATCTAAACAAGAAAATTCACTTTGAGGGCAAGGTATTACATAAAGCATTTATTGTAATGTTTAAGTAGATGTGTATAATATATCATGCAGGGGTGTTATGGCAGTCGTGGCCTGATAGAGAGGCAGATTGTTAACCCGAAATTTACAGGTTCGATTCTCAATATCGGCAGGAGATGACATGGGTGCCATTGAGCAAGGCACTCCCAATTGCTCCCTGGGCGCCACAGCAAATATGGCTGCCCAAATGTGTGTCCAAGGTTTGCTTGTGTGTGTGTGATTCCGAGTATGGGTCACCATAATTGGCCTTCACTTCACTTTGTCATCTCCACCTATCATACAGGATTGTTAAATGCCATGCGCCGAAAACACTGGGCGCGCCACATTCTCCCTCGCCATGCCCCTTAAAACGTGTAAAAAACACGTTATGTGAGCAGGCCCTTATACAGACATGTTTATGACATGTTTATTTATTTATTTATTTATTGATGGGCCAAATAAGCCATGACCATAGGGGACCATTTGTAAGTGAAGTGTGTAATTGAAAGGTGAATCTCAATTTGAGGGTCTACAATAATTATCAAAAATATTCAAAATTCTTTTGTAAAATTCTATTTATTTTATTTTAGATTTTCCCTCTCATCTCTCAGTCTCGTTGGCTGGTCAAACATGGCGAACTTCTTGAAGTGGACACACAGAACTTGAGTATATCTGGGTCTAAGTTTAAACTCACCACTCGTCCTGTGTACCTTCACCTGTTTAATGACTGTCTTCTGCTGTCCCGGAGGAAAGAGTAAGTCTAATGGGATGGGAGACTAGTCTCCAATGTAATATTTGAATCAAGCAAAACCATTTGAAAAGCCTGTGTAAATGATATAAGTCTGCTACAAAATGTGTCCCTTCTCTTTACGGTCACAGCTCATGGAAGTTCATGGTGTTTGTACATGCAAAGATTGAAGACCTCAAGGTAAAAGATCTAAGCCAGAAACTTCAGGGAATCTCAGGATTCATATTCTACCTGCAGTTATGTGAGGGGCAACAGCTAAAACACCAGATTCTGCTCAAGTCACCCACAGAGTGAGGACATTCACATAATTCGCAAATATAAACACCCGAAATCCTGTCACTGAAAAATAGATCTGAGGGTTCCTAGAAAATGAGCCATACCAGGAAATGTATTCCCACATGATGCATAAAACAGAGTAAAGAACATTTTGTTTTATATGTAGGAGCAGCAAACAGAGGTGGATCACAGCCATGTTTCCCTCGGACCCAAAGGCAGCCATTGACCAGACCAATGAGAATGATGGTGTGTCATTTCTTTGTCTCACTCTTGTCATGCAATTCAGATTTAACTACATTTAAAATTTAACACTTATCTAAATGGCATGTTGAAAAAGGAATTATGGCTGGTTGCATTTGGTGGTTCATGGCCAGGTTAAGCCGCAGTGTGTTCCAGATAGTCCAGATACTTTATGATGATACTAAAGGGGGCTGTTTTGCCTGACATATAAAGTCATCAGTTATTTCTCTGGCACAACATTGAAAACACAGTGGAATATACAGTTCTGCTCAAGAATATCCTGTTTACTTGTGAACTAAGTGCCTCGAAGAAAAATCTTAAAAAGCATAGTTCACCCAAAAATGGAAATTCTCTCATAATTTACTCACCCTCATGTCTTTTAAAGCCTGCATGACCATATTTATACTGTGTTAAACAATAAAAAAAAAAAAATAGATATTTTGAAGCTTTTTTACAATGCCTTGTGGTAAGACCTTTGCATACACATCATCATTTGGGATACTCCTCCCAAAAATTGCAATTTTCTCAGATTAACAAAAATTCAGATTTTTAGAAAAATAATCGAACATTTTTTAAAGTATCCCTTTAATGTTTCTATGCATGTCTGAACAGATCTATCTCAAGTCCAGTGCATCAAGAGCTACCAGTCACAGGAGCATGATGAGTTAATGCTGGAGAAGGCAGACATCCTTCAAGCTGTAACAATTACAAGTGATGGTATGAAATTTTTTTTCCCTTGTCCTGGCTATACTCCATTTTCCCTTTGAAGAAAAGTGGGAGGACTGTAGAAGAGATAAATGAAATTTGAATGTTTTCACTTCACAGGGTGGGTAGAGGGGATTCGGTTGTCGGATGGAGAGAGGGGCTGGTTCCCCAGATCTTACGTGGAGGAGATCACAAGCCGCAGTGCTCGTTTGCGAAACCTCCGTGAAAACATTCGCATTAAGTGCGTCTCACAAAAATTAGAGGGAGAGACTCTCTGAGACCTTGAAGTATGGGACATTGTTTTACTTAAAGCTTGTATTTCAAGCCTCTAAAATCGTCACCACCATTCGCCCTGTTTGCGACGGCCCGGAGCATATGGTGCTGCACTTTCTGACAGCCCACACACGGACTCTGCTTAAAATAACACAGTCTCATCCCAAGACGTCAACTAACTGACGCTTTTGATCATACGTCAACATCCGACGTTTTAGGGTACCCTTTAAATATAGAGATAAAACTCTTTACATTCGATTATCATATATACACTCTTTACATACAAGAGTTTTATTTAGAGATAAAACTCTTTACATTCGATTATCATGAAAACAAACCTCAGAGAACGATTGACTAGGTACCGATGTTTTATTAGTCCAAAGGTTCATTGTTCGCCGGAGTTCTCCTTTAACGTTAGTTAGATGACGATCCTTGGGGCGTCATCTAATTGACGCTTTACCTTTAACGTCAGTTAGATGACGTGGGTTGGTTTAGGTCTGGGGTAGGGTTAGGATTAAATAGCGTCATCTAACCGACGTTAAAGGGTACCCTAAAACGACGGATGTTGACGTATGGTCAAAAGCGTCAGTTGTATGATGTCTTGGGATGAGACTGTGCTGCTTAAAACATAGCTGTCTCACCACGTGGGTGCACAATATCTGGATATATCAGCTGTTAAAATGTTTTTGCAAAATAACAAGGTCCAATTTAAACGGGTTAGTTTTAGGTGGTATAGCAACCATTTCACTCAAGTGTGTTAAGGACTTCTCTTCTACCTTGTGACTAGATAGTTTAATAATGTCTTGATGTTAGCTGATTCACTGAACAGACACAAAGCTAAATGCTTGCTTTCACTAGTGAAACATTGAAACCAAATTGTGGACTTTTTGAATGATGTTGCAACATTTGTAAATATTACTTTATGCCGCTTGTCTTCTGTAGATGATCATTTACTTAATAGTATTGGTGTAATAACAGGAAAAATTATGACCATTATTTATGTCAGTGATTCTGCTGTTTGCTTGTGAATTTGTTGTTTTGGTAACGCAGATTTTTTGGGGGCAATTTTTTTGTGGAGTACTGATTTCCTAAGAATGTTAAATCACATTGGAAAAATAATCCTCTATGGTAACTTTGTAAATAAAAAATAAATGCATATATTCTAACTGAAAGTGTCTGTCAAAGACAAAAAAGGTTTTAGGTTGTGTGTAAAGTTAACCTTTATTCCCAGCCACGTATGCTCACAACTACAACAAAGCACGTCTCATAAACTTCAGTTTCATTCCAGGCTCACCTCATATCCCATGGGGCAATAAAGCAGCCGGGTAGCAGGTAAACAGAATAGTTTCTTTGTCACAGCTGTTCCCGAGAACCTTGAATGGTTTCCAACTGCTGTAAATCAGAGGTGAAAAGCTGCAGAAAAGAAGCTGTAGTTAGAGACAGATAAGAGACGGACTGCAGGGGCCCAGGAATGCATTTCTAATTAAAGCCATTTATCTCAGTGAAACATTTCCTATCCATTTTATATAATGTGCTGTACAAAATGCATCCATGCAGATGAAAGTTACTTCTGCTATGGGTTTGCAACAATTAACTACAGCATAGCCTCTTTTGCAATTTCTTTAGCAATCTTTAAAAGTTTGAGCACACAATGATGCAGTCAAGACTGCTTATAGGTTATACATGCTTTGTTCAATTTCACAAGTATTATGGTAACGTTATTGTTAAAGGGATACTCCACTTTTTTTGGAAATAGGCTCATTTTACCACTCCCCCAAAGCCAATTTTCTGATATTTAGAAGAATATCAGTAACCAGACAGTTTCTGGTCTCATTGACTTCCATAGTAGGAAAAAATATACTATGGAAGTCAATGAGACCAGAAACTGTCTGGTTACTGATATTCTTTTAAATATATATATAAAAAGATTGGCTGAATACATTCGAAAACGGTAAAACCCAACTTTTTAACTCTGGGTGAGTGGTAAAAGGAGCCTATTTCCCAAAAAAGTGGAGTAACCCTTTAATGTTATTTGTTATATCTGTATTCGTAATGTTCACATACGGTTTACGCATCTATTGTATTTTTATGAAATGGAATTGATCAAACTTTTCTTCCATATTGCGAAGTACATCCGAGTGAAACTGATTATCGAAAAAAGAATGTAGGGAAAGACTTGGTTCTTTTAGGTTGTTGATTCTTTGCAGGCAGATCTGAGCTAAAAAAAAATCTGAAAATGAGATCAAGAAGATGCATTTAGAAAATTTAAGCGATCAAGCCGAAGGGTTATATTTTTCACTCAGACTACCAGCTAGAAGAAAAATGTCCACTTCGTTTATATACATGAAGTTGTCTATTATGAGATCCCACCTCATGCTCACTGGTTTGAATCTCTTCCCTTTAGATTTCGTGCCATCTAGAATATTTTTTTCTTATCAATTCAATATCCAATTTTATATAAAAAAAAGTCAGGAAATATGGCTAAATCTACTCCAAAGTATCAGTGTATCAAAATTAAATTTCATAATTTGCATTGCTATACCATGCCCTGGGGATACATGACTTAGAGCTGATCATCTCTGCAGTCTCCCTTGCATGATGAACATATTTCCAAAGTCTGGCATATTGCATGTGCACTGTTTTTAATTTGAATATGTCTTTGTGAAGTATGACAGCAGTATTATGTCAGTATGCCTAGGTATTGGCAACACACCAAAGCTATGTGTGGAGTGGGTACAAATTGTGGCTGGAAATCAAAAGTATAAAGTTAAAGTCTGGCCTGGGGCAATCCTCATAGCATACCTCTGCTGCTGACTTAGTCTCTCGCTAGGTGCTGCAAGCTTGTAGACTTAAAGATTTATTGTGGCAATGTATAATTGCTACATACAGGCATATTCATCAATATTGTATATTCAAAAAGAAAAAAAAAGTTGCCTGAAAAATATGGAATCATAAACAGGGTTCGTAAACCTTTCTAGGTCAAATACAAGCACTTTCAAGGTCCATTTTCCAGCACCGTACACCACCGTAAATTACATATCAATACATAGTCAAAATTATTATTTAGTGTTTTTTTTATCATATTAAAATAAATAAACAGATAATGCAATAAACAGCCAAAATTGTGTTTCGTAATAGCAGAAGGATCAGATATTTAACCCTGATTTTCCCTGAAATCATTAACCCTGAGTTGAAAAATTGCTTGAATTTTGATGTTGTGTTTTCAAGGTTTGAAAAGTTCTTAAATTTTGGATAAAATGCTTGAAACGGCATTTCTTTCACAACAAATACCTACTGTAACTGACATTTTCAATGATTTCAAGCACCCGTCCGAACCCTGCAGCAGCACAGACACTGATTTACATCCCAGTTGTAGCCTGGTATGTGTCATGTGATGTGATTGTAATTTTATTGTTTATAATTATAATTATGGTATGTTGTTTATTTAACTCTGCCGTCTTGACTGTTTGTAGACATTTAACATACTGCCCTCTGCTGACAGTAATCTGCAACTACACTCTAGGCTGTACCAATAATACAATGACTGGATTGAGAACCCACATTAGATCGACTGTCTATTTCATCATAATATTATGGTCATAGTATAACAATTTACTTTGATTAAGATGGAGACATCCTAGTGGTTTAATATGCATATGGTAAACAAAGAATTTGGTATTTCAGTGTCTAATAGACCTATATATTCCCTGATCCTTTTATTTCATTAACTGTTTTAATTAATCCACAAAAATTAGTCCTGGGTCTTCCGAACTCATTCCTATAGGCTAATATTTTCAATTCTGTGAAATTTTGAATAGATAGCCTACCAAAAGGCAGCCTATAGACTAGAGTCTCATTTTGGTGTCAAATCCCTCATTCATTCTATACTTTAGTCAACTAATATAGTTCACAATGCATATCTGGTAAGTTAAAGTAGTAATGAAACGATCTATTTTGAAATCGGTCAACTACCTTGTATAAACCGCAATCAAACAATGTATTATTTTAAGAGCAAAAGAAAGTAGGCCTACACCTGTATGATTTTGCTGTGGACGCCATCTTCTGGCGAGACGCGGGAAGGTAAAACTTGGCATTCTTACAAGTTTAAGCCAACTACTGCCTTCTACCTTCCCACAGCAAGCGATAACATGAAGAAAGATAATAAGGGGTGACAGAGAGCATGATGAAGCAAAATATTAAGTTCTCCCTGTCTCCTCCTGAGCTTGTCTGGTCTGTCCCGTTGTCTGAAAATTAAGTTCATTACAAATGATATAATGTGAATCACTTGAATGCTGTTTAAGGAGACACGTTTCCACATTGTAGATAGTTTTAAAGATGTTGCTGTTGTATGTTTGTTTAAATTGCTATTTTGTAGTGGATGTGTCTTCTGTCAATTTATGTAGATTCTTTAGCTCACAAAAACAAGACCCTGGAATTAATGTATAATTAAAACAGTTTATTACATCTCACATAACCATTTATATTAATTTTATACATTCTACTTATTGTATTTGTGCATGTGTAAGGCCTGTTTTCTTTCCACTACCCCAGAAACAGATATTTAGGCTACTTAAATGGAGCAGAATGTCTACTCTAAACCTGTTGAGTTTCCAAGCTATTGAATATTTTCCTCACAAGCAGTGAAGAGATGTGTTACTTATAAGTAAACTGCAACAGTAAAATGTTAATTTGTCATCAGCAGCTTGAATTGGGCACAATACAAAAGTATTTATGATGTTTACAAAATTTCAATCTCCATCCGTCATCATCCTCAGCTTCTGCGCTTCTTCGGTATCAGAGGTGGAGGGTTGTGATGTGACAATGAATCTGTCACTTTATCAGGCTGTGGGAGATGGGGAAAAAGTATTCAAATTTATTGTATCAATACCATTTACATCTCATAAAGTGTGGTAAACTCTAAAGTAATTCGTTTTACTATAATGATCATTATCTTGTCTTTAATGCAGAGTTTTAAAATCCAAAGACTGCAGTCTTGCCTGTTGTAACTGGAAGATCCAGCTTTGATAGTCCTCAGGGTAAATACAGGAGACAAGCAGAGGCTCCATCAGTTCACCTGGAAAATACATCACTCCAGAATCAGATCAGCATAAAGATTACAGGCCGACAACAGTTTAGAAAACACACTTGTGTGAAGTTGTTACAGTATATGGCATGAAATCTGTCAGAAAAGTGCATAGAAAAAGAACTATGAAAAGAACTTTTTTTAAGGCTTCTGATCATTTTGTCAAGTTATTTACATGTCAGTTCTATAACTTGGTGTAATGACACTAAGAGGAACATTGAGAAGCCAGTCTGAGTGTGTTTGTCATCACATGGCTATTTTCTGAAGGTGAGTCACAAGCATCTCTATATGACTACCACATCACTTGATTTCTGACTTCTTAGAACAACAAATCATGCAATGTATCCAACTTTGGCTTTCTTAATATTTATGAAAGACCAATATATGATAATAAATGGTATATCCTAATATACCCCCAACAAGCCGCACAACTAAGAAGTAACCCCAATGGTTTGATATCATGCAAGAGTATTTCCTGGGTTCTCATGACAAGTCATAGTAAAATGACTGGCATGACAGATAAACAGCACTGATGTGTGCTTAAAAATAGTACTGATCATTACCACAGACATAAACGCAGGGTGTGATGTAAAAAGAGATATATACTACTCTGACAATATGTGGTTTCCAAAGCTGCACACATTTAAACTGCTCTCCCGTAACCCATCGGTTTTGTATATTAAATATATTAAACTTAAATTATTTATATTACTTACAATTTAGAGGGTATGTCCAAGTATTGTGTTGAAATATGAGAGTAATGTATTTGTTCAGAAAGGTATACCTGTGAGTTCAAACTCCAGTCTGCCAGGTAGTGCCGATCTTTCCCTGGCTTTGATGCTCTTCAGTGGCAGACGACCCTTTAGTATAAAACAATACAACTCAGTGCTGTGATGTATTCAATAGTCCTATATTTGAATCTAAATTAAATGTCTGTTTATTGTATTAAAAAGGCAGAATCGCTTAAACTGAAGTCTAATGATAATAATGGTGGCCAGAAAGTCCTTTGTTTACTTTTTTTTTTAAAATAAAGACACAGAAGCTTTTATATAAACATCACTTTGGCACCACTTACTGTATCAACAGTTAACTTTTCAATTAAATAGGGTTCACCACTTACTTACACTCCTAAAAATAAAGCTTCTTTATTGGCATCAATGATTCCATGAAGAACCTTTAACAGCATGGAAACTTTCCATTCCATAAAAAATGGAAAAAGTTTGTTTAGATTTTTTAAAAGGTTCTTCATAGGAAATTCTTATTTTTGGAACTGTTCACTGAAGGGTTATTTGGGGAAGTAAAAATTGTTCTTCTATAGCTTGACTGTGAAAAAAAACCCTTTTTGGAACCTTTATTTCAAAGAATTCTAGAAGAATTTACTAATTGAGGCTGCCAAATACATTTCCATGGCTCATAGTTGCAGACATATTGCTGATATGCAGTGTTCTGAATGGCAAAATTATCTTACCTCATATTTCACACGAACACGATGACAGTCGAGAGATAGAATGAGGAGGTCAAACGGGAAGAGCACAAGTAAACGCTCCTGAGGTCCCTGGAAAAGACAGTTTAGTTGTTTGAAAGAGGCCTGTTTAGTACCATCCTGAATTACATGGACACCACTCTCTATTTTAGTCTATAGCCTGACCTGTGTGTGTATGTTGCTGATGTGCACCAATGAAAGGTATTTCGGATAGCCCATGTGCTGAATGGGCGTCCCCTCCCATTGCAAGATCGGAGACCGCAGTAAGTACCTTACAAGCTCCTCCTTTTTCCAGTTTTCATCACATGGCACCTGGAATTGTGGAAATAAAACTGTCTGAGCAATGATGTGAAAGATCCAAATTCTGTTTTACTAATCTGGTTCTTTGGGCAAACATAACCAATGTTCATTCAGGAACAAATATATTTGACCATGTTTTATGAGTCCTGTATATTCCAGGTTTGCAGTACAAGGCTGAATAAGATCGATGTACCAGGTATGAGAGAGTACTATGCGACGGGCTCAGCTGTTGCCTTAGGGATTTGTATCTCCTTTCCTCAATGTTTTCCATCCAGGCATTTTTTTCAGCAGCACTATTACAAATGAAGATCTTTGAGTCCACCATAGGTCCTAGAGGATATCATAAATATAGGTGTACCATGTTCAAATATTTTTGTGACTTCAAAATGATCATATTCAGGGTTTTTTTTTTTTTTTTTTTTTTTTTTTTTTAGAGATTTAAGATGTTGTGTTTTTTAGCTGTTGTTTTTTTAGAGGGGCTCTCACCGCTAATCTCAAACATATGTGGAGAATTGGGGTCCTGCTGTGAGATCAGATGCACCTCAATGGCAGAAAGAGGAAGAATGCCCTGTGAAACACAGATGGCAGTTTAAAGTGAAGCTCAGGTGGTTACATATTTCCTCATACCTTACTGAAAGAGTCTTACCTCATAAATAAATTCATGATTAGCATTGTCCAAAGCGAGGATTAACAAATGGAAGGAAAATAAAACCAGATATCTTTCGCTCATAGCCTGTGGACAGACATCATAATGCATACAAAATACATTTACTCATAAAGTTGGACATATGCATAAATATGAATTCAGCTCCTCTTAAATAGTTTCCTGAAGCAACTGAAGCAATTTTGTTGAATTGTTACCTTTGTGTACCCTCTGTGTAAATACACAGAAGATGAGTGGATAATGTCTCCATAGGTGTGTGGTGCCTGTCCTTCCCATTCTCTGATTGGATAAGTGTACAGCATGTGATGGAGCTCTTTTTTTGTCCTGCCCCAAAGCACAAGCTGAAAAACAGAAATACAAATAAATCACCCTAATGCTAAATAAAGAGCATGTAATGTTGAAAAATGCACACAAGATTTTTTTTAATTTTTTTTATTTAGAAGCTGATGAAGACATACTTGTGAATGGTTGTGTTTAGTTTTGTTCCTCACAGATACAGGATCCGGTTCCTTGCACAAGACACAGATGCAGAAAAGAAAATGAAATTGTTAAAACTCTTATTCAGTGCAGACATTTTACATTCATCTATCTATGTGAATAAAGTGGCTCCAAAAAGTATTTAGATAATTGCCCCAAGCAAAACAGAAAAAATAAAAATAGTGGGTTCGTGGACAGTGGAATTATGGGATGGCCCTTGGTGCCACAGACTCAGGACTCACAGACTCAGACTGAGAGCAGTAAAATTGTTTTTATCATGACAGGAACTTTAATTAAAATGTCCAAAAATTACACTACCCAAATCCCCATTCAATAGATTGCAAGCGGGATACGTGGGATCACAATATCTCAGCTCTGGAAAGATCTAGAGTCTCCATTTTTGCACTCAGGTCTAAGTCTCTGGCCCTCTATCAGAATCCAGAGTTTCAAGAGATCAGAGAAACTCAAAATTTTGACCTGAAAAAAAAAAAACCAAAAAAACAAAACAAAAAAAAAACGACAGTGGTACCCCTTTCGGTTTTTTTTCGGGTCGAAATTTTGAGTTTCGATATCTCAGCTCTGGAAGGGTCTAGAGCCTCCATTTTTGCACTCAGGTCTAAGTCTCCTGGCCCTCTATCAAAATCCAGAGTTTTTAGAAGATTGGGGTTCCTTAATTTTTCACCCCCAAACCCCCCCCCCCCCCCCCCCCCAAAAAAAAAAAAAAAAAAACGTAAGGGGTAACACTGTGTTTTTTTTTTCTGGTCGAATTTTTGAGTTTCGATATCTCAGCTCTGGAAGGGTCTAGAGCCTCCATTTTTGCACTCAGGTCCAAGTCTCATGGCCCTCTTTCAGAATCCAGAGTTTTGAGAAGATTGGGGAAACTTAATTTTCGCCCCCCCCCCCCCAAAAAAAAAAAACGTGAGGGGTAACACTGTCATTTTTTTTTTCTGGTCCAAATTTTGAGTTTCCACATCTCAGCTCTGGAAGGGCCTCCATTTTTGCACTCAGGTCTAAGTCTCATGGCCCTCTATCGAGATCCAGAGTTTTGAGAAGATTGGGGAAACTTAATTTTTCGGCCAAAAAAAAAAAAAACGTAAGGGGTAAGACTGTCGTTTTTTTTTCTGGTCCAAATTTTTAGTTTCGATATCTCAGCTCTGGAAGGGTCTAGGGCCTCCATTTTTGCACTCAGGTCTAAGTCTCAATGCCCTCTACCAGAATCCATAGTTTTGAGAAGATTGGGGAAACTTAATTTTTCGCCCCCCGAAAAAAAACATAAGGCGTAACACTGTCATTTTTTTTCTGGTCAAAACTTTAAGTTTCAATATCTCAGCTCTGGAAGGGTCTAGAGCCTCAATTTTTGCACCCAGGTCCATGTCTCGTGGCCCTCTATCAGAATCCAGAGTTTTGAGAAGATTGGAGAAACTTAATTTTTCACCCCCCGAAAAAAAACATAAGGGGTAACACTGTCATTTTTTTTTTCTGTTCAAAACTTTAAGTTTCAATATCTCAGCTCTGGAAGGGTCTAGAGCCTCAATTTTTGCACCCAGGTCCATGTCTCGTGGCCCTCTATCAGAATCCAGAGTTTTGAGAAGATTGGAAAAACTTAATTTTTCACCCCCCTAAAAAAAACATAAGGGGTAACACTGTCATTTTTTTTCTGGTCAAAACTTTAAGTTTCAATATCTCAGCTCTGGAAGGGTCTAGAGCCTCAATTTTTGCACCCAGGTCCATGTCTCGTGGCCCTCTATCAGAATCCAGAGTTTTGAGAAGATTGGAGAAACTTAATTTTTCACCCCCCGAAAAAAAACATAAGGGGTAACACTGTCATTTTTTTTTCTGGTCAAAATTTTAAGTTGCAATATCTCAGCTCTGGAAGGGTCTAGAGCCTCAATTTTTGCACCCAGGTCCATGTCTTGTGGCCCTCTGTCAGAATCCAGAGTTTTGAGAAGATTTCGGAGAAACTTCATTTTTCATCCCCCGAAAAAAAACATAAGGGGTAACACTGTCATTTTTTCTTTCTGGTCAAAACTTTAAGTTTCAATATCTCAGCTCTGGAAGGGTCTAGAGCCTCAATTTTTGCACCCAGGTCCATGTCTCGTGGCCCTCTATCAGAATCCAGAGTTTTGAGAAGATTGGAGAAACTTAATTTTTCACACCCCGAAAAAAAAAAAAAAAGGGGTAACACTGTCATTTTTTTTTCTGGTCAAAACTTTAAGTTTCAATATCTCAGCTCTGGAAGGGTCTAGAGCATCAATTTTTGCACCCAGGTCCATGTCTCGTGGCCCTCTATCAGAATCCAGAGTTTTGAGAAGATTGGAGAAACTTAATTTTTCACCCCCCGAAAAAAAACATAAGGGGTAACACTGTCATTTTTTTTTCTGGTCAAAACTTTAAGTTGCAATATCTCAGCTCTGGCAGGGTCTAGAGCCTCAATTTTTGCACCCAGGTCCATGTCTTGTGGCCCTCTGTCAGAATCCAGAGTTTTGAGAAGATTGGAGAAACTTCATTTTTCACCCCCCGAAAAAAAACATAAGGGGTAACACTGTCATTTTTTCTTTCTGGTCAAAACTTTAAGTTTCAATATCTCAGCTCTGGAAGGGTCTAGAGCCTCAATTTTTGCACCCAGGTCCATGTCTCGTGGCCCTCTATCAGAATCCAGAGTTTTGAGAAGATTGGAGAAACTTAATTTTTCACCCCCCGAAAAAAAACATAAGGGGTAACACTGTCATTTTTTTTTTCTGGTCAAAACTTTAAGTTTCAATATCTCAGCTCTGGAAGGGTCTAGAGGCTCAATTTTTGCACCCAGGTCCATGTCTCGTGGCCCTCTATCAGAATCCAGAGTTTTGAGAAGATTGGAGAAACTTCATTTTTCACCCCCCGAAAAAAGACATAAGGGGTAACACTGTCATTTTTTTTTTCTGGTCAAAACTTTAAGTTTCAATATCTCAGCTCTGGAAGGGTCTAGAGCCTCAATTTTTGCACCCAGGTCCATGTCTCGTGGCCCTCTATCAGAATCCAGAGTTTTGAGAAGATTGGAGAAACTTAATTTTTCACCCCCTGAAAAAAAAACATAAGGGGTAACACTGTCATTTTTTTCTGGTCAAAACTTTAAGTTTCAATATCTCAGCTCTGGAAGGGTCTAGAGCCTCAATTTTTGCACCCAGGTC
Source organism: Cyprinella venusta (assembly GCA_038021265.1). Taxonomy (NCBI): domain Eukaryota; kingdom Metazoa; phylum Chordata; class Actinopteri; order Cypriniformes; family Leuciscidae; genus Cyprinella; species Cyprinella venusta. Next base: position 17,451,628 of record CM075883.1, on the reverse strand, counting down.
CATGTTTCGTGGCCCTCTATCAGAATCCAGAGTTTTGAGAAGATTGGAGAAACTTAATTTTTCACCCCCCCGAAAAAAAACATAAGGGGTAACACTGTCATTTTTTTTTTTCTGGTCAAAACTTTAAGTTTCAATATCTCAGCTCTGGAAGGGTCTAGAGCCTCAATTTTTGCACCCAGGTCCATGTCTCGTGGCCCTCTATCAGAATCCAGAGTTTTGAGAAGATTGGAGAAACTTAATTTTTCACCCCCCGAAAAAAAACATAAGGGGTAACACTGTCATTTTTTTTTTCTGGTCAAAACTTTAAGTTTCAATATCTCAGCTCTGGAAGGGTCTAGAGCCTCAATTTTTGCACCCAGGTCCATGTCTCGTAGCCCTCTATCAGAATCCAGAGTTTTGAGAAGATTGGAGAAACTTCATTTTTCACCCCCCGAAAAAAAACATAAGGGGTAACACTGTCATTTTTTTTTCTGGTCAAAACTTTAAGTTTCAATATCTCAGCTCTGGAAGGGTCTAGAGCCTCAATTTTTGCACCCAGGTCCATGTCTCGTGGCCCTCTAACAGAATCCAGAGTTTTGAGAAGATTGGAGAAACTTAATTTTTCACCCCCCGAAAAAAAACATAAGGGGTAACACTGTCATTTTTTTTTCTGGTCAAAACTTTAAGTTTCAATATCTCAGCTCTGGAAGGGTCTAGAGCCTCAATTTTTGCACCCAGGTCCATGTCTCGTGGCCCTCTATCAGAATCCAGAGTTTTGAGAAGATTGGAGAAACTTAATTTTTCACCCCTCGAAAAAAAACATAAGGGGTAACACTGTCATTTTTTTTTCTGGTCAAAACTTTAAGTTTCAATATCTCAGCTCTGGAAGGGTCTAGAGCCTCAATTTTTGCACCCAGGTCCATGTCTCGTGGCCCTCTATCAGAATCCAGAGTTTTGAGAAGATTGGAGAAACTTAATTTTTCACCTCCCGAAAAAAAACATAAGGGGTAACACTGTCATTTTTTTTTTTCTGGTCAAAACTTTAAGTTTCAATATCTCAGCTCTGGAAGGGTCTAGAGCCTCAATTTTTGCACCCAGGTCCATGTCTCGTGGCCCTCTATCAGAATCCAGAGTTTTGAGAAGATTGGAGAAACTTCATTTTTCACCCCCCGAAAAAAAATATAAGGGGTAACACTGTCATTTTTTTTTCTGGTCAAAACTTTAAGTTTCAATATCTCAGCTCTGGAAGGGTCTAGAGCCTCAATTTTTGCACCCAGGTCCATGTCTCGTGGCCCTCTATCAGAATCCAGAGTTTTGAGAAGATTGGAGAAACTTAATTTTTCACCCCCTGAAAAAAAACATAAGGGGTAACACTGTCATTTTTTTTTCTGGTCAAAACTTTAAGTTTCAATATCTCAGCTCTGGAAGGGTCTAGAGCCTCAATTTTTGCACCCAGGTCCATGTCTCGTGGCCCTCTATCAGAATCCAGAGTTTTGAGAAGATTGGAGAAACTTAATTTTTCACCCCCCGAAAAAAAACATAAGGGGTAACACTGTCATTTTTTTTTCTGGTCAAAACTTTAAGTTTCAATATCTCAGCTCTGGAAGGGTCTAGAGCCTCAATTTTTGCACCCAGGTCCATGTCTCGTGGCCCTCTATCAGAATCCAGAGTTTTGAGAAGATTGGAGAAACTTAATTTTTCACCCCCTGAAAAAAAACATAAGGGGTAACACTGTCATTTTTTTTTTCTGGTCAAAACTTTAAGTTTCAATATCTCAGCTCTGGAAGGGTCTAGAGCCTCAATTTTTGCACCCAGGTCCATGTCTCGTGGCCCTCTATCAGAATCCAGAGTTTTGAGAAGATTGGAGAAACTTAATTTTTCACCCCCCGAAAAAAAACATAAGGGGTAACAATGTCATTTTTTATTCTGGTCAAAACTTTAAGTTTCAACATCTCAGCTCTGGAAGGGTCTAGAGCCTCAATTTTTGCACCCAGGTCCATGTCTCGTAGCCCTCTATCAGAATCCAGAGTTTTGAGAAGATTGGAGAAACTTAATTTTTCACCCCCCGAAAAAAAACATAAGGGGTAACACTGTCTTTTTTTTTTTCTGGTCAAAACTTTAAGTTTCAATATCTCAGCTCTGGAAGGGTCTAGAGCCTCAATTTTTGCACCCAGGTCCATGTCTCGTGGCCCTCTATCAGAATCCAGAGTTTTGAGAAGATTGGAGGGGGTCAAAATTTCGGCCAAAAACGACAGTGTTACCCCTTATGTTTTTTTTTTTTCGGGTCAAAACTTTGACATCCGATATCTCGGCTCTGGAAGGGTCTAGAGCCTCCATTTTTGCGCGCTGGTCGAAGTCTCGTGGCCCGCTGTCAGAATCCAGAGTTTCAAGAAGATCGGAGGGGGTCAAAATTTCGGCCAAAAACGACAGTGTTACCCCTTATGTTTTTTTTTCAGGTCAAAACTTTGACATCCGATTTCTCGGCTCTGGAAGGGTCTAGAGCCTCCATTTTTGCGCGCTGGTCGAAGTCTCGTGGCCCTCTGTCAGAGTCCAGAGTTTCAAGAAGATCGGAGGGGGTCAAAATTTCGGCCAAAAACGACAGTGTTACCCCTTATGTTTTTTTTTCAGGTCAAAACTTTGACATCCGATATCTCGGCTCTGGAAGGATCTAGAGCCTCCATTTTTGCGCGCTGGTCGAAGTCTCGTGGCCCTCTGTCAGAATCCAGAGTTTCAAGAAGATCGGAGGGGGTCAAAATTTCGGCCAAAAACGACAGTGTTACCCCTTAAGTTTTTTTTTTCGGGTTAAAACTTTGACATCCGATATCTCGGCTCTGGAAGGGTCTAGAATCTCCATTTTTGCGCGCTGGTCGAAGTCTCGTGGCCCTCTGTCAGAATCCAGAGTTTCAAGAATATCGGAGGGGGTCAAAATTTCGGCCAAAAACGACAGTGTTACCCCTTATGTTTTTTTTTTCGTGTCAAACCTTTGACCTCCGATATCTCGGCTCTGGAAGGGTCTAGAGCCTCCATTTTTGCGCGCTGGTCGAAGTCTCGTGGCCCTCTGTCAGAATCCAGAGTTTCAAGAAGATCGGAGGGGGTCAAAATTTCGGCCAAAAACGACAGTGTTACCCCTTATGTTTTTTTTTTTTCAGGTCAAAACTTTGACATGAGATATCTCGGCTCTGGAAGGGTCTAGAGCCTCCATTTTTGCGCGCTGGTCGAAGTCTCGTGGCCCTCTGTCAGAATCCAGAGTTTCCAGAAGATCGGAGGGGGTCAAAATTTCGGCCAAAAACGACAGTGTTACCCCTTATGTTTTTTTTTTCAGGTCAAAACTTTGACATCTGATATCTCGGCTCTGGAAGGGTCTAGAGCCTCCATTTTTGCGCGCTGGTCGAAGTCTCGTGGCCCTCTGTCAGAATCCAGAGTTTCAAGAAGATCGGAGGGGGTCAAAATTTCGGCCAAAAACGACAGTGTTACCCCTTATGTTTTTTTTTCAGGTCAAAACTTTGACATCCGATATCTCGGCTCTGGAAGGGTCTAGAGCCTCCATTTTTGCGCGCTGGTCGAAGTCTCGTGGCCCTCTGTCAGAATCCAGAGTTTCAAGAAGATCGGAGGGGGTCAAAATTTCGGCCAAAAACGACAGTGTTACCCCTTATGTTTTTTTTTCGGGTCAAAACTTTGACATCCGATATCTCGGCTCTGGAAGGGTCTAGAGCCTCCATTTTTGCGCGCTGGTCGAAGTCTCGTGGCCCTCTGTCAGAATCCAGAGTTTCAAGAAGATCGGAGGGGGTCAAAATTTCGGCCAAAAACGACAGTGTTACCCCTTATGTTTTTTTTTTTCGGGTCAAAACTTTGACATCCGATATCTCGACTCTGGAAGGGTCTAGAGCCTCCATTTTTGCGCGCTGGTCGAAGTCTCGTGGCCCTCTGTCAGAATCCAGAGTTTCAAGAAGATCGGAGGGGGTCAAAATTTCGGCCAAAAATGACAGTGTTACCCCTTATGTTTTTTTTCAGGTCAAAACTTTGACATCCGATATCTCGGCTCTGGAAGGGTCTAGAGCCTCCATTTTTGCGCGCTGGTCGAAGTCTCGTGGCCCTCTGTCAGAATCCAGAGTTTCAAGAAGATCGAAGGGGGTCAAAATTTCGGCCAAAAACAACAGTGTTACCCCTTATGTTTTTTTTTTCAGGTCAAACCTTTGACATCCGATATCTCGGCTCTGGAAGGGTCTAGAGCCTCCATTTTTGCGCGCTGGTCGAAGTCTCGTGGCCCTCTGTCAGAATCCAGAGTTTCAAGAAGATCGGAGGGGGTCAAAATTTCAGCCAAAAACGACAGTGTTACCCCTTATGTTTTTTTTTTCAGGTCAAAACTTTGACATGCGATATCTCGGCTCTGGAAGGGTCTAGAGCCTCCATTTTTGCGCGCTGGTCGAAGTCTCGTGGCCCTCTGTCAGAATCCAGAGTTTCAAGAAGATCGGAGGGGGTCAAAATTTCGGCCAAAAACGACTGTGTTACCCCTTATGTTTTTTTTTTCAGGTCAAAACTTTGACATCCGATATCTCGGCTCTGGAAGGGTCTAGAGCCTCCATTTTTGCGCGCTGGTCGAAGTCTCGTGGCCCTCTGTCAGAATCCAGAGTTTCAAGAAGATCGGAGGGGGTCAAAATTTCGGCCAAAAACGACAGTGTTACCCCTTATGTTTTTTTTTCAGGTCAAAACTTTGACATCCGATATCTCGGCTCTGGAAGGATCTAGAGCCTCCATTTTTGCGCGCTGGTCGAAGTCTCGTGGCCCTCTGTCAGAATCCAAAGTTTCAAGAAGATCGGAGGGGGTCAAAATTTCGGCCAAAAACGACAGTGTTACCCCTTATGTTTTTTTTCAGGTCAAAACTTTGACATCCGATATCTCGGCTCTGGAAGGGTCTAGAGCCTCCATTTTTGCACGCTGGTCGAAGTCTCGTGGCCCTCTGTCAGAATCCAGAGTTTCAAGAAGATCGGAGGGGGTCAAAATTTCGGCCAAAAACGACAGTGTTACCCCTTATGTTTTTATTTCAGGTCAAAACTTTGACATCCGATATCTCGGCTCTGGAAGGGTCTAGAGCCTCCATTTTTGCGCGCTGGTCGAAGTCTCGTGGCCCTCTGTCAGAATCCAAAGTTTCAAGAAGATCGGAGGGGGTCAAAATTTCGGCCAAAAACGACAGTGTTACCCCTTATGTTTTTTTTTCAGGTCAAAACTTTGACATCCGATATCTCGGCTCTGGAAGGGTCTAGAGCCTCCATTTTTGCGCGCTGGTCGAAGTCTCGTGGCCCTCTGTCAGAATCCAGAGTTTCAAGAAGATCGGAGGGGGTCAAAATTTCGGCCAAAAACGACAGTGTTACCCCTTATGTTTTTTTTTTTCAGGTCAAAACTTTGACATCCGATATCTCGGCTCTGGAAGGGTCTAGAGCCTCCATTTTTGCGCGCTGGTCGAAGTCTCGTGGCCCTCTGTCAGAATCCAGACTTTCAAGAAGATCGGGGGGGGGGGGGTCAAAATTTCGGCCAAAAAAAAAAAATGACAGTGTTACCCCTTATGTTTTTTTTTTCAGGTCCAAATTTTGACCTTCGATATCTCGGTTCTGGAAGGGTCTAGAGCCTCCATTTTTGCGCGCTGGTCGAAGTCTCGTGGCCCTCTGTCAGAATCCAGAGTTTCAAGAAGATCGGAGGGGGTCAAAATTTCGGCCAAAAAAAAGATGACAGTGTTACCCCTTATGTTTTTTTTCAGGTCCAAATTTTGACCTTCGATGTCTCGGCTCTGGAAGGGTCTAGAGCCTCCATTTTTGCACGCTGGTCGAAGACTCGTGGCCCTCTGTCAGAATCCAGACTTTCAAGAAGATCGGAGGGGGTCAAAATTTCGGCCAAAAAAAAAAAATGACAGTGTTACCTCTTGTGTTTTTTTTTCAGGTGCAAATTTTGACCTTCGATATCTCGGTTCTGGAAGGGTCTAGAGCCTCCATTTTTGCGCGCTGGTCGAAATCTCGTGGCCCTCTGTCAGAATCCAGAGTTTCAAGAAGATCGGAGGGGGTCAAAATTTTGGCCAAAAAAAAAAAATGACAGTGTTACCCCTTATGTTTTTTTTTTTCCGGTCCAAATTTTGACCTTCGATATCTCGGCTCTGGAAGGGTCTAGAGCCTCCATTTTTGCGTGCTGGTCGAAGTCTCGTGGCCCTCTGTCAGAATCCAGAGTTTCAAGAAGATCGGAGGGGGTCAAAATTTCGGCCAAAAAAGACAGTGTTACCCCTTATGTTTTTTTTTTTCAGGTCAAAACTTTGACATCCGATATCTCGGCTCTGGAAGGGTCTAGAGCCTCCATTTTTGCGCGCTGGTCGAAGTCTCGTGGCCCTCTGTCAGAATCCAGAGTTTCAAGAAGATCGGAGGGGGTCAAAATTTCGGCCAAAAACGACAGTGTTACCCCTTATGTTTTTTTTCAGGTCAAAACTTTGAAATCCGATATCTCGGCTCTGGAAGGGTCTAGAGCCTCCATTTTTGCGCACTGGTCGAAGTCTCGTGGCACTCTGTCAGAATCCAGAGTTTCAAGAAGATCGGAGGGGGTCAAAATTTCAGCCAAAAACGACAGTGTTACCCCTTATGTTTTTTTTTCAGGTCAAAACTTTGACATCCGATATCTCGGCTCTGGAAGGGTCTAGAGCCTCCATTTTTGCGCGCTGGTCGAAGTCTCGTGGCCCTCTGTCAGAATCCAGAGTTTCAAGAAGATCGGAGGGGGTCAAAATTTCGGCCAAAAACGACTGTGTTACCCCTTATGCTTTTTTTTTCAGGTCAAAACTTTGACATGCGATATCTCGGCTCTGGAAGGGTCTAGAGCCTCCATTTTTGCGCGCTGGTCGAAGTCTCGTGGCCCTCTGTCAGAATCCAGAGTTTCAAGAAGATCGGAGGGGGTCAAAATTTCGGCCAAAAACAACAGTGTTACCCCTTATGTTTTTTTTTTTCAGGTCAAAACTTTGACATCCGATATCTCGGCTCTGGAAGGGTCTAGAGCCTCCATTTTTGCGCCCTGGTCGAAGTCTCGTGGCCCTCTGTCAGAATCCAGAGTTTCAAGAAGATCGGAGGGGGTCAAAATTTCGGCCAAAAACGACAGTGTTACCCCTTATGTTTTTTTTCAGGTCAAAACTTTGACATCCGATATCTCGGCTCTGGAAGGGTCTAGAGCCTCCATTTTTGCGCGCTGGTCGAAGTCTCGTGGCCCTCTGTCAGAATCCAGAGTTTCAAGAAGATCGGAGGGGGTCAAAATTTCGGCCAAAAACGACAGTGTTACCCCTTATGTTTTTTTTTTCAGGTCAAAACTTTGACATGCGATATCTCGGCTCTGGAAGGGTCTAGAGCCTCCATTTTTGCGCGCTGGTCGAAGTCTCGTGGCCCTCTGTCAGAATCCAGAGTTTCAAGAAGATCGGAGGGGGTCAAAATTTCGTCCAAAAACGACAGTGTTACCCCTTATGTGCTTTTTTTCGGGTCAAAACTTTGACATCCGATATCTCGGCTCTGGAAGCGTCTAGAGCCTCCATTTTTGCGCGCTGGTCGAAGTCTCGTGGCCCTCTGTCAGAATCCAGAGTTTCAAGAAGATCGGGGGGGGGTCAAAATTTCGGCCAAAAACGACAGTGTTACCCCTTATGTTTTTTTTTTCAGGTCAAAACTTTGACATCCGATATCTCGGCTCTGGAAGGGTCTAGAGCCTCCATTTTTGCGCGCTGGTCGAAGTCTCGTGGCCCTCTGTCAGAATCCAGAGTTTCAAGAAGATCGGAGGGGGTCAAAATTTCGGCCAAAAATGACAGTGTTACCCCTTATGTTTTTTTTTCAGGTCAAACCTTTGACATCCGATATCTCGGCTCTGGAAGGGTCTAGAGCCTCCATTTTTGCGCACTGGTCGTAGTCTCGTGGCCCTCTGTCAGAATCCAGAGTTTCAAGAAGATCGGAGGGGGTCAAAATTTCAGCCAAAAACGACAGTGTTACCCCTTACGTTTTTTTTTCAGGTCAAAACTTTGACATGCGATGTCTCGGCTCTGGAAGGGTCTAGAGCCTCCATTTTTGCGCGCTGGTCGAAGTCTCGTGGCCCTCTGTCAGAATCCAGAGTTTCAAGAAGATCGGAGGGGGTCAAAATTTCGGCCAAAAACGACAGTGTTACCCCTTATGTTTTTTTTTTCGGGTCAAAACTTTGACATCCGATATCTCGGCTCTGGAAGGGTCTAGAGCCTCCATTTTTGCGCGCTGGTCGAAGTCTCGTGGCCCTCTGTCAGAATCCAGAGTTTATAGAAGATCGGAGGGGGTCAAAATTTCGGCCAAAAACGACAGTGTTACCCCTTATGTTTTTTTTTCAGGTCAAAACTTTGACATCCGATATCTCGGCTCTGGAAGGGTCTAGAGCCTCCATTTTTGCGCGCTGGTCGAAGTCTCGTGGCCCTCTGTCAGAATCCAGAGTTTCAAGAAGATCGGAGGGGGTCAAAATTTCGGCCAAAAACGACAGTGTTACCCCTTATGTTTTTTTTCAGGTCAAAACTTTGAAATCCGATATCTCGGCTCTGGAAGGGTCTAGAGCCTCCATTTTTGCGCACTGGTCGAAGTCTCGTGGCACTCTGTCAGAATCCAGAGTTTCAAGAAGATCGGAGGGGGTCAAAATTTCAGCCAAAAACGACAGTGTTACCCCTTATGTTTTTTTTTCAGGTCAAAACTTTGACATCCGATATCTCGGCTCTGGAAGGGTCTAGAGCCTCCATTTTTGCGCGCTGGTCGAAGTCTCGTGGCCCTCTGTCAGAATCCAGAGTTTCAAGAAGATCGGAGGGGGTCAAAATTTCGGCCAAAAACGACTGTGTTACCCCTTATGCTTTTTTTTTTCAGGTCAAAACTTTGACATGCGATATCTCGGCTCTGGAAGGGTCTAGAGCCTCCATTTTTGCGCGCTGGTCGAAGTCTCGTGGCCCTCTGTCAGAATCCAGAGTTTCAAGAAGATCGGAGGGGGTCAAAATTTCGGCCAAAAACAACAGTGTTACCCCTTATGTTTTTTTTTTTCAGGTCAAAACTTTGACATCCGATATCTCGGCTCTGGAAGGGTCTAGAGCCTCCATTTTTGCGCCCTGGTCGAAGTCTCGTGGCCCTCTGTCAGAATCCAGAGTTTCAAGAAGATCGGAGGGGGTCAAAATTTCGGCCAAAAATGACAGTGTTACCCCTTATGTTTTTTTTTCAGGTCAAACCTTTGACATCCGATATCTCGGCTCTGGAAGGGTCTAGAGCCTCCATTTTTGCGCACTGGTCGAAGTCTCGTGGCCCTCTGTCAGAATCCAGAGTTTCAAGAAGATCGGAGGGGGTCAAAATTTCAGCCAAAAACGACAGTGTTACCCCTTACGTTTTTTTTTCAGGTCAAAACTTTGACATGCGATGTCTCGGCTCTGGAAGGGTCTAGAGCCTCCATTTTTGCGCGCTGGTCGAAGTCTCGTGGCCCTCTGTCAGAATCCAGAGTTTCAAGAAGATCGGAGGGGGTCAAAATTTCGGCCAAAAACGACAGTGTTACCCCTTATGTTTTTTTTTTCGGGTCAAAACTTTGACATCCGATATCTCGGCTCTGGAAGGGTCTAGAGCCTCCATTTTTGCGCGCTGGTCGAAGTCTCGTGGCCCTCTGTCAGAATCCAGAGTTTATAGAAGATCGGAGGGGGTCAAAATTTCGGCCAAAAACGACAGTGTTACCCCTTATGTTTTTTTTTCAGGTCAAAACTTTGACATCCGATATCTCGGCTCTGGAAGGGTCTAGAGCCTCCATTTTTGCGCGCTGGTCGAAGTCTCGTGGCCCTCTGTCAGAATCCAGAGTTTCAAGAAGATCGGAGGGGGTCAAAATTTCGGCCAAAAACGACAGTGTTACCCCTTATGTTTTTTTTTCAGGTCAAAACTTTGACATCCGATATCTCGGCTCTGGAAGGGTCTAGAGCCTCCATTTTTGCGCGCTGGTCGAAGTCTCGTGGCCCTCTGTCAGAATCCAGAGTTTCAAGAAGATCGGAGGGGGTCAAAATTTCGGCCAAAAACGACAGTGTTACCCCTTATGTTTTTTTTTTCAGGTCAAAACTTTGACATCCGACATCTTGGCTCTGGAAGGATCTAGAGCCTCCATTTTTGCGCGCTGGTCGAAGTCTCGTGGCCCTCTGTCAGAATCCAAAGTTTCAAGAAGATCGGAGGGGGTCAAAATTTCGGCCAAAAACGACAGTGTTACCCCTTATGTTTTTTTTTCAGGTCAAAACTTTGACATCCGATATCTCGGCTCTGGAAGGGTCTAGAGCCTCCATTTTTGCGCGCTGGTCGAAGTCTCGTGGCCCTCTGTCAGAATCCAGAGTTTCAAGAAGATCGGAGGGGGTCAAAATTTCGGCCAAAAACGACAGTGTTACCCCTTATGTTTTTTTTTTCAGGTCAAAACTTTGACATCCGATATCTCGGCTCTGGAAGGGTCTAGAGCCTCCATTTTTGCGCGCTGGTCGAAGTCTCGTGGCCCTCTGTCAGAATCCAAAGTTTCAAGAAGATCGGAGGGGGTCAAAATTTCGGCCAAAAACGACAGTGTTACCCCTTATGTTTTTTTTTCAGGTCAAAACTTTGACATCCGATATCTCGGCTCTGGAAGGGTCTAGAGCCTCCATTTTTGCGCGCTGGTCGAAGTCTCGTGGCCCTCTGTCAGAATCCAGAGTTTCAAGAAGATCGGAGGGGGTCAAAATTTCGGCCAAAAACGACAGTGTTACCCCTTATGTTTTTTTTTTCAGGTCAAAACTTTGACGTCCGATATCTCGGCTCTGGAAGGGTCTAGAGCCTCCATTTTTGCGCGCTGGTCGAAGTCTCGTGGCCCTCTGTCAGAATCCAGAGTTTCAAGAAGATCGGAGGGGGTCAAAATTTCGGCCAAAAACGACAGTGTTACCCCTTATGTTTTTTTTTTCGGGTCAAAACTTTGACATCCGATATCTCGGCTCTGGAAGGGTCTAGAGCCTCCATTTTTGCGCGCTGGTCGAAGTCTCGTGGCCCTCTGTCAGAATCCAGAGTTTATAGAAGATCGGAGGGGGTCAAAATTTCGGCCAAAAACGACAGTGTTACCCCTTATGTTTTTTTTTCAGGTCAAAACTTTGACATCCGATATCTCGGCTCTGGAAGGGTCTAGAGCCTCCATTTTTGCGCGCTGGTCGAAGTCTCGTGGCCCTCTGTCAGAATCCAGAGTTTCAAGAAGATCGGAGGGGGTCAAAATTTCGGCCAAAAACGACAGTGTTACCCCTTATGTTTTTTTTTCAGGTCAAAACTTTGACATCCGATATCTCGGCTCTGGAAGGGTCTAGAGCCTCCATTTTTGCGCGCTGGTCGAAGTCTCGTGGCCCTCTGTCAGAATCCAGAGTTTCAAGAAGATCGGAGGGGGTCAAAATTTCGGCCAAAAACGACAGTGTTACCCCTTATGTTTTTTTTTCAGGTCAAAACTTTGACATCCGACATCTTGGCTCTGGAAGGATCTAGAGCCTCCATTTTTGCGCGCTGGTCGAAGTCTCGTGGCCCTCTGTCAGAATCCAAAGTTTCAAGAAGATCGGAGGGGGTCAAAATTTCGGCCAAAAACGACAGTGTTACCCCTTATGTTTTTTTTTCAGGTCAAAACTTTGACATCCGATATCTCGGCTCTGGAAGGGTCTAGAGCCTCCATTTTTGCGCGCTGGTCGAAGTCTCGTGGCCCTCTGTCAGAATCCAGAGTTTCAAGAAGATCGGAGGGGGTCAAAATTTCGGCCAAAAACGACAGTGTTACCCCTTATGTTTTTTTTTTCAGGTCAAAACTTTGACATCCGATATCTCGGCTCTGGAAGCGTCTAGAGCCTCCATTTTTGCGCGCTGGTCGAAGTCTCGTGGCCCTCTGTCAGAATCCAGACTTTCAAGAAGATCGGGGGGGGGTCAAAATTTCGGCCAAAAAAAAAAATGACAGTGTTACCCCTTATGTTTTTTTTTCAGGTCCAAATTTTGACCTTCGATATCTCGGTTCTGGAAGGGTCTAGAGCCACCATTTTTGCGCGCTGGTCGAAATCTCGTGGCCCTCTGTCAGAATCCAGAGTTTCAAGAAGATCGGAGGGGGTCAAAATTTTGGCCAAAAAAAAAAAAATGACAGTGTTACCCCTTATGTTTTTTTTTCAGGTCCAAATTTTGACCTTCGATATCTCGGCTCTGGAAGGGTCTAGAGCCTCCATTTTTGCGTGCTGGTCGAAGTCTCGTGGCCCTCTGTCAGAATCCAGAGTTTCAAGAAGATCGGAGGGGGTCAAAATTTCGGCCAAAAAAGACAGTGTTACCCCTTATGTTTTTTTTTTTCAGGTCAAAACTTTGACATCCGATATCTTGGCTCTGGAAGGGTCTAGAGCCTCCATTTTTGCGCGCTGGTCGAAGTCTCGTGGCCCTCTGTCAGAATCCAGAGTTTCAAGAAGATTGGAGGGGGTCAAAATTTCGGCCAAAAACGACAGTGTTACCCCTTATGTTTTTTTTCAGGTCAAAACTTTGAAATCCGATATCTCGGCTCTGGAAGGGTCTAGAGCCTCCATTTTTGCGCACTGGTCGAAGTCTCGTGGCACTCTGTCAGAATCCAGAGTTTCAAGAAGATCGGAGGGGGTCAAATTTTCAGCCAAAAACGACAGTGTTACCCCTTATGTTTTTTTTTCAGGTCAAAACTTTGACATCTGATATCTCGGCTCTGGAAGGGTCTAGAGCCTCCATTTTTGCGCGCTGGTCGAAGTCTCGTGGCCCTCTGTCAGAATCCAGAGTTTCAAGAAGATCGGAGGGGGTCAAAATTTCGGCCAAAAACGACTGTGTTACCCCTTATGCTTTTTTTTTCAGGTCAAAACTTTGACATGCGATATCTCGGCTCTGGAAGGGTCTAGAGCCTCCATTTTTGCGCGCTGGTCGAAGTCTCGTGGCCCTCTGTCAGAATCCAGACTTTCAAGAAGATCGGAGGGGGTCAAAATTTCGGCCAAAAACGACAGTGTTACCCCTTATGTTTTTTTTTTTCAGGTCAAAACTTTGACATCCGATATCTCGGCTCTGGAAGGGTCTAGAGCCTCCATTTTTGCGCGCTGGTCGAAGTCTCGTGGCCCTCTGTCAGAATCCAGAGTTTCAAGAAGATCGGAGGGGGTCAAAATTTCGGCCAAAAACGACAGTGTTACCCCTTATGTTTTTTTTCAGGTCAAAACTTTGACATCCGATATCTCGGCTCTGGAAGGGTCTAGAGCCTCCATTTTTGCGCGCTGGTCGAAGTCTCGTGGCCCTCTGTCAGAATCCAGAGTTTCAAGAAGATCGGAGGGGGTCAAAATTTCGGCCAAAAACGACAGTGTTACCCCTTATGTTTTTTTTTTCGGGTCAAAACTTTGACATCCGATATCTCGGCTCTGGAAGGGTCTAGAGCCTCCATTTTTGCGCGCTGGTCGAAGTCTCGTGGCCCTCTGTCAGAATCCAGAGTTTCAAGAAGATCGGAGGGGGTCAAAATTTCGGCCAAAAACGACAGTGTTACCCCTTATGTTTTTTTTTTCGGGTCAAAACTTTGACATCCGATATCTCGGCTCTGGAAGAGTCTAGAGCCTCCATTTTTGCGCGCTGGTCGAAGTCTCGTGGCCCTCTGTCAGAATCCAGAGTTTCAAGAAGATCGGAGGGGGTCAAAATTTCAGCCAAAAACGACAGTGTTACCCCTTATGTTTTTTTTTTCAGGTCAAAACTTTGACATGCGATATCTCGGCTCTGGAAGGGTCTAGAGCCTCCATTTTTGCGCGCTGGTCGAAGTCTCGTGGCCCTCTGTCAGAATCCAGAGTTTCAAGAAGATCGGAGGGGGTCAAAATTTCGTCCAAAAACGACAGTGTTACCCCTTATGTGCTTTTTTTCGGGTCAAAACTTTGACATCCGATATCTCGGCTCTGGAAGGGTCTAGAGCCTCCATTTTTGCGCGCTGGTCGAAGTCTCGTGGCCCTCTGTCAGAATCCAGAGTTTCAAGAAGATCGGAGGGGGTCAAAATTTCGGCCAAAAACGACAGTGTTACCCCTTATGTTTTTTTTTTCAGGTCAAAACTTTGACATCCGATATCTCGGCCCTGGAAGGGTCTAGAGCCTCCATTTTTGCGCGCTGGTCGAAGTCTCGTGGCCCTCTGTCACAATCCAGAGTTTCAAGAAGATCGGAGGGGGTCAAAATTTCGGCCAAAAACGACAGTGTTACCCTTTATGTTTTTTTTTCAGGTCAAAACTTTGACATCCGATATCTCGGCTCTGGAAGGATCTAGAGCCTCCATTTTTGTGCGCTGGTCGAAGTCTCGTGGCCCTCTGTCAGAATCCAGAGTTTCAAGAAGATCGGAGGGGGTCAAAATTTCGGCCAAAAATGACAGTGTTACCCCTTATGTTTTTTTTTAGGGTCAAAATTTGACATCCGATATCTCGGCTCTGGAAGGGTCTAGAGCCTCCATTTTTGCGCGCTGGTCGAAGTCTCGTGGCCCTCTGTCAGAATCCAGAGTTTCAAGAAGATCAGAGGGGGTCAAAATTTCGGCCAAAAATGACAGTGTTACCCCTTATGTTTTTTTTTCAGGTCAAACCTTTGACATCCGATATCTCGGCTCTGGAAGGGTCTAGAGCCTCCATTTTTGCGCACTGGTCGAAGTCTCGTGGCCCTCTGTCAGAATCCAGAGTTTCAAGAAGATCGGAGGGGGTCAAAATTTCAGCCAAAAACGACAGTGTTACCCCTTACGTTTTTTTTTCAGGTCAAAACTTTGACATGCGATATCTCGGCTCTGGAAGGGTCTAGAGAGCCTCCATTTTTGCGCGCTGGTCGAAGTCTCGTGGCCCTCTGTCAGAATCCAGAGTTTCAAGAAGATCGGAGGGGGTCAAAATTTCGGCCAAAAACGACAGTGTTACCCCTTATGTTTTTTTTTCAGGTCAAAACTTTGACATCCGATATCTCGGCTCTGGAAGGATCTAGAGCCTCCATTTTTGCGCGCTGGTCGAAGTCTCGTGGCCCTCTGTCAGAATCCAGAGTTTCAAGAAGATCGGAGGGGGTCAAAATTTCGGCCAAAAACTACAGTGTTACCCCTTATGTTTTTTTTTTAGGGTCAAAACTTTGACATCCGATATCTCGGCTCTGGAAGGGTCTAGAGCCTCCATTTTTGCACGCTGGTCGAAGTCTCGTGGCCCTCTGTCAGAATCCAGAGTTTCAAAAAGATCGGAGGGGGTCAAAATTTCGGCCAAAAACGACAGTGTTACCCCTTATGGTTTTTTTTTTCAGGTCAAAACTTTGACATCCGATATCTCGGCTCTGGAAGGGTCTAGAGCCTCCATTTTTGCGCGCTGGTCGAAGTCTCGTGGCCCTCTGTCAGAATCCAGAGTTTCAAGAAGATCGGAGCGGGTCAAAATTTCGGCCAAAAACGACAGTGTTACCCCTTATGTTTTTTTTTTTAGGGTCAAAATTTGACATCCGATATCTCGGCTCTGGAAGGGTCTAGAGCCTCCATTTTTGCGCACTGGTCGAAGTCTCGTGGCCCTCTGTCAGAATCCAGAGTTTCAAGAAGATCGGAGGGGGTCAAAATTTCAGCCAAAAACGACAGTGTTACCCCTTACGTTTTTTTTCAGGTCAAAACTTTGACATGCGATATCTCGGCTCTGGAAGGGTCTAGAGCCTCCATTTTTGCCCGTTGGTCGAAGTCTCGTGGCCCTCTGTCAGAATCCAGAGTTTCAAGAAGATCGGAGGGGGTCAAAATTTCGGCCAAAAAAAAAAATGACAGTGTTACCCCTTATGTTTTTTTTCAGGTCCAAATTTTGACCTTCGATGTCTCGGCTCTGGAAGGGTCTAGAGCCTCCATTTTTGCGCGCTGGTCGAAGTCTCGTGGCCCTCTGTCAGAATCCAGACTTTCAAGAAGATCGGAGGGGGTCAAAATTTCGGCCAAAAAAAAAAAAAATGACAGTGTTACCCCTTGTGTTTTTTTTTCAGGTCCAAATTTTGACCTTCGATATCTCGGTTCTGGAAGGGTCTAGAGCCTCCATTTTTGCGCGCTGGTCGAAATCTCGTGGCCCTCTGTCAGAATCCAGAGTTTCAAGAAGATCGGAGGGGGTCAAAATTTTGGCCAAAAAAAAAATGACAGTGTTACCCCTTATGTTTTTTTTTTCAGGTCCAAATTTTGACCTTTGATATCTCGGCTCTGGAAGGGTCTAGAGCCTCCATTTTTGCGCGCTGGTCGAAGTCTCGTGGCCCTCTGTCAGAATCCAGAGTTTCAAGAAGATCGGAGGGGGTCAAAATTTCGGCCAAAAACGACAGTGTTACCCCTTATGTTTTTTTTTTCAGGTCAAAACTTTGAAATCCGATATCTCGGTTCTGGAAGGGTCTAGAGCCTCCATTTTTGCGCGCTGGTCAAAGTCTCGTGGCCCTCTGTCAGAATACAGAGTTTCAAGAAGATCGGAGGGGGTCAAAATTTCGGCCAAAAACGACAGTGTTACCCCTTATGTTTTTTTTTTCAGGTCAAAACTTTGACATGCGATATCTCGGCTCTGGAAGGGTCTAGAGCCTCCATTTTTGCCCGCTGGTCGAAGTCTCGTGGCCCTCTGTCAGAATCCAGAGTTTCAAGAAGATCGGAGGGGGTCAAAATTTCGGCCAAAAACGACAGTGTTACCCCTTATGTTTTTTTTTCTGGTCAAAACTTTAAGTTTCAATATCTCGGCTCTGGAAGGGTCTAGAGCCTCCATTTTTGCGCGCTGGTCGAAGTCTCGTGGCCCTCTGTCAGAATCCAGAGTTTCAAGAAGATCGGAGCGGGTCAAAATTTCGGCCAAAAACGACAGTGTTACCCCTTATGTTTTTTTTTTTAGGGTCAAAATTTGACATCCGATATCTCGGCTCTGGAAGGGTCTAGAGCCTCCATTTTTGCGCACTGGTCGAAGTCTCGTGGCCCTCTGTCAGAATCCAGAGTTTCAAGAAGATCGGAGGGGGTCAAAATTTCAGCCAAAAACGACAGTGTTACCCCTTACGTTTTTTTTCAGGTCAAAACTTTGACATGCGATATCTCGGCTCTGGAAGGGTCTAGAGCCTCCATTTTTGCCCGTTGGTCGAAGTCTCGTGGCCCTCTGTCAGAATCCAGAGTTTCAAGAAGATCGGAGGGGGTCAAAATTTCGGCCAAAAAAAAAAATGACAGTGTTACCCCTTATGTTTTTTTTCAGGTCCAAATTTTGACCTTCGATGTCTCGGCTCTGGAAGGGTCTAGAGCCTCCATTTTTGCGCGCTGGTCGAAGTCTCGTGGCCCTCTGTCAGAATCCAGACTTTCAAGAAGATCGGAGGGGGTCAAAATTTCGGCCAAAAAAAAAAAAAATGACAGTGTTACCCCTTGTGTTTTTTTTTCAGGTCCAAATTTTGACCTTCGATATCTCGGTTCTGGAAGGGTCTAGAGCCTCCATTTTTGCGCGCTGGTCGAAATCTCGTGGCCCTCTGTCAGAATCCAGAGTTTCAAGAAGATCGGATGGGGTCAAAATTTTGGCCAAAAAAAAAATGACAGTGTTACCCCTTATGTTTTTTTTTTCAGGTCCAAATTTTGACCTTTGATATCTCGGCTCTGGAAGGGTCTAGAGCCTCCATTTTTGCGCGCTGGTCGAAGTCTCGTGGCCCTCTGTCAGAATCCAGAGTTTCAAGAAGATCGGAGGGGGTCAAAATTTCGGCCAAAAACGACAGTGTTACCCCTTATGTTTTTTTTTTCAGGTCAAAACTTTGAAATCCGATATCTCGGTTCTGGAAGGGTCTAGAGCCTCCATTTTTGCGCGCTGGTCAAAGTCTCGTGGCCCTCTGTCAGAATACAGAGTTTCAAGAAGATCGGAGGGGGTCAAAATTTCGGCCAAAAACGACAGTGTTACCCCTTATGTTTTTTTTTTCAGGTCAAAACTTTGACATGCGATATCTCGGCTCTGGAAGGGTCTAGAGCCTCCATTTTTGCCCGCTGGTCGAAGTCTCGTGGCCCTCTGTCAGAATCCAGAGTTTCAAGAAGATCGGAGGGGGTCAAAATTTCGGCCAAAAACGACAGTGTTACTTACCCCTTATGTTTTTTTTTCTGGTCAAAACTTTAAGTTTCAATATCTCAGCTCTGGAAGGGTCTAGAGCCTCAATTTTTGCTCCCAGGTCCATGTCTCGTGGCCCTCTATCAGAATCCAGAGTTTTGAGAAGATTGGAGGGGGTCAAAATTTCGGCCAAAAACGACAGTGTTACCCCTTATGTTTTTTTTTTTCGGGTCAAAACTTTGACATCCGATATCTCGGCTCTGGAAGGGTCTAGAGCCTCCATTTTTGCGCGCTGGTCGAAGTCTCGTGGCCCTCTGTCAGAATCCAGAGTTTCAAGAAGATCGGAGGGGGTCAAAATTTCGGCCAAAAACGACAGTGTTACCCCTTATGTTTTTTTTTTCAGGTCAAAACTTTGACATGCGATATCTCGGCTCTGGAAGGGTCTAGAGCCTCCATTTTTGCGCGCTGGTCGAAGTCTCGTGGCCCTCTGTCAGAATCCAGAGTTTCAAGAAGATCGGAGGGGGTCAAAATTTCGGCCAAAAACGACAGTGTTACCCCTTATGTTTTTTTTTTCAGGTCAAAACTTTGACATCCGATATCTCGGCTCTGGAAGGGTCTAGAGCCTCCATTTTTGCGCGCTGGTCGAAGTCTCGTGGCCCTCTGTCAGAATCCAGAGTTTCAAGAAGATCGGAGGGGGTCAAAATTTCGGCCAAAAACGACAGTGTTACCCCTTATGTTTTTTTTCAGGTCAAAACTTTGACATCCGATATCTCGGCTCTGGAAGGATCTAGAACCTCCATTTTTGCGCGCTGGTCGAAGTCTCGTGGCCCTCTGTCAGAATCCAAAGTTTCAAGAAGATCGGAGGGGGTCAAAATTTCGGCCAAAAACGACAGTGTTACCCCTTATGTTTTTTTTTTCAGGTCAAAACTTTGACATCCGATATCTCGGCTCTGGAAGGGTCTAGAGCCTCCATTTTTGCGCGCTGGTCGAAGTCTCGTGGCCCTCTGTCAGAATCCAGAGTTTCAAGAAGATCGGAGGGGGTCAAAATTTCGGCCAAAAACGACAGTGTTACCCCTTATGTTTTTTTTTTCAGGTCAAAACTTTGACATCCGATATCTCGGCTCTGGAAGGGTCTAGAGCCTCCATTTTTGCGCGCTGGTCGAAGTCTCGTGGCCCTCTGTCAGAATCCAAAGTTTCAAGAAGATCGGAGGGGGTCAAAATTTCGGCCAAAAACGACAGTGTTACCCCTTATGTTTTTTTTTCAGGTCAAAACTTTGACATCCGATATCTCGGCTCTGGAAGGGTCTAGAGCCTCCATTTTTGCGCGCTGGTCGAAGTCTCGTGGCCCTCTGTCAGAATCCAGAGTTTCAAGAAGATCGGAGGGGGTAAAAATTTCGGCCAAAAACGACAGTGTTACCCCTTATGTTTTTTTTTTCAGGTCAAAACTTTGACATCCGATATCTCGGCTCTGGAAGGGTCTAGAGCCTCCATTTTTGCGCGCTGGTCGAAGTCTCGTGGCCCTCTGTCAGAATCCAGACTTTCAAGAAGATCGGGGGGGGGGGTCAAAATTTCGGCCAAAAAAAAAAATGACAGTGTTACCCCTTATGTTTTTTTTTTTTCAGGTCCAAATTTTGACCTTCGATATCTCGGTTCTGGAAGGGTCTAGAGCCTCCATTTTTGCGCGCTGGTCGAAGTCTCGTGGCCCTCTGTCAGAATCCAGAGTTTCAAGAAGATCGGAGGGGGTCAAAATTTCGGCCAAAAAAAAGATGACAGTGTTACCCCTTATGTTTTTTTTTTCCGGTCCAAATTTTGACCTTCGATATCTCGGCTCTGGAAGGGTCTAGAGCCTCCATTTTTGCACGCTGGTCGAAGTCTCGTGGCCCTCTGTCAGAATCCAGAGTTTCAAGAAGATCGGAGGGGGTCAAAATTTCGGCCAAAAAAAAAATGACAGTGTTACCCCTTATGTTTTTTTTCAGGTCCAAATTTTGACCTTCGATGTCTCGGCTCTGGAAGGGTCTAGAGCCTCCATTTTTGCACGCTGGTCGAAGTCTCGTGGCCCTCTGTCAGAATCCAGACTTTCAAGAAGATCGGAGGGGGTCAAAATTTCGGCCAAAAAAAAAAAATGACAGTGTTACCTCTTGTGTTTTTTTTTCAGGTGCAAATTTTGACCTTCGATATCTCGGTTCTGGAAGGGTCTAGAGCCTCCATTTTTGCGCGCTGGTCGAAATCTCGTGGCCCTCTGTCAGAATCCAGAGTTTCAAGAAGATCGGAGGGGGTCAAAATTTTGGCCAAAAAAAAAAAAATGACAGTGTTACCCCTTATGTTTTTTTTTCAGGTCCAAATTTTGACCTTCGATATCTCGGCTCTGGAAGGGTCTAGAGCCTCCATTTTTGCGTGCTGGTCGAAGTCTCGTGGCCCTCTGTCAGAATCCAGAGTTTCAAGAAGATCGGAGGGGGTCAAAATTTCGGCCAAAAAAGACAGTGTTACCCCTTATGTTTTTTTTTTTCAGGTCAAAACTTTGACATCCGATATCTCGGCTCTGGAAGGGTCTAGAGCCTCCATTTTTGCGCGCTGGTCGAAGTCTCGTGGCCCTCTGTCAGAATCCAGAGTTTCAAGAAGATCGGAGGGGGTCAAAATTTCGGCCAAAAACGACAGTGTTACCCCTTATGTTTTTTTTCAGGTCAAAACTTTGAAATCCGATATCTCGGCTCTGGAAGGGTCTAGAGCCTCCATTTTTGCGCACTGGTCGAAGTCTCGTGGCACTCTGTCAGAATCCAGAGTTTCAAGAAGATCGGAGGGGGTCAAAATTTCAGCCAAAAACGACAGTGTTACCCCTTATGTTTTTTTTTCAGGTCAAATCTTTGACATCCGATATCTCGGCTCTGGAAGGGTCTAGAGCCTCCATTTTTGCGCGCTGGTCGAAGTCTCGTGGCCCTCTGTCAGAATCCAGAGTTTCAAGAAGATCGGAGGGGGTCAAAATTTCGGCCAAAAACGACTGTGTTACCCCTTATGCTTTTTTTTTCAGGTCAAAACTTTGACATGCGATATCTCGGCTCTGGAAGGGTCTAGAGCCTCCATTTTTGCGCGCTGGTCGAAGTCTCGTGGCCCTCTGTCAGAATCCAGAGTTTCAAGAAGATCGGAGGGGGTCAAAATTTCGGCCAAAAACGACAGTGTTACCCCTTATGTTTTTTTTTTTCAGGTCAAAACTTTGACATCCGATATCTCGGCTCTGGAAGGGTCTAGAGCCTCCATTTTTGCGCCCTGGTCGAAGTCTCGTGGCCCTCTGTCAGAATCCAGAGTTTCAAGAAGATCGGAGGGGGTCAAAATTTCGGCCAAAAACGACAGTGTTACCCCTTATGTTTTTTTTCAGGTCAAAACTTTGACATCCGATATCTCGGCTCTGGAAGGGTCTAGAGCCTCCATTTTTGCGCGCTGGTCGAAGTCTCGTGGCCCTCTGTCAGAATCCAGAGTTTCAAGAAGATCGGAGGGGGTCAAAATTTCGGCCAAAAACGACAGTGTTACCCCTTATGTTTTTTTTTTCAGGTCAAAACTTTGACATGCGATATCTCGGCTCTGGAAGGGTCTAGAGCCTCCATTTTTGCGCGCTGGTCGAAGTCTCGTGGCCCTCTGTCAGAATCCAGAGTTTCAAGAAGATCGGAGGGGGTCAAAATTTCGTCCAAAAACGACAGTGTTACCCCTTATGTGCTTTTTTTCGGGTCAAAACTTTGACATCCGATATCTCGGCTCTGGAAGCGTCTAGAGCCTCCATTTTTGCGCGCTGGTCGAAGTCTCGTGGCCCTCTGTCAGAATCCAGAGTTTCAAGAAGATCGGAGGGGGTCAAAATTTCGGCCAAAAACGACAGTGTTACCCCTTATGTTTTTTTTTCAGGTCAAAACTTTGACATCCGATATCTCGGCTCTGGAAGGGTCTAGAGCCTCCATTTTTGCGCGCTGGTCGAAGTCTCGTGGCCCTCTGTCAGAATCCAGAGTTTCAAGAAGATCGGGGGGGGGTCAAAATTTCGGCCAAAAACGACAGTGTTACCCCTTATGTTTTTTTTTTCAGGTCAAAACTTTGACATCCGATATCTCGGCTCTGGAAGGGTCTAGAGCCTCCATTTTTGCGCGCTGGTCGAAGTCTCGTGGCCCTCTGTCAGAATCCAGAGTTTCAAGAAGATCGGAGGGGGTCAAAATTTCGGCCAAAAATGACAGTGTTACCCCTTATGTTTTTTTTTCAGGTCAAACCTTTGACATCCGATATCTCGGCTCTGGAAGGGTCTAGAGCCTCCATTTTTGCGCACTGGTCGAAGTCTCGTGGCCCTCTGTCAGAATCCAGAGTTTCAAGAAGATCGGAGGGGGTCAAAATTTCAGCCAAAAACGACAGTGTTACCCCTTACGTTTTTTTTTCAGGTCAAAACTTTGACATGCGATATCTCGGCTCTGGAAGGGTCTAGAGCCTCCATTTTTGCGCGCTGGTCGAAGTCTCGTGGCCCTCTGTCAGAATCCAGAGTTTCAAGAAGATCGGAGGGGGTCAAAATTTCGGCCAAAAACGACAGTGTTACCCCTTATGTTTTTTTTTTCGGGTCAAAACTCTGACATCCGATATCTCGGCTCTGGAAGGGTCTAGAGCCTCCATTTTTGCGCGCTGGTCGAAGTCTCGTGGCCCTCTGTCAGAATCCAGAGTTTATAGAAGATCGGAGGGGGTCAAAATTTCGGCCAAAAACGACAGTGTTACCCCTTATGTTTTTTTTTCAGGTCAAAACTTTGACATCCGATATCTCGGCTCTGGAAGGGTCTAGAGCCTCCATTTTTGCGCGCTGGTCGAAGTCTCGTGGCCCTCTGTCAGAATCCAGAGTTTCAAGAAGATCGGAGGGGGTCAAAATTTCGGCCAAAAACGACAGTGTTACCCCTTATGTTTTTTTTTCAGGTCAAAACTTTGACATCTGATATCTCGGCTCTGGAAGGGTCTAGAGCCTCCATTTTTGCGCGCTGGTCGAAGTCTCGTGGCCCTCTGTCAGAATCCAGAGTTTCAAGAAGATCGGAGGGGGTCAAAATTTCGGCCAAAAACGACAGTGTTACCCCTTATGTTTTTTTTTCAGGTCAAAACTTTGACATCCGACATCTTGGCTCTGGAAGGATCTAGAGCCTCCATTTTTGCGCGCTGGTCGAAGTCTCGTGGCCCTCTGTCAGAATCCAAAGTATCAAGAAGATCGGAGGGGGTCAAAATTTCGGCCAAAAACGACAGTGTTACCCCTTATGTTTTTTTTCAGGTCAAAACTTTGACATCCGATATCTCGGCTCTGGAAGGGTCTAGAGCCTCCATTTTTGCGCGCTGGTCGAAGTCTCGTGGCCCTCTGTCAGAATCCAGAGTTTCAAGAAGATCGGAGGGGGTCAAAATTTCGGCCAAAAACGACAGTGTTACCCCTTATGTTTTTTTTTTTTCAGGTCAAAACTTTGACATCCGATATCTCGGCTCTGGAAGGGTCTAGAGCCTCCATTTTTGCGCGCTGGTCGAAGTCTCGTGGCCCTCTGTCAGAATCCAAAGTTTCAAGAAGATCGGAGGGGGTCAAAATTTCGGCCAAAAACGACAGTGTTACCCCTTATGTTTTTTTTTCAGGTCAAAACTTTGACATCCGATATCTCGGCTCTGGAAGGGTCTAGAGCCTCCATTTTTGCGCGCTGGTCGAAGTCTCGTGGCCCTCTGTCAGAATCCAGAGTTTCAAGAAGATCGGAGGGGGTCAAAATTTCGGCCAAAAACGACAGTGTTACCCCTTATGTTTTTTTTTTCAGGTCAAAACTTTGACATCCGATATCTCGGCTCTGGAAGGGTCTAGAGCCTCCATTTTTGCGCGCTGGTCGAAGTCTCGTGGCCCTCTGTCAGAATCCAGACTTTCAAGAAGATCGGGGGGGGGGTCAAAATTTCGGCCAAAAAAAAAATGACAGTGTTACCCCTTATGTTTTTTTTTCAGGTCCAAATTTTGACCTTCGATATCTCGGTTCTGGAAGGGTCTAGAGCCACCATTTTTGCGCGCTGGTCGAAATCTCGTGGCCCTCTGTCAGAATCCAGAGTTTCAAGAAGATCGGAGGGGGTCAAAATTTTGGCCAAAAAAAAAAAAATGACAGTGTTACCCCTTATGTTTTTTTTTCAGGTCCAAATTTTGACCTTCGATATCTCGGCTCTGGAAGGGTCTAGAGCCTCCATTTTTGCGTGCTGGTCGAAGTCTCGTGGCCCTCTGTCAGAATCCAGAGTTTCAAGAAGATCGGAGGGGGTCAAAATTTCGGCCAAAAAAGACAGTGTTACCCCTTATGTTTTTTTTTTCAGGTCAAAACTTTGACATCCGATATCTTGGCTCTGGAAGGGTCTAGAGCCTCCATTTTTGCGCGCTGGTCGAAGTCTCGTGGCCCTCTGTCAGAATCCAGAGTTTCAAGAAGATTGGAGGGGGTCAAAATTTCGGCCAAAAACGACAGTGTTACCCCTTATGTTTTTTTTCAGGTCAAAACTTTGAAATCCGATATCTCGGCTCTGGAAGGGTCTAGAGCCTCCATTTTTGCGCACTGGTCGAAGTCTCGTGGCACTCTGTCAGAATCCAGAGTTTCAAGAAGATCGGAGGGGGTCAAATTTTCAGCCAAAAACGACAGTGTTACCCCTTATGTTTTTTTTTCAGGTCAAAACTTTGACATCTGATATCTCGGCTCTGGAAGGGTCTAGAGCCTCCATTTTTGCGCGCTGGTCGAAGTCTCGTGGCCCTCTGTCAGAATCCAGAGTTTCAAGAAGATCGGAGGGGGTCAAAATTTCGGCCAAAAACGACTGTGTTACCCCTTATGCTTTTTTTTCAGGTCAAAACTTTGACATGCGATATCTCGGCTCTGGAAGGGTCTAGAGCCTCCATTTTTGCGCGCTGGTCGAAGTCTCGTGGCCCTCTGTCAGAATCCAGACTTTCAAGAAGATCGGAGGGGGTCAAAATTTCGGCCAAAAACGACAGTGTTACCCCTTATGTTTTTTTTTTTCAGGTCAAAACTTTGACATCCGATATCTCGGCTCTGGAAGGGTCTAGAGCCTCCATTTTTGCGCGCTGGTCGAAGTCTCGTGGCCCTCTGTCAGAATCCAGAGTTTCAAGAAGATCGGAGGGGGTCAAAATTTCGGCCAAAAACGACAGTGTTACCCCTTATGTTTTTTTTCAGGTCAAAACTTTGACATCCGATATCTCGGCTCTGGAAGGGTCTAGAGCCTCCATTTTTGCGCGCTGGTCGAAGTCTCGTGGCCCTCTGTCAGAATCCAGAGTTTCAAGAAGATCGGAGGGGGTCAAAATTTCGGCCAAAAACGACAGTGTTACCCCTTATGTTTTTTTTTTCGGGTCAAAACTTTGACATCCGATATCTCGGCTCTGGAAGGGTCTAGAGCCTCCATTTTTGCGCGCTGGTCGAAGTCTCGTGGCCCTCTGTCAGAATCCAGAGTTTCAAGAAGATCGGAGGGGGTCAAAATTTCGGCCAAAAACGACAGTGTTACCCCTTATGTTTTTTTTTTCGGGTCAAAACTTTGACATCCGATATCTCGGCTCTGGAAGAGTCTAGAGCCTCCATTTTTGCGCGCTGGTCGAAGTCTCGTGGCCCTCTGTCAGAATCCAGAGTTTCAAGAAGATCGGAGGGGGTCAAAATTTCAGCCAAAAACGACAGTGTTACCCCTTATGTTTTTTTTTTCAGGTCAAAACTTTGACATGCGATATCTCGGCTCTGGAAGGGTCTAGAGCCTCCATTTTTGCGCGCTGGTCGAAGTCTCGTGGCCCTCTGTCAGAATCCAGAGTTTCAAGAAGATCGGAGGGGGTCAAAATTTCGTCCAAAAACGACAGTGTTACCCCTTATGTGCTTTTTTTCGGGTCAAAACTTTGACATCCGATATCTCGGCTCTGGAAGGGTCTAGAGCCTCCATTTTTGCGCGCTGGTCGAAGTCTCGTGGCCCTCTGTCAGAATCCAGAGTTTCAAGAAGATCGGAGGGGGTCAAAATTTCGGCCAAAAACGACAGTGTTACCCCTTATGTTTTTTTTTTTCAGGTCAAAACTTTGACATCCGATATCTCGGCTCTGGAAGGGTCTAGAGCCTCCATTTTTGCGCGCTGGTCGAAGTCTCGTGGCCCTCTGTCACAATCCAGAGTTTCAAGAAGATCGGAGGGGGTCAAAATTTCGGCCAAAAATGACAGTGTTACCCCTTATGTTTTTTTTTTCAGGTCAAAACTTTGACATCCGATATCTCGGCTCTGGAAGGATCTAGAGCCTCCATTTTTGTGCGCTGGTCGAAGTCTCGTGGCCCTCTGTCAGAATCCAGAGTTTCAAGAAGATCGGAGGGGGTCAAAATTTCGGCCAAAAATGACAGTGTTACCCCTTATGTTTTTTTTTTAGGGTCAAAATTTGACATCCGATATCTCGGCTCTGGAAGGGTCTAGAGACTCCATTTTTGCGCGCTGGTCGAAGTCTCGTGGCCCTCTGTCAGAATCCAGAGTTTCAAGAAGATCGGAGGGGGTCAAAATTTCGGCCAAAAATGACAGTGTTACCCCTTATGTTTTTTTTTCAGGTCAAACCTTTGACATCCGATATCTCGGCTCTGGAAGGGTCTAGAGCCTCCATTTTTGCGCACTGGTCGAAGTCTCGTGGCCCTCTGTCAGAATCCAGAGTTTCAAGAAGATCGGAGGGGGTCAAAATTTCAGCCAAAAACGACAGTGTTACCCCTTACGTTTTTTTTTCAGGTCAAAACTTTGACATGCGATATCTCGGCTCTGGAAGGGTCTAGAGCCTCCATTTTTGCGCGCTGGTCGAAGTCTCGTGGCCCTCTGTCAGAATCCAGAGTTTCAAGAAGATCGGAGGGGGTCAAAATTTCGGCCAAAAACGACAGTGTTACCCCTTATGTTTTTTTTTTCAGGTCAAAACTTTGACATCCGATATCTCGGCTCTGGAAGGATCTAGAGCCTCCATTTTTGCGCGCTGGTCGAAGTCTCGTGGCCCTCTGTCAGAATCCAGAGTTTCAAGAAGATCGGAGGGGGTCAAAATTTCGGCCAAAAACTACAGTGTTACCCCTTATGTTTTTTTTTAGGGTCAAAACTTTGACATCCGATATCTCGGCTCTGGAAGGGTCTAGAGCCTCCATTTTTGCGCGCTGGTCGAAGTCTCGTGGCCCTCTGTCAGAATCCAGAGTTTCAAAAAGATCGGAGGGGGTCAAAATTTCGGCCAAAAACGACAGTGTTACCCCTTATGGTTTTTTTTTTCAGGTCAAAACTTTGACATCCGATATCTCGGCTCTGGAAGGGTCTAGAGCCTCCATTTTTGCGCGCTGGTCGAAGTCTCGTGGCCCTCTGTCAGAATCCAGAGTTTCAAGAAGATCGGAGGGGGTCAAAATTTCGGCCAAAAACGACAGTGTTACCCCTTATGTTTTTTTTTTTCAGGTCAAACCTTTGACATCCGATATCTCGGCTCTGGAAGGGTCTAGAGCCTCCATTTTTGCGCGCTGGTCGAAGTCTCGTGGCCCTCTGTCAGAATCCAGAGTTTCAAGAAGATCGGAGGGGGTCAAAATTTCAGCCAAAAACGACAGTGTTACCCCTTATGTTTTTTTTTTCAGGTCAAAACTTTGACATCCGATATCTCGGCTCTGGAAGGATCTAGAGCCTCCATTTTTGCGAACTGGTCGAAGTCTCGTGGCCCACTGTCAGAATCCAGAGTTTCAAGAAGATCGGAGGGGGTCAAAATTTCGGCCAAAAACGACAGTGTTACCCCTTATGTTTTTTTTTCAGGTCAAAACTTTGACATCCGATATCTCGGCTCTGGAAGGGTCTAGAGCCTCCATTTTTGCGCGCTGGTCGAAGTCTCGTGGCCCTCTGTCAGAATCCAGAGTTTCAAGAAGATCGGAGGGGGTCAAAATTTCGGCCAAAAACGACAGTGTTACCCCTTATGTTTTTTTTTTCGGGTCAAAACTTTGACATCCGATATCTCGGCTCTGGAAGGGTCTAGAGCCTCCATTTTTGCGCGCTGGTCGAAGTCTCGTGGCCCTCTGTCAGAATCCAGAGTTTCAAAAAGATCGGAGGGGGTCAAAATTTCGGCCAAAAACGACAGTGTTACCCCTTATGTTTTTTTTTTCGGGTCAAAACTTTGACATCCGATATCTCGGCTCTGGAAGGGTCTAGAGCCTCCATTTTTGCGCGCTGGTCGAAGTCTCGTGGCCCTCTGTCAGAATCCAGAGTTTCAAGAAGATCGGAGGGGGTCAAATTTTCGGCCAAAAAAAAAAATGACATACAAAACATACTACAAACATAAAACATAGCGAGTGGTTGCCGGTTCTAGTCCAGCTTCTTGTTGCATTTGTGCGTTTAGACTCCGTTTCGAAAGATAAACATACTAAGAGAAGTGTAAGAATCGTGTAGTCTGAAGTGGCGCTGTGGTAGCAGAACCGGCTCTGAAGCGAGTGGTTGCCGGTTCTAGTCCAGCTTCTTGTTGCATTTGTGCGTTTAGACTCCGTTTCGAAAGATAAACATACAAAGTCAAGTGTCAGAACTGTGTCGTCTGCAGTGGCGCTGTGGTAGCAGAATCGGCTCTGAAGCAAGTGGTTGTCGGTTCTAGTCCAGCTTCTTGTTGCATTTGTGCGTTTAGACTCCGTTTCGAAAGATAAACATACTAAGAGAAGTGTCAGAACCGTGTAGTCTGAAGTGGCGCTGTGGTAGCAGAACCGGCTCTGAAGCGAGTGGTTGCCGGTTCTAGTCCAGCTTCTTCTTGCATTTGTGCGTTTAGACTCCGTTTCGAAAGATAAACATACAAAGTCAAGTGTCAGAACTGTGTCGTCTGCAGTGGCGCTGTGGTAGCAGAATCGGCTCTGAAGCAAGTGGTTGCCGGTTCTAGTCCAGCTTCTTGTTGCATTTGTGCGTTTAAACTCCGTTTCGAAAGATAAACGTACGAAGAGAAGTGTTAAAAGTGTGCAGGCTCTGGTGGCACATCGGATGAGGCTTGGCTCTGCCTTCAGAAGGTTCACGGTTCAATCCCGGGTCAGAACCAACGGCCTGAGGGGGCATCTAAGGTAGTCACCCAGTCGCCGAGTCTGCACACCCAAAAGACCAAACTAAAGGGGGGGGTAGTGTGTGTGTGGTCCCCCCCCGAGGTTTCGGAACCCCTGTCGCTGCGGTTATGTACCTTAAACATAAATTTTCGCGACGTTTAATATATAATTATAATAAATATATACAATATAATTAATTACTCGGATAATTAATTACTTAATTGGATTAATTACTTGGATAATTAATTACTTAATTAGATAATTACTTAAATACTTGGATATTTATTTGGATATTTATGCAAGTAATTATTCAAGTAAATATCCAAGTAAATGTCCTATTAAATATCCAAGTAAGTATGCAAGTAAATGTCCAAGTAAATATCCAAATAAATAAATATCCAAGTATTAAGTAATAAGTAATTATCCAATTAAGTAATTAATTATCCGAGTAATTAATTATATTGTATATATTTATTATAATTATATATTAAACGTCGCGAAAATTTATGTTTAAGGAACATAACCGCAGCGACAGGGGTTCCGAAACCTCGGGGGGGGACCACACACACACTACCCCCCCCTTTAGTTTGGTCTTTTGGGTGTGCAGACTCGGCGACTGGGTGACTACCTTAGATGCCCCCTCAGGCCGTTGGTTCTGACCCGGGATTGAACCGTGAACCTTCTGAAGGCAGAGCCAAGCCTCATCCGATGTGCCACCAGAGCCTGCACACTTTTAACACTTCTCTTCGTACGTTTATCTTTCGAAACGGAGTTTAAACGCACAAATGCAACAAGAAGCTGGACTAGAACCGGCAACCACTTGCTTCAGAGCCGATTCTGCTACCACAGCGCCACTGCAGACGACACAGTTCTGACACTTGACTTTGTATGTTTATCTTTCGAAACGGAGTCTAAACGCACAAATGCAACAAGAAGCTGGACTAGAACCGGCAACCACTCGCTTCAGAGCCGGTTCTGCTACCACAGCGCCACTTCAGACTACACGGTTCTGACACTTCTCTTAGTATGTTTATCTTTCGTAACGGAGTCTAAACGCACAAATGCAAGAAGAAGCTGGACTAGAACCGGCAACCACTTGCTTCAGAGCCGATTCTGCTACCACAGCGCCACTGCAGACGACACAGTTCTGACACTTGACTTTGTATGTTTATCTTTCGAAACGGAGTCTAAACGCACAAATGCAACAAGAAGCTGGACTAGAACCGGCAACCACTCGCTTCAGAGCCGGTTCTGCTACCACAGCGCAACTTCAGACTACACGGTTCTAACACTTCTCTTAGTATGTTTATCTTTCGAAACGGAGTCTAAACGCACAAATGCAACAAGAAGCTGGACTAGAACCGGCAACCACTCGCTATGTTTTATGTTTGTAGTATGTTTTGTATGTCATTTTTTTTTTGGCCGAAAATTTGACCCCCTCCGATCTTCTTGAAACTCTGGATTCTGACAGAGGGCCATGAGACTTCGACCAGCGCGCAAAAATGGAGGCTCTAGACCCTTCCAGAGCCGAGATATCGGATGACAAAGTTTTGACCTGAAAAAAAAACATAAGGGGTAACACTGTCGTTTTTGGCCAAAATTTTGACCCCCTCCGATCTTCTTGAAACTCTGGATTCTGACAGAGGGCCACGAGACTTCGACCAGCGCGCAAAAATGGAGGCTCTAGATCCTTCCAGAGCCGAGATATCGGATGTCAAAGTTTTGACCTGAAAAAAAAACATAAGGGGTAACACTGTCGTTTTTGGCCGAAATTTTGACCCCCTCCGATCTTCTTGAAACTCTGGATTCTGACAAAGGGCCACGAGACTTCGACCAGCGCGCAAAAATGGAGGCTCTAGACCCTTCCAGAGCCGAGATATTGGATGTCAAAGTTTTGACCTGAAAAAAAAAACATAAGGGGTAACACTGTCGTTTTTGGCCGAAATTTTGACCCCCTCCGATCTTCTTGAAACTCTGGATTCTGACAGAGGGCCACGAGACTTCGACCAGCACGCAAAAATGGAGGCTCTAGACCCTTCCAGAGCCGAGATATCGCATGTCAAAGTTTTGACCTGAAAAAAAAAAACATAAGGGGTAACACTGTCGTTTTTGGCCGAACTTTTGACCCCCTCCGATCTTCTTGAAACTCTGGATTCTGACAGAGGGCCACAAGACTTCGACCAGCGCGCAAAAATGGAGGCTCTAGACCCTTCCAGAGCCGAGATATCGGATGTCAAAGTTTTGACCTGAAAAAAAAAACATAAGGGGTAACACTGTCGTTTTTGACCGAAATTTTGACCCCCTCCGATCTTTTTGAAACTCTGGATTCTGACAGAGGGCCACGAGACTTCGACCAGCGCGCAAAAATGGAGGCTCTAGACCCTTCCAGAGCCGAGATATCGGATGTCAAAGTTTTGACCCGAAAAAAAAAACATAAGGGGTAACACTGTCGTTTTTGGCCGAAATTTTGACCCCCTCCGATCTTCTTGAAACTCTGGATTCTGACAGAGGGCCACGAGACTTCGACCAGCGCGCAAAAATGGAGGCTCTAGACCCTTCCAGAGCCGAGATATCGGATGTCAAAGTTTTGACCTGAAAAAAAAAACATAAGGGGTAACACTGTCGTTTTTGGCCGAAATTTTGATCCCCTCCGATCTCCTTGAAACTCTGGATTCTGACAGAGGGCCACGAGACTTCGACCAGTTCGCAAAAATGGAGGCTCTAGATCCTTCCAGAGCCGAGATATCGGATGTCAAAGTTTTGACCTGAAAAAAAAACATAAGGGGTAACACTGTCGTTTTTGGCCGAAATTTTGACCCCCTCCGATCTTCTTGAAACTCTGGATTCTAACAAAGGGCCACGAGACTTCGACCAGCGCGCAAAAATGGAGGCTCTAGACCCTTCCAGAGCCGAGATATCGGATGTCAAAGTTTTGACCTGAAAAAAAAAACATAAGGGGTAACACTGTCGTTTTTGGCCGAAATTTTGACCCCCTCCGATCTTCTTGAAACTCTGGATTCTGACAGAGGGCCACAAGACTTCGACCAGCGCGCAAAAATGGAGGCTCTAGACCCTTCCAGAGCCGAGATATCGGATGTCAAAGTTTTGACCCGAAAAAAAAAACATAAGGGGTAACACTGTCGTTTTTGCCGAAATTTTGACCCCCTCCGATCTTCTTGAAACTCTGGATTCTGACAGAGGGCCACGAGACTTCGACCAGCGGGCAAAAATGGAGGCTCTAGACCCTTCCAGAGCCGAGATATCGCATGTCAAAGTTTTGACCTGAAAAAAAAAACATAAGGGGTAACACTGTCGTTTTTGGCCGAAATTTTGACCGCCTCCGATCTTCTTGAAACTCTGTATTCTGACAGAGGGCCACGAGACTTCGACCAGCGCGCAAAAATGGAGGCTCTAGACCCTTCCAGAGCCGAGATATCGGATGTCAAAGTTTTGACCTGAAAAAAAAACATAAGGGGTAACACTGTCGTTTTTGGCCGAAATTTTGACCCCCTCCGATCTTCTTGAAACTCTGGATTCTGACAGAGTGCCACGAGACTTCGACCAGCGCGCAAAAATGGAGGCTCTAGACCCTTCCAGAACCGAGATATCGGATGACAAAGTTTTGACCTGAAAAAAAAACATAAGGGGTAACACTGTCGTTTTTGGCCGAAATTTTGACCCCCTCCGATCTTCTTGAAACTCTGGATTCTGACAGAGGGCCACGAGACTTCGACCAGCGCGCAAAAATGGAGGCTCTAGATCCTTCCAGAGCCGAGATATCGGATGTCAAAGTTTTGACCTGAAAAAAAACATAAGGGGTAACACTGTCGTTTTTGGCCGAAATTTTGACCCCCTCCGATCTTCTTGAAACTCTGGATTCTGACAGAGGGCCACGAGACTTCGACCAGCGCGCAAAAATGGAGGCTCTAGACCCTTCCAGAGCCGAGATATCGGATGTCAAAGTTTTGACCTGAAAAAAAAAACATAAGGGGTAACACTGTCGTTTTTGGCCAAAATTTTGACCCCCTCCGATCTTCTTGAAACTCTGGATTCTGACAGAGGGCCACGAGACTTCGACCAGCGCGCAAAAATGGAGGCTCTAGACCCTTCCAGAGCCGAGATATCGGATGTCAAAGTTTTTACCTGAAAAAAAAAACATAAGGGGTAACACTGTCGTTTTTGGCCGAAATTTTGACCCCCTCCGATCTTCTTGAAACTCTGGATTCTGACAGAGGGCCACGAGACTTCGACCAGCGCGCAAAAATGGAGGCTCTAGACCCTTCCAGAGCCGAGATATCGGATGTCAAAGTTTTGACCTGAAAAAAAAACTTAAGGGGTAACACTGTCGTTTTTGGCCGAAATTTTGACCCCCTCCGATCTTCTTGAAACTCTGGATTCTGACAGAGGGCCACGAGACTTCGACCAGCGCGCAAAAATGGAGGCTCTAGACCCTTCCAGAGCCGAGATATCGGATGTCAAAGTTTTTACCTGAAAAAAAAACATAAGGGGTAACACTGTCGTTTTTGGCCGAAATTTTGACCCCCTCCGATCTTCTTGAAACTCTGTATTCTGACAGAGGGCCACGAGACTTCGACCAGCGCGCAAAAATGGAGGCTCTAGACCCTTCCAGAGCCGAGATATCGGATGTCAAAGTTTTGACCTGAAAAAAAAACATAAGGGGTAACACTGTCGTTTTTGGCCGAAATTTTGACCCCCTCCGATCTTCTTGAAACTCTGGATTCTGACAGAGTGCCACGAGACTTCGACCAGCGCGCAAAAATGGAGGCTCTAGACCCTTCCAGAACCGAGATATCGGATGACAAAGTTTTGACCTGAAAAAAAAACATAAGGGGTAACACTGTCGTTTTTGGCCGAAATTTTGACCCCCTCCGATCTTCTTGAAACTCTGGATTCTGACAGAGGGCCACGAGACTTCGACCAGCGCGCAAAAATGGAGGCTCTAGACCCGTCCAGAACCGAGATATCGGATGTCAAAGTTTTGACCTGAAAAAAAACATAAGGGGTAACACTGTCGTTTTTGGCCGAAATTTTGACCCCCTCCGATCTTCTTGAAACTCTGGATTCTGACAGAGGGCCACGAGACTTCGACCAGAGCGCAAAAATGGAGGCTCTAGACCCTTCCAGAGCCGAGATATCGGATGTCAAAGTTTTGACCTGAAAAAAAAACATAAGGGGTAACACTGTCGTTTTTGGCCAAAATTTTGACCCCCTCCGATCTTCTTGAAACTCTGGATTCTGACAGAGGGCCACGAGACTTCGACCAGCGCGCAAAAATGGAGGCTCTAGACCCTTCCAGAGCCGAGATATCGGATGTCAAAGTTTTTACCTGAAAAAAAAACATAAGGGGTAACACTGTCGTTTTTGGCCGAAATTTTGACCCCCTCCGATCTTCTTGAAACTCTGGATTCTGACAGAGGGCCACGAGACTTCGACCAGCGCGCAAAAATGGAGGCTGTAGATCCTTCCAGAGCCGAGATATCGGATGTCAAAGTTTTGACCTGAAAAAAAAAACATAAGGGGTAACACTGTCGTTTTTGGCCGAAATTTTGACCCCCTCCGATCTTCTTGAAACTCTGGATTCTGACAGAGGGCCACGAGACTTCGACCAGCGCGCAAAAATGGAGGCTCTAGACCCTTCCAGAGCCGAGATATCGGATGTCAAAGTTTTTACCTGAAAAAAAAACATAAGGGGTAACACTGTCGTTTTTGGCCGAAATTTTGACCCCCTCCGATCTTCTTGAAACTCTGGATTCTGACAGAGGGCCACGAGACTTCGACCAGCGCGCAAAAATGGAGGCTCTAGACCCTTCCAGAGCCGAGATATCGGATGTCAAAGTTTTGACCTGAAAAAAAAACTTAAGGGGTAACACTGTCGTTTTTGGCCGAAATTTTGACCCCCTCCGATCTTCTTGAAACTCTGGATTCTGACAGAGGGCCACGAGACTTCGACCAGCGCGCAAAAATGGAGGCTCTAGACCCTTCCAGAGCCGAGATATCGGATGTCAAAGTTTTTACCTGAAAAAAAAACATAAGGGGTAACACTGTCGTTTTTGGCCGAAATTTTGACCCCCTCCGATCTTCTTGAAACTCTGTATTCTGACAGAGGGCCACGAGACTTCGACCAGCGCGCAAAAATGGAGGCTCTAGACCCTTCCAGAGCCGAGATATCGGATGTCAAAGTTTTGACCTGAAAAAAAAACATAAGGGGTAACACTGTCGTTTTTGGCCGAAATTTTGACCCCCTCCGATCTTCTTGAAACTCTGGATTCTGACAGAGTGCCACGAGACTTCGACCAGCGCGCAAAAATGGAGGCTCTAGACCCTTCCAGAACCGAGATATCGGATGACAAAGTTTTGACCTGAAAAAAAAAACATAAGGGGTAACACTGTCGTTTTTGGCCGAAATTTTGACCCCCTCCGATCTTCTTGAAACTCTGGATTCTGACAGAGGGCCACGAGACTTCGACCAGCGCGCAAAAATGGAGGCTCTAGATCCTTCCAGAGCCGAGATATCGGATGTCAAAGTTTTGACCTGAAAAAAAAACATAAGGGGTAACACTGTCGTTTTTGGCCGAAATTTTGACCCCCTCCGATCTTCTTGAAACTCTGGATTCTGACAGAGGGCCACGAGACTTCGACCAGCGCGCAAAAATGGAGGCTCTAGACCCTTCCAGAGCCGAGATATCGGATGTCAAAGTTTTGACCTGAAAAAAAAACATAAGGGGTAACACTGTCGTTTTTGGCCAAAATTTTGACCCCCTCCGATCTTCTTGAAACTCTGGATTCTGACAGAGGGCCACGAGACTTCGACCAGCGCGCAAAAATGGAGGCTCTAGACCCTTCCAGAGCCGAGATATCGGATGTCAAAGTTTTTACCTGAAAAAAAAAACATAAGGGGTAACACTGTCGTTTTTGGCCGAAATTTTGACCCCCTCCGATCTTCTTGAAACTCTGGATTCTGACAGAGGGCCACGAGACTTCGACCAGCGCGCAAAAATGGAGGCTGTAGATCCTTCCAGAGCCGAGATATCGGATGTCAAAGTTTTGACCTGAAAAAAAAAACATAAGGGGTAACACTGTCGTTTTTGGCCGAAATTTTGACCCCCTCCGATCTTCTTGAAACTCTGGATTATGACAGAGGGCCACGAGACTTCGACCAGCGCGCAAAAATGGAGGCTCTAGACCCTTCCAGAGCCGAGATATCGGATGTCAAAGTTTTGACCCGAAAAAAAAACATAAGGGGTAACACTGTCGTTTTTGGCCGAAATTTTGACCCCCTCCGATCTTCTTGAAACTCTGGATTCTGACAGAGGGCCACGAGACTTCGACCAGCGCGCAAAAATGGAGGCTCTAGACCCTTCCAGAGCAGAGATATCGAAGGTCAAAATTTGGACCTGAAAAAAAAACATAAGGGGTAACACTGTCATTTTTTTTTTGGCCGAAATTTTGACCCCCTCCGATCTTCTTGAAACTCTGGATTCTGACAGAGGGCCACGAGACTTCGACCAGCGCGCAAAAATGGAGGCTCTAGATCCCTCCAGAGCCGAGATATCGGATGTCAAAGTTTTGACCTGAAAAAAAAACATAAGGGGTAACACTGTCGTTTTTGGCCGAAATTTTGACCCCCTCCGATCTTCTTGAAACTCTGGATTCTGACAAAGGGCCACGAGACTTCGACCAGCGCGCAAAAATGGAGGCTCTAGACCCTTCCAGAGCCGAGATATTGGATGTCAAAGTTTTGACCTGAAAAAAAAAACATAAGGGGTAACACTGTCGTTTTTGGCCGAAATTTTGACCCCCTCCGATCTTCTTGAAACTCTGGATTCTGACAGAGGGCCACGAGACTTCGACCAGCACGCAAAAATGGAGGCTCTAGACCCTTCCAGAGCCGAGATATCGCATGTCAAAGTTTTGACCTGAAAAAAAAAACATAAGGGGTAACACTGTCGTTTTTGGCCGAAATTTTGACCCCCTCCGATCTTCTTGAAACTCTGGATTCTGATAGAGGGCCACAAGACTTCGACCAGCGCGCAAAAATGGAGGCTCTAGACCCTTCCAGAACCGAGATATCGGATGACAAAGTTTTGACCTGAAAAAAAAACATAAGGGGTAACACTGTCGTTTTTGGCCGAAATTTTGACCCCCTCCGATCTTCTTGAAACTCTGGATTCTGACAGAGGGCCACGAGACTTCGACCAGCGCGCAAAAATGGAGGCTCTAGATCCTTCCAGAGCCGAGATATCGGATGTCAAAGTTTTGAC
The DNA here is from genome assembly GCA_038021265.1 of Cyprinella venusta. NCBI lineage: Eukaryota > Metazoa > Chordata > Actinopteri > Cypriniformes > Leuciscidae > Cyprinella > Cyprinella venusta. Next base: position 17,414,327 of record CM075883.1, on the reverse strand, counting down.
CTGAAAAAAAACATAAGGGGTAACACTGTCGTTTTTGGCCGAAATTTTGACCCCCTCCGATCTTCTTGAAACTCTGGATTCTGACAGAGGGCCACGAGACTTCGACCAGAGCGCAAAAATGGAGGCTCTAGACCCTTCCAGAGCCGAGATATCGGATGTCAAAGTTTTGACCTGAAAAAAAAACATAAGGGGTAACACTGTCGTTTTTGGCCAAAATTTTGACCCCCTCCGATCTTCTTGAAACTCTGGATTCTGACAGAGGGCCACGAGACTTCGACCAGCGCGCAAAAATGGAGGCTCTAGACCCTTCCAGAGCCGAGATATCGGATGTCAAAGTTTTTACCTGAAAAAAAAACATAAGGGGTAACACTGTCGTTTTTGGCCGAAATTTTGACCCCCTCCGATCTTCTTGAAACTCTGGATTCTGACAGAGGGCCACGAGACTTCGACCAGCGCGCAAAAATGGAGGCTGTAGATCCTTCCAGAGCCGAGATATCGGATGTCAAAGTTTTGACCTGAAAAAAAAAACATAAGGGGTAACACTGTCGTTTTTGGCCGAAATTTTGACCCCCTCCGATCTTCTTGAAACTCTGGATTCTGACAGAGGGCCACGAGACTTCGACCAGCGCGCAAAAATGGAGGCTCTAGACCCTTCCAGAGCCGAGATATCGGATGTCAAAGTTTTTACCTGAAAAAAAAAAACATAAGGGGTAACACTGTCGTTTTTGGCCGAAATTTTGACCCCCTCCGATCTTCTTGAAACTCTGGATTCTGACAGAGGGCCACGAGACTTCGACCAGCGCGCAAAAATGGAGGCTCTAGACCCTTCCAGAGCCGAGATATCGGATGTCAAAGTTTTGACCTGAAAAAAAAACTTAAGGGGTAACACTGTCGTTTTTGGCCGAAATTTTGACCCCCTCCGATCTTCTTGAAACTCTGGATTCTGACAGAGGGCCACGAGACTTCGACCAGCGCGCAAAAATGGAGGCTCTAGACCCTTCCAGAGCCGAGATATCGGATGTCAAAGTTTTTACCTGAAAAAAAAACATAAGGGGTAACACTGTCGTTTTTGGCCGAAATTTTGACCCCCTCCGATCTTCTTGAAACTCTGTATTCTGACAGAGGGCCACGAGACTTCGACCAGCGCGCAAAAATGGAGGCTCTAGACCCTTCCAGAGCCGAGATATCGGATGTCAAAGTTTTGACCTGAAAAAAAAACATAAGGGGTAACATTGTCGTTTTTGGCCGAAATTTTGACCCCCTCCGATCTTCTTGAAACTCTGGATTCTGACAGAGTGCCACGAGACTTCGACCAGCGCGCAAAAATGGAGGCTCTAGACCCTTCCAGAACCGAGATATCGGATGACAAAGTTTTGACCTGAAAAAAAAACATAAGGGTAACACTGTCGTTTTTGGCCGAAATTTTGACCCCCTCCGATCTTCTTGAAACTCTGGATTCTGACAGAGGGCCACGAGACTTCGACCAGCGCGCAAAAATGGAGGCTCTAGATCCTTCCAGAGCCGAGATATCGGATGTCAAAGTTTTGACCTGAAAAAAAACATAAGGGGTAACACTGTCGTTTTTGGCCGAAATTTTGACCCCCTCCGATCTTCTTGAAACTCTGGATTCTGACAGAGGGCCACGAGACTTCGACCAGCGCGCAAAAATGGAGGCTCTAGACCCTTCCAGAGCCGAGATATCGGATGTCAAAGTTTTGACCTGAAAAAAAAACATAAGGGGTAACACTGTCGTTTTTGGCCAAAATTTTGACCCCCTCCGATCTTCTTGAAACTCTGGATTCTGACAGAGGGCCACGAGACTTCGACCAGCGCGCAAAAATGGAGGCTCTAGACCCTTCCAGAGCCGAGATATCGGATGTCAAAGTTTTTACCTGAAAAAAAAACATAAGGGGTAACACTGTCGTTTTTGGCCGAAATTTTTACCCCCTCCGATCTTCTTGAAACTCTGGATTCTGACAGAGGGCCACGAGACTTCGACCAGCGCGCAAAAATGGAGGCTGTAGATCCTTCCAGAGCCGAGATATCGGATGTCAAAGTTTTGACCTGAAAAAAAAAACATAAGGGGTAACACTGTCGTTTTTGGCCGAAATTTTGACCCCCTCCGATCTTCTTGAAACTCTGGATTCTGACAGAGGGCCACGAGACTTCGACCAGCGCGCAAAAATGGAGGCTCTAGACCCTTCCAGAGCCGAGATATCGGATGTCAAAGTTTTGACCCGAAAAAAAAACATAAGGGGTAACACTGTCGTTTTTGGCCGAAATTTTGACCCCCTCCGATCTTCTTGAAACTCTGGATTCTGACAGAGGGCCACGAGACTTCGACCAGCGCGCAAAAATGGAGGCTCTAGACCCTTCCAGAGCAGAGATATCGAAGGTCAAAATTTGGACCTGAAAAAAAAACATAAGGGGTAACACTGTCATTTTTTTTTTGGCCGAAATTTTGACCCCCTCCGATCTTCTTGAAACTCTGGATTCTGACAGAGGGCCACGAGACTTCGACCAGCGCGCAAAAATGGAGGCTCTAGATCCTTCCAGAGCCGAGATATCGGATGTCAAAGTTTTGACCTGAAAAAAAAACATAAGGGGTAACACTGTCGTTTTTGGCCGAAATTTTGACCCCCTCCGATCTTCTTGAAACTCTGGATTCTGACAAAGGGCCACGAGACTTCGACCAGCGCGCAAAAATGGAGGCTCTAGACCCTTCCAGAGCCGAGATATTGGATGTCAAAGTTTTGACCTGAAAAAAAAAACATAAGGGGTAACACTGTCGTTTTTGGCCGAAATTTTGACCCCCTCCGATCTTCTTGAAACTCTGGATTCTGACAGAGGGCCACGAGACTTCGACCAGCACGCAAAAATGGAGGCTCTAGACCCTTCCAGAGCCGAGATATCGCATGTCAAAGTTTTGACCTGAAAAAAAAAACATAAGGGGTAACACTGTCGTTTTTGGCCGAAATTTTGACCCCCTCCGATCTTCTTGAAACTCTGGATTCTGATAGAGGGCCACAAGACTTCGACCAGCGCGCAAAAATGGAGGCTCTAGACCCTTCCAGAGCCGAGATATCGGATGTCAAAGTTTTGACCTGAAAAAAAAAACATAAGGGGTAACACTGTCGTTTTTGGCCGAAATTTTGACCCCCTCCGATCTTCTTGAAACTCTGGATTCTGACAGAGGGCCACAAGACTTCGACCAGCGCGCAAAAATGGAGGCTCTAGACCCTTCCAGAGCCGAGATATCGGATGTCAAAGTTTTGACCTGAAAAAAAACATAAGGGGTAACACTGTCGTTTTTGGCCAAAATTTTGACCCCCTCCGATCTTCTTGAAACTCTGGATTCTGACAGAGGGCCACGAGACTTCGACCAGCGCGCAAAAATGGAGGCTCTAGACCCTTCCAGAGCCGAGATATCGGATGTCAAAGTTTTTACCTGAAAAAAAAACATAAGGGGTAACACTGTCGTTTTTGGCCGAAATTTTGACCCCCTCCGATCTTCTTGAAACTCTGGATTCTGACAGAGGGCCACAAGACTTCGACCAGCGCGCAAAAATGGAGGCTCTAGACCCTTCCAGAGCCGAGATATCGGATGTCAAAGTTTTGACCTGAAAAAAAAAACATAAGGGGTAACACTGTCGTTTTTGACCGAAATTTTGACCCCCTCCGATCTTTTTGAAACTCTGGATTCTGACAGAGGGCCACGAGACTTCGACCAGCGCGCAAAAATGGAGGCTCTAGACCCTTCCAGAGCCGAGATATCGGATGTCAAAGTTTTGACCCGAAAAAAAAAAACATAAGGGGTAACACTGTCGTTTTTGGCCGAAATTTTGACCCCCTCCGATCTTCTTGAAACTCTGGATTCTGACAGAGGGCCACGAGACTTCGACCAGCGCGCAAAAAATGGAGGCTCTAGACCCTTCCAGAGCCGAGATATCGGATGTCAAAGTTTTGACCTGAAAAAAAAAAACATAAGGGGTAACACTGTCGTTTTTGGCCGAAATTTTGATCCCCTCCGATCTTCTTGAAACTCTGGATTCTGACAGAGGGCCACGAGACTTCGACCAGTTCGCAAAAATGGAGGCTCTAGATCCTTCCAGAGCCGAGATATCGGATGTCAAAGTTTTGACCTGAAAAAAAAACATAAGGGGTAACACTGTCGTTTTTGGCCGAAATTTTGACCCCCTCCGATCTTCTTGAAACTCTGGATTCTGACAAAGGGCCACGAGACTTCGACCAGCGCGCAAAAATGGAGGCTCTAGACCCTTCCAGAGCCGAGATATCGGATGTCAAAGTTTTGACCTGAAAAAAAAACATAAGGGGTAACACTGTCGTTTTTGGCCGAAATTTTGACCCCCTCCGATCTTCTTGAAACTCTGGATTCTGACAGAGGGCCACGAGACTTCGACCAGCGCGCAAAAATGGAGGCTCTAGACCCTTCCAGAGCCGAGATATCGGATGTCAAAGTTTTGACCCGAAAAAAAAAACATAAGGGGTAACACTGTCGTTTTTGCCGAAATTTTGACCCCCTCCGATCTTCTTGAAACTCTGGATTCTGACAGAGGGCCACGAGACTTCGACCAGCGGGCAAAAATGGAGGCTCTAGACCCTTCCAGAGCCGAGATATCGCATGTCAAAGTTTTGACCTGAAAAAAAAAAACATAAGGGGTAACACTGTCGTTTTTGGCCGAAATTTTGAGCGCCTCCGATCTTCTTGAAACTCTGTATTCTGACAGAGGGCCACGAGACTTCGACCAGCGCGCAAAAATGGAGGCTCTAGACCCTTCCAGAGCCGAGATATCGGATGTCAAAGTTTTGACCTGAAAAAAAAACATAAGGGGTAACACTGTCGTTTTTGGCCGAAATTTTGACCCCCTCCGATCTTCTTGAAACTCTGGATTCTGACAGAGTGCCACGAGACTTCGACCAGCGCGCAAAAATGGAGGCTCTAGACCCTTCCAGAACCGAGATATCGGATGACAAAGTTTTGACCTGAAAAAAAAAACATAAGGGGTAACACTGTCGTTTTTGGCCGAAATTTTGACCCCCTCCGATCTTCTTGAAACTCTGGATTCTGACAGAGGGCCACGAGACTTCGACCAGCGCGCAAAAATGGAGGCTCTAGATCCTTCCAGAGCCGAGATATCGGATGTCAAAGTTTTGACCTGAAAAAAAACATAAGGGGTAACACTGTCGTTTTTGGCCGAAATTTTGACCCCCTCCGATCTTCTTGAAACTCTGGATTCTGACAGAGGGCCACGAGACTTCGACCAGCGCGCAAAAATGGAGGCTCTAGACCCTTCCAGAGCCGAGATATCGGATGTCAAAGTTTTGACCTGAAAAAAAAAACATAAGGGGTAACACTGTCGTTTTTGGCCAAAATTTTGACCCCCTCCGATCTTCTTGAAACTCTGGATTCTGACAGAGGGCCACGAGACTTCGACCAGCGCGCAAAAATGGAGGCTCTAGACCCTTCCAGAGCCGAGATATCGGATGTCAAAGTTTTTACCTGAAAAAAAAACATAAGGGGTAACACTGTCGTTTTTGGCCGAAATTTTGACCCCCTCCGATCTTCTTGAAACTCTGGATTCTGACAGAGGGCCACGAGACTTCGACCAGCGCGCAAAAATGGAGGCTCTAGACCCTTCCAGAGCCGAGATATCGGATGTCAAAGTTTTGACCTGAAAAAAAAAAACATAAGGGGTAACACTGTCGTTTTTGGCCGAAATTTTGACCCCCTCCAATCTTCTTGAAACTCTGGATTCTGACAGAGGGCCACGAGACTTCGACCAGCGCGCAAAAATGGAGGCTCTAGACCCTTCCAGAGCCGAGATATCGGATGTCAAAGTTTTGACCTGAAAAAAAAACATAAGGGGTAACACTGTCGTTTTTGGCCAAAATTTTGACCCCCTCCGATCTTCTTGAAACTCTGTATTCTGACAGAGGGCCACGAGACTTCGACCAGCGCGCAAAAATGGAGGCTCTAGACCCTTCCAGAGCCGAGATATCGGATGTCAAAGTTTTGACCTGAAAAAAAAACATAAGGGGTAACACTGTCGTTTTTTGGCCGAAATTTTGACCCCCTCCGATCTTCTTGAAACTCTGGATTCTGACAGAGTGCCACGAGACTTCGACCAGCGCGCAAAAATGGAGGCTCTAGACCCTTCCAGAATCGAGATATCGGATGACAAAGTTTTGACCTGAAAAAAAAAACATAAGGGGTAACACTGTCGTTTTTGGCCGAAATTTTGACCCCCTCCGATCTTCTTGAAACTCTGGATTCTGACAGAGGGCCACGAGACTTCGACCAGCGCGCAAAAATGGAGGCTCTAGATCCTTCCAGAGCCGAGATATCGGATGTCAAAGTTTTGACCTGAAAAAAAACATAAGGGGTAACACTGTCGTTTTTGGCCGAAATTTTGACCCCCTCCGATCTTCTTGAAACTCTGGATTCTGACAGAGGGCCACGAGACTTCGACCAGCGCGCAAAAATGGAGGCTCTAGACCCTTCCAGAGCCGAGATATCGGATGTCAAAGTTTTGACCTGAAAAAAAAACATAAGGGGTAACACTGTCGTTTTTGGCCAAAATTTTGACCCCCTCCGATCTTCTTGAAACTCTGGATTCTGACAGAGGGCCACGAGACTTCGACCAGCGCGCAAAAATGGAGGCTCTAGACCCTTCCAGAGCCGAGATATCGGATGTCAAAGTTTTTACCTGAAAAAAAAACATAAGGGGTAACACTGTCGTTTTTGGCCGAAATTTTGACCCCCTCCGATCTTCTTGAAACTCTGGATTCTGACAGAGGGCCACGAGACTTCGACCAGCGCGCAAAAATGGAGGCTCTAGATCCTTCCAGAGCCGAGATATCGGATGTCAAAGTTTTGACCTGAAAAAAAAACATAAGGGGTAACACTGTCGTTTTTGGCCGAAATTTTGACCCCCTCCGATCTTCTTGAAACTCTGGATTCTGACAGAGGGCCACGAGACTTCGACCAGCGCGCAAAAATGGAGGCTCTAGACCCTTCCAGAGCCGAGATATCGGATGTCAAAGTTTTGACCTGAAAAAAAAACATAAGGGGTAACACTGTCGTTTTTGGCCAAAATTTTGACCCCCTCCGATCTTCTTGAAACTCTGGATTCTGACAGAGGGCCACGAGACTTCGACCAGCGCGCAAAAATGGAGGCTCTAGACCCTTCCAGAGCCGAGATATCGGATGTCAAAGTTTTTACCTGAAAAAAAAACATAAGGGGTAAAACTGTCGTTTTTGGCCGAAATTTTGACCCCCTCCGATCTTCTTGAAACTCTGTATTCTGACAGAGGGCCACGAGACTTCGACCAGCGCGCAAAAATGGAGGCTCTAGACCCTTCCAGAGCCGAGATATCGGATGTCAAAGTTTTGACCTGAAAAAAAAACATAAGGGGTAACACTGTCGTTTTTTGGCCGAAATTTTGACCCCCTCCGATCTTCTTGAAACTCTGGATTCTGACAGAGTGCCACGAGACTTCGACCAGCGCGCAAAAATGGAGGCTCTAGACCCTTCCAGAATCGAGATATCGGATGACAAAGTTTTGACCTGAAAAAAAAAACATAAGGGGTAACACTGTCGTTTTTGGCCGAAATTTTGACCCCCTCCGATCTTCTTGAAACTCTGGATTCTGACAGAGGGCCACGAGACTTCGACCAGCGCGCAAAAATGGAGGCTCTAGATCCTTCCAGAGCCGAGATATCGGATGTCAAAGTTTTGACCTGAAAAAAAACATAAGGGGTAACACTGTCGTTTTTGGCCGAAATTTTGACCCCCTCCGATCTTCTTGAAACTCTGGATTCTGACAGAGGGCCATGAGACTTCGACCAGCGCGCAAAAATGGAGGCTCTAGACCCTTCCAGAGCCGAGATATCGGATGTCAAAGTTTTGACCCGAAAAAAAACATAAGGGGTAACACTGTCGTTTTTGGCCAAAATTTTGACCCCCTCCGATCTTCTTGAAACTCTGGATTCTGACAGAGGGCCACGAGACTTCGACCAGCGCGCAAAAATGGAGGCTCTAGACCCTTCCAGAGCCGAGATATCGGATGTCAAAGTTTTTACCTGAAAAAAAAACATAAGGGGTAACACTGTCGTTTTTGGCCGAAATTTTGACCCCCTCCGATCTTCTTGAAACTCTGGATTCTGACAGAGGGCCACGAGACTTCGACCAGCGCGCAAAAATGGAGGCTCTAGATCCTTCCAGAGCCGAGATATCGGATGTCAAAGTTTTGACCTGAAAAAAAAACATAAGGGGTAACACTGTCGTTTTTGGCCGAAATTTTGACCCCCTCCGATCTTCTTGAAACTCTGGATTCTGACAGAGGGCCACGAGACTTCGACCAGCGCGCAAAAATGGAGGCTCTAGACCCTTCCAGAGCCGAGATATCGGATGTCAAAGTTTTGACCCGAAAAAAAAAACATAAGGGGTAACACTGTCGTTTTTGGCCGAAATTTTGACCCCCTCCGATCTTCTTGAAACTCTGGATTCTGAGAGAGGGCCACGAGACTTCGACCAGCGCGCAAAAATGGAGGCTCTAGACCCTTCCAGAGCAGAGATATCGAAGGTCAAAATTTGGACCTGAAAAAAAACATAAGGGGTAACACTGTCATTTTTTTTTTGGCCGAAATTTTGACCCCCTCCGATCTTCTTGAAACTCTGGATTCTGACAGAGGGCCACGAGACTTCGACCAGCGTGCAAAAATGGAGGCTCTAGACCCTTCCAGAGCCGAGATATCGGATGTCAAAGTTTTGACCTGAAAAAAAAACATAAGGGGTAACACTGTCGTTTTTGGCCAAAATTTTGACCCCCTCCGATCTTCTTGAAACTCTGGATTCTGACAGAGGGCCACGAGACTTCGACCAGCGCGCAAAAATGGAGGCTCTAGACCCTTCCAGAGCCGAGATATCGGATGTCAAAGTTTTTACCTGAAAAAAAAACATAAGGGGTAACACTGTCGTTTTTGGCCGAAATTTTGACCCCCTCCGATCTTCTTGAAACTCTGGATTCTGACAGAGGGCCACGAGACTTCGACCAGCGCGCAAAAATGGAGGCTGTAGATCCTTCCAGAGCCGAGATATCGGATGTCAAAGTTTTGACCTGAAAAAAAAAACATAAGGGGTAACACTGTCGTTTTTGGCCGAAATTTTGACCCCCTCCGATCTTCTTGAAACTCTGGATTCTGACAGAGGGCCACGAGACTTCGACCAGCGCGCAAAAATGGAGGCTCTAGACCCTTCCAGAGCCGAGATATCGGATGTCAAAGTTTTGACCCGAAAAAAAAAACATAAGGGGTAACACTGTCGTTTTTGGCCGAAATTTTGACCCCCTCCGATCTTCTTGAAACTCTGGATTCTGACAGAGGGCCACGAGACTTCGACCAGCGCGCAAAAATGGAGGCTCTAGACCCTTCCAGAGCAGAGATATCGAAGGTCAAAATTTGGACCTGAAAAAAAAACATAAGGGGTAACACTGTCATTTTTTTTTTGGCCGAAATTTTGACCCCCTCCGATCTTCTTGAAACTCTGGATTCTGACAGAGGGCCACGAGACTTCGACCAGCGCGCAAAAATGGAGGCTCTAGATCCTTCCAGAGCCGAGATATCGGATGTCAAAGTTTTGACCTGAAAAAAAAACATAAGGGGTAACACTGTCGTTTTTGGCCGAAATTTTGACCCCCTCCGATCTTCTTGAAACTCTGGATTCTGACAAAGGGCCACGAGACTTCGACCAGCGCGCAAAAATGGAGGCTCTAGACCCTTCCAGAGCCGAGATATTGGATGTCAAAGTTTTGACCTGAAAAAAAAAAACATAAGGGGTAACACTGTCGTTTTTGGCCGAAATTTTGACCCCCTCCGATCTTCTTGAAACTCTGGATTCTGACAGAGGGCCACGAGACTTCGACCAGCACGCAAAAATGGAGGCTCTAGACCCTTCCAGAGCCGAGATATCGCATGTCAAAGTTTTGACCTGAAAAAAAAAACATAAGGGGTAACACTGTCGTTTTTGGCCGAAATTTTGACCCCCTCCGATCTTCTTGAAACTCTGGATTCTGACAGAGGGCCACAAGACTTCGACCAGCGCGCAAAAATGGAGGCTCTAGACCCTTCCAGAGCCGAGATATCGGATGTCAAAGTTTTGACCTGAAAAAAAAAAACATAAGGGGTAACACTGTCGTTTTTGGCCGAAATTTTGACCCCCTCCGATCTTCTTGAAACTCTGGATTCTGACAGAGGGCCACAAGACTTCGACCAGCGCGCAAAAATGGAGGCTCTAGACCCTTCCAGAGCCGAGATATCGGATGTCAAAGTTTTGACCTGAAAAAAAAAACATAAGGGGTAACACTGTCGTTTTTGGCCGAAATTTTGACCCCCTCCGATCTTTTTGAAACTCTGGATTCTGACAGAGGGCCACGAGACTTCGACCAGCGCGCAAAAATGGAGGCTCTAGACCCTTCCAGAGCCGAGATATCGGATGTCAAAGTTTTGACCCGAAAAAAAAAACATAAGGGGTAACACTGTCGTTTTTGGCCGAAATTTTGACCCCCTCCGATCTTCTTGAAACTCTGGATTCTGACAGAGGGCCACGAGACTTCGACCAGCGCGCAAAAATGGAGGCTCTAGACCCTTCCAGAGCCGAGATATCGGATGTCAAAGTTTTGACCTGAAAAAAAAACATAAGGGGTAACACTGTCGTTTTTGGCCAAAATTTTGACCCCCTCCGATCTTCTTGAAACTCTGGATTCTGACAGAGGGCCACGAGACTTCGACCAGCGCGCAAAAATGGAGGCTCTAGACCCTTCCAGAGCCGAGATATCGGATGTCAAAGTTTTTACCTGAAAAAAAAAACATAAGGGGTAACACTGTCGTTTTTGGCCGAAATTTTGACCCCCTCCGATCTTCTTGAAACTCTGGATTCTGACAGAGGGCCACAAGACTTCGACCAGCGCGCAAAAATGGAGGCTCTAGACCCTTCCAGAGCCGAGATATCGGATGTCAAAGTTTTGACCTGAAAAAAAAAACATAAGGGGTAACACTGTCGTTTTTGACCGAAATTTTGACCCCCTCCGATCTTTTTGAAACTCTGGATTCTGACAGAGGGCCACGAGACTTCGACCAGCGCGCAAAAATGGAGGCTCTAGACCCTTCCAGAGCCGAGATATCGGATGTCAAAGTTTTGACCCGAAAAAAAAAAACATAAGGGGTAACACTGTCGTTTTTGGCCGAAATTTTGACCCCCTCCGATCTTCTTGAAACTCTGGATTCTGACAGAGGGCCACGAGACTTCGACCAGCGCGCAAAAATGGAGGCTCTAGACCCTTCCAGAGCCGAGATATCGGATGTCAAAGTTTTGACCTGAAAAAAAAAACATAAGGGGTAACACTGTCGTTTTTGGCCGAAATTTTGATCCCCTCCGATCTTCTTGAAACTCTGGATTCTGACAGAGGGCCACGAGACTTCGACCAGTTCGCAAAAATGGAGGCTCTAGATCCTTCCAGAGCCGAGATATCGGATGTCAAAGTTTTGACCTGAAAAAAAAACATAAGGGGTAACACTGTCGTTTTTGGCCGAAATTTTGACCCCCTCCGATCTTCTTGAAACTCTGGATTCTGACAAAGGGCCACGAGACTTCGACCAGCGCGCAAAAATGGAGGCTCTAGACCCTTCCAGAGCCGAGATATCGGATGTCAAAGTTTTGACCTGAAAAAAAAACATAAGGGGTAACACTGTCGTTTTTGGCCGAAATTTTGACCCCCTCCGATCTTCTTGAAACTCTGGATTCTGACAGAGGGCCACGAGACTTCGACCAGCGCGCAAAAATGGAGGCTCTAGACCCTTCCAGAGCCGAGATATCGGATGTCAAAGTTTTGACCCGAAAAAAAAAACATAAGGGGTAACACTGTCGTTTTTGCCGAAATTTTGACCCCCTCCGATCTTCTTGAAACTCTGGATTCTGACAGAGGGCCACGAGACTTCGACCAGCGGGCAAAAATGGAGGCTCTAGACCCTTCCAGAGCCGAGATATCGCATGTCAAAGTTTTGACCTGAAAAAAAAAAACATAAGGGGTAACACTGTCGTTTTTGGCCGAAATTTTGACCGCCTCCGATCTTCTTGAAACTCTGTATTCTGACAGAGGGCCACGAGACTTCGACCAGCGCGCAAAAATGGAGGCTCTAGACCCTTCCAGAGCCGAGATATCGGATGTCAAAGTTTTGACCTGAAAAAAAAACATAAGGGGTAACACTGTCGTTTTTGGCCGAAATTTTGACCCCCTCCGATCTTCTTGAAACTCTGGATTCTGACAGAGTGCCACGAGACTTCGACCAGCGCGCAAAAATGGAGGCTCTAGACCCTTCCAGAACCGAGATATCGGATGACAAAGTTTTGACCTGAAAAAAAAAACATAAGGGGTAACACTGTCGTTTTTGGCCGAAATTTTGACCCCCTCCGATCTTCTTGAAACTCTGGATTCTGACAGAGGGCCACGAGACTTCGACCAGCGCGCAAAAATGGAGGCTCTAGATCCTTCCAGAGCCGAGATATCGGATGTCAAAGTTTTGACCTGAAAAAAAACATAAGGGGTAACACTGTCGTTTTTGGCCGAAATTTTGACCCCCTCCGATCTTCTTGAAACTCTGGATTCTGACAGAGGGCCACGAGACTTCGACCAGCGCGCAAAAATGGAGGCTCTAGACCCTTCCAGAGCCGAGATATCGGATGTCAAAGTTTTGACCTGAAAAAAAAAACATAAGGGGTAACACTGTCGTTTTTGGCCAAAATTTTGACCCCCTCCGATCTTCTTGAAACTCTGGATTCTGACAGAGGGCCACGAGACTTCGACCAGCGCGCAAAAATGGAGGCTCTAGACCCTTCCAGAGCCGAGATATCGGATGTCAAAGTTTTGACCTGAAAAAAAAAACATAAGGGGTAACACTGTCGTTTTTGGCCAAAATTTTGACCCCCTCCGATCTTCTTGAAACTCTGGATTCTGACAGAGGGCCACGAGACTTCGACCAGCGCGCAAAAATGGAGGCTCTAGACCCTTCCAGAGCCGAGATATCGGATGTCAAAGTTTTTACCTGAAAAAAAAACATAAGGGGTAACACTGTCGTTTTTGGCCGAAATTTTGACCCCCTCCGATCTTCTTGAAACTCTGGATTCTGACAGAGGGCCACGAGACTTCGACCAGCGCGCAAAAATGGAGGCTCTAGACCCTTCCAGAGCCGAGATATCGGATGTCAAAGTTTTGACCTGAAAAAAAAACATAAGGGGTAACACTGTCGTTTTTGGCCGAAATTTTGACCCCCTCCGATCTTCTTGAAACTCTGGATTCTGACAGAGGGCCACGAGACTTCGACCAGCGCGCAAAAATGGAGGCTCTAGACCCTTCCAGAGCCGAGATATCGGATGTCAAAGTTTTTACCTGAAAAAAAAACATAAGGGGTAACACTGTCGTTTTTGGCCGAAATTTTGACCCCCTCCGATCTTCTTGAAACTCTGGATTCTGACAGAGGGCCACGAGACTTCGACCAGCGCGCAAAAATGGAGGCTCTAGACCCTTCCAGAGCCGAGATATCGGATGTCAAAGTTTTGACCTGAAAAAAAAAACATAAGGGGTAACACTGTCGTTTTTGGCCGAAATTTTGACCCCCTCCGATCTTCTTGAAACTCTGGATTATGACAGAGTGCCACGAGACTTCGACCAGCGCGCAAAAATGGAGGCTCTAGACCCTTCCAGAACCGAGATATCGGATGACAAAGTTTTGACCTGAAAAAAAAACATAAGGGGTAACACTGTCGTTTTTGGCCGAAATTTTGACCCCCTCCGATCTTCTTGAAACTCTGGATTCTGACAGAGGGCCACGAGACTTCGACCAGCGCGCAAAAATGGAGGCTCTAGATCCTTCCAGAGCCGAGATATCGGATGTCAAAGTTTTGACCTGAAAAAAAACATAAGGGGTAACACTGTCGTTTTTGGCCGAAATTTTGACCCCCTCCGATCTTCTTGAAACTCTGGATTCTGACAGAGGGCCACGAGACTTCGACCAGCGCGCAAAAATGGAGGCTCTAGACCCTTCCAGAGCCGAGATATCGGATGTCAAAGTTTTGACCTGAAAAAAAACATAAGGGGTAACACTGTCATTTTTTTTCTGGTCAAAACTTTAAGTTTCAATATCTCAGCTCTGGAAGGGTCTAGAGCCTCAATTTTTGCACCCAGGTCCATGTCTCGTAGCCCTCTATCAGAATCCAGAGTTTTGAGAAGATTGGAGAAACTTAATTTTTCACCCCCCGAAAAAAAACATAAGGGGTAACACTGTCATTTTTTTTTCTGGTGAAAACTTTAAGTTTCAATATCTCAGCTCTGGAAGGGTCTAGAGCCTCAATTTTTGCACCCAGGTCCATGTCTCGTAGCCCTCTATCAGAATCCAGAGTTTTGAGAAGATTGGAGAAACTTAATTTTTCACCCCCCGAAAAAAAACATAAGGGGTAACACTGTCATTTTTTTTTCTGGTCAAAACTTTAAGTTTCAATATCTCAGCTCTGGAAGGGTCTAGAGCCTCAATTTTTGCACCCAGGTCCATGTCTCGTGGCCCTCTATCAGAATCCAGAGTTTTGAGAAGATTGGAGAAACTTCATTTTTCACCCCCCGAAAAAAAACATAAGGGGTAACACTGTAATTTTTTTTTTCTGGTCAAAACTTTAAGTTTCAATATCTCAGCTCTGGAAGGGTCTAGAGCCTCAATTTTTGCACCCAGGTCCATGTCTCGTGGCCCTCTATCAGAATCCAGAGTTTTGAGAAGATTGGAGAAACTTCATTTTTCACCCCCCGAAAAAAAAACATAAGGGGTAACACTGTCATTTTTTTTTCTGGTCAAAACTTTAAGTTTCAATATCTCAGCTCTGGACGGGTCTAGAGCCTCCATTTTTGCGCGCTGGTCGAAGTCTCGTGGCCCTCTGTCAGAATCCAGAGTTTCAAGAAGATCGGAGGGGGTCAAAATTTCGGCCAAAAACGACAGTGTTACCCCTTATGTTTTTTTTTTCAGGTCAAAACTTTGACATGCGATATCTCGGCTCTGGAAGGGTCTAGAGCCTCCATTTTTGCGCGCTGGTCGAAGTCTTGTGGCCCTCTGTCAGAATCCAGAGTTTCAAGAAGATCGGAGGGGGTCAAATTTTCGGCCAAAAAAAAAATGACATACAAAACATACTACAAACATAAAACATAGCGAGTGGTTGCCGGTTCTAGTCCAGCTTCTTGTTGCATTTGTGCGTTTAGACTCCGTTTCGAAAGATAAACATACTAAGAGAAGTGTAAGAATCGTGTAGTCTGAAGTGGCGCTGTGGTAGCAGAACCGGCTCTGAAGCGAGTGGTTGCCGGTTCTAGTCCAGCTTCTTGTTGCATTTGTGCGTTTAGACTCCGTTTCGAAAGATAAACATACAAAGTCAAGTGTCAGAACTGTGTCGTCTGCAGTGGCGCTGTGGTAGCAGAATCGGCTCTGAAGCAAGTGGTTGCCGGTTCTAGTCCAGCTTCTTGTTGCATTTGTGCGTTTAGACTCCGTTTCGAAAGATAAACATACTAAGAGAAGTGTCAGAACTGTGTAGTCTGAAGTGGCGCTGTGGTAGCAGAACCGGCTCTGAAGCGAGTGGTTGCCGGTTCTAGTCCAGCTTCTTCTTGCATTTGTGCGTTTAGACTCCGTTTCGAAAGATAAACATACAAAGTCAAGTGTCAGAACTGTGTCGTCTGCAGTGGCGCTGTGGTAGCAGAATCGGCTCTGAAGCAAGTGGTTGCCGGTTCTAGTCCAGCTTCTTGTTGCATTTGTGAGTTTAAACTCCGTTTCGAAAGATAAACGTACGAAGAGAAGTATTAAAAGTGTGCAGGCTCTGGTGGCACATCGGATGATGCTTGGCTCTGCCTTCAGAAGGTTCACGGTTCAATCCCGGGTCAGAACCAACGGCCTGAGGGGGCATCTAAGGTAGTCACCCAGTCGCCGAGTCTGCACACCCAAAAGACCAAACTAAAGGGGGGGGTAGTGTGTGTGTGGTCCCCCCCCGAGGTTTCGGAACCCTTGTCGCTGCGGTTATGTTCCTTAAACATAAATTTTCGCGACGTTTAATATATAATTATAATAAATATATACAATATAATTAATTACTCGGATAATTAATTACTTAATTGGATAATTACTTATTACTTAATACTTGGATATTTATTTATTTGGATATTTACTTGGACATTTACTTGCATACTTACTTGGATATTTAATAGGACATTTACTTGGATATTTACTTGAATAATTACTTGCATAAATATCCAAATAAATATCCAAGTATTTAAGTAATTATCTAATTAAGTAATTAATTATCCAAGTAATTAATCCAATTAAGTAATTAATTATCCGAGTAATTAATTATATTGTATATATTTATTATAATTATATATTAAACGTCGCGAAAATTTATGTTTAAGGAACATAACCGCAGCGACAGGGGTTCCGAAACCTCGGGGGGGGGACCACACACACACTACCCCCCCCTTTAGTTTGGTCTTTTGGGTGTGCAGACTCAGCGACTGGGTGACTACCTTAGATGCCCCCTCAGGCCGTTGGTTCTGACCCGGGATTGAACCGTGAACCTTCTGAAGGCAGAGCCAAGCCTCATCCGATGTGCCACCAGAGCCTGCACACTTTTAACACTTCTCTTTGTACGTTTATCTTTCGAAACGGAGTTTAAACGCACAAATGCAACAAGAAGCTGGACTAGAACCGGCAACCACTTGCTTCAGAGCCGATTCTGCTACCACAGCGCCACTGCAGACGACACAGTTCTGACACTTGACTTTGTATGTTTATCTTTCGAAACGGAGTCTAAACGCACAAATGCAAGAAGAAGCTGGACTAGAACCGGCAACCACTCGCTTCAGAGCCGGTTCTGCTACCACAGCGCCACTTCAGACTACACGGTTCTGACACTTCTCTTAGTATGTTTATCTTTCGAAACGGAGTCTAAACGCACAAATGCAAGAAGAAGCTGGACTAGAACCGGCAACCACTTGCTTCAGAGCCGATTCTGCTACCACAGCGCCACTGCAGACGACACAGTTCTGACACTTGACTTTGTATGTTTATCTTTCGAAACGGAGTCTAAATGCACAAATGCAACAAGAAGCTGGACTAGAACCGGCAACCACTCGCTTCAGAGCCGGTTCTGCTACCACAGCGCAACTTCAGACTACACGGTTCTGACACTTCTCTTAGTATGTTTATCTTTCGAAACGGAGTCTAAACGCACAAATGCAACAAGAAGCTGACTAGAACCGGCAACCACTCGCTATGTTTTATGTTTGTAGTATGTTTTGTATGTCATTTTTTTTTTGGCCGAAAATTTGACCCCCTCCGATCTTCTTGAAACTCTGGATTCTGACAGAGGGCCATGAGACTTCGACCAGCGCGCAAAAATGGAGGCTCTAGACCCTTCCAGAGCCGAGATATCGGATGACAAAGTTTTGACCTGAAAAAAAACATAAGGGGTAACACTGTCGTTTTTGGCCAAAATTTTGACCCCCTCCGATCTTCTTGAAACTCTGGATTCTGACAGAGGGCCACGAGACTTCGACCAGCGCGCAAAAATGGAGGCTCTAGATCCTTCCAGAGCCGAGATATCGGATGTCAAAGTTTTGACCTGAAAAAAAAACATAAGGGGTAACACTGTCGTTTTTGGCCGAAATTTTGACCCCCTCCGATCTTCTTGAAACTCTGGATTCTGACAAAGGGCCACGAGACTTCGACCAGCGCGCAAAAATGGAGGCTCTAGACCCTTCCAGAGCCGAGATATTGGATGTCAAAGTTTTGACCTGAAAAAAAAAACATAAGGGGTAACACTGTCGTTTTTGGCCGAAATTTTGACCCCCTCCGATCTTCTTGAAACTCTGGATTCTGACAGAGGGCCACGAGACTTCGACCAGCACGCAAAAATGGAGGCTCTAGACCCTTCCAGAGCCGAGATATCGCATGTCAAAGTTTTGACCTGAAAAAAAAAAAAACATAAGGGGTAACACTGTCGTTTTTGGCCGAAATTTTGACCCCCTCCGATCTTCTTGAAACTCTGGATTCTGACAGAGGGCCACAAGACTTCGACCAGCGCGCAAAAATGGAGGCTCTAGACCCTTCCAGAGCCGAGATATCGGATGTCAAAGTTTTGACCTGAAAAAAAAAACATAAGGGGTAACACTGTCGTTTTTGGCCGAACTTTTGACCCCCTCCGATCTTCTTGAAACTCTGGATTCTGACAGAGGGCCACGAGACTTCGACCAGCGCGCAAAAATGGAGGCTCTAGACCCTTCCAGAGCCGAGATATCGGATGTCAAAGTTTTGACCCGAAAAAAAAAAACATAAGGGGTAACACTGTCGTTTTTGGCCGAAATTTTGACCCCCTCCGATCTTCTTGAAACTCTGGATTCTGACAGAGGGCCACGAGACTTCGACCAGCGCGCAAAAATGGAGGCTCTAGACCCTTCCAGAGCCGAGATATCGGATGTCAAAGTTTTGACCTGAAAAAAAAAACATAAGGGGTAACACTGTCGTTTTTGGCCGAAATTTTGATCCCCTCCGATCTTCTTCAAACTCTGGATTCTGACAGAGGGCCACAAGACTTCGACCAGTTCGCAAAAATGGAGGCTCTAGATCCTTCCAGAGCCGAGATATCGGATGTCAAAGTTTTGACCTGAAAAAAAAACATAAGGGGTAACACTGTCGTTTTTGGCCGAAATTTTGACCCCCTCCGATCTTCTTGAAACTCTGGATTCTAACAAAGGGCCACGAGACTTCGACCAGCGCGCAAAAATGGAGGCTCTAGACCCTTCCAGAGCCGAGATATCGGATGTCAAAGTTTTGACCTGAAAAAAAAACATAAGGGGTAACACTGTCGTTTTTGGCCGAAATTTTGACCCCCTCCGATCTTCTTGAAACTCTGGATTCTGACAGAGGGCCACAAGACTTCGACCAGCGCGCAAAAATGGAGGCTCTAGACCCTTCCAGAGCCGAGATATCGGATGTCAAAGTTTTGACCCGAAAAAAAAAACATAAGGGGTAACACTGTCGTTTTTGCCGAAATTTTGACCCCCTCCGATCTTCTTGAAACTCTGGATTCTGACAGAGGGCCACGAGACTTCGACCAGCGGGCAAAAATGGAGGCTCTAGACCCTTCCAGAGCCGAGATATCGCATGTCAAAGTTTTGACCTGAAAAAAAAAACATAAGGGGTAACACTGTCGTTTTTGGCCGAAATTTTGACCCCCTCCGATCTTTTTGAAACTCTGGATTCTGACAGAGGGCCACGAGACTTCGACCAGCGCGCAAAAATGGAGGCTCTAGACCCTTCCAGAGCCGAGATATCGGATGTCAAAGTTTTGACCCGAAAAAAAAAAACATAAGGGGTAACACTGTCGTTTTTGGCCGAAATTTTGACCCCCTCCGATCTTCTTGAAACTCTGGATTCTGACAGAGGGCCACGAGACTTCGACCAGCGCGCAAAAATGGAGGCTCTAGACCCTTCCAGAGCCGAGATATCGGATGTCAAAGTTTTGACCTGAAAAAAAAAACATAAGGGGTAACACTGTCGTTTTTGGCCGAAATTTTGATCCCCTCCGATCTTCTTGAAACTCTGGATTCTGACAGAGGGCCACGAGACTTCGACCAGTTCGCAAAAATGGAGGCTCTAGATCCTTCCAGAGCCGAGATATCGGATGTCAAAGTTTTGACCTGAAAAAAAAACATAAGGGGTAACACTGTCGTTTTTGGCCGAAATTTTGACCCCCTCCGATCTTCTTGAAACTCTGGATTCTAACAAAGGGCCACGAGACTTCGACCAGCGCGCAAAAATGGAGGCTCTAGACCCTTCCAGAGCCGAGATATCAGATGTCAAAGTTTTGACCTGAAAAAAAAACATAAGGGGTAACACTGTCGTTTTTGGCCGAAATTTTGACCCCCTCCGATCTTCTTGAAACTCTGGATTCTGACAGAGGGCCACAAGACTTCGACCAGCGCGCAAAAATGGAGGCTCTAGACCCTTCCAGAGCCGAGATATCGGATGTCAAAGTTTTGACCCGAAAAAAAAAAACATAAGGGGTAACACTGTCGTTTTTGCCGAAATTTTGACCCCCTCCGATCTTCTTGAAACTCTGGATTCTGACAGAGGGCCACGAGACTTCGACCAGCGGGCAAAAATGGAGGCTCTAGACCCTTCCAGAGCCGAGATATCGCATGTCAAAGTTTTGACCTGAAAAAAAAAACATAAGGGGTAACACTGTCGTTTTTGGCCGAAATTTTGACCGCCTCCGATCTTCTTGAAACTCTGTATTCTGACAGAGGGCCACGAGACTTCGACCAGCGCGCAAAAATGGAGGCTCTAGACCCTTCCAGAGCCGAGATATCGGATGTCAAAGTTTTGACCTGAAAAAAAAACATAAGGGGTAACACTGTCGTTTTTGGCCGAAATTTTGACCCCCTCCGATCTTCTTGAAACTCTGGATTCTGACAGAGTGCCACGAGACTTCGACCAGCGCGCAAAAATGGAGGCTCTAGACCCTTCCAGAACCGAGATATCGGATGACAAAGTTTTGACCTGAAAAAAAAACATAAGGGGTAACACTGTCGTTTTTGGCCAAAATTTTGACCCCCTCCGATCTTCTTGAAACTCTGGATTCTGACAGAGGGCCACGAGACTTCGACCAGCGCGCAAAAATGGAGGCTCTAGACCCTTCCAGAGCCGAGATATCGGATGTCAAAGTTTTTACCTGAAAAAAAAAACATAAGGGGTAACACTGTCGTTTTTGGCCGAAATTTTGACCCCCTCCGATCTTCTTGAAACTCTGGATTCTGACAGAGGGCCACGAGACTTCGACCAGCGCGCAAAAATGGAGGCTCTAGACCCTTCCAGAGCCGAGATATCGGATGTCAAAGTTTTGACCTGAAAAAAAAACTTAAGGGGTAACACTGTCGTTTTTGGCCGAAATTTTGACCCCCTCCGATCTTCTTGAAACTCTGGATTCTGACAGAGGGCCACGAGACTTCGACCAGCGCGCAAAAATGGAGGCTCTAGACCCTTCCAGAGCCGAGATATCGGATGTCAAAGTTTTTACCTGAAAAAAAAACATAAGGGGTAACACTGTCGTTTTTGGCCGAAATTTTGACCCCCTCCGATCTTCTTGAAACTCTGTATTCTGACAGAGGGCCACGAGACTTCGACCAGCGCGCAAAAATGGAGGCTCTAGACCCTTCCAGAGCCGAGATATCGGATGTCAAAGTTTTGACCTGAAAAAAAAACATAAGGGGTAACACTGTCGTTTTTGGCCGAAATTTTGACCCCCTCCGATCTTCTTGAAACTCTGGATTCTGACAGAGTGCCACGAGACTTCGACCAGCGCGCAAAAATGGAGGCTCTAGACCCTTCCAGAACCGAGATATCGGATGACAAAGTTTTGACCTGAAAAAAAAACATAAGGGGTAACACTGTCGTTTTTGGCCGAAATTTTGACCCCCTCCGATCTTCTTGAAACTCTGGATTCTGACAGAGGGCCACGAGACTTCGACCAGCGCGCAAAAATGGAGGCTCTAGATCCTTCCAGAGCCGAGATATCGGATGTCAAAGTTTTGACCTGAAAAAAAACATAAGGGGTAACACTGTCGTTTTTGGCCGAAATTTTGACCCCCTCCGATCTTCTTGAAACTCTGGATTCTGACAGAGGGCCACGAGACTTCGACCAGCGCGCAAAAATGGAGGCTCTAGACCCTTCCAGAGCCGAGATATCGGATGTCAAAGTTTTGACCTGAAAAAAAAACATAAGGGGTAACACTGTCGTTTTTGGCCAAAATTTTGACCCCCTCCGATCTTCTTGAAACTCTGGATTCTGACAGAGGGCCACGAGACTTCGACCAGCGCGCAAAAATGGAGGCTCTAGACCCTTCCAGAGCCGAGATATCGGATGTCAAAGTTTTTACCTGAAAAAAAAACATAAGGGGTAACACTGTCGTTTTTGGCCGAAATTTTGACCCCCTCCGATCTTCTTGAAACTCTGGATTCTGACAGAGGGCCACGAGACTTCGACCAGCGCGCAAAAATGGAGGCTGTAGATCCTTCCAGAGCCGAGATATCGGATGTCAAAGTTTTGACCTGAAAAAAAAACATAAGGGGTAACACTGTCGTTTTTGGCCGAAATTTTGACCCCCTCCGATCTTCTTGAAACTCTGGATTCTGACAGAGGGCCACGAGACTTCGACCAGCGCGCAAAAATGGAGGCTCTAGACCCTTCCAGAGCCGAGATATCGGATGTCAAAGTTTTGACCCGAAAAAAAAAACATAAGGGGTAACACTGTCGTTTTTGGCCGAAATTTTGACCCCCTCCGATCTTCTTGAAACTCTGGATTCTGACAGAGGGCCACGAGACTTCGACCAGCGCGCAAAAATGGAGGCTCTAGACCCTTCCAGAGCAGAGATATCGAAGGTCAAAATTTGGACCTGAAAAAAAAACATAAGGGGTAACACTGTCATTTTTTTTTTGGCCGAAATTTTGACCCCCTCCGATCTTCTTGAAACTCTGGATTCTGACAGAGGGCCACGAGACTTCGACCAGCGCGCAAAAATGGAGGCTCTAGATCCTTCCAGAGCCGAGATATCGGATGTCAAAGTTTTGACCTGAAAAAAAAACATAAGGGGTAACACTGTCGTTTTTGGCCGAAATTTTGACCCCCTCCGATCTTCTTGAAACTCTGGATTCTGACAAAGGGCCACGAGACTTCGACCAGCGCGCAAAAATGGAGGCTCTAGACCCTTCCAGAGCCGAGATATTGGATGTCAAAGTTTTGACCTGAAAAAAAAAACATAAGGGGTAACACTGTCGTTTTTGGCCGAAATTTTGACCCCCTCCGATCTTCTTGAAACTCTGGATTCTGACAGAGGGCCACGAGACTTCGACCAGCACGCAAAAATGGAGGCTCTAGACCCTTCCAGAGCCGAGATATCGCATGTCAAAGTTTTGACCTGAAAAAAAAAACATAAGGGGTAACACTGTCGTTTTTGGCCGAAATTTTGACCCCCTCCGATCTTCTTGAAACTCTGGATTCTGACAGATGGCCACAAGACTTCGACCAGCGCGCAAAAATGGAGGCTCTAGACCCTTCCAGAGCCGAGATATCGGATGTCAAAGTTTTGACCTGAAAAAAAAAACATAAGGGGTAACACTGTCGTTTTTGGCCGAAATTTTGACCCCCTCCGATCTTCTTGAAACTCTGGATTCTGACAGAGGGCCACAAGACTTCGACCAGCGCGCAAAAATGGAGGCTCTAGACCCTTCCAGAGCCGAGATATCGGATGTCAAAGTTTTGACCTGAAAAAAAAAACATAAGGGGTAACACTGTCGTTTTTGGCCGAAATTTTGACCCCCTCCGATCTTTTTGAAACTCTGGATTCTGACAGAGGGCCACGAGACTTCGACCAGCGCGCAAAAATGGAGGCTCTAGACCCTTCCAGAGCCGAGATATCGGATGTCAAAGTTTTGACCCGAAAAAAAAAACATAAGGGGTAACACTGTCGTTTTTGGCCGAAATTTTGACCCCCTCCGATCTTCTTGAAACTCTGGATTCTGACAGAGGGCCACAAGACTTCGACCAGCGCGCAAAAATGGAGGCTCTAGACCCTTCCAGAGCCGAGATATCGGATGTCAAAGTTTTGACCTGAAAAAAAAACATAAGGGGTAACACTGTCGTTTTTGGCCGAAATTTTGACCCCCTCCGATCTTCTTGAAACTCTGGATTCTGACAGAGGGCCACGAGACTTCGAGCAGTTCGCAA
The DNA here is from genome assembly GCA_038021265.1 of Cyprinella venusta. Taxonomy (NCBI): domain Eukaryota; kingdom Metazoa; phylum Chordata; class Actinopteri; order Cypriniformes; family Leuciscidae; genus Cyprinella; species Cyprinella venusta. The sequence goes on along the minus strand of CM075883.1, from coordinate 17,390,447 downwards.
AAATGGAGGCTCTAGATCCTTCCAGAGCCGAGATATCGGATGTCAAAGTTTTGACCTGAAAAAAAAACATAAGGGGTAACACTGTCGTTTTTGGCCGAAATTTTGACCCCCTCCGATCTTCTTGAAACTCTGGATTCTGACAGAGGGCCACGAGACTTCGACCAGCGCGCAAAAATGGAGGCTCTAGACCCTTCCAGAGCCGAGATATCGGATGTCAAAGTTTTGACCTGAAAAAAAAACATAAGGGGTAACACTGTCGTTTTTGGCCGAAATTTTGACCCCCTCCGATCTTCTTGAAACTCTGGATTCTGACAGAGGGCCACGAGACTTCGACCAGCGCGCAAAAATGGAGGCTCTAGACCCTTCCAGAGCCGAGATATCGCATGTCAAAGTTTTGACCTGAAAAAAAAAACATAAGGGGTAACACTGTCGTTTTTGGCTGAAATTTTGACCCCCTCCGATCTTCTTGAAACTCTGGATTCTGACAGAGGGCCACGAGACTTCGACCAGCGCGCAAAAATGGAGGCTCTAGACCCTTCCAGAGCCGAGATATCGGATGTCAAAGGTTTGACCTGAAAAAAAAAAACATAAGGGGTAACACTGTCGTTTTTGGACGAAATTTTGACCCCCTCCGATCTTCTTGAAACTCTGGATTCTGACAGAGGGCCACGAGACTTCGACCAGCGCGCAAAAATGGAGGCTCTAGACCCTTCCAGAGCCGAGATATCGGATGTCAAAGTTTTGACCCGGAAAAAAAAACATAAGGGGTAACACTGTCATTTTTGGCCGAAATGTTGACCCCCTCCGATCTTCTTGAAACTCTGGATTCTGACAGAGGGCCACGAGACTTCGACCAGCGCGCAAAAATGGAGGCTCTAGACCCTTCCAGAGCCGAAATATCGGATGTCAAAGTTTTGACCTGAAAAAAAAACATAAGGGGTAACACTGTCGTTTTTGGCCGAAATTTTGACCCCCTCCGATCTTCTTGAAACTCTGGATTCTGACAGAGGGCCACGAGACTTCGACCAGCGCGCAAAAATGGAGGCTCTAGACCCTTCCAGAGCCGAGATATCGGATGTCAAAGTTTTGACCTGAAAAAAAAACATAAGGGGTAACACTGTCGTTTTTGGCCGAAATTTTGACCCCCTCCGATCTTCTTGAAACTCTGGATTCTGACAGAGGGCCACGAGACTTCGACCAGCGCGCAAAAATGGAGGCTCTAGACCCTTCCAGAGCCGAGATATCGGATGTCAAAGATTTGACCCGAAAAAAAAAAACATAAGGGGTAACACTGTCGTTTTTGGCCGAAATTTTGACCCCCTCCGATCTTCTTGAAACTCTGGATTCTGACAGAGGGCCACGAGACTTCGACCAGCGCGCAAAAATGGAGGCTCTAGACCCTTCCAGAGCCGAGATATCGGATGTCAAAGTTTTGACCTGAAAAAAAAACATAAGGGGTAACACTGTCGTTTTTGGCCGAAATTTTGACCCCCTCCGATCTTCTTGAAACTCTGGATTCTGACAGAGGGCCACGAGACTTCGACCAGTTCGCAAAAATGGAGGCTCTAGATCCTTCCAGAGCCGAGATATCGGATGTCAAAGTTTTGACCTGAAAAAAAAACATAAGGGGTAACACTGTCGTTTTTGGCCGAAATTTTGACCCCCTCCGATCTTCTTGAAACTCTGGATTCTGACAGAGGGCCACGAGACTTCGACCAGCGCGCAAAAATGGAGGCTCTAGACCCTTCCAGAGCCGAGATATCGGATGTCAAAGTTTTGACCTGAAAAAAAAACATAAGGGGTAACACTGTCGTTTTTGGCCGAAATTTTGACCCCCTCCGATCTTCTTGAAACTCTGGATTCTGACAGAGGGCCACGAGACTTCGACCAGCGCGCAAAAATGGAGGCTCTAGACCCTTCCAGAGCCGAGATATCGGATGTCAAAGTTTTGACCCGAAAAAAAAACATAAGGGGTAACACTGTCGTTTTTGGCCGAAATTTTGACCCCCTCCGATCTTCTTGAAACTCTGGATTCTGACAGAGGGCCACGAGACTTCGACCAGCGCGCAAAAATGGAGGCTCTAGACCCTTCCAGAGCCGAGATATCGCATGTCAAAGTTTTGACCTGAAAAAAAAAACATAAGGGGTAACACTGTCGTTTTTGGCCGAAATTTTGACCCCCTCCGATCTTCTTGAAACTCTGTATTCTGACAGAGTGCCACGAGACTTCGACCAGCGTGCAAAAATGGAGGCTCTAGACCCTTCCAGAACCGAGATATCGGATGACAAAGTTTTGACCTGAAAAAAAAAACATAAGGGGTAACACTGTCGTTTTTGGCCGAAATTTTGACCCCCTCCGATCTTCTTGAAACTCTGGATTCTGACAGAGGGCCACGAGACTTCGACCAGCGCGCAAAAATGGAGGCTCTAGATCCTTCCAGAGCCGAGATATCGGATGTCAAAGTTTTTACCTGAAAAAAAACATAAGGGGTAACACTGTCGTTTTTGGCCGAAATTTTGACCCCCTCCGATCTTCTTGAAACTCTGGATTCTGACAGAGGGCCACGAGACTTCGACCAGCGCGCAAAAATGGAGGCTCTAGACCCTTCCAGAGCCGAGATATCGCATGTCAAAGTTTTGACCTGAAAAAAAAAACATAAGGGGTAACACTGTCGTTTTTGGCCGAAATTTTGACCCCCTCCGATCTTCTTGAAACTCTGTATTCTGACAGAGTGCCACGAGACTTCGACCAGCGTGCAAAAATGGAGGCTCTAGACCCTTCCAGAACCGAGATATCGGATGACAAAGTTTTGACCTGAAAAAAAAACATAAGGGGTAACACTGTCGTTTTTGGCCGAAATTTTGACCCCCTCCGATCTTCTTGAAACTCTGGATTCTGACAGAGGGCCACGAGACTTCAACCAGCGCGCAAAAATGGAGGCTCTAGATCCTTCCAGAGCCGAGATATCGGATGTCAAATTTTTGACCTGAAAAAAAACATAAGGGGTAACACTGTCGTTTTTGGCCGAAATTTTGACCCCCTCCGATCTTCTTGAAACTCTGGATTCTGACAGAGGGCCACGAGACTTCGACCAGCGCGCAAAAATGGAGGCTCTAGACCCTTCCAGAGCCGAGATATCGGATGTCAAAGTTTTGACCTGAAAAAAAAACATAAGGGGTAACACTGTCGTTTTTGGCCGAAATTTTGACCCCCTCCGATCTTCTTGAAACTCTGGATTCTGACAGAGGGCCACGAGACTTCGACCAGCGCGCAAAAATGGAGGCTCTAGACCCTTCCAGAGCCGAGATATCGGATGTCAAAGTTTTGACCAGAAAAAAAAAAAAGGGGTAACACTGTCGTTTTTGGCCGAAATTTTGACCCCCTCCGATCTTCTTGAAACTCTGGATTCTGACAGAGGGCCACAAGACTTCGACCAGCGCGCAAAAATGGAGGGTCTAGACCCTTCCAGAGCCGAGATATCACATGTCAAAGTTTTGACCTGAAAAAAAAACATAAGGGGTAACACTGTCGTTTTTGGCTGAAATTTTGACCCCCTCCGATCTTCTTGAAACTCTGGATTCTGACAGAGGGCCACGAGACTTCGACCAGCGCGCAAAAATGGAGGCTCTAGACCCTTCCAGAGCCGAGATATCGGATGTCAAAGGTTTGACCTGAAAAAAAAACATAAGGGGTAACACTGTCGTTTTTGGCCGAAATTTTGACCCCCTCCGATCTTCTTGAAACTCTGGATTCTGACAGAGGGCCACGAGACTTCGACCAGCGCGCAAAAATGGAGCCTCTAGACCCTTCCAGAGCAGAGATATCGAAGGTCAAAATTTGGACCTGAAAAAAAACATAAGGGGTAACACTGTCATTTTTTTTTGGCCGAAATTTTGACCCCCTCCGATCTTCTTGAAACTCTGGATTCTGACAGAGGGCCACGATACTTCGACCAGCGTGCAAAAATGGAGGCTCTAGACCCTTCCAGAGCCGAGATATCGAAGGTCAAAATTTGGACCGGAAAAAAAAAACATAGGGGTAACACTGTCATCTTTTTTTTTGGCCGAAATTTTGACCCCCTCCGATCTTCTTGAAACTCTGGATTCTGACAGAGGGCCACGAGACTTCGACCAGCGCGCAAAAATGGAGGCTCTAGACCCTTCCAGAACCGAGATATCGAAGGTCAAAATTTGGACCTGAAAAAAAAACATAAGGGGTAACACTCTCATTTTTTTTTTTGGCCGAAATTTTGACCCCCCCCCGATCTTCTTGAAACTCTGGATTCTGACAGAGGGCCACGAGACTTCGACCAGCGCGCAAAAATAGAGGCTCTAGACCCTTCCAGAGCCGAGATATCGGATGTCAAAGTTTTGACCTGAAAAAAAAAACATAAGGGGTAACACTGTCGTTTTTGGCCGAAATTTTGACCCCCTCCGATCTTCTTGAAACTCTGTATTCTGACAGAGGGCCACGAGACTTCGACCAGCGCGCAAAAATGGAGGCTCTAGACCCTTCCAGAGCCGAGATATCGGATGTCAAAGTTTTGACCTGAAAAAAAAAAACATAAGGGGTAACACTGTCGTTTTTGGCCGAAATTTTGACCCCCTCCGATCTTCTTGAAACTCTGGATTCTGACAGAGTGCCACGAGACTTCGACCAGCGCGCAAAAATGGAGGCTCTAGACCCTTCCAGAACCGAGATATCGGATGACAAAGTTTTGACCTGAAAAAAAACATAAGGGGTAACACTGTCGTTTTTGGCCGAAATTTTGACCCCCTCCGATCTTCTTGAAACTCTGGATTCTGACAGAGGGCCACGAGACTTCGACCAGCGCGCAAAAATGGAGGCTCTAGATCCTTCCAGAGCCGAGATATCGGATGTCAAAGTTTTGACCTGAAAAAAAACATAAGGGGTAACACTGTCGTTTTTGGCCGAAATTTTGACCCCCTCCGATCTTCTTGAAACTCTGGATTCTGACAGAGGGCCACGAGACTTCGACCAGCGCGCAAAAATGGAGGCTCTAGACCCTTCCAGAGCCGAGATATCGGATGTCAAAGTTTTGACCTGAAAAAAAAAAACATAAGGGGTAACACTGTCGTTTTTGGCTGAAATTTTGACCCCCTCCGATCTTCTTGAAACTCTGGATTCTGACAGAGGGCCACGAGACTTCGACCAGCGCGCAAAAATGGAGGCTCTAGACCCTTCCAGAGCCGAGATATCGGATAATAGATAGCACTAGAGATAACACTGTCATTTTTTTTTCTGGTCAAAACTTTAAGTTTCAATATCTCAGCTCTGGAAGGGTCTAGAGCCTCAATTTTTGCACCCAGGTCCATGTCTCGTGGCCCTCTATCAGAATCCAGAGTTTTGAGAAGATTGGAGAAACTTCATTTTTCACCCCCCGAAAAAAAAACATAAGGGGTAACACTGTCATTTTTTTTTCTGGTCAAAACTTTAAGTTTCAATATCTCAGCTCTGGACGGGTCTAGAGCCTCAATTTTTGCACCCAGGTCCATGTCTCGTGGCCCTCTATCAGAATCCAGAGTTTTGAGAAGATTGGAGAAACTTAATTTTTCACCCCCCGAAAAAAAACATAAGGGGTAACACTGTCATTTTTTTTTCTGGTCAAAACTTTAAGTTTCAATATCTCAGCTCTGGAAGGGTCTAGAGCCTCAATTTTTGCACCCAGGTCCATGTCTCGTGGCCCTCTATCAGAATCCAGAGTTTTGAGAAGATTGGAGAAACTTAATTTTTCACCCCCCGAAAAAAAACATAAGGGGTAACACTGTCATTTTTTTTCTGGTCAAAACTTTAAGTTTCAATATCTCAGCTCTGGAAGGGTCTAGAGCCTCAATTTTTGCACCCAGGTCCATGTCTCGTAGCCCTCTATCAGAATCCAGAGTTTTGAGAAGATTGGAGAAACTTAATTTTTCACTCCCCGAAAAAAAACATAAGGGGTAACACTGTCATTTTTTTTTCTGGTCAAAACTTTAAGTTTCAAAATCACAGCTCTGGAAGGGTCTAGAGCCTCAATTTTTGCACCCAGGTCCATGTCTCGTGGCCCTCTATCAGAATCCAGAGTTTTGAGAAGATTGGAGAAACTTCATTTTTCACCCCCCGAAAAAAAAAACATAAGGGGTAACACTGTCATTTTTTTTTCTGGTCAAAACTTTAAGTTTCAATATCTCAGCTCTGGACGGGTCTAGAGCCTCAATTTTTGCACCCAGGTCCATGTCTCGTGGCCCTCTATCAGAATCCAGAGTTTTGAGAAGATTGGAGAAACTTAATTTTTCACCCCCTGAAAAAAAACATAAGGGGTAACACTGTCATTTTTTTTCTGGTCAAAACTTTAAGTTTCAATATCTCAGCTCTGGAAGGGTCTAGAGCCTCAATTTTTGCACCCAGGTCCATGTCTCGTGGCCCTCTATCAGAATCCAGAGTTTTGAGAAGATCGGAGAAACTTAATTTTTCACCCCCCGAAAAAAAAACATAAGGGGTAACACTGTCATTTTTTTTTTCTGGTCAAAACTTTAAGTTTCAAAATCACAGCTCTGGAAGGGTCTAGAGCCTCAATTTTTGCACCCAGGTCCATGTCTCGTGGCCCTCTATCAGAATCCAGAGTTTTGAGAAGATTGGAGAAACTTCATTTTTCACCCCCCGAAAAAAAACATAAGGGGTAACACTGTAATTTTTTTTTCTGGTCAAAACTTTAAGTTTCAATATCTCAGCTCTGGAAGGGTCTAGAGCCTCAATTTTTACACCCAGGTCCATGTCTCGTGGCCCTCTATCAGCATCCAGAGTTTTGAGAAGATTGGAGAAACTTCATTTTTCACCCCCCGAAAAAAAAACATAAGGGGTAACACTGTCATTTTTTTTTTCTGGTCAAAACTTTAAGTTTCAATATCTCAGCTCTGGAAGGGTCTAGAGCCTCAATTTTTGCACCCAGGTCCATGTCTCGTGGCCCTCTATCAGAATCCAGAGTTTTGAGAAGATTGGAGAAACTTCATTTTTCACCCCCCGAAAAAAAACATAAGGGGTAACACTGTCATTTTTTTTTTCTGGTCAAAACTTTAAGTTTCATTATCTCAGCTCTGGAAGGGTCTAGAGCCTCAATTTTTGCACCCAGGTCCATGTCTCGTAGCCCTCTATCAGAATCCAGAGTTTTGAGAAGATTGGAGAAACTTAATTTTTAACCCCCCGAAAAAAAACATAAGGGGTAACACTGTCATTTTTTTTTTCTGGTCAAAACTTTAAGTTTCAATATCTCAGCTCTGGAAGGGTCTAGAGCCTCAATTTTTGCACCCAGGTCCATGTCTCGTGGCCCTCTATCAGAATCCAGAGCTTTGAGAAGATTGGAGAAACTTCATTTTTCACCCCCTGAAAAAAAACATAAGGGGTAACACTGTCATTTTTTTTTCTGGTCAAAACTTTAAGTTTCAATATCTCAGCTCTGGAAGGGTCTAGAGCCTCAATTTTTGCACCCAGGTCCATGTCTCGTGGCCCTCTATCAGAATCCAGAGTTTTGAGAAGATTGGAGAAACTTAATTTTTCACCCCTCGAAAAAAAACATAAGGGGTAACACTGTCATTTTTTTTTCTGGTCAAAACTTTAAGTTTCAATATCTCAGCTCTGGAAGGGTCTAGAGCCTCCATTTTTGCACCCAGGTCCATGTCTCGTGGCCCTCTATCAGAATCCAGAGTTTTGAGAAGATTGGAGAAACTTAATTTTTCACCCCCCGAAAAAAAACATAAGGGGTAACACTGTCATTTTTTTTTCTGGTCAAATCTTTAAGTTTCAATATCTCAGCTCTGGAAGGGTCTAGAGTCTCAATTTTTGCACCCAGGTCCATGTCTCGTGGCCCTCTATCAGAATCCAGAGTTTTGAGAAGATTGGAGAAACTTCATTTTTCACCCCCCGAAAAAAAACATAAGGGGTAACACTGTCATTTTTTTTTCTGGTGAAAACTTTAAGTTTCAATATCTCAGCTCTGGAAGGGTCTAGAGCCTCAATTTTTGCACCCAGGTCCATGTCTCGTGGCCCTCTATCAGAATCCAGAGTTTTGAGAAGATTGGAGAAACTTAATTTTTCACCCCCCGAAAAAAAACATAAGGGGTAACACTGTCATTTTTTTTTTCTGGTCAAAACTTTAAAATTCAATATCTCAGCTCTGGAAGGGTCTAGAGCCTCAATTTTTGCACCCAGGTCCATGTCTCGTGGCCCTCTATCAGAATCCAGAGTTTTGAGAAGATTGGAGAAACTTCATTTTTCACCCCCCGAAAAAAAACGTAAGGGGTAACACTGTCATTTTTTTTTTCTGGTCAAAACTTTAAGTTTCATTATCTCAGCTCTGGAAGGGTCTAGAGCCTCAATTTTTGCACCCAGGTCCATGTCTCGTAGCCCTCTATCAGAATCCAGAGTTTTGAGAAGATTGGAGAAACTTAATTTTTCACCCCCCGAAAAAAAAACATAAGGGGTAACACTGTCATTTTTTTTTTTTCTGGTCAAAACTTTAAGTTTCAATATATCAGCTCTGGAAGGGTCTAGAGCCTCAATTTTTGCACCCAGGTCCATGTCTCGTGGCCCTCTATCAGAATCCAGAGTTTTGAGAAGATTGGAGAAACTTAATTTTTCACCCCCCGAAAAAAAACATAAGGGGTAACACTGTCATTTTTTTCTGGTCAAAACTTTAAGTTTCAATATCTCAGCTCTGGAAGGGTCTAGAGCCTCAATTTTTGCACCCAGGTCCATGTCTCGTGGCCCTCTATCAGAATCCAGAGTTTTGAGAAGATTGGAGAAACTTAATTTTTCACCCCCCGAAAAAAAACATAAGGGGTAACACTGTCATTTTTTTTTCTGGTCAAAACTTTAAGTTTCAATATCTCAGCTCTGGAAGGGTCTAGAGCCTCAATTTTTGCACCCAGGTCCATGTCTTGTCTCGTGGCCCTCTATCAGAATCCAGAGTTTTGAGAAGATTGGAGAAACTTAATTTTTCACCCCCCGAAAAAAAACATAAGGGGTAACACTGTCATTTTTTTTCTGGTCAAAACTTTAAGTTTCAATATCTCAGCTCTGGAAGGGTCTAGAGCCTCAATTTTTGCACCCAGGTCCATGTCTCGTGGCCCTCTATCAGAATCCAGAGTTTTGAGAAGATTGGAGAAACTTAATTTTTCACCCCCCGAAAAAAAAACATAAGGGGTAACACTGTCATTTTTTTTTTCTGGTCAAAACTTTAAGTTTCAATATCTCAGCTCTGGAAGGGTCTAGAGCCTCAATTTTTGCACCCAGGTCCATGTCTCGTAGCCCTCTATCAGAATCCAGAGTTTTGAGAAGATTGGAGAAACTTAATTTTTCACCCCCCGAAAAAAAACATAAGGGGTAACACTGTCATTTTTTTTTTCTGGTCAAAACTTTAAGTTTCAATATCTCAGCTCTGGAAGGGTCTAGAGCCTCAATTTTTGCACCCAGGTCCATGTCTCGTGGCCCTCTAACAGAATCCAGAGTTTTGAGAAGATTGGAGAAACTTCATTTTTCACCCCCCGAAAAAAAACATAAGGAGTAACACTGTCATTTTTTTTCTGGTCAAAACTTTAAGTTTCAATATCTCAGCTCTGGAAGGGTCTGGAGCCTCAATTTTTGCACCCAGGTCCATGTCTCGTGGCCCTCTATCAGAATCCAAAGTTTTGAGAAGATTGGAGAAACTTAATTTTTCACCCCCCGAAAAAAAACATAAGGGGTAACACTGTCATTTTTTTTTCTGGTCAAAACTTTAAGTTTCAATATCTCAGCTCTGGAAGGGTCTAGAGCCTCAATTTTTGCACCCAGGTCCATGTCTCGTGGCCCTCTATCAGAATCCAGAGTTTTGAGAAGATTGGAGAAACTTCATTTTTCACCCCCCGAAAAAAAACATAAGGGGTAACACTGTCATTTTTTTTTTCTGGTCAAAACTTTAAGTTTCAATATCTCAGCTCTGGAAGGGTCTAGAGCCTCAATTTTTGTACCCAGGTCCATGTCTCGTGGCCCTCTATCAGAATCCAGAGTTTTGAGAAGATTGGAGAAACTTAATTTTTCACCCCCCGAAAAAAAACATAAGGGGTAACACTGTCATTTTTTTTCTGGTCAAAACTTTAAGTTTCAATATCTCAGCTCTGGAAGGGTCTAGAGCCTCAATTTTTGCACCCAGGTCCATGTCTCGTGGCCCTCTGTCAGAATCCAGAGTTTTGAGAAGATTGGAGAAACTTAATTTTTCACCCCCCGAAAAAAAACATAAGGGGTAACACTGTCATTTTTTTTTTTCTGGTCAAAACTTTAAGTTTCAATATCTCAGCTCTGGAAGGGTCTAGAGCCTCAATTTTTGCACCCAGGTCCATGTCTCGTGGCCCTCTATCAGAATCCAGAGTTTTGAGAAGATTGGAGAAACTTAATTTTTCACCCCTCGAAAAAAAACATAAGGGGTAACACTGTCATTTTTTTTTTCTGGTCAAAACTTTAAGTTTCAATATCTCAGCTCTGGAAGGGTCTAGAGTCTCAATTTTTGCACCCAGGTCCATGTCTCGTGGCCCTCTATCAGAATCCAGAGTTTTGAGAAGATTGGAGAAACTTAATTTTTCACCCCCCGAAAAAAAACATAAGGGGTAACACTGTCATTTTTTTTTCTGGTGAAAACTTTAGGTTTCAATATCTCAGCTCTGGAAGGGTCTAGAGCCTCAATTTTTGCACCCAGGTCCATGTCTCGTGGCCCTCTATCAGAATCCAGAGTTTTGAGAAGATTGGAGAAACTTAATTTTTCACCCCCCGAAAAAAAACATAAGGGGTAACACTGTCATTTTTTTTTTCTGGTCAAAACTTTAAGTTTCATTATCTCAGCTCTGGAAGGGTCTAGAGCCTCAATTTTTGCACCCAGGTCCATGTCTCGTGGCCCTCTGTCAGAATCCAGAGTTTTGAGAAGATTGGAGAAACTTAATTTTTCACCCCCCGAAAAAAAACATAAGGGGTAACACTGTCATTTTTTTTTCTGGTCAAAACTTTAAGTTTCAATATCTCAGCTCTGGAAGGGTCTAGAGCCTCAATTTTTGCACCCAGGTCCATGTCTCGTGGCCCTCTATCAGAATCCAGAGTTTTGAGAAGATTGGAGAAACTTAATTTTTCACCCCTCGAAAAAAAACATAAGGGGTAACACTGTCATTTTTTTTTCTGGTCAAAACTTTAAGTTTCAATATCTCAGCTCTGGAAGGGTCTAGAGTCTCAATTTTTGCACCCAGGTCCATGTCTCGTGGCCCTCTATCAGAATCCAGAGTTTTGAGAAGATTGGAGAAACTTATTTTTTCACCCCCCGAAAAAAAACATAAGGGGTAACACTGTCATTTTTTTTTTCTGGTCAAAACTTTAAGTTTCAATATCTCAGCTCTGGAAGGGTCTAGAGCCTCAATTTTTGCACCCAGGTCCATGTCTCGTGGCCCTCTATCAGAATCCAGAGTTTTGAGAAGATTGGAGAAACTTCATTTTTCACCCCCCGAAAAAAAACATAAGGGGTAACACTGTCATTTTTTTTTTTCTGGTCAAAACTTTAAGTTTCAATATCTCAGCTCTGGAAGGGTCTAGAGTCTCAATTTTTGCACCCAGGTCCATGTCTCGTGGCCCTCTATCAGAATCCAGAGTTTTGAGAAGATTGGAGAAACTTAATTTTTCACCCCCCGAAAAAAAACATAAGGGGTAACACTGTCATTTTTTTTTTCTGGTCAAAACTTTAAGTTTCAATATCTCAGCTCTGGAAGGGTCTAGAGCCTCAATTTTTGCACCCAGGTCCATGTCTTGTGGCCCTCTATCAGAATCCAGAGTTTTGAGAAGATTGGAGAAACTTAATTTTTCACCCCCCGAAAAATAAAACATAAGGGGTAATACTGTCATTTTTTTTTCTGGTCAAAACTTTAAGTTTCAATATCTCAGCTCTGGAAGGGTCTAGAGCCTCAATTTTTGCACCCAGGTCCATGTCTCGTGGCCCTCTATCAGAATCCAGAGTTTTGAAATTTTGGGACGGCGGAATTTGGGGACAGCGCTTGGTGCTACGGACCCCGGGGGGCCTGCTGAGGGAAGTAAAATAGTTTTTATCACGACAGGAACTTTAGTTAAAATGTCTATCAAATATACTACCCGAAACCCAATTTAATAGATTGCAGGCGGGATGGTGTCCAATTGCAGCATGTTTAATGGCAAGTGAGCATACATGCACTCTGAAATTTGAACGGCTATAACTCTGGGACCAAGCTGCCCAGATGCACCAAACTCGGGTCAACGTAGGGTCCGGCCGAGATTTGGGGCCCAACAGGAAAGGGGTCACTTCAGAAGGAAGGGTCCCATAACCTTGGGACTCTGGGGTCTGAGAGGGCCTATAGGGCCCACTCACCAAAGGACGATCCGCTGGGACTCATCATTTCCGAGATATTGACCGTTTTGTCCATTGTGAAATGCTCCAGAAGTTAAAAAGGGGGGCTGACATGTGATGTCCATTGTAATGGACACAGGGTCTGAATGGGTTAATCAGCTTGGCGTTGAACTAATGCTCTGTGCTCGTACTATGAGAATGTTACAATAAACTGCATTTACAACATTTACAACTGCAACATACAATAAATGTTTATTTTTAAACCACAACTTCAATGTGTGCCACTGTTGTTTCTCTTTTGTTGTCTCTCTTTTTTGGAAACATGTCCTAAAACATAGAAACACACCCTTTGCAACTTCCTGTTTACTGGCTTACCTCCTGCTTCAGGTGCCTCACAGAAGGACAACGATGAGAACCTTCATCTGTGCCATTCCTTGTGGAAATTTGGAGTCTGCTTTCAGAGAGACTCCAGAGCCTGAAACCGCAGATGGCCAAACGGTGTCAAATCACTTCATCTTGCAGCAGAACAGATGAGGATTTAAGAAACAGAATGCAAATTGTTGTGCGCTGTATGATAGATTTAGTGGGGAGAAAATTTCACCTGATGTAGCAATGTGGAAGTAACCTATTTTCTGATTGAGTGGGCACTTCTGATTCATACTATTGACCTTATGTGCCAGAGAAACAAGTGTGCAACCATCTTTCGAATTTTTACGTGCTTTTTTGTGAGGTTTGTTCCCTGAATGCTACTTATTTCATCCCCAGACCCTCTGTTCCCACTGCTTTTATGCATGCTTGCTGGGGAAGTTCTCAGACATAAGCAGCTTACTGTGGGTGGTGAATGACAAGCAGACATCCGCCATCTGACCCTCAATAGGCCTGACTCTTTAACCAACTCTAAGAACCAATAGACACTTCAACAGGAATATTTCATGACCATTACCGACAAAATTAGTAATTTAACATTGTGATTACCCCAAACAAACCATGTTTTCACCCCTGACGTAGTTGGATATCTGCATATTAACAACCTGTGTTTATTTCTGCAGATTGGCCATTGTCTGATCCCCGTTTTTCTGCTAGTTTGGCCACGTAAAGCTTATGAGCTCTGATTAACTCCCTCACTAATCCCTACAGTCTCCTAATGAGAGGATTGAGGCTTCCAGCCTGGAGTAAGACACCAGACTGCTCAAACACACTTGGCTCCTTTAATTAGCTACACTAGTTGCATTAGTTCTGCCTCATTTGGTGAGAGGATATTATGAGATCTAGCTGCAAGTCTGCCGCCCATCCATGGTAAACACCATCATTGTGAGGGTAATAAGACAACTACAACTTACACAAGAAGCTGAAGATGTTTCACACAGTTTCATCACATCAATTTCAGACAGACAAAATCAGCAGAATGGTTTGACGCTGAAAAGGGGCCACTATAAATTACTTACTGGCTAAAAACTTTCACATGGTTTCTTATCATAAAAAAATCACTCTTAGAACATGTAATACTAATTCAAACATTCACAACTCCAATGGAGAGCCACATCCATTTTAACAATTACATGATGATTATGAACAACTAACCCTTTGTGGTTTTCAAAAATGTTATCAAACATTACCTAACACTTTGAAAAGAGGAAGTTCTGCTACTAAGAATATTCTGTCAACGCAAGAGCCTTGCTTCCAACTGAAATGCATGAGCAAAAAAAAACAACCATGTGGCAGTCGATCTCTTACCCTGCATTGTTGATTTCCAGGAGTTCTATCTCATCTGGGCCCACTTCATCAGTTCCCGTATTCCTCTGGGTCACACTGCAGCATCCCATAGCTTGTCTGCACCTTACCACTCCTTTCCACACAAACGTTCCCAATGGCTTCTCCTCTAAACTACACACTGAGGGCCATCTGGTCACCCCCACACGCCCCACACCCCAACAGACTATAAGCAGGGTTCAAGAATGAGATGTAAAGAAGCCTGAACGAGGTGTCTTGACATCGAACCGAAGCCAACGTTGGGAGCCAATGAAGAGGAGCAACAGAGTTGTATGAAACTATCAAGCACAGAAGTTACACACAACTGCTGCACTATTTCTTCCTGTTGCTATCAGCAGTGACGCGGCAGCGAGCAACACAACTTCCTCTCTTCACTGTTTCATCTGTAAGTGAGCTTAAAAGCATTGAACGGTTAGTTTCGACTTTGATTTTACGCACGTGGAATGCAAGCAGCATCAATAAAGCAAATCCCTATTAAGATTATGATTACACCTCATGAAGTCAACACACAAATTTAGACAAAGTGTAACCACAACAACAAAACTGCAGCTGACTCTCAAACTGTGTCTCAAATGTGTTTAGGAGTGGGTTAGAGTGTAAAGGTCTAATCAGGTGTTTGTTTTGTCGCATATGCTACAGATGGAGGAAGAAGGAGGGTCTTGTGGCTGCCACCAAAAAAAAAAAACAACCCACCACAGACAAAAAAAAAAAGGGTGGTTGTCTGAACTTTAGTCAAAGAGAACATTCAAAATCCCTTCGAAACTTCACTGGTTTGTTGAAATGATGTGCTATGCTTAATTTTTCATGCTGTGTCAATATGTGAAAGATGAAGTGATACTGTCTTACTGTGTGACTCAAATAAGACATAACCTCCCCACATAAAAAAAACCACTTTTTAGCAGCTTAGCATTTTTCTTCAAAGCTTAAAGATGTGTTTGTCTAGTGGTGTTATTTTGAGTGAGCAACGTTTCAAATCATAACCCCTTAACTGTCCTGTTAGCCGTAATGCATATATATATATATATATATATATATATATATATATATATATATATAGCCTATATATATATATATATATATATATATATATATATATATATATATATATATATATTATGTAACGCCTAAACAACATCTCATGGGAACTTTAATTTTTGTGATATCAACTTTAAATTTGGAAGTTGCTTAATAGTAAAAAGATAGATCTTGGTTAGACATATGGCTTTGATTTTAGAGTTTAGAGCATTTTAGAGTAAAAAAAATATATAAAAATATAATTTAAATATAAAAATAGATATATTTTGTAGAATTAAATCCGAGATTTTTCAACGGCAATTGGGTAAAAGAGACAAATTTAGCCGTCTAGCTCCATAGACTCCAATTCTTTTTGCACTCAGACGATCGTCCCCAGTGGAACGCTGAACTACAACCAAAATTCGGTACAATATAGGACTTAATATGAAATGTTTTCCTTAGACGGGCTTTGATGTTACCAAAAATTTCAAATTTGTTTAATGTCAATGTTCTTGAACTTTTATTCATCAAAGAATCCTAAAAAATGTATCACGGTTTCCAAAAAATATTAAGCAACACAACTGTTTTCAACATTGATAATAATAAGAAATGTTTTTTCTTATGGAAAACCCAGATTTGTCCTATTAAAAACTATTTTAAAATGTAATAATATTTTATAATATTACTGTTGTTACTGTATTTTTGTTTTTTGTTTTTACCAAATAATCCACCCTTGGTGAGCATAAATGATTTCTATTGAAAGTATTTAAACATATTTACCAACCCCAAACTTTTGAAAGGTAGGGTATATATCATAAAAAAAGTAGTTACACAGACTTTAGTCAGACTTAACCATGCATTTTTTATTGTAAAAGCAGCTTTGGCATTTTAATACATTTAACTTATTTTGCTTTTCACAGAGCAAAGTCAAGAGTTTTGAGTGAGGATAGATGATGTATGACATTTAAACTTCAAGCACCATACTCATTTTAACATCAGTTTTTTTTTTCAGTCATAAGGAGAAGCAAATTCTAATTATTTTGAGATGGAGGCCTTATAATAACTCTTGATGTAAAAGTGCAGTGTCATCTTACTTTTTCTTTTCTTTGGGCTCTGTCATTTCTGTCCCCACAGTATGGAGGGAGTATGGCTCAGCTAATTGAATCTGCGACATCTTTAGGTTGTAACCTGTATGCGTAATTTTGTCGGCCTCCCAGCCTTGAGTTCCAAGTCTTTGTGTGGGGTTTGAGCCTTTGCTCAGGGCTGGTGTAGACAATGACGTGATACCCCCTCTCGCTGGTTGTGGAGGCACGTTGAGGTTGGCTATCACTGCAGGTTGTTGCCAGGTGCACTTGCTGAGCTGCAACTCCACACGTGCACGGACAGGTCTGGACTGGTATGGTCGAGGCTGGTTTGTTTCTTGAGCTTTGGATGTCAGAGGCTTCTGTGATATAGCAGCCACTGCTGCATTTTGTTTCATTGGCTGTTGTGAAGGTGGGCTAGTGTTGGACAAAACAGTGGAAGAGTGGACGGCGGTAGAAGGGAAAGGACATTTGGCTTGAGTTTCAGAACACTTATTAGTTGATGTCCCTTTTTGTGTTTGTAAGGCAACATTTTTATCTGTGTTATTATGGGTGGAGCAGTTCTTTGGGTGGAGGGTCAAGGGCCCGGTGGTTTTGTTTGGCCTCTGTTTGGTTATGGCCGCTGTCTCACCACCATACAGCAATAGAAAATCTCTTTGACCATTTAGTGGAAGCAGTTTCAGTCCACAGCAAGACTTATTGAAGATTTCCAAAGAAAGGTCTGAAATGAAAGGATATCGTATCAACAACACGTGTTGTCACACCTTTTTTTTTAATCATGTATCATCATCACTAGCAATATTTCCACAGCTTTCACACATTCTAACAAACTAGAACACTCATTCTCATTTAAAATGGCATGAAATGTCACACTGTTGATAGATTGCATTTTAAAACACATTTGTTTGAACATATTTGTCTGAATATATGTTTGAGTTAAATATATTTAATGCATTCTGAGTTATTATTTAGTGAAATAAATTGCTCACCAAGTGTCTCAGTGACTGTCCGCGGTATCACATCTTTCAGTACTTCACAGTTAGTATGCAGGGCAGGGTTACAGTTCATCTCGAGCAACCAGACCTGCCCAAAACAACCACCACGTCACAATCAAGACTTCTCAGTTTACAAAGTTACAAACAAACTCTTTTCCTAAGGTGACCATAATTCTGTAATGAAAACATTGTGTTTGTGTATATATATATATATATATATATATATATATATATATATACACACACTCACCTTAAGAGCTATTAGGAACACCTGTTCAATTTCTCATTAATGCAATTATCTAATCAACCAATCACATGGCAGTTGCTTCAATGCATTTAGGGGTGTGGTCCTGGTCAAAACAATCCCCTGAACTCCAAACTGAATGTCAGAATGGAAAAGAAAGGTGATTTAAGCAATTTTGAGAGTGGCATGGTTGTTGGTGCCAGATGGGCCAGTCTGAGTGTTTCACAATCTGCTCAGTACTAGGATTTTCACGCACAACCATTTCTAGGGTTTACAAAGAATGGTGTGAAAAGGGAAAAACATCCAGTATGCAGCAGTCCTGTGGGCGAAAATGCCTTGTTTATGCAAACTAGTACTGTTTGCCATAATATATAATGCCACGATATAGGTAATTCTGTAAATTAAAAAAGAAAAGAAAATGTAACCTTCATTAACACGTCAACCTTTTTTCCCTGAGTACAACAAAAACCCTGCAACACATAACAGTTTACTTTCTGAGACACACCTTCAACAGTAGATGGCAGTCTTGCCCTACTCAAATTACTAAATTAATTTTACAGTAAAATATGTAAATGCATATTTCGGCCAAACCAAAAAATATGTACAATGAGCACATTTTTTGTGTGTCTGATCATCAAAGAAAACAGTAGGCCTATGACAAGATTACACACTGATACTAAGTGTGAAACAAGTACACATCTCACTGAGGAAGAATGTTCAGTGTGAATATTTCAATGCAAGGCTTTTAAGGTACTGTTATAGTCTTATTTCCTAAGTATGCTGTGTAATATCTTTCGATATAAATGTTGTTGGTTGTTATGTGTGAATCCATGATCTGGTAACCTGGAGACCAGAATGTGCCTGGCCTGGGAACGCATGTTTACGCTGACAGTACACGGGTTGCCTGGCAACAGCTTGGCAGGGAATTGAATTTAGGATGCTCCATAGGGGGACAATACTGGCCTATGAACATCATTTTTCCAGAGAATCATGTCAGTATTAAAAACTGTATCATAATTGTCTTGAAGAAATTAAAGAGGATTAGATTACAGAGGAGATAAATAAAGATTTTATGTTTGTAATGCGTCTTAGCACATTCGGTGGATAATTCTAAAACTAATCTCCTGTGTCTGACTCCGTTAAGCCAGTCAGGCTTCCAACACAAACACATTACCATTCTTGAAGTCTATAAACACTCTTTTGTGTCTCACCTTGAAATCCTCATCAATCATGAAGTCACAGCCAATTAGGTCAAAGTAACCAAGTTTGCAGTCCAGCTTGGCTTTGACGGCTTGAAAGCACTGCTTGATGACAGTTTGCATCCTTTTCTGCAGAATGACAAAACATTTAGTTTAGTTACAAAAATGTCAAATGAAACGTTGTTCCTCTGTTTTAGAGTTCCTATTCGCCTGTCAAAACTATAGAGATGAAATAAGGCCTTTCATTTACCACATTTATTTTCCTATTCAGTTTCATCTTTCTCAATAAATTTGATGAGCTTCCCTTTTAATATTTCATCTACTCCCAAAACCATTGTTACCATGACAACAGGGCATCTGCATCCTTTCAAGTAGTTTGAATAATCTACATGCAGTCATTACTTTGAAAGATAACCTACATGAAGACCTTCCTACAAAATCAGGATAACAGTTTTTTTTTCACTTGATCTGTTTGATTATCACTCATTATAGAAATATTTTGAGGATTTTGATGTGTGAAAAAATATCAAACTCACTGTGAAAGGACCCAGAGCCCAATCTTTAGGCAGTCCCTTTGACAGCATGTATGTCTCATTAATGTATGCATTGAAGCGCTCCATGGACCAAACAGTCTCCTCTTTCAGCTGGCTGTAGAGAGGGTGTTTCTTCTGCATGTACTGCAACAAAGGACAAATTGTAGTATCTTATAGCCTAAAAACAACATAATTAGTCCTATAAATATGCACATTGTCTTACTTGATTGGTCAAGTGGCCTGTGATATTGTCAGAGTTGGGGTCATAAAGGTTACACGTCAATCGGACATAACCATGGCGAAAAAACACCATGTATGGCGAGGTGCAAGCAATTAGAAAGTATGAGCGCACATCAAATTTCCGGCCTTTTATTAGCAAAGGGTTCTCGATGTACCTTAAAATAATCAGAAGAACATAATTAAGGTTACACTTTTTAATAATGCATTCCAGTATACTCATAACATAACAATTTATTAACATAATAATTTAATAAATAATATTTAATAAATATACATTTCATGTATTCAAAGATTTAATGTTTACTAATTATTGTGTTAATTTAGTGCATCTTTACTACAGCGGCAAATTTCTTGCCATGCTGTTATAACCATGGTACAGGTATGCGTATGTAAATACCAAATTCAACTGCTCCATACACATCGATGTGTCCGCCATCTTGGAACGGTTAACGTGTCGTTACTAGCGGCAACATTCTAATCTAAAAAATGAAGCCTACCCAGAAGTGTGAAGAACTGCAATACATCTAAAATCCACTAGAGGGAGGTCCCAAAAGGGAGCAAATATCCATTAATAGATCCCATGTTAAAATGTCCGTTTTCACAGCATATAATTCATGCTTTGACAGGTTGGTCCCATGGACTTTTATTGTATTTTTCGATAGGTTCCAAGTGCCTGACAACTGTGAGGGGGTGAATTTTTTTCTAACCTGTTAGTTTAGATCGTATTTAGATATAAAATGTATGACAAATAAGGGCGGGTAACTTTGATTGACAGCTGATAACAGGCGAAGCTGAGTGGAATTTGACCATGATCTGACACAACACATCATACCACCTCTGTGTCCTTTCTGAACATTTGTATTTTGTATTTCACAAGATTTTCAAATATGGCGCTGCCCATACCCCCCCATAAACAGCCTCAAAACTGTTCTTCAGAAAGCCTATGGGTGACGTCACAGACGCTTTGTCCATATTTTTTTACAGTCTATGGTCGTTACTCACTAAAAATCAAAGATTTTTCCAAACTGCCACAGCGTTACTAAGCCTCAGCCGAGAAAAGGTAGGTCAGGCAATTTTGAAACATAACGAGAGACTGCGTAAAATAACCTCATGACTCCAAGCACATGGCATTTCAATAATAAATATAGCTGCGAGCAGCGATTGCGGGCCCAAGCCGGTGGCACCGCAACCCCGGTGCCTTTAGTTACCTAAAGGCACCAGGATGGCGGTACCGCCGGCTTTGGCCCGCAATCGCTGCTCGCAGCTATATTTATATATATATATATATATATATATATATATATATATAAAGCCGGTGGCACCGCCACCTTGGTGCTTTTAGGGTTATTCTACTTGACATGCAAAAACATAACCCCCGCTTTGACTGTCAAAAAGAAGTGTGCTGAAGAGCTTGCATCAGTGAAGGCTCTGCAAAAGTGCACATTGAGGGCACATTTTAACCACAAAGTATGCGTGAGCAACCTTCTGAAAGGTCAGGTGTACATCAAGGTCTACATCTGTACTGTGTTTACATTATAGTATTTAGGAATGCGCCGATCCGATACTCAGGATCGGTATCAGCTCCGATACTGCCATCTTTGCCGGATCGGGTATATTTACACCACTTTAATCAAACCACTCTTCTTTAAAACATTATGATGTGATTTTTTTCACATGTATTTTATTACTCTTATTGAGCTATTTTGTCCACACACAGGACTCACTGCCAATCATACGTGCTCACATCATTCTCTTTCTGTGAAAGCTGTATACTGCACTCACCAGTTTTCACTCTACAGCTATTGACCAGAGCACTGAAATTATTTCTCACTTACACTACAATCAAATGGATTTTCTCACACATTTTGCGTTAGTCCTCCGCATGGCATTTTATTATTTTCTGCGCAGCTTCAGAAGTGCATGCACACAGCCTAGAACACATGACACGCACACACAGTCACGAGAGAGGCGCGATCGAATGTGTGTTTGTGTGCGAACAATGGAAACTCCTTTTTGTTCATACAGGAAAATATTCAGACTAATGTCTTGTGGGAGCAACAGAATACATGCAACGGCATTATGTAATCAGGATACAAAAATCTAGTGAGTTACATCAAAAAAAGTAGTAATCAGATTGTAGTTACTTTTTGAAAAAGTATATTGTACTTAAAGCCATTTAATATAAAGTGGGACCCTTTTTTATGAAATAATTTGTAACTGTATCGGAATACATTTTTAAAGTAACCCTCCCAAGCCTGGTCTTGTGTGGACGTCCGTTACTTTCACTTTTTAAGTTAGCGATTTTTAAGGCCCCAATCCTACTGTATTACCTATTATACTGTATTGCCAACTGTATTAATGTGTGGATATTGATCCAATAGGTCTACCTAATTTTGAACACAAGAGGGCAGTATAGCACTATGAATGATTTTTTTCTTTTTTGACTAAACCATTCTGTCTGTTTTTAAACTTAAACATAATTCTTAAATTAAAAAAAAGAATAAAATGGCTATAGTTCCAATATTGGTATAGTCTTATACAGTGTTGGGGTAGTTACTCAAAAAAGTAATTAGTTACTAGTTACTTCTGTAAATTGTAATGAGATTACTTTACTAGTTACTGAGTTGGAAAAATAACTTCACTACTTATTACTTTACTTTCCTGTTTCTTAATTTACCGTGTAGCCTACATGGACAAACATCATATCAGTTTTTGCCCTATCATCACTTTATTGTAAAAATGTATACAAAATGACATGAAAGAACAATATCCCTGTCTGCACAAATAAATATGCCGCACTGTAAAATTCACAAACAAAATGGGGTTCAAAATTCAAAATTTTAAAATGGTGTTTTATCACAGAAGTTTCAAAACAGGCTGGGAGAATAAAACTCTTCTCCTGAGAACAAAACCAGCTTTTTAGTCGACTCATGGTAATAATAATAATTAAAAAAAAATAAAAGATGTCAATGAAAAATAATAAAATAAAGGTCACTTTATCCCATAAAATTCTTAATCCTAATTTAAAATGTATTTTTCTAAACCTGGGGAATTAATGGTCGACAGGGGAAGCATGTCTTCTACAATGAACCCTGCAACAATCCTGTTCATTTCGTTTTCCAAGACTTTCGAGCCTTGTTTTTACTTGACGCGTCCGAACGAGCGGAAAGGTGCGCGCGGCAAACACCGCACGCGATGCCGCATCCGAGGATGAACGACAAGAAGCCGAACCTGCACCGAACATGGAGCCTACATCTCCGCAACGGCACCCAGTTTGCGCATCTAAATCAGTTATTTATGTTTACAAAATGAGCCTAAGATCCATGTTTTATAAAATGTCCACGAAACTTAATGAAATGTTTAGTGAAATTAGAAAATAGAGATCGTTCATTTAGTTCTTTAGCCTAGCCTATATACATGTTTTTATATCGACATATTTTGTTCTAATGTCACAAATAATAATCTTAGGATTTACTATAGCCTACATTTCACTCAAATATTTTTGTGCTTTCGAGCAATAAACTGAAAGTAATGTGAATATTGCCATGAAACCCTCTCTCTCCACTTCCCTCTCTCTCTCTCACTCAAATCGGTCTCTATGGCAACGGCGCGCACGCACCACTAGACGGAACTCTCCACACAGGCAAACACGGCTTGGGTAACGCAGGAAAGCGCGTTCCTTTATTATAGTAAAGTAGTGTAGTTACCAATATTTTCAGTGTAATGCGTTACTTTACTTACCCAAACTCGTTTGTAACTCGTTACCCCCAACACTGGTCTTATAGAAAATAAATGGTGAATAATAACATTTTTATTCCTCATCCAATCATCCTTTTGTTATGGATCAATATCATAGCTAGAGACGTAGAAAAGGGCTGCACGGTTTTGCAATAAATAATAATAAATAAAATAAAATAAACATATAAATATTGTAATTGCAATTAAATTAGATTTGTGTGGCAGCTGCATGTACAATTATTATTATTAATAATAATAACATTAATAATAATACAAATGAGCTTAGAATAAAAATTTAAATGGTTTATTACATTAAAAACAGGCCATATTTTCAATAAATAAATAAGCTGTCATTCATAGTGCACTAAATTTTAAACATTTTAAATTACAACATTGTTTGTGAAAGTCCAACAAAGTTAAATGTATACTCAAACCTGAAAAGTTGTGTGGCTCCGTTTTCATTTGATTATCATTGTGGCAGCAGTTGGAACCCTGTGTTAACCCCGCTGTGTATTACATATTTTAAACCTAGCTAACAGTCGCTATGAATTACTGACATGTTTCAAAACGGTGCTGTGTTTGAGCCAACAAGACAGTGATTAAGGCAATATAAAGTTAGATTTGGACGCGTATACATCCAACCCGGAAACAGAAAAAAATCTACGATGAAAAAATTTACTTTCATGATGTCAAAACACTCTTTGTCCATTATCTTCACGAAATATAATCAAAACGTTCCGCAAATTCACGGGAGACCGTCTTCTGGCAGCAAGAGAAAAAGAGCGGAAAGACAGCCGGCTAGATACTGACAAGCTATGTAAAATGTCCGTGTTACATTTAACCCCGCGTTAGGCATACATTTATCCCCGCGCTCCCCTATTCTGTAGCTCCTGGCAGTGATGTTTCACCTCATGAAATATAGTTTATGTTCACATTTATGACACAGACAGTAGATAATATTATGTTCACATTTATGACACAGACAGTAGATATAGGCTTCTGCCAGGCACTTTCAGGGATACAAATCGAAAAAATATGTATAGTCTATATATTTATATGCAAAATACTCCTTTTTTCACGTCAACTATGTGCTATGGTCATTAAATGGCTTTCCTTTTCACTTAAGTCCAGCAAATAATTCATTTATTTTAACACATTTGGTGGCATCTGCCAGTTATTGTCGTTGTTATGAAGTACAGTCGTATGTTTGCATAATTCATTTTGAACACTATAATGCTTTCAAAATCTGAGGTAAATTATCCGTTATGGCTTGTGGCACAGTGACCTATTTTTAACTAAAAATAAATAATGTGTAGCCTACTCATAACCAGTGTAATTTCTTCATTCTGTCAGCCGCGACGTCGCAGAAATAGGAACCGTTTCTAAATTAGAAACTTCGTATGTCGCCGTCGCGTATGGTTAGGACAAAAACTCTGATTTATTAACATGGAAAATATACCTTTTATCGCGTGTCGCGGCGTCGAGTGTAGTTAGGACACGGTGTAAGCGGCCGCTTCTCAAGTCTAGAATCTGAACTTGATTCCGATTGGCCAGTGTCAGACAGTCAGACCTGTCAGTCTCGCAGCTCGCGTCAGCTTCATGCGGCTTCATGAGAGAGACGCATAAGTCCGGAATTGGACAATGTAACAATATACTTACGATAGAATATATTTACAATTAATAATGATTTAAAAACAAAATACATAACGCGCCGGGCCGCCGGCCCAACCAGACCGCGGCCCACCAGGAATCTCCCGGTAGTCCCGATGGCCAGTACATGCCTTAGTATCTTTAATATATTTTCATAATTTTGAAGAAGTTTGGTGTGGGAATAATTAAAAATTACTTAAGAGGGGGGAAATAAAAATGTAAAGGCTGGTTTTTCAAAACATTCACATACAGACTGAAACAACCGACTTCCTGTTTTGCTGGCTTAAAGTTGCTTGGGCTAATGAGATCTATAAGTGTACCGAGTTTAATATTATTATATGCAAGTGTGTTTGATTTATGGACCCAATTTTCAGACCAAGTTAATGGACCAAGTTAATTTAATTAATGAACTAATTATATAAAACTATTGTCAATGCACTACAATTAAACTGGCTATGTGCCTTTACTTATAAAAAAATAAAATAAAAACTTATTTAAAAAATCCCAGGCTTAAGAAATGTATTTTATTTATGCTGGCCAGACACACAGCAGTTAAATGGTTAATTAAGCCCCCTCCCCCTGCTAACACACACACACACACACACACACACACACAGAGAGAGAGAGAGACAGGCAAAGGCTCAGACATATGCTCAGAGGGAGTATGACTACATTCAAACTAAAATATCTGACTTTCTGTGGGTCCTAGCTATTGAGTGTGAATTAGAAAGTTGTCCGGCTTGAGGAGTACAATATACATACTGATTTTTGTAACTGTAGATAAAACTAACAACCCCACTTTTGTCAAAAGGTGGCGCTACTGAGCCCTCACCACGCCCGTTTCTGAAACTTTGCACATGTCTACTGGCTATTAAATGTGATGTGTCTGATGAGTTTCATGCAATTTGAAGCATGCTAAGGGTCTCAAAAGCATCCTAAAAGAATTGGAAAGTTTGATGCGTCGCCACGGCAACAGTTTCAATGATATCAAGAATCCATTCACAGGTCTACATCTGCCGTATGTTTACATTATACAGATGAAGTTTGAAGCAATTTGGATTAAAATAAGAGGGTGATTTCAAAGCATTTTGAAAATGACACACTTTCTGCTGCCAGTTGGTGGCGCTATAACTTTGACGCACAATAGTCACATCCATGTGATCGTCCTCTTACAGCGAACACACTCCTGAAGTTTCATCACGATCGGTTGATGTATGCTGAAGTTATGACACACTTCCTGTTTCACATTTTTTGCCATGATTTCATTTCCTCGCCACGGCCAAACCATTCGAGATATCAAAAATCCCCTCGCAAACTTTCATCCTCAATGTCTTGACTTCACGCTGACTGAGTTTCGTAGAATTTGGATAAGAGCTCTAGGAGGAGTATTAAAAATTCCATTGCAAGTGTTTTATAAAGAACCTTAAAAAACCGACTTCCTGTTGGGCTGGGGTAAAAAGTAAAAGTGCGACGTATATATGAAATGATGAGATCAACATGTGTACCGAGTTTCATATTATTACATACAAGCGTGTTTGATTTATGGACCAAGTGTTCGGACCCCTTTCCAGGTGGCGCTGTTGAGCCCCCCTGCCACGCCCGGGTACCATCTTCAGCCCGGCCCTAATGGCGGCGGGTTCTGACCCGTGTGCAAAGTTTCAAGAGTTTTCGAGCACGTTAAGGGCCCCAAAAGTGCCCAAATAGTCGTATAAATAATAATAATAATAATAATAATAATAATAAATATAGCTGCGAGCAGCGATTGCGGGCCCAAGCCGGTGGCACCGCAACCCCGGTGCCTTTAGTTACCTAAAGGCACCGGGATGGCGGTACCGCCGGCTTTGGCCCGCAATCGCTGCTCGCAGCTATATTTATATATATATATATATATATATATATATATATATATATATATATATGGCCAGTGGCACCGCCACCTTGGTGCTTTTAGGGTTATTCTACATGACGTGCAAAAACGTAACCCCCGCTTTGACTGTCAAAAAGAAGCGTGCTGAAGAGCTTGCA
This sequence comes from Cyprinella venusta, assembly GCA_038021265.1. Lineage (NCBI taxonomy): Eukaryota > Metazoa > Chordata > Actinopteri > Cypriniformes > Leuciscidae > Cyprinella > Cyprinella venusta. The sequence goes on along the minus strand of CM075883.1, from coordinate 17,363,577 downwards.
TCAGTGAAGGCTCTGCTAAAGTGCGGATCGAGGGCACATTTTAACCACAAAGTATGCATGAGCAACCTTCTGAAAGGTCAGGTGTACATCAAGGTCTACATCTGTACTGTGTTTACATTATAGTATTTAGGGATGCGCCGATTCGATACTCAGGATCGTTATCAGCTCCGATACTGCCATCTTTGCCGGATCGGGTATATTTACACCACTTTAATCAAACCACTCTTCTTTAAAACATTACGATGTGATTTGTTTCACATGTATTTTGTTACTCTTATTGAGCTATTTTGTCCACAGGACTCACTGCCAATCGTACGTGCTCACATCATTCTCTTTCTGTGAAAGCTGTACTGCATTCACCAGTTTTCACTCTACAGCTATTGACCAGAGCACTGAAATTATTTCTCACTTAAACTACAATCAAATGGATTTTCCCACACATTTTGCATTAGTCCTCTGCATGGCATTTTATTATTTTCTGCGCAGCTTCAGAAGTGCACGCACACAGCTTAGAACACATGACACGCACACACACTCAGTCACGAGAGAGGCGCGATCGAACTCTGTGTGTGTTTGTGTGTAAACAATGGAAACTCAATTTTGTTCATACAGGAAAATATTCCGACTAATGTCTTGTGGGAGCAACAGAATACATGTAATGGCATTATGTAATCAGGATACAAAAATCCAGTAACTGTAATTTGTTACAGTGAGTTACATCAAAAAAAGTAGTAATCAGATTGTAGTTACTTTTTGAAAAAGTATATAGTACTTAAAGCCATTTAATATAAAGTGGGACCCTTTTTTTATGAAATAATTTGTAACTGTATCGGAATACATTTTTAAAGTAACCCTCCCAAGCCTGGTCTTGTGTGCACGTCCGTTAATTTCACTTTTTAAGTTAGCAATTTTTAAGGCCCCAATCCTACTGTATTACCTATTATACTGTATTGCCAACTGTATTAATGTGTGGATATTGATCCAAAAGTTCTACCTAATTTTGAACACAAGAGGGCAGTATAGCACTATGAATGATTTTTTTCTTTTTTGACTAAACCATTCTGTCTGTTTTTAAACTTAAACATAATTCTTAAATTAAAAAAAGGAATAAAATGGCTATAGTTCCAATATTGGTATAGTCTTACACAGTGTTGGGGTAGTTACTCAAAAAAGTAATTAGTTACTAGTTACTTCTGTAAATTGTAATGAGATTACTTTACTAGTTACTGCGTTGGAAAAATAACTTCACTACTTATTACTTTACTTTCCTGTTTCTTAATTTACCGTGTAGCCTACATGGACAAACATCATATCAGTTTTTGCCCTATCATCACTTTATTGTAAAAATGTATACAAAATGACATGAAAGAACAATATCCCTGTCTGCACAAATAAATATGCCGCACTGTAAAATTCACAAACAAAATGGGGTTCAAAATTCAAAATTTTAAAATGGTGTTTATCACAGAAGTTTCAAAACAGGCTGGGAGAATAAAACTCTTCTCCTGAGAACAAAACCAGCTTTTTATTCGGCTCATGGTAATAATAATAATTAAAAAAAATAAAAGATGTCAATGAAAAATAATAAAATAAAGGTCACTTTATCCCATAAAATTCTTAATCCTAATTTAAAATGTATTTTTCTAAACCTGGGGAATTAATGGTCGACAGGGGAAGCATGTCTTCTACAATGAACCCTGCAACAATCCTGTTCATTTCGTTTTCCAAGACTTTCGAGCCTTGTTTTTACTTGACGCGTCCGAACGAGCGGAAAGGTGCGCGCGGCAAACACCGCACGCGATGCCGCATCCGAGGATGAACGACAAGAAGCCGAACCTGCACCGAACATGGAGCCTACATCTCCGCAACGGCACCCAGTTTGCGCATCTAAATCAGTTATTTATGTTTACAAAATGAGCCTAAGATCCATGTTTTATAAAATGTCCACGAAACTTAATGAAATGTTTAGTGAAATTAGAAAATAGAGATCGTTCATTAGCTCTTTAGCCTAGCCTATATACATGTTTTTATACCCACATATTTTGTTCTAATGTCACAAATAATAATCTTAGGATTTACTATAGCCTACATTTCACTCAAATATTTTTGTGCTTTCGAGCAATAAACTGAAAGTAATGTGAATATTGCCATTTGTTGAAACCCGTCTCTCTCTCTCCACTTCCCTCTCTCTCTCACTCAAATCGGTCTCTATGGCAACGGCGCGCACGCACCACTAGACGGAACTCTCCACACAGGCAAACACGGCTTGGGTAACGCAGGAAAGCGCGTTCCTTTAGTATAGTAAAGTAGTGTAGTTACCAATATTTTTAGTGTAATGCGTTACTTTACTTACCCAAACTCGTTTGTAACTCGTTACCCCCAACACTGGTCTTATAGAAAATAAATGGTGAATAATAACATTTTTAATTCCTCATCCAATCATCCTTTTGTTATGGATCAATATCATAGCTAGAGACATAGAAAAGGGCTGCACGGTTTTGCAATAAATAATAATAAATAAAATAAAATAAACATATAAATATTGTAATTGCAATTAAATTAGATTTGTGTGGCAGCTGCATGTACAATTATTATTATTAATAATAATAACATTAATAATAATACAAATGAGCTTAGAATAAAATATTAAATGGTTTATTACATTAAAAACAGGCCATATTTTTAATAAATAAATAAGCTATCATTCATAGTGCACTAAATTTTAAACATTTTAAATTACAACATTGTTTGTGAAAGTCCAACAAAGTTAAATGTATACTCAAACCTGAAAAGTTGTGTGGCTCCGTTTTCATTTGATTATCATTGTGGCAGCAGTTGGAACACTGTGTTACAACTAACCCCGCTGTGTATTACATATTTTAAACCTAGCTAACAGTCGCTAGGAATTACTGACATGTTTCAAAACGGTGCTGTGTTTGAGCCAACAAGACAGTGATTAAGGCAATATAAAGTTAGATTTGGACGCGTATACATCCGGAAACAGAAAAAAATCTACGATGAAAAAAATTTACTTTCATGATGTCAAAACACTCTTTGTCCATTATCTTCACGAAATATAATCAAAACGTTCCGCAAATTCGCGGGAGACCGTCTTCTGGCAGCAAGAGAAAAAGAGCGGAAAGACAGCCGGCTAGATACTGGCAAACTATGTAAAATGTCCGTGTTACATTTAACCCCGCGTTAGGCCTACATTTATCCCCGCGCTCCCCTATTCTGTAGCTCCTGGCAGTGATGTTTCACCTCATGAAATATAGTTTATGTTCACATTTATGACACAGACAGTAGATAATATTATGTTCACATTTATGACACAGACAGTAGGCTTCTGCCAGGCACTTTCAGGGATACAAATCGAAAAAATATGTATATATGTGCATATTTAGCCTATATGCAAAATACTCCTTTTTTCACGTCAACTATGTGCTATGGTCATTAAATGGCTTTCCTTTTCACTTAAGTCCAGAAAATAATTCATTTATTTTAACACATTTGGTGGCATCTGCCAGTTATTGTCGTTGTTATGAAGTACAGTCGTATGTTTGCATAATTCATTTTGAACACTATAATGCTTTCAAAATCTGAGGTAAATTATCCGTTATGGCTTGTGGCACAGTGACCTATTTTGAACTAAAAATAAATAATGTGTACTCATAACCAGTGTAATTTCTTCATTCTGTCAGCCGCGACGTCGCAGAAATAGGAACCGTTTCTAAATTAGAAACTTCGCATGTCGCCGTCGCGTAATTAGGACAAAAACTCTGATTTATTAACATGGAAAAGATACCTTTTATCGCGTGTCGCGGCGTCGTGTGTAGTTAGGACACGGTGTAAGCGGCCGCTTCTCAAGTCTAGAATCTGAACTTGATTCCGATTGGCCAGTGTCAGACAGTCAGACCTGTCAGTCTCGCAGCTCGCGTCAGCTTCATGCGGCTTCATGAGAGAGACGCATAAGTCCGGAATTGGACAATTTAACAATATACTTACGATAGAATATATTTACAATTAATAATGATTTAAAAACAAAATACATAACGCACCGGGCCGCCGGCCCAACCAGACCGCGGCCCACCAGGAATCTCCCGGTAGTCCCGATGGCCAGTACATGCCTTAGTATCTTTAATATATTTTCATAATTTTGAAGAAGTTTGGTGTGGGAATAATTAAAAATTACTTAAGAGGGGGGAAATAAAAATGTAATGGCTGGTTTTGCAAAACATTCACATACAGACTGAAACAACCGACTTCCTGTTTTGCTGGCTTAAAGTTGCTTGGGCTAATGAGATCTATAAGTGTACCGAGTTTAATATTATTATGTGCAAGTGTGTTTGATTTATGGACCCAATTTTCAGACCAAGTTAATGGACCAAGTTAATTTAATTAATGAACTAATTATATAAAACTATTGTCAATGCACTACAATTAAACTGGCTATGTGCCTTCACTTATAAAAAAAATAAAATAAAAACTTATTTAAAAAATCCCAGGCTTAAGAAATGTATTTTATTTATGCTGGCCAGACACACAGCAGTTAAATGGTTAATTAAGCCCCCTCCCCCTGCTAACACACACACACACACACACACACACAGAGAGAGAGAGAGACAGGCAAAGGCTCAGACATATGCTCAGAGGGAGTATGACTACATTCAAACTAAAATATCTGACTTTCTGTGGGTCCTAGCTATTGAGTGTGAATTAGAAAGTTGTCCGGCTTGAGGAGTACAATATACATACTGATTTTTGTAACTGTAGATAAAACTAACAACCCCACTTTTGTCAAAAGGTGGCGCTACTGAGCCCTCACCACGCCCGTTTCTGAAACTTTGCACATGTCTACTGGCTATTAAATGTGATGTGTCTGATGAGTTTCATGCAATTTGAAGCATGCTAAGGGTCTCAAAATCATCCTAAAAGAATTGGAAAGTTTGATGCGTCGCCACGGCAACAGTTTCAAAGATATCAAGAATCCATTCACAGGTCTACATCTGCCGTATGTTTACATTATACAGATGAAGTTTGAAGCAAATTGGATTAAAATAAGAGGGTGATTTCAAAGCATTTTGAAAATGACACACTTTCTGCTGCCAGTTGGTGGCGCTATAACTTTGACACACAATAGTCACATCCATGTGATCGTCCTCTTACAGCGAACACACTCCTGAAGTTTCATCACGATCGGTTGATGTATGCTGAAGTTATGACACACTTCCTGTTTCACATTTTTTGCCATGATTTCATTTCCTCGCCACGGCCAAACCGTTCGAGATATCAAAAATCCCCTCGCAAACTTTCATCCTCAATGTCTTGACTTCACGCTGACTGAGTTTCGTAGAATTTGGATAAGAGCTCTAGGAGGAGTATTAAAAATTCCATTGCAAGTGTTTTACAAAGAACCTTAAATAACCGACTTCCTGTTGGGCTGGGGTAAAAAGTAAAAGTGCGACGTATATATGAAATGATGAGATCAACATGTGTACCGAGTTTCATATTAGTACATACAAGCGTGTTTGATTTATGGACCAAGTATTCGGACCCCTTTCCAGGTGGCGCTGTCGAGCCCCCCTGCCACGCCCGGGTACCATCTTCAGCCCGGCCCTAATGGCGGTGGGTTCTGACCCGTGTGCAAAGTTTCAAGAGTTTTCGAGCACGTTAAGGGCCCCAAAAGTGCCCAAATAGTCGTATAAATAATAATAATAATAATAATAATAATAATAATAATAATAATAATAATAATAATAATCCTAAGGAAAACAATAGGGCCTTCGCCCTTTCAGGGCTTGGGCCCTAATAATCCTAAGGAAAACAATAGGGCCTTCGCCCTTTCAGGGCTTGGGCCCTAATGAGCGTCGTAAACAACTTAAAGAGCTCTTTCTTGTACCATCTGATTGCTGCGGTTTTATTTCGGGATTGATAGTGCTGATAGAAACGCAAAAATCTGAGTCTGAGGACGTGAATAGATCTGGGTAGAAAGACACGGTGAGCAATCCAATATGGCAGACGGCTTACGTACAGTGGCCCATTAGCCTGGATCCCAGCTGAACTTAGCCCCGCCCACAACATTTGAGGATGGGAAGTTCGGTCTGGACTTGATCCGTTGTGAAGCAAGTATTCCCGAACCAAAGCTGTTCGGATCAATCAAATTATTAGGGCGGGCTTTATGCAATTATGTCGGTAAGCATCCACATCACCAATGAGCGCTTTGGTTGAATTCGTTTATGACAAAGAATGGCTGCCACTGGAGCATCTATAATAGAAGATCTAGACAGCGCATTCATTTTAAAAGAAGAACAGAGAACCGCGATCGAGGCATTTGTCGATGGGAAAGATGTTTTTGCCGTCCTTCCTATGGGATTCGGTCTATAAAACTGAGTGCAGAGGCATTTCTTCCTGGTTCGGTTGAAACGCCCCATAATCACAGCTCAATGGAGCAGTATCAGACTCACATTCTGACTAGAATATGAGTATGACAACGTCATACTAGTGGTCGCTAAGGAAGCATTAGGCCCGATTCACATATCGCGTCTAAAACGCGTAGATAACGCTAGGCGTGTGCGTTTTTATCCTTTTTTCAAAGAAGCGCTAGGGCGGTTGCGCTCCGGTGGCGTCTGTCGTTGCTAAGCAACCATCAGCCGCACTCTCTGTAGACCTACCTACGTGACTTACGGTGCGCTTGCGGCATTCTGAAAAGTTGAGATGTTTTTATCTCGATGCGGCGCGGACGCGCCTGGAAAAAACGAGCGCGTCGCACCGCGACCGCGTCGCTTCCATTATGAGCGCGCATACCGCGCGCCTTCATTTAAAATAATGAACATGAGCGCGCAAAAGACGCGATATGTGAACGGGCCCTATAGTTACGGATCTAGCAAGCTCAATTATAAAAGAATTGTCCCTGTTTCGCTGAGCAAGAATAACAGAAACTAGCCCTGATCACAGCCTCCCTGCAGAGTAGAAGATGCGTGTTAGCTTACAATGTGGTACAACTGTATTTTGTAATGTTTCCTGATTTCTGACTGAAAAAATTAGCATGTAGACATCAAGCTGTTTTTGATTGATGCCTGTGGTGTTGACCATGAATTTTAGCAGGATTATAGGAGGACACTGAGGCCATGATTCACAGCATGATTACATATAATTTAAACATGTGGTCTTTTGAAATTGTCAGCTACTTACCGTTGAACAACCAGAGCTTGTGGCGTATTGAAAGGCAACTTCCCCTTCTTCTCTATTGTGTTCTGCAGTCGTTCTCTGAACGCTGTGATGTCTTCTGGCATCCGCAGTAGAAAAATACCACGACCCTGATTAAGGCCCGTCGGCTTGCAGATCCACATGCTGGATTTTTCTCTGCATATTCCTAAAGGCAACATCAGTTTTACATTTATTAGACCCTCACTGATGATGAAGTACTGGAGATATGGTCTTTATCTAGTGTTTCTTTCTGTATCTCTATAACATGCCTTTAAAGTAAGCTTCTCTCTCATCCTTCATATCCATACGGAAAGTGACAGGAAAGAAGTCCTCAAGCTTCATCCTCCTGCAACATTTAAAACAATTGTGTATGTAGATGTGGCAATTAGGTAAAAGAAATATATTTCACTGGTGACATAAACATGAGTGATATTCTGAAAATGCTATCAAAGATTTGTGTAACTGGTACTATCGAAAAGTATAATAATTTTTAACCTGTTTCCAAATCCAGAATTAACCTTGCTGCTGACTCTGTCATACTCCCGTAGGCTGTTCAGAAGGCCAATCTTCGTGGTCAAGACCTGATTATTGGGTATCTGGTAAAGCAATTGGCCACCTGTAAGGAAAAAACAGACAAAGTGTGTAATGTTTTGTTTATGATTGCTGTGATCTTGACATAATGAAATGCAGATCACCTGCTTTGAAGCCGTTGTATGTAGCAGGTGATTTAGTTTCACACCATTTGAGCTTGTAGTCCATCCTGGTCTTGTCAAATATGCGCTTCCAGCCACGACTCTCACAATATGAAACAACTCTAAATATCAGATCAAACCGAGATACCATGTTTGAAAAGATTAGTTCACTTTAAAAAAACTTTTGCTGATAATTTACTCACCCCAATGTCATCCAAGATATCCATGTATTTCTTTTTTCAGTCAAAAAGAAATTAAGGTTTTTGATGAAAACATTCCAGGATTTTTCTCCATATGATGGACTTCCAAAAGGTCCAAAAGACAGTTTCAGTGCAAACTGCAAACTGTTCAAAGGGCTTTAAACGATTCCAGACGATGAATAAGGGTCTTATCTAGCGAAACGATCGCTCAGTTAGAAAAAAAATAACAAAGTTTAAGTTTTATAAGCTCAAATGGGCACCTTTCTCCTTTTCTCTGATGCACGTTCGTGACTCTCCTGTTAAACTCCTGTTAAATCTTTTTTCGAGTCAATTCGTTCGTTCAATGAACGAAATGAATGAATTGACTCTGAAAAAGATTCATTCATTTTGATGAACAAGTTCGAATAGGAGAGTCACGAACGTGCATCACAAAACAGAGCAAGGCGAGCGGTTTGAGCTTATAAAACTTAAACTTTTTATTTATTTTTAAAATGAGCGATCATTTCGCTCGATAAGACCCTTATTCATCCTCTGGAATCGTTTAAAGCCCTTTGAAGCTGCACTGAAACTCTCATTTGGACCTTGAACCGTTTGGTTTCCAATGAAGTCCATTATATGGAGAAAAATCCTGGAATGTTTTCATCAAAAACCTTAATTTCTTTTTGACTGAAGAAAGAAAGACATGGACATTTTGGATGACATGGGGGTGAGTAAATTATCAGCAAAAGTTTTTTTAACAAGTGAACTACTCCTTTAACTGATTTCTGCAAATCATGTATAACACATGACAAATCACAAACATCACTTAAAATTGTTTTATTGATGAAAGGATCTTTCAAAAATATTCCATCCAAAACACCCTGGTCAAAGGGTTTAAATATACTCACATGGAGGCCCCATTGCTCCCCCCAAAAAAGAAGAAGGGTCCGGGGCCCCGTGGATTTTCAGGCCGCTTGTCTCTCTCCCTCTCAACAAATGAGTTGCTCACTGAAACTTTACATACACAAAGAAATACAAACTAAGTGAACACAATTAAAAATAATACAGGACAATATTTTACATCATTTATCGAGACACAATGAAAAAGTGGTTGGAAAATTGGCAATGACCCTTGTAAGAATCGTGAGTGTCTCAACATGTATCAGATGGGGGCGGATCAGAGTTGGACTTGTGGGAGACACCTGATCCAACAAAGTGTTAAATTAATCTCACCTCGTTTTTCTGACCCGCGGGTTCACGTCTTAACCCTGTATCATGTTGTCTAGTTTGTTTGCTGGCACTGAGCCATTTTACAGAAAGCTGATTAGTCATTCTACAAGTACCATGGGTTTTTATAATTTTAGTTTTAGAACCTATATCAATACTACCAATACCACAGTATATTAAATACTTTCAAAGGGAAAAACCTCACTGTTAAAAAACAAAATACTCTTTATTCATGAATGGATCTATTAAAAAGATCCCATCCAATACACCTTAGTTAAAAGGTTTTTATTCTGAACCATTATTACTTTTTTTTTCAATTTAATGATTTATTTGTATAATAATAATGCTAATGACAATGCTAATAACAACAATTATAATTATTATATCATAATTAAAATAATGGTAAATATTAAATATAAGACCATAAATACTGGGTTAGGTATAATCTTTTACTCATTAATAAGTTGTAGATATAAAGACATGTTTTGACTTCAGTCATATGGCATTTTTAACTGGATGTGTTTCAAAATGTATCAATACTACCAACAACAGTATATTCAAATTAGTTACATTTGTTTTAATGTAAATTAATAAACAGAAGTACTACTTTTCCATTGATCTCAAACATTAGATATTTCAATGTTTATTTTAAGATATTATTATTATTAATACATATTTATTCTTATTCATGTTTTAATTACTGCTAATATTAATTACAAGACTTAAAATTAACCAAGTTAAAATTAAAAAGTGTTTTATAGGAGCACAGCATTTTTTACTTATTAAACAATTATAAAAATAATTGAATAATACTTATATTGAGATTCCAGTCATATCAGTAACCTAATCTAAGATAATTACATAATATACATAATAATTACATATTACATAATCAGTAATCTTTAATGTGGAGCTTGTCGTCTCATGGGAGGAGCCATGTTATGACCAGCCAGATACTACTCACTGTATCCCCTTATTACCAGACAACATTTGCTCATTGAACGAATGAATTTAATAGTGCAGTGACATCTAAACTAAGTCATGCAAGTAAAATAATAAACAAACTGCAGTACAGAATCTATGAGTGTCTCTCCATCTACATAAAAAACACACAAATAATCTCACACACCTGGCGGGGCTGCATCCAGATGTTTTGCTCTGTGCATCTTAGAGGCCCTTCTCCTTATCTCCTTGCTCTTCTCCTTCTGCATTTCAGCTCCATTCACATGTTGTAGCACCACAGCCTCAACCCCAGCAGGCAAATTCAGCGGGCTGCCCTTCTCCTCCTCGTCTGATTGGCCCAGGCCGCTCATCGTCTGCTGTGTGTATCCACGGACATGCTGTGTGTCCTGTCTCTGTCCTGCACCTGGCTCTTCTCTGTGCTGACGGGGCTCAACCCGGCTCTCAGATGACATCACGATCACTCCCCCCTACCAGCCCTGATCTATAGAGAAGAAAAGGGAAATGACCGCTGTAGAGCCAGTGATCCAGAAAACAGCAACATCAGATATGCTTGGCAACATTTCATCTTGGTATTTATTGGTCATTTGAATTGCTTGAGAAAATAACCTTGAAACTGCAGTACTAAAGAATAATTTGAGCGTAACACTTATTTTAGCAAAACAATACATTGATTTTTATGGTTTTGTAACGTATACAATTTTTAAAAAATGCAAAAAACACATTACATATAACCAATGAAAAAAAAATAAATACTGCATTTTAGCAATGATGGATTAGCTTAGCAGCTAACTTGAATTTAGTAAATACATTTTTTATTAAACTTACTGTGATTTTGGAGATTACAAAATGTTTATTGTTCCGCTCCGTTTAAGAAGTAGCTGTCTCCATTTGGAACATCTAAACTAGTTGTGATTGTATGTTATGGCAGTCAAACATTGTTTATTCAGTCCGTGTACTTAAGAGACTTTTGGAGCATGCTAACTCAAACTAGCCAGGCCAATGTAAACAACTGCTTGTTACCTAGGAAATGGGTGTCTTAGCAACAGCTACTACTGGAGGCTAGAATCTCAGAACAAAAGAATCACTCCAGGAAATGATTCTCAGTGTTTCCAACCAACACCATTCATTATTAATTGTCTTACAGATTACTGTTTTGGCATTGAGAGTGCATTTTCAACCACAATGAATGGGGCACTGATGCTGTTTATTTGATCTCTTTTAAGCTATTGTGTTCAATTAGGTGTAAAACATGGAAATTGGAGCTAATATTGATTTCAAAATGGATCGATGTCCCATAAAAAGATCTTAGACAATGGTTTTAAGTGCTCAGCTTATAGAGGCCTATCTGTGCTTGTGTTTTTTTTATTTTTTTATTTTGTGTTGTCATGAACATAACACAAAGGTAAAACGTCAAACAAAGAACAAAACCTCAATAAATATCAAGCCCAAACACACCTGTCTCTATGCAGTTACCTTAATAAGAAAGATGCTAAACAGACCTTCTTATTCATAGTCTAATTGTGTGTAACTATTGTGTTGCATTAGACAACACATATTTGATCTGTATTTGCACATAGTCAATAGCCTACTGTAGGCTTTACTTTAACTTTTTTGCAGTTTTTGTATATCGACATAACATGTAATAATCTTAATTTACTTCATTAACATGGACATTTTTCTTTGTAAAGTTACTTTGTTTAAAATTTCTAAAACTGTCAGTTTATTTCCAGGTTTAAGTTACATTTTGAATCCCTCATTATCAGTGTGGATCGAGAGATTTGAACCTCCGTTTATGAATTTTGATCATGCGAATTCATATACATTTTCATGGTTTAGATGCAGGGGAGTCAGTTCCCACATATCAGGGTGTCTCGAAAGTGTGAAAATTACAGCTCTTAATAACAACCGACTCTGTAAGACACACCCAGACACCAGTGGCAGTTAACTGTAATCCCTCTCCTGACACTCATTTAGCTTAAACCAGCTTCCATTGGTCTTGCTTATTGAGTAGAGTTAATCCAGTGTGGTTAAGAATTCATGGAGGGAAGGAACTGATCCTAAACCAAATATGTGTATATGTGTGTGTAATGTAGGCTACATAATGACAATTTTGATTTTTTAGCAGAATAAGTACTCATCCCGAGCATAAAAAGGTTATAAATCAATGTCTAAACTTTCCAAAGAAAATGCGACCCATTTTTCTCAGTGCAAAAAATAGGGTAGCCTGTATTATGAGGATCAAATAATAATTCATTTCAAATAATTTTCACATTTTTAATATTACAAAAAAAAAAAAAGATTGTGTAAAAAGCCAACCATTACATTGTATGGATTTGTGTTGGATTGTGTCTTTTAATTGAACCTACAAGCTATTAATGCAGTGGCTTCGTCAGATGTGGTCATGTACAGTGTGAAAGTACATTGCTGGTTTCAGCCACACCTTGCCAGTAGGCTGCAATCTGATAGACGCTGTGTACAGAGCGCTGTGTAGGTGGACAAAGAAAACAGGTTTGTTTTACAGCCATGTAACTCCCCTGGTTCACCATCTGCTTAAGACTATTTGGTGTGTGAGAGCGAGAGAGAGAGCGTTTTTCTGTTTTTGTAGACTGTCCTATTCCTCATCTTTGCCACACACCATGAACTAGACTACTGAATAGTTTATATGCATGTTGTTTTTGAAGAAAAAAAGTGTGTGTGTAAGTGTGTGTGTGTGTGGGGGGGGGGGGTCTTCTCAAACTCACCATAACTTTGAGACGCAACGGAGTTAGGAGGAGTGGACAGGAAAAACAATGCAGTTTCATGCTGATCACAGTTGGTGAAACACTGATGTCATCTTACGGTCATCTTGCTGTGCCATCATTCCTTGTTTCTCAGTCACCAGAACCTGACAAACTGCTGTAGTGAAGCAAATGAGAGGTTACGTTGTTCTTTTAGGAGGAACATTAATGAAATAATGAACGCAAGAGACCCAAAGTTTAATCTTATAAAGCAGCTAGATGAGTCTTACAAACACCAGCAGCTAGATGTATACCAAAAAGTTTCTCAGAATGATCTAAATAACTGAGAATGAGTGGTTGGAGTTGTGGTAAAACTCCTTTACAAACTAATCGGGGAGTTCCCTATCAGCGTGACTACTACTTTTCCTAAAGGTACTGTGTGTCACAGCCGTTTAAACACGTGATCATCTTGACAGCCCATTCCACTTCATTAGCAATAGGTGAACCTCACCCTCTGTTGGTTGGAATCTAGTTTGTCTACATCTGAGCATGCACAGACCAGTGCTGGAATTCTCCACTGTGTTTCCGGCAATGTGGAATTCTCTTGTGATGTCACGCAATGACAGGCTCTCTCTCTTTTTTTTTCTTTTTTTTAATACTTGACGCATTTAACTCACTTTAATGTTCACAGACACTTTGTTGCTTTAGATTGTATTCACTTTAATAATAATGTTCAAACAAATATGAATTTGTCACATTTATTTTTTTGATTATCCAAGTATTGGTTAAATAGTTAAAATGCTGTTATACTATACTATATATATATATATATATATATATATATATATATATATATATATATATATATATATATATATATAAGTAAGATGTAGGTGTAACTTACTTTATAGGGAAACATAGTCTGGAATCCGGTCTGGATGTAGGTAGGCTATATCGTCCATTAACTATAAATTATAATTCTGGATTACTCAGGAAATTTGAATTAACAACTGCTTTCAAAATTGATCATAACAAGAAATGTTTCTTAAACACCAGATCAGCTTATTATTATAATTTCTGAAGAGTAGCTAATATATATATATATATATATATATATATATATATATATATATATATATATATATATATATATATATATATATATATATATATATATATATTGTATTACTGTATTACTATAACTGTATTACTATAACTGAGCGAAAAATATATTTAATGCCCGTTCACACTAAAAACGATAACTGTAAAGATAACAATGACAACATTAGTGTCCACACCAAAGATGCAGTTTTGTCATCTGATGCTTTAAATGTCTTTTTCAAAGCAGGATGGATTATGATTAGCTGTCAATGTTTTTATTATTCACCAGCTGGGGTGAATAATAACTCTGCTATTCTTTTCGTCCTTAGTGTGAATGGGCCTTTAGACTAACAGTTGACAAAAGAGATTCATTTATGTCATAAAAGAGTTGGTGCTACATGCTGAATTATAGCAGCAGACAAAACCATCCATGGCAGACTAATGTTTCACAGATAGCAGAAATAGCAAATAAAGGGCCATTGTGTTGGTTTTGTATCTGAACTTTATTGAGCTATTGTGTCATTTTACATTTGAACTTCAAGGAATCATTCATGTTCATTCACGGGCGTTTGAGTACATAGGTGCATGAAGGTAAAAGCTCTTTTACATATCATTGTCCTGGTGTCCTTGCACCTCAGTACGACAGGGGCCTCACTGGCAGTGTGCTTTCCACGGCAACACAACGAGGTCCTGGCAGAACAGGGCAAATTGAGGTAGTTAAAAAGGAGCTCTGTTCACATGTAACTGGATCTCGCTTTGCTCTGAGGCCAGGCATTCCGGTCGACCCACTGAGGAGTCACATGAACACAATGACCAAGCTAGCAGCAGAGCCAGACCCAGATTTACATACACCTTACCTGACCGCTGAATACATGCCTGACTGACCTGATAGAATCAAAAGAAATGTCTCAGACACACTCAATTGAAGTCTGAACTGCATTCATTATTTCTGTACATTTCAACACACTACAATTGAGGCAGTTTTCACTTTTGCTGCTCCAATCCACATATTTGCAAATCAGCACGGTTAGTTGAAAAGAAACCAGTCAACATGCCAGTAGTGAACACTGTGAGCTTTTTTTCCACGTGGAATTTAGTTACCATGGTGACGCTGAAGGATCGTTGAGTTGGGCAATCAGCAAGCGACAAAAATCCTTTTAAAATGCCTATTTCTGATCTACTTTTATTCTTAGCCTCGTATACACTCTGGTTTAATGCGGATACATCTACAGTCTCAGTTTACAGTTTGTATCAGAAGAATTATGATGTAATCACATGAAATATCTACTTACACTGAGCAAAAACATTAAATATACATAAAAGTGCATGTCCCAGATATCTTTCATGCCAAGGCCAATTACTTTACTTGCAGGGTTTATTGCAGAAACTTTGACTCATAACACATGGAAGAGAATTGCAAAATACCAGTCTTCCAGTGTAGGATTCACAGTTTCTTATAAAATTACATATATAGCATACATATAAAAAATATGGCCCATTAATAACATTTGTGAAGAATGTTGGGAGTTATAGCTCTGGTTTACATCAAAACGAAAAAAACTCCATGCATCTTGATAAAAGTTACCCATGACAGGATCGTAATTTGCATATGTAGATAGGAAAATTATAGATTTTCCACAACCTTCTTTCAAACACACTCAAGTTATTCTTCAAGAGGGAAACGACGATATTAGCGCGTGATGGACGGCATTACCAGACAGTATTAGACACAAATTATTAGATCTAACCATGTCTGGTAAGACGCCTATCAACAGGCCAAGCTCCGTGACACCTAATAAAGAGGAAATGACGTTAACTTACAAAATAAAAATAGAACATGAAACATACAAAAAAGTATTCATTTTGGCTAACGCCATAACACAATTTTGTTCAGAACAAACATACAGCCAACCTGCGTGTATTTCAAAAGGCCTAAGGGACTGTAGATGACGCAGTTATGTAAATACGGGCAATAAAAACACAAAAAAAGGGGGATGGTGATTGACAAACGAGTTCATTTTAGACATACATACATAAGTGAAGAATAAAAATGTACCCCATACAAGCAAATATAGGTGTGGTCCAGTATTTGCGAGTCAATTCACCCACCTTAAACAAACATTACTTAAGCAACTATACAACCATTTCTTCATCCCAACCTCCATGTTTAATGGCTTATAGAAGGAAACAGGACTTTCTGTACCCTAAAAATTGGCAAAGGTCATTATAGTTCAGGATTTACGTGTACAGAAAATTTCCCTGTAATGTAAATTATATTACTCAAAGTAAACCTCCTCATAAAAGATACCATATACTCTACCCCTGAATGACATGTTCAACATGGACAATTGCCAAGATGATTTTCTGTGGGAAAATATATAGTCAGGGATGAAAGAAGGAGAGGGGGAATGGGAAGAGGAGGAGTTGAGGATGTCATTATGTCTATTTTTATCGGGAGGGTTACGCTGAGCTCATGTGTCAGTTGCAGGATGTGCCACGCAGGTTAAACGAGCTGGACCAATCACATCTCGCCTGCTATCACAAAAGCCACACTCAACATAAGAGGGGGGGAGGGGACTACGAAACTTTCAGCAGGTCTGGTTTAACAGTAAACCGACTGGTATTCTTTAACTAAGGCTGGGTGCGGTTCAGACGTCTGACAAAAAAAAAAAATGAAACAAAGCCCCTAAAGTCATTTATTAAGATCTTTTCTAAAGACTTTTCATGCAAAGGGTCGTCTCTTTATGCAACATTTTGAACTTTCTAACTGCCTAAACTTTAACAGAGCGTTGCTTCTAAATTTGTAATTGTAAGAATTAAATACATAGTTTTGGGTACTAAACAATATGCTAATTGTTTTCACACTATTAAAAAAAACATACAGTCTAAAAAAGACATTTTCTAGGTCAGTTAAGACCACATCAGGAAGTGCAGAGAGTTCGTCATGGTTTCTGTGGAAACAGGGCCTATACGCATTAAGCAAACTGTCAAACAAACACATGCCCTCATGTGGCTCTCTCAGTGGAAATAAAACACAAAACAAGGGCTGTCAAACATTGTGATAAGAATTGCTACCATAAAGATAATACAGCCTTTCCCTCTGTAGCTTCATCATATCACATACAAGCACATGTATAGTAAGTTGCATGTCGACTAATATCATTATTCTCAATTGAATGACTGGATGTGAACTACCACAAGCACTTCCCCTCGAAGTAATGAGGTCACCCAACAAACATCGTTACCAGACAGTGTTAGAAAACAGATACACAGTCCAGCACTGTCCGGTAAGATGGCTGCTAAGCGCCAGCGTTGAGTGCTAATATTTCCAGAGTGCTGATAGAAAAAGTTCTGTATCTGAAGTTTGTGGACAGCCATCATCATCATTACCAGGCAGTATTAGAAAAAGTAATGAAATCCAATGCTGCCTCGTAAGATGGAGAAGACTACCCAAATCAAGCTTAACAAGTGAAAAACATTGCAGTCGGGTGACATATCAAATGCTATAATCAGAAACACTCCAAAACATAATGTTAACAGTGTAATAAGCAACCGATTATTTGTGTTGTTTAAAATCGGACTGTAACGGCGTAAGTTGGGGAGTCAACCACAGAAACTACATGTAATATCAACAGGGCTTGATAACAGCTCTGACTCAGTCAACTGTCCCAGACAAAGGGGTATGCCAGCAAAATAACCTGCTTAAAAACAGGTAGAGCTAGTATGGAGCATGGCTTTGTTCGTCTAAAAAACTGCAGAAATGCAGAGTGGGCCACTAAGACAGTTAATAATTGTCCAAACCTGTTCTGACTGGTCTGATTTTACATCATGGCCAGGCTGGGAGGGCTGTTCGCTTTAACAATATAATGTAGAGGGGGGGGGAAATATGCATTTCTGCTAAACGGCGCTGAAAGCAACAAAGGCCTGACTGGGTGGCGTTGAAAGATTCGCTCATCCTCACAGTGCAGGATACAAATCTAAAACCCCAGTTGTCTTATTAAGAGAAAGAGATTTACAGCAAGTGTGGGAAGGGTTGACTATTGCTAATGTGTAGTGATAACAGCAAGTTGGAATGTTGTACCGGACTGACCTGCCACCAAATTCAGCATTGAGAAGGTCGATCTAGACACTTCCTGTTTACCGAGTAACGTTTGTAGCGCACAAAGTGAGAAACACCATCTTTAGCATACTGATAGTCACATGTTTTAAGTAGCAAATGGCCAAATATTGGACAAAAGTGGTGTAATGAATTACTAATCTGATTTGTATAATTAGATATAAGTAGACTAGATCTAAAAAGTACTTTTTTAAGACTGCGAAGTAGTATCTGTAGGGGTTATCCTTTTCAAATACCTAAATATAACCATTAAAGGAGAAGAACAAACACAAAATCATGCTAATTATTCAAAACAATTACCACAAAGCAAAAACGTGTTGAAAAATTGTGAAAAAGAACTAAATTTGTAGAGAAATGAGCAGAGCAATGAAAAAGAGAATGGGAGGGAAAGAAAGAGAGCGAGTGTAAACTTAAGGGTAGAGAGAGTGGCTGTAACCTTACCGTCGTGAAAGGGACCCTGGTAAAGTAACAAAAAAAGCAAGTAAGGGGGGGAAAAAGAAAGACAAAAAAATCTCAAATTTCCAGCAGGTGCCTGAAAAGGTTTCAGCTTCCTCTTGCTCAGTCAGGACCCATGCAATGAAAAGCCCAAGCAGACCTGCTCTCCCAGATCGCAGCCTCTATTTGGTTAATCATCAGCATTATAAACCAGTGCAGCAGGCCTTCTGAGAAAGAAAGAAAGAAAGAAAGAAAGAAAGAAAGAAAGAAAGAAAGAGGAAGAAGAAGAGAGAGTGGGAAAAGAGAATAAGTCAGAAGCAGAAAACGTTTTAAGCACATACTTGAGGGTTCTCGTCTATCGTCATCACTGTCCTTCTGGTAGGATAAGTGTCGCCTGTTCTGTTTTTCTCTATGTTTCCCTCACATATCAGCTCCCGTCAGGTGGAGGTTTAACTTTTCCTGGCTGTCTGCACTGGTCTCTGGGTTGAGAGTGAGGTGTGATCAGGTAACCCTGCCTTCCTGGTTGGAATGTGACTCCATACTGAAATGGACAACCTGAGGGGTAAACTAGGCTTGGCCTTAATCAATAGTTTGTGAAGAACAAAGACGAGGAAACCCTAAACCTTACTTAAAGGCGGGCCTCGCTCTGACGACTCTAATTGCTCTGGTTTAAATGGATGTGTTGTTTCCTACTTTGTGCACGTAACGAGAGGTATAAATGTATGAGGTATTTTATAAGGTATGTTTACTTGCTCAAAATGTTTTAAGTTTGAATGGGAATAGGAAGTGGATGAGGGTCATTTGCATGTGGAATAGGTAGAAATTTCCCCTGTTATCCAGACTTTCCAGAGAACCCTCTTTAATTTTTCAGCATGATTATGTTAAACGTGTTAACAACATTCTAAAAAAAAAGTTCTTCAACTTCAAAAATGTCAAAAAAAAGATTTAGCACACCTGCTAATAGATGCCCTCCCATGAAATACTGAATGTGCACTGTGGCAGATTGCTTCTCTTAAGTACACAAGTTCAATGTGCCGCACTTCCGTGACCTATCACCCGCGCGCGGTAATTAATACGCCATTTTCTTCCCTCACACGGAGGAACAAACACTACGGCAAGAACCGCTGCCCGATTCCAGCACTAACGGCTTCATCGGCCTCCAAACATGGAGATCTGTTACCTTTGCACATTGTCCCAGGTAGAGCTTAACTCTCATAATGCTCCGGCTGGGTTATAGAACTGTGACAAATGACTCATTCAGATGAGGGAATGAAACAGACTCATTTTCTTCCACCCACCAATCAAAACCCTCCACCTCACTGTGCATCCATTGTGCTGCCTAGCCGACATTTTCTTTCCACCGCAGACAAGCACTTTTAAAACACATTTATCAGCAATAATGAAATGACTGGACAACGTAAGCCTGCCTTTAGAAACAATATCAAGATTGTGTCAAGTCAATAGAGGACTTATTTATTAATCTGAAGCAGCGATCGTGACTATCAAGAAAGAAGGATAAAAGAGCAGACGACAGCTTAGTGCGTATAAGCTAATAGGCACTTGTTTGCTTTTCGCATCAGAAGCTGACAAAACAGCAATCATTGTCTCGCTTCCTCTGAAATCATGCCAAAGAGACATGCAAAGACAAGCCTTACTACAAGCAATTGGAAGAGCAAATACAATTAATCTTTACGTACACTTAAAGTGATGAAAAATACAAACTATACGCTGCTATTTTTGTCAGTTTATCTCTATCAAAAGCTTTAAAAAATAAACAAATATTTTTAATAATGAGAAATAATTCCTCTTTCTTTATCAACAATGCTTTACTGTAGGCCCTTTTTGTCAGTGATTATATATATTACAGCGTGTCCTTCTAAAGCTGTATTTTTTTAGCCAAAGCAGAGAGGACTCCAGAGCCCCCTCTTTATCCCCTTTGACAAGTCTGGCGGTTTGCCTCTACCTGCCCAAACTGGTTTATCCAGTCAAGGAATGACGGTTTGTGTCTATTGTGCTCCCTTTTTCTTTCTGTTTAAATGGATTGGAATTTGATACAGATTATGAGCACCCCTCAACCAACTAAAAAAAAACATCCCCCTTCCTGTTCTGTATCGCTTAGGAGTTCTTTACTTTGTACTGTATAAATTGTAATTATAACTACCAATGACATGGTTTGTTGGCAAACAGGAACAAAACTAAGGGTGGGGACAACGAGCGCAAACGTAAACTCAAGCAATCCACGCAAATACAAAAAGACAGATATAAATAGGTAGAGTTTTGAAAAAGTTACCCTTGCGTCCTCGGGACACGATCCACTAAAAACGAGAGACCCCACACTGCGTCAGTTACGCCGCTTCACCAGCATGTCCTTCTCTTCTCTCTTCGGCTGAACAACGCCCTTTGCGATTTTTGCAACCCAAAAGCCAGGATGGAGACCGTCTCGAGGCGGGAAACCAGATTCCCAACATGACGCTGGGTGTTGAAACTAACAGAGTAGCGAAGCAGGTAAGTCTTTGTCTCAATGAAGACACTCGTCGCCGGGAGCTCGAGGTGATGCTACCTGTTTAACCTCTTTGAGAAGAGAGACAGAATTTGTAAAGAGCTTGCTTTACATGTAACAGGCCCCCTCCACCCCCACAGGTGTAATTTTCATGCCGCAGCCAATCTCCTAAGCCTGTAGCGCTTGCAGGTGTGTCCCAAACTCCATGATAGGTCAGTCCCGCCCCGGAGGGCCCTCTCCAACCACCTGCCCCCGCCCAAACTGCTTTGTGTATGTTTATGATGTCATCTCTCTTTGAGTGATTGCACCTTCTTTTCCTATCTCAACAAAGTCCATTCATGTTTACTCTAAAGAATTTCTTCCTCGTCCTCTGATACAGACATGCAAGGAAACACAGCCTCTACAACCACAAAGGGTAAAACCAAGTAGCAACTGCCCTTTGCCCTGTTCATATTCCCACACCCACTGAACTCTAACCTCAGTCCTATAAAACAGACTAAAAGGAGTTAGACATTATGAGCCGAGGGGACAGGTAAACTCAGGTTTGTGGCACTGTGCCATCAGGCCTTGAGGCATCCGTCTAATCCTCGTCCCCTGCAGGCTGGTGGGCCCGACAACACACTGGGGCTCAACGTAATAGCTGGATTCATTTAAACAATGCAGACTGACTTGATACTAATCCCACGTCTGACAAATGTCAACGGAAGTCAGAAGATGATGACAGAAATGGACAAATATTGACCCTATTGTTGGGAGAATTCAGTTATATAGATTTTTTTAGGAATATGTTTTTTGGAGTGGGAAGTCAAACTGTTCTCTATGAAAGAGTTGATCAGTTGATCAGTTGTACAATCAATTATTAGTAAATACACACTGAAGTTTTATTTTATTTTTTATTATATACATATATATATATATATATATATATGCACAAATTCTGTTATATTGAATCCTTTTATGATTATTATATATAATATATTATACAGTGTTGTGTACTCGAGATTCGGACTCGGTCTCAAGACCATATTTTAATGGTCTCAGTCTTGCATGGACTCTTGTGCATTTTGACTCGTACTCAAACATATTAAGAATCGGACTTATTCCCGAGTCCACTCGAGTCCCATTCAAAATTTGTCATGATTATTACTGTATTTTAATTTTTCTATAAATCGACCCTCTATGGTCTATGTCTCAACTCAGACTCGAGTGAGCTGGTCTCAACTACAACACTGATATATATTATAGTTTATTATATTGTATGGAGAAGTTATAACTACTTGGAGAAGTATTTCAGGTAATCATAAAGGATAATGAGAGCATTACCGCCATAAGAACTGTCAGGGGCACAAAGGATCACATTTTAATGATGTTGTTAAGGGGGTTTAATGGACAGGTGACTCCTCAGCCATCACTGATTGTGTGTGAGCATCATGTCAGAACAAAAGACTGAGGTTTTTCCCATGATAACCCGATACTTCAAGGTGTGGGCTATGTTGACCTGACTCAACTTTGACATCAAGAGCACATTAATCTTTTCAGACCAATCTAAACTAAAAACATAAAACTTTTACTTTTAATAACACAATGCAGTTATGACATATTTAAGATTCTGCTCTATTCATTTCTGATCAAATGACTCTTTATACAGATTATTCTCAAGAGTACGTGCAGCCTAAGTGCTGCTGTTATAAAAGCTGAATACATTTTTAAACGAAAACTTTTCATTTAAATTGCTGTGCTGATAATGATTTGTGATTAAAAAAAAATGTATTCAGTTTTGGTTTTTTTTAATTGGAAAAATGGGCATTTTCAATAGTGGTCTCAGACTTTTAGACCTTACTGGAGATTAAAAAGAGAATAAACAAAACTATGCTACATGCAAAATGTGAATTACTAAAGAAGCAACTACAAATGCAAGGTTCTGTTATCTGTAATTCATTTCAAAGAGAAAAAGTAACTTCTAGTTAGTCATTGACTCCCATACGTTGTTCCCTCTGATACAGTATTTCTTGATCAGCGGAGCAGAGAAGTGCTGTACTAAGGTAAATGGGGACAAAGGGCCATATCCATTAAGCGGCCGACTACTTCGTGCTTCTCTCCCCCGGCTGTCCAGCGAAAGAGGCCCTCCGGTTTGACTGGAAGGAAATTGGCCTGTCTAAAAGGTTTGCTTTGTTTAGCATTCTTTCATTTGCATTCCAAATGAGCTTTGAGAATGAACCGGCCAGGCACAACCAAAACTCATTTGGGTAGATAGATATCAGCCATGGCTGTCACGCAAGGCTAGCGGAGGGGACAGACATCAGCTCCCTTTCCAGAAGAACCATGCCATAGAAAGCAGACACGGCCCTTCCACAAGAAGAGAGCAATCACAGCTTTATACTCATCTGTGTATCCGTACTCAGATCTACTGCAGGTCAATCGTTTTTCTTAAACATGGGAATGACAAATAGCAAAATGTATGCATTAGCCGAAGCACACGCACTTATTTACTTACACATGTTCTGTGGCGGATAGACAGCAGATGAACATAAGCAATGTAAATGCATTAGTGACATGCTGTTTTTCATACTGGTTTGCATTTAGGACCCAGAACGAACACAAGGGATGAGTCACTCCTCGCTGGAGACAAACGTATGGCTCCACAAAGCGTTCTAGTTTCTCTCGTTCACATTATATATCCTGAATGTCTCACAATAAAAAGTATAGCAAGTATAACAGTGGTAGCACACATTTATTGGGCAGCGCTCTTGTATAGATGTCAATCTATTTTTTTTTCTGTCATAGGCTACATACTGTAGCTTCAACACATAGATTCAGGACTTCAACAAAAAGCCTGAAATATTTCCCAGGAACCTTCCAGGTTCAGTACAAGTCGTTATTGTAATGACTTACAATCTGTTGTTATTGTAAACTTAAAAAAAAACATAGCAACTATTTAAGTACTACAATTACTAAAACTGAAATAAAAAAAGCAAAACCCTAATAATTTAAAAAAAGTCCAAAATATAACCAAAACCAAATATGAGAAATGTATCAATAAAAGCTCAATCAAAATATTAATTACTATAATAGAACAAATTACACCAAACCACCACTGGTACAAGTTAAACTCGATAAAATGCAATAACATTTGTGGCATAAATGTTGATTAACACAAAAAAATTATTTTGACTAAGTTATGGAGTGGCACTTACAGTACAATGGATTTGAATAGGGCCAGTTCTTGGGGGATTTAAAAGCACAAATGTAATCATTTATGAAAACATTACATGTGCCATTTTTACAGTTGTTTTAGGGATTTATGTGCGAACGTCATGGCAAGTCGGCAAAATTCTATATAACTATACACAGGAAAAGTAAATTAGGCCTATTTTTCACACTTAACTCATGTTACTTTTGAAGCCTTGAGTATTTTAATGTTTAGGTTAGACCTAAAGCACCTCAAAATGTAACCGAGATTTTTTAATTGAACTGAAGTAAAAAAATTATCAGCAAAATATCAGTTCATTACATGACCTATTGAATTTTGATTAGCAACATCTAAATTCCTTTATGCAAAGGAACGTGTGTGTTGGGATATATTAAGCCATGGTGCTCATGCTGTGATGTGACTGATTCTGGCTCACGTTATTTGTCTCATTTTACTTTCTGTCCCCTCTTTATTTATAATAAAAGGCAAAAATAAAACAAGGTAGCCTATAATAATACTGATATAAGTATTAATCGCAGCCCTGGACAGTGATTGTGTTCTTTACCAATTCCATGTCCATCAACTCTGTTGTATGTTTTTATCACTTGGAGTCTCTCAGTCTATTTACTTTGCTTTTGTATTTTGGTCAGGCAGACTCCTGTGAAATTACAGACTTGTGTGTTGTCTTAGCAGGAAAGCTTCGTCCTGATGAGTCAATGCAAAGGCTCTTGGTCACTAAATTATGTTTTATTTCATTTGATGCACTTCATGCAAACCTGCTACGACAACACACCATTATGTCTCAATGTCATAATCGTCTCAAGCAGCATTGTCAGATATTTACAATTTAAGTTAAAAAAATTCCCTTCCTGCATCTTGAGAAGCTTCTTTACCTGTGGAAATTCACCAGGGGATTGAGGTTTGAGGGGGAGACATAAACGAATACACAACCACAGCCTTGCTCTGACTTGCCACGCATTACCTTCATTGGGTAATTGGCCTCCAGGGATTGTGGGTGTAGCGCTTGTGTGTCACTGAGTTTGTCTGCGTGTCCCCAAGGAGAAGTTGCCATAGGTAAAGGGAAAAGAGTCAGACCTAGCAATTAATGATCTACCTTTTCCCCACAACACACTTGTTAACATATGAAGAGTTCAGATGCAAAAGCCTCTTAAGTGCCATTTGAAATTTTCCTCTAGAATGATCATTTTTATCAAGCTTGTATATTTAAATTCAGTAATTTCACTTAAATTGCAATGAAGATTACCTATTAATTGTCATTCAAGTGAAATTACTGAACTTGAATATATAAGCTTGATAAAAATGATCATTTTAGAAGAAAATTTCAAATGGCACTTGGAGGCTTTTGCATCTGAACTCTTCATATCAAACTGGCCTGTGCTTGACCACTCATTCAAAAAATATATTTCAGGAAAAAAGAGACTTTATCAATAAAGTCAGCACTAGTTTATTCAACCAGTACAACTCTATCACACATACAGCTTTTTTATTAGTTCACTGTAAAAAATATTGTTGGTTTAACTTAAAAAATGAAGTAACCTGGTTGCCTTAAAAGTTAATACAATGGAGATTGATTTAATCATCAGAAACTCAAAATATTATGTTCTCTGAACCACATAAATGATTTAAGTTGATTTAACAAAAAAAATGATATAATCGATGCCTGTGAACTACGTTAGGAAGGAAATGTTGTCAAATTTGACGAATGCTGAAAGTAAAAACTTTACTCCATCCAAATGGATGTTGGTCAAAATATTTTACGTTAAGGGCCGTCAAACCATTAATCGCGATTAAGCGCATCCAAAATAAAAGTTTGTGTTTACATTATATATGTGGGTGCACTGTGTATAATTATATATATATATAGTGGGTGCACTGTGGGTGCACAGTGGGTGCACTGTGTATAATTATATATATATATATATATATATATATATATAAACACACACACATGCTTGTATATATTTAAGAAATATTTTCATCTATATACTGTATAGATTTATATATAATTTATATTATATATAAATATTGATAAATATCAATATTTTATATATAAATAATATTTTTTTCTTAAATATACATGCATGTGTGTGTTTATATATATATATATATATATATATATATATATAAAATAATTATACACAGTGCACCCACATATATTATGTTTTACGTAAAAACAAACTTTTATTTTGGATGCGATTAATCGTCAGACAGCCCTACGCAGTTACATTAGATTCTCTTATATGACTTCCAATACAATGTAATTTGCAGAAAATTACAAATTTAAGGAGATCCATTTCTATTCTGTTTCAAATAAATGCTGTTCTTTTGAACTTGAAGTAAGAAAAATAATTATTTCGAAGACCAGCATATTAGAATGATTTCTGAAAAATTATGTGACACTGAAGCAATGATGCTGAAAATTCAGCTTTGCCATCAGAAATAAGTCACATTTTAAAACTGCTTCCTACTTTGTATTGCACTATATTTCACTATATTGCTGTTTTTGTTGTATTTTTAAGGATAATGCAGAATTTGTCTTTAAACACACAAGACTAAAACAAACAGTTTGGATTATAACAAGATCCATCTCAATCATTTATTCCTCTTCCAGTGAACTACAATTAAAAACAAACACTGGTAAATACCAAATCATATGTGCTTTAACATAATATGTGCTATTAGATTACAGCCGTGACCTGATAAAAAAACAATTCCATTTTGATTCAACGCAACCCATTCCATATTATATTGACTCAGCCAACAAAAAGCCTCTCTTTCCTGATATGACCCTCAACAGACCATCAAACACACCTGTGCCGGCCTGTTTTATGTCAACTAACATAATGAGGGAAAAACAAGAGCGAAGGAGTTTGTTTGGAAAACGAGGCAGACTGTTGTCCCGCAGGTCTCTTCTTCCATTGTTTCGTCAAAATGCCTCGTCTGCTCGCTCAGCTTTTAGGCACCCACTCAATTGTCAGTCTATGTATGCTCTTCAGGAGACGATGCTACAAACAGCCATTACAACAACTACTTCTATTATACACCTGCTGGCGCAATCGTTTTAAGAGTGTTTGCTTATTACATTATGGACAACATCAGAGCCCATTTTGCTCTATGATCCTGCATGAGAGTCTCAGTTTATAAAGATGAGGGATCAATCAAACTTTCATGCACAAGTTAATGTCAATGTCACAAAAGTCCATGCTCCTTTGTGCTTTATTTCAGCTTGAAAAGCGCTTGCGAAATGTGTGTGGGCACAGATGGAAGAACACCAGAAGGGCTGATAATGATGCAAGATCTGTTTGTGAGACGGTCTGCCCACAGGGAGTTCTGATCATGGGGAGACAGACTCATCCACAGGCCCCTCAGGACCCGTTACTATGGAAGATGCTGGATGTAGAAGACACGGTTATGCGTTATCAATCCTAGCCAGATCAAAAGAAGCTCACAAGAGTTGCTGAACACAATGGCAATTCCAATGAAAATGTGACTTAGAAGGATACAGTACAAGAACTTATTTGTGAAAACATAAGAGAACATTATGAACCCAGAAGTCAGGTGTCGGAAACAATTTCCAAATGAAGGTGATGAAAAATCTTCAACACGTCTCTGTTCTTAATATTTTCAGAAAAAAAAAGAATGATACCACTGGTGTATACGAATTGCTTTTATCATTTTCTGACTGGCACCTTTTGAACAGAAACTGTATGATACCATAAATCGCTTTAATTAGAGCCAGTTCTCAAATCCCAAGGGATGACGCTGCTCTCCTCTGGGTGATATCAATATTCACCGCAGCAAGAAACGACTGAGGAACACATGGATTCTCATCAGACAGATGGTGAATCACAATTTCCCACAATTTTCTGATGTCATTCAGACTAGCTTTCAAATCTGTTATAAATCTCAGCATTAATCCATCAATGAATCATTGATGGATCCAACATTGCAGGGTAACATGTTTGTGTTACTCTTATGTGTATGTGATGAATGAAACATGAAAAAAAAATGACTCCAAGGCAAACTTGATTTACGTGTGGATTAAAAAAACTGCAAAGCATTCCTCTGGTTTTCTAAAAGAATACTGGATAATGAGTCATTTTTATAAGTAGGAAACGTATACAGCTCGACCAGCCCTTTATCGCCTGTGATTAAGAGAGTTCAAAAGAGCAGGGAACCGACGGGCCCAATTAAAATTGATTTACAGATGTGATCTAAGAAAGAAACTTGAAATGGGTGAGCAACCAATTAGTTTGAATGTTACCGATCTTGTGAGCAGTCCACAAAGAAATAGCATTCAAATGAAAGATGGACATCAGTGCAGTGCACGTTTTACCAAGGAACCCGTCATGAGGTGAGTTATGAATTATTTGTGCAGAAAACACACACACGTCCACAATTTAGCAATAGTGTATTCATAAACACAGAAAACCAGATTTCGAGTGCTTCTCATGCTGTTCATGTATATTTTCGAAATGGTACTTGATCTTTTAGCCTACTTCACATCATGCAAATATATATTTTTGAATGGTGAGGAATCAAAGTCCAATGATCTAAGCACCATCTGACACTATTCTCCAAACACTGTCTCTACGGGAGAGCTACACTGCAGCACATTTGCCGATGTTAATAACACAGCACTATCAGAGGACTTGGGTAGTTTTATTGCTGCACAAATATAGCCCAGAAGGCAAGTCTGTCAATAAAGTGTCTACTTCTGTAACAAAAAGCAAAAGAGAGAGACATTCAAGCTTCTTCAAACCCCTTAGACAGTTTAGAAAACTAAAACCTTTTATACATTTATAGATTTAGAAATATCTGAAGAACAATTTAATTCCCAAGTCATGCAGTATGATCCCAAGCCACAATACATGATTCATTCTGATTTCAGGGGCCGTATTCACAAAACATTTATCTTACAACTAAGAGTTCTCCTAAATCAGCAAGTTAGGAGCTACTTTTAGCCTTAAAGGGATACTCCTCTTTTTTTGGAAATAGGCTCATTTTACAACTCCCCCAGATTTAAGCAGTTGAGTTTTACTGTTTTTCAAATCCATTCAGCTGATTTTCAGATTTTTAGAAGAATATCAGTAACCAGACAGTTTCTGGTTTCATTGACTTCCATAGTATTTTTTTTTTCCTACTATGGAAGTCAATGAGACCAGAAACCGTCTGGTTACTGATATTCTTCTAAAAATCTGAAAATCAGCTGAATGGATTCTAAAACGGTAAAACTCAACTATTTAACTCTGGGGGAGTTGTAAAATTAGCCTATTTCCAGAAAAAGTGGAGTATCAATTTAAGATGTTTTGTGAATACGGCCCCTGAATGTTTTGTGTGCAGCTCTATGGCTGGCATGAAGCAGAATGTTATGGAACCTAACCACAAGGACTGAAACCATGTTATTAATGACATGCAATATAGAGCAGCTACGATATCATGTGTAATCTTCACTAACAACATGCCAAATTCCTGATGATCAATCCTGCCATGACCTATACATGTTCCTATACTGTTGACATAGATAGAGCTCCATGTGAACAAGAAGCATCTATCTATCTATCTATCTATCTATCTATCTATCTATCTATCTATCTATCTATCTATCTATCTATCTATCTATCTATCTATCTATCTATCTATCTATCTATCTATCTATCTAATGTGCCAAAAATTATGCAGGCAATGCGAAAGGCAAACCTAAGCGCTCTCATGACATCACAGATCTCATTCCCCCGATAATATCATCAGCCATCAAGACCAAGCTAAGATCAAAGTGGTGCTGCTATCACATTTGATCAAGTTTCATTTCCTGAATATAACTGATGGCATGGGACTGGTATGCAGCAATTTCACAGAGTGTGCATTACAATAAAGAATCATATAGTGGCATCAGCAAATAAAGAGAGAGATGACCAGATGTCTGTGCAATGAAATAAATAAAAAAATCACAAACAATTAGAGACAATCCTAAATGCATAAAGATACGATATAGACAAGAGACTAAAAGGCGGACAACATGACCTGTTCAGATGCAAAGCACAAGCTGGTGCAAGTTCTCAAGGTGGAAGCGTATCATAACAGTACCCAACATTTTCAGTTTATGGCTATGAAGAACTTCTGAATTTCTATAAGCAGTAGAATGAATTTAATCCATACCATGTAACCTAATATTTTATTTGATTAACAGTAATATATTTTACAAAACTTACATTAAATTTAAAACCATTCCCACCCATTCCAATTTCCATCATAGTATTTCAGGATCACATCACAAATGTTTTTACATTTTTATAAAATAATTTAATACTCATGTATACTAATTTTATGCATTTCATTGTTTAAGATTCACACTTTCACTGTAAAAAATATTGTTGGTTTAACTTAAAAAAAGTAACCTGGTTGCCTTAAAATTTTAAGTTAATTGAAATGGAAAAAGTGAGTTAATACAATGAAGGAGATTGATTTAATCAACAGAAATTCAAAATAAGTTATCTGAACTAAATAAATTATTTAAGTTGATTTGACAAAAGAAAAAAACATTGTGATAAATCTTGAAAATATTTTTTTATAGTATAGTTGCTTACAGTATGCTATATAGATAACAAAAAGCAGCACATTAAGAAAGAAGACCATGGACAGCAGTACTGATAGCAAAAGAGAGACTAAGATTAACTTCCTCAATCTTAACCCCAGGTGACCTACCTCAAGAGCACTCCTCCAACACAAGGCCTTTCAAAACCGCATCACAACGCACTGCACAAAAACATACATACAAATCCAAAAAGCAATATGGAGACCGCTCTTAACTTCCTGAAACCTTAAACCTCACAACGGTTTCCCAAATCTGTATGAGACCGTGTACTGCATGTGCGTGGACTCATGCGTGAGGAAGTGATGTAGGGCGTCTAGGATGGTTGGTTTGAAGAATGCACTAGTGTTATCACCGGAGGTTATGCAAGAATAGTTTGGTGGAAACCTTTGCCTGGTACAGTGCTGGGCCCCTGCTTCACGCAGCCAAGGAATCCTGCCCTAAAAATTCCTAATTGCCCTCGCTGAGCAGGAATCTGTCAGGCTCACCCAGGATGTAACACTTAGGTTATCAGACATGCTCTTTTTTTACTTACTAATTTTAGTTTTGAACCTATCCCTCCCTGAGTCTGAGGTCTGATCGGCTGAAAGAGGAGGTATTAAAGGACATATTAAAAATAATAATAATAATAATAATGGCATTATATTAGTTTTAAAGAGAATGAAAGGCATTTATAAATAACTAATTTTCTTTCCTGTGTTAAATATGAAAAATATTTAAAATCTTCCAGCTCAAATTCGCTTCCCCTGAAACTTTTGGTAGAAACGTGACATTTAGACAAAAGCAAACAGCAAAATAAAGCAGAAGATGAATGAAATACATGCAGTGACACTGAACACCTCTGTGGGTTTTGTTTTGTTTTTTGAGAGGGGGGGGTTTACAATCAATGGTGGCAAGGTGAGGAAGACGGGTATCAAATGCTCAGATGAAAGAGGCAGAGCAGATTTAGAGCCTTTTTGTTTCCGTGTGTTCAAAGGAAGCAGCTGCTGACTGCACAGGGCTTAGGTCCTATTCATCTGTAGGGCGAGACAGACGCAGTATCCTGAGGCACAAAAACACACACACCACACACAAATACACACTTCAAAGTCTATATAGACACAGACTGCTGCGGTGTGGTAGACTCTGCTCCATAACTCTGTCATTAGCATCACACACAAGGCTCAGAGAAGCCCTGAACTCACCCAAAGTCTGCATCAGGAATCAACTTATTTTGATTAATAATACAATATAAATCAATCATTTTTCATCTCTGGCCGCAGTTGTCGATGCTAATCACTAATCGATGCCCATTTTATATGTATAAAAAATGTTGGGAAATCAATGACAAGGTAAACACTGGGGTCATATGTCAACAGGTGACATCCAAAACTCACGCCCAGAGGCGGCCGCCCCCATCCCCCAACGGCACGTAAATCAGGTGCATTTTCCCCGTCGCTTGTTAAAATTCAAATACGCCCTCGGATGTATGTGTGTGTGTCTTCCTCTACGAAGCTTCAGTTAACATTTGCATCACAAGCAAATAGCTATTGTGTGATCTTTTAGTATGAAGAAAAATTGCCTTATTTCATCAATTACTTACAAAAAAAAACAAGAGTAGTCAAAGGAAAACACATACTGTAGGATAAATATTAGTCAATGAGATAAATGTCTAGTTAATACTTGTTTTCTATCATGGACGGGTCAGACAAGTGTCAGAATTTTAATACTTCCTAAAAACACAAAATTATACAAAATTAGACAGGAAACGAGGTCAGAAAGTGAAAGGTTAGGCAAACTTAATGAGCAGTAGAGCTTGTGACGGACTTGCGCTTTTATTTTCCTATTCAAAAACATTTGCATGGGTTGTCTGAGCACATGGTGTGGGTCTGAGCTTTGTGCCTCGCTGATGCTTTTCTGACTTCCTGTGTGTAACCAAACCAACATGCAAAGCTCGCTCCAACAGTACAGAGCACTCGCCCCGTGTAAAGGAGAATGCTTGCTCTGATAACCAAGGTCATATATTTGTACCACCTGCTCATGACCGTTTGGCTTTCCTGCCACTAATACAACCCTGAGTGCAGAACACAGCAACATAATGATGTATCATACATTTATCAAAAGAAAGTACAAGATATAAGATCTTTATAATATTAGAAAATATTTCCATTTCAAATAAATGCTGTCCTTTTGAATATCTATTCATCTAAGAATCCCGAAAAAAAATAAGTATCATGGTTTCCACAAAAATTATTAAGCAACAACTGTTTTCAACATTTATAATAATAGAAAATGTTTCTTGAGCAGCAAATCAGCATATCAGAATGATTTCTGAAGGATCATGTGACACTGAAGACTGGAATGATGCTGAAAATTCAGCTTTGACATCACAGGAATAAATTACATCTTAAATATTTTCAAATAGAAAATGTAATTTAAATGGTAATTATATTTCAAAACATTACTGTTTTAATTAACACATGCTCATCATAAAAGAGGTGTATTCAAGACACTGAATGCATTGATTAACTGTGTATTTTTGCATGAATTAATGCATAGGAAAAAATCATCTTGTCACATAATTTCCTCTGCTAAACAGAGTACAACCCTCCAGTTGAGAACCACGGGTATAAAGTTATATACTCAAACTTACAATAAATATGGTAAGCTCTATCTATTGGCACTGACAATGTGTTCAAGGCCTGTGAGGCAGACAACAATAAGGCAAAGCCAACCACAGATTGCTCTGAGCTTCTGCCCGATTCCCCAAATGACTCCTAATCTACAGACTCATTTAGAACGTGATTATTAGCGGACCAAGTTAACGAGGCCCATCTGCATCACTACAACAGCACAGATGGTCCATAGGAGGACATCTCAATTATAGTGTACACTAAAGTAAAGACCACACCTACCCCAGATTTACCACATATTCCATATGATGTTCAACAGGTGTTTGTGCAGTCAAGGGAACTTTCTGCCTTATGTGAACGGTTTTAAGCTTCAGTCCCACGTTACTTCAGGGATAAAACACAACACCCACAAATTCACATTTCTTTTATATTCAACACCAACATAAGTGTTGAACAGTACGTGGAAACAATAGAGTGACATATCAGGGGAGACCAGCATGAAATAAAATAAGTACCTAGGAGTCAATCCCATAAGGGCTTGTAGACAGTGTCATTGCATCAGTGTTTCTGCGCTATGGAAACCAGGCCTCACTGGCTCGCTCCATCGAACAACACACACACAAACACAAGTGTTCGCACGGAACCACAGACTACTATACAACACCATTAAACCATGTTAAGCTGGAATTATAAGAGGCTAGCTGACATCTAAAGCAGTTTAGTAACCAGCAGTGAGATGATAAGCTTTCAAAATTATTTGAAACATTTTCTCATTCTTTTATAATTACTGCATGCAGTTTTTAATGATCTCATATTGAGAAACTATAGGAATTACTTTAATTGCAAGTTTGCTTGGTTAACTTTAATAAAGAAAGCACCTCACAGAATCAAAGTAGCCAACATGATGAATTATATTAAATCTGTTTCAAATCAAAATAATGGGAATGATACACACAGACAAAGGCTTAAGCCTGGGGTAAACTGTTTTAACAGAAAGAAACTTACACTGAGATATCTTAAAATATGTAAGTGGCATTGTTTTGTCTCAATATTCACATCAGTAATGTTTCTTTTCTACGGCACAGTTTTAAAAGGTACTTAAATGTCCCTCCTGGTTTAATCAAAGCCCTATGTGAAACCAGGCCTAGGTTACATAAACTTTAATACAGTCTATATATCTGTCACAAAAGTGCTTTATATCATTCTAACTCACAAGCAAATGACATCTGAAAATAATCCTGCAACTTTATGAGCAGTTCGGTGACATTTATCTCTGGTCTCATTCATCGTGTGCAGCTAAAAGGTTTGCATTTGTTTATTTATTTTACTCTTATGCTAAATAAGATTTGTGTATGCATATCAACACTTTGAATGCTGTGACTCACATTGCTGAGGGCTGGTACAGGTATCAGATGACCTCTCGGTTTACTGGACCAGAGACTCGATGGCTTTTTCAGATGGGTGTGAATCAGAGAGGACGACATGACAACGCCGTGAGTCTGTTCGAGCTCCCCGTGCCATTGTCCTTTCTCAACAACAGCGCCTCCTTCCGGATCATATTGACATAACAGCCATTTGAGCAGTTGGCTACAAATCTGCAGCCTGTCACCAAATAAATCAACGTTTACAAAGGCCATAAATGTCATAGTAATAATAAAAAATAAATAAATAAATAAACATTTATTTAATATAAATATTAAGTAAATCTACTCAAAATGAGGGGGATCTACTCAAACGATGATGAAAACGTAAACAAAGAAAAAAATAAAACAATATATTTTATGTGGGTATTTCTACTTATACATACAAATTCAATTCGTGCTTGAAGACATTAATACATTTTGTGTTTATCTTTACTATATGTATGTAAAATTTTAAAAAAGTACATTTCAAATAAAATATTTATAATCACACGTATAGGGTCCATTTGGGTTAAGTATGCAGAACCATTTTTGTAAAAAAAAAAATCTTTGATTAAAAAATAAATAAGCATTGAGAAAGTTCAGAAAAAAATCTGAGATTTTTAATGCAAAAGTTTTTGTTGTTGTTGTTGTTGTTGTTTTTCGCTGAAGTTGAAATGCTAAAAATTTGAGAGGTGTTTTTGCATGTAAAGTGCATCTGTCTTCTCTGGAAATCGATTAATATAAATAAATAAGAATAAACAAATACAAATAAATAAATAAAACAGGGTCAGTTATGGGGGTCAAGCTGTTTTTGTATTTATTTATTTATTTATTTATTTATTTGGGAAACGTTATGGCCCCATATGGTTATTGTGCAAGGTGGTCTACAGCCTTGATCAAGTTCTATTAGGTCACATCTTTAAGACATTTAACACAAGACAAGATTGTGTGATAAGTAAACTTTTCATATGATGAAGTGATGAATAATTGTTTATTATTAAGCGCGCATATCTAGTTGCTATGGTTACCGCTCAGACAACTGAAATGTCTGTTGTTACAGAAATGTTTGAAAACGGTGTTGAAACCTGTTCTTATTTAAAATAAATAAATCATGTAGGCTACTTTTATTATATTTGATCAGAGATTTGGGCAATCAATCGTGAAACGAACTTCACCTGCTGATGTCTCCCTAATAAAAGTGTAAAAACTTACATAATCACCACTGGTTATATTGCGCTGTAGAAGCGAAATTACTACTTTATGACAATAACCCGTATGCTACCCCCAAAACAAAGTTATCAATCCACTTCGATGTTCTGCATTAGTCCTTGATTGCATCAATGCTGTATGGCCGACAGAGGGCGCCCTGACTGCGAGTGTTCAACTAAGAAAGCCATCTGTCTGTCTGCTGACGTGTGTGGATCATAGACACACACAGAATCATTCTCTGAAGGTCCCAAAAAAGCAGCCACCTCATTGGTCTAGCCGGAAGCACGTGATGATTCTTCCGCGAAGCCTCATCACTGATGATCAAAATATGACTACGCAAGGAAAGAACTATTGCCGACTTTAAACAGTAATAAAAAATAAACTGCAGGATTACAAATGGAGAACTTTTATTTTCTCGTCCAGAAACACTAGATAATTTTATTACAACTAAAACAATTTAGTGCCCCATATATGGGAACGGGATTAAACGTAAAACGTCTTCACCTTATGGCCTAAGGGGCGCAGACATATTAACTAATGTTTACCTGTCGTCCCAAAAAAGCAGCCACCTCATTGGTCTAGCCGGAAGCACGTGATGATTCTTCCGCGAAGCCTCATCACTGATGATCAAAATATGACTACGCAAGGAAAGAACTATTGCCGACTTTAAACAGTAATAAAAAATAAACTGCAGGATTACAAATGGAGAACTTTTATTTTCTCGTCCAGAAACACTAGATAATTTTATTACAACTAAAACAATTTAGTGCCCCATATATGGGAACGGGATTAAACGTAAAACGTCTTCACCTTATGGCCTAAGGGGCGCAGACATATTAACTAATGTTTACCTGTCGTCCCAAAAAAGCAGCCACCTCATTGGTCTAGCCGGAAGCACGTGATGATTCTTCCGCGAAGCCTCATCACTGATGATCAAAATATGACTACGCAAGGAAAGAACTATTGC
The DNA here is from genome assembly GCA_038021265.1 of Cyprinella venusta. Lineage (NCBI taxonomy): Eukaryota > Metazoa > Chordata > Actinopteri > Cypriniformes > Leuciscidae > Cyprinella > Cyprinella venusta. Next base: position 17,326,446 of record CM075883.1, on the reverse strand, counting down.
CGACTTTAAACAGTAATAAAAAATAAACTGCAGGATTACAAATGGAGAACTTTTATTTTCTCGTCCAGAAACACTAGATAATTTTATTACAACTAAAACAATTTAGTGCCCCATATATGGGAACGGGATTAAACGTAAAACGTCTTCACCTTATGGCCTAAGGGGCGCAGACATATTAACTAATGTTTACCTGTCGTCCCAAAAAAGCAGCCACCTCATTGGTCTAGCCGGAAGCACGTGATGATTCTTCCGCGAAGCCTCATCACTGATGATCAAAATATGACTACGCAAGGAAAGAACTATTGCCGACTTTAAACAGTAATAAAAAATAAACTGCAGGATTACAAATGGAGAACTTTTATTTTCTCGTCCAGAAACACTAGATAATTTTATTACAACTAAAACAATTTAGTGCCCCATATATGGGAACATGATTAAACGTAAAACGTCTTCACCTTATGGCCTATATTTGTTTATCCTTCTTCACATCACATGTTTAGCCTCTTGCCACATACTCATTTGATTAAATATAAAATATTTATTTGTCAGCAGGTGAGTGATATCGATGCTAAACTAATTCACAGAGCACTATTGCTTCCCCCCCAGACTGAACGACACCTGCACTCAAACCGGTTTATCTCGTTTTCATGAACCTAGCATGAATATAGCAATAGCCATTTAAAGGTCTAGTGAAAACTGAACATGAAAGAACAAACAAAAACATGCAAATAATGCTAGGGCCCACAAAGCCAGTGCCCAGACTATAGATTTCCATCTCACCATGATGAGAATCTTTTGAAATTAATTTGATCAAGGAATAATCACCACATTTGAGACCAGATAAATCTACGTTGTTCTACTAAAGTTATTGGAAAAATATTAGCCAGATTGTGTGAACATTCCCTGTTAGGTGGGTTGTCAGCATTGCTTTAGTTGCAATAAAGGTTAATTATGAATTTGAACCTACATTAAAGCTGCAGTCCGCAGTTTTTTCTCTTTGTCGCCATCTCTGTTCGTTATCTGCAATTGCACTTATTCGCGGAATGATCAACTTTACGTGAATTCGACACGGCACAGCGTGCATGAAATGGCATGACGCCAATTCATATTTCCATTTTGGCGTGCTATCAACACGCATAATCGCTTTTCAGCGTGTTTATGAACGCCGTTGACTTAACGTTACATTACTGTATATATAAATATAGGACCTACCCGCACGTCCCTAAACCTACCCGTCACTGGGGTTAATAGCATTAACGAGTCATTCGGACATTTAACGGCGGAGACATATACGCATACCCACGCACACACAGATAACTGAAAAACATGCCACTTGACTTGAAAGTGGCGTGTATGTTTACGCAAAAGTCATGATGTCATGTTGAGAGGAGAATGTGTGGCTGCAATCACAGATTACACTTTTTGGATGTATGACCAACGTAATGTTTTCGTATGGGCCCAGTTGCAGTCTGTTTTTCCAAACTCTCAGTCCTTTTGCATTTTAGAACGGGTGAATGATTTGAACCATTCTGGTTCTGTCATCAAATGAGGTTTAATTATATCAAGTGCTGTGAGAAAAGGCTATAAATCTCCACCTCCAACATCCTCACACGCAATGTAGCTTATACTAGCCGAGACTCCTTTATGTGTACAGATGTGACATAATGAGGCAAAGACATGCTCGAATCTCCTGCAGGAATCCACCAGTACCACTGGAATTAAAAACATATTATTACAAGCTTACTGTTTAGAATCAAGCTAAGGCAGAGAGCTTTGAACACTGGCTGGTTATGTACAGTACTTGCTCAAAAATGTATTTGGGATAATTTACAACCCACAAAAGTTACGGACTTTAGAGCTTTAAAGGTTGTGAAAGATGTGATGCACAGCCCAACTCCAAGGTCTTGATTCATTAACCAAAATGATTTATGCAAATGGACTTCCTAAATCAGGGTCAGAAGTGAACCAAGTGACTTCATATATTATAAATGCTTTTCAAATGTGCAGCTGTTAAACTTTAAACAGTGATTCAGTTCAAGTGTACTGTGAAGGTATATGCAGTATAAAGAGATCTGTATTTAATCTAACCATTCTGTCCATATTGCACAGACATTTTGATGGCCTATTAAACCTCAGACAGAGATTTTATATTTATTCCAATTGATTCTGCTTATGTGCACTTCTTAAAGGCCCACTCAAGTTTTCAGGGACAGATTGTGATTATAGTGAAGCATCCCTTGCATGGTTTGAACCCACAACCGAGATATTTCAGGTTCTACCACCCCTTTAAAAGTCATTTGTGGTGTCTATTCTTCTGAAGCTTTGCAAAACCAGTTTGCAAGGAATTTTTCAAAACTCTGGAGTTTATGGAACTGAAAAGGCAGGTCGCTAAAGATAATAATTATTAATCCAAATAAAGATAAAAGCAAAGTTGCTGCAGTAAGAACTTCTATTCCATTGTAGAACTATTCAGGATCTATAATGAACATTACAATCATCTCTTGCTGTTTTACAGTAGATATGACAGAAATGGATAGTAATTCGTCCTAGGCTGTTTCTTAAATGTGGTCTTTAACTTCAAATGTGATTTTAATCTTAATAAACTTTGGGTGTAAAGCTGGTTAATGTGCTGAAATCGCTCCAGGTGCACATGTGGATAATAATACATTAAACACAGCAAAAACGACCTCAAAAATTGTTAGTTACATTGATTTTTGTGGACCAAAATAATAAAAATTGATTTATATACAATTCTAACAACATAGACTAAAAGTAAGGTTTATGGCTTAATTGGCCATGAGACACACTAGATATACTGTAGGCCAAAGTGCATATGGTAAAACGTGACTATTCCCATCTATAGCATGCCATAAATATATAACTTCAACCCTGAACTTTTTTTTTAGTGTTTTGATGGCATCCAATTAAACATTTTATTTTTGTCTGTGCATTTTTAGTTTTTCCATTGAGGTGCAATGTATTTCAAATCATCAAACTAGCCCTGGAAAAGACACAGTAGTCCTCACCCTCACACATTTCTGGCTAGGAGACTTGCAGTTGGTTGTCTGGTGATAAAAGCAGTCGTACCTGTCCTCTGCTGTCAGGATATCAAGGGAATCTTAACAGAAATCTTGATTGGCATTCATAATTATGTGTCGTTTCCGTGTTAGTGTGGGGTAGGGTGACAGCCGTTAGATGTATTGTTCCAGTAAAGATACAGGTAAGATGCCACACACACACAAACACACCCACACACACTCCCCCTTTGACTCTGAAGCTATCGAGCCACATGCTCTTGTTGGTTAGACTCATATTCACGTGCATGACAGAGCAGCCAGTACTTCCACCTTTTCCAACAGTACTGTTATCTTTTAGGTGGTTGACACTGAACTTGTGCTCCATATAATGCTCTCTCCATGTTATCAGATTGGCCTACTCTGTATTATTATGTGGATCATGAGACACGCCAGTGCACAAACATTTTGAGAACAGTGAGCTTAACCATAAACCTCTTGGAAAACACATTTTGGTTATTAATTGTGAAATTAATTACTCTAAGGGGAGGATTTTCTCAAATGTTTCTATTTCTAAAAGCAAAAGAGCACTAAATGTTAAACAGCCATTGAAGTAACATTATTTTTATTCATTTATATTAAAAAAGAAATCATAGCTGTATAAAACAGCTTGAGGAGAGGAGCCTTCTAATTATCAGAATTTACGATTTTTATATATAATTGCTATTTTTGTGCTATTTTTAGATTTTCTACTACATCTTATCACATTATCCAGTATAGTAAAGAGAGGGAAATACTGTCTGAAATAATAATAAAAAATAGAATTAATAATTGGACAAATAAACCATATTAATCCACAACAACCTGGGTTCCATTTGACTGAATATTGAAATAAGAACATTCTACAAATATTGTGATTTTATTTTGTTGTTGTTTTGCTTTGCCTCATAAGGAGTTGATGTCATTTATCACTGACATGAAGTCAGTTAAAGAGTCCCAACTGCCTTTATTTAGCCCCATCAGTGTTTCACGGGTAATTGGGCAAGCATTGTTGTGTGATCATGTGAGACCTTCCGAGAAGTTTCGGCCATGCATTCTCCACATTCCTGCGGAATGAGATGCAGAGGAATGACAAGCGTCTGAAAGTGGAGGACTTGATATTGACTATTGAGGATTAGGTTATATTAGATCAACAGATTACCATCAGTTTGGCTCACTATAGGTACTTTGTTTTCATTGTCTGTTTACATGTACAGGTTGAATCGCATTAAAGAGCACATTACGGTATTGATTATTCTTTCGATGTTTGTGACGTGATTGTTTTTATCATTGGCATCTCACATTAACTGCCTGGCTTCCTATGGGTCAAACTGAATGTAGGCCAATTGTTTTATCTCATACAGTTTTTCTTTTCTAAGCAAAATTCTGTGAAACCTCAGACTAAACATGAACTGAACCAGTCCTTTTTTTGCCATAGAGATATTTGTGCTTGTGCCTATAACCAGAGGGTCATCATGTGCAGGTAAAACCAACAAACAACTCCATTTTATGATACATTATCAATATTTCCATCTCTTCCTTATAACAGTCAAGACAAGTGGCAAATGACTGTACTGTTTATCTAATGCTATCCAGTTAAGAACTCACGAGAGAGAATTTTAAAGACAATACGACTCAAATAAAGAAGCTTATACAAGCTTAATTCATGAATGTGATAATCTTAGCAATGAGTTAAGGATACTAAACCTAAACAAAAATGAGGCGCTTTTAGGCTAGGCGTAGATGAACATGCATTTGTGTGTTAGCCTTTTCTAAAGCTACAATGTTCGCTTTGGCTCTGATATTGTAGCTTTTTTGTGCACACATTGACTAGACCGACATGATCTGTATCTTCATTCTAGTGAGCGGCCCAAGTTATTGACACACTTTCTGAAGCATGTTCGCTGATTATGGTTTCATGTGTGAAGCTAAAATTTTAACTTAAGAGTGCACTCTTAAGTTAGCATTTTAGCTTCACACATGAAACCATAATGTGTCTACTTGAAATGTTCAATTATTTATTAGGAAAGCATATTCATTATACTATGAATATGCTTTCCTTCTTCCCAAGCCCTCCTCCTCCCTCGTCTCTGGCACTCCCTCAAGGCCGTGTTATTGTTCCTGCCTATCAATGTCATTTCCATAGCGAGTGCTGAAAGAGGGTGGATAAATTGAGGCAGGTGAGAGTGGACACGAGACACAGAGAAGGAGCTCGACAGGCATCGGCAGCCCACCTGCGTTCAGCTCCACTTTTAACAGACTCCTAAAAGGAGGACATTGCATTATCAAGAGGATTGCTGACAGCTCCTGAGCTGATAATGTATTTGTGTCCTTAGGGAGGTGAAGTGATGAGAAGATAAAAGAAGAATCACTGGAACAGGGATAACACTAAAGCTCAAGTCGTCAGAACAGGTAAGGACGTGTGCAATGTTTGTCAGCCACATGTGGCGGTGCTTCAGCTGATACAGAGAAGGGCAGCCGTTTGGAAATGGAAGTATACTCAAAGCCAATGCCCAAAGGGACTTTAACTTTAACTGCCTATTGTGTGATTCTAATATCTGGAGTAGTAATAATCTAGAAATATCTGAAAGCAAACTATAGGATTGAGACTAAAGTACGACTAGTATTTCAAATTTCAAGAGTTGGATTGAAAATTATAGCATGCATGACTAAAGTTCATTAACTGGTAGTTAATAGTTACTGCAAGTCAAAGGGGAGAAGTGTTATAAGAGGTCTGATAAAACTTTGAGAGTTGTGCATGCATAACAAAACACAAAAAATCATAAAACCAGACTCTATATATATATATATATATATACAAACAGTATGCATGCGATTTGAAAATCAGATTAAATATAAAAATATTTACATTAAAATAATCAAATTGTTTTAAGTACTAAAAGTGAATTAGCTGTCACAGTTATTCATTTATTAGCATTTTTAAAGATTAATTTAAAATTATTGTTAAATGGCAAAGTTATTCTAAATATAAAAATAGGGGAAATGTTCAATTAAATATCCGGTCTCGACAAATAAAGATACATGTAAAAAAAAGTAGTTTATACTTTGTGTCTGTTTAAGGTAAAACGATGACAAGATTTTTTTTTTTTTTAAAAAAAGCATTTTAGATTTAGTTTTGCTTTAGCTTTTTTAGCTTTGACATGCACACAAGACATGGACATTGAATGAACTGACAGAATGCTAATGAAGCCGTTTAGGTAAATGAAATCAGGAAGACCAAAATCTGGGGTTATAAACAGGGGTTCACTTAAACTGTTTATGACCTTTCCCTGATAAAAGGACATAATCTGGACATTAGCTTGCAACGTTAACTAACTGCAGTTTTAACCTTGGGCTGCAGCCTACACTTAAAATCATCTTTCCCTAATGGCCGGCATTATCAAACAGAGGGTCTGTAGATGTGAGGGTGTCATGAGAAAGTTCAAGCATCACGCACACAGACGGAGAATCAGGTCAAGAACATTGTCAACCCTTGCTGTGTTTTGCCCGGGGAATAATGGAGGCGGTTGAGTTAATGAGTAACGATGAACTTGTGCACTAACAACGATCAAACAGTATACGTTGAGGTGGAGATCGTGAAAGAAGATAGAAAGGACTGGGACCGCAGGTGCTCTGAGCCGAGGGGGTTTTACACAGTGCTGAGAGACTGGCTGCCTGGGCACCGGCCTGTTCTCCAGGAATGCCAAAGGCACACCAATATAATGGAGAACAAACAGGAGCTTTGTGCAGTGCAGGGATGGAGAAAGATACACACACACACACATGCACAGGACTGCGGTAAAGGGCTTGTGAACAGGCCATCTGCTCTCAACCAAACCCCTGCCTGAAACTGTGCAGGAACAAAACCACTTAAAAGAGAGGCTAGATTAGATGCACATGTTATTTAGCTCAGGATGGGCTCTGAGAAATACTTGTGTATTATACAATGTAGTGAGGTGTAGTCACCTTGTTGATAAAATTCTTCTCATCTTCTAATGCCAGGCCCAGTGGAGCGATGACTTTTAGAGAGCCTAGAAAGGGTTTCTGAAGGACAGTGGTGCTGACGTTGGCAGAAAAGGACAACAAAGCAGTCTGTGTCTTACCAACATTGGCTCTTTCAAGTGGTCTTGACCTTTACTTCACATGTACACCTTTAAAAATAGATCATAATTAGAACACTTTTTCACAGCTTAATGCCACAGAACTTTTGTAATACAATTTAAAAAACCTAATTTAGTGACAAAACATCGTTGATTCTTGAACTAAAAAAATATTCTCTGTTCTTCAGAAAATCTGGTGCTTTAAAAGAACCCACAAAACAACATGTTGGTCTGAAGAACCTATAAAATGTAACATTAAGAACGTTTTAACCTCAAAGAAGTATACAGAGACTAAAAAACCCTATAAATGAGGGAAAGGTGTTCATGATTGTTGGCTGAACATAAAGAACCATTGAATATTGTTTTTAAAAACCTTGTATTGTATACAGTATATCTTCAGAAAACACGATGTACTGGTGTATCAACCCAGAAACCATTATACAAATCTGGAGAAAAAGGAAATCAGGACAGGTAATCTCCTAAAATTTGTATAACAGTTAAACAAAAAAAAAACAATTTAAAGGAAGAACCACTGAAGAACCTTTATTTTTGTGAGCGTATATGAAATAAAACAAGCTAATGCAGGTGGGCAGCAAAACAATGCACTACCATTTGTAACAGTGTATGCACAGTAACTAGCCCTTGAGTAGAACTTGAATGAACTGATGACCAACTCAAAGTCACAGTTAATTCGGTTAAAGGGCAAAGAGTCAGACAAAGGCATGATGTTTACTTTGAACCGTCTTCTTGCTTTGGCCTGTTCTGTGTGCCCTTTCTGTTTGCACAGTCATGTCCATACAAACATATTCTCATTGTTGTCCATACACAAACCGTCATAAATCACCTGGTGGTGAATGTTTATTTTATAAGCTGTGACCTAGTTTTGCTCTAAAGCCTATACAATGAACCTAGAGGTGACTTTTAAATGTTTATCTCGTCTTTTCTATTGAAGGAAGAAGGTGGAAGACCACATTCCGGTGAGATGGAGCCGAGCCCAATGGTGTGGCACACCCAGGGGGTCCTGCTGGAAACTGACCTGGAGAAGGCAGGCTCTCATCCCGAGTGCTCCATCTGCTTCAGCACCTATGACAATGTCTTCAAAACGCCAAAACAGCTGGACTGCACTCACACCTTCTGCCTCGAGTGCCTTTCCCGCATCATGGCTACCTCCTTGGACCCTCAAAACTCTAAAATCTCCTGCCCCTTCTGCCGCCACCCCACTACCATCCCAAAAAGGGGGCCTCCAGCTTTGACCACCAGCCAGGAGGTGCTGTGCCGCCTGCCCGCCAACCAGCAGCGGGAAGAGCCTGTATGGCTGGACGGGGAGAGGTTGTGCTACCAGCGGCCAATAGACATGCCGGGCCTGCCAGCGTTCTGCATCTGCGTCGATATTGGGGCCAGTGGGCAAAGTGGCGTATCCTCATCCCAAACTCGACCGCGACTTGGGCTTCTGGAACGGCTGATGGACTGGAAGCGTTTGCTGCTCTTTATATTCCTCATGTTGTTGCTGCTGGGGATTATTTTGTGGCCCTTGCAGTGCATCGTAACGACGGGCTCCATGCGTTGTTCGTCCCATAACCTGCAGATGCCTACTACTACAGCTTCTACTACCAAACTCACATTAGTAACATAAGTGAGACAGACATGTCTAGATGGATGTCGGACTTGCAAAACTAGGTTGATTGGTGTCCGTTTACCTCCATCCGTCCTTGCCAAGCCTGTTGGGTGCTAAAAGAGTTAAAGGGATACTCCACTTTTTTTTTGGAAATAGGCTCATTTTACAACTCCCCCGGAGATAAACAGTTCAGTTTTACCGTTTTCGAATCCATTCAGTCGATTTTCTGATATTTAGAAGAATATCTGTTACCAGACAGTTTCTGGTCTTATTGACTTCCATAGTAGGAAAAAAATATACTATGGAAGTCAATGAGACCAGAAACTGTTTGGTTACAGATATTCTTCTAAATATCAGAAAATCGACTGAATTGATTCAAAAACGGTAAAACTCAACTGTTTAACTCTGAGGGAGTTATAAAATGAGCCTATTTCCAAAAAAAGTGGAGTATCCCTTTAACAAACAGCAATGCTGCTGTAGAGACTGGGGAACTGCATCAGTATCATTATTATATCTTGTGGCAAAGCTTAGCCAGTGCATGACAAAACTGACTGATGGCTAAATGTCTGCCTACATTGATCAAAACATTTAAAAAAAAAAAAAAACAGCAAAAAGAGAGTAAAGAAAAAATGTCCGTAGTCAATGGTGTAGCCTGTGGCGATACATGAAGCACTGCTCACACAGAAGTTCAAACCAAGCAAGCTGCTTTCTATTTCTAATCTATTACGTGACCAACATGAACACGAGAGAAATCTGCATGGGAAAATCTTTCGCCCTCACATTCGCATGGATTTCTATTGAAAGACTGGATTTTGCCCTCAAATCTTCAACAAGTGACGGAAAATATGAACCTAATCCAAAGAAAACTGAATATTTTCTACTTGTATATTTGTATATTTTATTTCATTGTATTCCATCCATAAAATGTTTTTGTTTAAAAAAATTAAAAAAATTAACTAGCTGCAAACGGCACAAGGAAGTTCAAGGAATGGTGTCATGGACTGTTTTTCAATTTTAATAGGCGCAATATATATGATATCACTGATAACACGGGCAGAAAAGAAAAAGCAAACAGATTAACGTGGCCGTAATTTATCACTTCCTGCTCAGGGACGGTTAAACAAAACAAGCCTCAAAGAATAACCGTTTGAAACCTAAGCCCTACAGCGACGTGTCCTGTCACACCCACACCCATGTAAACTGCTCCACCGTGTGTGTGTGTGTGTGTGTGTGTGTGTTTTGTAGGGATGAATTATTAGCTTACTAGCTTACTACTTCCAGGTGTTTTTATGAGAAACAAAATGTCAACTTATTATTCATTAATAAACGGAAATTATAAGAGGAAAGGAAATAATATATGGGGCAGTAGCTGTTTGTAAGGTGAAATGAGTCAGAGACAACTAGTTGAAAGTTCCCAGTGTATGCTTTATTATTCAATAACTAATCCTGTATTCTCATTTGAGATGCAAGACAATACATCAGCTGTATTTTCAAGGGCAAAAGGCATTTTAGGCTGAACCAGTGCAAGAGGAAACACAGTCTTTACCACACAAGGACAGTCAGCACAACACGATTCAGATCAAACCTACCGATCACCAACTGAGATTAAAAAAACAACAACCCACCAACATAGTATTCAAGTAAATTTAAAGAGAAGACTTCAAAATTGTTATAAAGCGAGCAGAGTTTTATAACTGTTGATGTCATGTATAATAATTAATAATAAATGTTAACAAATCATTCTAAAACAACATGCTAAACAGCTTTGAATATTTCCATCACTGTATTAACAAACAAGTGAAATGTATAATTTACAACAAATAATTAAACGCAAAACACTACACTGATGTCAAATCAACAGATATTCATTATATATACCTCCGAACAAAAGGACATTCTGGCAGCCATGGACACTATACCTTTCAGCAGTTCAAGTCTTAATATGTCACTCAATTTTTGACCTTTTACCCATTTTCACAGAGGGAAAAAAAAACAGCAAACGAACAGTTTCCAAGCGTTCAGACGCCAGTAGCACATTGCTCTCACATGATCAGGTGCATAAATCACATACAATTCATTCAATCAGTCAGTCATTCAGAGGACAATGATTATCATATGCAGTGACATTGCTTTTACTACCTAGCAAACCGGTTCTCTAGTAAAAAAACAAACATTTTATCCTTCCAAGTGCAAAAAAAGCAGACCCTGGCCTCCCTCTAACACGTATGGCATCTCTACAGCTCATGCCATCACAGATCTCCTCATGTAACCTTTCACAGTCGGACGCTGTGATTAATCACATACGTACATCATGTCCTGCTTTATCTAAGCCAACATGCACACTACCATTTTTATGTTTTTAGAAAAAGTCTTATGCTCACCAACGCTGCATTTATATAATCAAAATAGTCAAAACTGTAATATTGTGAGATATTATTACAATTTAAATAACTCTTTTCTATTTCAACATATTTTAAAATTTCTTATGATGTCAAAGCCGAGTTTTCAGCATCATTACCCCAGTCTTCAGTGTCACAAGAAACATTTATTATTAATATTATTCATACTGAAAACGTTTGTGCTGTTGTGGAAACTGGAAAAAGGGTATTAATTTTTTTAAAATTAAAAACATAATTAAACAGAGCAATTCCACTAGGGTTCTTGCACCCTTGGTGCTCGTAACCTAATAAAAAAAATCTTACTGACCTTAAAATTCTGAACGGTACTGTGTGTATATATAACATCTTATGACATCACTGCTGACCTCACCCAATAATAGCCACGTCTGGATTACAGCCATCTTTTAAATTACTTTTTTCGCCCCACACAAATCTATTCTTTAATCTTAGCCGAGGGCCATCTGGCCTGCCTCATTTTTAGCTGAAGTCTCCAACGAAAGAAATCCAGTTCACGTCAACGGCTCGGCCTGATGTGATCTTTAGTAATATCACGCTTTTCATTTGACGTTATTTCATTCAAAGGCCTCCTCTGTGCGATCACAACCCACTATGACGTAAAGAGCTTTATCAGGCCATTTATAACACCGAAATACACACATACCCTGTTTATATGTGATAAAAGAGCTTAATGTGTCTTCTCTGAGGAAAATGTGGAATAACATAGGCAAAAAAAAATATTAAGAGAAATGCATTATATTCAAAAATGCCAGGCCTAGATTTCAAGATCACATTCACAAATATCACAACAAAAGATATACGACTGCTCTAAAGGAATCATAGTTAACAAACAAACAAAACAAATCGAATCTAATAAAGGCTCACCTGATGCATTCAGAACAAGAAGGAGGAGCCCGCTGATGAAGAGGCAGCCTGATTGGTTGATAAGCCTTTGATTGACAGTAGCACTTGTCTCCCTCTGACTGTTCATTAGCCTGGAGGTAATGCTCAATAAAAACAGCTTTAAAGCAGAAGCTTTCACTAATATGATGTACAGGCTGCTAATTGGCACATACTGTATAGATTCAACCACACTGTACCAAATCAGTCCATTTAAAACACCTACTTACGTAGAGTATCCGATTCATTGGTCGAACTTTGACCAATCAACTCTCATATCCTCTGAAAAGAAAAGAGGGATTCTTTAGGCCAGGCGGTGCAGTTCTCTTCGTCTTACATCACCGTGCCGCGAGTATCACTCAGCAGAGCGCAAATGACCACTGCTTGTGAGAAACTGAGAGATATATATATATCAGAGTTCTTTGGTTACAGTAGACGATACCCAGTAGACAAAGCAAGGTCTGGAAACAGCCGTGGACAGCTTGGAAAGAGCGTAGCTTCATCCAAAGTTATGTCACTGAGTGTAAATATTAATTTTCAAATTTCTTTCACACATAATCAAACCATCATGTAGCTTAGTGCAGTGTAGGCTTGTTAGACTAAAAGGGGGGAGCGAAAGCACCAAGTCACACGTCCTTTGCCGGAACAATTTCGGCTGCTAATCAGGCACTTGGTTTCGGAGTGTGAGTTTCTCAGACGTAGTCAGTCAGGAAATGAAGAGAGGAGCTGTTGGAGATGTCGTGGAATCTCCAGCCGAGCGGCTGACAGCGTAGGTGCTGCTTATCCCCCCTCTCCCAGTATCGTTCCACGATCAGGTGCTTCTGCACAGCACCTCTGCTGGAACTGCAAAGCAAAAGACCAGAACGTTTAGTGATGCATTGTTGTGTTACTTTCACACTGGTGTATCTACAGTACTTTGGTTGCTATAGTAATGATGTAGGCGTCAGCAGGATGTCAAATGACTTTCTTCTACAAAGGCTGAGAGAGAGCCAAGCTGTCAGTGTAGAAAGAGAAAAAGGAAAAATAGACATTTTATTGACACATCCCTGCTTCAAATATCTTTATCCCCCTTTAACTTTTTTTTTTTTAACTGAAACAAACCACGTATGGATGTGACTTGTGTCGGTTTGTATTGTTAACTCTACAAATAATATTTCAGTCAGATATGTCAACATTTGGATTTTGTCTGTCAGTGTGAACAAAGTCATAGATAACTTTAATATAATACATCATTCCTAATCCTATGAATTATGGGATTTAGAAGGCCAATGTGAAAATCTATTAAATAAATACTTATTTAAATACCAACAGTCTTCAGTCATAAAAGTAAACAAGATACACTACTGTTCAGAAGTCGGTAAGATGTTTCTGAAAGAAGTCTCTTATGCTCACCAAAAACAAAAACAAAAAAAAATACAGTAAAACATCAATAATGTGAAAAATTATTACAATTTAAAATAACTGTTTTCTATTTGAACATATTTGAACATGTAATTTAATCCAGTGATGGCAAAGCTGAATTTTCATGTCATTTGATCATTTAGAAATCATTCTAAAATGTCAATCTGGTGCTTAAGATTCTTTTAAATAATATTGATGCTGTTATTTGAATCAATCAAAGTTTGAAAGAACATTTATATGAAGTAGAAATCTTATTGTTATTTTTAATAAAATTATGTTAAAATATGTTTTACTATTATTATTATATTATTATTGTTATATATTTATTCATTTATACAGTAGGTATTTAGAAAGCATACTAAGTACAGTTGCTGTGCATATTCTTTGAAGAATGGTGTTATTTTCAAAGCCATTTGGCAAACATTGCCATTCTGTAAGATTATACTTTTTGTTCTGGTGGGCTGACAAAGACACAATTCCCACCCCCACTTGTTTCTTACTGTCTTTCTCCTACTCGTCTCTCTACTTCAACAGCCTTGATGCAGGTGTGTGCATTCATATCTGTGTGTGTGTGCGTGTGTGTGTTCAAACATAAGCATATCTGCACCAATGTGTAACACTGTGAGAGCGAGGGTGGAAAAACATACTCCCAGAGTCCCTGAGACAGCAGCCCACATGGCTTATCTCCTGGTGTTACTGCTGGTGGAGCCCTTTGGATTTTTGATGTTCAAATTCTCATACACTCCGGAGTCATCATTCATTCTGTGGAAGAGTTAGAAAGAAAAGAAAATGTGAAAACACATTTTATGATTTGATATGCTGAAGTTGCATATTGTTTTTATTGTTCTAGAACAACTGACTCACAGCAGCGTCAGAACCTTTTTGACACAAAATAATTCACTTAGGAACAAATACTTTTAGAATTGAGGAACCTAAAGAAATGTAACTGTTTTTCAGTAACAACACTGTGTGGGCCATTTTTTTTTTTCCAAACAGTGTGTTTGTGTGCAAAACAGGAAATCAGCACTTACACAGATGAAGAGCGAGACGAGCTCATGTTTGGCTTGGCTCTGGCATTTGACATCTGTGGGTACTTGATGTTAGAGTATTCTCTCTCCTTTGTTTTATTCCTCTAAAAAGGTAAATAAAAAAACACAATTATTTGTAGTTAACATGTTAATGCATTCAGTTTCTTTAAAAAAAAACAAAAAACGAAATAATATGCTATTGTTGGATTTGACAATTGTGTGGATATATAACACTCATAACGATATACACTTGTTCCTTTGAACTTTCGAAGTTGGACTTTTATCATGGTTTCCACAAAAATATTAAGCAGCACATAAATAAAATATTAAGTAAACAGTTACAACATTAATATCAGTCAGAAATTGAACACTAAATCATATTAGGATAATTTCTGAAGCATCATGTGACACTGAAGACTGGAGTAATGATACTGATCATTCAGCTTTATCACCATAGGAAATGGTCAAATAAACATACAACATACAGCATTGGTGAGTTTCCCCCAAAAAACATTAACAAAAATTCTAACCGAACAGTAGTTTATGGTAAATTTTTGCAACAGCGCTCTTTACTCGTCTCAGTAGCACAAAAAAGATTTAATATTTAGTCAAACTACTCATATAAATTTACTTTTGACAATACATTAACAGTCCAAAAAAGGGTTTATGTCTTTTTTTAAGATCTTTTGATCCATTGGACAAAATAGGCTCACACAAATTACATATTTACTAGGAAAGCAATACGGTCAAATGCGTTGAAGTGGTAGAAAGTGGACAAGATCAAAACGTTTTAGACCGTTTACACCTGTATTTAGCGTTGTCTACTTGTGATCCGATCCGACTAAAACACATCTTAATAGCAGGTGTAATCAGGGCCCAAATAGGTCAAATAGGTCAGTGTTCAAGTACCTGCTCCTCTTCCAGTCTCTTCTGAGCGGTGTCAATGTATTGCTGAACAGCCATGTAGATGAACTTGTACTGGGCCTCGGTCTGAACCATACCGGATCGTTGCTGGCGCACTCTCTGAATGGTCTTAGGGATGTCAATGTCACAATCCAAACCTGAACAGTACGCTCACTTGTGTTATATTTTATCATCAAGAGGCATGCAATTAATAACAGAGATCATTCTGTATGAAACAGTTACCTTGTCTGTTTATGATGTCGATAAGGATGTCAATCACAATAATTGTGCCTGTTCTTCCAATCCCTGCACTAGAATGACAGTGACAAATGGAAGTTTGGATTAGATTTGGAGTGCACAATGAGGGAAAACCTTGTATTTTCAAATAAATAATACAAGCAATTCAGCACAGTAATTCTTATCATAATAACACTCTTAAAGGAGTAGTTCACTTTAAAAAAGAAAAACTTTTGCTGATAATTTACTCACCCCCATGTCATCCAAGATGTCCATGTCTTTCTTTCTTCAGTCGAAAAGAAATAAAGGTTTTTGATGAAAACATTCCAGGATTTTTCGCCATATAATGCACTTTACTGATAACCAAACGGTTCAAGGTCCAACGGTTCGAAACAATCGCTCATTAAAAAAAAAAAGTTTAAGTTTTATAAGCTCAATTGTCACCTTGCTCTGTTCTGTACTGCGCGTTCGTGACTCTCCTGTTCAAACTCGTTTATCAAAATGAACAAATCTTTTTCGAGTCATTTGGTTCATTCAACGAACGAAATGAACGAATTGAAAAAGATTCGTTCATTTTGATGAACGAGTTCGAACAGGAGAGTTACAAAAACGCATCACAGAACAGAGCAAGGCGACCATTTGAGCTTATAAAACTTAAATTTTGTTATTTTTTCCGTAAATGAGCGATCATTTCACTTGACAAGACTCTTATTCATCGGCTGGAATCGTTTAAAGCCCCTTGAACATTTTGCAGTTTGCACTGAAACTGTCTTTTGGTCCTTGAACCGTTTGGTTCCCAGTAAAGTGCACTATATGGAGAAAAATCCTGCAATGTTGTCTTCAAAAACCTTAATTTCTAAAAGAAAGAAAGACATGGACATCTTGGATGACATAGGAGTGAGTAAATTATCAGCAAAAGTTTTTTTTTCTAAGTGAACTACTCCTTTAAGACTACATTACTCAAGAGAAGGAGTTGATCTTGTGGAGCTGAGTGAGGTGTGCAGTACCTGCAGTGAACCACGATCGGTCCACTCTCTGGAATAGCGCTCTGGGTTCTGTTCACTTGCTCCAGGAAGCTCAAGACTCCTCCTGGTTCATTAGGAACACCATGGTCAGGCCAGCTCAGGTACTGATAGTGCCAGACACACCTGGGAGGCTCTCTCTATAAACCATAGATGAACAAAAACGACACAAAATTATTATCAAAGAAAATTAAGAAAAAAAAGACAACAAAAATTTAACATAAGTCATGTTTAAAGTCACTAAAATAAGTTAGAAGGTTCTCTTTAAGTTGCTACTATAAACAAAAAGGTCAAAAGTCAGGTCAAACTGTCATCACCGTGCTCTTACCCTGTCTAGACGTGTGACTTCAAGCTCTCGCCGTATGTAGTCCTGAGCTGTGTGTTCCTCAATGTTCTTCACACACACCTTCCCAAACTCCTTTGTTGAATTTAAGTCCGGCCAGTAGCGCACACACTTATTCTATAGATAGAATTTACATTTTCAGTTTCAAAATATAATCTTTGTTACATTAGTAATCCATTTTTAAATATTGTCATTTAAAAACA
Organism: Cyprinella venusta; assembly: GCA_038021265.1. NCBI lineage: Eukaryota > Metazoa > Chordata > Actinopteri > Cypriniformes > Leuciscidae > Cyprinella > Cyprinella venusta. The sequence continues at coordinate 17,309,245 of CM075883.1, read as the reverse complement.
TCACTAAAGTTCACATTTTTTTAAACATGTGGTAGTCATGATTCATATATTTTATATCATTTCAGAGGAAATTGTGTGTTCAAATCCTACAAAACATTGCATCATCCAGGGCTGGCTCTCACCCGTCCTCTCTCCATCTCCTTGGTTGTCATGACAATAACATGAGTGTTTTCCTGATACACCATTTTCCAGAAGTCTAGGACGGTGTTCTGAAGGCAACCCTGAGTGGCGATGAACACTTTACCTTCATCCACATGACAACCTTCTTCATTCATGCTCTAAAAAAAAATCAATGAGGACAACACTCAGAATGATAAAGAACATGCAAAATATTGATCACAGTTCCAGGAACCCAGAAAAAGCTTGACATTAATATTGACATGCAAGCATTATTAGTGAACCGGCTTACTCGGATATAGTTAGCATTGATGTAATCGGAGCCAAGCGCATCAGAATCCACCTCCTTGATCTGCACTCGAGTGGTGTCAACTGCAACAGAGAAAATGAGTCATGGAGATTAACGGTTGCTCTATCGTTGAATTTTGAAATGTGTCTGTCCATTATAAAACACCTTTACTCACATGGTAGTATGTTCTTATATCTGTTCTTGTTTTTATTCTCGGGTCTCTGGCCCTCTTTCCTGGGGTAAAGGAGTTTACATTCTTGCTGCTGTAAAACCTACAGAACAACAGGGGACAAGATAAAGAAAGCTGGGATGAAATGTGGACCCTTGAAAAGTATTCATCCCAACTTTGCAGCGTAATGAGACGTTATGTTAAGTCAGCACCCCCTGCAGGAATGTCCCACTTATCTGGACAGTTACCGCCAAACAGGAACTGCAGTTTAAGAGGTCAGCAAGCAGAGAGTCTTTTTATAAACAGCTCTCGTATCAAACAGTCCTCTGAGGTTTAATGAGTGTATTACAGTGGAAAGTACGCTGGACTGAATCACCACATCCTATGATGAACAGAAAATATGAGTAGACAAATGAACATGGACAGAAATACCTCAAATTCTTCCCAGAAGCCTTGCTTGGGTTTCTCTGAGTTGTCAGCAACTTTATTTAATTCCCGTACCCGGTTTTCAATGTTTGCTGCATTTATCCTAGTGGCATTAAATGGCTTGAACATATAAAGAAAGAACAAAATATATATATAAATATGTATAGAAGACGAAAAGTACCTTAAATGTATCAAGAAATACAGCACAAACAGCTAAATATTTAAAAACAAAATGTTAATAATGAAATTTGGTTTGGTAGGTATCAAATGATACAGTATACAAACAATATAGTATGTATTGACACTACCATTTAAACGTTTGGAGTAGGTTTTAATGCTTTTGAAAAAAGTATCTTATGCATTTATTTGATAAAAAGTACAGTCAATTTGTGAAATATTCAAATTGTATATATTTTTGTTTCTATTTTAATTACTTTTTTAAAAGTAATGTATTCCTGTGATGGTAAAGCTGAATGATCAGTATCATTACTCCAGTCTTCAGTGTCACATGATCCTTCAGAAATCATTCTAACATGCTGATTTGCTGCTCAAGAAACTTTGTCGTGTGTCTTAATACTTTTGTGAAAACCATGATAAAAAAAACATTACACAACACAACAACATTATAAATGTCTTCACTGTCACTTTTAAACAATTGAATGCATCCTTGCTGAATAACGGTTTTGTATTTTATTTTATGAACTTGTTTTGCATTTGTAATTAACGCAATTGATTTTTTTTTTTCTTTCAGGCTTGGTTTAATTTACTCACCTGTTTAAGGTGCACAACAATTCCACTCTTCTCCACCATGGGGTTTTTCTTATAATGCTCCACTAAATCTGCTAAAGTGTCAAACCTCTCCCCTCCTCCTACATCATATTTCCCATCCTGGAAAAGAAAACAGACAAACCAGCCTCTCTTTAAAAGAAATACAGATTTTTATTTTCTTGAGAAATTTGTCAAGTTTTTACTGCATTTTTACCTGATAACGGATCATGACATGGGTGACTTTAGTCTTGCGGTCTACGTTTTCGTGCTTTTCTTCATTAGTGAGGACGGAAAGCACAAAGTCTCCCGGTTTACTCTGACTCTCTCTCACCAGGAAGCTGCCGGATTTACCCTTCTCCGTGAGGAGCTTTTCAGCATCTCTCCCCGAAAGATGCCCATGATACCACCTGAGACATGCAAAACACAACAATGAAGCACAGAAATACACATAACATACCTCCAAAATGGATTATGATTATGATTATTGAATAATGTAGAGTAAACACACGTTTTTCTGCAATTTCATAGAGTATGCAAACCTTCTCATTGTAATATAATGGATTATTGTTTGCCTACACACATAAAAACGCCTACTTTTTAATCGTCACCCGCAAAACCGTTCACATTTCCAACTTTCACTATAGAAACTATAGTGCTGACTATATTTTGTGGTTGGAAAATGTGCTTGCGAATGTAAAGACTGTGAGAGTTGTTATGATATGAGGATATGTGTGGGAGGCGTTCGCTCACATGCTGGAAAAACCACAAAAAACGAGCCAAATATAATCTTTGAAAGCAAATATGTTTTCATCTACAATGTTTAACATGTATACATATTTCACTTTGATTTCACAACCTAGAGGACGTTGGACAATACAGACGGTGTATAAACACTAAACACAGGTGAAGGAAGTTAAAAAGCATACTAGACTCTAAAATGAGAGTGGACCTCAAAGGGTTTGAACACTAGGGGGCAGGATTTCTTCTGTCCACACTAATGTCACCGGTAGATCTGGAGCTGCCGTACCTCTCAGATGTGGGATCCTTGCAGTTGAGGGGGTATTTCAGCTCGATGACATCTCCGTTGCGTTCTCGCAGGAGGTCGTGCTGCTCAGTGTAGTACTGGACCAATTCAGCCAGAGTGGCGAATTTCTCCCCTCCGTACAGGTCATAATAGTCCCCCGAGTTCTGGATTTTAATATGGGTGACCTCATCGTTCCTCCTGCCCAGAACAAACAGATGGGACACAACAGGGAAATGCAGGGGGGTGGGGATATGAGGGATGACAGACAGGATGGAAAAGATGGAAAAGACAGATAACAGTTAGGAGGTTGGCACTGAAAACTGACGCTTTAAACCAGGGTAAAAATACTGTTGTAAATATCAAACAATCGCACAGCAATCTCTTTTTTCCAAAGCGAGAGTGAATTAGTAACAGTCTTAAGCTGAAAATTAAAAAAATATTCAGTGCACATCATAACACGTCGTCATTTTTCAGCAAGCTTTATGAACTTATAGTCATCATAAAAATACATTTTAGCAGTAACATATACAGCTTATTCGAAATTGTAGTCATTTATTTTAAGAAATCAAACTTTAATGTGAATCCAAACCTGTTTTGTAATTTTTGATTTCGAAAGATTTTTCTAGGTATGCAAGCACGCTCTTTTACTTTTATTTGCTTTTCAAAAGGTTGAAATAAATAATCACGATTCACACTTAATCGTATGATTGTCTGTAATTAAAATATTAATATACAACATTTTAATTAAATACAGTGGTAATAAAAGAAACACAGTTTCATAGATACAAAGAAAAAAAACCATTATGAAAGTTCAGAAGTTAAAATGAGGGACAAGACAAAGTGTTGTCTAAATAGAACATGACTCTTAAAGGGATACTCCACTTTTTTTGGAAATAGGCTCATTTTACAACTCCACCATAGGTAAACTGTTAAGTTTTGCCGTTTTTGAATCCATTCAGCCGATCTCCGGTTCAGTTTAACTCTGGTGGAGTTGTAAAATGAGCCTATTTCCAAAAAAGTGGAGTATCCATTTAATAGACTTAAGGTACTGTGAGTTCTCACCAAAACTGTCAAAAACTGCACAGCAGCTTCAAATGGCACAGTATGGAAAAAGTAGAGAGGAACACCTGCGTAGATATAAATCAGCTGTGCTCAGGCGCAAAACCACAACTTACGCTTCGTGAGCGGATTACAACTATTGCAATTCAGCACACACACACACACATACTGTAATATATATATATAAACAAAAAATAAAATCAAAATAAAAAAATCAAACAAAAGACAGAAAGCAATCTAATATGAGACCCTCGATTCCTCTCCCATTTAATTTCTCTGGCTTTCTCTAGGCATCCATGGCTCTATCCTGGCCTGGCTCATGAAATTGCACTCTGCACAGTGTAATTGCATTCTGGAGGTAAGAGAGGAGGCAGAGCAGCACGGTCTCAGCAGTGAGGGGCTAATGGCTGCTGACTGCAGCAGATGAGCATCTCTCTGTGCTCTGGCTCTAATGCAATCACAAGTTTGCATACGCCGAAGGACGTCTAAATGAAGTCATAGTGTAGTACACTTCTGTATTGTTTAGTTTTTTGTAATCATAATAATTCTAAAAATAAAATTATGTAATAATTAGAAAACTTTTTGGTTGTTTAATGATAGACTGCACTCTAAAAATGCTCAACTTTGGTTCAAATATGGACGAACCCAAACGTTGGGCTAAAAATATAATTTAAAAAATGTAACCCAATGGTTTGTCCATCCATATCTGAGCCAAATTTGTTTTTGGGTTAAAACAACCCAGCAATTTTTAGAGTGTGCTAGCACCCTGTCAGATTCCTTTTCCTCAAATGCAAATGTTCTGAATGTGTGAACGTGATTCAATCATTTGCATGAGGTTTTATGTCCAGAGTCAGAGTAGAATGACAGAGCTGTGGCTACAGTCATTGATTTTCATGCTAAAGCCAGCCTCAGCAGAAAATAAGACAGAAACACAATACTGCTATTGAGCCCCTCTACAGAAGTTGGGTGCCTAAAATAATATGTTTTCCCCACAATTCCATGTGGTGACACATTATGTGGACGATTTTTAAATACAAATGAAATAAACACAATCATGTCATTCTTCAAATACATTTGTCTTCATATTAGTGCACCTTTTCTTAAATAAATAATTTATAAATTTAACATAACCCTGATTGTATTTGGCAAAAAGAAGAAAGTCATACATTTATGGCTTGAGGGTGAGTGCATTTAAATCATGGGATCATTTTCCTTTATGGGTGAACTATTCCTCTTCTTTACAAGTGGTCCTATTGGGATGAACAGCTCTGTTTACAACAGTCCAACTCATTAGACTGTCTAAATTATGTTTAGACTATGCATTTGCCACAAGTTGATTGTGACATAAACATTTGGCTGGGGAACGATTTTCTACAAGTCAGCCTCGGGTTACACAAAACGATACTATAAAATAGACGTTCGCTTCATTTTCTTCACACTGGGTCTGGATTGATCGTTACTAGAGCAGAAGTCATAGTGAAACTTTAACCCAAAAGTAAAACCTCAAACTATCCTCTGTGGATGTGAAAACAGTTTTAGAGGGTCACTTCCTGTTCCCTGCTCCTGATAGCCATAACAGGCAGACAGGAAACATCTCCTGACATATTTCACCTGGCCCTGACACATCATATGTTACACTGCAGAGCCGCGAGCCATTCGTCTGACTCGGCTCCCAGCTTTCTGTCCGCAACTTAACGGTTAACAATAGTGCAGACGCTGAGCAATAGTTTCCACCCAGGAAAAATGGTGAGAGACAGATAAGAGAAACAGAAGCATGGAGTAGGGGAAACATAATGCATTGAAGTCCCTTGGTGTCCATTTGGCCAAATAACTCCTTCCTTTATCTAATAATGCATTGTAAAAGAAGACTTTTCCTCATAACTTTGTAATTAAGGTCTCATCTGCCTACATTAGGTCTGAGAGGCAGAACAGCAGTGTGACTTGCTGATGTCTGTGTATCTCTTGTATTGATGCGTTGTTTTGCTGGGTCTACATTAGTCATGGTCTTTCTGTCATGACAACTCTTGGAGTGTTTAGCATGGTAATGGATGTGACAATATGTTATCATCAATATGATATGTTTGCTGCTGTTGCTGCTGCTGTACAATATAGCATAAATGAATTACCCGTAGCAGATCTACTATATACAGGTGAAGCTGGGGTGGATGGAGGGTTTCTGAAAGTGCGCTGAACTGCTACAGGAAATTCTGACCAGTGTTTGAAGGTTGAGCAGCAAGCTCATTGGCTACTGATACAGCAGAAACCAATCAGCTGTGCCCTACAGAGAATAATGTGATTCTGCAGATTGAGTTAAGGACCTATCTAGTCTGCGCCATATAGTTTCATGACAGAGCTTTATAATTGTGATATTCACAAATATCATGACTTATCATAAATAAATCTGGACAGGGAAATCAGGACCCTGACATGAGCTGAAAACATATTAGAATTTAACTTTGGAAAATGGTCAATTATAAGATTTCATGGCAATTTTACAAAAATATTCATTTAAATGATGCAACTGACCAACCAATCAAGTATTTTAATGTGTAATGCTATAATTATGGGTCATCCCATGTGGTCCAAAAGAGGTTGCTTGATCATTTGTCAAAAAATTTGATTATTATTATTTTTGTGATTCCATTATATTATATAATATTGGTATTCCAAAACAATAAAAATACCAATACATAGAGGAAATCACTCAAAAAATGAAACATTAATAATGGTCAAGCAACTGACTTTACAATTTTTTGACCACTTGAGAGGGAATGACCTATATTTAAATACGAATATGGGCCAAAACCAAAAAGTAAAAATACTTAAATATTACACAAAAAAGTCAAGAGTAATTTCTACATTAATTCTGCACCAATTTAAAATGAAATGAAATATAATATAATATAATATAATATAATATAATATAATATAATATAATATAATATAATATAATATAATATAATATAATATAATATAATATAATATAATATAATATAATATAATATAGGGCTGTCAAACGATTAATCGTGATTAATCGCATCCAAAATAAAAGTCTGTGTTTACATAATATATATGGGTGCACTCTGTATAATTATTTTATATATACATAAATACACACACATGCTGTATATATTTAAGAAATATTTTCATGTCTATAGTCTATACAGATTTATATTTAATTTATATTATATATAAATAATATTTTTTCTTAAATATACATGCATGTGTGTTTATATATATATATACAAAATAATTATACACAGTACACCCACATATATTATGTAAACACAAACTTTTATTTTGGATGCGATTAATCGCGATTAATCGTTTGACATTGTTTGAACAAAAAAAAAAAGGTTTTTAATTCAAGATGATGGTGGTCAAGGCAAAGTAATGTTGATTATATTTATTTCAATACTGATAAATATTTAGCAAAATTGTTCAAAGTCAGCTTAGCAACAGCCGAGTTGCAGCCTACTGTATGCAATTGATTCAAGGTCCTTCACAAGTGAGATTTTGTGCTGGTAAGGAAGGCAGCTACAGTAATTCAGTACTGAAAAGCACAAAACATGGGTCCAAAAATACACTAATCAATAGCCTTCACTGTTAACTTGTTTATATACTGGTATGTCTATGCATCTGATAATCATAACAAGCTGACCTCATTGCTTCACAGCTGGGCAGATAAATCAGTCTGCATGCAGCTGGGCTTCAGCCCTGAAGGCTTGCGTTGGAGTTGAGCCACGTGGCCTTAGTTCTGGAGAACATTAGAAACAGTGAGAGTCTTACCACCATAACCACAAACGGCTGATCTGGGCTCCATGGCCACCACGTCTTAAAGCTATTATGAAAGCCCTTTTCTCTCTCTCTCTCTCTCTCTCTCTCTCTCTCTCTCCGTTGACTCTCCGATCATCCATCAGACAAGCAGCTGCAGTGGCTCAAAGACCTGGTCACAAGCTGACACTGTAATCCTTAAGCACTAGCACAGGGGCAACTTAAAAGCTCTGAGGTTCTGGAGAGAGCGGGAAAAAAAAGGGCCATCTATTGCGGTCATCTACGTGCGAGCATCTAATACTGATGGCAACCAATACAAATGCAGATGTAATCCTCAATACACGATGACATAATGCAATATGTATGCATTACAAGACAATGGTAATGTTTTTTTTATATTAGGGAATATTCCATATTGCAGAGATCTGCTCCTGGGGACACGCTGTCCAGCGGAGTTTAGTTCCAACCGTAATCAAAGACCTAATCAAGCTCAAGGATCACTTAAAAACACACAGGCAGAGTGTGCTGTAAAAAATAAACTTTGCAGGACAGTGGGTCCCCAGGAGTGGTGTTGAAGAGCTCGGCCCTCAATTATCTCTTGAGCTTTCTCTCCGTGAAACAAAAGCTGACAGAGATCTATGACACAAACGGACATTTTAATGCTTTACCAAGCATGGAAACAGTCAGCTAGACAAACAAGTACACTTCCAAGAAATCAATAACTAAACGTTTAACAGGGGAGATCAGGTCAAAACAACATAATGACGCTATGACCAACATAAGCGTTTTGTGGAAAAAAAAAAAAAAAGCATAATTCAAGACAAGAGCAAAAGTGCAGTAAGGCAGGTTTGGAGAAGCGCATTGTAAATATGCCGACCTGACAGACAGAGTGAAATCCCCAGGGTTGCTCTTGCTGGGTCTCGCTAGAAAGCTGCCATGGACGCCCCGTGTCAGGAGGAGGTGTTCTGCCTCGATCCCAGTGATGTTGGGATGAAACCACCTGAAATTAAAGCAAAATGACAATCAGAAAATCAGCTAACAGAGCTGAATGAATTCTAATTATTGTCTATTTATTAAGTAGAGAACAATGAGTAAAGATTAAAGGGGTTAAGTCCTGCAATTAGCATTATACAATGGGTGTACCCCAAGGATCAGTGTTAGGTCCCTTATTATTTAGTCTGCAGGACTTTCTACTAATCTTCCGCAACAGTGTGAAGGGATACAAGTACAAATGTATGCTGATGATACTGCTATTTTTACACATGCGAGAACAGAGTTAGCAGCTGAGAAGTTGAAAGTTGCAACAGAAAGGATTACACAGTGGCTGGAACAATCGTGTCTTTGCTTGAAATCAAAAAACAAATTAGACAATGTCTCAGTTGATTTTTTTGCATACTACAGTGCTTTCTCATATGTCTTACTGTCTGACACATTGGGGTCAAGCTGGTGAAACTGTGATTAAACCCTTAAAATCCCAATAAACAGATATTAAACATTTTAGCTAAAAAAGCAAACAATTTTCATTATTGTAGGATCATAGAGAAACATATTTTTTTTTACTTTTTAGACAATTTTAGACTTTTCAAGTTTGTGTATGGTTTATAAAATCTTAAATCGCTTGGCTCCTTCTGTATTATATAAACTCTGAGCGATCTAACAGATTATCATCCATGAGTAATTGTTGGGTTCCCTTTCGTTGTTCTGCATTTGGACTATCGTCTTTCGCAGTGAAAGCTACTAATCAGTGGAATGCCATACCAGAGGATAAAAGGGTGTAAAGCTCTTGGTCTTTTTAAATTGAAGTTATAAATCTTTTTTAAAATCGAACCAACGCTGGAAACATTGAGTTTGTTGCAGTTTAATTGATCTATTTATTTAATTACATTGGTTTTTTTTCCTTTTTTGTGGCCCTGGTAGTATGTGTGTGTATGTTTTTATTGTATGTGAACACATGTATAGGTATTGCCTGTCATTTTATGCTAGTGTTGACCTGCCTGGGGACAACGGATGAAAATTAGCCTTTGGCTAAATCCGGTACAATGCATGAAATTTATGTTAAAACATTTATGTTAAAAATTGAACCCCCCTTTATATATTATTTTTTTTAAAATCTGAAGGATCATGTGAAACTGAAAACTGGAGTTATGATTACATTTTTAACCAGTTAACCTTTAAAAAGGTTTTTTTTTTATTTAGTAAAAAAAAAAATTACTAAATTTTTCTATTTTTTTTATATAGACTGAAATAGAAAACTGTCAATTGTAAGAATATTTGACAATGTTACTGTGTTTTCAATATATTTTCGACCAAATAAATGCAGCCTCACTGAGTGAGTATAACAGACTTCATTTATAAGCATTAAAAAAATCTCACCAACCCGAAACTTTTAAACAGTACATTTAGGTTCAAATAAAATGGGGCCTTCTGCATCCTGTACATCTCAGGCTCTGCAAACTCTTTAGTTCACCCACCAATTCTAGTGATGTCATCAAGCAAGCTTAGCAACAAGTATATTTGCGTCCAATTTCACGGCGAGCGCCAATTCTAATCAGTTACGATTTGCTGCGTTTGAAGTTATTTCCTAATCCTTTGGGGTTGATGAGGGGGTGGAAGGGGACGAGAGGTCATGTGTAATCTGGGCTGGTGTTGGGCCCCAGCTGTCTGGCTGCCTGCAGCCCGTCTGTCCCCGCACCGGCTCCCTCACGTGAGAAGGCTTTGTGAATGGCCGTTCAGGGGTCAGGAGTAATTGTATCTGCGTGCTGTTTCAGAGCGTGCCTGCCTGCTAGGGGCCCCATGTCTTAATCTCACTTAAAGTGACGGCATACGAGTCACTTACTCTCATATCAACAGAACCCGACCACAATATCATTTACACTACCATTCAAAAGAAGTCTCTTATGATCACCAAGGCTGCATTTATTTGATCAAAAATACAGCCAAATATTATAACAATTTAAATAAATAAATAAAAAATTTTAAAAATGTATTTTGACATAAAATGTCATTTATTTTTATGATGGTAAAGCATCATTACTCCAGTCTTCAGTGTCACATGATCTTTCAGAATTCATTATAATATGCTGAGTCCCTGCTCAAGAAATATTTTTTTTAAATTATCAATGTTGAAAACAGTTTTGCTGCTTAAGATTTTTGTGGAAACTATGAATCCTTTTATGAAGAGAACAGCTAAGTTAAAAAGAACAGAAATAATTGAAAATAGACATAAAAAAACTCTAACAATGTAAATGATTTTACCTTTACTATACAAATGGACAATTCCATTTCTTAAAAAAACAAAAAAAACGTCTCGGTTATGTATGGTAACCCTCGTTTCATGAGTAGGGAACGGAGACGCCTCGTCGGAGGAGTTTCCATCGAATTGGGATTCCAGTTTGTTGGAAACTCCTCCAACGTGACGTAGGGAACATTCTATACTGTGATTTAATGAGATTTTACAATACATTCTGTTAGATAATGATCAATGAATGAAGGAATATTCAGGGTAAAGCAGAATATTCCTTCTGTCATTAGTATAGAAAATAATTTCAACTCATTCCTTACTTCAACAAAACTTCATTTATGTTAGCCAGCTTTAGCATTACCTCGGTGACATTGAAATAAAAAAATAACATGTCTAAGAAATGTAAGATTTAATGACAACTCAACACAGCAGTTGGAACTTGCTCACATCTGCCCGGGCCATCCAGACATCCAGTCCTGTGGTGTATTACTACATACAGAACAAAATATTCTACACCATGCCTCAAATGTTGTTGAAAGATTAACTTGCATTGAAAAGCCGAGGTCTTAATGAACAGATGTGCGCATTACGTCTTACCCCGGTACTGTCAGTTTCAACACATGATTTCTTTCCATGGAAAGTTAGCAACCATCACTCACTTCCTCCAGTTCTTCACCATAGAGGAAGTGTTGTACCTATAGTATTGTTTCACTGAGGCTACCAGTGAGCATTAGTAATCACTGCTCAGAGGGGATGTTGAGAGTACAGCATCTCTTCCCCCCTCATCATGACTAACTGCTGATGATTCTATGTTTGTCAAAAGGGCTATTATCCGCCCGTGTCACATCATGGTCACTAACTTTCCAATCTTTTGTAATGTTTGAAGCTGAAGCAAAAATGTTGAAATATATGTGGATTATTAATTCACTGACATTTGTCAGCGCTATTCTTCCTGACAATGACTTTCAGAAAAGCAAGCCCAGCAACTACGACATAGTTGTACACAAATGTATATAGACGTTTATAATTGTAATGAAAACAAACTGTAATTGGTTAACTGTAAGATAGGATATACAGAGAAAAAAATGACCTAAAATTTCACAGGACAATACACATAATTGTACTGTGAATCACTGTACAAATTATGGGTTTTGGAAGTGAAACGTCTGAATTCCATTACTTATAATTTATGCTGAAAATACATTATATTGAACAAGACAACAATATTGCTACAACATGTTGTGTGTTATTTCAACCCGATCTCACGACCAAATCGTACGAATTCGACAAATGATTAAAAAGTGGCTAATTTGTAACAATTCATACGATCTCACTCGTATGAATTGGTACGATTTTGCTAAATCGTACATATTTTACGAATTGGCCAATTCGTATGAATTCGTACGAATGACCTACCCCTTACCCCGCCCCTAAACCTACCCATCACGTGGGTTTAGACAAATCGTACGAATTAGACACTTTTTAATCATTCGTCGAACTCGTACGAATTGGTCGTGAGATAGCGTAGGTTATTTTGTAATTTTAAGTGATTTGTGTTGTTAATATGTTTATTAGATTTTGTTAAAGGAAACGGCACTGTTTGAGTCATTAAGAATGGTATATTATTAATATTTGAGATACAATACTTAACTCAGATACTATACATGCTTACGTCACTACAATGACAATTATTGCTACTCGGTTATTTTTTTTTATTTTATTTTTTTTGTGAATTTCTGTCAACTACAGCTAATTTTGACAGTGTATAAGTGTGAACGGAAAAGAGATATTTATCATATTTTTGTATCGCCTGGTATGATAAACATGCCGAATATGTAATGAAGAACTGAAAAAAAGATGTGGTTAAGCACTAAAATGTGGTCTGTGCTGTGTAGATAAACATGTCATCATATATTAGCTGATAATACATGGGCTCTATATCATTTTGCAACATTAAAGCAAAAAAACTGAATATTCTGTTTAAGAATATTTAACTGCGACTTCTAATTCATTGGAGTACGGAACATGATGCAACGACTACAAAAGAATATGTATTTTTGAAAAATATTTATGAAACATTCGAAAGATTCAAGGGTGACCGTCTCTATTTATGTCCATGTATGGTAAACATCTTGGTACACATTTTGGGATTTGAGGTCATCTGAAAATACATAAAATGAATCTTCATTTTGCATACTGTAAAACAGCAGGTGACACTAATCCCACATAAGCTGTTATGTATTTTCATAAAACAATGATAGTGGGCTTAGTCTGACCTTTTACCCTTTCTTTTCAGTTCATAAATCTGCTCTTCACAAAAAAACAAAAACAATTTCTATGAAACTGTATAAGAAAAGACCACAATAACTTAACTTTGCACAATAACCAACTGGATGAGTTTCTGTTTTAGCTCTTGTAGTGTTTGATTCTCATTTGATGGAGGATCTGGTCTATTATTCGAACACTTATGTACAGATGCAGGTTTTTCACTCAGACACAAACATCTCCTGGTCACTTCTAAGCTTCACTGAGCTCCCAGCAGCTATCCTCATGCACAACACACACACAGCCACAACAAACCACAAACCATCCTGCAAAGTGCGCGCGCACACACACCTGCACAAACAGTGGCACAGAAAGAAACGCGTAACGCAATTGCATGTGAATTCGTCCGTGAAAATGCCATCGACCAGATACAAAATGATAACAGCAACTAATGCCTCATGTTCCTACCTCACCATTCTGTTCGGAGCCTGTCAGAGCCCCTGCTTTGCTTCAGAGTTGGTAATCCACGCTTGGTACAGTTACACAAGGAGGAAGAGAGGGGGCAGGGACTTGTAGGAGTGCTGCTGCTGGTTGGAAAGAGAGGTGGGGGTGTTTAATCTGGGATTTGGATGCGTGTGAGCTGCCCTGATAGGAAAGCCAGCCAGCACAATCAGCTTTTGAGCAACTGTCCATCCCTCCTGCCCCCCCCCCCTCCTCTCTCTCTCTCTGAACGTGACGCAGCGTTGCCATGCTGCCCGGAACACACTTACACCCCTTATCTTTATCTTTGCTACCATTAGGTTTAAATGGAGAGTGGAAGCTTTTGGGGAGAAAAAAAATACAGCACTGCACACAAAATTGGTACAGTACAAGATCATATTCAGAGCATACTGGGAAACCATGTGGAAATTTTTTTGTGGCAGCCATCAAATAATCACATTTGCATTGCAGTTAATCAGTATTTTCCAGTAAAAAAAATTCTGAACATGCATAAAAACAAGGTACAGTTAACTTTTTAAAAAAAAATAAAAATACACCAGCGTTAAAAGTTTTGGGTCGATAAAATGAAAACCTAAAATAAAAAGATAGTTACGCTCACCAAAACTGCATTTATTTGATCATAAATAGACCAATATTAGCATTGATAATAGTGAGATAATATTACAATTAGGGCTGTGCAAAAGTTAATTGCGATTAATCGCATCCAAAATAAAAGTCTGTGTTTACATAATATATTTGTGTGTGCTGTATATAATTATTTTGCATATATAAATACCTATGCATGCATGTATATATTTAAGAATTATTTGCGCTTAAATTCTGTAAATATATATATAAATACCTAATCTATATTATATGAATATAAATATTTTATATATGAATAACACATTTTCTTAAATATATACATGCATGTGTGTGTATTTATATATACAAAATAATTATATACAGCACAGACAAATATATTATGTAAACACAGACTTTTATTTTGGATGCAATTAATCGCAATTAATTTTTGCACAGCCCTAATTACAATTTAAAATAACTGTCATAAATAGACCAATATATATATATATATATATATATATATATACAATATTAAAATAGAAAAACGTTATTTATATATATATATATATATATATATATATATCAGTAGTGTAGAAACATGAATTGTTCAATAACTAATTCTAAGGTCTTATAACTAAGTTTGTTCTTGTTTTAATTACAAATCAGAACACAGAATTGAAAAATAACTTATATATCAAATAATTTTAAAATACTTTTTATTATGAGATAAAGCTACAGTAACTGATGTGGAAGTTTCGAAGTTGTTCCTTTGCTCAAGCACTTTAAATGTGTACGTGCCAGTTTATGGACTCTGCTCTGCTGCTTTAAGTTGCATAAGTGAAGAATGCATGCCAAATAATGAAGTAATTCTGTATCTAAACCTCTGATTGATTTGAAAAGAGACAGAGTAAACATCATCTGTATAAAATGTCCTGCTCGGGCTTGCGAAGCTTTTTTCTAATTACAGAGGAACTTTGGCATGAGTCACTAAGGGACAGAGAGATTTAGGACAGACCTGAGTGCCAGGAAAACACACGGATTCCCCCAGAACGGAGCACGATATCCAAAATATTAAGAGTTTTAGCTTTAGGTAAAGCTAAAGCTGAAGTGTATCATTTGTGCCACCAAACAGAATTGCAAAAAACAATAAATGACATGTTTCCCCAAAATCTGCCACGGTTGGACAAACAGACAGTCCCGCCTAAAATACACACACCACTGGTTGAGCCAATGTTGCTATGCCAGGATGCTCAAACAAGCAGTGTTTTCTGCCAAAGACTGTTTTCTGCCGTGTTTACACTTTCGAGGAATCAATCTACAAATGGCTCATTTGTGGTCGTCTCTGCATCTCAAACTGGCACCACAAATGCCCGGTTTCACAGACGAGGCTTAAGCTAGTCCCAGACTAAAATTGAGCTGTTTTAACTGAAAGCAACTTGCACTGACATATCTTAAAAATTGCCAGTGCCATTGTTTTGTCTCAAGATGCAGACTTGTAATGTTTTTTTTTCTTTTTTCTAAAGTTCAGGCTTAATCCAAGCCCTGTCTGTGAAATCATGCAGGAGAAAATGACCCCCCCCCCCCCCCTTTCAATGGAAGTAATATTGCCCTGTAACTTCCCTTTAAACCTTATAAAATCTCATAAGGACACAATACAATCTAAGGCCATTAGTGTTATAATAGTCTGATTAGTGAATGCAAGGGAAGAGAGCTTCTGTTCCTTTAGCTTCCCCTTCCATAAAATAAATGCACTACTTGCTCCCCTGGTTTAATAATTAACAGCCATTGTCCAGCATGCAGCCTGATAAAAATAGCAAAATCTAACAAGATGAGCGAACTCCACAGACACTGAATGCTGTTAAATAATATAATTCTTATAATCACAATAAAACCAACAAGAAAATAAAATTGAAAGTGCCAAAAGATATCTAAAATGGGAATGGCAGCATAATCCTCTTTTGTGTCACATCTATATTGGCACATACTGTTGAGTGACACCAGAGACTCTCTTGCTTATGATAACTCGGGGGCACAAACGGGTTGCACGGTGTGGGCCAAAGAGAGAGGGAGAGAGCGATATCAGACGGAAAGTGCTGCAGCAGTGTTCTGACAGGGGAAACACACAGGCCCATGTGCACACAGAGAGCTGCCTCTTACCTCTTACATAATGTCTCAAGTTCAACACAGTCGGCTATTTAAAGAGACAGGCTCGGTGACAGAAAGCGATATACATAGTACCCCCAACTCAGCTTCAAAGACCTCTCTCATCTATATTGGGGGCAGACGGGTGTCTGTGGCTGGATTTTGGTACAGTTACTGATATTTTTAGAAAAGCTGATTACCACATGTCAGTCTAGTGGTGACATGGAAGGTCAGTTCAAACAAAGTCCTGTAATTTGTGAATGTATGTATACGCGCACACACACTCACACACACACACACATAGCCTATGTGAACTGATTAAATACAGTAAAAACAGTAACTTGTAATTATATGTCAATTATTGCTGCAGATTAAACAATTTTTTTGTCTGTTACGATAGTCACTGTATCAGATTATGTGATTTTGACTCCTAAAATCTTGGAAAAGACACTCAAAAGTTACTGATTAAGACACCGGTATGACAACTGTCATGAGGCCATTATAACTGTGTCATGAATATTTTTCGTGACCTCAACTACAGTGGGACTAATTGAATTTGTCATTAAAAAGTTATAATGGCTTCATGACAGCCAATTTCAAAACCAACCACCTGACAGTTTAATGTAACGTTATCCAATAAAGCTAGGTGGTTTCTTAAGTTTGATAATTAATCTGCTATGTCATGTTTATGACAGGTTGTGTTGTCTTAGTAATGTCAAGGTGTCATGACAAAGTGACAGTTTATGATGTATTGGTTTATGTCAAGGTGAAGGTGTCATAACAAAGACATCTCAAGCAATGTCATATTTGCATTAAAAATGTCATTACTGAGCAAATAACACTTAATGCCAGTTGTTATGAACATGCATAAAACTTCCTTCATATTCATAACATAATGTCATGTCATGATTATGAAGGTGTCATGTCAGTCTTATGCACACCTCTTCAAGTAAAGTTTTACCAGAGTTTTTCCAATTTTTTGTTAAAATTGTAATAATATTTCCAACAATAATAAAGCAGTTTTGGTGAGCATATAAGAGATTTCTTTCAGGCATATTAGTATGGAAGTAGGGCTGGGCAATAAACGGTCTTCATGACAAACCGTCAAAATAAAGGTTCTGTTTAACTGCAAGAAATTATGACAGAAATATCACTAGTGTATCCTAAAATGTTTAAAAACCCTAAACCCTAAAAATTTAAATAGTTTGTTTATGCAAAAATTTGTTAGGCTGAATCTGAAATTAAAATTACATTTTAAAAGCTTGATTAAATTGTTAAAGTTTATATAAATTTGTATTAAATCATAAAACACAGAATACCCTAAATGGAAAACAGAATTTATGGGAAAATAAAATGGATTTATTAAAAGGTAGCTACTCTGTGGAGTTTAATAGTTTAATTCTGTTTAAATGTTTATGTTCATTCTCAAGGCCTAATAAATATGTGGAAAGCATTTCCTTCCCCATGCTAATGGTAAATATATATATGGGACATTATGGCAGTGAATCTGAAAGTGTGAGATGATTGATTTTAGCCTCCATTACAAAAGACCCCAAAGCACATAAATGTAAGGTTAAATCAATTCACACACATAGCGTTTGACGTGGAGCCAGTCTCTCTCTGCCCTGAGTCCTGACTGAGGGAGAAATATGTTGCCATTTTTGAACTTGCCCCGGGTCAGACAGCCCAAGGACACGCGAAACAAAATCTTATGTCGACGATCATATTCAAATTCTCAACAGCTTATAACAACCCTTCCAATAGAAATAGCCTGCTAAGTCCTGGCTTTGCATCTTAAAAGGGGAGACTAGGACAATAATAAAAATATATAAATTCTGATGTAGACAATGCAATAAAAGACATCCTTATAATTTACTACACTGTCTCCACAATCAACATTATTTACTTGAATCAAAAATACTGTGGGTTTAGGGTCATTCCGAGTATCACTGAATATGCAGGACTGATTTTAAGGGTCCATTTATGAAACAATAATCATCAATCCATGATGTGAAGTATCCAGAAATCATAGCATATGACCACTATGGTTGGACACTTTTCATTTTAATTCTAAATGTCAATAGCACAAAGAAGGAAATTATCCCGGTGCTTTGAGGGCAATAAGATAAATGGACGACTGCGATAAAATCTGTGTTCTCAGCAAACCTTTAGTCATGACTAGCAGAATTCATGGAAATTTTGGACAGACTATCTCATTTCACCACATTGGAGGCAGTTTTCCTGTCTGTGAATTTTTAGTTCTGTGCTATCGGTCCTGTCCCTTCTGGTTTCAGATACTCAAATCAAACTGCTAGTTTCTTTTTTCATTAAGGATGCATTAAAGTGACAGTAAAGGCATTCATAATGTTACAATTTCTAATATAAACACTGTTCTTTTGAGCTTTCTATTCATCAATGAATCTTGGAAATTATGTATCACGTTTCCCACAAAAATATTAAGCAGCACAACTCTTTCAACACTGATTATAATAAGAAATCTTTCTTAAGCAGCAAATTAGCATAAGAATGATCTCTGAAGGATCATGTCACACTGAAGACTAGAGTAGCCTAATGATGCTAAAACTTCAATTTTAACACCACAGGAATGAATGACATATTCAAATATATTATAACAGAAAATAATTATTTTAAATTGTAATAATATATCAAATTGTTTACTGTTTGATCAAATAAAAACAGCCATAGTGAGTATGAGTCTTCTTTAAAAAATAATTATGAACATCTTCCGACCACAAACTTTTGAACAGTAGCATGCATGGATGTAAATGAAGGGAAATTGTATGATTATCAAACTTAGTGTGGAAACTTTGACAGCAGACAACTATTTACGAGCAACCAAAATGCTCATGACCACATATTTTCATGACCCCACAAAAATAACCGCGCAATGAGCCATCTCTTCCTTTTTCCTCTTTCCTGTACACGCTTACTCGCATGCTTACACAAACACACACACACAAAGGTGCTTCATGAACTAGAGATAAAGAAATACAAATAATGCCAAATAAAGAATGCAGCAGCAGGTGGGCTAAGAAGTGACTAAGAAAAACTTCCCCACATTACATAAAGATAATAATAATAATAAAAATCATTTTTGGCCCAGCCAGAAATAGGAGCAGTTTAAATGTTGTTTAGGCTATATGCATTCAACATCAGGGCTAAGTAATTGTGTTAGCATCCACGATGCAAAAACTCTTGTGAACAATAAAACAATACACAATGACACATTTGAAGTCTAATATCTTTAAATCCTAGGTTCCTGTTTGTGTAACATATGCAAATCTGTATAACATACAGGGCACATTTTGCACATTAGACAGATTTGTTATGTACTGTTAAGTGGGATCAGTCTGCATTCCATTTAAAGAGATATGCAATCATTTACTCGCTATTATGTGTAGGTTTTTTTCTTCATTCACTTCAACATTCACTTTTATTGTATGTCAAAAATATGCAATGGAAGGTTTCAAAGATGGCCATTCTAACATTCTGCCTAACAACTCTTTTTGAATCTCAATGAAGGAATAAAGTCATGTAACATTAGGTTTGGAAGAATAACCTAAAATATAAACTATTCCTTTAATGTGATGTGAACGGCACCAGTAATGGTAATCTAATGATACTAATAATAGTCAATGGTAATTGTTGGCATCAGAACTATTTATATAACATATGGTGTAAACGCAGAGTAAAGGCCAAAGGCTCACAGACTACTCATGAAAAATGAAAGCTGCTGGAGAAGCCATAACCTGTTCAATTCTGAAATATCGAGTTAACGGCGAGAGGTAGAGGAAGCATATACAGCCAAACAAAGTGTTCTTCCCATACACACATTGTTTACCTGTGCAAACACTCACAATAACTGATGTGTGCTTCAGCTCTTTGAGTAGGTACATTAGACAATGAATCTCAAATGCAAATTTGAATACAAAGCATAGGCATAGCAATGTCCAACTTTTGTTCAACAATGGGTTAACTTATTTTCAGATGGGTTTTAATCCTGGCTAAATGGAAACCCCAGGTCCAGGTGTTTAGCAACAAACATTTGTATAATGCCTATAGGGGCTTACCTTATTAAATATTTGTATATTCGGCAATATTTACATTCATCGACATTGCACGCTTGTATTCTCGATGTAACGTTATGTCGATTAACGACGACAACAATGTTTAGTTGTGTTTCAGAAGTTAAGACAGCCAGAGCTGATCTACAGGTCGCGTGGTGTAGTTGTCCAATCAATTTTACTGACCTCATTAATATGCAAATAAGGACGTTAATTGAATGGGCAACAGCGGGGTTCCATCTATGGGGTTCCATAAAGTGTGAAAATCTAATGTTACCCTTGATTAGCTAAGCTAATACCTAACCGGAGATAAAGTAGGACAAGATAGCACAGAATAACAATTTAACGTAATATTTAAATTAACATAGGCCTAGTCTCAGTATTTAAGGCCTATAACTTATTTGCAGCTTTATTAAAATATATTTTCAGCGCGATCTGTTCATTTTATTTCTTTCTTTTTTGTGTGTCTAACGGTTATCTCAAATCTCTATCATCCGGCTAATGTTATTTTAACTGCTGTTATTTTAGCATACGATGTACAGTAAATACAGTCATTACCACAAGTCTCAAAAAATCGTCACAATAAACTAATAAAGCACAGTTTTAAACTAAATAAAGAAACTGTCACAGCTGACTTTGCGCTACTGATTATTCATATTCGATAACCGGTAGCAAGAGCGATTCAATCAACATACAACTGAAATAAACGGGGGGGAAAAACCTAAAACTACTCATAAATACTAAAACCGTTGAGCAAAGCGAACACGAATGGGCCAGAGAGGATCAGGAGCCTGGAGTAAAGACCGAGTCCGACTCATTGAGCTGTGTGCCGTGCTCGATTCATTCATACAGTAACAGTAACCATCAGTCTTGCAGTTTTAATGTCGCCTTCAGCTTACCTTCGAGACGTCATGGCCGTCCTGGGAGCTGTCAGATGGAAATGTGTATGAGCGGACTGAAGGGGAAAATGTTCCTGCCTTCGCCGAGTACTGCAGCGGAGCTGAGCGCGAGCGAGGGGCGTCACACACACACACACACACACAGCGCCAGACTCTCTCACTCCCTCCCTTCTATGGCCTCTCACTGACAGAGGGGACACACCACCGATAATAGACGGGAAAACTTTATCAAACAACCGTTTCAAAAAAAGATATGTGTGTTTGCAGGTTTTTATATAGTAAATTTGTCCTTTTTAATTAAAATGTTTCGGCCTGTGGACTCCACGAAACCAAGATTAGAGCTTTTGTTGCAAAAGTATATAAAACATTGACAAATGGCACTCTTAGGCTAAACCTTGATTGGACAAATTGAAAGATTTACATTAAATTAATTTAATTTTAGGCCTACATTCAACAGATAGCCACTGTCTAGCTATTACAGCCCAGGTAAAAAAAAAAAAAAATTAAATATGTATGACTTACCTTGCAAAACTGTGTACTGTTTAATGTGTTGAGAAATATAGCAATCATTTAGTAGGAATTCATATCATTTGACATCATCACTCATCCCAATATTTTGTTTTATTTTAGATGTGTCCTTGAAATTGATCACAAAACTCTAAGAACAATAACCACATTACCAACTAGAATAGTAATGAAAATCTGGAAGAGTAAAGGATTTTTTTAATGTGATTACACATGAGCTCTTTTAATGTAATCTTGTGTAAGAGGTTTTTAGCCCCTGACACTTGCTGGAAAATGACCGACATTTATAGAGGTCCAGACACACACCTCTGAGAGGGCCATGATGTACATACTTTATATTCTTATCTCCCTCCAGTCATGACACTCTTATTTTAGCAGTTCCTTCCATGTAATTATCACCTTTATTTCGTATCCAAGCATGTTTAATAATTTCTTAGCAGTTAGCTGTAATGCAGCTATTTTAGTTAGGGATAGAAGCACAACAGGAATGTTGACTGTGTTTATGTTTCAGCAGTTTCCATTTGGGCCTGACCCCATTTGCATTGGGGTGATTTGAAGGTGGCAGCTACAAGCACTGCAGCAGTGCATGGCTGCAATGACATCACAGGCCCTAAGGGACATTAATCTGCTGGGGATGTGATTATGCAATTTTCTGAAATGCCGGGCTTTATCTATGGATTTCTCTCTCTACACAGTCTGACTAGGTGTTTTCTGTGTAAGAGCCAATGCAAACAATGTGTCAGTAACTTTATACTCGAGGACAGTGTGTAACTGTTTTTCAACATTTCACCCATATGAAGGCCTACCGAGAAACATCAATAACACCTAAAAATTCACAATATAATATATTACAGAATCCCATTTCTGCCACATAAATAATAGAAGTAAATCATAAAAAAATTACATAAAAAGGTCAAAATTTTCATATATAAACTGACTTTTTAAGTCATAATTTCACATTTTTAAATCAATGACTTAGTATGTAATAACATATTTTTTGTGTCAGAAATTGGCTTCTATAGTTGTGTCATTGAATCATTCAGTCAACTAGTTTGTAAACGCAGCTTCAATCAGCAATGAAACAATTGATTGTCCAAAATTGCAGGTACAAGTACTTTGAACACACATACACAGACACAAGCACACACACACACACACAACCTAGCTCTCTGGGCGACTGACCTCACACTTCATGGGTTTGGTGATGTCCACTGCCGTGGTCCATGAAAGCATTAATTAGTGAACCTGGCTGACATGAAGGATGCCAAGTGGTCCCTGCTGCTCGACACCTCCATGTCCCAGGCCGGCCTTTTTGGAGGTGCAGTTGAGGACTTTGCCCAACAGTTCTTGACTGCCTTTCCCCGGTGGAGGGCCGGGGGACAATCTTTTGTTCTCCACTCCCCTTCGAGCTTCTACATCTGTCCCGGTGGGTCACACGGACTATCAGGCTCGGCTACGCGATTCAGTTTGCGCAATCTCCTCCCCGCTTCACTATGGTCGGTGGCAATGCCCCTGTCATGAGTGCGGAGGTTGCTATCCTACTGGCCAAGGGTGCGATCGAGACTGTCCCCCAGCCAAAATGAGGTCCGGCTTCTACAGCCCCTACTTCATTGTCCCAAAGAAATCTGGTGGGTTACAGGCAATCTTGAACCTGCGTGTGCTGAACCGCTCCCTGCACAGGATGCCGTGCAAGATGCTCACTGCCAAACGCATTTTCAAATGTGTGCAGTCCCAGGATGGGTTTGCAGCGATCAACCTGAACTTCCATGTCTCCATTCTCCCTCGACACAAGTTTGCTTTTGAGGGGCAGGCTTACCAGTAGGCGGTTCTCCCTTTCGGGCTAGTCCTGTCTCCTCGCATGTTCACAAAGGTCGTCGAGGCAGCATTTGTTCCCCTTCAGGGGAACACGGGGCTCATAGCCTGAAACATCTCGACGACTGGCTGATTCTAGCTCACTCTCGAGACCAGGTTTGCGAACACAGGGACCTAGTGCTCAGGCACACGCCTCGTCTGGCTGATTGCAGCCAAACTTTGCACTGTGCAGAGGATCTCTTGTCTTGGTATGGACATCGACTCGGTCGCCATGTCCATGCAGATTACAAGCGAGTGAGCGTAGTCTGAGACAATTCGAGGGCAAGAGTGCGGTTCCACTGAAACTGTTTCAGAGGCTCCTGGGGCATATCAGATTGCTTCATATGAGACCGCTTCAGCTTTGGCTTCGCGACCGAGTCCCGAGGTGGGGATGGCAACACGGTACCCTCCGAGTTCCAGTTACTCCAACCTGCCGTAAGACCTTCTCCCCGTGGTCGAACCTCAGTTTTCTACAGACTAGAGTGCCCCTGGAACGAGCTTCCCGTCATGTTGAGTGCAGATGCCTCTACCATGGGTTGGGGCGCCATGTGCAAAGGACATGCTGCCGCGGGCTCCTGGACAGGACCCCTGCGCCTAAGCCACATTGCCACTCCTGGAGTCCAAATATTCCACCTGCGGCTGGACACCCCATTGTTCTTCATATCCATCCCTATAGGTCATATGTGTATTTTCCTGCCACTTCCGCTGTACCGCGGGGATCGCCTGAGCTCAGTCTCGGCTCCTCAGTGAAGAAACACATCTGCATATTGCCAGCGTCCTCCTTTTATACCCACGAGGCAGGGCGGAGTTGCGCTATGCAAATTCTGCAGACCCATGGCAATTCTTTGCCATTGGCTGGTTTTGTAATACTCCAAAACCCCATTCGTCATCATCTGATGTAACGTCTCCGTTCCCTACTCAGCGAACAAGGGTTACATACGAAACCGAGACGCTAACTGGTTTGTTCAAAACATTGCTTCAATCAGCAATGAAACAATTGATTTTCCGAATCACAGGTACAAGTAGGTACTTTGAATAAGTAATTACTTTGCAACTGCTAAAAAAGTATGTTCCTATAGTATAAAAATCTGTAGTATGAATGTAATATGGACGTACTACATTCACCATGTTGTCATTATCACCTGTGGCCTACAGTACCAGTCAGTTGCGTCGCTTCACTTCCATGATTAACAAATCCTCCCCCGTGGCATTCAGTAACTAGACGAGACTCAGTTGGTTATGCTTTGAATTTGTTTGGAACTATTTTAATTTTTGTGTGAATTATTCCTTTATGTAAATCATTCACTAAAAGAACAGTCATTGCTGCTGACAAGCTCCATTTCAAGAAGCCCTTTGACCTTATACAGCCCGAGGACCCTGTAGTCCAAACTAAAGCCTCATGAGGAGGAACAATGGGAGCCACAGATCCCCTGATGGAGCCAGACAGCTGAAGCCTTGTTACACGCAGTAAAAGACCCTTTATTGCACTGGTGTGAGCATGTGTACTGAAGGAGCCTTCTGCTCATTTAGTGCGGATCATTTCATGCTCATTGCCACGCAGAGAAATACAATGGATTTTTTTCCATTAACCATTTTACCCCTAGCGAAAGTTCTTTGACAAGATCGCTTTATCTAACATCTCCAGGCAACCCTGGGCCTGTCATGTCTGATGACATTTTATATGCCCTTAAGAGAATAACTGTTGCACAGATGATTAATAATACTCAATAGGTCTTAGTATGAAGAAAGACATTACTGTATTTCTGCTGGTTTTAAAAAAAGCACATTTTAAAATGTGCTCATTCAATGCTATTGCAGGACTGGGTCTTTCAGTGTTTTAACAATGTATGGTTAGGGTAGAAAAATACATAGTTTTAAAAGTCTTATCAAATTTTATAATGAAAAACATTTCTCATATGATATCCGTATTTTAGGCTGTGTATTCAATCAAACTATCTTGCCTTATGGCTCAAATTCATTTGTCCCTTGGTAATATGGCTGATACAATATATTTAGCCCAACGTTTGTTCCACGTTATTTATGAATATTAAAATTGGCAATGATTTTGCATTGTTGGGTATTTGAAGTAATACACGTAAATGTTGATTTAAAGAACATTTTTTGTGGACTTTAACGAATACAGTTAACTTTTAAACTATTAAAAAAATTGGGGCGTTCTATTATTTGAAAAGAATTAATTACTTTTATCAAGCAAGTATGCATTAAATGGATAAAAAGACTTTACATTGTTAAAAACATTTCTTTCAAATAAATGCTGTTCTTGAACTTTCCATTCATCGAATGATCCAGAAGATATGCGTAACATTTTCCGCAAAAAATATTAAGCAGGACAAATGCCTAGTTCTGTCATGAAACTCTAGATGGCACAGGCTGATTCTTAAAGCTACACTGTGTAACTCTTTTAGTTTATTCTTAGCTAAAAACACTTAGTTCTTTCAAAAATATTATGTGCTCATTAATGTATATTTACTTTGTTCAAGTAATAAAGTATTCTCGTGAGTGTATATTGAAAATACATACGGGTAAGGGGTTCTAATGTCGGTCGCCATGTTGCCCCTCCATCTTGAAAGTACATTAGCCAAAGAGGGACATACCCGTTAATTCAAGCGTCGCCTTTCGCGTTTAAGTTTCAAGGACGAGGTCGAACTGGAAGCCATGTTAATCTTGGACTACATTGGCCACCGTAGGAGTTAAAACGAAATCGGAATTGAGAGGAACAGAAACTAATATTCACTGGATGATCATATACCTTTTCACCACTAGATGG
This sequence comes from Cyprinella venusta, assembly GCA_038021265.1. Lineage (NCBI taxonomy): Eukaryota > Metazoa > Chordata > Actinopteri > Cypriniformes > Leuciscidae > Cyprinella > Cyprinella venusta. Next base: position 17,282,758 of record CM075883.1, on the reverse strand, counting down.
GAGTAAAAATCACACAGTGTAGCTTTAAAGCAACCTGATGATATTCACAGCATTAACTACTTGGCACAAGCTGATTGGTAGCATCGGCAGCCAATGAGCTTGCTGCTCACAACATTTAAATGGCTGGTTAGCACTCACGAAACCACCCACCTTCCCCATAGATGCTATGGGTAATTTCTATATATGGTATTTGTGCAGCAGGAGTAAGTCTTACAGCAGCGTATCAGCATATGTTTTGGCAGTAGAAAGTTCCTGTACGATATAACACTAGAGAGACTCTGGATTAGACAATTTGGGAACTGGAGGGATTTATTCACAGACGTTATCAGAAGTAAATGTTACAGAAAGTCAGGTCAGTTTGTTTTACATTTTATTTTATGGTGGTTGGAACACAAGACACAAGTAATAAAGTTAGTAATGGTAACGTCATGCCTCATTCTGTGCACTGCCCATCAGGTTTAGTTCAATCAATCGAAACAGTAGTTTACAAATGCCAGACTGAGAATCCTCTTAAGACATAAATAAGATACTGAAAATAGTATTTGTACAGTAAATAGTATTTTTGTAGAGTCCAGAACCACTATTATCGAGGCCTTCTGGAAATTCTCATAAGCATTATTAATATAATTATTAACATTTATGAATTAATTTACATGATGGGAATGAGGCTAATATACTGGAAAAGTGAGAGAGCACAGAACAATATGGACATGAACTTTTGTCACCCATGAACGGTGAATGATTTTAAGGCATTTCTCAGTTTCCATTCACACAGCAGATTTCCATGGTGGTTCTTCACCATGAGCCTCATCCCTTGAGAGCAAAGCTACTGGAGGATGTCAAAAAAAAAAAAAACTCCCATTATTATAAAAGAGATCGAAAAATCGAGTCCGCTGGAAAGGTGAAGGTGAGGGGGCGCTATACTAAAAAAGGGTGCATGGTCCATACAGCTCGTGCAGTAACGAAGGGCTTCCGGTCCCGTCTGGAACACTAGACATCCTGTGACAACAAATAAATGATCGATTATTCCCAGATCCATCCCCTCGCTCAGGATATGCCGTGTAGAGACGAGTCAGACTCGCTTCCAGTGTATAATACTAAAACAAAACCTCAGTAACAAATTTACACAGGGCTGTACATGATGATGTTTATGATCTAGTATGTCCCAGGGTTTGTCTAAAAAAAATAAAAAAAGATACTGTGATACTTATTTGGGGTGGAATATTGCAAAGCATCTTGTATCAAACTCATATTTCTTGCACAGAGACAGCACCACAGCATTGCATTCGTCTCGGGACAGGTTACAAAAACCATTTTGACTTGATAAACCCATGCATTAATATTTTCACTGGTTACGTTGAACATGGGGGCCACAGTCATAGGATGCAAGGGGTCTACAAACATCATCCCTTTTTTTATAGCAAGTGCTGACAGCATTTTTAAAGCGACATTTTCATTTGATACATGATAGAAGAAAAAATAAATGCAGTGAAAACATGTTTTTTGTTCGATGACGGAACATGCCAAGAATGTCAATGCTGTTTTTGTCCACCTGATGTGTTTTGAGTCTCTCATCTCATCCTGTGTTACAGCGCCTCCCAAAGTTGAGTTGCTGCAACCGCCGTTTTTCCAACACACACAGACACACACAAGTCCAGATTTTCTTTTATCTCCCAACTTGAATAATCAGATGTCCAGATTGCAATGTAGTCAGCTACATTTCTGCCCTGAATGGAATGATGAAGATCAAGAAAACCAAGGCAAAATCAACTCAACACTTAAAAAGATGCATGCAACAAGTGGTCACATAGTATATATATATAAATGTATATCTATATAAGTAATTGCTCTTTAGATATGCACAACACATGAGACGAATGATCGCAACAAAAATAGCATCTTCAAAATTCACAGTCTCATGTATTTCGTTACTATTTATTACATCTCACAGGTCAATAATGACGTTTGCATGGTAAAAACAAGGGTGAATTTTGAGGAATGCTAAATGTTACATCAGCTACTATCAGTTTGGGATTCAAAAGCTCCAAGTTTTGAGATTTCGCCCCTGTTAGTGGTATCATAAATGAGGAATATCGTACATAGTCTTGCTCAGTGTATTTAACAGTTGCCGTCACGTGCCGATAAAGCGGAAAGTCGTTTCGTTTAGACCTTTTTTAATGCAGTAACGGAGAACAGCAACAGCTCAGAGGAATGTTCGGTGACGAGAGCTATGTGGCACCGAGAGAAGGCAATCCAGACAGCACCGATCTCATCTGACACTGCTCAAGTAATAAGCAAGTACATGTTCTGTTGTTTGTCATAGAAACAGCACAGATGTAATAAGACTTTTTGCTTGTCTCGTGACACCATGTTCGCCGACGGTGGACATGATTATGATTGGACGCAAAGACGGGGGAAAAAACGCACGCACGAAAAAAAAAAATCATAATTAAAACAATGTAATTTTTCCAATATAAAAGGCAAAGAAAAGTATACAAAAAAATAGAAAAATAATTACAGCAGTAGACATGGTGTTGGGGGGAATGGTGGTGCCAGGCTATTTGGCCGAACAGTGTAATATTTTGGGACTGTTTAAGGCGTCCTCCACCAGATGTAGTTCCACCCCGTCGACTATCACATCTTTCACGCAGCCGACAAAGCCTGTGCTGTAAGCCTTGGGCAACCGGCGGGCTACAGACAGCTCCTCCAGACCACCTAAAGAGGAGAGGAAAGGATCAGATCAAGTGTATATGATTATGATATACTGCACAGTACTTCATATTTCATTCAACACACCTAAATCAACCATTTCAGGTGATCCAATCACAAGTCGAATGGGTACAGTAGTAAGAAATCCATGTTATCCCACTGCATGTGGGTCAATGATGCTAATTTGTTGTAATGTTTATGAATTTTAATGAAAGTATTTTTTTTTATTAATAATTCATAATGTTTGTAAAAAAATGAATTTAAATATGGATAGGCTTATACATTCATTTATGGTGGAGGGAAAATATTTATATCTTATACTCAACATGACATTTTCCTGAAAATGTAATAAATGTGTTTCAAAACAGCAGAAACCAACATGAATTCAAAGAAATGTTGATGTTTAATATATATATATATATATATATATATATATATATATATATATATATATATATATATATATATAATATGATTTCAATAGGATAATAGGATAGGATAATAGGATATAATATATATATATATATATATATATATATATATATATATATATATATATTAGGGCAGTCAAACGATTAATCGCGATTAATCGCATCCAAAATAAAAGTTTGTGTTTACATAATATATGTGGGTGCACTGTGTATAATTATTTTATATATATATACTGTATATACAAATACACCCACATGCTTGTAAATATTTAAGAAATATTGTCATGTATATGCTGTATAGATTTATATATAATTTATATTTTTTCTTAAATATACATGCATGTGTGTGTATTTATATATGTACAAAATAATTATACAAAGTGCACCCACATATATTATGTAAACACAAACTTTTATTTTGGATGCGATTAATCGTGATTAATCGTTTGACAGCCCTAATATATATATATATATATATATATATATATATATATATATATATATATATATATATATGTATATTATACCACTTTTAAACATTTTTTTTTTACTGTGGGCACTCTTATATGTCACTGACCCACAGTATAAACGCATGTCTTTATGTAACCTGAGATATTACCCACAATGCAGACGAGCTAAAGCGCTATATATTATTCAAGGGCCATGAACCGTCTGCGTGTTATGAAAATCTTGTGTAGAAGAGACTGTTAAAAACTTAATCACACCTGAGACACTGATGGAGACACAGAGTGTAAGGTGGGGGTGTCAGAATGTGAACAGATAGAGACGGAGCACTCAGGAACAGGTGGGAAGATCAAACAGTGTTTTTGGGAGGCCGGGCTCCGGGGACGTTCACTGTCAGCTCCGAATGAGAGTTAGCTCACCTCCCTCGGGGACCTGACACCGTCGGAAATCCAGCTCCGTCTGAAAAATGTCTCCCCCTGTTGCTATTCACTCAATTTCTCAAAGTTCTCTTTCTCTCTTTTGCCTCCCCGTGTCTCCCCTTTAATCGGATTGTACGCTTTGCTACAGGAGGATTGACGGGGCTAATTTCAAGTGAATTACATCTGAATAAGTAAATAAATAATGACATTTGAAAGACGGGATTTTCGGAGGGAGCTCTTGATGTTCGGGCTGTCTGAGGATAATGTATTCTAGCCACCGGGCATTGACAGCACCTGTTCTACTGGCTGGCCTTGTGCTGAAATACTTTTCTCAACCTTATAAGATGATGTTGCACCCTTAACATTGAATAAATCCTCTGTCTTAATCTTAATAGGTTTGTCAAAAGAGAATGAGATGTCAAACACAGAAACATTGGCGTTTTTAAAACACCCTTTGGTACGGACTCATCCCTGAATTAATAATGAACTATAATAAGGCAATATTGTCTCTTTTGTGAAGTACTTGTGTGTAGCCCTTCAAAAGCAATCGCTGAGGGGGAAGATCCAATTAGTCGTTACAAGCTAAGTGGGGACTATTCGGAAAAGGTGTACCTAGTCGGTTTGTAAATGAGCTACGATTGAGCAAAGCAGCGCAAGACGGACTTACCCAACCAGAGCGCGCCGTCTGTGTCCAGCTGTGTGGCAGCCAAGGGTGATGACCCAGTGACAGCTGCCTCATTACCAACCTGCAGTGAGCCGTCTCTGAGCGCTCTGTGGAGAGCAGAGAAGCAAAGGAAGACAGTGAGGCATCTAACACTGACAATCTGATTCTGCCTTCTGGTAAACCCATGGTTAATTTGCGGGAAACAAAACGCTAATAATGCGGGAAGAAAGAAAATTGTGGAATTTCACTGGTAGAGGTAAACTTTTGGACAATATGCTACTGTTGGGAAGTGTCTATAGCAAATATAACTGTCTGGCACTATTGGCAGCTAATAAACAGCTCTATGGCACGCCTGAGGCACATATAAATGACTGTCACTGCTGGAGAACACTTCTATGGCAAAAAGTGTGGTAAATATAAATGTCCGCCATAAAGAAAACAGTTATTTAAATGGTCATATTTTACTGTATTTTTGATCAAATAAATGGAAGGGAACGCAAACTTGGATGTTACTGTTGACGATTTGACAAGATCCGAGATGGTTATGTTTTTCAAAGCTCATCGTTGCTGTCATTCAACAGGTCCATTTAATCAAATCCGCAAATTCGTTGGAAGAACAAAAATTAGCCAGAGATCAGTTTTCACAATGAGAAGATCTGGCATCTGTTAAATCATCTCAGATATATTAAAGGGATACTCCACTTTTTTTTTTTTTTTTTGGAAAAAATGCTCATTTTACAACTCCCTCAGAGTTAAATTGTTCAGTTTTACCTTTTTTGAATCCATTCAGCTGATTTTCTGATATTTCGAAGAATATCAGTAACCAGACAGTTTCTGGTCTCATTGACTTCCATAGTATATATTTTTTCCCACTATGGAAGTAAATGGGACCAGAAACTGTCTGGTTTCTGATATTCTTCTAAATATCAAAAAAATCGACTGAATGGATTCGAAAACGGTAAAACTCAACTGTTTAACTCTGGGGGAGTTGTAAAATGAGCCTATTTCCAAAAAAAAGTGGAGTATCCCTTTAAGCGAGGTAGGAAGAACAGACTCCATATCTCTAAAAGACAACAGTGCTGAGTTGAACAGACGACAGAGATAAATCAACAGAACTGAAACAGCCTTTCGTGACATTTGAATTCTCCAGTGTATTGCAATCGCATGCAGAAAACAGCGCAGTGATTGGACTGGACATGTTTCTTCTCATTAATAATCGCTTTGAGACCCTAAAAACACGATTGTACTTCACTTTGAAACATGCTGTGCATATATTTATATGTCTAAATCGCATCATTTGCGATTAGAAAAATCACACTAATATAGTGGTTTCTATTTAATGTTGGTGTATCGTGCAGCCCTAGACTAAATTGTTTGTGAGAGAGAGTGTGTGTGTGTGTCATTCACTGAAATGTAAATTTAGCTGCAGCCAGGTGACACTGCCTGAAGAAAAAGTCCTGTAAATATCTGCAAATACACTATGACGAAGCTGTTTTACCTGCTGGCCTTGATTCGTATCCAGCGGTTGGTGTTGACCCGTACAGAGGAGCGCAGCACCACAGGCTTGGAGCCGAGGTCATAGGTCATCTGCACGCGGCCGTCCACGATGGCGAGGGCGATGTAGTCGGAACGTTCTACTCCCTTGCCGCTCCACAAAATCAGACCATGAGTAGCCTCGGTCTTGATGCTCAGCTCGAATTTATTCACCAGCAGGGCCTTCTCACTAGATCAAAAAGAGAGGAAATGCTATCACAAATCCATTTTAATCACAGGATGTGCGTGAAACCCTGAGACTTACCTGCTGTTTAAACAACAACAGCGATGGAATTATGTGTGAAAACGTAGTTTCGGTTCAGTCAAAAACCCGGAGAGGGCTTGATAAGCTAATGAACAGACTGGGTCTAAACTAGGTCACGGTGAATGGGTTTTTGAACACGAATGCATGCGTATGCGTGTGTGAGAGGGCTGGTGACACACTTTAGGTTATAACCAAGTTAACACTTCCTATTTTGCCTTCAAGCTCTAGATTTCCTCTTCCTGCTAAGGAAGGATGCCCATTGCAGCTGCCGTCTGATGTGTGTTTTGATCTGGTTCCCTGGATGCAGCCTTCTCTTGTAAGGCACAGAGAAGGTGACATCTGCATGTCCTCGGGAGGACGGTGACAGGGAGCCGATTGCACCCAACACCCTCTGCAAGTACACACACATACGCCACAAAGGAAAAGCTGCTATTTTTACAACAATTCCTTTATTCTCAGTAGTGTACCTGTAGTCGCTGGCATCAAGAGAGCCATTATTTGAGCGAGCAAGCTTGTTTGTTAGTCAGAATAGCGAGTGTGTGGGGGCTTGTTTGCTAAATCAGGAAACATGTAAACAGGAGTAAGACAAGTAACAACAACACGAAAAAAGACAAAGACAAAACGGAGAGTGACAAGACAACGGACACGACACACAGAAGAAAAGAAATCAGATGGCGAATGTGCTCGCATCTTCACACCACATCACGCCGAATAGAAACACTTTCTCCAAGGGTGTGTCGAACGCAACAAAACTGTGATATCATCAATGGTGTTTCCATTAGCTGTGTTTCCTCACAGGTTGAAGCTCAGGTGAATAAATAGGCAGATATGTTTTTGTTTTCGAGAATTGAACCTAGAAAGAGTCCATTCGAACAATACGTGTTGTCTTGAGGAATGATTCATCAGACGGCATCCTCTCCAAGCCTGCCTGCACTGACAACTCAAATCACAATATTAGCACCTCTACTAACAACTTGAGAATTGGAAAAAAAAACATCTTAATTTGTTTGATTAAAAAGTCAGAATTTCATTATGTAAATGCTCTTGATGTGCCCGTGACTGTGTAAAGCCGAATAATAATTAGCTGTAATTGAATTCTTTCCCGATGAGACGCATGTAATGTGCTGACTGGACTCTTTCCACAGGCCTTCCCTTCGCGCGGCCCCAGGCCAGGGCTTCGGCATCAGGGCAGCTAACTGTGATTATACACCACTCTGCTGAGCGCATTATTGCTTATGTCCCATTAGGATCTCAAGCATCTAGAACATTCTAAAGAGGGAAGTAAGACTTAACGCCTTAAAGCTGGATTACATTTACAAAAAAAAAACTAAAACAAAACAGATCTACTTAAGGTATTTTTACTTAATAAAATGCAAAATAGTGTGGTGCATTATTTTTTCATTCATAACAGAAGTCTTCAGACGTGTTTCACACCGTCCACCTATAGAGGGCAGTGGCTCACATGGGAATGGTCATTAAACACGTCTCGCATCTTAGCAGGCACACAGAATCTTCAGACGGAGAACTAGATGTTTTTTGTGTATTTACAAAGTTTCTTATGCTTACCAAGGCTGCATTTATTTGAAATATGGAAATCATTCTAATATGCTGATTTGCTGCTAAAGAAACATTTCTTATTATTGCCAATTATTATTTTCCCCACAGACAGTATACTTGGATACACAAAGTTATTTTAAATAGAAACATTTTGTTATATTGTCACTTTTATCAATTTATATATATATATATATATATATAAAGGGCACATTAAATTGATAAAAGTGACAATATAATAAAATATTAATATATATACTGTATATATATATCTTACTACACCATATATAATCATTTAAATAGTGGCTGTCATAGAAATGTAATGTTTTAGACATTAATTTTGACAGAATTAGGACATTAGCAATATATTAATAAACACAATATTCCCCCCCCCCCCCCCCAACTGTGTTTCTTCATAACTGTTCATTCCATCTTTCAACTTCAAACTATAGAGCACATCACATATTGAAATCCATTCTGCACGTTTTGCTCCAAAATCAGCATAGAAAACATAAAAAAGTGCAAATATCCCATTTAGGATTGCATATTAGACAGCTAAACATGTCTGAGACATTTTACAAATGCTTTCAGTGTGCAAGCTGACATGCTACCCGACAAAAGCCCTGGCCTTTAGCCTCTGCTGGGGGACTGAGTGTGGGAGGACGGCGTGCCATTGAAAACAGTTCAGGCAGAGGGGACTCACCTCTGGTCAGACGGGTTCTCCAGTGACTCAGGGCTTAGAAGAGCAAGGGAAGAAATGATAGGCATGCAATAAGTGCAAAAGGGTGGAGGGGAAGAACAGGGAGTGCATAACACACATACAAGAAGACCTCCGCCAAGAATTTAGACTGACCTCACTAAATTATTCTAGAGTTTCAGTTGTTATGCCAGCACAGGCAAAGAAATAACACTGGGAGACTTTATCAGCAGTACCAGTGGTACTGGCACATTGTTTTATTGTTCTGAGCTGTCATTTGGTTGAGTTACTGCAAAACAATTCCATCACTCTCAACCAGTCAAGTGAGCGAGAGAGTGAGAAAAAGAGTAACTCCGTGAGTGCACAGTACATATATGTTTAATATTCTAAAACTTATGGATGCAGCATTGGTTCACTTAACTTAATTATTCTGCTAAAAGATCTTACTTAATCATATTTTGCCCACATTCTATGGCAGTATCATGTGTTTATTGCACAACTTAAGATGATGGACAAAACGAGACATAAATATTAAATATTAAGTACAGACAACCGTCGAAAAATAGTTCAGTGTAATTTAAATGAATTACTATTTTACCCAATATTTGAGTTTGCCGTATTTTATGTTTCGCTATACTGTGCTGTTAGCAACATGCTAACCTCAAACTACTGAATGACTATTTTACCCAATATTTGAGTATACCATGTATTTTATGTTGTTATGCTATAGTGTGCTGTTAGCAACATGCTAACCTCAAACTACTGAATGACTATTTTACCCAATATTTGAGTATACAATGTATTTTATGTTGTTATGCTGTAGTGTGCAGTTAGCAACATGCTAACATCAAACTATTGAATAACTATTTAACCCAATATTTGAATGTGCCATGTATTTTATGTTGTTTTGCTATAGTGTGCAGTTAGCAACAGTGCTAACACCAAACTACTGAATGACTATTTTACCCGATATTTGAGTATACCATGTATTTTATATTGGTAGGCCTATGCTATGGTGTGTTGTTAGCAACATGCTAATGACAAACTACTGAAATCAAGTTCAGTGTCTATGTGTCTGGTGTGCTTTTCTGCTTCCTAAGATGGCAGCTGCCAAAGTAGGCAGCAATGTAGCTAACTAAAATTGGAACTGAGCTAAATAAGACACTTGTTTTTGTCAAAAGGCCAATTATATATATATATAAAAAAACACATTTAGGAACTGGTCACTGAAGGGTAAGAATGGGCAAATATTGATCCAAGGCTGCTGAGCTAAAGAGAATGAATAAAGACACATGAAGAGCACAGTAAATACTAACAGAAATATGACCCTACTCCCTCAGATGGGGCGCCACTATGCTGACGCTCTCTAAGGAATTCATTCATTTTTAAGGGCTCTGCTCAAAACCAGATGAAGCTAAATTGATGACACTCATTCTGAAGGGCTGGTCAGCTTTCTTGGTTAAGATTAATTTTAATCTGGCACTTCATTTGTAGAGGAAGTGACACGCATTAAACCCCAGGAAGAGTGAAAGTCAATGAAGAGGGCCTTGTCCCTAACTGTTATTGATGTCAGCGGTGGCTCGCTTTCTCTACTGGACGGAGCCTCTTTAATTGCAGCCAGTTTTCTGAGAGACAAATCCTTGATTAATGTGCCACTTTCACTTTCATCCTTTGGCACAATTATTAGAAATCACTGGAAGCGATTTGACAAACAAAGTGACGTGGCTTAAAAGCCAGGCAGGAACTTTTCATGAGCATAATACATAACATAATTCCATTTAATCAAGCTGCAGCGTTTTAAGGGCTCAATGCAGCCACTTAGACACTTAATTACATTCAGAAAGAAACAGATCATTTAAAAAAAGAATCACTAAAAGGAACACTATAACAGATTGAACATTTCTCTAATGGGGCAGTAAAATGGCATTTAAACCAAGCTGTAAATACAAACTAAATATTGATGCATATTGTGATTTAAAGCGGTGGAAAGTTAAATAACACTTCTTTGCAGTTAAACCGGGCTTCATTCTTTTTTAACATAAGAAAATACACAGACGTATTTCCAAAGTCAGTTTAAGTATTTCCATGCATGATTCCTGTAGGAATCTATCACAATGCTCATCATTATTCATGCCAAGCATGCATTCCTGATACTGGTTTATGATGCAGCTGATGAAAATGCAACCTTTCCTGGAAATAATATGTAATAGATGAGCCCTGCCTTTTTCAAAATTTGTTTTTCTGAATGTGATGTAAATGGGAGTACAAGGAAAAGACCAATGCTTTATATTGGGTTAAGTTGATGGTTTGTCTTAAAAAATGTTAGTTTAGCTTATTTCAATACATCCCAGAACGTCTTTGGGTTACTTACTCTGGGATCTCATTGGTCAGTTGGCTTGAGAGCAGAAGGAAGACAACAGACAGACACTCAAATGAGACAGACAAGAGCAAAGACAACAGAAGCCATGTGTACAGAGACAGACAGATCGAGACAAACAAACACACATAAACACATAACAAACAGGAGTGACGCTGTGTGTCCTAAATCAAGGTTCGCCCCATGTTCAACACACTAGTTTGTGAAATAAGTGGTAAGATGTGCATTTCACAGTGGTATGATCAGTCGATGTGGCAGTGAAAATCAGCAATGATGTTAACACCTGTCTAATAGAAACAATATACATATATAAGTAGAGCTGGGAGGACCAATTCATTTTATATGGACGGTTCTATGAATGAATCCGTTTTCCAAAAACGATTCAGATTCCGAAAAATTCAGATTTCTTGTTTTTGCATGTGTTTCTAATTAAAATTGATGTATATTACTATAATTGAGATCCTCATTGTTTTGTACCGAACATATACTTTTATGGTTGTAAAAATAAATTATATCAACTGATTCTATACACTTTAAACAGTTTTATAGTTTAAAAATATTGGCTTCTTAGTTAGCTTTACTTAATTTAACCACTTAATGTTAGTAACCTTTAGTGTAGCTATCTACTACACTCACTTTAAAAATACTTTAAATTATGAGTAGCTTTGAAAGCACCATTTTTAACATTGGTGGAGACACTGCAATAGAATATATAACACTTGTGATGGGTTCAAAAATTCAATCCGAAACCGAATAAATGTTGACGTAATTGGTGCTTGCCAGACCACTGACACATCAGACCAACCAGAGGAAGAGAAATCATCTGATAAGTGAAGGAGGAAGCAATTATCAAGACATGATCATCCATGGTGCTTTAGGATAAGTGTGGTAGAGAAAATGTGTGGTTTTGAGATTGCAGCGATGGTGGAGGAAGGTTCATTACAGCCCATAAGCGTGGTACATCGCAGCGCAGTCATGAGACTCCTTCGGGTGCTTCGCTAATTGGAACCAGCCAGGGTTCATGGAAACCAAAGAGACAGACCAGTGGAAGAGGTAATTGATGAGATCAGGCCATTAGCTAAAATGAGGAAGTACGTTGGACCTTAAATGAGGCTGGGGTAATCTAGCTTGTCATCACCCCTCATTGGCTGCTAATATAGAAATGGGATGCTCAGGGCGGATAGTGATGATTGGGCAGGCCGTTGACATGAGGAAGTGCACCTGTATTACCTTTTGGTGACTCCGTTGTGATATTCGATGAATGTATGGCCATCAAATGCAATGGCCTCTGTGTCCCCAGCAGATTTCTCGAATATTGCTGAAAGGGAAGAGAGAAGACAAAGTGAAATTACACCAATCGAAGTGAGACACAGCACTGTTTAATTAAAGCAGAGGAAAAGCGTGATATATCGCTGGCTTCATGCTTGTGTGGCTTAATTAAGGTTAAAGATACAACAGTAGGACCCAGCAAGGTTAATGAGGTGAGCAAAATTCTTGGGTTTTGTGACTGTGCCAATGTGAGTTTGTGATAAGCATACAAATCGCGCAAGGACGATGGCTGATATTATTTGGGAAGTTTGGAGGCGTGGATTTAGCTAAATCTACATATACGGACGAATGCAAATCTTGCCTTAAAGGAGTGTGAAGGAGTTGGAGGAGAGGCTGTACTGGGTAATACGATTTTAAAATGAAAAAAGTGATGAAATAAGGCACTTACTGTCCTGGCAGTGTTGTCCGGCGAATCCGTGGCGGCAGACGCACTCATAACTGTCCAACTGGGGGTTGCAGCGGCCTCCGTTCTCACAAACATCATTAGAGCAAGGGTGGTAGGGATACATGGACACATCACTTGATTGAAGGGCATTCTCAGCTTTCAGGATTGGAATTCCCATCAGAGTAATCTATGGAGACAAATATAGGTTTAATATGGATATAGTTTTTTAAATCCAAAAACTGGCAAGTAACACATTTTTCTATTCTCCATTTATTTCCCAATGGTTAAAATAAGGTTTATACTCACTAAATATCACGTTTCACTCTACAATGCATCACTAGATGGAAGTAAAATGGGTTTTAAATGGAAATTCATGACTTTAATGCATCTCTAAATGCTCTCACCTTCTGAATGGCCCCTTTAAAACCATCTTTGATCGCAGCAGCTCTGGCTACTTTGCGGAAATCAGAGGCTCCGCCCACAAAGAGCGACTCCTTCAGATTAAGATCTGTGTGCTGATTCTGGAGAGTACAAAAATAAGCATGAGAAACCAAATGAACTGTTCCTCATCCTCTATTCACTCTTTTAGCTATCACACTTTAATGCAAATCCTTACAAAATGGCTATGCATTTTTATGGGGAATCTAATAGAGCAACTGCAGTAAAAAGAAACCAGTGTAAGAGAGGATGGTTTACTGTACATCAGCAGGTTTATCGATTCAACTATCACACCTACTCCGTATCCACATCAACGTGAGTGTTGTATTACAAAACCATAATAGATTTAAGCTCAGTTCTCTGAATGGTAAATGACTCTGAATCTAACATATATGACAGGAGAAAAAAGGGAGGAAAAAAAGTGAGAGATAACTGAACCAATTGAAATGAGGACGATTGATATGGATGGTTTTTTTAATGGAAGAGTGTAATGGATGCCTGATTGTTCCTCGGACCTTTAAAATCTCAAGCTGTAAACTCTAATTGGTGTATCGCTCACAACGTAGATGACCATGAACTAAGCATTTCTCCAACCGGTGTGAAAATCGTTTTAGTTACAGTGGGATATTTCTGCATGAGACTCTACTTAAAAAGAATTAAAAATCTTTATTTTATGTAGGCCAATAATTGCCTTGGGGGAAAGGCAAGTTAATTGCTGGGACATCAACAGCAATGCCAGTTTCTGACGCGTGGTCCAGCTCTCATCCCAGTGATATAAAAAGAAGAATAGCTGAGTACGGATAAAGGCAGTGGCTTGAAAAGCTTTGGCTATGGAACCGGGGGGCCAGTTCAAGCATGTGGTTGGGCCAAGACAGCATAGCCATGAATGTTTTCGCCCAGCTGCTGTTTCATCAGAGACGTGTACAATGAGAAGTCTTGACATAAAGATGCAATGCACCGATTGCCACAGGCTGGGAGAGGCATTTTCACTCTCCTGTTCTCTGCCAAAACGAGCTGAGACTCAGATTGAGCAGGTGAAGTGAATAGCTAACTGCCAGTGTTTTTTTTAGGAACCTTCCCCAAGGCCCCCAGAAGCATCATGCCCACTCAAACTGGCACGTGCCCCCCCAGATTTCTGAGCCAAGAATTTAAATGCAATTTCCAAGAAAAAATTGCATCTTCAATAATTAAGGTACATGATTGTTGTAGGTAAAAAAAAAAAAAAATACAAAATAAATAAAATTTACCTTTGATGGTAGAAATGTTTCCAGTCTGACAGGGTAGATCCTACGCTATCTCACGACCAATTAGTCGAATTCGAAAAGTGTCTAATTAGTATGACCTTACTCGTACGATTTGTCTAAACCCACGTGATGGGTAGGTTTAGGGGCGGGGTAAGGGGTAGGTCATTCATACGAATTCATACGAATTGGCCAATTCGTACTAGCAAACTTTAGCAAAATCGTACTAATTCGAGGTTGTATAAATTGTTACGAATTAGCCACTTTTTAATCATTCGTCGAATTCGTATGATTTGTTCGTGAGATAGGGTTGGGTAGATCTCTATTGAAAATTGTATTACTACCAGAAATTCAAAGCTTCTTGACAATGAAATACAATGAAAATGATGCCTTGCTATAGGATTTAGTGCCTGAGTATTATTAATGATATACCACTATTCAAAAATTAAGGGTCAGTAAGAAATGAATACTTTTATTCAGCAAGGGCGCATTTAATTGATCAAAAGCGACAGTAAAGACATTTTTTATGTTACAAAAGATTTCTATCTTAAATAAATGCTGTTATTTTGATCATTACTTTATTTTTTGAATCAAATAAATTCAGCCTTGGTAGGCAGACTTCTTGAAAAAAAAATCTTGAAAAAAGCGACCCAAACTCTATATACACATAAAGTGATAAACATATATACACATACACTATACACCATACACTTTTTGGAAATAGAATCTCCTTCTCTTTGGTCATGTCTTATGTTGCCTATGGCACTAAGTGAGCCAGGACTGTCATTGGTACCACCTCAAACAAACAAACAACAACAAAAAAAAAAGTGCATGACGCCCCAGAAGGGTCCAAAAACAAATGTGCCAAAAGAACAACTCCTAGCTCTGTACCACGCTCTCTTCCTCTCATCTCTTTCTTCTCTTGATAACACATCCCTTTCTCTCCCACGCCAGCAGCCTTTTTCTCACAGTCTACATCCACAGTAAGGTGGTTTAATGGCCCTCCCACGCGAGACTAATGAAGACGTTTCATTGTTGTTGGAAGGGTGATGAAACAATGGTGGTCAAATGATAACTACCCCCCGTCGCCCCCATACCAGCTGGTCTGAGGTGAAAGCTAAATCTCTCTGTGTCTCTTTCCATTGGAGCTGTTTCAAGAGAAGAGAAAAAAAAATACTCCCCTCCGATTTGTTTGATCCTATACCAGATCTTGACTAATGGACAATGAAGCTGAAATGGACGGTTGCTTTTGGTGGGAATGAGGATGTTGATTTCGAGAAAGCGAGTTCAGACTTTAGTCATTACCTTGCGTGATTTCTTATATCCAGACAGCACACAAAAAGAGCACAGGGGAAGGAAGAAAAAAAATGTTACCAGTGAAGAAAACACAGAAGATGTCAGTACACATAGAACCGCATGCAGTAAACTATAAGCCTGAGGAATAAAATATTCACAAGCCTAACTCAAGCAAGACACTTAGCATGCAGGTCGCAAATAAATAAATATATGTATGTGTGGATAGTGCCTCAGAAACAAATGCTCAGAGTAAATCAGAAATGGCATTAAAGTCGTGCAATGTTTTACACTACTGCACCCACATTATTTATATTTGCTTTGTGATATGGCGGCGTATATTAGAGTCTGTTCAGTGGAACGGCTGAGGCCATCGAGGCGATATGAAAATATTTCTCATGGGGTTTTGCTTCGGGCGGCCCCTTTGGAACAAGACCCTTTTGGTTTCTTCCCATTTTTCCCTCTCTCATCCTCTTACGCTCCGCTTTAATAAGATTTCCCTGCCTCTACTGCTGCAATGAAACACAATTATCATACGTAGGACGGTTTAATGATGGAAAAAGGCACACTTAAGTGCCTACGCGCAAGACTACATCAAGCTAATCACAAATTACACTATTTGGAATAACTAGAGGATGAGAGAGTTTCGAGATTATTACATGGCCTCGATTTGTGAACGAGAGCAGCCTGATTGTTCTGCTGTCGTACTTTGGGTTTGACACGAGCTCAGGCAGAGCTTGCTGAGATTGATCTGAGTGGGTGCGAATCTGTAGCACAACAGACAGAGTCATTTCCACATGGCAATTAAAAGCAAAGGGAGGGCAGAGATAAAAGACCAAATATACGGTACGACACGTAAAAGGGGGAAGTTTCGAAAGCTTCCCACACATGCACACCAGACCCTGCGTGAAAGGCAGACACTGAACTAAACTTCAAAGAATATGCAAAACAAAGCATGACTTTCTGGTCAATAGCACTTAGCATCATGGTAATATCATGGTTTCTTTGAAAAGAACCATGATAATACCATAGTATTAGAGGTGGGCAATATAACAGGAAGAAATTTCAACTGGTCGAGATTTTGGACCATTATCTCTATCGCAATTACGCTCATGTGATGTTGCTGTGTCAACAGTCATGGAAGCTAATCAATCAATCTCGGTCATGAAAGCTAATAAGTTTAATGTGTTTTTTTAGCATTGCAGTTATAAGCAGCGAAAGAACTTATTTACTATACAGAGAGTAAATAAATATTCAGAGAGACGCGCGCACATAAAGCCAAGGCTCATACAATGCACAATTACTTAACAGAGTTCTTTTTACCGCATTTTTGGGCTTGAACGGTCAAATGCACACACTTATGTGTCAAAATACTTTGCAAGTATCCACGTAAACAGTCATTTAAGTTATAAGAGAACGTAAATGGTCAAGAAAGAAAACACATGTTCAACAGTAATATACCCGCATTCGCATTCGCTCTTAAAGTGACAGCAGACATTCTGTCGTTAATGTTAATCGAACAACAAAAGAGAACATTTTCTAAACAGAAGATATTTTGAAGAATGTTGGTAACTATAAAGTTGACGGTAGCCGAAGTAGAAGGAAAAAAATAACACTATGGAGGTACAGTACATGGCTAACGTCGACTGTCTGGTAACCAACATTGTTTACAATATCTTCTTTTGTGTTTAGTGGAAGGAATCCTTGAAAAAAAACAGGCTAGTGTTTTGTGATATTGAAATTGGTGACAAGAATTATAATGACATTTCAATGTCATGACATTTATCAAAAATTTGGATGCCATAAAACCTTATTTATAGCAAAAATAACTATATTGTGATATATATCGTTATTGTGAAATGAGCTTTTGGTCATATCGCCCACCCCTATATAGCCTTATCTGAAATGTCAGTATCATGGTACATGAATATGATAATCATTCAATTCCATGTTATACAGTGGTGTCAAAAAGTCTTTTTTTTTCATTGCAATTTACACAAGTAAAAAGTTGATTTGAAAAACTCATGAATTTCAGAATGTATGTGGTATTTGGTTTGTACCACTTTTACTTCAATTACAACAGCACTTGAGCTGCATAAACTTCACAAGTGTCAAACCTGATGATCATGTTCTCCAGCATTATTTGAGATGATCTACAGACCATCACAAGCATCAAAAGAAGCAAGAACATCTAAATCATTATTAATGTCACAAATTTACTTGCTGGATTAGTCACCTATAAATAGAGTACAATCTGAAATTCTTCATTATTTTCAGCCAAAACTTTTGAACACCACTGTATATCAAAGTACAATCACAGTCCTTTTTGACAAGGGAGGGAACAGCTAGTTTGACTAGTTCTTGTTTGTGGCCTTTATTGGGCAGCATGCGTGTTCTCATACCGGCGCCTCTCCTCTGACAGGGTCTTTGCCGTTAATGCTGATCTCTCCCTTTCTGCTGGCTCGCTCCAGATTCACTGTATTCCACTCGTTCAGCTTAATTTTTTCTTTACTCCTGTGCAAACACAAAAAGGTTATTTAAAGTTTATTTGCCCCTCTTAATAGCAATATGAAAATAAACCCAAAAGCCACAGTTCTATAATAGGCGACTGAACACAACACATCCGAGTAATTAGAGTTTAATTTAATATGAATATAACTATACAGTGTTGTTTACCTAATTACAGCCGGCCCTTTGCCCAGGTCATATCTAAACTCCAGGATACCATCATTCAGGGACAGAGAGATGAAATCTCCTTTGCCGTCCGTCTTTTGACCATTGTAGAAAATCATGCCTTTGGAGTCATTGGCCAACAGAACGACAGTCATGCTGAATTTTTGCCTATGGACAAATAAGCATAGTTCAATTAGACCCATAACAGAGGGTTTTACCAAAAAGTAATGTGAGAAATAAGGTTCATTCACTCTGCAAATCTTCAAAATGGCAGAAACAGATGGACTAATTACAGAGTAACAGCTCAACCAATCGAACATCAGAAACAAATCTAACATGTCCGAATCTGAATTAACTGGAAATTACTTGCAACATGAATTAATCTGTGAGGTAGAAGACGCATAATTAAACCAGTGGTGTTTACAAAGTTGTTGTTTTTTTGACTAATGAGAACAAAACTTTAACCGAACTGAGCTGGTTGATGACACCACTGTTTTCTGCAGAATTAAATTATGTTTGCATCACTGATTGTGTATGTGGACTTTGCCTTCTCATTTCACCACATACATTACTACCAATATAACATTATTGTTTGCAACATCAGCGTCATGATCATAATACATGCAAAAAAGCAATAGCCAATATGTAACGTAATACCTCAGATCCTGGCCATAGAGATGAAGGCCTTTGAGCTCCAAGAAAGAGTCACCAGTGAAGTAAGGAATGAAAGCGCCTCCCTTGTCTGACACTGAAAAATATGAAAAAAATAGATATCATAATGTGTTTGAGATGGGAGGGTTCTTCCAATTATGAGACCAGACAGTGACACAGTATATTGATCACACATACCCATCAACACATAGCACTGTCACACAGCCCAGCATGCTTCCTGCAGTAATTACACAGGATGAGCGCATGCTCAGTCTGGGATGGCAGACTGAGATTAAAAAGCTAATTAGCTATTGTTTAACACAGCAGCAGCTTCTCTATTCTACAAGAAATCACAACAGGGTCAAAATGGAAACGAGAAAACAGTGGCCAACTTTTCTGCAATGCATTCAGTTTATGTATAAAGATTAGACAACATCCAAAACTATAGGACAGGCCTGGTGTTTGGTAAACCACTGACATCCGAGATACTCTGATATACAGTACATAACATTACGGAAGTAAAAAAAGTAAAACGTTGCAAACACTTCATGTTGACTACAAAAATCTTCATTTCCAAATGCAGCTAATGGATGCATCATGCATTACTTTTAGTACTTTAGTCCAGCAGTGCTTCAGAAAATAATGTGTTACTCCAGAAAGTCGAGTGTACAAGTAAATGTCCTTCTCTTAGCACACTGCTTTGCATTTTACCTTCTGGCCTCCTCCAGCAGGGAGCGCTCTCCTGTTACCTGACGACTGATTCGGTGCCGGTCAGTCTCTTATTTGAGAGAGCCACTCTCCCTGGACACTTTGCCCCACTGACTCCCCATTAATCATGATGTGCAGCTGACTGATAGAATTACTCATCTCATTGATTCAAGCGATAAGAAAAAACACTCTGCCTGATGGATGCGCTCAACTCATTGATTCTGGTTCACCTCAATTTATTTTAATCACTCGCTAATGGAGACTTTCTTAGACGAAAAGGTGACTATCTGGCCCCTCTCATTTGACAGTTCTGGGTTGTACAGGTGTGTGGATGTAATGTATGTGCAATGACACCACAATCCCAGGGGGCCTCGTGAATGATGAAAGTGGCCCCACCCAAAAGCGGTGACATCACATGAAATAGTTTAGCTGATACAGACAGTAATGTTACTTCAAGATAGTCAATGAAAATGAAGATATTGGAGATTCAAATTTTTAACTATTCAGTAAAAACTCTATATACAGTCTGATAGTCAGGTTACAGAAGTAAAAATTGACTCAAAGTGCTAAATACCAGAATTCTCCTTTAAGTAGACAGTCTTGTCTCTTTGTCTGATTTTCTAATATTTTTTGGTTAAAATTCAAGTCCGTAATGTTGTGATGCACCTCACAGTCAGTTGGTTTGGTTAATGGCTTATAACTCTTTAATAAATGCTGGAAAAAATAATGGGAAAAATATTCCCAGAACCAAGGCCACTGAAAAAGTGGGTGGGCCCTGTTGCACTCTATATAGCACGGCTGCGCAACTCTAGGGCTTTTGGATCTAAGCTCTGCAGGAAAGTCGATCTCGTGGGCCAGAGTTGCCCACCCCTGCTATAGGCTAATTTGACTTATATATTATTGGCCCATGGCCAAGCGTATAGGGCAGGACTCCCAGGAGGAGTCCAATACGCCTGCACACATGTGTGTTGCTAAACTTTTTACTTGGTTTCCACATTTCTAATGCCTGTGATCTAAAACATCTGTAGGAATTTTAATGAGGTGAGAGAGAGATACGCAACAGAGCAAGAGAGCTAATGAAAGCTTCAAAATGGCAGTAGACTTAAGCATCCTTGGTTAGGGTCCAGCTCCCAAAGGATGTCCGACTACTGAAATCTCCCCCACATTGACCTACCATATGTTTGATTTTCCAGCCTAGGATGGCAGCTCAGACATGGTATAAAAGGGTAAATAATTTCACATCACCTCCCAGATGCCGACTCCATTATATTAGCCGATAAAACCTATTTTACAGTATGGTACCCACTGGAAACCCCAACTGCAGAATCTCATTTTTTACTCTCCACCACAGCCTTTTTTAATCCCTCAATAATTCTACAGCAAATATCCGAGTCAGACCGGTCGATCCTGACAAAAATCAATACTGAAATTACAACTGAGAAGTAGCGGTTATTTCAGTCCTTAGTTGAGTCGATACGCTCATTTACTGTATTCTTTCAATGATGTAGTACTGTACCTTTTTCACAGTGCTTGCCTTCACGTCCCATCGGACATTCGCATTTGTAACCTCCCTCTGGAAGAACCTGGCACCGTGATGATGGGTGGCATTTATTGGGGTCGCAGGGGTTGTGGGCGTCAGCGCAGGTCGGACCTGTTAACAAAAATTAATGTTTATGTGACTTAAACAAAAGATGACAAGCCACTTGAGGAGAAATCAATCAACTTCCCGTTTATCCTGGCTAGTTCAGTCACAGATAGTATGAGGAGGAAGAGACGGATCACTTGCAGTGAAATGAATGGGAGAAAATAACATAAAAAAATAAAAAAGCCAATTACTTTTATGACAGAGTGTGTTTACTAGCATTAACTAAAAGATATAGTAGCAATGCCCTGCAAATAGAGTTTTTAAGCATGATTTAAGGTAAAGAACTAAATTGATTGCAGACTTGAGATGCTATTGAAACACGATTTTGACAAACAGTTGAAATTTAGCTGCCTAGGGGTGTTACCAAGATGACTTTTGACTGAGCTGACTTGGATTTTCACCAATATAGGGGCCCTTTTGTAACAGGATTTTGAATTATTACAAATTTAGACGAAGCTGTAGTGCGGCATGTTGTGTGCTCTCCTGGTATGAAAGACTGAAAGTGCTTCAGGTCAGCACTTCCAGCCTCATCAGAACATTCCCATCATCACATAGAACGTAGTAGGAGATCACGCCACGGGTGGTAGCTGCAGCACACTGTAATGAAAGCTCCCGTTGTGTTCCGAGCCACTCTGCTAGGTGTCTCTCTCTCTCTCTCTTGCTCTCAATCTTTAGGCCGCTCTATCTCAGTTATGCGGCGGCAACCCTCCAACTTACATTCCTGCTCTTTAAACATTAAAGGTTATCCCACATATTTATCCCCCTAGCCAACTTCTTTGTGAACATGTCTACTTCAAAGGGTTCATTTTCTTACACATCTCATTGCAGCCATTCTGCAGTACAGAAATAAAGTGGAAGATATTGAACTGTATTATTATAAAGGTTGTTCAATAAAGGCTTGTGAGCAGAACAACAGAGCAATTTACTCTGGGCAATATTTCAAATGTCTGGAGCAACACTGCAAGATGGAGAACAAAAAAACCCCTCTTGGATGTGAACAAAAAGAACATTGTAACTTCTGCTCCGTGAATGATTCCTACTGTTCCTTATGATGTGAATAAACCAGAAAACTAGAGAAAGTCTTTTCTTGTTAAAAATTACAATACAAACTGTAATATTGTGAAATATTATTACAATTTAAAGCAATTGTTAAAATGTCATTTATTTCATGATGCAAAGCTACATTTTCAGCATCATTCCTTCAGTCATTAGCATCTCATCTTCCTTCAGAAATCACTTTAATTTGAAACAATTATTAGTGATGAAATCATTATTATTAATGTTAAAAAGTAGTGCTTTTTTAGTTCTTAATATTTTTATGAAAAGCAATATATTATATAATATATAAGCTTGATAAAAATGGGCATTTTAGAAGAAAATTTCAAATGGCATTTAGAGGCTTTTGCATCTGAACTCTTCATATACAGTGTATATATATATATATATATATATATATATATATATATATATATATATATATATATGAAGAGTTCAGATGCAAAAGCCTCTAAATGCCATTTGAAATTTTCTTCTAAAATGACCATTTTTATCAAACTTGTATATTTAAGTTCAGTAATTTCACTTAAATGACAATTAATAGGTAATCTTCATTGCCATTTAAATGAAATTACTGAACTTGAATATACAAGCTTGATAAAAATTATCATTTTAGAAGAAAATTTCGAATGGCACTTAGAGGCTTTTGCATCTGAACTCTTCATATATAGTATATATATATATATATATATATATATATATATATATATATATATACATTTATACACACATACACACAAAGCATCTTTCACTTCACTTTTGTGATCTGAATAGAGTCTGATTTTGTACTTATTTATTAAACCAGATTTTTTATTAACTAAACCATAAGAACTATAGCATGAGTTCTTCTGTTGTTCTTAAAACATTGAGGATTTGACAATTCACTTTCCGGATTGAGAAAATGCGTCTTTCCAACAAGTATATTCAGTACTGGTAAAGTTATTTGTATTCACTCCATATTTGTCCTTGCCGTCTTCATATCGTTGGGTAAACACTCATCTGTCTTACATACCCATAAGGCTAAAAATTGATTAGACAAGCATCCTCTGCCCTCCTGAATCTTTCATCAATACAATACAAGTCCAGATATTCCCCACTGGAACAAAGAGTCACGGCAGAAACCTTTTATTCTTAAAAAGTGTATAGTTAAAGGTGAATTGCTTTTTTCCACCACTAAATGGAACAACGATCTGTTTTTTGAGACAACACTCAACCAATTAAAGTGTTTGAAATGTTCATACGTCATCTTTAATGTAGCACAGAAAACAATAAGATCACACATACATAAGTAGAAGTTAATACTTAAGTGCACCCACCAGAGAAACCGTTGACACATTTGCAGTGGAACATCTCGGCTTCTTTGACCTGGCAGGAGGCTCTGTTCTTGCAGGGATTGGGCAGGCATGGGTTGTTGCCACACTCGCCAATGGCCGAGCCATATAGAACGGTACCGCCATTCTCTTGTAGGTTATAGACGAAGTTGTTGACGTCCAACATGCGGACGCAACCCACGAGGCCTGTTGAAACTGACGTCCTCTCCTTTACACTGCAAAAACAAAGTTCTCTTTCCTTAATGCTCAATTCTCAAATGACATGGAAAATTTAACAACAGCATGTAATCATACATAAAAAGATATATATATATATTTTTATCATTATTGAAAAAAGACTCTCTGTCTGACTGAGAACACACAGAAAAACATTCAATTAGATCTCAAGTAGTGCTCCACAACATCTCTGATTGATGCTAATTTGATTTGGCTATTTCTGCCCAGTCTTATTAAGTCATATTAGTTGTTCTGGCAGGTTCCTGTAAACATGTGCAGTCAGTCAATGATTTAGGTTATTTTTCTCCATTATGTTTCATTATGGCTTCTAACGAGACTAAAGAGGCTCTTGTTAGTGTTATTTGGAGGCGTTCTTGAGATTCTCTTACTCTACTATCATGTCTTCCGGCACTCCTCCGATGAAAAGGTCTGTGTCCAGGTTGAGTCCATCTGTTCCTGGGGGACTTTGTCCTTCAACCATCGGCTCATTGTCCACGCTCAGCATGGCATTACGCCTATTACGCACAACTACGAGCTGATGCCAGCGACCCGGCTTTACCACGACCTTACTGATAACTGAAGCCGTCCCGGAACCAGTGTTAAACCTTCATGTGGGAGACATTTAAGAGGATAATCACAAATTTAAATGGTTAACGCATCTGGAATGGACATGGAAATCAACCGGGTTCAGAAAAAGAATTATTTTCCAACCCTAAATTAACTTGGTTACTTACCTTAGCTCCACCTTTCCTTCAAATAATGCAAGAGACAGGAAGTCCTTTTTGCTTTTTTGGCCATTGTAGAGCAATATCCCTGTCATTTCCGAAGCCCTGAACTCCATGGCAATGCGCACAGTGTGGTAGGCCCTCATGGTTTGGAAAGCCATGTAAGACTTTCCACCGAAGGATGGTATGAAGTACTTTATAACTGAGTAGGACAGAAGGTAGAAGGCAGATAAAGCAGGTTATCAGAGACTGTCAACCAGGACTTCTGCTCTCTACCGGTAGAGCAACAAACAAAACTGATAACAGATAACGCAGATACCCCTACAATGGTACTGTAATGTGCCGTTCACGTTGTGTTTGTTACATTCCCTAGTGTGAGAAAACATAAAACCTGCAATCAATGATGAGTATTGTAGTTCTTCCCTGTTAGACATTTACATTCCAGACAGAGAATCCCCATGCTTGGAAACGTATCAACACCGCTCTCTCTCTCTCTCTCTTGGCTGTCTCTCACCCTTTTCTCAAGAGAATGCAAGGCTGATGAAGCCTTCTCTCTCCATCACTCTTTAATGGCCCGATTGATCAGAGGAAGAGTTTGAGGGCTGCTTACAAGCCTTTAATTAGTGGCTTTTTTCACCTCACAGCAGTTTGATACTAACTAAAGTTCATCAATGTAATTAGTGTCAATTATAACCTGACACAGCTGCAAAAGGTAGTTTCATATCTCAATACCACCAACAGAGACAATGAATTGAGCTATAATTTCCTCAGTGTAACAGCAGGACTGCAATTTAAGGTTCAAATCATTATTGGATCTTATTTTCTTCTTCAAATGATAAAAAAAATGCTGAAATATGAATAATGAATAATAAATAATAGCATTGATAAATAATACATATTCAATTGTAATTATTTATTTAATAATAGCTGATTCAAAAGTGCTTATTTTGTGCTTTTATAAGTTTTTTTTTTAGAAAAAAATAAATTAAAAAATATTATTTTTTAGAAAAAAATATTACAAATATTATAAAATTATAAGTTTTTTTAAGAAAAAATAAACGATACTAAATAAAAGGATCTTAAGACTTTTAAAATAAATGAAAATTTATTATCAATATATATTTAATAACATTATTCAATAAAAATATATATTAATGGTAGTATTAGTTGTATAATAGTTTATATAAAAAAACATCTTCTGCAGCATTTTAATATGAATAACCACTGAAAATAGGAAATTAAACCATCAATATTCAGCAGTAATGAGATTTATAGAAATACATTTAAAGAAGAAATGCGTTTAACTTTCATGAAAATAACAATGCAAATAATAAATCTTGTAAAATGGTCCTAAAATTAGTTTTGTTTTATTATGGAAAAATGCATTTGTAGACCAATGTGTTATTTTTTCCCCTTTTAACCATTCAGTTCATTCATTCATTCATTTTTTCTAGTTTTTATACTTCTCCTCACCTTTCTCGCACACGGCTCCTCCTCTTCCAGCGGGACAGATGCAAGTGAAGTCATTGTCCTCCTCCTCGCAGGTTCCGCCGTGACGGCAGGGCTGAGAGTCGCACGGCCTGTTGGCGTGGGCCACCGGTTTGTTCCTCAGGAAGACCGTGGTTGTGGGGGCCTGGGATGGAGTGGTGGTGGCTGGTGCTACTGTGGTGGTCCTGCGGCTGGTGAAGGGCCGTCTGGTGGTGGTCGTCGGGCGGAGAGTGGTAAAAGCAGAAGTGGGAGACAACGTGGTGGTGGTGGGAGTTGTGACAGACGCCACGGTGGTGGTGGTGGTGAAGAAAGGAACAGTTGAAAGACCTAAAAAATGGAGAGAAGGAAAAATAGGTCAATAGGCCCAGACATATTTAATTCTTCACGAATTAAACCGAGGATGAGAGACATTCAGTCTGAAGTTCAATAAGCAAGTTCTTTTTGAGTCCTGCGGGCACTCGTGGTTATCAAATGCCAGCTCGAAGAGCAATCTCACTCAACAAAAGGCAGCAACAGAAAAGGAGAAAAGATGGAAAAGCAATTTCAAACAGGTTACCATAGTTGGTGATGCGAATGTTCTCTTCCTCAGGTTTCTTCACAACAATACCAGTGTCTTTAGATGCCTTGAGCTGTTTCAGAAGGGCTCCCTCAATATCCTCCACGCTGAACCTTGTGTCTGTAGAACGAGAACACAACATTAAACATGTTGCACAGCAGAGTCTGAAAAACCAGCCATCCTCACACTTGACATAACATACTGCAAATATATACAGAAAAGCCTGTGTGTAATACGCCCTTGGGAGAAGCAGTTCTTGAACCGCCATGCATTTCAGGGACGTTGGGATGAAACACTCTAATAACGCTTCCACAGATGGCCCTGTTACTGGCCACCACAGACCGCCTTTATGAAAGGCGCTTGTGCTAGAATTGTTCTCTTGAGCCATTGAAGGGACCAATAAAAAGAGAATAGGGAAAGAGATTTTTATCAGCTGGTGCGATGCTCGGAGGTCTTAAAAGCATGAGAAGAGATGGAGACCGTAATAAGCTTTTTTTCAGAAACCCTAGCTGATAAATTACCTCTCTAAAAAGGCCAAGCACTTCCAACGCTTCCCCTGCCAGAAAAGACGAGAACAGTATCTTTAGGGATTCTTTTACTTAACTTATATGCCTTATTCTGTTGTTGAACTATTATTTTCTTCAAACATACAAGGGAGTTTTTATGTGCTTTTTATTTCTTGCCGTAGGCATGTTTCTAAAGGAGCGCAGACTGAGGGAATTTTGATGTGAAGGGAGGGTATAAGCCGGACTTTGTGCTTTGTGAGCTAGAGCTGCTTCAGAAATAAATTAGAAGCAGCTTAAAAAAAAAAAAAAGAAAATAAATAAAAACAGGATAACGAAAAACAGAGCGACTGGGGAAGACAGATAATAAAGAACATTGTGCATCATGCAGTAACTAAGTGCAGTATTTCAGCGCACTAGTATTTTTAGTATTCACTGAGCACATGCAATCTCATTTAATTCAGATAAATTCACTGAAATATTTGAAGCAAGTCTCAACCCCATTGTATATTACATATACAGTACCATGCAATACAATGCATCAGATGTACTTATGTACATTAACATACCGATGTCCAGCAATCGATTTAAATAGTATATTGTGTTTAATTTGTCATTTAATGAGATCTAATATGTGTTGGTGCCGAGAATTTTCATGTGACCAACGACGTGCCAAGTGAGCTGAACTGTATGAAGTTCAGCAAACTTCTGAACTGTATGAACGGCGTTCGGGGATCGACTTATCAAGTCTGTTTTCCAAAGATGGCTCCAGTCTGTATACACAAAGTGAACTGTCTTTATAATGTATCTTCTTATTAAACATCCTGTACACTTACAAAGTTCTCAATGCTTCGTTTTGCATGTAGGGACCCTGATTATGCTACAGTGTAAGTGTTTGGCTATTTTGAGCCTTGTTAGTGGTATTAACTATTTTTATTTTCATTACTCTATGCCCCATATACTAGCATTATACGCTAAACAGTTTGTGTAATTAGACCAAAGGTTCATTTTGCGCCAGAGTTCTCCTTTATAATTAAAATAGAAAAAAAAAATATTAGAAACTCAAGTCTATAAGTGTTAATCTGAACCAGCTCAACAGGCATGGGAGACAGGCATGCTAATGGCTGTGAGTTTTCTGCACAGCTCCTACTAATTGGCCTTTATTACACTTACTATCCTAAACACCGCTCCCATCCAGGTCACATCACACCAATGTAACTGGACCTACTCATTCTGAGCAGGATTCTAACCAACATGGGATGTGGGTGTGCTAACAAGGATGATAAACACAACAGCCCCTAGCATCAGTTGCTAGTGTAGGTTTACTTAAGTAAACAATCTTTAAGAACAAACTTTGGTGTAACTTTACCTGGGTCAAAGTGAGCCTCGACAAAGGCTATTATGGAGTTGCTGGGGGCCAGATTCCTCACACGGACACTCTGGAAGTCTTTCTGGACATCTGACTTGTGGAACAACTCATTCAGCTAGAGAAAATAAAAGCAGAGAGAAAGTAAGACAGAGGATAAACTAACAACTAAATGCCCCAAGTGCAGTGTGTGAAACTGGTAAAAAGCTTGATATGCTGATCTAGTTGTAGTTAACACCAAATTCCTCCACAAGATGAAAAAAAGTGTGTCAGCGGAAAAACTCCAGTGAACCCCATCGGGTCTCTGTGCACAAATTGACATTTAACTACAGCGCAGGAATAATTACATGAACATGTTTCGAAGTCAGCAGTAAATGTCAGGTTACAACACTGCCCGTTTAGAATCGGCTCCGTTTCCACCTGGGTACACATACTGTAGGAGGGCTCTGTCACTGATTTGGTGCAACGTGAGAGGAGCTTAGTTTTAATTCTCGCTTTTATTTTTTCTGAAACCAAATTCACCTTAGTGCACCTAATTGATCAAAATTAGAGCAAACGATGGTTTACAATTCTAGTGCTTTCTAAGCGGTGTGCACATTCTGTAAGAGTGCCTCAGCAGGAGGTCCGTCGAGAACCCCATTCAAGTCACCCAAGGTGCCTTGCATTATCCTTCTTCACCCATTACTGATTCACAGCTGCACTTGAATTCAGAAAAGCACAGAGTTGTCTTGGACAAAATGGTTTTTGCCTCAAGGCCGACCCTCAGTGAGTTCATAGTACATTTGGAACCATGCTGGGCAAGAAAAGAGAGGAGCAGCTCCCTCCCTCCCTTCAAGCCTCACCGGAGAGACCCTCAACAAAACCAGGCTTCCCGGCAAAGCCGGATGGACACACTGACCCAGAAACTGGCCGCTCTATCCTCAGAATCTGCGGACAGGCTTGAAATCATGTGAAGGGAAAGACAGAGTGGAGATTTACAGGCAATAAATGAGAGGAGGTGCTCTCTTGAACCTGGGGGCATCACACCCAAAGGAGAAGCGGGAGTAGGATACACGCAAAGCCAATGAAACCCTTTCAATTGCGGCCTCTGTGCAGCCAGTGACCCCATTTGAGATTTGGACTTCACAGAACGAGAGAGTGAAGTATGGAGGATTAGTTTTCCGTGTCAGGTGGAACGCTCATAAAGAAAGGCTGATTACACCCTCGCTTTGTCCCTGTCGGGAATCTCGCTCACAGCACTAGCTAACATTAGAGTGATAAGTGAAACTCATTATCGTACTGCCCTTCATTCCCAGACACGCCCAAAATGGGTTAACAAGTCGGGAACAAATCGTCGGCTTCTTCAGCAGTTGCCAGCAGGTAGTGTGCAGTGTCAGCTAAAGAATACAAACTCTGGGAAGGAGGCTAGGTTATCAGGAGGTGCCGGCCAAGATAAAACTATTATTAATCGTTTTTGGTAATTAAAATCAAGCTGAAATACCATAATATATAAATATTAGATGAACAACTTAATGTTAACTTGGTAACTAACTGAAATAAATACAAGTTTAAGTGTTAAAAGTATTAAATACAAAAACTAAAAAAAAAAAAAATAAATAAATGACATAATTATAAATATTTAAGAATAAAAATATAATAATTAAAATATTTTAAAAAATTCAAAAGATTAATAATCACTATAATTTATATAGCTAATACTAAAATAATAAGAATCTAAAATAAATATTATTATTTTTTATTTGGTATTTGCTCACTATTACTGTTATTATTACTGTTGTTATTAGGCAGCGTAATGGTTAAACTACCTACAACAAAATAAATCGAGCCTTGGAGATAACCAAGCGAATATCTATCTACTATAATAGTAATTTCTCGCTAGAAATAACATCAAGAGTGAAAAACGGTGGTCAAAGATGTGCATTTGCACAGAAACTGACCGCCATCTGCAACTTTCAGATGCCATCTTTACTTTATTGCTCAAATGTCACAAAATGGAACGCAAAAGATTATGGGATATCAAAGGCAGCGAAGGAAACATCTATACTGTGTCTTCAAAAATCATTCTGATGAAGGCATCTCAAGAGACAGGAAGTGAATCTAACATAGGATTCCGATATGCCTTCCTGTCTTGGAACGCATCCTCCGAAAGCAGCAGTTTACAGCTTTCGGACGCAGCCTAGTAAGTATATTATTGTCTTTTTTTGTTTTGTTTGTTGTTCCCCCATTCCTGCTGTGTATACACTATACATATTTCAAATAAATCATTAAAAATATATATATTTAATGAGAGAAAATAGGTCATTCTTACTGAATTCAGTTCGAAGCAATGTTTAATTAATTGAGAAGTACTTGAAAACAACATGCCATTGTTTTAATTTCCTTTCTTTATAATTAAACTATTATTTCACTGTGTAAATAAACACATACCCGTAGCACTCTAGTTTTTCTATCATTAATATTTCAAGCATAGTGAATTATTTCATTAGTATTGGTATGGGCTACTGAAATGTTGGTATGGTGATGACCACTGGGCTATATTTAACATCTGGACAGTTTTGAGCTTGATGCTACTGTATATTGGGATTTTTATTGTGTTGGGATTTTGCACAAACCTCAAGATCAAGTGTCTGTATTTTATTGTTAAGCTAATGCACGGCTTTCCTAGAGACTGTCAGAACACCAGACATGTTTCTTCAAAAGACGTATTCAACCTGTTCCACTGGATAATTCCACCAATTATCACAATTGATTCAGCATAAATTCCCAAGCGGTCAACCTCAAGAGAAAACATAACAGGATTGAGAAATAAAAGGTAGATACAAACAAGAAAAGAACCTGTGATAAACAAGAAACTAATCTTCAATCGAGTTTGAGTTACACTGCTACTTTTTGGGGGAAAGTTGTGAGAACAGCTGAGCTACTGCCACACTACTGAGAAATGTAGCAGCACTAATGTGGCATAAACTTATGTTGTTTTATATGTGTTTTTTGTTGATGTTGTTGTTGTTGAAAATAAAACTTCTTTTCAAAGCTGAACTGAAAGTGAACTCAAGCATAAGTCTGAACTGCACCACTCACAGCGCTCTCGATGCTCCGGGCCGTTTCACCGAACAGTTCCGACTTGGGGTCCTCCATCTCAGGCGTGTAGAAGACCTCCTGACCTTCGACCTTATCCAGGTGCAGGAAGCCACTGAAACGCATGGTGGCTGCGGGACAAGGCAGGGAAGCACATAGCGTTACATAAAAGACACTTCAATGAAACGCACAGTTCCAGTCCACTCTGAGCTACACACACTTGTGGTTGGTGCAATGCCAGTCTGTAAGTTAGTGATGGAGCCTTTGTGGGGTTAGTCTTGGGGTTCATCGAGTGGGGAAAGAGAGGTTTGTTTGCAGTGGAGGTGGAGGTATAGAAAAGTATGTGAGAGTATGGATGATACGTAGAAGGGAGGATGGACTGGAGTTTACCAGACCGAGACTCTTCCCAAAAGCTGGCATGGGGGACTGAGTGGAGAGAGATCGGTTAGACAGCAACACTTACATACAAGGCACAATATATCACAAATATTAGGTTAAATCACACTTTCATAAGCCCTGACTGCGGTCGGGGTCATCATTTAACATTCCTTTCAGGTTATTGCTGACCTTTCTTCATTGACACTAATAAGCGGAAAGAGTGAGAGAGGATCAGAGGCCCGGTTTTACATGACGGAGGGAAATAAATAATAAATAAACGACTGAAGGAGAGGAGGGAGCGGGCATGGTGCTGGGTTCTGTGCAGCATGTAATCAGCTGAACAAATTGCCCAAATCAATCATGCCGGCCAGGCTCCAGCTTGGCTGGGATCGGGATAAGCACTTGTATGATTATCGTGAAAGATAGCCGTAATTGTCTTCTAATCCCAGGAACGGGTGACTGACAGAAGCTGGTTAAAACTGCATGATAAGGGTCTTTTTGCACAGACACACATCACTACGTATCTGATGGGACTTTCAAAAAGGAGCAAATGGGGGAGATCTGAATGTGAAGAGAGACGGAGGGAAACTGCCATCGGATTCTAAATCGGAAACATCTGAGGACAGGAATTTCCCACGGAGCGCAAAGACATGTGGAGAAATCAGGCTTTAGATGTGGATTTAAATTAAAGTCCTGAATTCCCCACCACAATATGTACTCATCATGTCTAGCACATGTCCTTATCTTTAGTTACAAAGCGTCCAGATTGCTTGCTATTGTACAATGAGCTATATAATTTTAATTTACACTAGATGTGCAAATTCATTCTTAACTAACATTTGAACTTATGTAGGCGGATGGGGTAGAGGCATCTAAGCACCCTAGTTTAAATCATAGGCTTGGAATTGCTACATACAGGACCACAGAGAATTATAACATTAGCATGATTCTAGTTTCAACATGATGTAATCAATTATAACTTAGTTAAACAGTCAGGTTTTCACTAGGGAGGCGTAATTCCCCTCTCTAACATTGCGTTCAGACTGCAGGGAGTAGGCTGCACTGTTTGCTGTTCTCAGCTTTCAGTGAAACACCTTGATATGAGCGGGAGTTCTCCTTCACTTAGTGCTTGAGAGACATGGGGAGAGCTCGAGCTGACAGCAGACGCTGAACGCAATGGACATTAGTGCCCTCGCTCCTGGCCGCTGTGACACATCGCCAATAAACGGTGGGGAGTTACGAGACCCAGCTGACGGATATGAGAAGAGACGTGAGCACTTGACCTAGTGTTCCCATACAGGGAACACAAAACATCTGCCTGCTTCTGGTTGCCTGTCGTGTATTGATTAGTCTCTATTGTGTGTAATTTCTGCTCTTATAAAACAGATGGGGCTGGTTCGGAAAAAAGGTTTGCTGGTATATTGATGCATCTGGTCTGATGCCAGTCAGAATACATTTTGGAGAATTGGTTTATCCATTTGCTACGGCTACAGACACAAAACCTGCTCCCCTGCATCTGGGATACTCAGGGTCCAAAATTAACTGTTTATTTATATACACCTCTGTTCGAAAGTTTGGGGTTAGAATGATTTTTTCTTAAGAAAGTAAGTTAGGACACATTAAATTGATCAAAGAGGACTTTTAATTTTTACAAAATATTTCTATTTCAAATTCAAAGTTACTATTCATCAAAGAATAAAGCAGTTTTCAATATTGATCATAATAGCATATTATAATAATTTCTGAAGGATCATGTGACACTGAATTCAGCTTTGCCATTCTTGGAATGAAATACAGTGTAAAATACTGTATATTAAAGTAGAAACCTTTTAATATTATTTCCCAAATGTTACATTTTAATGGCTGATCCTTCATATATACATACAATTAAATTTCAATCATGTATTATATCAATTCCTGGTGAGTAACGGACCAATTTTACTAGGATTTGGTGCATGGTAAGAGCAAACTTTGGACCCTGGGCACATAAAATCAACATCTGAGATAAAATATGCTCATAAAATGTTTCCCCTGTCATTACCAACTCCTCCTCCTCCTCACCATCCTCTCGTTCTTTCAGGATAAAAAGAATATCGCTGTTGGTGGCATAGTCATAGAGATGGTGACAGTTCAAAAACGAACACATGCTATGATCTGTAGTATACAATAGGCGACACTAGGTAGAGAGTGATTGACGGGAACTTACAGGGGCAGTTTGTGCCCTCAGAGCTGACGGCGGCTGTCTTCCCATCGGGACAGCAGCCGAAAGGTGTGTTGTCACAGGAGGATCGCTCCTCGGCTGTGGGAAGTGTGGTAGTTGCTACTGTTGTACCTGAAGAGAAAGATGAAGACGTCACACAAGCAGATTTCTACGTTTGATTGTTCTAGTTTAAATTGATATCTCTGTTTGTATGATCGCAAAAACAATTAACATGTCAAGTTGTGGAGACAGAAAATTATGGTGCAGAGGCAGACGGCTCTATGGTTGACTATTTGATTTGCTGTAAACGATCTGTGAGTATGTTCAAAAATGACTTTCTTGATGTATTCCTACTTTAGATGCTCATTATGCAAACACTAACAATAGCTTGTTAAAATAATCTTGGCTATGGAGCCAGCCTCACACCTACAAGTATATACACTGAAGATTAGGACTGTGGGTTAATATCTCCTGCTTGGCAAACAAGCCGTAAAGCTGTCAGATGTTCAAGGGCTCTGTGAGTATGAGAGAGGCAGTGTGTGAACGAGATAGTGAGTGGTGGAAAATGACTTTTGGCATGGAGCTGGAAAGCATCCCTGGATGTCGTTTCATTGCATCTGTAGGCAAATTTATGAGCCGCTGCCCCCGAGATGCACGCTGGCGACCACACGGCTTCAGCCTTTCAGGGTACTGGTTCACTGGGAGGCGGAAAGTCATCAGAAAGTCTCAAGAGATGCCTCCCACTCCGATGTCAGACAGACTTCATGTGTCCTGCGTCAAAGTGCGCTCCGGTCCAACAGTGACAAGAGAATACATCGGAGGCCCTGCTGCTCTCTCTTATACTAGTTCAGGCAGTTAAACAGTGTGTGTGTAGAACTAGCATTGACTGAATACAAATAGCTGGTCTACTTATAGGATTATGGTGGTGAAGGGCACAAAAATACACTATAATACACAAAATTGAAGTTTAGTGGCTTTTGGAGCCCATGACTGTTCATTTTCTATGCTAGTGTGCTGAATTGTTGACCAAATGAACAGATCCATTTTTAGAAATGGGATAAAAACAATGACTAAACAGGTCTTTACAAATTTTCATCTGAATTACAAATTCCCTTAGCTTTAGTTATTATTTGAGTCGTTGGCTGTGTTAACGTCATACCTTTGTGATGATTTGGGCCACCAATGTACAATTCTGACCAATACAGCCTATGCAGCCTAAACGACCTTTAGAAGTGGCTTACTTATAAGGTTAGTGCACGTTAAAAACCGAAGCCAGACATTTCTGTGAATTATTCACCGCAGTGATTCCAAATGAAATTGCTCACTTAGCAGTTGGATGTCAGGTGTCAAAACCTCTCAAATAATGGCCGCCGAGATAATGGGCAATGTTAAATTGATATGCCATTACAATTGGAGAAGAGGTCATCTCACACACAAGGTCAGTCCATACAAAGGAGAATTTCATCATCTCTTGTCATCTGTTCTTGACAATTATGCCTAAACCTCTTATGACTGAAAGATTATGGTGAATGCATTACCAAGTGGCTCTTCTCCGCTCTCCTCCATTCCGCTCACCATCTCGTCGTCCCCACTGGGCTCTCCACTGCCCGACTCCTCAAAGTAAGGGCTGGAGTCCTCGGGTGGGGAGGAGGTGCGGGGTGGTTTGTAGGGTGTCGTGGGGCGGTGGGTGGTGAAAGAGCTGAAGAACTTTTCTGCCTCGACCATCCTCGGTGGAGGCAGTGCCTCCACCACGAATCTGTCCAGATCCTTAAGAATGGTGGTGGTGGTGGTGGTGTGGCCATGGCGCTGTTTGGTGATCTTGACGTGAGCGGTGGGAGGGGTGGTGCGGTGGGTGGTTGGGAAGGGGGTGGGTTTGGCCGTCAGCTCAATGGATTCTGGGAGAAAGCAGGAATGGAATGATGGGTAAGCATAGATGGAAATGTTTCTGTAAGCCTTCTTTCTCACCTTCGAATTCTACCCTCCCACCCATTCCTCTTTGCCATTAAAACAACAACAAAAAGAGCTTCAGCATGGTCTCAGCAAGGGAACATTTTCCGGGGCAATGCTTTGTATGTCTCACAGATTCATATCAAAATCAGATGCACAGAAACACCAGGAATAAACCCACTCCTGCCTACAAAAAGCATCATGTTTCAATCACATCACTTAAGCTTCATTACACCCCAACACCTGAACCCCTGCAAGTCGCCTCTTTTGTAGTCAGGATTATTTCACCCAAAAATGAACATTTTGTCATTTATTCAGACCTCATGTTGATCCAAACCAGTATGACTTTCTTTCTTTCGTAGAACAAAAAGGAGAGATTTTGAATGAGTATCCTTGTTGCTCTTTTCCATGCATGTACAATGACTACAGTACAGCTTTCAAGCTTCAAAAAATGGCACAAAAGCACCATAAAATTGCCTAAATGACTATTATATTCCTAGTCAGTAAAATCTGCATTAGTCACAAATGAAAAATTCTAAACCGAATCAACCAACTTATAGAAAAGATCTGACTCAAAAAAAAAACCTAGATTATTCTAGTATTATAAACCAATGAGGAGAACTAGAGTAGACTGTCAAGATTTTCAGTGAATAATGACTTGAAAGAGATAGCTCACCCAAAACTAAAACTGTCATCATTTACTCACTCACGTTGGTTTTATCACCAATACATTGCTCAAACTGTCTTCCTTAATGTTCCATTGAAGAAAGAAAGTCATACAGTTTATATGGCCATGCTATTCTTCAAACCTTAGAGAACCTTAAAACCTTTGGGTGCACTATCCCTTTAAATTACCCACAAAACTAATGAACTGCACAGAACCAGGTTGCTGCATTGCATCTTTTTGATGTGATTCTTTGAGGTTTCTAAAAACTAGGTTTCTGCAAGCTCAAACCGATCATTACCCAGACTCTTGACCAGAAGTGTTTATATACTACTGGGTTTCAGACTGCAGAAAACGGTTGATCTGCGAGAGAGAGTGCTTGTGCGTGCGAGAGAGTGCCTGTATATATGAATTATATATACATATTCAGATGTTGCCCTCCTGTAGGGCGGCTTTAATCACAGACAGCCAGAGCCTCTAGTGATGAATGATTGATATAAATAGGGCAGAAAAGCAGGGTTTAGCTGCAGCTTCAAAGGAAGCCCTCACTTCATGAAGGCATCCGTCGACGGTCCAACCACTGCAGCCTTGTCAACACACTCGCAAATCTCTCCACTGCAGCAGCTGAGCTCCAACTCGGAGACATTACCCATGCAAGAGCCTTCATCAAAGATGAATATTTAAAGATTGCGAAGACAATAATAACTGGTGTGGACGAACTGAGACAGATTTCGCCACAATGGGGACCGAGGGATCCACGCGCCCAATCATCCGTGGCTTTGTGCTCAACTCTAACGGATCCCCCGTGTACAGGCTAACTGCGCTTGGTCGGGAACCTGATAACACGCTAGCACAGCCTCTTAATTACATGTTAATCATCTCACATTTGAACAGCGAGTAGCTGACGAGGTGTGAAATACGATACCTTCCAGAAATACTAGTTCTATCAGACCGGCTGTCACAGCCCGGGTGAGAGGGAGCGAGAGGGAGTGTGTAGATACACTAGCTTTGTGCGGGAGAGCCCCGATGCTATCGCCGTTTGTCACGGCATCCGTTTTCTTATTTCGACTCGGCTGCACCTGTCATTCAGGAGCTCAGCCTAGCGTTAGCATCAGGGGTGTGGGATTTGAGTCGCACGCCCCAGCTTTGGGCTTTGTGACACAAATGCGCACGCTGAAAGCGAGCAGCGGCCAACGGGAGCAGTCAGCTCGCCTTAATCAAGTTTAACGCTCCGTTTGGTTTTCAGAGAGGCAGGGTGAACAATTAGGAGACGCAAAAATCATTGTCATCTTCAGTTGGCATTGCCGTGTACTTACTCTTGAAAGGCTGTTATTAAGATGGCTTTCTGTCTTTTCATACAACTTGTGTCTTGGGCGGAAAATGAAAGAGGCAAAGAGAGAAAGAAAGAGGCAGGGTAACTAAGAAATGAAAGGGGTAAAGGTGAAACAAGTTAAGCTCTACCAGCAATGTATATAATGCCATCAATTACCATAGTAAATAGTTTTGACTCATCCTTCAGTTAGTAAAAACAAGTGACTATGATTCCAGCCTCAAGTCTGTCCACACTGACAGCAGGAATATCACACGACACAAGACAATGACCAATCAATAATTTGTTAAACTACTGCAGATTTCCCCACCAATGAGTAATTTAGACTAATGCTTAGACTAATCTTTTTATTAAAAACAGATAAATTATTATATATACAAAATGTCGTTGTAGAAGGCAGATAAACTCCAGGTTATACGACATCATTCCTGTGGGAGGATTTTCCACTATGTAAATAGTCCCTTGCAGGGGTTACCACCTTTACATGGTAATAAGATAAGTTGGAAAAATTGGATGTAACTTTACCCAGACAAGGCTAATAAGCACTTTTATCTCAGCAGACCTTCGAAACGGTGTATTTTAATGTCAGTCTTGTTGTCCATGGATTTACCTTTTAAGTTTATTTTTTTACACACTGAGGGATGGTTTGAAATTCTTTCCTGTGGTATGACAGAGAGATAAACTGGTTTTGAACCGGGAAAATGTTGTTTAGAACAAAAACGATAACCAAAACTAACATCTCCGCCGAGAGCCACCCGTCCCATATGCCGATGTGTAGGCTGCCAATTTGCAGCAAATGTACAGGTGATGACACCATATGCGAGTGCAGGGAACTGCCAAGACATGGACTCTTGATGAGCCAAAAGTTTCTCAGCCATTCCAGACCCTGAACACCCTACGTCATGTTCCAAGATGTGCCACTGATTGCCTCATCTGCTGCCAGCTATGGCAATATTAGGAGTAACTCCTAACGTTTCATAGCGCCGTTCGCCATCAAGAAGAGTTGATGATGGGTGAGCATCAAAGAGATCAGCGGGAGAAATATAGAGAGAAAGACAGGCTTTCGGCTAATCCACATCCAGTCACACGTGAAATGAGCTTGTGATCTAACCCCTCCACCTCAGGGCTGCCGAGCAGTCTGCAGCCCGGGCCTGTTTTACCCCACAAGTCGGAGAAGAAATTATTAAATAGCGCTGCTGTTGCCAGTTCCGCCCTAGGCTGGTGAAGATCCAACCTAAGCCCGCTCTTTACTTCCTCCCAGATCCCTGAATACACACAGAATAGCAGCTGGATTCTTCTCATACAGGCAGGTGACGCCAAAAAACAGAGCAAGACAGAGAGATGCTCTGGTTAATGACTACAGGGATCACGGTTCAATCGTAATCTCTAAACATCAGTTTGTTGTGTGTTGTGTCATAACCAGGCCCAAGTTTAATCTGCCAAATGTGAGCCGAAGGCATAATCAAATAACTATTCAGTCAACCTCAATGGCTATTGAACGAGAACTGATTGGATGGTGAAAACTAGAGGTTGACCGATATGTTTTTTAATGAATATAATAATGATAAAAAATGTACTCAAATTATGTGCACATTTGTTATCATTAGCCAATAAACTTCAATTGCAATGCAAATGAGTGCATATATTTGTAAACTTTTTGATAAAAATAAAGTTTTTTTTTTAATTATAATACAAATTTCAAATTTTAGTAAATCAGTACAAAAAATTAACATATACTGCCTCATCAAAATGGCCAAATATAAATTAGCTTGGCTGATTTATTGGTCCATAATGAGTGTTACAAGCCAGAATTGAGATAGACTGATTTTTTTTCTACAACAATCTCTAAAAAAAAAATAGCTACAGCTATTTGGAGAATTGGTGAACATTACCAAATAACCTTGTGACATTAGCAGAAAAGGAGGGAGATTTCAGAGGTAATTTCAAATTTTGATTAAAAACAATAATGGATTTTTTCCCTCTAAAATAACATGCACTAATGAATTATTCACAATAACAACAATGAGGAATGCGCATTGCAAGTAAATAGGGTTGAAAATGATTTTATGTTGAAGGCAAGGAATGAACAATGTTCTGAAATTTCGAATGAGTTGACAGAGAGTCCATATGGACCTGGTTATAGCTATGAGAAACATATAGACGTGTTAGATCAAGCTGCAGCAGTTGGCAATGAAACCGAATCTCTTATGTGGCATTAACAGGTCTGACAGAGTGGCTGCATGGCCTTGAAAATGTCTGGCACCTGCCATTGGCCCTGATCCAAGAATGGGCAGCTGGCAGCGTCCACCCATCTCGGAGGAGGAACGCCTTCTGACGTGAGCTGGCATAGTGCTTCTTACATACAGCCGACATGAAAGTCTTAACCTTGGCCTTCGACCAGGTCCCTGTGCCCATGAATGTACAGAGCAACAGATCAACGATTTAAGAGAGAAAGGGAGAGATGCCTTACTCTTTGCACAGCTTGCTCTGCCCAAAGCAGGCCTCCCGACACATGAGCAGCCGGATTGCAGGTGCTTCGCTCAAGACTGTGCAGTTAACTCCCCCTAATCCACACAGGGGTGATGCAAATCAAACAGCTCAAATGTCGCCCAGTTCCAGGGGATTCAAAGGCTCCAGCCTGAAGCCAAGCAGCACGGCTCTATCTGCAGGGGAGCATCTGTCAGGCAGCTTTCCTGTCCCCTTGAACATCCACCATCCACCAAACCCCCTCCAGGCCCACCCCACACACCCGCAGACTTAGTGACCCCCTTCCTACCTATGGGCTAAGCAGTTTTCCCAAGCAACCCGGAAAAACTTGATTTCCTAAATCAGAATTGTTCTCTTTATTTCCAGTTAAAACATCTAAACATCCCTAAAATAAAGATTTTAAAGCAATAGTGAAAATATTTTTGTGAATTCATTTGATTGTTTTTTTTTTTTACTTTTTAAAAAAAAATGGAATAAAAAACATTCTGACTAAATTTAGTAATACAGTACAATAATAATAAAAAAATAAATAAAAATACAAAAATACATTCCCAGAAAACATCTTTCTATGTATTTTCTGTTAAGAATTTGTCTTGGTTTATGGATATTTATTTATTCGAGTGGAAAAAAAGACCACGACAATCTTTCAGTCTTTATCTGACTTTGTGAGCCATACTTTCTTTGACGTTTGTATGCAATAATGCAAAAAATAGACAACAATATTGAGTACAAGAGGCTAATCTCACCTTTGCACTGGCCTAAATGCTGCACAGTGATCTCCTTATCTTGTCGGCACGCAATGGTCCTCAACTGGCACCGGTCTGCATAGGTGACTCCATCAGAACCACATACCTGTCCACAAACATGTCCATGTCCATTATTAGGGCAGAAATCTTCATCATTAGATCATTGGATCCTCATTGGATCCTATGCCACCTCACCTTGGTCTTATTCTTCTCGTCACAATCTGGCGATGGGCACTCACAGTGAGCCTGTCCGTTCACCTCCACACATGATGACCCAAAGTGGCACACAAGCTCATCACAGGACTTGGGTGCCTGAGGTCCTGTGGAATATTTTGGCCTCTGGTTAACACATAACCTATATTTAATACTAAAACAAAAAGGGATCTTTTGAACTTTGAAGGGTACAGAAAGCAGTCCAGCATCCAAAACACAATAAATGCTGGACATTTCAGTGTGGGCTTCTTGTTAATCCACTTCTGATACGAACCCTACGACCTCCACCACAGAAATTCATCAGAGAGTACGACTTGCATCAGCAGCAGAGCTTGGGACCTTTCCCTGCCACAGAAGTCTACTCTTTACTCTGACATCAGAGCGCTGGGCTGCACTGCCTGGCCTGCAGCATTGACTGGATTCCTCTTCTGCACTTTCATGTGGTAGCTTTTATCTGGCAGGAACGCTGCATGAGCACTGCTATGCTGGGATTGTTGAGTTCATTAAGCTCTCCGCTTCCTGTCAATAGCTGAGGGTGACTCCAAATTACTCACCAAGCCAACACTGGGGGTCACATCAGGA
Source organism: Cyprinella venusta (assembly GCA_038021265.1). NCBI lineage: Eukaryota > Metazoa > Chordata > Actinopteri > Cypriniformes > Leuciscidae > Cyprinella > Cyprinella venusta. Next base: position 17,240,418 of record CM075883.1, on the reverse strand, counting down.
TAGCATTTCACTATCACCCCTGTTGCGCATTTGAAGATTCAACTTTGAACCGATTTCAACTTTTCAACGATTTGGGGATGGGATTTTAGCATATGGTCGAATGTAGGACAAATGAAAACATATAGTTTTACAGTATATATTTTGGATTAAGTGGAGGATTATTTGGAAATTATTCTTTTTTTACTTTTATTATATGTGACAGTTTAGCCTCAGCTGTAGATACTAAAATAACTATTAAAATATAATAAAATATATATCTTATTATTAGATCTACAAATAAGGTATTGAAATAAAATTATTTAATGTAATGACCATTAACCAATAAATGTTCTAAATATTATAATAATTCTATATCTTATTATTAGATCTACAAATAAGGTATTAAAATAAAATTATTTAATGTTATGACCATTAACCAATAAATGTTCTAAATATTATAATAATTCTATAAAATAATATTGTGTCAAATATATTTTGAAATGGATATTTATTTTCAGATTCGATAAATATTATGGTTTTGATAAATATTTCATTAGCTACATATTGTATTGTATTGTAAATGTGAAAAAAATTGAGAAATTGACCATGTAATCAACCAAAATTTACTTATGTATAGTATATATATTAAACAAATATATATATACTGTGTATATATATATATATATATATATATATATATATGTATGTTCTATATACATATATATATATATATAGTACAATAATCAATTCGGAACAGATATTTTGTAAATGCCTTAGATGGTACCTCATCTGATGCATACTGGTGGATTCGAACCCACGTCCCATTGAGAACTTTCCATAATGCCATGGTTCCAACATGACACTGAAAGCCTTTTTTGTCAGAGCACTTTTAGGCAATTAATTAACCAGCTCTGTCATTTTTGTTATTTCTACTTGTACCCAACATTGTGAAAAACAGACCTAATTATAATTCCTAAAATCATAACCTAGCTGCATCCGAAGTGAAATCGTGGAGAGATTATCTGAGGTTTGTGCTAATTAAAATCCCGGCATTACCTTTGTCACAGCCGTTGGCTCCCATCTTGCTGCCGTCGGGGCACACGTTGCATTTCATGCCCTTAACTCCGGGCTTACATGAGCACAGCCCTGACATCTGCTCACAGTCGTCACGAACCGAGCCCACTCCATCACAGTTACACGCTGAGAGAGAGAGAGAGAAAGAGAGAGAGTGTGAGAGAGAGAAAGAGAAAGAGAGAGGGGGCTGTCAGCCTTATCTGCTTGAACAGTTTTGATTAGATTCCTTGTCTCTTTCTCTTCAATTTCACTCTGACAAAAACATCCACACATCCACCAAATGCATGAAGGCAATCTGGAGCTGCTCCAATCTGTGACCCCACAGCTACAGCAAAGCACTCGCTCTGTGTCAATGACCGCAGTCTGGTGGAGTTCAAAGCAGGGTCAAGAAACCCTGGGGTGAGAGCGAACGTGGCTACAGAATGTGCTAATGCTCCGAGGACCCCTGGGACAGAGGCACCACAAACTACTTCAGTCATCCTTGTTTTTCTAGCCTTGGTTTTGTAGCGCTGTACAAACACATATACGTGCGTCAAAGCGCCATTATTGGTCTGTAGGCAGAACTTATAGGTCAAGCCACGCTGCACTCTCACAAGGTTCCCATTACCAGCGGTGGCTCAGAGGCTTAACTCGAAATGCTTGTTTTGACAGAAATCGCATTTGAGGCCGGAAGGATACTGCACGTTGAACGAGTAGGTTGCCACTTCGGATTTTGGATTAGAAAGGAACATTTAGGACATTTAACAGAAAATGCCCTGAAAGCAAATCTCCAGGAACGGGAGAAGAGAGGGACGCTTACGTGTGCAGCCGCTCATGTTCTCTGTGACGATGCCTCGGAAGTTCCAGAATCCGGGCTCGCAGCGGTCGCACTTGAGTCCCCCGACGCCCGGTTTACAGGAGCACTGGCCGGTGGAGGGGTCACAGGTGCCTCCGTATGAGCCGTAATGATTACACTGACACACACCTAAAGAAGAAGAAGTGCTTTTTAGCTTTTTGGCAGTGGATAAAGGGAACAAACACTTAATTTCTAAAACAGCTATAGTGCACACTCTTTCGCTTCAGCAACTGTTGGACAAACGCTACATATAATTGATATTCATGAGCCTTTAACATGCCCTCTCCCAACTTTATATCACTCCTACGCTACAATGCTTTTTGCGTCTTTCTGCAAACACTGGGCATGTAGGACATACTTTTAATGTGACTATTAATTAATTAATGGGAATATAAGTAGGAATATATTTATGTAAATATTAAAAATAACATTGATATGCATCAACAAACGCTACTGTTCAAAAGTTTGTGATCAGTAGAATTGTTTAATGCTTTTGAAAGAAGTATATTATGCTAATATGGTAACACTTTACAATAAGGTTCATTAGTTAACTACATTAGTTACCATTAACAAAGAATTAACAATACTTCTTCAGCATTTGTTAATCTTTGTTCATGTTAATTTGAACATATAATAATACTTTCATTAAAATCTTGTTAACATTAGTTAATGCACTGTGAACTAACATGAACAAACAATGAACAGCTAGATTTGTATTAACTAACGTTAACAAAAAAATAACAAATACAGTAATAAATAGTTAGTTCATGTAGTTAATACATTAACTAATGTTTAATATATATATAAATATTTAGCTATTTATTTTATGAAAAATAAAAACAGTAATATTGTGAAATATTATTACAATTTAAATTAACTGTTTTATATTGTAATATATTTTAAAAGTCACATGATCCTTCAGAAATGATATTAATATGCCGATTTGCTTCTAAAGAAACATTTCGTATTATTATTGAAAACTGTTGTGTAGCTTCATATTTTTTGTGGAAACTGGGATGCATTTTTTTCAGGATTTTTGATATATATATTTAAAAAAAAACATTTATTTGAAATAGAATTTTTTTGAAATATTAAAAAATGTATTTACTCCAAAATGTACCAGTTTAATGCATTCAAACTGAATAAACATTAATTTCCATTAAATTTTCCCAATTTGTTTGGCCTATTATGACTACCTCAGCTGGATGGCACTGAACTAGATAGTTAGTTAATGGTTCATGACAGTTATACATACTAGGACACCCAGCCAGTCCAACACCCAGGGCAGCGGTCTTGTTGTCTTCACAACATCCGTAAACAGTTTCGCTACAGTGCTGGGAGGAATTGAGCTCTGGAGGAGGTGATATGATATCTAGAGAGAAGATACAGAGCAAACAGGGGCGGGTGGGGGAGAGAGAGAGACATATTGAGATCCACAGCGTTCTTAAGACAAATTAAACTAAACAATCCAAGCTGAAATGCAATTTAGTACAACACAATAAGAATCGCTTAAGGAGCAGGGGTGGAAGAGCCTGCAACTGGCTGCCAGATAACAATTCTATTTACAATTCCTGACACCAATTCAAAATCAGGAAAAAATGATGCTATTACCAGCCGTGAAAACAAACAATAGACCTCTCGTCGAATGTCTGGTGGGTGACATTTGACACATTCTCAGGGGCCTGTTGTCTCCATTTGTTCTCGTCTCAGATAGTGCCGTTTACACCTACGCCGTACTGTGTCAAACAAAGATTTATGGACGCAAATGCACAGGAGTGCAAATCAGGACAAGCTGATGTCAGTCCACTTTCGCTTTAACCTAATTACACTATTCCATTGTTCACTGCTCACATACATGGGAAGTTTGTTGCCATGTTTAACTATAACGCTGTGCCAGAGGCAGATGGAAGGTGCCTATTTGTCTTATCTGCGTTGTCATTTTTTCTCTCAGTCTCTCCACACTTGTTCTTTTCAAGCGTTTCTTCTCTAGGCCATTGAACTGAATGGCTGTGAGGTGGCAGGTTTGTGGTTTCAAGTACAGGACTGGGCTGTTGTAAATCAGAAAGCCGTTGGCGTGAGCACACACGTCCTGGGGCATAATAGCGATGTGTCATTTTGTGGCTTCAGAGATGGGTTTCGTCCACACCTCATTAAACTTCTCCTCTCCACACTGAGTCCATTATGACAAAGGTGCGTTTAATTTGATCTTCACCATCCTCCCTCTACACTGGTTTGTTCTACAAGCCAATCCTTCCTGAAACAACAAGGTTCTTTAAAAAGCTTATTTGATATTAAAATCAACAAATGTTGTGTTTCTCCACGCTAAAATGAAATCACCATGCTGCATTATATTGAAATGGAGAATATTTATAATGTATTTGCAGGCAAGTAATTTCCGTGAATATTAAATGACCCAGACGATTCAATGGTTTGCGTTTGTACATGTGGTGGTTCTTCAGAAAAAAAAATTAAAGAACATTAATATTGAAATATATATCGAACAAAGCAAAACGTATACATATTTTACATTTACATTTTTGTAGCTTTATTGCCCAGCTCAACTCAGTCTTTTATTTCCTCTGGGCGTCACTATTAGCCAAGCATCCTCTGATCTTCACGGCAAGGAGACTCAGAGCAAGGTTGTCTAGAGGTCACTGAAACCTAATTTCCAATTAGCAAAAAGCAGCAAGGTGCTCTGGAGACCCTTCAGCTCTCAAAGGCACAGGTCAGAAAATAGGGGAGGAGAGACCGCAGCGTGCATATCAAATACAAGGCCCGATGAGATTTCCATTGATCTGAGTTCAGCCAATGGGAAGCAGATGCCAAAAGCTCCTCACACCGGATGAAAGTTCTCCAAAAGGATTTATTTTCCACGGCCACTGAAGGAGCATGACTGATCTGGCTAGAGGGCCTGTGAGGCTCTGAAGCAGAAAACCCTGGTTTTCTCAAGTTTGAGAAAACCATAGATAAAGGATGAGGGTGCAGAGCGCGGAGAGAAAAGCACGTGCATGTGTGCGCGCAAGTGGAGTCAAGCTCTGCTTGAAGCCTGAGGGAACCTCACACCGCTCTGATCACAGAGCCACACTCTTCCTCTCTCAGTGCTAGATGCTCAGGTCTGGACTACACAAGCCCCCTAAGCTCAAAGTAATGCTGCATTCTTCTGCAGTGACTCTATAACAACCATCCTGTCAGAATTCCTGGAGTGTTATTCTTCAGATCCTGAGGAAAACTAAAATATTCGAGGAAAAGAAAGGTGGTCTCTCACCTGGACAGGGGCCTTGACTCTGGAGGAGCAGGTCCATTTGCTTCTCGCACCTGGATTTCTTCAGCTCACAATCGCTGGCGTACGTGTTCCCATCTGAGCCACACACCTGCAAATGATCACGGAGAGGTTAACGTGGCACGATTTAGCACACGTTTTAACAAGTCAAATGCTTGGGCAATGTGTGGGTGGCATTCTCTTCGATTGCTTGTCAATTGTGAATGGACATACGGGGATGTGTGGCACAGTTTGGCAGGTGTAGTCACATATGCAGCGCTCGTCCTCCGTGTCTTCATCCCACCATCCGCCATATCGTTTACAACGATCCTGCTCGCAAGTCTCAGATCCTGAGCCTGAGCCTCCTGATCCGCAGTCTGTTGGAACACACACATATAGGCTATGGTAACACTGACAGTTTTTTTGGGATTGACAACTGCAGGTACGAGTCTCGAAATGTCCTGTTCAAACTTAAAGCTACACTGTGTAACTCTTTTAGTTTACTCTTAGCTAAAAACACTTAGTTCTTTCAAAATATATGTGCTCATTAATGTATATTTACTTCGTTCAAGTAATAAAGTATTATCATGAGTGTCCAATATGCCATTGAAAATACATACTGGTAAGGGGTTCAAATGTCGGTCGCCATGTTGCCCCTCCATCTTGAAAGTGCATTAGCCAAAGAGGGACATATGTTAATTCAAGCTTCGCCTTTCGCGCTTACGTTTGAGTTAACACTCATGGACGAGGTCGAACTGGAAACCATGTTAATCATGGACTACATTGGCCACCGTAGGAGTTAAAACAATATCGGAATTGAGAGGAACAGAAACTAATATTCACTGGATGGTCATATACCTTTTCACTGCTAGATGGGGGTAAAAATCACACAGTGTAGCTTTAAACTTATTAGAATAATGCCTGTATGACCGTGCAACGGGAGTCAAGCCTGTATTCTCTTACAAGTATCCATGTCGACAGGGACCAAAGTAATATCAAAGATGTCGAGATCCGTAAAACTGAAAAGCCTTATCACTTTTGATATGACAAATCCAAATCTCCACTAACCGTCAACAGCTTTTATACCTGGGTGGGAACGGATCATTTGAGTCGTGCGTAAAACACAAAATTGACGGGAACAGCTCCGGTGTAGAACAGTGATGTGATCTAAACCCTTCAGATGACACACAGCTCATTTCTCTGTCAAAGTAAGTTACCGAAACCACAAATTAAATCCCGCTACACAAGGTAGACACGCTGTATGACAAAACTCGTTTTCCAGTCCGGTTCAATTCATAAAGTGTGGGTTTTCCAAGAATGCGGTTGTGAGTCCTGCAAATTTAGTGTGAGTTTGATTATAAAATTAGTTTGTCACTCCCGTAAATACCTTTATTCATTATTTATCAGACCTGCTAATGATTTTTTGTTGTTTTTTTTTTATTAACTATTGACGTTACATGATGGCAAAGGTAAACTCAAAGTAAATTATATGATACCGATACATTGTGCTTCCTTACAAACAACCATATACAGCTGTTTTCCTCATAAGAACCACAAGGGAGTTCCCCAAAATGTAGCTTTATCCACACAAAGAGCAAGAACTCACACACCTCAGTTTTACACTGTATAAAAAGAACTAATAAAAGCTCTAAGACTGATTTCAGAGAGATAAACAAGCAATATTACACCATACCTGGGGTACCCATAATAGTGGGTAAGTACTTTAGAAGTCACATAGAAAAAGACAAATAAGACACGCAGGCACTGGGGACCTCATGCAAACACATATTTGCATATCAGTGTGCCGCACATTGTCTTCTAATAAAATATAAGAAAAAATATTCCCAGGTACTCAAGCATCTTGTTTTAACTTTGACTGCCAAGAATTAATGGACAGTGCATGGCAAAGTATTTAGACATTCAGCTCATATGGAGCAGCAATATTGAGATTTTCTTCACGTTGAAGTGAAGATTGAAGCAAAGGCACTGCTGGAAGTACAAGATAATGACCAGCTATGGAATTACCCTGCAACTAACGAAATAAATTAAATGAGACACCAGTGTGCCACCAGCGAAGTGTCCCTCACATTTCGATTAGAAGTGAAATAACTGACAATCTGTTATCTAGCACAGGAAATCAATGTGAACGGGTGTTTCACAGTCACCATGCGTGGCGTCAGTGATCACACTACATAATACTGGGTGCAATTAGCCTCGGTGCGAGTTCAGGGTCAGTTTCTCTGTATGAAACCCTAACGGATAAATCTCGAGTCTCTGCAGGATCCAAACTTTGGGAATTATTGTGAGGAAATCGTCGGGGGTTTTCTTCAGATGAGTCGCCTCATTAAGCACACTCTTATCTAGCCTATTTAATTAGAATTAAAGTTCATTACTCAACAAAGCTGATGATATAAAGCACAGAGCAGCTCTAAAAGAGTGTATTTCAGTTAAACTCGCTTCAGTTCCCGATGGCGCGTTTGGCAAAAGCAAAGCCTAAAAAATATTTATAAAAAATATATGATGTATATAATATATTTGTATTTAACAAGTGCCTGGTACAATAATGTGATGTCTTTGATTTGGCTTCATTTTGGAGGCAATCACTCTTATATACAATTAAGTCGGCATATCATTTGCATAAGGCAAACATACGTTCCGGATGTACTGTACATCGATTTAATTAATGAGGAAAAAGCAGATGCTTGTGGACGCTCGTTCACACGTCTCCACTGCGAGTCAAACACGCTGTTTTCTTCACATGCAAAGCTGGGTGCGCCCTGATGGGAAAATCGATTGTGTATAGGTGGAAATGTCACTTAGCATAAAACATCTCCTTAAACGGATTATGGAGCTGGTCACAGTAAAGGCTAGGGGTTGGCAAGCACTGATACGTCTTATCAAAAATTCACACTGACAGCCTTGCAAGGTCGATACTCGTGGAGGCCATTCAATTCATTAGCCTCTCGGAAACAATGAAAGCGCTCAAGCCTGAAGCCCTGGCCACAGTCAAACAGAGAGCAAACGTGCTCATTGTGTAGACATCAGGTTTCTTCTTCAGACCATTAGCGATCCAAAACTGTAATGAAGAGATTCGGTATTTTACTTAATGTGAGCCGAGTTGAATTTATGCCGTCCTGCTAATTTCAGCCAAGACTTTTTTTCTTGTTTTATTATTATGGCACAGCAAACTGTGCAAACCGTAAAAAGTTGCCTGAAGCAGAGGGGAAGCACCAAGTCTGTTTTACATTACACGTACTTATACCAAATACACTTAATAATGTTATTAATAATACCAATATTATTACTATATTATTACCATTTATTCTATTTGAATATATGTTAAAATATTATTTAACCCCGCGATGACAAAGCTGAATTTTCAGCATCATTACTCTACACTCTAAAAAAAAAGGGTTCTCAGCGGTTCTTACAGTAGCACCTCAATGCAGTACATGAGATCCACGGGGAGGAGTCGGATCAAGATCCAAGGGGTGGAGATGGGTAGGATTAGGGTTGGGTTTAGGGATCAGGGGGCGGAGTTGGGTAGGTTTAGGTGTATGTAAGGTAGGAGGAGTTGGATCTGGATCCGACTCCTCCTCATGGATTTCATGTTCCGCAGTGAGAACCATCTCGGTTCTTCAGGGGTTCTTCACAGTGGTCATGGTGCTATATAGCACCACTATCATTTAAAGAACCTGTTAAGCCCAGTTTGGTTCTTCAGCGGTTCTTCAGTGGTTCTCTGGGGTGGTTAAGGTGCTCTGTAGCACCTCTAATGGTTCTACATAGCACCATTTGACAAAGATAAGTGCTATCTGGCACTTAAAGTGGTTTCCATATGATTACAAGCCAATGAACCACTTTAAGTGCTATTTAGCACCATTTTTGTTTAGAGTGTAGTCTTCAGTGTCAAATGATCTTTCAGAAATGATTCTAATATAATGATTTGATGCTTAACTCGTTCCACGCCAGGGTTTTTGAAAGAAGTTGCCAGCGGCAGCATTTTTGATCATTTTCTCAAGAGTTTCATGCCCCGCCAGAATATTTGGTTGTATGAATATCTGAAGATGCAATATATCAAAAGAAAGAACAGACCCTCTGCTTTAAAACTAAAAACCCAGTTTTATTATAGCTCCATGCATTTAAAAAAAAAAAAAAAAAATCAACATTTGAATGTGGGTAAGTCTCAAAAAAGCTGAGAAAATCAAATTTTTGTCAAAGACTACGTCTGGATCAGATTCAGAAGGGTTATCAAAATATATATGGAGTAGATCGAGTCCATCAACAGCCCCAAAAGCTTCATAGTCCTATAGTTCGTCAGGGGTCGACATTTTATTCAGCAACGTTAGGCGGTTTTGATTTATATGCTGGATAATGTTGATGATCGTGTTATGTTATGTATGCATCTGCTTACACATGCTATCGCTTGTTTGATCAGAGGATTCAGTACTCTTTCAGAAGATGTGCTATAGCGCCTCCAACTGTATAACATTGAAAACACGGAAAGACAGAAAATTTGAGAAGCTGCAGAGCAAATGGGAGGAGCTTACATGCTCAAGAGTGAGATTCGCAAGAGCTCATGTGAGGAGGAGAAAATGTAATTTGGGCTTAATGGGTGGAGCAAGAATATCCAACTACACCCTAACTCTACTCCAACCCTCAATCAATACCCCCTTAATCAATTTAATGCATCCTCGCTGATTTCTTTTTTTTTTCTTTTTTTTTTTAAAAACGAAAATAAATCAAACAGTAGTTTGCATCATTGTTATGTTGCTTCATTATTGGTAATAAAAGACTGGGTTTAAAGCAAATTTTCAAAGTGTTTTTAAATCAAGAACAGTAAAAAGAAGCTCGGAGCTAAAAAAAAAAAGTTCTCAGTTGTATTTCTGATACACAGCATTGTGCTTTTTACACACGCAATGTACTATAAACGGAAATTTAAGCATGTAAATAAATGTGCTGCTTATGTGTGTAGTATGAAACAGACCTGATAGCAAGAGCGATTCCAGACGTTTACAGTAGCCCATTACCGATTCAATGCACGCTCTCATCGGCGATACTATAAATAATACGCTTAAATGAAGGTTCCTAAACTCTGACTCTGATAAGCCTGACTGCAGAGCAGCAGCGGCAATCATTTCCATATACGAGGCTCTCTGGGCCACCTAAGCCCAATTGTGCAAGCTAAGCATTAGATGAAAGCATTCAGATTCCCGGTTCTGTTGTGCGTTACAAGCAGGGAAAGAAATGCAACGTAAAAAAGGTGAATAAATAAACCTAGTGGCGTGAGTGGATGCTAGTGAGGGAGGAGGTGCTAATTAGTTTCAGTCCTTTGATGTCACCGCCACCCGCGCCGCATGCAAACCTTTCAATTAGCGAACAACAAGATGTACACATCAACTGTCCTCAAAGCTCTTTCCCGTCTCTTTAACTCAATCATGTACTTATGGGGTCCATTTAGCCATGCGTTTTCCATTAAGACGGAGAGCTGAAGGAATAAAGAGCGAGCTAGAGTGAAAGCAAAGTGGGTAAACAGACACAGAATAACTCTAGAAAAAAAAGCAGATGGTACCATCAAGAGGTGAAAGGTTCTCTCTGGCCGATGAGGAGATGGATGACGGGGAAAGGAGAGAGAGATACGGGAGAATGAGGAGAAAAAAAATGTCAGGCAGAAGAGCGGCGAGGACAGTGACCTTCAGACTTAACTGCTAGTTTGTTGCAGGTGGCTGGGATGCCTTACTGTGAATGCATAACTCCCATGAAAACACACACACACACACAGAGACCTTCTAAATGTCATACTTCACTTTGGCGCACACACACACAAACACAAACCTCCTCATCCTCTCTCTTCCTCTTTTTTCATTTCTCCCCTCGAGAGTCAACATTCACATTCATCACATGTTGTTGACCTCTGTATCTCAAACTAAGGCTTAGTAACACACACACACACACACACAACACACACACACACAAAATTATGACTCATATTACATATAATGTAATATATCCCCAATGACTTTAGTCACAAATTAAATGCATAAAAAAGTGTACATATTTAAACAGGCTTTTGTCCATCCATATGAAAGCCAATGATGTCTAATGTTATTTCGGGACCCCGCTGACATTCATTATATGGACAAAAAAAGTATTCATTCCTCAAGATATCGTCTTTAGCATGCCACAGAAAAAATACAGGTTTGGAAGAACATAAGGGTTGACAATATTTTAATTTGTGAGGGAACTATGCCTTTAAGACAGAATGTCAATATTAAAAAATGGCAATCCTGTAGAACTGGTAATTGTGATTAATTTGAGTTAATGGGTTTAAACTGTTTCAATGAGTATTCGATTTAATTGTTCATGCAAATCTCTCACATATTAATGTTTTATTTTTCAATATTTCTAGATAAATCTTGCTGTTTATCACTATTTTTACTTTGGAAAATATAAAGAAAAAAGATTAATCTTTCTTGTGTTCATTTTGTGAAAAATAGTGTGAATTTTTTTTTTTTTCATAGGATATAAGATATTTCTTGTATTGTAGAATAAATTCAGTTGCCTACAATGGCTAAAATACAATTCATTAAATTAAAAATACAAAAAATTCATTTTTTAAAGCTATAAATCCCAGCACTAGCTGGTTGTTTTCTGTTTACTTGTGATTTGTCTCCCTGTAGACGGGCATTACTGACATACCTGGACAGTAGGCTTAGAGTAACTGCTATGCTGTAACTGTGATCCAACATAAAGAGCAATAGGGCATCCTGACAGCCTGCAGAAGTTTCTTTATGAGAAGATTCTTGTGTGAAATGGATGACTGCACACTCCCAAACTCTCTTCCTGTGGGTGATCCAGAGCCTGTACCGATGCTTTATACGCTATTATGTTGCTATTTCCAATGCATAATCCTATTTAGTAAACGCATATTCAATTAAAAGCGGGCCGCGGCCCCAAGGTGATGCTCAGCTCCCTCGTATCGCTTTGTCTGTGTCTACAATGAGGCTGACTTCAGACTAGCAGAGTGTGAAATTAAACAGGTGATAAATTCACTGCTACGGCCAGACGCAGGGTACACTGTCATTTTTCATTACCTCAAATAAAAGAGTGAAAGAACACTGCCATTTTTTTTCTTATGACTAATGAACATGAGTACTGAAGCCAGGTCTAAACAAATGAATAAACCATCTCCGTGTAAATAAACAGCCCCTTTGGCCCCTTTAAGAAAATGTTTTCCTTTGACACTATATTTTATGCCAACCATCACACAAATGAAGCAAGGTGTTTGAAAGCTAAATGTAAGATAGACAAAACAGCTCTGTTTTCATCAAGCTAATACTCCATTGACCAATCTTCTACATACAAAGACCAGCCAGGTGCTGCTGTATCGCAACACTAGTGTAGAGAATAACCTGACAAAGCAGGTATCACTGGCCTCTGGTTAGGATCTATTGACCAGACCCAGATCCCTTACAGCCTTTAACAGCAACTCCTCCACAGCTTACAGAACTGGAAAGAAAGGTCTGGTGAGACTTAGAAGGGAAAACAACATGTGTTTTTTCCTGCTGAACAGCCTACCGGGAGTGACATAAGTGAGATATTACATCACAGCTATTCACTGTTAGAAGAAAAGGTTCTATATAGAACCTTAAAAGGTTCTATCAACGCTAGGCTACGTATTTGGAATTATAATAATGTTCCAGACCAGGAAAAAGGTTCAATATGGAACCTTTTGGGCTCATTCATTGTCATTTGTTTTGTGCTTTCCGGATTAAATATTTCATATTATTGACAAACATCAAGACCCTACAATGTATTTATGAATGCATATGAATGATCACAAAATTCAAGATATGGGGGTTAGAAAATGTACATATTTATATAATTTTATGTAGTTAATCAATATCACACGAAGAGTGCCATTTCAGTTTTTTCTCCTCCAAAAATCAGCATGATTAAAATGTGATATTAAGTTATACAACAGTTTAATAAACAATAATTGAATTACAACGTCAAAATGTTGCAGAATAATGTAATGAATGAATAATAGCCTATAAAGAACCTTTTATGCCAAAAGCGTTCTTTCTTGTCATTATAGAACCTTTTTTTTTAGTATAAAAGGTTATTTGGAATTGAGTAAAGAACCCTTTGCTTCATACTGTACATAGAATCCCATTGAACCCTTTTTTCTAAGAGTGTACAAAGAGTGTTGGGGTATATTATAGTCTCTAAATAAAATTAAAATAAAAGTCATTAAATAAAAGTAGTGACACATACTATAACCATGGCATTTTCAGTAGTGTGACGGTAGATCAAACAAAGAAGCTTTGCCAGTACAATACCAATTTTCCAATGAACAGTCATGTAACATGTTAAAAGTAGAAATGACAACCTTTGTTTTGTTTTTTTTTTGCATAATGCTTAATAATATTTTACATTATTTAGCATTAATAGTTTACTTTTTTAGTCAATAAAGCAGAAAATTGAGCAATTTTGTTGACAATGAGACATGTTCTCAACTCTCTATATGCACTCATGTTCAAAGGTTTATATCGAGTTTGGAAGATGTTGTGTTTGTGCTGTGCTGTTTACCTTGCATTTACCTCAGAAGAATTAGAAGAATGACCGATAGACACCGATTTTTAAGGTAAGATATTTCCACTCATAATAGTAAGCATGTTATTGTTGCATAAACTTCATATTGTAACTACTAGTTAAACTGGTGCCAGACTAAACAGATGTATGTATGTTTATACAAATGTGTATGTTGAATATAGACAGAAACATGTTGATTTATGAACTATAGACACGCAGGCAACTTTTCAATCCTAAATTTATATACATGTACAACACAATTATGTTTTATGTTCGATAATAAAACACAGCATGAAATAAAAGTAGGCTTCCTACAGGCTATTGCTGTTATTACCCGGACCACACCCCTAAATGCATCGAAGCAACTGCCATGTGATTGGTTGATTAGATAATTGCATTAATGAGAAATTGAACGGGTGTAATAACCCTTTAGGTGAGTATATATATATATATATATATATATATTTGTGCTGTCAAACGATTAAAATATTTAATCGCGATTAATCACATTAATGTCATAGTTAACTCGCGATTAATTGCACATTTTTATCTATTATAAATGTCTCTTGATTTCTTTTTGTCCCATTATTTTTTCTCATTTTAATGCTCTCATCAACATGGAAAAGTGGATCAGCTTGCTTTGTGCAAATGTTTTTTTTTAACTGAAAACAACATTGGCATTTACAGTGTTCAAATTCACACTAGAACTCTCACTTGTAGGGATCTGGAGTGAAAACATAGAGAACACAAGGAGCATACTGATGCCTGCATTTCATGCTTCACATATGATGGGTCACTAAGTGCAGTTGATGCAAGGCAGTTAAATTGGCCGCAATAAACTGTTTGGAGTGAATACATTAACCCTGCGAGTCCTCAGTACAACATTGAAAATCAACAAATAACAGGGAGTTCAGCTTTCTTATCACAGACATGAACACATGAACTCACCTTCATCACAGGCGCCAGGTTTGGCCAACTCAATCTTCCTCTGCTTCTTGCAGACTGCCAGACGCAGCTCACAGTCGTTGTTGTAGGTGGTGCCGTCGCTGCCACACACAGGTTTTACTGGCTGACCTGTGCATTGCTGACACTCACACTTGTTCTGCACGCACCGCGCTCCCCAGCTACAAACAGTGCTGCCACAAGTTTCTGATATCACACACACGGAAACAAATCACAGGACAGATAGTTGTGACACAAGAAACATGTTCACAGCCGCAATAAACCTCCTGAATGCATTCATGTGGAATTCTGCTATGTAAAACCCACTTAAAATCATGTCTCATGCATAACATGATTTGGAAAGAGTGCAAAAAAAAAAACAGTTTCTTGTGTTTTGACAAGAAAACTGCACAGCAAAACATTTTCTTAACCAGTATTTTGTCTTGTTTCCCAGTAAAACATAATCAAACAATTTAAAACAACATAATTTACTTAAAAAGAACATATTTTGAATTATTTTTTTCTTCCGAGCTTATTAGCTAATTGTTTTTCTTGCTTAAAGCTACACTGTGTGATTTTTACCCCCATCTAGCGGTGAAAAGGTATATTTCGTTCCGATTCCGTTTTAACTCCTAAGGTGGCCAACGCAGTCCAAGATTAACATGGCTTCCAGTTCAACCTCGTCCATGAGTGTTAACTCAAACGTAAACGCGAAAGGCGAAGCTTGAATTAACGGGTATGTCCCTCTCTGGCTAATGTACTTTCAAAATGGAGGGGCAACATGGCGACCGACATTAGACACCCCTTACCCGTATGTATTTTCAATGGCATATTATACACTCACGAGAATACTTTATTACTTGAACGAAGTAAATATACATTAATGAGCACATATTTTTGAAAGAACTAAGTGTTTTAGCTAAGAATAAATTAAAAGTTACACAGTGTAGCTTTAAAGCATAAATCTAAAATATGTGATTTATGCATAAATAAACAATATACATTCTCAGAAATCTAACACAAGTTTGTAAATAAGAACATTTATCTTGTTTTGAGGATATTTTACTGGAATAAACTGGAACAAAAATACTAGAGAAAATGATTTTGTTTTGCAGCAAACGCAGACTGATGAGTGAACATGTATGAAGTTGATGGATGAACTGATGGCATTATTATGTACTCACTGCATTCTCCATGGGCCACCACTCTGAGATCCAGCTGCTTAGTGCAGGCTTTAACGTTCAGCTTGCACTCGTTGTCATATGTCACCCCGTCGCTGCCGCACACGGGCTGCCGTGTTTCCAAACACCCTTTGGGGCACACGCACCGGCCAGTCTGAGAATCGCAGATTGCGCCAAACGAGCAGTTGGTGCAGGACTCATCTGCTGAAAAGGAAGTGTGACGTCAACGGAGAGGTTCAGGCTACAGATTCACACCATCGCTCACTGGGATCAGCCTCAGCTGCCCGACCGCCTGTCTGCTTTTTCAAATCTCTCTTCAAAGTCTGGGCTGAAGCATCCTTCCAACTTACAGATGGGAGCAACACTGCTCCGTTTGCATGCAGTCACAGTAGAGCATCTTATTATAACACCATCAATTTCAATTGATGTTGAGCCTTCGGACACTGTTACAATCCCTTTGAAATGTCACATGGCATTGTATTTAATTGACCAGAGATCGATATTTACCACAAAAAGTACCAAAATGAAGCCATTAGACACACAATTATATTTTAATATGTGCTATTTGATACAAAATGTATAAACAATTTTATGATAACAAAAATATTAAATATAATTATATTTATTAAAGGAGCTGTGGCCAAAACTGGTACTGCAATCACTTTCAAATTAGGGTGCCCCCATGACTCGAGGTTGCCAGATATGCTCCATGTTCAAGCAGGAATGTCGGCTGCTACAAGAAGCTTCTAATGGCAAGTGACGAGTCCTACAAAGTGCGTTTTTTTCTGTTAATTATTTATTTCAGACTTTGTAACAAAGTATTTCAGATTCATATTGAGTTTTTTGGGGATTCGCAACGTTAGATTTTTTTTTTATCCGATTCCGAAACGTTTGTATCTGCAGCTGTGGTAACTAGAGAAGAGCGGGCAACCCGAATGCCGCAACACTACTGACTCGGTGATTGGTAGATCGGTGGAGGGTGACGCAGCAGAACAAAACACAACATGACAACATCAACATCAGTCAAAGGCTGCGTGATATAAGTATTTGAAATGAACATGATTTTTTTTAATGTCTAGTGACATCTCAGGGAAAATTTAAGATTAATTGAAACAAATTTCTTGCATACAGCTCCTTTAAATACTATATTTGTATATTCCTATGTATCCTGATATGCATGAATTGAATCAATTATTAATTGAAGATACAATGATTTTTAATATCATTTTTTATTACACAATTCAAATACAAGGGTCAGGGGGCAAGATTAAGGTTTATTTATTTATTTTTTTAAGTAATTACAGTTAATGTGTGAAGTTGACATCCCTAGTTAAATATAGAGCTATGATTCCCACGAGCTCGATTAATCAGTAAAACAAAATGCGATTCCAACTCGGAGGGAGAACGCACGGCCGATGACAATTACACCTGGAGGATTGCATTAGAGCAACTGCTATCACATTCAATTAGCACTGGGGTAATAACAGCACCTGATTTAGTGTTAATGGAGAGAGGTCCTCATGCATAAATCTCTCGTCTCTCTTCTACCAACCTGTTTATTGCACATTAATAAAGTGACCTCACCTCGGCTCAGAATCTGCGCTCAGTCAACCTCAGGGACCGCGCTCGGCCGAGTTATTAAAAGCAGCTGCAGCATGCTGTCTAGTGGCTGCCCAAGAGCGGTTCATCGTGACAGTCCAATGCAGGCCGATAAATCACATTCTCTTGGCTGCTGGTATTCTACTTTATCAGCATGTGTGATAAAGGCATTTCTTTATCAGTTGCAACATGTTTCCATGCTTTCACAGCCTCAGCAGTGGGGAGCGAAATAGATATGGCAGTCCGTTACATATAAACAACGATCCAGCATACAGTGCTGGCCCCGAGATACGAGTACAGACAGAGGTCTTAAGGGCAGAGCTTAGCCTTATGGGAAACAAGAAGAGAATCTGTCCATTCAAGCCCAGAAATCTAAAACTCTCCATGACTTCATTCCAAACCTGTACGACTTTCTTTCTTACGAAACACAAAGAAAATGTTGAATGATGTTTCCCTCTTCTGCATGCAATTATAATGAATGGGGACTGCAGCTTTTAGGCTTCAGAAAGGTCACAAAGGTAGGTTTAAGGTATAAAGAAAGGTTAATTGTACCTTTTATGTCACATATATAACTTTTCATACATTAGCTTTGTGCAGGAAAAATAATTCGATTTAAGTTTTTGTTGAGCTGAGATTAAAAAAAAATGTAAAAAAAAAAATCACCTTTTGTGTTTGGTGTATAATGAAAAAAGTTCATTTTTGGGCAAACTGGGTGAGCGGTAAGTGCTCTTTTGCCAGGAGAAAGGAAGGAGCATTGTTAATGTCAGGAACAGAACAGCACGGCGAATAGCCGTAAAAATTCCCAGGCGATTGGTGCTTGGGCAAGGGCACCCGCTCTATTAGTCTGCTCCGTCTCCTCCTAGTTTTTATTTACTGCCCTCTCACTCCATCCACAGCCTGATGATTTTTCTTCCGCTTCCAGCTCAGTGTCTTGCAGGTAACCTATATTCCCCAACTGTGGCTAGTAACATTTCAATCACCAGTAAAAAGTGCTTATTTGCTGCTGACCCGTTGGCTGTTTTTTCATTTCCTTGCATATAAATGCATACGTATTGGTTCTCGAAGGGGCAGATATCAAATACTTCATTACAACGGTGCGCTTCCCTGTGGATGCACGACAAGGTCAGCCGCCAGTCAAACGCGAGGGGAAAAAATCGGAATAATAAACTATGTCCGTCATATCTCTATCAGTCTGCACCTGAACTATAAAGATAAGGACATTTATGAGTCTCCCCTATGCCGAGTGAAGAAAATTAAATGAAATTTGGCCACGAGCACATCATACTCCCACTCGTGTGGGTGCATTGCTACCAACAGTGACCCACTTGCAAGCTTTTACGAACAAATACACACAAACACAGCTGGGGTCTTAGTGAGGCAGAGGTCTGAATGGGCCCAGATAATTAACGGTTGTAATAATAGAATTCACTTGCGGTGGAGAGCATGGCTGTGTACACAGAACTAAATGAACAACGGTTCCTCGTATGGTTAGTTGTTTGCAGCCGCTCTTTATTGACCCTTTCCATTGACACCAGGACTGGACCCATCAACACCGCTGTGACGCTCTAATGGGTGGGTTTTAAAAAAAAATACAATTTCCAGCTGGAATAAACAGGTTAATCCTCTTTAAGCTGTTTAGGCTTGTTTATGGAATACCAATGTTGTTTTTTAGATGGTCAAATATGGTCTATCATCCCTAAATCGCTTGTCCAACATAAACCAATATCTCACCATTTTGCAGTTTAGCTGATCGACTATCTAGACCAGCTAACAGAACAAACCATAATTATTATTTCTTCAGTTGTTTGATTTAAAATAATAAGAATAATTTATAAAATAATATAACGTTTAAAATAGGGCTGTCAAACGATTAATCGTGATTAACCGCATCCAAAATAAAAGTTTGTGTTTACGTAATATATGTGGGTGCACTGTGTATAATTATTTTATATATTTAAATACACACACAAGCCTGTATCTATTTAAGTAATATTTTCATGTATATACTGAAAATTTATATTATGTATAAATATTTTATATATAAATAATATTTTTTTTCATAAATATACATGCATGTGTGTGTATTTATATTAGGGCTGGGAAACGATTAATCGCATCCAAAATAAAAGTTTGTGTTTACATAATATATGTGTGTGTAGTGTGTATAATTATGTTGTATATATAAATACACACATATGCATGTATATATTTAAGAAAAATGTGTTATTAATATATCAAATACTTATATTTATGTATAATATTAATTTTGTATAAATATATATTAAGTACATACATGCAAATATTTCTTAAATATTTACATGCATGTGTGTTTATTTATATATACAAAATAATTATACACTCTACACACACATATATTATCTAAACACAAACTTTTATTTTGGATGCGATTAATCGTGATTAATCGTTTCCCAGCCCTGATTTATATATATAAAATAATTATACACAGTGCACCCACACATATTGTGTAAACACAAACTTTTATTTTGGATGCGATTAATCGCGATTAATCGTTTGACAGCCCTAGTTTAAACTAAAATATTTTCTATAAATATACACATATTTCTGGGTTTATATGAAAAAGCTAATGATCTCAAATGTTAACTAAATTAATTTGCACTATAAAAATTCTCACGACTTTTTAAAACTTATTACATCAACGCATTTTTGAGGATCTAAAAAACAAAAAATTCCCTTTTATTTCCAGGTTTTCCATGATCGTGGGAAGCATATTATTATCTTCTATGAGGACACATAGAACATCTTGCGGTTGCAAAAAAAACCCGCCAAGCTCAAGCGTTTCTAAAATCCTTTCTTTCAAGCGCTGAATCATCAGTTTTAAGTTTTCATCTTATATGTGTAAAAACAGACAAGCTTGGCCCCACCCAAACCTGATTCTGTGGGTTAGGCTAAATCTCTGTGGGTAGTTAAGTGGATGTTCCAGAAGCCTGTGAGGAGAGAGATATCACTCTCATATGTCATTTACTCTCTGGCAACATATACAGCATGATGGGCGGCGCTGCAATAAAGAGAAACCGTGGCCTGTAGCGATCTCCTCTGAGATGAATCCTACTGCTGCCAAATGACTCCCGGCCTCCATTTCAAACTCTTCACTGGAGGCACAGCTAATACACAGGTATAAACCGCAAACACATGACACTTCTTTTAAATTTCGACACAATAGCTCTACCTCATTCCCTCTGAACCAAAGCCTACGGTGAAAAAGAAAGGCTTTACAAATGGTGGTAAAAGTTGAGCAGAAAAAGTCCACTTAATATTCCCCTCCCAAGCGAATACACAAAGACAGCCATCGAAAATGATTTACAAGCCTTTTGTGAAGAACACACATAAACATGCGTTTGTTTGGAGGGCAAGCAGGCCTCTCTACAGACTTATCTGGTGCATGCTTACAAAAGCCAGACAAAAAAACCCATGACTCATGCAAACAATTACTGTGAAGGATGCTGCCCTCTTTAATTCTAACTTAAGTGCATCGTTTCAAAAAAAAAAGGTTGCGGAGGAGGAAAATTACAGTCCTCTCTTGAAATATCAGTGGAGTGCTTAAGTGCAGGGGATGGACGAGGATGAAAGGCAGTGAGGGAGTGAGTGGCGGCAATGTGTGTGTGGACTCACCACATGGTCCTTTGTGCTGCATCTGTATCTGTTTCTGAAGGGCGCATCCCATGGCCTTCATTTGACATGAGTTGCTGTAAGTGTGCCCATCGCTGCCGCAAACAGGGTCTTGGTCCTGCGAACACGCATCTGAGCATTCACACACCGGCTCGCTGTTCTTCACCACGCACACGGCTCCAAAATCACAGGTCTTCTTCAGGCAAGGGCTCTCCATGTTAAGATCTGCCCAAAAAGCAGAAAAACGAGTTATCATTCAACTTACGGGAAGAAGGGAAAGACAAGGAGGAGGGGGAAAGAGTAAAAGCTAAATCCAGATGTCACTCCACTTGTCGGTACTTAATCTGGATTTTGTACATACCCCGTTTGACTATTCAGGGAGTGACAACCAGATCCTACGGTTAACCTGTCAGCAACCATGTTTCTCATTTCCACCCATGATACACCAAAATGTTGCTTTGATTATCTCTATATCAAACATTTCAGGATGCGGAGTGACTCTAGTTTTCAATTCACATACAATAACTTAATGGAATCACTTCTGCATTTAAAGGGATACTCCACTTTTTTTTGGAAATAGGCTCATTTTACAACTCCCCCAGAGTTAAACAGTTGAGTTTTACCGTTTTCGAATGTATTCAGACGATTTTCTGATATTTAGAAGAATATCAGTAACCGGACAGTTTCTGGTCTCACTGACTTCCATAGTAGGAAAAAAATATACTATGGAAGTCAATGAGACCAGAAACTGTCTGTTTACTGATATTCTTCTAAATATCGGAAAATCGGTTGAATACATTTGAAAACGGTAAAACTGATTCCTTGATTACACATGAGGGACACCAAAATATTGCCATGATTATCTCTATATCAAACATTGCAGGATCTGGAGTGACTTTGAGTATACCGTTCACACACGATCAAATAGCTTAATCAACTTGCAACCAATTCTACCAATAATGCCTGATGGTCTCAGAAAATATTGTACAAACCGCTTGCTAAATAGATACACACTTTGCACAGCGGAGCTGTGAACATGCAGCCTATTAGAGCATCCAATCAGAACTCTAACTACTAGCATCTCATTTCATGCATCCCTACCCAAGACTCCCCAACTACGAACAGTTTTTTTTTTTTTAAATAGACAGACAAGTGAAACAAAGCATCATCCTTGAAAAGGGAGTGCTCTGGTAAATAATTGAGTGTGCTGGGCTACAGCACAGATATGAAATATGAACATGAAAGAGAGTAGCAGGGTCTCTCAGGGGTGCCACAGTAGTTCATTAACTGCTGCAGTTAGCAGACAGAGGGCCAAGGGACAGTGGGACCAAGCATAAGCCCTGTTTCTGATGTGAACAGAGGGAAAGAGAACAAGGAGAATGAGAAAGAAGAAGTGGGTCAGCAATGAACCAGCACAGCTCACCATCCTCTAGAGGAGAACCTTTCGTCACCAAAATAAGGCCTCGTTTCGCCCAATCAGGTGGAAGTTTTATAAAACAGGTTTAAAAAAATGCACAGAGAGGATGGAGGAGGTTTCTGGGGGAGATTCTGTAAAAAGGAATTACCCTCATTTCATTCCAAACATGACGGCCTTTCTCCTGTAGAAAATAAAAGGAGACGTTAAGCAGAATGTCCGCACTGCTCTTTTCCACACAGTGGAGTTTGACAACTTATATTGTATGGAAAAGAACAATGTGAAGATCCAGCCTTATGCTGTACATAAAGACATACAGATTTGGCAAGACATGAGGGCAAGTAAGTAAATAAGTTGTTTTATAAACAAATAAACAATGTGTTGCACATTTGTATGCTTGGGCTTCATAGTGGAGAGTTGAGAAAGGCTAGAGGAGTAAACGTGATATGTTTGCACTTTAAGATTAAAGACATGTCAAAATAAAGGGCAGCCCTTCAGGCTCACTCATTATTGTGTGAGAAGTAAAATGACAGGGTGACGGCAAATGTTTGCAGGTACATTCTGGTCGGCGGATGAGAGTGTGTATGTAGAAGACTGCGTGTTTTTGCCTGTTTGTGATTGTGTCTTTGTGTGTACATATAAATGAGAAACCCTCCATCTTCGGTGTTTGTTTAGGAATGTATATGTGTGTGCGCGCCCCCTACCTCTGCTATATAGTGTGCTTTCACCGCAGTCATTTATTCCAGGATTTGATGCTATCATTCCAAAATAATATTACACTCAGATACATTTAATATTTCACAGAAACAGCTATCATAACGCTTTCAGATAAATCAAATGAGTCCTGCTCCATAAAAATAACATTGTTTTCCAATATGATGGAACAAATAAGCCCAAAGTAATGAAAAAAAACCCGTCATTTTGAGCATCTACAAGAGGGAAGAGAGACGATTCGTTCCAGAACCATGAGTTGCTTACAGAGGCAACATTTTCAAGCAAAATCTACAAATCAACAATCAAATTTATTTATATCATTTTGAAAATAATAATAGCAATAGCAATAAGTTTATTCTTATATTCTCATATATTAAGACAAAAGAAACATTGCTATTGAAATAATTCTCTGTAAAATTACAAAATTACGAGTGTTTAAAAATAATTTATTTCATAGTGAAACTGTTTTCAACTGTTTTATTGTAGAGTTTTCATTTCTTCATTTTTTTCAAAAATTAAACCCTCAACAACTGGTTTATAAACATTTCTCATTACAAGTTTAGGCAGATGTTGGGTTCCCAAATGGGATGTAAAAGTTGTTCTAAAAAACCATGCTACCTTGTAAGACACCTACTGTAGTTTCAGTCAAATTCAAAAGAAGACCAATCCCCAATGCACTGCAACGGGATAAAGCGGAAGAAACGTTGATGCATGTAAATTTCCTTCAAATAGGTTACAATGGGATTCTATGGTGGTTAGCATGCTGTCTTAGAAGGCAGCTGATCAGACAGAAGGCAGCTCACTAGGTTTAGCAATAGCAAACAGAGCTAATGATTTAACCTGTGGCTTAAATGATACTAGCAGGAGTGAGACCCCCAGACAGTCTTGAGGCTTTAGTGAACTGCAGGAGGGGGAGGTTACTCTTCCTGCCACCCACCTATAATCCCATCCCACATCTGAAGGCAGCAACCAGGAAGAAGTGCATATCAGACACACGTGAAGCACAGCATGCATCAAAAGACCATGATTAGTACGCCAAAGCATGTTCTTCATGACAGAAATCGAGCGGTGGCGCACACACACCTCTTTTAAACCCAGATGTACTCCACTGTAACTTCTCAGTCGAGCCAATGAAAATAACCACCAGAAGTGGGATATAAGCAGGTTACCTTCCCGACCACTGTGTTCCAGTGACAATCTGTGTCCGACAGTAGCTTCACTAAGAGAACGTTTCCGGCTATTGATTTCTCAGCTCTAGAGAACGAGAGCTTAAAATACGGCTTGAACTGGCACGTAACTGTGTAAACAGTGGATGGGTGCCTAATTTCGCAGGCCTTGAAAGCGGGCTTTTCCTCCAGATTTCTTCACTAAGCGCCTCTCCATCTGTGCCTTCTAAACGCCCAGCTGGAAGACGACAAGATCAGGCCTATCAGTAAAGCCCTCCTGGCCTTCAAAACGCTTCAATGACCCGTTTTCCCAAGGCATGGATCCTAAAATCCGAACCGCAGCCTTCGATAATGCTTTGTCCCGAGCCAGACTTTGTTTCCTTATAAAGATGAAAGAATAGCTCTCCCTCTTTCTCATAAAACAAAAGAATACGAAAAAAGATGATATGGAATGAAACGTTCGCTCGTTCAGTTTCTCATTTTCAGTTTTTCGTCTCTAGGGGATGGGGGGGAGCAGATTTAGCAGATTTAATAAGTCAAGGAAGAGAAAGTTCTAGAAATAATGGTAAAGTACATGCAGCCATGATTAAATACTTGGTATATAATTAAAAAAAAAATCTTCCAGTAGCCTAGCTTTGGTTATTGAGCTGGCTTGCATATTCTCTCAGTAAAAATGAGCCCTTTTTTGGAGCCTCTTTGAAAAAGCGGGCTGCCATCCCCGAGGCCTGTGCTGCAGTGCCAGTCTTCAAGGACTCCAGCTGTAAGCTGGATGACAGCCATATGCTTCGACGGGACTGCCACTGGGACACGACGCACGTAGAAACGGGTGCATTTGAAGTTTTTTCTCAGAGGTTACCGTATGTATAAGAAAGGAAAGCTACATAAGTGATGCTGTAAAGTGGCGAAGTACGTTAATTAGGAGCTTGCGAGAGAGTGTATGTGGAAAAACAGGCCTAATAAGGTGCGAAGACATAGCAGGACTCGGAAGAGCTGAGTAATTGCTGTGATCAGGTCAGAGAATCTCTGCACACCTCTGACCCTGGTGGTTCTGTGAGCTGTTATAATATGTGTGATGTGGCACCGCCTCTTGCTCTACATCCACACTGCAATTTGTATCATATTATACATTCATTCTAGTGGCGTTTAATTACTACTGCCACCGAAACACGATGTTAAGGACTATTAGCACAGGCTTCTCCTCTTGTGACAGCTTCCCTTCATGCTTTATCCTGACACGTCGCCCACCCAAGGCACACACCCACACCCACTCACGATCTCGCTATCCGTTACATGCTATTTAAAGAGCATTTCTCTTGAGCCCAAGTAGATTTCTTTAACTTGGTTTGCAGTGCTTTCAGAGCACAGACAGTCAGCCAACACACACTTCAGGGGGGCCGGTAAGCTTAGTTAGTGAGTTTAGCACAGTGTGAGTGCAGAGAATTATTCCTACGATCTGCTGTATGCTTGCTCATACATATGGAGATCTCCATCCCTCGTATCGGGATTACAGGGTGCGCGAGAATCGTGATACAAACGGTCGCATGAGTGTCTCCTACATCTCTCCGCTCCATCGCATCCTGCCAATACGAGAGGTGTTCGTGAGTTTCGGCAAGCTGTGCGTGTCTCGCTTCTTGTGCGTCTGCATATCAGAGCAACGACTTACCCCGCCACGTCCCCCTCGCTTCAGTCTTTCTCTCTTTCGTTCCCTACCTTTCCCTTCAGCTTGAGGGGAAACATTTATAAGTGTGTAGGAGAAGGTGCAAGGAAGAGGGAGAGAAGAAAATATTAGCATGACACAAGCAGAAATCCCCCTAGAGGCGGTGTTTGGTTTCTGAAGGAGTACTTATCACCAAACAAAGGCTTCAAGGGCATAGAAACTTTCTTTCTCCCCACGCATTAAGAATTTAACCAAGGAACTAATTCTGTTGCTCTCCCAGCACCGCAAGGGAGGATACGGATGAGGTGAGACACCGTGAAACTGGACAAGAAAGACGAGCAGGAGAGAGGGAACGAGAAACAAAGATAGAGAAGGGAGGACAGAATAAACAAAACAGACAGGGATGGGGAAATTCTGATTATAGGAGTTGGCTTTCAAAATATGAGTGTGAATTTGAATTGAATGACAAATTTGAATTGGAATGACAATAAGTGAAATTTGCAATTCAAAGGAATTAAAACATAGAATTATACATTTTTACTAATACCTAATAACTGAATAAATCTGAACATAACAAATATATAACTCACCAATTATATATATATATATATATATATATATATATTATGTATAACTTCATATAATTCTAATTAGATTTATAAATAATATTTATAAAGTTTGAAAACTAAATCTGGGGTAAATTAGGGAATTGTTAGAGATTAAGTGCTCTTTCAAGATGGCCCATAGAATTCAGATTAAAAATGATTGAAAAATCCTTTCTAACATCTATGTAATGTATTTGTTTTCTTATTTTTTTTTTTATTATTCTTCTATTTTTTTAATTATTATTCTGTATTTATTTATTTTTTAATATATAAATCTCGTTTTTGGAGGGCCTACATTCTAGGTTTGTATTTTATTGTTATTTTCTTGAAGTCTACCAGGGGTGGGATGGGGTGCGTTTAGTTCTCGACTTGTATAGGTGCTTTTTGCTTTGTATTCTTGTGTCTCTTGACTTAAAAAAGACAATAAACAGTTGTTAACAAAAAAATGATTGAAAAATATTTATTCCATAAAATGTTATTTAAATATATATATATATATATATATATATATATATGAAGAGTTCAGATGCAAAAGCCTCTAAGTGCCATTTGGAATTTTCTTCTAGAATGATCATTTTTATCAAGCTTGTATATTTAAGTTCAGTAATTTCACTTAAATTGCAATGAGGATTACCTATTAATTGTCATTTAAGTGAAATTACTCAACTTGAATATATAAGCTTGATAAAAATGATCATTTTAGAAGAAAATTTCCAATGGCACTTGGCTTTTGCATCTGAACTCTTCATATATACTGTGTGTATGTATAAATTTAGACACATTTATGTGTATTAAATATATATGTGTGTGTGTGGTAAATGGCATTTTTATTATATATAAATGTATATAAATAATATATAAAAATTCTTTAAAATGTCCTTTAATTTAGATTCTACTCCTTTAAATTCAAATGATCATTGTGCACCCAGTTTGCTACCTCAATTCAAATTCAGGAATTGAACTGGAATTTTGAAGTCATTCATAATTCAGTTATGAATGGTATATGAGCCTGAAAACTGAGCATAGAGCAAGAGGGATCCATGGATCCCTTCAGCAGAAGGGCATCACACAGGCAGACGTTAAAGACAAGCATTGCACATAGCTCTCTGAACAGACAAGAAAGAGACGCAGAGGAGGATGAGGGAATGGGGAAAACGAGGGGGAAGGCAGACGTGCATTACAGAAGCATGCTCTACAAAGAGCCTCCTAACAAACACACGCATAACAGAAACCAACAAGGGCTTTTCAACTTACAACAGTGACCCAGATACAGTACAACCCTTCCTCACACAGCGAGGTGCAAAGGTTCAAGCTAATTATAATCACACTACCCTGGCTCTTCAATCTACTCTTCTAATTGGATTCATTACGCACATCTCACTATGCCCTCCAAAGTTCAATGGGTGCTTAACTTGTTATTGTTTCTTTAAAAAAAAAAAAAAAATTCTAAGTTTGTGGCGTTTTCAACAAGAGATGCTAATCTTATAAAAATGCAAATTATAAATATTAATCAGAGCGCATTGTCACCTGGGGCATCGATTCCGAAGCACCTCTTTTCACAGAGCTCTAGCTCAATGACATTGTCAGTCTGAGCCCATTGTTAGTCTTTACGAGTTACCGCTATACAGGGAGAGACGGAACGCTGAGGGTCTGTTCACTTCACACAAGCTATGAAACATCCTCCGAGTCTGGACTATAATGACAGCTGTGTATTTAGGTCAGTTTCATTTGCAGGAACCATCTCTGCCTAGAGAAACAGGCTGCTTTCTTTCTTTATCATTAGGGGTCCATTACGACCACCACACCCATCCAGTTATGGATTTCTGAAATTACATTGGATGGAGCTGAGCCATGATAATGCACAAAGATCATCATTCAAGGTCTCACAGACTTCAGTCAGAGTAGACACCGTGTTTAATTTGAAGTAAATGAAAATGAGGCTGAGGAACAGAAATAGCTTGGTAAATATATTGTGCTGCTGCTATGTACCTGCATGGGTGGCGATCATTCAACCACCAAAACCTTGAAAACGTATTCCCAGAGGACAAACACAAATTGGGAAGACAGTCCTAGGACCTGATTTAAACTACACAAAAACAGTATATACTGTACACATACACATTTGGTCCCCACAAGAGAATATAAACCTGTACACACACACGCACCCACACACTATTTATCTGATTCTGAACCCTGGCTCAGACACACGACTTTGACTAATTCAAAATGTTTCATGCAACATTTAAATTAAGGTTTTTTAAAAATAATCTAGCTAAAGTTTATAATGATTTTTAATCATTCTCATTGATATGTACCCCATTCAACAATATATTATCTTTTAGGGTTTTTTTGCATGAAAAATGCCATATGGAGACATTTAGTCATCTAATGACATGCTCTACATGAACTTAATGACAAAATAAAAAGCGCATTCATCACACCATTTTTTTTTTTACATTGGCAGCACAAACCCTGCAAACATATTATGAATGCTCAATCTGGATTTCTTTCAACCCTCAAATCATTTTGACACAGGTATGCTTAGACTCATCTGCTGTCTCTCACACATCCAAACAACAGACCGAAAAACCCACACTGACATTAATAGCACCTGAACTCTGTACACACCACCATGTTAATGCTCCATCAACAGAATGCAGATAGACTTTCAGATGAGGAAGCAGCCTGTTCTTGAGTATCTTCAGTCCTTAGTACTAAACCTTTCTACTTTCACAGTGTTTTCTGTTTTCCTTATGAGCTGCAGTCTCTTGCTGACCTTTCTCAACAAAACACATTTCTTTGATTTTAGAGCGAATCGTATCTCTTGACGAGCGCTGCTGACACAGTGACCCAGCTCTGCTTGTCTCCAAAGACAACGGGAAGCAGATGAAACCATGTCAGACACTGGAAAAAGTACTGACATGCTCAGCGATTGAAACGACACATGTACAAACAGAGCATCTCTGCTATTGATTAGCGTGTGAAATGATGTCCATTAGCCATTTCCCACTGTGGGAAAGGTGATGCCGAGTGTCTTCTAGAGGACAAACATGCACTTTAGTAAACATAGACCTCACTTGGGCCCTGTCTATATACTGTATGAAGGAGGTATATAATACCTAAAGGAAGCTAGCTGTTTACATTCCTATTTATGCCGTAAAGAGCTTACGGGAACATGCTAACCTACAAAACCTGGTCGGTATGGATAACAAAAAGAGAGGAAACTCCATTTTTTTTGGGATACTCCACTTTTTTTGGAAATAGGCTCATTTTACAACTCCCTCAGAGTTAAACAGTTGGGTTTTACCGTTTCGAATCCATTGAAGCCGATGTTCTGATATATAGAAGAATACCAGACAGTTTCTGGTCCCATTGACTTCCATAGTAGGAAAAAAACATACTACGGGAGTCAATGAGACCAGAAACTGTCTGGTTACTGATATTCTTCTATATATAAGAACATCGGCTTCAATGGATTGGTAAAACCAGTTGGTAAAACCCAACTGTTTAACTCTGGGGGAGTTGTAAAATGAGCCTATTTCCAAAAAAAGTGGAGTATCCCTTTTTGCGAGTGCGAGAGAGGAGACAAAAGAGGTGACTTCAGCAAAACAAGACGACAAAGCAAAGCAACCTTTTTTTTCTGCATTTACACATTAAACTGAGAGCAGGTGTCCAAAGACTTTTGCTCATCAATGCTCCGTATCTTCCTCAGCATGAAAGGCAGTCAGCCTGGCTCAGGTCTGCCACGAAGCTTTTGATGTTTAATTAATGTTCTGTTTGCGGAGTATGCAAATGTAAATAAATGAATTAAAAAAAAAAAAACATACTGTAACTTGCCACCAGTGAAAACCTGAAAGGACCAGAACATTTACTTTGTAATTTACTTAAGTAATTTACATTTACTTTACTTTGTAACAGAAATAATGAAACAAAGCCAAAGACATGAGCACTACTCCGCTTTACATGTTAATTTATGCATCTTTTCACTGAAGACTGGAAAACAATCCTAATGAGTCATAGAGACTGATAGTGAGAAAAGGAAAAGGAAGAGAGAAGGACGGAAAAAAGAAAGAGGCATCAAGCACTATAGATAGACACATATAGCATTCAGAATAAATGAGAGGGATATTTCTGTACTGTTAAAATGCGTTGAGAATGTGATTCCAGCCAAAACAGCCCCGGATACACTTCCCATAATAAACACAATGTCCAGATCCTGTTTTTTTTTTCCACTTTCAAGCCTTTCAGGTGATAACTGCTGCAGTGATTTTGAGATGTTTAATGTATTTTGTCTGTACTTGCATAGTATGAACTAAAGTACATTTGGTAGAGGTCAAAAGAAGACATAAAAAAACAACAACAATACATAATTAGCAAAATGGTTATTAATTCTCTGAGAAATAATTATCATGCAAGGATTTTTTGCCTGCATATTCCGACATTCATACTGCTTATCGAATACCGTATAGGAGGGAAGTCTGCACTATGATGTGCCACACAAGTATGCAAACGCTTCAAGCTAAGCAAGCTCGATTTCACACATTTTCTTCTTCTATGGCGAGACTCATTTTCTATACTCACGGTGGAGCAACATTATGAAGATAATCTTGCCAAGTAACTTCCCAGCAAGCAATTTTGTATTTAAAAAAAGGGCAAAATTTGGGCTGTCAGTGAAAATTTAATAGTCATCTAAGACAACCAAAGCCCAAGAATAGACGCACAGGCTACAAATAAACATGTCAAAGAAATTAAACCAAACACCTTGTAATCACTGTTGACTTTGTTTGCATAATGGAATATCATCTCGCAAGTTATTTTGGCAAAAACGACGTAACCAACTCAAGGTTATTTTCAGAAGTGGGTAACTCATAGCCAAACTACACCGGGTCTCAGACGGTGAAATAACGGCTATTGCTTGCTGGGTTAGGTCTCATTAAGATTTTTACTCCTTTTCGTTTCCATTTTTGAATAGCACCATATGGTCTGTTGTTTCCACAGTAATGCAAAAATGTACTTTGAGTAAGAGACCGCACACTTCCACATTTTGACAGAGCATTTGCATCTGCGTACTTGCGTAGATTCTGTTTCTGTCCTTAGGTGTAGCTGGGGAACTAACATGGCTCCTGACAATGGGGCTACATGCATGGATCCATGCAAACAGGTAGCGGGGCAACAAACGGGGCCAGACGTTTGGGGAAAAGATTCATCCAGACAAACACAGCACTCAGAAGAAAGAGAAGAGCTCCATGACCTCACTTCCCCTTTACTAAGCGCAATGAGGACTAGAGCTGCAGGGAGGGCCACTCCAACCATCCTCCATCACGCAAACAAACACAAGAAGACACAGACGAAGAGATACAGGTAGAAAGTAGACATCAAACCAGCCCTTTGAGGGTCAGAATCCCAACAAGAAAGGTCAGAGGTTGAACTCTTCCCAGCTCACAATGAGAGGTGTGTCCGGTGGCGGGCCTGAGCAGACGTCACATAGACAAAGACAGACAGAGAGACAACACTGGAAAAGAAAAAACACGGTTTAAAAACAGCCAAAAAAGGACATAAAAGGACAAAGGGGGGAAATGACAAGACATTTGAACATTGAGCGACTGGAGGGGTGAGGAGTGACGACATGAATGAAACATGAAGTCAGTGTTTCATGTGTCATTGGAGCTGATGGCAGAATGAGAACGTCATGGCAATGAAAGAGAATGAGCACCTTCCACAAGAGTTTCCCAGCAGGACATAACCAATAACAAGCAGATATACAATGCTAATTAAAAAATAGCGTTTTTTTCGCTAACATAAACTAAAAAGAACATACAGCAAAGCATCTGTATGGAACCATTCCCCTCACTCACTCACCACATGGCCCTTGCTGTTTGATGGGAATGTCTGTCTTGGTCCGGCACTCTTCAAGCCTCCTCTCGCAGTCATTGTGGTACGTCTTGCCGTCCTTTCCGCACAGGGGCTTGTACGTGCCGTCGCATTGTATGGGGTCGCAGGAACACCGAAACTCTCCGTTTTCCAGCAAACACTTGGCGTTGAACTTGCAATCGTTGGGGCAGCTCCCTGGAGACCAGATACACACGTATACATGCGTCAACGACGTGCAGAACGGCGGTAACCGTCTTGGTGCTAATCAACACTGACTGTAGGCATCTCTCTTTCTCCCTCGCTCAATCAGACATCGGATATTGACTTACTCAGGGGGTTTTGAATTAATTACCGTGTCTGATTATTTAATCAATTATCTAATTCCATTCAGATTGATTTGAGGTGTTTTTTTCCCCCCACTCGAAGTTGTGTTAAGCTGTCACAGACGAGCCATGGCAGTGTGTAATTACGGCAGCCTTTCATCTGTTTGAGTAAATTAAGAGACCTATTATGTTATTGTACAATCTGAGCTTGATTTATGTTTGATTGCATTATCTAACCTATCTTTAAGGATGTGACATACATGCTGATGAGAGTGGGCTCATAGGGAGCTATAGGAATAGGGGTGGAATCTCATGAACGTGATTTTACTCCACATGAAACGGTATTCACAACCCAGATACTTTTACAATGTGACGTATATATGAGTAAACAGAATATATACTGAGAAAAATCTTGGGAAAAACTTGATTTCATTGATTGGATTGGGAAAACTTGTTTCAAACAAGAACAAATCTACAGTATGAGAGATTTATTTCGCTTCTGAAATGCTGCTGGTGTTGTGAAATATCTATAGCCCCAAAGAATCACATCCCCATCTGTAGCTATTTGTAATGTAGCATGTTATCACTAATCAAAAAAGCCTTTTAGCACTGTGCTAAGCTAGCAAGTTAAGCTGTTAGCTAGCTAACCAAATATTACCAAAGCTAAAAATGGTCGAATTAAACATTTGCGTTCTGTTGTGCTTTCATTTAGCCTTCAATCAGAAAACTAACAGTTTAGCAAACAATCGTAGCATACTGCTAACTGCCACTAAAATGCTCTTTTGATTAATGGTTAACAAGCTCCAACAAGGTGTCCCATACAAAATTGGACCTAAATGTTAGCACATATCATTCTAACTAACAAAAATAGCCTTTCTTACGCAGTTAGCAATGTGTTAAGCTAGTAGGCTAAGCTGCTAGCTAACTAATCAAATATTAGCAAAGACATGACCAGATTAAATATTTCTCTTTCTTTGTTATTATTTAACCTTCATTTAGCAAACGAACAGCTTAGCTTACAAGCATAGTATAGCATAGCATAATTAAAAAGGCTTTATGACTGATATCGAGGCTGAAGATCACGCTCACCCTCAACAGATCCCAGAGTTAATGCTTCTTTTTCTAACAAAAGCATTATTAACATAAATCATTATGAAAGAGTGATTCATGTACTGAAACAATCTAGACCCATGCCAGCATGCTACTCGTGTATCTTACAAAGTAAGACATTTATCGGAGACAACTGCTGCTATCGCTTCTTGAGTTACAGTGGCACACAAACAATTGCTCTGTACTGGGACAACAGTGGCCCGAAAATAACACCACTATCGCTCACAGCGCAAACACAGTTCAGACACGGACACACACATCCACACTAAACCACCGTTCATGCACTATCACAGGTGAACACGCACTCTCTCTGCGCTTGCCACAGGGCTTCAGAGCGAGGCAGGGACGATCTTTTCATCACCCGTGAAGATACAGTCTTGCCACAATACACCTGCCAGAGCCCGACAGGCAAATTGGATTTGTGGAGATTGGTATCGTGTAGGCATGACAGTACTGCTAACCTGACTTAATTTGTCCAGAGCCTCCTCACCACAGCCATGACAAAATAAATCAAACGCAGCCGTGAGGCTCCTTTATCAGACACGAGCATGAGCTCCTGGGAGACGACGGCATCTCCGTTCTGGGAGGAACTCACCTTTCTCCTTGCAGCTGCCTAAATAGACCTTCTTGAGCTCCAGATTGTTCTGCAGGGCCGTCCGCTCCATCTGACACTCGCTATCGTAGGTGCGGCCATCACTGGCGCAGATGGGCGTAGTGTCGGGAAGGCAGGACTCAGCTGGGGAGAAGGTAAACTGCTTGTACGTTTTTGGGTTCACCCGACAGGCCACACTCACGCTATTCAGAGTGTCACTGCAAGGATCTGAGGATGAAAAAAAAAAAACCTGAGTTAGACCAAGAAAAAAAGAATAGAATCAGCTTGTATTATCAAACATGAGTGTTAGCTGGCTAAACAAATAGTGACTCTACTGTTCGAACTTGTTTTCTAAATGAACGAATCTTTTTTCGTGTCATTGGGTTCACTCAACAAATGAAATGAACAAATTGACTCGAACTCAACTTGATCGAACAGGAGAGTCACGAACGTGCATCACAGAACAGAGCAAGGCGACCATTTGAGCTTATAAAACTTAAACTTTGTTATATTTTTTTTAAATGAGCGATCGTTTCGCTAGATAAGACCCTTATTCATCGTCTGGAATCGTTTAAAGCCCTTTGAACAGTTTGCAGTTTGCACTGAAAGTGTCTTTTGGACCTTGAACCGTTTGGTTACCAGTAAAGTGCATTATATAGAGAAAAATCCTGGAATGTTTTCATCAAACACTTTCATTCTTTTCGACTGAAGAAAGAAAGACATGAGATCTTGGATGACATGGGGGTGAGTAAATTATCAGCAAAAGTTTTTTTTTTAAAGTGAACTACTCCTTTAAGGAAGGGGGACTACACTTTGTTATCTATTAACTGTGTGCAAAGCATAACTGTCAAAAATATTTACTGCATTTGATGACAAATTTCTTAAGTACTTTCTATACATATTATAAAGATGTCCATTTTTTCTAGTATTTCTCAAACACTTTTATTTTGCCATATTGTTCATTGAACCATTGCAAAACTTCATGAAAATAATTCACAAAAAATTAAATGCGAAATCAGTTCATGTTCACGTTCCCAACCCTAAAAATGAATGGTAATAATGGGGAGAAAAGTGTGACGTGAGCCAAACTCAAACATTCATCGCCCACATGAACTTACTCAAATTTTAACATTTAGAATGTTACAAAAGATTTCCGTTTCAAATAAATGCTCTTCTTTTGAACTTTCTATTCACCAAAGAATCCGGAAAAAATGTGTCATGACTTTCACAAAATATTAGTATTTTCAAAATTGATGATAAGAATTTCTGAAGTATCATGTGATAAGAAGACTGTAGGTTAAGTGTGCTGAAAATTCTGCTTTGCCATCAGAGGAATGATTTTTATTTAAAAATATATTCAAACAAAAAAGTTATTTTCATTTGTAATAATGTTTAACTTTTATTTACTTTATATTAAATCAAATAAGGTAACCACAACAGACTTAACAACCCCAAACCTTTGAACGGCAGTGCGCATATAATTTTCCTGAAGATCTTACTGAACTTATTTGATTGGACTTAAACACATCATGACAGCACACCTTTAGGACCAGATTTTCTGATATCTGTATATGCCACAGATCTGACAATGGCTTTTATTTTGACGAGAATGTTCTTTTTCAAAGCATCTTCTAGGCACCATTGATGGAGCTGTTGTCAGTGGAATGTCATTTTTTGAGAAGAAATAGTGAAATGTGAAAAGATAAGAGTGACAGCTGATGGGACGGGAGTGATGAGTGTGTGGGCGTTGATGGGTCTTTGTGGCTGGAGGGGCTGCAGGCCCTGGCCCTGCATGGCAAGATCATAATTGTAATAGAAATGCCATGATGGTTATTGAAATAAGTGTGACAGTTTCGGCAGCCTCCACACTTTTCAGAAACAAGACGACACAAAGGACTTATCAGCCGGTGTTGTTCTAAGACAATGCCGAGCCGCGAGCGAGTCGTACAATCGTGGGAGAGAAAGAAGCGCGGAGACAGACAGAAAAAAACGACGAGTGAGATAGAGACAGAAAGGACAGAGGAAATTAGACACGAAAGACAAAACACAAACAAAACAAAGATCTAGAAGAGAGGAAGAAACAGACAAATAAAGAGAACAAGAAAATAAGCGGGAAATGAAGGCAAAGACAGAGATAGAGAGAACACAAAGATGAACACATTCACACTAGGGATATAGTATGAAATGACATAATGAACTAAACTCTTAAAATAAAAACAAAAGGTTCTTTATTAGCATCTATTGGCGCTTTTCCACTGCATGGTACGGTACGGTTCAGTACGGCACGCTTTGGCTCTTTTCCACTGCATGGTACGGTACGGCACGGCTCGGTACGGCTCACTTGTGGCGCTTTTCCACTGCATGGTACGGTACGGCTCGGTACGGCTCACTTGTGGCGCTTTTCCACTGCATGGTACGGTACGGTTCGGTTTGGTACGGTATGGCTCACTTGTGGCGCTTTTCCACTGCATGGTACGGTACGGCTCGGCTCACTTGTGGCGCAATTCCACTGCATGGTACGGTACGGTACGGTTCGGTACGGTATGGCTCACTTGTGGCGCTTTTCCACTGCATGGTACGGTACGGTTCGGTTTGGTACGGCACACTTTGGCGCTTTTCCACTGCATGGTACGGTACGGCTCGGCTCACTTGTGGCGCAATTCCACTGCATGGTACGGTACGGTACGGTTCGGTACGGTATGGCTCACTTGTGGCGCTTTTCCACTGCATGGTACGGTACGGTTCGGTTCGGTACGGCACGCTTTGGCGCTTCTCCACTGCATGGTACGGTACGGCTCGGCTCACTTGTGGCTCAATTCCACTGCATGGTACGGTATGGTACGGTTTGCTTCGGCTCTCTTTAAATGGTACCTGGTCTGTTAAGGTTCCAAGCGTACCGTACCGGTACTAAAATGTGACGTGAAACACTGCAGATCACTGATTGGTCAGACAGAATCGTCACTACCAGCGTCATTGTATTTGCGACCAATAGAAATCGACACGATAAACCAAACCCGCTAGATTTAAATAGCCAGTAACAGCCACCGCTGTTATCGAACAGTCTATAATCCCACCCACTTTAAAGTGGAACTAATACTGCAGTTGCAGTTACTAATACTGGAAAAGCAACCGAGCTAAAGCGAACTGAGCTGTGCCGTCAAGCTGAGTCGTACCAGGCAATGGAAAAGTAAAGCGAGCCCAAATAAGCCACGCCAAGCCAAACCGTACTGAGCGGTACCAGGCTGTACCAGCAGTGGAAAAGCGCCATAAGGTGCCATGAAGAGCCTTTAATATTCATGGAAACTTTCCACTGCACAAGGTTTTTTAGAGGAAAAAAGTTCCATCAATTGAAAGGTTCTTTGGGGAACAAAAAAATTCTATGGCAAAAATCTATGGCACTGCTGAGAAGAATCTCCTTTTGGAACCTTTATCTTATATACACAATAAACTTATATACACAATAAATTGATAAGTCTGGAAGCAACCCATCATAAATGCACACAGATCAAACTCAATATTGCATTGGACATAAAATATCAGAGAGAGAGGCGTGCTGAAAGGAAGTGTTGATGCCATGCAGGTCAGGGACTGGTGTATACTAACAATAATAAGGCGGCTCTCAAAGGAGGGTAGTGTGGAGCTCGACCAAAAGGGTCCAGCACAATGCGGGTAGCAACTCCAACAACATCTCGCCACACAAGCCAGCCATTACCACTGGATAAACCATTAGCTTCCATTATGAGAGGCTGGCTGGAACCAGCATTCAGTATATCGCTGCCTAACAGTGCCATGCAGGGGTGTCTGTAATTAGCCAGACACACTGAGCCCCGCTCCAGCAGGGAGTGTGTATGAGGCCGCTCCATTAGTCCTGCCCCTGTATCTGTGTGCCTGACGGTTGCTGGCCAAGACCTTAATGCATGTGCTGGAGGAACAGTAGCTGTAACCACAGTTTACAGGGATGAATGTGTATACAGAGCCGGCTACAAATGATGCCTCTAAGTGTGCTTTGAAATAACCGTGGCCCATGTCCTGCTGTACAATTGATTATGGGTTGTTTTTGTTCCTCTATTCTCTGTGAAATTCTTTTTTATCTTAATCATATTTTGGACTTGTTTTCCAGGAAAAAATATCCTTAAAACAACAAAAGATGCATTTACTTGACAAAAAATAATCTTGTCAAGTAGCCAAAATTTTCCTGAAACAAAAAGCAAGACAAAAAATATATATTGCTTAGTAAATAAATGTATCCTCTTTTAAGGATGTTTACTTAGAATAATTAACACAATAAGTAAAACATGATATAACTTTCACATATATGTGTCAAATGTTTAAAATAATAGCCAAGTCAATGGGGTGTCCCTCAGTGATAAAAATAACATTTGTATGTGTCGGCTGTTTATGTATGATAGAATGTGAGAGTCAGTAACCGCAAGGATGGCGTCTCTAAGTTAGATTTAGAGTTGCTCTCTGTCCTCCTTGGTGCTTTGTACTCCCATTGGGATTAAAGTGAAAGACACTCTCCACTGAGAAACATACTCCACACTTCCTCAGGGACCCGAGGCATTCATCCAGCCCTGCCGCCCAGAGAGCCATCATTCACAAGAGGTGACTTCCCTCTCAGTCGGTCTGACTCGCTTTGCCGCAGGATACACCACAATGTCACACAGACAAGACTTAAGACTTTCTTTCCTAAAATAATAATAATAATAATATAATAATAAAAATATATATATATTCTTAACTGGTATTTTCCATACACGCCCATAAAACACTCCATAAACCTCTCTAACATTTCTTGTGGTGCTTTTCCACTGCTGGTACGGCTCGGCTCATCATGGCTCGGTTCGGTTGGCTTTAGCTCGGTTTGCTTTTCCACTGCAGTTAGTATCGCTTCAGTGGTGGGAATTATAGTCTGGGTGTTATATTTTATCCGCACCTCTGCAACCAACGAGAAGAACGTCTGCACTTCGTCCACTGACCACGTTTCAGCCATTTCTTTTTTGTAAGTTTTCTTTCTTTATTTTTTCTTCAAGCAAGTAGTTTTAAAAGAGGTGCTACAGCAGTGGCTGTTACTGGCTCGCAAATAAAATGACGCTCTTAGTGACGATTCTGTCTGACCAATCAGTGATCTGCAATGTGTTCACGTCATATTTTAGTATCGGTATGGTATGCTTGGAAGCACAACAGAGGCTGTACGATTTAAAGAGAACCAAAGTGATCTGTACCCTACAGTGGAAAAGCGCCACAAGTGAGCCGTACCGAGCCGAGCTGTACCGTACCGTACCATGCAGTGAAAAAACGTCAAAGCGTACCGTAATGAACAGTGCCATGCCGTACCATGCACTCTTAGAAGAAAAGGTTCTATATAGAAGCTTAAAAGGTTCTATCAGCACTACGTATTTGGAACCCCTAAAAGGTTCTATACACTCTTAAAAAAAGGGTTCCTCTTGGTTCTTTATAGAACTCTGGGGTTCCATACTTGGCCAATAGAACCTTTTACAAAAAAAAATGATTCTATATAGAACCATTTTGGAGTTCCATATATGAAGCGGGGGATGGAACCATCTCTGGTTCTAAATAGAACCATTTCTTCTAAGAGTGTGCAGTGGAAAAGCACCATTAGATGTGCCATTGAAGTAAATGTACTTAATTTAAGACAAAACTCTCTGAAAATTGATGAGTAAATTGGTCTTTAACTGACAAAACAAAAATACAAATTAAGATTTTTTTTTTCTAATAAAAAAAAAT
The DNA here is from genome assembly GCA_038021265.1 of Cyprinella venusta. Taxonomy (NCBI): domain Eukaryota; kingdom Metazoa; phylum Chordata; class Actinopteri; order Cypriniformes; family Leuciscidae; genus Cyprinella; species Cyprinella venusta. The sequence continues at coordinate 17,200,109 of CM075883.1, read as the reverse complement.
ATATTCTTTTTTATTTGCACTTCAGGCTCTCTAAAGAAAACACAAGATAAAACCACGTCTTGGTCAAAAAAAAAAAACAACCCAAACAGATTAAATAAGACAAAATTGAAGATTAAATTGTTTGACCTTCGTTAAGCAATAAGGAAACAACGGATCCCTGAAAACTGAAGATGCCTAATGATCTGAGAGTGCAGCGTATTACAGAGGTCCATAAACACTAGAACACATATAGGGAGACGTAAAGTAGGATTTAACCTCTTTAACTCATGAGTACTGACGAATAAAAGAGATCAAAATAAAACTCTGAAATGTCAGACAGGGGCGGAATAAGCTGAAAAAAGAATCTGACAGCTAGTCAGAGACAGTGTGGAAGAGAAATGTCATTAGGCAGTCCAGGGTGGGAAGAGGGCTTTTCATGAACGGCACTCTGTCCCCATGACTCAAACTCTCCACTAACATGAAACAGTGAGGATTTAATCAAAGAAGAGCTCAAAAATCCAGACAGCTTGCATGGCGAGGTGTGACGTGCCGGGAGCTTTCAGCGGAATAATTGATCTGCTGAATTTTTAGAACTCAAAATTCATCCACAATACTCTATAACAAGCATTCAAAATCTAAAAATCACACTGGGGCAATGCAATAGAAGTAATGTGTTACATAATCAAAGCACTTCTTTCAACTACTTTAACAAGAAATGCATTACTTGTTAACTTAATGTATTAATGTAAGGCAAATAATTGGTTGTGTGTGTGTGTGTGTATATATATATATATATATATATATACACACACACACATACACACACACACTAAAATTTAGGAAGGGAGTTCCTTTTTTAAACCAACACTGCCTTGCATTCTACAAGCAGCCAAACCAACTTGCGATCATTTTGAAGAAAGCTGCAATATTAGAATGGTAAGATTGGTAACATGTGACAAAGACAGTAACTGCAATGCTAGTGACTATTTAAAGGCTCCACAGACTCACCACAGCGGCCTTGGTGATGCACTCGGATGTTCTTCTGGGTGGCGCAGGCTTTCATGTTGAGCTCACATTCGCTTTGGTAGTCCAGACCATCGCTGCCGCACACCACGTGCTTGGGGACATTCTCACAACTCAGAGGACACATGCACTTGGCGGACAGGCCGTCTGATGACTGGATGCAGGTGCTGCCAAAGCTACAGGTCACATCACTGCACGGGTCCTTCAGGGCTGAAAAACAAGAGATAGAGAAAATGTCTACGTACAATTTGATGTCATAATCCTGTGTAGCTATGTGGTTGCTACATGTAGCTGGTCAAAAACGTTCATCATCCTTAAAGGGATAGTTCTGATATCTATTCATACGTCCAATAACGTTACACATGCTAGCAAGCAGTGCTAGTTTCATGATCCACTTTTGGTTGTGTTCGAGTAATTGGCTAGCTTATGTTCATACTATAAAGTCTGTTTAAGGTGGGAGTTCAAGAGTGAGCTCCAAGCATCCACGCTATTATTGAGATAAAATTGGGTTAAAATGAGGAACGACCTCCCAGGACCTCCACGCGGCTCAGACGTGCCCCGTGTCGAAACAGATGCCAGAGTGAAGTGGCTTAACCAGGGCTGAAGAACAGCTCAGTACCCCAGACTTGAATATTTGGACACAGCTGGGTGGTTGTACAAACAAGTCACTCTAATTCACCACGGACCATTTCAAGCAAGCTTTGCATTGACAAAACATTCTCAATTGCTATGCTTCAGCGTACCCGTCCTTATACTGGTGGGACATAATCAGTTTTTTTCCACTCTGAAAATAAGAAAGCCCTGTTTTTTTTTTCTGAAAAAGACTTTGAAAGTTGAAGAAATGATTTACACAAAAATGAAATTTCTGTCATCATTTACTCAAATGGTTCCAAACTCGTATAACTTCTATGGAACACAAAAAGATCTTAAACCCTGGACACTCTTTTTCATATAATGAAATTGAGAGAGAGCCGGGGCTGTCAAGTTTCAAAATGACAAAAAGTACCATAAAAGTATCATAAATACTAGGGATGCACCGATATGAACATTTTGGCCGATACCGATAACCGATAATTCTTTACATTTGAAAGCCGATAACCGATATATTGGCCGATAAATTAAAATTACATTTTTTATATACTTTGATAGCCTGTTTACATAAACAAAAGGCTCACAAGCCTTGTCTCAAACACTTTTAACATAAATCAAACATATACTACAGAATAACCTAGTTTGCAGTGTAAGATTCCTTAACTTTTAAAAATTAATGTTACACTGGGCAACTTTCTTTATTAAAAAATGGTAACACTTTATAATAAGGTTTAATTTTGTTAGCATTAGTAAGCATGAACCAACAATTTTATAAGACATTTTTAAGAAAGTTGTATCTAACATTAGTCAATGCACTGTGAACTAACATGAACACACATATTTTAACACACCTGAGTAGGTGTGTTTGATCAGGATCTTCAGGATTACAAGAAACTTATGTTTGACTTATGACTTATGTCCGATTGAAAGGGGATAAGGGGATCCGAGACGCATAATAGTTACTATAGTAGGCTATTGCAGTTACTATAGTAGGCTATTGCAGTTACTATAGTAGGCTATTGCAGTTACTATAGTAGGCTATTGCTATAGTACGCAATAACTCCAGAGCACTGATGAATGGAAAACGAGACGAAACGAGCACAAGTTTCTCTATTTATTTGTAAACGTTTCATTCTGGTGTTTCTGTATTATTCCAAGAATGTATTAAATGTGATTTCATCATTCATCTGTGTCAAGAATTTTGTTTTGGATTTATCAAGTCAAGCCAGTATATGGCATAAAAGCGGAAGTTTTAATTTGTAATGCACCAGGGTGATTTAACTGAAATTAATACATTTCTATTTTTGATACTCGTTTGATTATTATCATTATTATTTAGATGATACATATTCATGAGGCGCTGACAAACACTGAGGTGCTGAAGAGTGAACGGACCGTGTCACTTCAGAGGGGGCTAGTTTCATTTCCGACCGTCCCCACAAATGCTATCGGCTCTAATTTATTCTCACTATCTCTGTCCCTGTTTTCACCTCTCCCGTGCGTCATATCAGCCAGCCTACAGTCTTTGCCATCATTTGTGGGTTTTACTTTGTGTAAATCTGCTAAGAGAACCCACTTGTTTAATTAAAGGTTTCTGCCTCTCTCTAAGGACCACGCTCCACTTTTGCAGTGTGGCACGCACACACAAACCCACTCACACGCATGTGATAAACCTGGCAGGCAACATCGTAAGGATGAGATCAGTGGTGTTTTTGTGTGTTGTGTGATCAAAGTGTTCATTCTCTTTTCCTCCTCTCCCTCGCTAAAAAAAGACGACTGTGCCTCCCTCGTCTTTGCACGTCTGAACCTCGCACTTCATCAGCCTGGGCTCGCTAACTAACCAACCAGTAGCACTTCCAAAAAACTCATTGTGAATGTTTGTGTGGGGGAAGTGCTAATACACACCCAACATCCGCACACAGGGAGCATTTTTACACTTTGCAGCAATGCTGAAGGAAAGATGAGGGATACAGTGTGGTTTAGTTTAGTGGTTCTTAACCATTTTGAGGCCACTCTTTGACCAAGACAATATTTGAAAGCCCGGTCAAATGTACAGTACCGGTCAAATGTTTGGATGGGGGGTGTGGTACAACCGTTTGATTGATGCACTGACTGTCCAATGATTCTAGGTGGTCTTGGAAATGATTGGCTGAAGTTTTTCAAGTCCTGCCCATTCCAAAGATGATTAAATTGCTTAATTATCATTTTAGTGCTTCTAACTCAGCTGTGGTACGTGGGTTAGGAATAGGACTGAAGTGATTTCGAAAAAATGGTCAAAAAAGAAAATCCCATACCCCACCTTTAATAAAAATAAATCATCAAAAAGGTTCCTTTACACGCTTCTCAGAAGCGGAAGTTGTCGTAAACTTATAGTTAACTTATAAACTTATTTATTTAGCAGACAATTGGGGAAAAAAATATTTATTTATTATTTAATTAATTATTTATATTTATTTAGCATTCCTATGATCTCTGATTAGTTTTCCAAAAATGAAAAAAAAAACCTTTTCTCATTTTCCTTTTTTTTTTTTTTTTTTTTGCTTAACAGTTCTACTTTTTTTCATTTTCAAGGGACTGATTACAGTGGGCAGTAGAGAGAGAGAGAGAGAAAGAGAGAGAGAGAGAGAGAGAGAGAGAGAGAGAGAGAGAGAGAGAGAGAGAGAGAGAGAGATGTACAATTTGTGAAACAGCCACACAGCAGTTAGTTTTCTTAAATGTAATGCTAAGGTAATATAACACAAATTATAGTGTCATAAATGTGCATTAAAAAAAACATAAAAAACTTTAGAAATGCATCATCACAGTCTATACATTATATATATATATATATATATATATATATGTTTTATAGTTTTTTATTTAAATGTAAATGAATAAAAAAATGCTAAATGATTCATCTCAAACATGTTGCAAGTTGTTACCCCACTCTCGCCTATGCAGTACATATTTTCCCTAAAATAACAAACAAGTCTGTTCGGTATGATGGCTTTTAGACTGACTGACGCATTCTGGTACTTTCTTTATCTTCACAGTCATAACTAGTGGCAACTGTGCTCTGACTCATTACTTCCACTTCAACAGATTGGCCTCCTTCCCAAAGCCAAACTCCAAGACTTTTGATTTCATCAGTCTGATGAAAAGCAGTTCTTTAAATCAGTTCTGCTGCGTCTGTCATAAAGTACACATTCAGAAAAGTCAGACAATCCGCATAAACAGCTTCTCGGTGGCGCTCTGTTTGTTTTGTGACAGCACACAGAATTGCCTCAGCGAACCCATTAAATAACAGTCAGAGCTTTTCCACCTATTGTCGCTGAGAGTTGATGAGCATTGAGGAAAAGGATGAGCTGATTAAAATGCAAAAGGCCGCCCGGTAAGGTGTGTATGCGGCTCTCCGCTGTGTTAGCACAGATAAGCCGCCCTCTCACACTGAGACAAGCAGGCAAATTGCCCTTTAGAATGTGACCAGCGTCGCAAACCGAAAGGCTATGAATCGATGGGGTCGCCACGGAGATGAGTCGTTTCCTCCTTGTGCTTTAGCGCTCATTTTCAGGGATGGAAATACAGTATCCTGATGAAAGAGCCGGAGCTTATAGTTACCCATTGATGAACTGGAAATGTCGCTCACAGCCAATTAACTGCTCTTCTCCTGCTCTGAAGAGGTTCAAGACAATGAGAAACGAGAGGCAGGAATGAAGTAAGAAATAATAGGACCTACACGACATAAAAGTAGGCATAAACGTATTGAGAGGAAGTGGAGACAGCAAGAGGAGCCTCCACTGATCCGCCTCTCTGACAGTGCTGTGATAATGTGTTAGTGCTGGATGTATTAATGCTTAATGCATGCAGGGAGCTGTCAGCGTCCGCTACCAGATCCTGACGGGATGGGTTCGACACAACCCGCCCTGCACTACGAGCCCTGGGCGAGTATGTGTTAAGAAGGCTTTAGAGGAGCTTCGGGTGGTGCAGATTTCATCTCCTCGGATCTTAAAGGAATATTCTAGCTTCAACACAGGTTAACCACGTTCGACAGCGTTTGGTGGCATAATGTTGAATAGCAAAGAATTATTTAAAAACATTTGTTTACAAAAACAAGAATAAAATGCAAAATCAAGGTTACAATGAGGCACAATTCCATTGAATCGAAGAAGCCATTCCATTGAATTGATTAAAAAACACTTTTTATAAACATCCATTTCTAAATGCATGTTATCTTAAACCTTCATCTGTGCACGTTATTTATTTATTTTTTTTACATTTTTGATGTTGCAATTTATTAAAATATCAGAACTCGATCTTCCAATGAAATAACACGTCTCTCGTGACGTATGCAAGACTTACCCAATCATTTCGTCTGATTAAACTTCGCCTCTTTCTTACAATCGACCGCAAACTTGCATTCAGATCTACCTCCATCCAATCAACACTCGATAAACTTAAGGCCTGTTCACACTGGGACGAATTTCGTGCGCGATATAAGGGCGCCAATGTGAGTGTGCACACTCACATGAAAAATGGCACGCGTAAAAGCGTATTTTTTTTAAAAAAAAGTCTCGGATTTGTTTTTTTTTTTTTTTGGTTTGAAGCGCCACGTTAAAAACTATCCGACCAATGAGATTGGCGCTTTTGCTAACGTGTCTGGAGCTTCTAAAGTTACAGTAAATCACAACTTGGGGGCGCTCAAACGCAAAACGGTCTTACCGAGCACATACATAACGCCGAAGAAGATATACCCCACCATCTACACTGCCGGAAGACAAAGAAGATGCAAGGCAAGATATCATTCTGTCTAATGTCAGGGAATGAATTTGCATGTTCACTCGGCTCATCGTCAGCGAAAATCGCTTGGGTGTGAACACAAAAAACACGTTAAAAAACGTTGCCGAGTAACGCGCGCTGATATTCGTCCCGGTGTGTACGAGCCTTTGTGTTTTTCCACGCGCCTGGCATATGTTTTCAATTGTTTTCAATGGGAGCGCCGCATTTTTTAAACGCCAAGAGCGTAACAAGGCGCTGAGCGTTTTTTTCACACTGAAGTGCCGAGCTTTTCATCGCAATAAAACTATAAATTGTCGTAACTACACAGAAAAGTGATTTACACAAGACACTACAATCATGCCAACATATCATTTACATCTTGTGGCGATCACGATACTATTAAAACAGTGAGTATTTTAATGTTTATAGAGTATCCCCATTTACTTCCATTGTTCCTCAGTGTAACTTTAATTCAGCTTCTTTTTAATAAATCTTTGTTGTAATCAACATTATGCCACAAAATCTGAACTTAACTTATCTTAAGGCCTACAAAGCCTAGAAAAAAACTATCCGCTAATATCCCCTAGTTTTTCCACAATCTTTACTGCGAGGCTATAAACTGGAGATGAGCCAAGAAATAAAGCTGAACATCCACAGATGACCTCCAAACCCAGTGTCCCACCCTCGGCTTTTGTCATCCCTCACATGGCGAAATGATTTGTTCTTTTGATGTATTTCTTCAAAGGGCTTATTTGACTGCAGCTGTCTTCTTCCTTTGCATGCCTCAGTGTTGCCCTTGGATAAAGAAAATTAGGCACAAAAATGGATAATACACATCTTTTTGTGGTTGGACTTAAAGGCCAGGCACTCCTGCTTCCCTGCGATAGCTGTCAGTGTGTGTGCACATTTCACGAAGTGAGCCCCCTCCTGACCTCGGGCCTGTGAAGTCAGATAGGTAACATCATGGGCAAGACCAGGAGGACTATGTTAGCTCACGGGCTTAAAACACTACCAAACCTGTCTATCAGAGTCGAGGTTTATCCCCTGTGAGGTTTTAGTGAGCGCTAAACAGATGCAGTGCACTGCAAATGCCTTTTCAAGACTGGATTTAAATCAGGAGGCGTGTGCTCAAAATGCAAAAGACAAATCTATGCTTCCACACGGCTTGCAAAAGATCACAATCAAGAATTCAATCATAATCCCTGCTTCAACCGATAACAAAAAAAGTGGTTTACATATGTCCAAAAGGTTTCATCAATCCTAGAAGTTGAAAATGAATTAAGGAAACAATCATTCTGGAACTAAAAACAGGAGGTAAAAAATACTAAGGTGTAAAAAATACAAAATACTAAGGTGTTCTAAAGAAATTGCAAAGTGGTGGTTGCTAGGGTGTTCTGAGTGGTTACAATGGTGTTCTGGTGGTTATTAGGGTATTGTTAGGGTGTTGTTATCTGTAGTTGCTAGGGCATTACTAGGTGCTTACTATGTGTTCTCATGGATAATATGGGTTGTTGCTAGAGTGGTTTCTAGAGCATTGCTATGTTAGCCTGGCTCCGCCCTCCTACATACTTCCGCTCAATTTTCATTTTCCTTCAGCACTACGTCTGGGATTGTGGTGTATTCTTTAGTTTTCTCCAGTCATTTTTACCGGTCCAATCAGCAAACAGAGGGAGTGGCTGAGAACAAGCGGTAGTTTGACTCATCATACGTCACAACCAAATGTTAGCGATTGGTTATGGCAGATCCAATGGTTTTAATCTTCAACAGAGGACACGCCTACAAGGAAGTTAAAGCAGTCGTTCAGGATTTTGGACATCGGACCTCATTTCTAAGTTAGCCTGGGTGTTATTTATCAGTGGAGACAGTTTTCATGTTTGCATAGTTTGCCAGTGCTAGGCTAGCGAGAGTCAACGGTATCAGCTAGCCTGCCATTAAAAACAGTTTTACCCACTCAGTACGCCAAAAGCAAATAAACTATAACTTATAACTATACACCTCATCACTTTCACAAGCTAAAAGCACTACAAAGTCTAATACTTAATGTTACGATTAATTATTCACACAATTGCAAGGTTCAACCAGGCACTGCACTCCAATAGAAACAGGTCAGGAGATTCAAAGCGGCTGCTTTTGGGATTTCAAAATGTCAAAGGTAAATAATAGTGGCCAAAGAAAAGTACAAGAAACCTTATTTTGAAATGCCAGATACAGCTTACATGTTCCTTTCCTACACTGCTCTCTGTGACTGGAGTACTCAAACATAATGACCAAGATGGAATTGTTTGTTTTGGCTAAAAGCAATATTAAAAAAAAAATGTTTTATTTTTTTCTTGCAAACAAATTTTGAGTTCAATCAGCAGGCACATTTGAAGCTAATCATTTTCTTTTCCTTCAAGCAATCCCCTTCAAACACACACACACATTTATCAGTTGGTATTCATGCGTTCTGCAAGTTGATAATATACAGTCGGTAGGGAGAGACGTGAATTAGATTTTCAAGTGGTTTAGCAGCTTTAAACAACAAAATTTGGATAGCAAAAGACATTAAAACAGCAAATTTATTTCTTTTTATCCATCCATCTAATATCCATATCTATCTATCTATCTATCTATCTATCTATCTATCTATCTATCTATCTATCTATCTATCTATCTATCTATCTATCTATCTATCTATCTATCTATCTATCTATCTATCTATCTATCTATCTATCTATCTATCTATCTATGCACGCGCCTCTCCTGCACGCTTGAATGTGTCAGCGCGTAAAGTGGCGTGTGTCTGCATACGTGATTCAGGAAAGGTCGTGGAAGAGAAGGACATCCTTGGAGGGAAGTGCAATTACCGAAATGAACTCATCTTGTTAAGAGCTACTAACCTTTTGTAAGAGGAGGAATAAAAGAAAAGGAAAGGGTAAGAAAGAGGGCAAATATCAGCTTATCATCATGAAGACAATGGGAAGGGCAGTGGTTGTGCCGCTGGTGTGTGGCAGCATGTTTGACTGTGTACTACACAAACTGAGGCTGAATGTAACAGTCAATAATCACTATCTGGCACAGCGAGCGCATGCGTTTAAGTCCCGGAGCGCATTCAAGCACTGTTTTCAAAGGTAAAATATAATCATACCCAATCAGTTGCGATTGTTTCTTTAAGATGTCTTTATGATTTACTTTCAAAAGCACAGAGTGTGTCCTGAAGCATACTGCTGCCATCAAATATCAATGGAGGCACATGGTAGACAAACTGTATAGACGTGGTAAATGCAGCGTAACATATACCATATTTAACTCAAATTAGCTGAGCAATAAATCATCACTCACATTGGCCTTGATTCCACAGGATTTTTTCCCATTTATTTCATACATAAGGATTAAAAAAAACCTTCAATAAAGAGCCATGAAGATAATACATAAATGACATAATGACCAACTACAAACTTAATTTTGAAGCAAAACAGCATTTGAAAATCAGAGAAAAAGCTAAAAGGACGTCTATTATGAGGCAATGAACTACTCAGTCCATATAAGAAATAAATAAAAATAAAATGATATTAGAATATAAATCTGTTCTCTATATATAGTTCAATACAAAATAGTCAATATAAATGCAGTCATAAGTACATAAGTACTGGGGAGGGGAGATTTAAATGTTAAAATGTCAGTCAATGGGAATTTTACTGTCGTGCTTTGGGTACTCAGGACAGATCAGTCTGGCTCATGCATGGTAATTAGATGACATCAGGGAAGTAGCCATATTAGGACCACAGAGATTACGATCAACAGTTGATGCAAATGTCCAAAAACTGTACTTTTATTCAGCTGCCTACATTTTTATTCCCAAGCAAATCAAGCTACAATACAATTACAATTATTATCGCCCAAAAATTGGGCAGGGAACACTCAGAAATGTCTAAAAATGTTATAACGGTTGCCAATTCCCTGATTGTTATACTCAATAGTATACACTCGAGTGTAGTAAGGGTTAAAAATTACAATGCATTATTCAGGCCAGTCAAATGCATGAATACATGAATAAGTTGTAAAAAGCGTCTCCCATCTGGAATTAGACGCGAGAGCGTGGAAAATGTGCCTTTTTAATGTGCCCGTCCCGCTGTAATCTGCCTTATCTCACTTCAACACTACATCCTCCCCCTTCGGAAGTGAACAGGACGACACAGGAAGAGAGACAGAGGAGGAGAGCAAGAGAAAGAGATTTGAATAAGTATCCTCATTCTCCAGGGGATACGCAACAGAATGAAGCTCAATGATGGCATTGATCATATTCAAGTTGACGTCTGTGTGTTATTGTGTGTGCTTATATAGAGTGGCTGGGTGGAAGTGATGCTATAAGACACCCATTTGACATACTAGATTTGGGCCACATGAAACCCAAAATGGGGTGTCCAAAATTTTGAATAGTTTGAATTGACCAATTACTTTGGGTCACAGCGTCACATTTACAGAGAGAGCTTGCATTTAATGCCCTGTGCAGATCTCCGTACACCCCTAATGCCATATAGCAGAATCGTCTGAAGCATTTTAGCACCATTTTTCAGCTGAGTAAGTTTGAGATCAGAAAAAAAAAATCCCTATGATGGATGTTGCTAGAGTATCTGCTTCGAAATTCACGGAGGACTCCATTATTGAAGGAGAAAGTCAATCTTGCTATAATTGTGTGCCGGTGGATAGGACCAGACTGTGTAGACGTAACCCAAGCTAAATTTAGTCTGAGAGCGAGGAACCGTGGGTTTTTTTATTCTGCAGATGGAGTAGGGAAGCCGAGAAGGCGCTGATGAGTGTGAATTGAGTCTCCTGTCACGGAGACAGGTGAATGTGTTGTGGCGAGCGTCTCGACGCACGAGCACGGGAGCCGACGCAGGGGGTGAAACAGGGTGAGCGAAAAACTCATTTGCACGAGGCAGGACTGGATACGTGCCATTGGCGGAGACTGCTGAGCTCAGTGGCGGTGGAGGTGTCACAAGGACCCTGCCTGTGCCTGAATAACAAGCCATCACGGGGAACAAACAGCCAAACAGGATGATGGTTTTCACACCATGTCTTTAATCAAATCAGACAAAACAACTCAGTTGTAGGTTGACAAGACATGACAGTACTGAAAATCATGCTAAACTTTTTGCCCATCATAGAGAAAGCTAAAAAAAAAATCAGTGATTTAGATTTAATCAGATTTAATCAGTGGCTTCAGAGAGATTTATCTTTGGAAGGAAGGCAGAAGGCATCTTACGTCTGACATATGGAGCCATCTCATTAGACCTTGATAAAGTAACGTGTGGAGATGGGTAGGATTAGGGGTGGGGTTAGGGGTCAGGAGGTGGAGATGGGTGGGGTTAGGGTCAGGGGGTGGAGACGGGTAGGATTAGGGGTGGGGTTAGGGGTCAGGGGGTGGAGATGGGTAGGATTAGGGGTGGGGTTAGGGGTCAGGGAGTGGAGATGGGTGGGACTAAGGGTGGTGTTAGAGGTCAGGGGGTGGAGATTGGTAGGATTAGGCATGGGGTTAGGGGTCAGGGGGTGGAGATGGGTGGGGTTAGGGGTCAGGGGTGGAGGCGGGTGGGGTTAGGGGGTGGAGACGGGTAGGATTAGGGGTGGGGTTAGGGGTCAGGGGGTGGAGATGGGTAGGATTAGGGGTGGGGTTAGGGGTTAGGGAGTGGAGATGGGTGGGATTAAGGGTGGTGTTAGGGGTCAGGGGGTGGAGATGGGTGGGATTAAGGGTGCTGTTAGGGGTCAGGGGGTGGAGATGGGTGGTGTTAGGGGTCAGGGGGTGGAGATGTGTGGGGTTAGGGGTCAGGGGGTGGAGATGGGTAGGATTAGGCATGGGGTTAGGGGTCAGGGGGTGGAGATGGGTGGGGTTAGGGGTCAGGGGGTGGAGGCGAGTGGGGTTAGGGGGTGGAGACGGGAAGGATTAGGGGTGGGGTTAGGGGTCAGGGGGTGGAGATGGGTAGGATTAGGGGTGGGGTTAGGGAGTGGAGATGGGTGGGATTAAGGGTGGTGTTAGGGGTCAGGGGGTGGAGATGGGTGGGATTAAGGGTGGTGTTAGGGGTCAGGGGGTGGAGATGTGTGGGGTTAGGGGTCAGGGGGTGGAGATGGGTAGGATTAGGGGTGGGGTTAGGGCGTGGAGATGGGTGGGATTAAGGGTGGTATTAGGGGTCAGGGGGTGGAGATGGGTAGAATTAGGGGTGGGGTTAGGGGTCAGGGGTGGAGATGGGTGGGGTTAGGGATCAGGGAGTGGAGATGGCCGGGATTAGGGGGGGAGTTAGGGGTGGGGTTAGGGGGTGGAAATGGGTGGGATTAGGGGTGGGGTTAGGGGTGGAGATGGGTAGGATTAGGTTAGGGTTAGGTTAGGGTTAGGGTTAGAAACAAACAGAACAAGGCAAAACAAAACACAAAAAAGTGAAGAAAAAATCCTACAGCTAAGCCCATTGGCCTATTGACCTGATTATTATGCAGGCTCCATTTATATTTACTCAGGCCAACCTCCCAGAATACCAGGGAAACCGGAAAGCAACGCCACAGCAACACTTCACACATTATAGCATTGTTTTTAAATAAATAATATTTTCAGAAAATAAAATACTATAATAATTAAAATTCCATTTGGTGCGACTAGTGCCAAAGACATTACACACATCACCTCACATCACAGCTTTCATTAAAGCTCACCTTTATGTACATCCAAGCATTATTACTAAACCAGTTCTTCTGAGATGAATCACTATTATGATGCATTCAAACAGTGTATCCCTATGCTACTTAGCCTCGGGGTAAAAACTCAGAGAGTGGCTTTAATATTGACTGAGATGTGTCAGCAAGACAGATCATAAATCAATAGTCTCGCGTGGCAACAGCAACGGTTACCTGCTTGGATAAACGTCAGCTTTGACATTAATACAGGACAGTAAAAGACGTATGTAGCGCATCACGATGTGAGAATCAGCTGATGGAGAGTGTGAGAAGCAAACCATATGTGTCCAACAATATCAACACCTGGAGTTAGAGCAGGTAAAGGACCAAAGAGAAATTAGCCATACTTCCCAAGTGAAGGAACACAGTTTCAGCCGTCAATAACGGGACAAACATATTGATTCCTCCATTAAGCAGCTGCCCATGATACCCTGAGGTTAAGGCTTTTCCACCCCCGCTCTTCTGTACAGCAGAATAACCTCATTTAGACAACAAAAGCTGACAGTTTCAGCCTCGGCGGCTAGTTTACGTTGTAGACCTGGTTTAGGGAGTGAATATTTGATGCGCGGATTCTACCTCCTTCGAGTCCGTGCAGTGGGTACTCTAAAGAGTGGTTTTCAACACGAGTCAGGCTAGAGGTGAAGAGACATTAATGTGTAAAAAAAGACAGAGTGAGAAAAGAGAGCGCTCCTGGCAATCACAGTAAATCCAGACGTGCTCTGCACACATATGATCAATCCTTCCATTGATCAATCGCCCTGGTCCAATCGCCTCTGCTGCGCCGCTGCCAATCCAGACGAGTTCCAGCATAAGGCCAGCCACACACACACACACACACACACACACTCTCCACTTCTTTCTTTAACTCAATCAACTGACTCTCTGAATGACTGACTGACTCACTCACTCAAACAGCTGGAGATTCTGTTTACCCACCGGTGTTCAATATCATCAGAGCACCCACGCTCCCCTGCTCATCTTTAAAAACAGGGCACCTCTCTGTATTTCTTTTCTGTCTCACTCTTATCCCGTGCCTGGGGTCCAAATTAACCTTTGACACTCCTGCCAATGCAGTGTGCATTGAGAAAACCTAACAGTTATAAATAGTTACATATGGCCATTGAATTGCATTTTGATTTTTTGATATTATACATAAATATCTAATTATATACATATTGAAATAATATAAAATAAAACATTGGGGGATATTGGGGGTCAGTAAGATTTTTCTTTTCAAAGAAATTAATACTTTTTTCAACAAGGATGGATTACATTGATCAAATTTGACAGTAAATATGTATAATGTTAGGAAAGAAATAAATGGTGTACTTTTCAACTTTCTATTCATCAAAGAATCACAGTTTCCCCCAAACTTTTAAGCAGCACAATTGTTCCCTTTCGAAGGGAACTCAAAAGTACGTCTCTATGTTCTCAGGGAACATAGGTTACAGTCGTAACCTGAGACGTTTTCAACATAATAATAATAAATGTTTCCTGATTTTTCAAGGATCATGTGACACTAAAGACTGTTATGAACCTCAACAATGGGCTTTGCCATCACAGAAGTATATTACATTTTTATAACATTAAATTGGTCATATATAAAATAACCTTTTTTCTATTTGAATATTTTGGGATGCTGCACCACCGGAGTAAAACCAAAGAACGGCAGCCAACCTGACTCAGTTCCCACCTTAACCCTTCGACCCAGGTGAAACACACTGAACCGCCCGTTATCTATAGCAGCTGATCTCATTCGAGCGAGAGAGATATGACCCCTGATAGCTACACTGTCAATTTCATTAGCGCAATAGCAGGGAGGCTACTTCCCATTAAAGCCTTGCTGCGGAGCCAGCAGCGATTAGCATGGAGCCGAACTTCAACTGCATTAACACAACGGGACAGTGCGATCTTTAATGCGTTTCTGAATGGAGGCTGGAGTTCACTGGTAGGCTGGAGCACTCATTCCTCGGGACTGAATATTTCCAGCTAGACAGCATGTGAGGTGGCTAATTAGAGCTCTTTGAAGGGTTTGTACAGCATGTTCTACCGAATCACGTAATTACGGCTCATGCTGGCCAGCCCCACTGCCACAGAGTCTGCTTAATTATGGGTCACATTTCATATATTAGTTATCATTCATGGAATGAAATTGATTGAAATACACATGATGAACAGTGTAGAAAACACAAAATTCATATTCCGCACAGATGATATATCTATCCTGAGATTCATAAATAATAATAAGAGGGATAACTGTTGTATGGTCTGTATCAAAAATGCTTGAATTTAAGTTTGGATACTCTAAACTCGACTTAAAACTTAACCTAAAACTAACCATGAAAACTTAAAAAGAGCCAAATAATAAATACATAAAATAAGTAAAATTTTTATTTTTTAGTGAATATTTATATTTTAAGTACTTTTTCAAAACGTCTTTCTTCCAGAAACATACTAATGTAACTTTTTTGCAGATCATTATTTTACTTAATTTGATTGTTTTAATACAATGACAAAAAACCCCACTAATTCAATTACTGAATTATTACTTTATAATGTCATGCTTACAATTTATATTATGCTTACAGTATATAAGGGTCTTTATACACTAAAATGTACACCTTTAAATTTACTGAAAATAATAATAGATGCACTGATTTGTGTACAGTATGTGACGGGACTCACCACAGGGGCCTTTGCGCATCACTTTGATGCGTCTCTGTGTATTGCACTGGGCCTTCTCCAGCTCACACTCATTGGAATAGGTGGAGGAGTCTGATCCGCACACCGGCGCCACTACAGACGTACACACAATCTTCTTACACACACATTCTCCTTTAGAGGGGTCAGCCGGGTTTCTTTCACACAACGCTCCAAATCCACACAGCTTCCCTCGGCAACCTACGGAGACAGAGACAAAGACATCAGAGTACAAATCAGAAAGCCACAATCATGTGGCAACTGCAGCGTTCGGGAAAACTACAGTCATATGATAGCGGAACAAAAGACCCTTGTAAAAAAACTCATGCAAACCAGTGCTCAGTATAAAAACTCTTTTAGTTAACACATGACCTTTAGAGCTCCTGTCTGAAGAGACGTACAGCATTATAATACTTGTCTCAACATAAGCACTCTGCCAGAAACACCTGGATATTTATAGTTCATTCAAAATGAAAACTGACATAATTTAACATTCTAAACCTGCATGACTTCCTTTCAAATGTAAGCTTTCAAATGTCAAAAAAAGGACACAAATGTGGAATACCACTTGAGCAGTATATTCCAAGCCACCATTATTCACTAAAAGTGTTGACGTTTCCCCGGTCAGATTCATGAGAGTTCATTAAAAAGAAACGTTGTCCAATTTGTAAATGCAATCAAATGAATCATTTCGAATGATTCATTCACAAATCAGACTGATTATGCTCTCGAGTTCAGTGAACAATGAAATACATTTTTGTGTCAGTTTCTGGTACAAAGTACTATTTCAGACAACTTCGAACACACGGCGTGAGTATTAAGGACTATATTTCTAATATTTTGTACCTCAGCAAATGCTTGTCACTGTGTCATGAAACATGTCTTTACGAAGCTTGAACTGTCCATTTTTAAATTATGTAAATCATATAAAAAACAAATATTCTCTGTTTAAGTAATTCGTATAAAAGCAACGACAGTTTCTCCAGGCCGAGCTAATTAGCGCTAAAGTGACCACGCGCACACACGCGCAAGTTGTTCATATGCAAATGATCCACGTGGAGGAACACAGAGCTGTTACCGCCCTCATCACCTCTAAACAAAGAATCAGCGACTTAAGCAGCCCTTCAGGGTGGTTAACGCCTCCCTGCATAAAGCGTTCTTACACAAAACATGTCTTACAAAATTTAAAACAATATATTGTCTTATTTGAATGAGTAGTCCGGATGATTTTCACAGTTTTGAAGCAAATATTCTAGGCCACGTGGTACAATGTTCAAAAGTCTTGTGAAGAAATAATTAGTATGGGTTTCATGACCTTATTTCAGTGACATTTTGTTTTTGTTTTTTCACAAACCATGCATAAACGTCATTATCTCAAAACTAAAAACTTTTACATAAACTCTGCTACATTAATATAGCCATGAAAATGTCAAGTATCAGAAAAAAGCACAAATGTCAGAGCATGTCAGAACACACCTCAGACCCCAGAGGGTCAACTCGTGGTTAATCGTATCGTACATTTTTCTCTATTCTAAATGTCTCTTGATTTATTTTTGTCCCATTTATTTATTTTTATTTTTTTTTTCAAATTTGAATACTCTTATCAACATGGAAAAGTGGATCAGCTTGCTTTGTGCAAATGTTTCTTTACTGAAAACAACATTGGCATATACTGTGTTCAATTTCACACTAACATTCTCACTTGGAGCAAATAATATCTCACACAATGTAACACTGTCCATCAATAAAAGGGTGAAAGAAATACTAACGAGGTCCTGATATTGACGAGGGGTCAGAGAATTCGCATCAGCTGTGTGTGTGCTTGGCCATCATCAAGTGGTATTTCAGATTGGACGTGCTGCGATCACGATGATGATTGCTCAGTTCACAACGACAAAACACACAGATCACTTAGGTCTCGTCAATGGAACCATTTGGTAACTTCTTAAAAGTAAACTTTCCATTCAGAATCTTATTGGCATCCATTTCGGCATCTCACGCTCGTCATCCACTCATAAAGTAACGTTAACCAACTATTTGGCCGGCTCGCAAGCCCAAAGAAGTGTGTGCGGTGTGCCTGTTGTTTTGTTTCCGGTCTAGCTAGAACCGCTTACGCTTCGATCGGCGAAGCGATGAAACAACAAAACATCAACAATGGCGCAAGTCATTGAAATGAATGGGTTTCATAGCATAGTGCCGTGTCCTGTTGCAAAAGCATGTTAAAAAACTACAAAATTTGCTAGGCCAAAAACATCATTAATCGCGCAATAAAAAAATTAACGCTGTTAAAATGAGTTTAATAACGCGAACTGACAGCCCTAATTTTTTATAAAGCTTCTGTGTTATTTTTGAAACTTGAAAGTGTCAGTCCTTCTTCATAGACCCTTTCACATTTCTGGTGGTTCCCAGAAGCTAAATTCATAAAGTTGGGTAGATTCTATAGTGGTGAGCGGAAACTACAACAAATGTTTCCGTTGCCATTCGTCCCAATAGTGTTTCTATAACTTTCAAAAATTTTAAAATATTGTGAGGTTAATTACGTTAGTCAGAAATAAGAAATCTTGCTTTCACTCCCTCTACTTTTGCATTAGAAACACTCACACAGCAGAATTATCCAGTGTTCTGTTATTTAATGCCAAGTTAATAAAACACAAAGAATACATTCAAAAGCAAATTTAATTAAATTTTGTTAAATATATATTAAAAAACCCTAAAAAAATAGATTTATGGTGTTAATAACTGTAAATGTGTCATCACAGTCAGTGAAAATATTTGTTGTAACCACATGGAAAAGAGCGACCAACATCGCCTTTGAAGTCAAACGTTCTTTTGATTTCCACAGAAGAAAATGTCATTCACGGTTGGAACGAAATGAAGGTAAATAAATGATCTTCAGTAAATGATCGAATTTCCATTTTTGGCCGAACTGATGATTAAAAGCTTCTGTCTAAGGACATGTACAACATTACAGTTACTTTCAAATTCCAAATCAATGCAAGAACAGCCTTAAAACAAGCACGCTGCTGAGAAGACCTGGCCGTTGACGAGTGATCTTTAAAAAAAAAAAAACACTTGCTCTCTCTCTTTTTCTTATCACAGAGTACCAGAACAGGTCCAGACAGGGTGGCATGACTGCTCCAGGATCTGTCTAGCTGTTCCTGATCACTGACTTCACTTCATACAAGAACACACAAACACGTAAAACACACACACACACACATAAACATACAACTTTTCTCTCCTTTCTCATATTGACAGGTAAGAATCTGTGTTAACTCCTCTGAGACGGTCTCGTTCTATTGCTTTCTCGACTCACGACTACCATCAAAACACAAACTTACATAATTCCCTCAGGCAAGGCCCACTATGGAAAGAGTATCAAAAACTGACTGACAGCCACCTGGCGTATGCAATGGTGTACGCCCCCTCCCCCAACCCCCGTTTTTATCAGTGACCAGTGGCAACCGACACAGTCACACATGTGGAACATGTGGATGAGCGTGCATACATGAGCTTGAGGCGTGTGGAGGGTTGCATTTGAACTCTGCTGTC
This sequence comes from Cyprinella venusta, assembly GCA_038021265.1. Lineage (NCBI taxonomy): Eukaryota > Metazoa > Chordata > Actinopteri > Cypriniformes > Leuciscidae > Cyprinella > Cyprinella venusta. The sequence goes on along the minus strand of CM075883.1, from coordinate 17,180,810 downwards.
AATCCGACAAGCACACTGGTGTCTCTTACACAGTGCTTGTCACCTCGGCGCCTGTTTGAGATTCACCGCAGCACCGTGGCGGACCGGCTCTTTGTTGATTCTGAGTAAATCAGGTCAAAACCAACAACTTGAGGACACAGTCATACAGACTCCGTGAAAGCCTGCGGATCTCAGTGGGATTGGCCGGCGAAGGACAGCACTTCCTGGAGGCACGCTATTCAGTCGCATGTCTAGAGACTAATTAAAGAGGCTGGTGTTATTCCTATTATCTTACACTGTATAAATGAATGTTCAGAAATAAACTAAAAAGAAAGAGATGCTTAATACAAATCATTTTTACTGGTAAAACATTTATTTTTTAAAGTGTATAAATGAACCTATCACATAAGAAGTCAATGCTAGTATAGTGGCTCACATGAATGGCTGTGGACTGTGTCCTATGCACAGAGAAATCAATTGTTTAAACCTAGTGCTGTTAAGCATCATCAAATATAGATGCAATAATAGAGTAGACCACCTGGATCTAGGGTCAGTGTCTGAACAGTCTGTGACTCTGAGCCCCAGAGAAACGCACTATACTGCAGCACACAACCATACTAAATAAAGACTGCGAGCGTGACAGGTCCTGAGTGTCGGAGCGATGCATATTCATGTCTCAATAATGCATAGGCATGTGAAACATCTACTAATGCTTTTGAAGATGTGTGTGCACCCCCAAGTCCATTCCATCACTTTTCGTTTCATATTTTCCATCACCGAGAATATAAAACAAAGAACGAGAAAGCTTTTCCACAGTGTGTGATTCTCAAGTGAGACAGACCACAGATTTTCATGCATATGTGTAGTTTATCAATCATTTATTCATTTCACATTCCGCAAGACTTCACGTCAAGTGCTCGATTTGCTCTGCAACACCTGCACCTCTGTTGAAATTCACATTAAGCACTCTTTTATTTGCAGCACACCGAGCAAACAGCCAAAATCAACACAGTCGCTCCATATTACAGACATTTATACTCTGTCCTAACCAGAAACACCATACGGAAGTGAAAAAAAGCTTTTGTCCTAACTAGATGTTTTGTCAATCTCCTGTTTCTATTTTAAGCCAGAATCTCTGTGTCTGATGTTGTGATACATAATTTCACTCATTTAGCATTTAAAATGATTGATTCATTACAGTATAGAGAAAACAGTGGCTATAAGAATATATTCATCAGCTTGTACTGCTAACAGGCAGAATTTGATTATGGAAGCATGTCTAGCTCTGAACGGTTGAGATTGTGGCAATTACGCATTAAGTAAAACTGCTAGTCCTTCAGCATATGTAGCTCATTATATATGCATTAGGTACCCATGTCTTTCGCAACCTGCGCTATGTGGAAGTGTGAGTTGAGTCTTCGTGTGGCTGCACATTTCTGCCATGATGTCAGCCTAGGCGTTTTGAGTTTCACGCTCATTTTCCATCCATGTGGTGCCACAGCCATGTTGCCATGACAACAGCCCTAGAATCAATGGGGAAAAGACGTCGGTTTTACAATGGGCCCATCCGCACATATACTGTAGATGTGCGTTAACTTGTACGGATGGAAGCTCAAGGCTTCAAATACAGTATATTGGTGCGTTCCAAATTGGATTTTACTGTATATGAATCAACTTTATTTGAGTATATATAGTTTATAATTAAAACGCCAGTAATTCTATGTAACGAATCCAACTAAACACCTTTTCTGATTTAGATTGTGTCTAGATAAATTGCATTAGTTGAGGAAGCTTCTTTATGTGACTGTTTTTCACCCTCATTATTGATTACTGGAATAATTTCATTTTAACAATATTACTGATAATGCGAAATTATGGTCCAGGGATGGTGCTGTGGGGGTACGTTAGACGCACAAACACAAAAACAGCAATACTAAAAAGATATTAAAACACATTATTTGGTCGCTAAATAAATGGCTGAGGAATAATGGCCTGTTTGTGTCGGTGAGGACACGTTCATCTCCTGGGAGACATCCATTTTCGGAGATATTATTACGAAAATCTCATTTATATCGAGACCACCAGGAGTACGTGTGATACCTCTGTGCATGAGTAATGGAGAAACACTCTGGAGACCATGACCATTGACACACAGTGAGACAAACACAGCATCCACAGAACTCTACAATAACTAAAACCGACTGAGAGAGACAAACAATCTGTGTCTAGTGGAATAAGCAGACTCCATTTTAACGGGTTGCACGTAAATCCCAGAGGCTTCCTATACAGATCACACAGTGTGTACTGTCTGATAAAGTTATCGACTAGTCTGCACAACAGTTATAAACAGTATTGACCTTACACACAGTGAATATCTGCTGGAACTCCAGTCAAGTATACTAAGGACTTAAGTTTTCTGCAATATATACTTCTCAGCTATTTTTTAGATTATCTGTGCGTTTAAAATAATAATAAATAAATTAAACGAATAAAACAGCGTAAACAAGCTTGTTTCCTGGTCTTTTGAACTGGGTTTTCAAGACTGGTCAAGTTCTCCTATCATGCTCGTAGCTGGTTTAAACTGATCTACCATCAACTGATCTAACTTCCAACAGGGCTCCCCTCCCGCCCTGTCCATTTTCTTCACTTTAATATTATTTTTCGATGTCCTTCCATTTCATTATGTTTTATTAAAGGGTTAGTTCACCCAAAAATGAAAATTCTGTCATTATTTACTCACCCTCATGTTGTTCCAACCCCGTAAGACCTTCGTTCATCTTCGTAACACAAATTAAGATATTTAAGATATTAAGATCGCTCCTGCATACTAGTCCATAGGCTTCTTGAGGGAATGACACTTGCTGGCATCGAAAAGTCATTAAAGACATCGTTAAAATAGTCCAAGTGACTACAGTGGCTCAATTTTAACTTTATCAAATGACGAGGATACTTTTTGTGTGCGAAAACAAACAAAAATACTGACTTTATTTCAACTATTCACTTCCTTCTCTATGGGCCTGTAGTCAGTTAACGTAGTGTGATTGCGTAGAGCTACGTCACACGTAGGCTCACTATTGGCCGACGCTGGTCATGTGTTTGATGCGTGTGAAGTACAATAACAGAAGCTTACGCTATTAAACTAGTAACCTGACTCGAGGCAGAGAGAGAAATAAACAAATAGTTGAAATAAAATCGTTATTTTTGTTGTTTTTTTGCACACAAAAAGTGTTCTTGTCGTTTGATAAACTTAAGATTGAGCCCCTGTAGTCACTTGGACTATTTTAACGATTTCTTTAATGACTTTTCAAGGCCAGCAATTGTCATTCCCTCAAGAAGCCTATGGACTAGTATGCAGGAGTGATCTTAATATCTTCAATATCTTAATTTGTGTTCCTAAGATGAACGAAGGTCTTACGGGGTTGGAACAACATAAGGGTGAGTAAATACTGACAGAATTTTCATTTTTGGGGAGTTGGGGAAAAAAACAAAAAACAAATATAAAACCTAGTGTTATTTTGTTTCTCTGTAGCTATAGATAGTACAGTGGGCAAGGGGAGGTCACACCAAAGACACCCTCTATTTTCTCAATTTCCACATATAAAAGCCCAATCAATTCCTCTTCCTCTCTTTGCTCGTTCCCGCCAGCTCGAGGCCTTGACCCCGGCTTAAACCTCACTGAACTTATTTACCAGCGATGACTCTTGGTTAAAACTCTCCTACACATCACAGACAAAGGGCAAAGAACAGAGAAAAGAGCCAGAATGTAGAAGCACTGTACATGAAAAGAAGATACTCAGAAATGCGATTTTGTTTTTTCCTAGGGCATGTTTACAGCAACCACTTTTATGAGGGACAGCCCAGTGGTCTACCAAAGGCCACTGTGGTCCTGGACAGTTAAATCTATGATGAAAGAGCGGTCAGGGATATGGATGGAAGGCCTTGGGAGAGTGTTTTCCTTTTTCTCAAAGAATAAACAACCTTTGGAGGTTTGCGCTGCAAAGGTTAGCAAGTAAACTAAATCTTTACAATAAGAATCCCACAAAACTGCCCCTAAACAGCACATAAAAACAAAATAAACTGGTCAGTCAGTGGGTGGTTCTTAACGCAAAAACTAGCACTTCTCAAGTATTAAAAATGGAGACCTGAGAGTAGGACCTACTCTGTCAAACTTTCATCTCTGGCACAAAGGAAAGCACAGAGGAAAGCAGACAAGCAGTGAAATTATTACAACTTCCTGAAATATACATGAATAAGTCACCAGCGCCTGACAGCGACGCTACACAAGATTCTATTATTTAAAGCCGTCCGGAGCAAGTATGTTGAGGAGGAGTGCGTCTTCCTCTCTCACTCTCTCTGAACACGCTTTCATGCACATCCACCTTTGGACTGTGTGTGCGCACATTCCCAGCGCTCCCTCTGATCTGCCCCTTAGTCCATCCACATCATTATGTGCTTTGGTGGAAAATGAGGAGTGAGAGTACATGTTTCCTGAAGTCCAGTGAGATATTGCATTTGGTAAAGGGGGCGGGATAAAAAGTGTTCAATAATGAGATCCCTCTGGGGGACTATGGCATCTCTTCTGGACCAAATCCAAGCCATAGCCAGATGGCTTCATGCTACACCTCGCAGGAACACCAAAACAGCTCCAGTATCTATACACAAATCTGCTAAATTACAGTACAACAGGGGGCGAATTCACTAAACATGGCATTGCAACATGCACGCAATCAAGCACGCACACACAAAGGGACAGCTGTACGTACATTTGCGAATGCATCGTTAATAGCGCCATGGCCAAGATGCAGAAACAGTAGCAGAACAGTGTGCGTGTTACAAATCTGCAGTTCATCAGGTAATCAGCGCCTGTCCCCAACCTCAATACTATAAGTGTGATTATTGTGGCAAATAATGAAAATAACATTATAATAGGCATACATCCAGATGCAGTGTCAAGGAGATTTTCTGCATTTTTAAAAATCAGATTTAGGGTGTGTTCAGACCAATAGATCATTTCCTTTATTCCAAGAGGGACTTAATTTGCTACAATGCATTTTCTGTTTGGTTGAATTCGCTTTCACAGGGCAACATTTCAAAGCTTTTAAAATGTGTCTATTACAGCTTTCAAAACTGTAAATTTGGCCTCTAGTACGTAAACGCCAGAGGAGAACTGGCCCCCAACTGAGCCTGGGTTCTCCCAAGGTTTTTTTTTCTCCATTGGGTCTTCTGATGGAGTTTTAGGACACCATCGGGTCACTTGATGGAGTTTTTCGGTTTTGTTGCCACTGTTGCCTTTGGATTGCTCAGTTGGGGATATTCAAATTAAATGACCCATCATACTATTGATTTGCTCTACCAAACCTGGATGTCTTTTTTCCAGTAATAAACAAACACTGTTAAGTTGTTTTGATTGATGCTGTGAAGCACCTTTGATACAATCTGTATTGTGAAAAGCGCTATATAAATATATTTGACTTGACTTATGCAAGCCACATGTGAGTACAACTGTCTTCTTATTGGTCAGACTTTTCTCTGTGTCATCCATCAAGAAATACAGACAAGTTTTCGTATGTGTTTGACTACAGATATGGCTTTATCTGTAGTCAAACACATACGAATGTAGCCGTCATTCCAAATATAGCATACATATTTCATTTTATATATTAAAATGGAGTTAGAGCAGGAATTAAGGCTTTGTCGGGACAGCATTTATGCAATTGCACAACATTTTAAGAGGAAGATACACTCCTTATTTTCAACTGCGATAACTAAAGTGCTCACTCAAACAATAAGACACCATGCTGCTTTTTATAACACACTTCGCTTCATGAATTATGCAGCCCGTTCTCATCCTTTAGCGTCACATAGAACGCTATATGGCAAAACGGTGCTATACTACGCACATGGCACCCTTTATCGTTAATATAACACGCGAACCCAAGGCGTCATATATCCTTTAGCATAATATGAGACTACCCTACCCTACCCCACACCTAAACCTACCCATCACAGCGCGTGTTATATTAATGATAACGGGTGCCATGTGCGTAGCATAACGCCGTTTTGTCATATAGCATTCTATATGACGCTAAAGGATGAGAATGCGTTGGAATTATGATACCGTTTGGTTCGTCGGGTCGGGTTGCTTTTTCACCTCAACCGAAGAGTTTGTTTTCAATCAGGCCGAGATCACCTCTTTCAGCAGATCTCGGAGTGACTGTTTTGATGTGGCCCGAGCCTTATTGCCATGTTTAAAAATCCCTAAACAAAACCAAAAAAAGAGAGAAATCGCACCAGGTTCCGAAACAAATACTCCAAACGAGCCATGTGTGAAAATGCCCTCGGGTGTTTGGATCACAGTAATAGAACAATACAGTACAGCCCCAGGAAAGTATGCTAGATCGTGGTGGACTGTAGCATCCTCCACAACTCAGTACTCCGATCTGATCTGAAAGATGAGAATCTGTATAAAGTCCTTTAGTTATTTCTGGCACTTCAACAAAGCAGACTGTGTGTGCAAATGAATGTTGCTGTGCAAATGAATCATTGGGCACAATTAATACTTAGTAAGTAGTTTGCCAATATATTTAGCCAATCGTCTATGCCAATCGTCATCAACATCAAATCCTGCCATTGTATATTTGTTTTCTTTTTTCAGTTTGATTCAACTGCTTCCAATTTCAGTTCCTGACCTGGTCCGGAAAACTGGTCATTTACGATATTGGATTGCTTCAACTAGAATTTATCATATGCCAGTCTATGTGCAATTTGTTCCTGAAACAACCACGTCATCAGCGTAATTTAGATAAACAGAGCTTGGCCATAACCACGCCCTCATGTCACAGCGAAGGTCAGCAGCTGTGGTCTATTGGAGGGGGTTTTTGGGCTAACAGCAGGGTCAGCCACTGCCCATTTATGCCAGCTGGCCAGCCAGACAGAGAGTCGCTCAGCCCGCTAACCCCAACCTTCTCCATCTCGTGAAACACCCTGATCGATAACCTCGCTGCCGATCAATACCTCCACAAATCACTTCATTTTCTCTTTTTCTTTCTTTCGCACTTACAGCTGGCCGAGGCAGGGTAGAAAGAAAGTGAGAAAGTAAATGAGCAGGCTGCCTGGATAAAATGTGACCAGCCCTCCCAACCAAAGAACAAGTAAGTGCAAAATAAAACCCATTAAAAGCCACCCAGTATTTCACACTAAGAGAGCTCGTTTTAGCCGCTGTCATTGTTTTTCCTTTTTTATTCCCCCTTCTCCCTCTTCCTTTCTTACTTAATAACTCTAAAAGGTAAGTGCAGAAATACAATCGGGCTATTTTCCTGAAATCAAAGTAAACAGCATAGTGCATCCATCAAATGCAGCCTGTCTTCTGTGTAAAAAAAAAAAACATAGTAACTCTCCAGCGGTCAAGAGTTTTGCCCCGTAAAAACAAGAACAAAATGAATCATCACCTAAGTTCCCTCTGGCTTCTAAGCTCTCTCCTTTTTATTATTGCTCTGCGAGTTTGTTATTGTGTCATTGTAGCCTTCCAAAGTATGTTGTAATCCAATGAAGAGCAGTGAAAACTATTCTGCATTTGCTTTTTGATTCTCCAATGACTCTGGTTCACAGGCTTTTTGAGAGATTCACCCCAACTCATTGTGCTGTCAATGCATTTTCATGTAATTATAGATGATAGAACAGAACTCAGCACTCTTTACAAAAAAACAATGAGGCAAACCAGAAAAAAGCATGTTAGAAACTGTCACATATACCTTGCCGCTTCCCGCTAAAGCATTTTCGGCATGTGCTGATTAAATTGCATTCCTCTCTAATTAGCTGAATTCTGCCCATCAAAAGACAACCGCATGATGAGGCCTAAACGCTGTGTGATTTCTGAAGCAGAAATAGCTACATGCCATTATTTGTGCTTGCATCGATAAAGCTGTTCGTGAGTTTGGAGTCAGCTGGAGTCATTAATACAGCTGAAAACCATCATATCAGGAGAAGGTGGGGGAAGTGTCCACCATTCCTTGTTCCTAGCATATTACAAAGCATTAATATAATCCTCTTCTGCCTCCCTATGTGACCTTCCTCTCCTTGAATTTCCCTGCCTTTATTGAGGCCTTCAGACTGGGATTTGCCAGAAGAAGGGGGTTTTAGCTAATGATATCATTTAAAAAGAGTGTCTGTGATGTGAAAGTGTGGGATAGAAGCTACGATCTGAGCGACAGTTAGCAGGATGACAAACATGACCATCAGACGAAGGCCAGAGCATCATGGGCTCCAGATCAGAGCTCGGCTCAGTCTTTGATGCTGACCGTCCCAGTAGGGCATACTAAAGCCAATTACCATGGTGAAGAAACACTGCCTGTGTTAGTGTCCAACCTTTAGCGAAGGCTACTCCAACCCATCTCCTAAACCCAACCCTTCAGTAGCTCTTGGCAGCATGTTACCGCGATGTCCATGGCTCGGTGGCAGCTGCGAATGGTGCTGTCTCAATTCCCTGACAGGTTTCCATCATGTAGTGAACAGATGGAGTTGTACACCCCCATCACACCAGTAACACTAGCAATTCTCTCTCCTCTATTTGTGAGAGAGAGAGTGAGACTGAGTGAAAGAAAGAGGAAAGAAGGCTAACACCCACCCCAAGATCTGACCTCGCTTTAAAAAGCCTCCCTCCTCTCCTTTTCACTCAACATATGCGCTTCCACTCCAACCGAAGCCATGGATTTACTCGCAAACACTATTACAAGCCTTCTCCCATTTTTCATGGTCACCAATGAGGAAGATACTGCATCTCTTAAAGGGATAGTTCACATAAACATTAAAATTCTATCATCATTTACTCACCCTTATGTGACATTATTTTTTTCTGTGGAACACAAAATAAGACTCATAGGAGTCCAGTGTTGTTTTGGACTCCATTGGTTTTCATTACATTGATAAAAACAGTTAAAACTTTCTTCAAAATGTCTTCTTTTGTATTCAGCAGTAGAAAAGAAAGCTTGGTACGATATGAGTGTGAGTAAATGGAGTGGAAAAAGAAAGAGACCGGCTGAGGTCTTAAGCACCCTACCTTTCGAAAGAAACCCAATGGAGAATTCTCCAGAAGATTGACTTGAATTGTTTGGTGGTGGAATGGACAGGTGGAGATTGACATGGTCTCGAGGGTCTCTGCAGAATCAATGTTGGCTCTTGTAACATGTACTGACGCTTCAAACCACCCAGCATAATTTCGGCCCCTGGGCCCCCATCACTCACCCTAAAACACAGTCTACTGAGTGGCTTTTATATCATGAAATTCTCCCCTACTATCACTTGTTTAAAGAGGCCAAGAGGACCATGACTACATGAGGATTTGCGCTAGTCCTGAAATAGATCCAACAGGAAGGAACAAATCTTGCATTGGGCTGAAACAAATGCCAAAGCCATTGCAGACTTCATTGTCCATAGTTCAGTAGTGCAACTGACTTTCCCAAGAGCTCAGGCATTAGTGTAATGGCATGATCAGACACTGGAACAGGTAACAGGCACTCGGTTTTCACCGTAATCCAGCCTCAACAATAAAACAACCTTTGCTGGACAAGTACCAAAGGCACTTTACACATGAAAGCTTTCTGCAAGCAAGTCATTGTCTCTCAAAGTACAAGGAATACTGACAATGGCCTTAACATATATATGATAATATTGATATTATACTTATTTAGAACACTGATATTCTACTTATTTATAGCACAATTTACCAGTGGTGTCCAATCAGCGGGCCTCAGCAAATGTATGCAAGATTACTTAAAATAATTTATAATATTAATAATATATAATTAATTATACCATTGTAATAAATTTATAATTTTGATAATCATTTTAAAATATTTCTAAATAATGTAAAAATTAATTACTTAATTATAATCCATTACTGTCCCTACAAATAACTGCAATTAATTAAAAAATCTAAACAATAAAACACTAAAATAAAATATCTCACTTAAAGTAATATCTTATTTCTTATTTTTAAATGATTCTCCCATTGTCATGGATGATGGTGGCCTTGAAGTCAAAAAGGTTGAGAAACACAGGAATTTAGCACTTTTACAGACCAAATAATGATCAAAATGGCATACTTTTACAAAGCCCAGTGACATTATTTGTTATAGTTCTTGTTATGGAGGAAATAACCATAAAAATGATATAGTAGTAAAAGGAAAAAGTAGTGCTACCCTCATAAGTGTAATTTGTAGGTTTCACTAAATTCTGTGATGTGTGGGCTCACAAGAATTTTGGAACCTAAAAAATTGGTTGCAGACCAAAAAAGGTTGCGATCACCTAATCTAGTTTAACTACAACACAGCCGTGGTGAAGTGTTTACTCCCTTTAGAATGAATCCTTATACTCTCATTCTTTCTTTCACACGAGTCTACTTCAAGAATAACAATCAGACTGAGGGCCAAGAACACAAGGCTTGACACAATTGGAAAGTAATTATACACAAAGAGCCAATTTTTGAAATATCTCCCCTTTTCCCCAACTCTCACTCTCGGTTTCATCTCTTTTCTTCTTGCCTGTATAAAACTGCTCTCCTCTCTGATTTGCAGCATGTGTAGTGAAGGATGACAGATAGGATTGTGCTCTGAGTCAGAATAAAATCCTGGCGGATATCTCTTCCTCATGCCCCCACCTCTCCCCAGTGACATGATGAAGTAATTATGCAAAATTAAATATATCCCTGGTTGATTAGGGTGGCACATTAAGGCAAGTTACCAATAGGGATAATGTCGAATCGAATTAGGTACAAAAATACCCTCTGTGAGCAGACCCACAAAGGCTGACTCGAAAGCTGAGAGAATTAATGTCATTTTTAGGCAGCAAATGTCACATATTCAAGAATTTGATGTGATCTGCATTAAGTGCACTTGAGCTGAAAGTATTACCCGTTTTTCACTGATTGATGGGACTAGCAGTCAGGTAAAGCGAATGGCCATTCAGCAATTGCTTGTGATAGATGCTAATGTTGAAATAGATGAAAGTGCCCTGAATGTGGGGACCTCTCGAATTTGAGCGTTTTAAATGATGAATGGCTCCGTGTGGCACAAAAATGCTATCAGTTGTTATCTAATAAATTCGAACAATTAACTATCATTCACCATCTTGAAAGAATATTACTTGAGCCATTTCACACAAGCAAAAGTGCTGCTAAACTAAATGTCACGGCTGCTGCCAACAGCAGAGGCTGATCGCAGCCATGCTGATATTTACTACACCAGCACTACATAGTACACACACTCGAACATACTTTTTTTTAAGTGGCCATGAAGTAATTACTTATTCAGAATAAGTACCTACTCAAGAGAGTATGCGATTTCGGACACATGTGCCAGTTTGTCATGTAATGTTCCTGTCATGTGTTGCTTGTTAACCTTGCCTGTTCAGTCCGGCTGCCGGTTGTGTTTCCCCCCTCACGGTAGTTATTGTTTTGCTTCTGTTTTATTTTATTACTAAATAAAAAGCCTACAACTCTGCATTGAGTCATCACCTCTTCCCGGGGCGATTCTAGGGTCAGAGCTTTAGGGGTGCCACCACCCACCTTTTAAACCCATATGTTGCACTCCCTCTGTCTCTTCATTTCTTTCACTAGTCAATTCCCTCTTATTTCTTATGGACTCTCCCTGTTGTTTTCCTCCTCCTTTATTATGAAAAATGTGGTGTAAAATAATGATACCATAAGTAAATGTACACTCTAAAAATTGCTGGGTTGTTTTAACCCAACTTTGGGTCAAATATGGACAAACCCAGCCATTTTTAACCCAACGTTTGGGTTTGTCCATATTTGACCCAAAGTTGGGTTAAAACAACCCAGCATTTTTAAAGTGTAATAGGCTACTTAATGCCATTAAATTTAGTATAGGAGTATGGGTAGTTACAGTTTTGCTTGCCTTTGTCCTGTGCTACTCCACAACGGCGGCGACCCGCTGGACTGAAATAGCCTGAAAATAAACACTTATTATAGGTGTACCATGGTGATTCTGGATTCAGGATACTGATCCCAGCATTCACCGATCTGGTTTCAGAATCGGAAAAACTCTAGCTAAAAGGAAAGAAGTGAGAGACACAGCTTTGGAGCATCTTAGTTGATTGACAACACTACATAATGGGTTCTCATAACGCTGCGTGTGTTTCGCGCTGGATGACGGTCATGCTGAGCGGTGCAGGTACAGATGAGAAGTAGAAGAAGAGAAGGCGATGTTTTTTTATTTTCATCCTTAACATACATTTTAAACCACAAACAACGGAGTGTGTTTTGGACTTTATTTAACCTTGTCAAAGACAAATAAAAATTTTAGAATAACAACATTTAGTTTTAGGGGTGATGATTTTTTTTGTTTGTTTTTAATGAAAAAAATATTGCAATATTTTAATAAACAAAAGAGAATGAGACAAAAAAAATAGTTATTGTTTCCGCAAATGCCTGAATCCAGGTGTGATTTGGTATAAATATCTCATCCACATTCTCAAAGCCAAACAGACAAACACTGCCTCTTTTCCTTCAACATGGAGGTCATTTTCTCCATACTTCTCTCTCTAAAGCAGATCATATTTCTCTCTCCCTCCCCCGCACTGCTGCTGGTAGCCTGTTGACACTTATTAAAGCTGAATGAGGCGGCATGTGGTTGAGTCGGGTTTGAATGGAAAGACAAGGTGAGAGGAGACACACCTCTACGAGGCCCTAGATCTTCGCACAGGGGTCGAGGACGACGCAAAAGGGCCACAAAAGGGCCAAAGCCAGACAAATAAAAGGTCAGAATAAATGTTGCATGAGCGGTTTGGTGCTGAGGTTGCCATGCCGACCGGTCTGGGTCCTTCCTGGCTCCAGCTGGGCCTCATCTGAAAGCTGACTCCATGGATTGGAGACACCCAGACAGCACATGCATATTCATCTGCCTCACATTTGCGTTTATCATAAAATACAGCTCTAAACTAAAACAATTACACATACTTTTGCCAACAGCAGGTGGGAGCGAGTTAAATTAGCGAGCGGGCACCAGTGTGTGAAGTCAAATGACTTCGGAAACATAATGAAATCGCGTCTGCTAGGTAGTATTCATGCTGAGTATGCAAGCACGCATCGCATTTGATCCAGAGTCATCGTCTGAGGTCTTCTATTGAAACATAATTGCATTTTCTGTCATTAGCGTAAAAGCGCTACTCATTCTGTTGTTAAGGGCTAAGCACATATCCACTTGCATTGATCTTTTCCCACAAATCTCTTCCCGAGACTGACTTATACTACCGCCTCTAAATACAATGTGTCTCGGATGTCAATACATTGACCTGAAAGTCAATGCAGGTATTTATTACATTTTACCAATCTAAAGCCGAAATCAATATCATAAATTCTTATGTTTAGAAACGATAACGACGATCGAGAGCTAGGAAAACAGAGATCTTGTATCTGAACAGCACACGACAAGTCTCGCAGCAGAAGGTAAGGAAGATGACATCCATTCGTGCTCTAGCTGTTGGCAGAATGCGAACAACATGCTAATGCAGTCAACAGTCATGCACACATGGAAATGGAAAGCATACTGCAGAATCTGAGGGGAGTTTGTAGACTGTGTTGCTGTACAATAAAACATTGATAACTATCTAAATCAGCTCAAAAGAAATCCTATTTTTAAATGCTTAACACAAGAAAAACGTGTTTTAGTTTCACTTACAGTTTAAGCAGATAGCACGGACTATTATCATAATCAGAGTAATCCAGAATGTAAACACATTTTAAGGCACATTCACAACAAGAACAAAAACTATAACAAAAAAATTATATTAGTGTCCAAACAATAATGTTATCTGCCGCTTTAAAATTTAATGCTTGTGCTCTGATTCTGATTGGCTGTCGATGATTTTATTGTTCATTAGCTAGAACAAATATGTAATTGAGAAGATTCCAACAATATACTTTGTGCCATTATCGTTGGTTGTAGTGGGGACTTCCTTATTTTCATAAATTAGAATGATTATAACCTTATTGTTATAGCCTAGTTATTGTCCTTGTTGTGAATTATCCTTTAGCAATTAGCCTCCAGTTTCTCAACAAGAATCTGCAACTGGTTACCAGTGTAATTTGGCAGCAGAAATTACCCATTTACCTCCCGTAGGTTTATTTGAGAGGTTAATGGCACACTTCGAAAAGAAAAACAAAAAAAAGTAACAGAATGAAGCAATGTTAAGAGTTCAAGACCACAGGATTACTTCTGAGAGAAAAGGCTCTGGTCTTGTGAGAACAACAATGCTAACTGTAATCTAATGTGATTCTAGAGAACTGGGGAAAAGGGAATATTCCATATGTGGGCATTCACATATTATTACAAATAATTGAAATCTTTTTCATGTGAATACAGATTGTGAAACACACTACCTGACTGGTCGGACAGTCATACAATTAGCCGATCTGTGAGGTTCACCATATACAGTAATTGTATAAGCATGCTTTGCTTCTCTAGACGGGTAGCACACTAACCCTACATGGCTGTAAAGCCGAAATCCTGATATGACTTAGTGCAATCATCGAATCACCAAGACTGATTTAATTAGATAAATAAATGCGCTGCTGCATTCTTACACACGATATGCATTGTTCTTACAAGCGAGCAGCTCATGATCCGCCAGTGTTTGCAGTGTCTCAGAGAGGCTTGGTTTTCAGTAAATGCTTCTCCACACTAACTCATTTCTGCATCTGCTCTGAATTTAGGACGCTTATAACGTGTATTTGGGAACACAAACGGAACCGCATCTTCCCATACTTGTAATAAGAAAGTGCTTATAAACCAGCTGTTGTAAACAAAAGTGAAGCTTTAAGGGACTCTAGCAGTTTTCAGTCAAAATATTAGATTGATGTTTTGAAATTTGAAAATTAATAAATTAAGTCATTGTAATTTTATATATATTCTGTAAAATAAAATTATGATTGTTAGTATTATTATTAATATTCAATACTTGTTTTATTATAAAGTGAAATTTTGAAAGTGAAACATTGATATTTCTTATTTAGTAATATTATTAAAAGCAATAAGATCACTAATAATATAAAATAATTAAATATTAAATCTAATAATTATTCTAGTCATACTGTTATCTAAATCACAAACAAATTCAACTTCAATTTATTGTATGGACAACAAAAAAATCTTTTATCATCTGCACAAGAAATAAAGTCATACAAGTTTGAAACAAAAGGACATTGATTAAATGATTTTTCCTTTTTGGGTGAACTATCCCTTTAAGAAATGTGTCCAATTAGGCTTTGCTGAATGCAAAACTAGCCTAATTAATTGTTCACAACTTATTTCCAAGACAAGACCTAGCAACTAATCAATTTTAAAAACATATCACTTTGCAGATTCATACACTGACTGAAAACAGGAACAGGAGAGCCACATGCACTCACAACAAAATAAATGATTTTAACTGCAGAACGCATCATCTGATTAATCTGTCACTAATTAAATGGGTAAACAGATGGAGTGTTTTCAGGAAACAGACATAAAAAGCTTTTAGAGGAAGCCGGACAATCTGATCAGAGCTGCACTCAGGTGTGACAGCACACACACACAAGACGTGCAAGCTCTGACAAATACCAAAATAAGTTGCAAAAAGATGTCAGACAAAACAGCTTCTACGTTTGAACTTGCACGATAGCGAAATGAGTTCCTCGTGTGGCGCTGCCTACAGATCTAGAGACTCTGTCACTTATATTCCCCTTCCCTCTTTCCGTCAGTGCATTACCTCATCTTTTAATTATTCATCCTCCTAACACACATACACACGCCCAATCAGCCTCACTGAAATCTTCCTCAAGTCTGGGTGTCAATAATGAATATCTTAACCACATCTAAAAATAGTCTTGATCGACACCGGAAAAAAGCTTCCGCTGCTCATCAAACGAAAAAAAAAACAGACATTTTTACTTGCGTTCAAAGTCTATGCCAAACCAAAGAGGTCTAAAATAAGAAATCTGTTCTTTTCCTCAACACAAAAACTCAATAATCGAGCGAAACGGACACGCACAGTTGACGGTTATACCCTGGTGACTGATATGATGCTGGCAGGCATTACGTCGCTTATTAAAAAAGGTGGCACTTCCTGTTTTGCCGGTAGTCACCTGGGGTAGGGGAGCATATGGCGACTCTAACACATAATCTCCTTTTCTGGGAGGCTTCCACATGCAACACAAGCACCCCCTCCCGATGATGTCATCGAAAGCCAGACGCCTCCGCTATCATTCTCGTATGCGTGAGCAGAGATTTTTTGGCTTATATGGGAAAAAGTGCAACAAGAGCAGTGAATACTTGACTTCAATTTCGGCATTGAGCAAAGCAGCCTAAACTCAGGGTGGCACGGGTGATCCGATATAGCAGCAGGTTGTTAGGCAACCCATCAAAGACTGTTATTTCTTTAAGGACTGAGGCCTCAGTCGCGAGTATCTGACAGCGCACTGAATGTTTTCGGCAGGACGCTGTGGTCTGGAACTAGAAGGCACCATGTGAAGTGAAACTCATATCTCCAGATCTACTATCTTCAACTGAGACCTGCACGGCCAATATCGCAACAGGCCAGGGCCAAACTAGCCATATCTGTTTCCACGCACTGCCTTTCTCCTTTCCAGCTGTCTGAAGGTGGCGGTTTCTCGTCTGTGATGGATAAGACTGCAGTGTTTCCAGGTGCTGCTGTCTGACTGGAAAATAGATCTGCACTGACCCCTCAAATTCATTTCTGAGAATATTTGGTAATCTTATAAAAAAAAAAAGTCTGAAGGACTATGCAGCAGAGAGAGCTTTACAGGGTATAATGGATCACACGAGATTGAGTTCACTGTCGCGCCTTTCTGTTCAGCTGGAGACAAAATAGAGAAAAACTTCACAAACAACAGCCATTGTACTGAAAATTATCCATAACTGATTATGATTACTTGAGCTCTCAGATCTGCGCAATTACACCGCATAAAGGAGTATGGATTGTCATGCAAGCTTTGAAAAAAAAACACCGGCAATGCTTTATGAGTTTCTAGTCACAAGAATAGATGCACAAATGGTACTTTAAAGAACAGAATAGGTACCTCTTTAGAGAAAATCATTGAAATTCATTCCGCAATATTCAACACGGTGTGAAATATTACGTTTAATGCAGTGGAAATAAAATACCAACAATTAAGGCTTTCTGAAATGGTCCGCATAAACTACTGTTAAAAATATGTTATCAACGGATGGGCTGAATGCTGACAAGAGCTAACTTTAGAGGTCAATTTTAACCAAAAATGAACAAAAACAGTTGATCATTTACTCACTCTCATTTTACAGTGTCTGTCCCCCATTTACTTACATTATGTGGGAAAGAGCCCCTGGGACATTCTGCCTGATATCATTAAAAATGACATGAGGGTGAGTAAATGATGACATAAAGTACTTTTTTTCAGTAAAATATGCTCTTTATACATTTCTTTTTGACACTGGGAACAATAGTGTACCATACAACTCTATTGTATGGTAAAGAGCATTGTGAACATTCTGCTTAAAATCATATAGATTGTAACATTATGAGAGTGTTAATGGCAGTACATACTTTTGCAATTCTGCTAAATTTACCTTGCATTTGAAGTTTGAAGACCCTGGATTTATTTGACAGTGAGAAGTGCGATCTTCCCAAATAAGCCTTTCTATAAAGTGCACCACTAGACTGCAATGTGACTTCTGACCATGGCGACCCTGACATTTTGACAACCAAACTGGAGCACTGACAGCTTGGAGAAAGCAGTGAGTTGCTGCAGGGATTTCTGCTGCACGTCCAGACGTGCTCTCACCTTAGCTGGGCTCCATCCATTCCTCGGGCATCAATGGCAGACACCTCAATCTCATCCAGCCGAGCCTACGGCAGACTCACCAAATAGCAAAGCAGAAGACAGGCAGATAGAAAGGGAGATGTATGCAGCACTTGTAAAGAGGACGATGAGTGAGATGGTTTAAAAACAGACGCAAGCAGTGCATGAAGAGAAATGCAAATGACATCTGCACGCTTTCGCGTGTTGTGATAAGATGCAGCATCTGAAACGGCTCTCCTGCTGGCATCTCCCCACGATTCAAAGTGTGACTGAAATATTGATACAAATCTAATGATGAGGTTTCTATCACTGAGATGCCTAACTAGCTCTTCTTAAAAGCAGCTTGATACTCTTACTAAACTGGAAAAATAAAATTCCTCCTACCCATCAAAACCTTCTAAGAGATGTAACGCAACATTTACAGTTAAACATTGTTTTATTTTACGGTCCCTATTTACCCTATTTTACTGTCATGAGTGAATATTGTAGGAAAATTCCACACTAGTATTAATTCAGGTTAGCAAGGCCCCACAAAATGATGCCGTTTACAAAGAGGTGCCAGCAGGAGGCGCTTTAGGAGGGGCATAAAAAACGGTTTCCCCGGTAACGGCTGTAAACAAACCAGCGTAATGTTCATAAATGCAGCTTTATCATGAAAGATAAAGAAAGATTAAATGAAAATAACGTTGAAACTTTTCGAAGACATTAGGTCTATTTCACAAAAATGGCCGCCAAGACCGGAAGTAGAGTAGAATCTTTTCCGGTGAAAGCACTAGGAGTTACAGTCGGAGGACAAAATAATGCAGAGTATTATTGTACAGAGTACTATTGCGTACCTTTTCAACCCAAAGAAGAAACAACCCTATTTATCACTTTACGGCTTTCCGCGTTTTGCAGGGTTTCATGGAACAACTGGGGGAAGTTTTTTAGTAATTTTGAGAATGAATGACGATCGTAGCGGACGGCGGCTCGACCGAAAGTATCGCTACCCTACTTCCGGTCTCGGTCACCATCGGTCACCATTTTGTAAAATAGGCCAATAGGTTCCCATCAAAGATACATTCAAATAAAAACACTGCGTTTTGAGTATTAAAAGTGCAGTGCTCAACTTATCAAAGATCTTCACCGTCATGCTTAGTTATTAACCATAGACTTAGTATATGTGGTAGAATACTACATGTACAGTACTTAGTAAAAAATAATAACAAATACAGCTGTGCCCTCGCCACTGTGCAACAGTGAAAAGGGACCCTCTCAAACAGTGTCCCGCCACAAAGCATTCCGAACGTTGTTTTAAAAATTCATATCATAACAAAAATAAACACCTCTATTCGGTATGAACCGGTATACCACCCAGCACTAACCGCAGGGTCTTAAATGGATGAGCCATGAGCCATGCCTGCGGTCAAGCCGATGCGTTGGCGCCTCGGGTGGGTAGGTAGTCCTGGAGCCTGCTTTGACTCCTAGGAGGGCCTCTTGTACGGGCTCATTAATTTCAGGAGCCGCAAAACCAGCATTCCTACGGTCTGAGCTAAATGTTCAGGCTGAACTAATTGAGGCAAATCAGAGCCTATCATGATGGACACGGTCTCAGAATGAGGCATGCTGGGAGACAGTACAGGACAACAGCTGGAAGAGATCTGGCCAGCCTCCTGCCGGGCGGAACGTCATGCTTAATGCGTTACATATGAGGAAAACGAGGGGAGCGTAACCTAAGGTTAGTTTTGTTACAGACTCAAGATTTGAGAATGACTTCAACATTCCCATTTTGGACCCAGACAAACTTTTGATTGAATAAAGATAATTAACAGCTCACGGCGAGGTAGATTAATAAGCTAAAGGCATTGTTGGATATCTCAAGTATTTTCCTGGCATATATATTTTGATTAAGCATTCATAATGCATTTCCAAGATAACCAAAGGGGTCTAGCTTACATCGTTGTTTATGCACCACATGACTTTGTACCCTTTTTTTCCCCCAGATTCTTTTTGCACCAGCTCTAAGAGAGGTATTTTAAAATTCCTTCCCAAATCGCCACCTTTCCAGCTGCCTGTCTCTTCCTCTTGTGACACATACAATCCCTTTCATTATGCAAATGATCTCGATACAGGCTTCTCCAGAGTTGCATGGCGAAGTTGAAAATGGCTGCATACAAAACAGCCTTTATTTGTCCTCCTTCAATTAAGGATTCCGAGATGTATCATTAAAGGCGAACAGGAGAGTAAAATACATCCTCCCAAAAGGCGACGAATTTGGTAGTCAAATCTGTCCCAAAGAAGGAATTATGATTTATGGTAGTATGCATTTATAAATGAAAAGATGGAAATGTATATTTAAAATAAATCTATTCAAGCTGTTCAAAGTTTTGGGTTAATACGATTTTTTATTTTATTTTTATAAATTAATACTTTTATTCAGAAAGGATGAATAAAACTGCTAAAAGGTGACAGTAAAGACATTTATAAAGCTACAAAAGATTTGTTTTTCAAATACATGCTGTTATTTTGAACTTTGTATTCAACGAATCCTGAAAAAAAATTACGACGGTTATCACAAAATTTTAAGCAGCACAACTTTCAATATTGACAAAAATAAGAAATGTTTCTTGAGCTCCAAAATAAGCACATTATAATGATTTCTTAAGGATCACGTGACACTATAAATTACACAAATGGATGCTGAAAATTTAGCTTTTTCCCATGACAGGAATAAATTACAGTTTTTTAAAATGGCAAAAAAAGAGATTGTTTTTACTTTTATGAAGCCTTGAGTACTTCTTTCAAAAACATGAATTTCTATTGATTTCTATTGTTGTACTGCATACAGTACCCATTAAAAGTTCTTTCAGCAAACGGAATTGCTTTAGGATTCTAAGTGGACTCTACTCAACTGAATTCAACCAACTTGTCCACCCACTGAGACTCAAAATGAGAGCCAAAGTCTCTCATTTTCTCCCATTCATCCTCTGATATCGATACAGAACTTTTTTTCAGCAATATATAATACAAAAAGGGAGTGTCTGCATGCAATATATTCAGCAATCTGCTTCTTGATGGAAAATGACGCTAATTTACATGCACATGAAAACAAACTCACACCTGCACAGATAGCCACATCTATCACGATCACTCAAGGCGACGGCTGGCTCTCGGTTCTCGGCAGGCCACTGCCGTAAAAGAGCGAGTGTCAATAGAAATGTTGGCCTCCAGCCTCGCCGGGCTGTCTAAGCACCTTGTCATAATTGTGTGCAGTGGCGCGGAGCACACATGTCAAACAAGCCATTAAGGGGAAGTCTGGGAAACAATACAAATTAGATGAGGATGAGTTGGACTCCTTTAGGGTTTATGAGACCGGAGGCAATGGATAGGCACAAACACACACTGGACACAAACAACTGTCCAGTATGATATCGGGTCTTGCATGACAAGGAAAAGAGGCTGGTCTGCAACGAGTGCAAAGACCTTGTCTGTTTTTGTTAGCAAGCAAGAGAGAGGGAGAGAGAGAGAAGGGGAAAGATCGTGTTTTGGGGGTTTAAACAGGGAGATTTATGGTTTCCTGCACTCTTCATGCAGACCTACTCCATCATGTCAGCAGCAGTCCAGGCACAAACACTGACTGTGCTGCTCCTGGAACATTTGAATAGAATTACAAAGCAGTTTCACCTTACAGTTACACTAGACTGGACGGAGAAACCAGAGCACACAATTTAGAGGACAGCAGCCCTCCTGCTGTGAGGATTTGCTTTTATGAAAGAAAGGAAAAAAAGCAAGAAAAATCTACTGTGCAAAATCTGAAAAGCAAGACTTTTTATGAAGAAAAGTGAGGTATTACAGAACACAACATGTAACCCATACAAAAAAAAAGTACTGTGGTGGGTCAGAAATAAGTGATTTGCTGATTAGCATGGACACAATTAGCCCCTGCTGGTAGATGCCGTGGCTACACCCTCTGAGGGATAAAAACATATTTTTTCCATTTACAGTTATTCAAAAACATGTGTATTATGAATTTTTATTCTTTAAATGACAAATATATCTTCATGTTAAATATTTATTGTGGCTGTTCACCTAAATGTTGTGAAGAAACACTGAAAGACCAGAGCTTGAATCTAACTTAAATAAATATTTGTGATTAAAAGCAATAAAAAAACTAAAAAAAAAAAAAAAAAACTGCCAAGGTCAGTATACCAGAGTTCAAAAAATAAAAATATGTTCAAAAAACTGTGATAATTGGTGTAAGTGAATATATATATGCCAAAGTAAGTTGAACAATATGCTTACAGTACAATGGAATACCAAAATACACTAATAGATAGACAAATGAAAGTCTGTACTAAAAACTGATGTGTAGCAACATAATTGGTTTCATAATGAGACTAAAGAGTGTTCTAATTTTAACGGGTGTGATTAACAATTAAAAAACCGATAGGGATTGCCCCCGCATTATGGTCCCATCATGTCGTTTCGCATTTCCTTGTAAGCCTGTCAACAACATCTGAACCCTGGATCTATGTGCCAAACGATCCCATTAATCATACAACACACAGCATCTCAAGGTATTTCTGCCTCACTAATGCATCTGTGAATGCTTCAGAAACAGCACTCAATGTTTCATCATCATCCCAAATGCATTACTGCTATGCATTGTAATTATGATAATTAAATCCAAAACTATCAGAAGACATCTTTCCTCTCGCAAAGAACGGGTCTTTAGCGCACTGCCTTCTGCCTTTTGGTTCATGTTGTTATTCAAGGAAGCAACTAAAGTGCAGGCACTAGGAGAACAGATTAGAGATGCTCAATGTGAAGTCCTAAAATTGGTTAACGAAGAGGTCAATGCTAATTGTTTTGTTCGATCAATGAATTTATTAAAAAAAATACATAGCTATACAGTGACTTGAAGTCACATCTTCTATGAATTAATATTAATTTTGATATGTTTCTGGGAACAAAGTTGTCAGGGTGTGAACTATTCTGAAAACAAAATTCATATATGTAACTTTTATGATTTAAGTAGCATTTAATACAAATTGTGTCAAGGCAAAGTTAGTTCACACTGTAAAATGCAGACTTTTTCAAGGTGTAAGAAACATTGGTTACACTATACATTTAAGAAGAGTAATAATTAACTACAGGTACTTATTACAGGGTTAGGGTTGGGAATAGGGGTTGGTTTAGGGTTAGTTACATATAATTATCCATAATTTATAGTTATTACTACAGTAATTAAATATAGCCTAACATGTGCAACAAGTAGAGCCCGACCGATAAAGGATTTTGAAGGCCGATACCGATACAAATATTTTTGGGTTTTAAAGTCAGATATACCGATATATCGGCCGATATTTTTTTTTTTTATTAAATATTGTTGGATTTCATACATGTGTAAAAGAAAAGCTAACTTTTCTGCACAAGATACGTTTGATGCTTTTTCTCTATGTCTAAATGTTCACTCCTCGCAAGTATAACTTACATTTTACAATACAGGGACTGTAACTAGAGATATGCTAGTTATAAATACAGTAATCATTACTTTATTTAGGCAGAAAAAGTTTGTTGTGTTTTCCAAGCTCATTAATGCTAACGTTAGCGGTCTTCCACTGATGATAGTGGCATTAGCTAGCTTTGAGGTTAGCTAGTCTATGATGAGCCCAAATTTAGCAATAGATAACATCATACTGCGAATTGTAAAACATACATTTTCAATATAACAGGCCAAGGAGGGATGATTGAAGCGTGTTTCGTCCGTTTTTGTTTTGTTTTTTAAATATTCATTTATCGGCAATTATAACTGCCGATACCGATAGTTTGGAAAATGCCTCATATCAGGCGATAATATCGGTACGCTAAGATATTAATATATGACTTTTTTACTTGGTTACACCACATGACATTTTACAGTCATTAATTTGAAACTTGGCTTGAAAATGGTTTAAAAGTTTTTCGAAACCATAAGAAAACAAGATTAATACAAAGACAGTTTTTCTTTTCGTTATTAGGGACACTATGTCTTATCCGTCTGACTTGAACACAAAAGACTAAGTGCATATTTTCTAAATCTGAAGTCCAGGTAAAACCAGAGCTGTGACAATTCCTCACTGATGCGAATGTCAATATGAATTGCCTTCCTCACGACCCCCTGAAACAAACCAGCCACGTCTCAGATCCACTTTCTTAGCCTCAATGCGTAAACTTGCCATCTCTCTCCTCCAGAAATCAATAGCTTCCATTTCTGCTCTGAACACTGCTGAGTTGTGTCAAGAATATGTTAGACAGATTAATATCAAAACAAGCTGTGCCCACCCCTCCCCCGATTCCCTTCCATGACAAGCTCTGTTTGTTGCTTATGCAAGCAAATGCTGATTCTACAGAACTAAAAAGACAGCCGTTCTCGAGAATCTCGCAGTTGTATTCATGTTCAGACAGCACAGAGGGCAACAAAACTTGCCGGCGTAATGTCAAACTCGAAAACTTCGACGAGAGCTGGAGTTAGGTATAACAGTTAATCCCCAGATGAATTTATGCCACATATTTGATATCTTGATACGCAGCGTCCTCTGGAAAACCACAAAAAAGAGGAGATGAACATGATTTTTCGGGCTCTTTTGTGTGAAATCCGTGACATGAAAAGATTTAATTAAGATAAGAGAGACTGGTAATAATTAATTCTGCTTCCTTCTGTCAAGAACACAGCAACGGCTGAATAAATTACACAAGCCCTGCCTTTTATTTATTATCATTCCCACTTTCCCGAGGAAGCCGTTTGAGCTTTTCAAAGCTAAAGAAAGTTTGGCAGGGTCTCTGAAAGTAAGTCCACAGCTCGGGCCCACATAAACATCTCCATCCTACATTCCACCACCTACTCAATTCAATCTGCTATTATGGTTTTTTTTTCCAGGTACAGCTCGGCCCCGAGGGGAAAAACTCGCTGTGACAAACGCCAAACGGAAGGATGCATTCAGATGGAGTGTATTCATTACCACATGCCGAGAAGTGTAGGAGACAGCAAGGAGGGTTTAAGTTGCCATGTCTGTATCTCATCATCTCATGCACCAACATGGCCCAAATTAAAGTGGGAATGCAAGGTGACCTATTGCTACAGGCGACATCTTCTCGTACGTAAATCTCAAACTGGTCAAACATCTGATCTAATGGTTATAAACTACCCAACACAATCCTGTCTTTGTTTCTTCGACTCCTTCTAAAAATAACATTCATACGTGGCCAAACCAAGGGCATTCCAAGTACAAAATACCCTCAAGTTTATCGCTTGCCGCACACAACGTCGTAAGTGGGTTGGATATAAACAAACGAACATTTGTTTTACTGAAAGCAAGATGTTTTCCTTAAGCCAACTTTCTAAAACGCCAGAGAGATAATTAACCGGACAAAGCTCTGCCAAATCTCTGCCACACGAATGACCTTTGTGTGGGCAACATGGCCCTGGGTTTGAGAATCTGGCAGCGTTCGTTTTGCCGCTCACATTGCGACTCGAGCGGCTGAAACTCTAAAGGACACCGGCTTAAAGACAGCGAACAACCCGCTTACAAAAATGACGCTAATTAAAGGTCGCTTTGTCAGGTTTCAGCTAGTGTTTAAACATCTTTTATTGACTTGGAACAGGCCGATGCACATACAAAAGAAACTTCGACACTGATTGGTTTCTGTTATTTGAAAGGGAAATGCTTCAATTGTGCTGGTAATAGCGGGATACTTGGATGTCTGTGATGTGATTCCATTTAATTAAATATCTGTGGATAATTTGGCCTGGGAATGTCATTATGCCCTTGGAATGGAGGACATGTTTTCCTTCTCATGCTTATTTTCCTAATGCACGGGCTTTTATATAAGTACATCTCAGGCTTGTAACAAATTAATATGGCAATGAAGGATCGGGGATGGAAGTGTAATTGGACAACCGATCTGCCTTGACGCTTAATGGCCTCTGAAGACAGCGGCCGCAGGGCTGGGGATGAGATAGCTGGGAGGAGAGCTTCTCTGCGGGCTTGTGAAGGTCTGGCACATAAAGAACTGTCCGTTTGAGAACTTGCAGAACAATCGGAAATGTAATTAAGAGCTGGCTGTGGCTTTTAAACCCTCGGCTAGAGCGGAAACAAACAGACGGGGAAAAAGAAACATCCATGTAACGAAAACGTGCGGTGTGATCAATAGCCCACGGTTCGGAAAGCATCAAAGGAGGAATGTTTTGTGACTTCACTTGGCACCTCGCAATTTCTCGCAGAACTGCAGGGTTTCAAAGCAATCTCTAATGTCATTAAACTTCTATTAAAAAGCAGTTAGAAGTGTATATTGCCTCTATTTCTCTAGGAGTCAGGCGTATACATTTTAGGTAACGTTTTACGAGTTTCCGATCTCTTGGTAAAGAGTAAGGTTAATCAAAGCATCAATCAAACATAATTACCTAGCAGTGCCACGTGGACAGTGTTTCGAAGAGATAATAACTATTGTCTTTTACGTAGCTTCTGGAAATAAAATTCATCTCAAAATGGATTTTTCAACACAAGCCTTTCCTCAAACCCTCAGACAGAACATCCTATGAAGCAGGTGATTGTGCAATTGATCTGCAAATCCAGCCTCGATCCAGCCTAATCTACTGATACAAACAATTATAATGATAAAGTGATTTAAATTAGTGCTGTCAAATCAATTAATCGCAATTAATCGCATCTAACATAAAAGTTTGAGTTTGAGAAAAACATTTATTTCATAATGTGATTTCCCCTCCACTTTTAATTCTTTTACTTCAATGAAAGGATAGATTTTTTTTAACGATATTCATCCAAAGCAAATTAAATTAGTGAGAGAGGGAAGGCGGGTTTGTGTGTCAAATTGCTGTCGTAGAAAGCGCAGCTGGTACCGTGTAGCTATTCTGAGGAAAAGTTGTATTAAAAGCATTATTTCAGTATCGATACACTGTAAAAAAAAAACAAATATTTTCAAGATTTGTTATCACAACATTTTTTTTTCTTTTGTCAAATCAACTTAAATAATTTATTTAGTTCAGATAACTTATCATTTTGAGGTTCTGACGATTAAATCAATCTCCTTCATTGTATTAACTCACTTTTTCTGGTTCAATCAACTTAAAATGAGGGCAACAATAATTTTTTTACAGTGTATGCATCGAAAAATCTATATTTTTGACAACACTACATTGCACTTAGTTTATTAATTCAGATGACTTTTTAAATGACTGCAATTAAAAAAATGTAAAGCCTATATTGTATATAAAACTCAACCTGCCTCAAGTGGCTAGTAGGAGTGACTGTGTTACACGCCACTGCTGAAATCAAATGTGGGTGTTAATGTCAAGCCCTGCTAAACTAGTGATTCATTAGCGGGTCAATTAACTCACTCAAAAGCATTAGTATATGAATGAGATTAATCAGATATACACACACACAACATGAACGTTAAAATTATAACTTATAACTGCACAAAACAAATTTAAATGTAAATACTAAAACAACACTTATGATATTGTCTTTAATTCTAATAGAAAACTAAACTAAAACGAATCTATAAAACATTACTCATCGCTCGTTATTGTTTGTTTGCTACTCCTTTGGACATTCAGGTCTGGTTCTGCGACGACAACCGCACTGAAATGTTTCAAACTGTTTGCACGTGTGCACTGGAGTTAATTATACGACATGTAATTTCGGCACATTAATACCGACTACACCCACACACATGCAGCTATTTTGTTTTGAGTATTTACAACGGTGTCCATAATGAAGCTCCCTCCAGCTCATAAAGAGAAGCATCTCCACTGCCAGCAGCTCAGGAGTAACCTCCAAAGCCCATTTCATGTTGTCGCATATAAATATTCATTAACAGAGTGGGGAAACCAGCTGTTTCTCCCAATTAATCTGTGCAGAGATATGCCATTTGCCAATAAATTGTTGTTGTATAATTAATGACTCTCATTGCATGGCGACAACGACAGAAACAATACCTCATTTAATACTGAGATTTATATTCATAAACTTGGCGAAAGCAAGCAGCTAATCAGCTTCAGAAATAAACGGAGCGGCGTCTCATGTGGGAAAACTTAAGCCGCACACCCGAGAGGTCAGCCACCTTGCATCCCACCAGTCCAGATAAATCAAGATGTCAGGAGATTTCTACATCAAAGCAGATGTTCCACCCTGCCTCTCGCTGACCATGTTAACAGGCTACACACAAGCAGACGATGGGAAGCGACGTGGTGAGGACACCCACTTCAAACAGCAAACGGGCCTGAGCTGAGATCATTATCTGGGCAGGTTGAAAACACTCTGGTCAAGAGAATTCTTCTGGGACTTACCATCAGGAGGAGGAGCCGGTGTGAAGTGAACAGGTTTATCTGCAGAGGAAGAAGAGAGAAAGAGAGGCACATTAGTTAAAAGGAAGATGTCAGGACAGTCCCAGGCGGTCAGTAGTCCTTTTGAATGAGAGGGGTAGACAGTGGACTGCATGACTCTTTCACAGAGGTTAAATCTCAAAAAGAATAGATTAAGAGATCAGTTGGAATATGAGATTAAAGGAATGTTCTGGGTTAAATACAACTTGAGCTCCATGGAGTGTCATGTTATCAGGTACCACAGGAGATGTGTTTACTGTAATGCCCTTACAGCACTGAAATATTATTAATAATAATAATAAGAGGTCAGTAAGACTTTATTTTTATTTATAAATTAATTGTATTCATCAAAAAATGATTAAAATTGATCAAATGTGATAGTAACAACATTTATAAGGTTAAAAAAGTTAACAAACATGTTATAATGTTCTGTTGCTCATTGTACTGATTCAATTGAATATGCTGAATAATACTAAAAGAAAAGAAATGTATCACAGTTTCCACAAAAATATTAAAGCAGCACAAATGTTTTCCACATTGACAATAATAGAAAAGTTTACTTGAGCAGCAAATTAGAAAATTAGCTTTGCCACCATTTAATTTTGGAATATATTAAAATAGAAAAAAAGTTTTAAATTGTAATAATATTTCACAATATGATTATCTTAATATTATATTTTTACTGTATTTTTGATCAAATAAATGTAGCCTTGGAAAGCAAAAATTATTATTATTTTATTATTTAAAATTATTTTATTATTATTTAAAATTATAATTAAATTATTATTTAAAATTGTTATTAAATTATTATTTAAAAATTAGAAAATTATTCATTTGAATTATTAACAAGAAGTGACCCTTAAAAATGGTTTAATACAAAACTTGTTAGACGGATGAATTTACACCAAAATGCAAAAAAAAACAACAACAACAACAACTGTGTTCTGGAGATAGATTTTGACATGTTTTTCTTAAGAATTTGACAACAAAAGTTCTTTTCAGTTGCTTTCTCTTAAAAGAGCCATTTCAAATCACTGTCTGACATTCGTGAAGGCTACAACTTGATCATTTTAAATACTATAGAGGCTCTGAATATGTGTTTTTATTTTCATTATGAGCCAATTCAAGTGACTGGAATATCTACAAGAGAAATCAAGATGAAAAAAAAAAGTTTTTTAACGGTTTCATGTATGGACAAAAAAAAAAAAAAAGCCTTTCCAAATTACTTTGTGTTCTACAAAAAAAATTAGTCATACAGGCTTGGAATGATGTCAGAGTGAGTAAATAATGACAACATTTAAATTTTTGAGTGAACTATCACTTTAAGCTCTTACACTTATCAATGTTAAAATATTCAGACTACAAAACCAGCCAAAAATATTGGGCTGAAACTCATTAAAAATCAGCACCGACTGAAAGCGAGAACTGCCACAGAAGTTGGAAGCGACCCCACTCAGTCTAACTTTTCTTCCAAACCGAAATGATTTTAAAAACACTGAACTCGCGTACCTTATTACTCTTGACAGAACCGGCTTTTCGACAACATGCGTATGAAGCCATCTAGCTAAAGTGCAGCTACAACACCCTGCTTCTGCAGGCGGAAATAACCAACGCCACAAAACTATCACATCAATTGCCTAGCCAGTCGCTTGCGCTCACATACACACACACTCCCACACACAGAGCTGGAGCTGGAATCTCTACTCCTCTCTTCACCAGCACCCCCAACTGCCAGGATAGTGTTTAATTTTAGGCTCACTTCAAATTGCTTGTCAACAACTGAGTGCAGGGAAGATTGGAAAGCCGGCACTGGAGAGAGAGAGACAGAAAAACAGAGGTCTGAGAGAACGAGGAAGAGGGGGTGGGGGGGGGGCTTGCTGTGCTTCTCTCCTTGAATAATGAAGTGTCTGTTGAACTGGTCTGAGAGTCAATCATGACAGTTACAGCGTTTCATCTTCCAGGAAACAGTGCCATAGCTGAGGGTGAATAACACACACACAGATGTTTATCACAGAGATAAAACATCCCCAGCTCACATACTGTAATGCATAACCCTGTGCATGGCTCGACTTTCTTATATGTCCAGTGGCAGTAGAGGACAAAACTACTGTCTGCGCAGGTCTCACGGGAACGTTTGTTTCACATGTAAAGGATACACAGCTGAGAAATTCAACACAAGGTTCACCTCAAACCTATTTGCTTTACTTAAAGGGATAGTTCATCCAAAATTGAAAACGAGTGTCTCAGTGCATACAATGAGAATCAAATGAGTCCAATGCTGCTTGGACTACACTATATACTGTATAAAACTGTGATGTGAGCTAGCACAGCTATGTAGGCAATCTGATGCCAGGGACAGCTGATAATTTTACAGTTTAGAGGTTTTTGAACAAAAATATTTGACCAAGTTAGTATTTAGAGTCATGTAAAAAAAAAATTCAGTGTTAAATTTTGTTGAAGATAGCGAGAAGAAAAGTATCACAATATGCTCCCTCATGATACCATACTCTTTAAAAAATCCTGGGTTGTTTTAACCCAATTTTGGGTCAAATATGGACAAACCCATTGGGTTACATTTTTAAATTACATTTTTAACCCAATGTTTGTGTTTGTCCATAATTGACCCAAAATTGGGTTAAAACAACCCAGCATGTTTTAGAGTATACCAATATTCTCAGGCTAAGAATCAACATTGTTAAATTTTTTCCACAATATTTTTTCACGATGAGTGAGATAATTCAATTAACCATAATTCAGAGAAAAGTACAGTGGCATTGGGCCAATGTAGACTCTATTCTTTCGATTCAAACCAAATTCAAACTGAGAACAAGCGAAGAACATAATTTTGCAAAATAATTGAGAATAGATGACAAAGAAACAAGTTAAATATTGCAGAATAACTAAACATAAATTGATATATTAGAAAATCGAGTGAATTGTGTGTATGTATCTCAGTTTGCCAAATAATTTAAATTGAAATCAATATTTTATTTGAAATTGTATTTAATAATTTATTTGGTAAAAAGCCATGTAAAAAGGACGATATAGTCAGCTACTGTAGCTGTTACCCCAAATAGACCTCAACGTGAACTGTCAGGCAGACTGTCGTATCTGTAAATATCTGTGCATAAATGCCGGCCATGTTTTCATTCAGTGTCTGTCCTCCTCTTTCCCTTTCTGTTTTTTTATCTAGTTTGTTGATGTGTATGCATGAGCTGATGAATTTGGTTGTGGAGCTGAGAAGCTCTGGTCCTGTGTAGCCTTACTTCTCTGTGCGTGCTAAATGAAAATGGAAATGACAAACCTTTGGTCTGTATCCCACTCCAACAAGCTTTCAAACGCTACGGTGCACCTCTCCATGTTAATGGTACTCCTTTCACTCCATCCTGTTTTTTACTCTTCTTTGAGGAGCAGGGATGGAGTGCTCTAATGTATAAATCTAATGGAATCTGTCTGGATTAAATCGATTTTGCGACATGGTCGGCTTATAAATGAACCTCACACTCAGACTCCTTTATTGAGGGATGGAGAGGCCAAATTTTCAGAATTTCATGAAGGGCCCTTTTTGGTCTTTTAATATAGATCTAATGTAGAGGCACCGCGGATCTCTTTAAGTGAGGGCACAGGTATGATTATGAGAAATGAGGTAGGTAATAGTTTACAGAGGGCGCGCAGGACTGGATGCGCTCTCTTTTGCCTCTCACTGTTTTCTCCTTTAGAGCCTTTATTCCAGCAATACTAAACATATTCAAAGGTGTATATTATTGTATATATAAAGGAGCATGTTTCATAAGCCTTTAATGTAAATATTTAACAGTGTTTTTAATCTTTACTCAGATGGCCTTAGGCCCTAGAAATCCAATATATATTTGATTTTTCAAAAAATCAAATCAAAAGTGAGACTTTCACTATACAGATTTAAATCAGAGCGGGTATGCGTATGAATTTTGTTGGGTCCCTTCACTGTAAAAAAAAATATTGTTGGTTTAATTTAAAAAAGTTGCCTTAAAATTTTAAGTTGATTTAACTGGAAAAAGTGAGTTAATACAACGAAGGAGATTAATTGAATCATCAGAAACTCAAAATAATAAGTTATCTCAACTAAATAAATTATTTAAGTTGATTTGACAAAAGAAAAAAATGTTGTGATAACAAATCTTGAAAATATATATTTTTATTTACAGTGTCGAGTTGTATAATTTTTCAAATATTTGCAAGAAAACTATACATTTATGGGTAAAAGTTTACATGGCATCTTATGTGACACCAGAAAAAAGTTGCTAAACTCAAGTGTAAACAGACCAAAGAAAAGGTTAAGATGGACAAAAAAATGTCAATAATATGATCTGTGCAAGCTTCGCGTAATGAAATAGTCTTCTCAATTTCATCTCATTAAGAAGCCATCAGCACTGGCGCATAGCAAAACCACTTTCTAACCAATTAAACTTTCTTCTGTAGCTCAGCATCCTTACAAAATATATGTTTACCTTTCTGCTATGAATTCATACTGTAGTCTTAGATAGCACAGTTATATGAATGTGAATTCACAGAGGAAGAAAACACATGACGCAACGATTCAAAAAGGCAGATAAAAACCAATAGAGATAGTAATACATCCAAAACAGGAAAAGAGCAGCATTACCTGCTGCTCCATGTCATCAAAGCGCATTTTGACACGCTCTGGAGCTCACGTTCCGTCTCCAATCTTTTCTTTGTAAGCACGGTGCCAAATCTATCTGGCAACACACACCGGCTGGCGGGGCACCTTAAGATACCAAAGCGGTTGCAGATTCACTCAAGCAGATACAGTAAGCACTGAAGCTAATGCCAAGCTTTCACATCCAAAGGCATTTAATCTGCCCCCTTTATCCCACTGTGGAGTCTAAATACCACTGCTTCAGGGATGACAGAATGCCACCGAGCTGTGTTTTTAGACACAAGCGCTCAAGTACTTTGTAGGATGAGGACAGTTTATCTGTGTCATCCTTAATCATTTCACTGTCAGGCAGGGGATCGAAGCCTACGCATTAGGGATTAGTTTTTGATTGCCATCGATCCTTATTGAATCATCCATCCGTCAATGTGTCTCCCCCTGCCTCCGTGAACATCGCTGTAAGAAAACTACAGAGCACACAAGGGAAAGAAGCTCTATTCTGAAACTTATCAGGCAACAAATATTCTACGGGGTCATGCACAAACACAGACACACAAACACACACACACACACATATATATATATACATACGCTGCATGTCATGTTTCACTAACTGTGACCTACAGTTATTGAGGAAGAGGAGTACGGCGAAGCCGAGCGTGGAAGTGGCCAGCAGAATGAGACAGATGTTGCAAGGAATCATGAAGTACCGCACGACCAGCGACACTTTGTGCTGGTACATGCGGTCCCGCTCTGGGGGCGGCGTAGGGTACTGACAACTGGTCATACTCCACTCCGCGTCTTCCCTAAAGTACGCCAAGTTGGCAAGCGTTCCAAACAAACTCCGAGGAAAAAAAGGATAGACTAAAGAAATCCTAAAACGGTTTCAGCTTAAATTCCACTGGCACAGAGTTTCTTCCTGAAGAACGTAAACAAATGCTTTTTATCAGTCTCCAAGCAAAGCATTTTGTTTCCAAACGGCAAGGTACCGGTCCTACAGTCCCCAACCCTCCGGTAATCTCTCCATTTCTTTCCCAAGCACAGGGGTGGTTTGTCATGGAAGGTTAGTGTGCAAGTTCTCTTAAGTGTGTTTGACAAAAGCTCCACTGGACCCCTGGCCTAGATTGGTACCACGGACAAGTGAGTGCAAACAATCCCCACTGCACTTTGTACTTTAAATCCGCTAGCACAGAACTCCACGGCTTGGTGAATTAGTAATGAATTGGCTCTTGATCTTCTTTAGGGGTGCTTGCAATTTTTTATGGCACAATGGTGTTCCCTTCTTTCAAGACGTGCTGCCAATTCTCTGTGTCCGACAGCGGCATGAAGATGCCAGGCTGCTCTCGTTGTGGCATGTGTCAGGATTCACTGCAGGTGAGGCTTGGCATCATGCTAGGCGTCTGTCCCGGTAAACGCTCAGTTGCTCACAGGCTGGAATTGGAGTCATTAGCTTCACACATACACACAAACACAACATACAAACTTTTGGAGAGTGACCCCTTCCGAAAATCCTCCAGGAGAACTGCAACACTAGGGCTCGTCTTCGCTTGTAAAAGTTTTCTCCCCCCCGTCCTAGGCTGAATCTCCTGAATGAATGAATAATTAGCCCACAGAGAGTCAGCAGCTGTCTTCGGCCAGCTCAACCATATGCCCTGGAGAGCAGTAGGGTCTTTTTTCCTCAACCCCCCCACCCCCCTTCCTTCAGCACAAGTCCTCTCTGGTGACCTCCCCTCTTTTTCAGAAAGCACTTCGGATGAAGCGTACAGTCGAAAGTTGAGGTATCTGGTGAGAAGACTCTTCCCCAGATGCTGCTGTCAGCGCAGAGGCGCGCTCCTTGATCCGGGCAGCCGGAAACAAGATACGAGGAACAGCTGAGATTGCCACAGTACGTGTAAAGCAAACAAGACAACTGCTTTGGACAGTGTTGTTAGTTCTCGGTCCTTTTTAGAGGATAACTCTCGAGACAAGACAAGCTCCTGTTGTGGTCTCAGTCAAGTTGTTTGTTGCTCTGAAAAGAAATGAGAACGGAAGAGCCACTTTTTTCAATGGAGTCAGAAGCTATTTAAAGCTCTTTCTCTCTCCGTTTAGCTCTCTTAAGCATCCATTCCTGTGCTGGTGTTCCCTCCTTGTGTCCTGGACTTAAACTCGGTTCAGCTGAGCCTCAGAGGAAGTGTTCACTGCCAGCCAAAACATACACTCTGATCGCCGCTATTCATGTCAAAAAAATCCCCCAGGCAGCAGGTACTCCGCCTGCGTTCAGCCAGCGCTTCTCAGCCAATGAGCCAGGGAGCGGCACGCGCAAATGAGTACAGCCTAAGAGGAAAAAAAGCAGGAAAAAAGAAAACAAACTGGCCGATGACACTTAGTCCGCCTCTCTGTTATGTTAAACAACACACGGAACGTGTTTTCGGCATCCTTACGGCACGGTCGCTCATGACTCCCTCTCTCTGCTTCGAATGAAGGAGAAGACAGTGAGAGGGGGAGTGGATGAGGGGCTGTCTCTAACAAAGGGTTGGGAGGGGTGAGAAGGGGGAGGCAGTGAGGGAGGGAGGGATGGGGAAACCGAGAATAAAAGCTTTTGGGAATACTTGGGAGTGTTTTAAAGGGGGGAGCTGGAATGACAGCGAAAACACAAAAGGGCAATTGGACCAAAAACATGTCAAGCCTTTTGAGTTGATAGTGATTTAAAGGAGAGAGTAGTCAACAATTGCGCTGAATTGTAATTGCAAACCTTGTGGTTTAAATGGGAAAGAAACAAAAAAATGTATTCTCAGTTTTGAAAATAGACCCTTTAGAATGCAAACATGATTTAATGGAGAGTGTAGCCAACATTCTTCATCTTGTGACACCATGCCATGCTTTTACTCATCTGTCATACTGCGAAAGATAAAAGCCAAAATGAATATTCAGCAGAAGTGAAAATGAATATACTGGCGAAAGATCAATGGGAAATGTGTTTTCTAATCCATAGCATTATTTCATACGGTATATCGCCTATGAATGTTTATTTTATGCTCTAAGCCACATAATGAGGTCAACAGCACAGAGAGCTAATGCTTCTTTTTATACCCCCACTCTACCTTCAATACTGACTGGCACATACACAATGAATGTTCATCTTCACAAAGAAGCCAGTACATATTATCAATAATTTATACGCTCTGTTTCTTAACCCACTCCTCTCAGGATACCCATGCTCGCACACACACACACACTTACAAGGTTACACTCCGTTCCGCATAAAGGGCCGTTTATCTCTTTGGACACAGCCTATTCTTTGACTTTATGGGCCCCGTGGAATTAAGCCCAATGTACACAGCAGAGAACATGAGGCCAGCTGGGCATCCAAAACAGGTTCTAAGTTCACTCACCAGCTGTGGTGCTATACCCTTAAACAACACCCACACTCCACCAGGGCCATTAATCTCACTTCAGACTGACACGTAGACTTAGAAATAAGACAACTGTGCATATAGTGATACTCATGCGGGCTACAATGACCTGAAACACCCATGGCCCAATAAGGAAATCTAAGAGGGCGCCACATCTGTTCGATGCCACACACCCTCAGTCATGACTCAAATAAGACCTAATTTGACTTCAAAAGCGCTCTGTAATGCATCTTTAATGTGCATGCTATCTCAGAAGGTTAACATCTCTCTCAGAGTGATCTCTCAGCTGGCAACTTCCATTAAGAAACAACCACAAACTCTCTACACTTCCCGCACTTGCATGACGAGCAGCCTCAAGGCTTTTTATGGGCTTCTGCTTTCTCCTTCTATGTTTTTGGTATAATGCATGTATGCTGATTTCAGGATCGAAAGAATAGGAGTAAAGCATAGAGTGGTGCACTTCATCTATTTTAAAAGAGCCATCCATCCATTCATCAAACATTCAACTGTCCAGTTTGTTCGTTCAAATATCCATCTATCTGCTCATCCATTTACCCATCCATCCTTCTATTCATCTACCCAAATAGTCATCTAATTATCCACCCACACATTTAACCACTCATTCGTTCAACTATTCAAATATCCATCCCTCTGCCCATCCGTTTACCAATCTATCCATCTATCAGTTTCAACAATGAAACCCAGTTTCCTCCAAGCCTCAAACATATTCTTAAACATGGAGCTTCCTTTACGGCAGCTAGATGAATGTCTTATTGTATCTTACCAATAAATCAAGTTTTGATTATGATCATATCCCCAGAACTCAACTCATTAAACTACATTGCTCAAGCAGTGATAAAGACACGAGACAGAGCAGGAGATAAAGAGGGAGGTGGAGACCGCTTGCAGGCTCTGGGTGAAAATGAGCTAACTCCACCTCAAGCCAGATCTACTTTGGAAGCTGGGAGTTCCTTACTCCCCTACTCTATCATATCATATGGCTCGCAAGAATAGAAAGTGACGCCACGCCACCCAAAATGTGGGGATTTTTCCATTGTGCTGTCTCCTGGAGTGCCGATGTAACTGTAACAGAGACATTACCCAATGGGAAATGACATCAGTATAATTCAACGTGAGAACACATCTGCCGACTGGCCCGCTGCTCTGTGAGGCACAGCGCCTGTCGAATGCATCCAGGTGTGAGCTATCACAGAGATGAAGCTGCTCACTCAATATCTACAGTCAATTTCTACAGACTCAGGCACCCAAAAACCATATGGCGAGATCCCAATCCTGATTTCCACTGAATGTTAATCAATCCAGTTTTTTTTTTTTTTCTGTGAGCAACTCAAGTTTTGAGGCTGTTTCTCATATGGCTCTATCTGTTTGTTTCCTACAGCCCATGGGTTTCATCTGACAGATGTCTGAATCAAATCACTGTCAATTTGCCAGATTCAAACTGTCCATTTTGCTGCTCTGAGGAAACGGATGGATAACTATTGTTCGCAGCTTATGTTTGCCTCAACTGCAGTTAAACTACCTTTATGAAAACGGTAGCTATTAGGGCTGGGTGATACAATGGTATGCATTCCAAAATGTGTCAACCAGCAATTCTACACATTTTTACACAAATATTGTCACGTTCTTGGTGACTAACTCCATCCTAATTGTTCTACATAAATTAAAATAATTAGTAATCCCTTTAAATGCTAAAAGTGAACTTGAATAATGGATATTTGTTTGCTTGTAAGTGTTGTGAGTTTGCTAAAACGAGTCCATTTAAC
Source organism: Cyprinella venusta (assembly GCA_038021265.1). Classification (NCBI taxonomy): domain Eukaryota; kingdom Metazoa; phylum Chordata; class Actinopteri; order Cypriniformes; family Leuciscidae; genus Cyprinella; species Cyprinella venusta. The sequence continues at coordinate 17,142,787 of CM075883.1, read as the reverse complement.
AGTTTTTATGATGCTTTAGGACCATTTTTCTTATCTGAATAATTCAAAAGGAGTTCTGCTCTATAAATGTGATTTATAAATCAGATTCGTATCTGTTTGCAGAGTGTGAGGGGCTGTTCCACTCTAGTTCACTGCTATCTACATTGTAGAGGTCACTGGAAAGGTCTCTCTATCTCTCCATCTATTGTGTGTGTGAGTGAGTGTGTGTGGCCTCTGTACAATTCACTAAAGACCATGGCAGATAAAACACAATTACCCTAATCCTTCTTTCCTTACCCAGTCCTCACCCTAATACCTATTAGTCGATGTGTGCTCAGCAGATGGTCGTATATCGTACATCACATATTGATTTTGGTTGAGGATACCCACCGCCACTCAGGTTAAGTGCTTTAGGACTGATGAAAACCAGCATCACATAAATCCAACCGACTCCCATATATCAAGGAAAGAGCAAATAAATCATTCTATAGGAAGATTTTATTACTCAGATCTTGCTCTTTCATTGCTCAGGAAAGTTAATTAGCATATTTTGTAATGTTAAGTTTTGTTATGTTTTATTTATTTATCAGTATCAGCTAATATTGGGTGTGGATTTACCTTATTTTTAGATTTAGAATACCTTTACAGTCATTTAACAGTTAGCCTATTTTTTTTAAATTGAAAAATAATGTAAAATGTAATCTTTAGCATATCAGAATAAAAATATGCATTTTCAATGATGGATTTTTTAATTTTATTTTTAACGCCTAAATTCACTAGTAGCATTTACATTTTACTTTTAATTTAGTAAATAAATAATTATGATAATAATAATAATAAACATAAATAAAATAAAAAGAGAAATAATCGAGACATTATAGAATAGAATAGAATAGAATAGAATAGAATAGAATAGAATAGAATAGAATAGAATAGAATAGAATAGAAAGGTTAATTTTGCCATGTTTTGGGGGGAATTTAACGAGAAATTCGACTGTGATGTCCTGGCAAATCTGAGCACAGTTTGAGACATTGTTGGGATCTCTCTCAAAATTTTAGATAAGACAAATCTGAGATGATAATGTTCATTTTCTCATGAGTAAAATCTGAGAAACAGCCTCAAGCCAATTTGCAGTCCATTTCATCTCACCACCGTCTAAGAGAACAAATGAGATATTAAAGAGAGTTCTACCATCGCATGCATAACTATATCCCCGAACCCATTCCCTCCCCACCATGAAACCACCTGTCTAAGCAAAGACATGCAAGCCAGGACAAATCTTCTCCCACAGCTGGATTTTCATCTCTAGGTGGAGCGAGCTCATTACCCTCCCACTCAGACTGCTCCTCACTCCGGGACCAAGCTGTTGAGCGCAGGCAGGATCGCAGCTGCCAAGGGCTGAGAGCTGGGCCTAATGGAGAACAGCTAACCAGCAACAGCATTTACAGCCGCTCATTCATCAGCATGCTGTTTTTCCCTCTCATCATGGTAACTACAATAATGATTGCAGCATTTAATACTTGCCATGCTCCAGCTCCCCACTCTTTTATTCATTCTTTATTTCCCACGATGCTTTCTTAATGGTCCTTATGGGGGCAATTGAGCTGGAACCGTGGTGGGGTTCTTTAAGGGACTGCTGAAGCGATGTCAAAACAGAGACTGCACAAACAGCAGAGAGTGACTGTTTTTTGGAGACTTGCTTGACTTTGGCTATGTTTGACACCGGGCTTCATGGGAGCTGGCATCCATGACAGACAGGGGCTGTGTGATTGAACTTCCAGGTAATGCAGGTGGCAGCAGCAGCTGTGGAACTAAACTTGAGGACTAGCTTGGTCCATATAGAGGAACAAACAGCTGTGGTTCTAAACTGGAATTGCTTAAGGACAAAGTTCTTTAATTTACAGAAAAATTAATCCAATCGAATTTTTATTTTATTTTAATAATGTAGTCTAAAATGGATTCATATTTATTTATATTAAATGTATTATATTTAGGGATTCACTGATACTACAAAACCAAAAAGCTGATTATCATTTTTATGTTGAGGCTCATAAACATTTACAACTGATACATACCAAATATAATATAAAAAATAAAACAGTTTTTAAAAAAAGGCGAGTGCTTTAATATATTTTAAAATGAAAATATTTAAGTAAAAAAAAAAATGTTTATCCAATAAAAACAATATGGTACTTATATATCATGCATGCCTAATTATATTAATGTACTGTATATATATATATATATATATATATATATATATATATAATAACATGGATCTTATCATAAACTCTCTTGGTATTATTTTTTTTTCCCCTGTGACCGACAATGTACTCTAAGTAATCGCTCTCTAAAGAACAAATGACCACTTCTACATCTACAAAACCTGTAAGTAAATGAAAATAAAAGGACATCCTTAGTGTTTATATGCCATGCTTAAGGCTCCACACAAGCTCCTTCACCTACATCTACCTGATGAGCAAATTCCATGTCGAAAATTTCTGGTGCACCTCAGCAGTCCATTTATCTGCAAATCTTGAGACAATGCTTGTTTTCGGTTCATTCTCCACTATCAATAGAGGCACAGATTCGCCTCACACAATTAACCTCTGCAGAATAGAGGCCAAATTCAACCTGTTTTCCATCTACCTAGAAATTAAGCAGAGGTGGAGAGGATGCAGTGATTGGATGACATGCAGAGCATCCCATTTTTGAACAGCAAACACACTGGAGGACCAAATTGAAATTGTTTCGCATACAGTACAGACAAAACCCAGCTGCTCTTGAGCATATTCCAATGAATCAACCACTGCAAAGCAGCAAGTGTTCGGGGACCAAAGGGAGTGCTTCTTCAACCCATCTGGACATTTTTCATCTTTCTAAAGCTTATTATGATTGCATATTAGGCCTGCCACACGCACACACACCTACTCTAGCAATGGGCAATCTGTTCTTAAAAGCATTTTGAAATATTTTAAGAAAGTTTGGGGTTTAAACAAGGAAAATATATCTCGAGTGTTTTATCTTTGGAGAATATTTCACAGTCGGTTGTCATGAATACATTTCCTTGTGGAGGCCTAACAAGCTTGAGCAAAATATAAAAATCATGCTATACAGAGACCAGCTATTATCAAGTATAACCATTAAGGCATTTGAATAATGCTATATAACCTCTACAGCTTATGTTCTACCATTATATAGCTCCATTTCGAACACACCGTGCCGGCGCCCTCAAAAATATGCACACGCACAAAACGAAGCTTTTCCTCTTATCAATTCTGACAGTGACAAGCTATTATACGCAGGCACCGTTTCATTTGCATTTACAGTAATGAACTCTCTCTTCACCCTTTCATTCTTCCATCTTTTGGCTTTTTCTCCTTCGTGCCGGATTGTCTTGGAGGGCAGAAGAGAATCTTAATTGGCATACATCCTCATTTCTCGCAAGCCATCCGAAGAGAAAAAGGAGCTTCAATTATTTATATTTCAAATCAAGAGTCTTGCAAAAGCGGCTTCCACAAAACAGCCTTTTCATCCTTTCTCACATCAATCAGACAGATTTCAGAGAGTAACTGTCAAATGTGGGAGACGCTTTATGCAGCTGTGTATCTGCAATCAGGCCCTATGTGTATGAGAAGACAGGACAGAACTGATCTGATTTTTTGAGGAGTATAATAGTATAACAGTCCCTCTTCAAATCACTGGTGGCACTTGGATCTCGTGTGCCCTCGCAGCCGGAGCTCACTGGGTCATTTTGACACAGGTGTTCCAGAATCATGGGAAAGGGGTTGTGCCATCATGTGTCAGCAGTCGGAGAGACCCGACACAGACAGACATGAGAGACTCACTATACCTCCTTTCTTTTCTGTTGAAGAACTCTTCAAAAGCCAACTATGGCAAATTGTATGTTTTTTGGGGGAGAAAAAAAAACACAGAGGCTGCCAGCTAAAAGCATTGCATGTTAAATAAATTCGCTCTGACCGTTGTGTGCATTTCTCCCGCTTTTAATTCTCCACTTTGCAAAACACAACAGACTCAATCATCTGAGAATGAGACTCACTACGAAAAAAAAAAAGAGAGACAAAAATACACCCACACAGCTGCTTTTTGGAAGCGTATGACAATGATTGCTGTGCGTTTAAACATAACAGATGCCTCATCCATTATTCACCTGCAAACCAACAAAGAGCGACCGCAATAACAACCGTGGATGAAGAATTTCCTTCAAGATTCTCTCCGGACCCTGAGGAAAGAGGCAGATAGCGAGGGAAGACTAGGAGGAGAGATTGTAAGAATGAAAAATAACAATGCTGTGCGTCTAGCATGGACATGACCCTGGACTTGGCCAATGCAAACATTTGTTCTGCATGTAATCAGCAAACGTAAGGATGCTGCCGGAGAAACAATAGTGAAGGAAAACATTGAGTAAGGTGGAAAAAACAAGTGTGCTGCTTTCACACTACATTCATTTTCAATTATACTGAATCACTCACTCAATCGTTTACTTCATTTAAAAGGGCCATATGATGCTTTTTAATGTTTTCCTTTAGTGTTTGTTACAAGTCTCATAGTTTCCCACAAAGGGATTTGTTGTATCTAACAGAGAATGCTGCTCCAGACCTGCCTAAAACACCTCGATCAAAGTCCAGATGTTACTTCCGCAATGTATCAAAGCTGAAGCTCACCATTATGGTAAGAGGCGTCACATTTCCAACAGACGTTTGGCCAATCACAACGCACTTGGTCAGCTGGACGATCAGATTATCAGGCTTTTCAGAAGGACTGGACACGTTCCAGACAGACTGGGATTAGAGGTACTGCAATAATGTACAGTATGTGAAACAATGTGCGTGTAAAATAGCATCTTATGTCCCTTTTAAGAAAGGTTTTCATGTTGAATCATACTGAATCAGCAAGGAATCATTTAGACCGATTTGTGAACCGGTTTAATTGAATTGACTCGATAAAACACAAAAAATCTTTAACTCAAAAAACCAGGCATGATTTATTTTAACTTCATAATTTGAAGAGTAGTAGTATTGTTGGCTCAATTTTATAATATTGTTAATAAACTGTCCACACATCTAAAAAACAAAAGGAATTTAGCTAAATTAATATGATTCTTCTTATATCTATGAAAGTAAAGGATACACCCAAATATGAATTAATTACCCTTGATTTATATATATATATATATATATATACACAGTATATGATAAAAACTAAAAGGAATTATTTCAAAAGTTACAAGTAAATTTAGGCATCACAACATTATGATGTACAGAGTAAAAAAATGATATACTCCTGACTGAGATTGGTGAAGACTACATTTAACAGTTATATTAAATTATTTGAGTTTATAAGATAAGAAAACCTATTTGTCCCACAGTGGGGAAATCTCGCTTTGCAACAGCAGAGACAGAGAAGAGAAAATAAGTGTACAAGCATAGACAAGTATTTAACAAAGAACTGTTCTTACACAATAAAAACAGAATTACTGTACAATAAATAAGACTAAAATAGACATTTGAGCATTAGACATGGGCAAAGATAATCTAAATGTAATGATAGGGCAAATGAGCATGAAAAGTTAATTACTCAATCAACTAACTAATAACTAAAACTCCAATGTCCATTACCAAAAAGTACATGTTAAAAAATAGAACAGTGTGACTCTGGTTTGGACCAAGTAATCAAATCTGTTGTGAAACACTAGGATAACCTCATCAGACATCATGTCTGACAGTCTCGCAGTCACGCAGACGTGCGAGGACTCAACAAACCGACCGGTTGCTAAGCTCTGCCTCACAATAGCCTTACGCCAATGCTCTGCAACAGCTTCCTTTTAGTGAGTGTGTCCGTTCCATCACTTCTCTGATGAAAACCATGCTTGGTTAGTGCAAAGCAAGTCAATTTTGCCTTTTTTGACCCATCCAATTTGTTCACAGGTCTATGCTCATGATGCGATAAGAGCGATAGAGGATAGAGGGAGAGCTCATTTTCCTTTGACCGAAGCCTCCATGTCTTAATGAGCAATCCTGGGGGCATGGGTCAACCGTAACACCCATCAGTGCACCCCCCACCCAGGCATCCATTCACCAACACGGCTTCGTCTATTTCCTGCCAATTACATCTGCTGCTCTCCTGTCTGATGACTTCATCGCATTTTCTGATTAGAGGGAACATTGTGAACATGTGAACGCTGGGATTGAGGATACTAAAGATCCCCCCTCGCATCTTATGTACTGATGGATCCGTAAACCCCCCTTTCTGACAATCATTCCTACATTTGGCTATCTGACCTAAGTACCACCCCACCCCCAGCTCCCCCAGGAGAGAGCAGGGGTCATGTGACTCGCATCTCCAGGCAACAAATTGGCTCCATGTCCCAGTGTTCTGGAGGACCATTGCCATGTGACACTCTTCAAAAAGATTCACTGTCACACACATGGAACACTGGATGATCTCATTCATTCCGAGGTTGTTTGTGACACACAATCTCAGAAGCTCAGAGAAATAGAATTACATGCTGATCGCATGGATGGCTTGTATAAAAAAAAAAAAGAAGCACAAGAAAAGAGGAACATTGATTGACCTTACATTGAAGATCATTAGACTCATTACGGAATGGGGATTTAACGGTTTCGGTAGCCTTGACTTATCTTTGGAGCCCTACTCACTCCTGGACCCAATTTTTATACCACAGTAGTGTAATATGTCTTCCCTATTTACAATGAACACGATCTTAAAACAAAACGATGCATCGAGGGACTCTTTCAAAATGGTTGCGAATTTCAGGTCCATTTTTCATGCACTCGATAAGCTTTTGGGTCATGAGTCTGAACAAGCATTCTAGATGATGTTGATAACACTGGCCTCCAAAATACAGCACACATACAAAGCCGTTGAGCTAACCGGAGCTAAACAACAAATTGATATGGAAGAAATACTGAAAATGGGAATGTGTTATATATACACATTTTAACTACCTTGTAGCATATTTATTTTAACCAGATTGTCATGTTAACACTTAAAAAAAAAATAAAGAAGTTAAAATGGTTAAAAAAATATTTTTTCAAGATTTGTTATCACAACATTTTTTGATCTAAACATATTTAGCGGTGAAGATCTAAACAAATTCCTGTGTGCGACACAGGAAATCGCAATGGAATACGATTTCGATATATCAACATTGAATTCACATCAATGTTGAATTTTTTTCGCAACTGCACGAGAGATCACTTCTGGCGCTTGCGTAGAGTCCGCAGACCAAAGCGCCCGCGCCCTCAGATCACATATTTAGAATCAGATCACATATTACAGAAAATCGGAATGGAAGACGATTTCGACATATCAACAGACAACGTGGATTTTTTTTCGCAACCGCGCGATAGATCACTTACGGTGCTTGCGCAGTGCCCACGCCCTCAGATCACTTGGACTACACTCTGCTTTTTCCTCCGGTGGACCCTTCTATGAATACCGAACGGTTCCTTATAGACATTTTTACAGTATGTGATGATGATATACAAATATGTTAACCAAATATAGATTGAATACACGTCTGTTTGAAGGTTTTGGTATCCATCCAACTCTAATGTACATGTAATTAGCGAGTGTCTGGTTAGCGAGGTGGTGCATTGCAAATCATGCAGCTTTTATGTAGTGTAAAAACAGCTTATTCAACCACAATATGAGGAGGCCCCCCGCACAGAGTCAGGGTGTCCGTACCAGTGAGCTGGTGGTAGAAATCACATTTGGGTTGGACAGAGACAGCTGAGAATGTGTGTGAGGTGAAGCCGAGATCAAAAGTGTGGAGTGGAAGAAAAAAAAACAGACAGATAAAAAAAATACAGACCCAAGGGAGAAAATTAGAGAGAATGGGGAAAGAAGAAACGTGAATCAGACAGGAAAGCGAGGCAAGGTAAGGAACAGAAGGGTGAAATTACAAAGAATTGAAACCCAAACTAGATTTGAAAGAGACTGACAGATACCTTAAAAGAAACAGAGGGGGGAAGAGAAAGAAAGTGCAGACAGAAACTGAACCATCAGTCCATCTGGTAGGATCCACGTGTATGTTTGCGTCTGACACCCACAGGGGACATCCCGTCTCCATTGTGCATGATGACCGCTGACCACAGACTGCTGACTGTGGATACCAGCCAGAATGCATCTGTAGCCAGGCAGTGACCCAGCCAAAACCAATCCTCCGCTGGGCTTAAAGGAAGTGAGGGAGAACCAGGGGCCGGAGCCAAAATCCTCCCAAACATGCCCACATGAAGAAGAGACAAAGGACACACATCGCTGGCACATTTTGGGGGAGCGGTTAACCACTGCCAGGTCAAAATATCAGGGTGAGTTTGACAGTGATAGAGCACCAGCATTCCAGCCAGAGGACGGACAACTGGGAGACCACCGTGGCGCGTCTCTGACCAGTCTGTTGGCCACATGCATGGATCAATGAGTTGACCTGAAGCTCTGTCTACCACCTGCCCACAACAACTCATTCTCTGAGAAAATAGTCGCCCCCCTTTCCTCCATCCCACAATCAAATGCTCTTCTCGCTCTTCATATTTCTCAATTTTACCATCACTCCAGTATCATTTCCACTTCTATCGATCAAAACAGTCTGCCTATAATTGCAAGGTCTCTTTAGCGAATCCGTCAGAGAGTGAAATACGAGAGGAAGAAAAGAGGAAAGAAAGAAAACGCGTAGTGAAATGAACAAGTGAACTCATCTCAAGGCAGTGGCACTTTAGTAAAGGTTATTGTCTTATAAAAGGCTGAGAGCCTAGCAGAATAATTCACTTGGAAATCAATTTTCATCGCACCATTCATACATTAGTGGGCCATGATGGACAGTGAGAGAAAAACTACCTCCTCTCATTTCCTCTTTGTTGGTTTCTCCGACTATGGCTTTTTTTTTCTATCATGTCCTGCGCGTTGACCCCCATTTTCATATTCCGCGCTTTCATATCAGCTCCGGCGCTTCGTTCCGGCTCATTCAAAAGAAAAAAAGAATTAACCTGTCGATGAACTGACCCATTCTAAACACCTCAGAATGACAAAGAACCGGCCACACGCTAATTCTTGTTAACACGAGGTACAAAGTGACACTCCACAATGAGGTTCAGCGTGATTGGGTGTGGAAATCTCCTCCGCCTGTTCTAAAACGTGCGGCCCTCTAATCATTTTTCTCCCTACGTGAACCATGTTATATTTGAGATGCTGATTTTTTAGGTTAATCAACACCATGCAGAAAACTATCATTTACTCTGATTATAATGGAAAATATATTGATGTTCAATCCACTACAACCATTTTGTTCCGTTTTGTACAGCAATATCCCAATTTGATGCAAAAATATAACATTCACCTTATGTAAGGTCACAGGTGTGCTTATTTTACACTGTCTTCAAATGCAGCTTTCCCAAACACATTTATAATGCATTAGGGTTCTTTTGAGTCTGTTCGTAACTCAAGAGATACACAATCTGAAGGATTTTTGCATTGATGTCAGACTTCTTACAGTTAAATATTTATAATTACTTTATGAATAAATAAAATGTGTATATGCACATCCAATTATGAGTGGGTTTTATATTATACATTAGAGAATTATTTCGAATTTAAATGTGAATTAATAAAACAATGTATCGAAAATAAATTACAATTTAAAAAACTAATATAAATAACGTAACGTAATAACTTACTAGGGTTATATATGTGCACATATTAATAAACACTATAATTTAAAAGTTACAGTTCTTTTTAAATGATCCATTTATTCAGAAAGTATTCATTAAATGGATCAAAAGTGTCTAAAACAATCTATTTTCAATAAAAGCTTTTCTTTTGAGCATTGTATTAATCTAATAATCTTGAAATATTATGCAGAACGTTTTCCACGAAAATATCATTCAGCACAGCTATTTTCAACTGTGATAAAAATTGATAAAATAAATGCAGCCTTGGCATTTGTTTTTTTTTTTCTTTCTTTTTTTTTCACAAATTGTAATGACCACAAACTTCTAAATGGTAGTGTAAAAATAATAAATACATTTTTTAATTATTTACAATTTAATAGAAACTTAATATATTTTAAACTAGGAGCATGACTCTTGACTCTAAAGGGATTCTCCGTTGTGACTAAAGTAGACTAGAGTAGTCTCATTCTAGAGGGATTGCTGATGAAAACGACCAGGATGCCCCTCATTTTCCTGAGGCCAGCTCGTCTTTGTCTGCCGCCCACTATCGCACACAGATGATGACGATGTTGTGCGTTCAGGACTTGCTGATACTGATAGCAGTAATGAGGCCAGCCAGTGTTTATGGGTTAGTGTAAATGTTTAATGTGTTATGCTGATGAAGCTTCTTTCTCTTAAGCCCTCAGAGGGGCAGTGCAGTGTTAAATGCCCAACCAGCAAACCCACCCGCCTCCCCCTTTCAGCTCGCCTCCATCCTCTGGAAGCCAATTACAGCGCTGTGTGACAGTACATTCAAAAATACCAATTAACTTCATCAGTCCTGCTCCTAAACGCATATCAAAACAGGTTCTTAATGGACAACCTGTTGAATTCAGTCTTCCTCGCCCTCTATTTTCCTTCGTCTTGAGACCAGCGTGTCATTACTACCCCGAAAGGCTCGTTTTATTATTCTCACTGCAAGAACAGAGCAGTATGTGGTGAGTGCACATAATTGTTTAGCCTGGAGTGCACATAATTAATGAGAGAGTGTGATAACAGTATTGCTTTTGTCACATCTCATTCTATTAAAGAATTAAAAATTAAATTAAATGATAGATAAATTAAGAGTGTAGCCCTGTAATTCAGTTCCAAGCTTTTGTTGGAATGCTAATGTTTGTTGCACGCTTTCCTTATCAATTAGCCAGGCGTACTCATTTTTGTTCTACTGCTTGCCATGAGGGACAGTAACATCATCCATTGTACATAAAAATAAATAAACCGCTAAACCAATGTATCCTATTTGTTTCACAATGGGTTTCTGGATTAGGGTGTGTTGTATGATAATGGAAGAATGTGTCTGAATAAACAGATGTAGAATGAGCAGATTTCACATCCCAGACAAAATCGCCAAAAAGTGATTTTCCAAACAAACAGCTTTTGTTTAATGTCTTGTTTTAGCAGTAATAGTGGCATGTTGGTTTAAGTGCACATTTGCATAGGCTTTAAATCACTGAACGTTCTATTCATTTACATGATGAACAAGGCTGCGGCCAGGATTCTCAATTTGAAGCTTGCTTATGGTTAGAATTATGTTTACAATGTTTCTCGTATCTAGCACCTTCTCAACATCCCTTTCACTTATTAGCTAGAAAAAAAGAATTGTATAAATAATAGTTAACCTAAAAGAAATAGTTTCATCATTCACTTATTTTCTTTCCACTGTGGCACACAAAAAGAGATATTCTTAATTCAGGTACAATGAATGGGGATTTAAAGGTCTCCTGACATGAAATGTTCACTTTCTATTTTTAACATTAATATGAGTTCCCCTGGCCTGTATATGGTCCCTGTATATGGTATGGTCTGGTTGCTTTCCCCAACCAGAGAATTTGCCTCACCCATGAGAAAATGAGCTAGGAAGTACGAACGCGCGAGCGCGATTTGAGTTTTTCCTCAAGAGATATCATGGCTTGGGAACGAGCGAAGCATGGTACTTGATCAGTGTTCGAATGTACAAACGAACACAAAAGGATTTTTTAGTTCCTTCCTTTATTTTCTCTGGAAATGCACCAACACAACTTCCCTAAGTTTTATATGGTCCAAACATTTCACCAACGACTATTTCCTCTACTTGGGCCAATGCAGAACTGGCCTCAATGAACGTCTGAAAATAAATCGATCAAGCTACCAAGCAACAATTTTCTTTTAGTAGGATGAAAAAAAAAATCGTATTTAAATTGTGAACAAATTATTCAGAAAGCGATCAAAGAACAATCTTTCCACACAACATGAGTTTATCTGGACAACTCGTTATGAAATCAATGACGCACGTTAGACTGCACACAACAAACTCTTACTGTATGTATATCATCGGGTTTGTATTGGTGAAAGCAATAGAGAGAGTGCAGAAACTGTGTTACAATGATAAGATCTTCATTCTCAAGATCTTCTGATGGGAACAGATCTAAATATACTAAAACTTTTCACAATTCGTTAATATCAACAGCTGTACTAGTAAAAACGTATAATAGCTGTAGTAAAAGTATTCGAGAGTGTTTCACATGTAATATGTAGCTATTTCATATGCAAGCATGTCAGCCAATCACATCAGTGGGCGGTTCCACTGAATCCTACAGCAGACACGCCCCTTCAAACAGAGCGTTCAAATCAGAGGCTAAAACCAGGCTAGGAAAAATGCTTTTTATTTATAAATTATGACTATTTTTGATCTCAAAAAATCATACTGACATTATAAGGGCAACCCAGGAAACATTATAAAATAATATAACCCCATGTCAGGGGACCTTTAAGCTTTCAAGCTTCAAAAACATCATAAAAGCACCATTAAAGAGGTTCATATAAGTTCACTATATTCCAAAGTCTGCCAAAGCCATTCAATAGCTTTGCATTAGAAATGAGACCAAATTTAATCCGTATAATTCACTGAAGTGGCAACCTTTGATTCATGAACAAGCCATTTGAATCAGATCTTTTTCAGTGAATCAGCTGAAACGGTTCACAAAGTAAACCCATCTCAAATCAGCTCGGTAAGTCCCTGATTTGGTTGCAGCGGTTACCAGCTCGATATTATCAATGAATGAGGACATAGGCTACAATTCATCAATGAGTCTATAAACGAGGATGGTTACTTATTTTATTATTGGGTGAACTGTCTCTTTAAATATGTATTGGGCTAATTCCACAAGAGCAAATGATTCATGCGTATCACTATCCATATCTGTCATGCTTCCCATTCATTCTCCTTTTTGACACCTACAAGATCGCTAGTATTAACAACTATGATGGGTAAGTCAGCATGACAGCCAGAAATATGTCAACAGCAGAATTAATCAGTGTCAAAACGCTGATTGAGATTATGAAGTGCAAGCGGGGGTGGGTGGGGGTAACTAACGGATCCTTGAATCGGCAAATCCACATGCCTCCCCTATTTTTACAGTAGGCTCCGCTCCCTCACGGCAGGGACCCTTCCTTTAAACGCTGTGTTTGTGAAGTGATGAGATCTTTTACACATTTACAGCATCACCAAAGAACCGTGGGCAAAATAACAGCATCTCAGTATTAGTCACACTCATTGAAATACTACCTATTCATGGCAGAAACAGAATGTATCATTTGAACAGCTTTGACCTAGCTATCTATGCTTTGCAACCAGCATGCAGGCATATTTCTCAATATTACACTTGCTGTTAGGTTATATTGCAAAACAATGTATTATAGCTCTAGCAACCACACTGTAAAAAAAAATTTGTTATCACAACATTTTTTCTTTTGTCAAATCAACTTAAAATAATTTATTTAGTTCAGATAACTTATTATTTTGAGTTTCTAATGATTAAATCAATCTCCTTCATTGTATTAACTCACTTTTTTCCAGTTCAATCTTAAAATTTTAAAGGCAACCAAGTTACTTATTTTTTTAAGTTAAACCAACAATATATATTTTTTAAATCATATAGATTTAGCAAAACATGCAATGTGATAGCTATATATATATATATATATATATATATATATATATATATATTTTTTTTTTATATATATATATTTTTTTATATATATATATATATATTTTTTTATATTTTTTTTTATATTTTTTTTATATATTTTATATATATATATATATTTTTTATATATATATATATTTTTTTATATATATATATATATATATTATATAACAGCAATGCTGAATGACTGGTTTGGTTTCTGTTGCGATCGCATCTGAAATGTTATACAAACTAAAATAAAATGTTATTAAAAAATAAAAAAATAGATGAAACTGTAATGTTTAATGGCCAGTAACATAATGTTAATACAATTATATGCCATGTCATGGCAAATTGGTTTTACATAAAAACACTGTAAAAAAAATATTTTCATGATTTGTAATCACAACATTTATTCTTTTGTCAAATCAATTGAGATGATTTATGTAGTTCAGATAACATAATATTTTCAGTTTCTGGTGATTAAATTAATCTCCTTCATTGTATTAACTCAATTTTTTCATTTCATTGAACTTAAAATCTTAAGGCAACCAGGTTACTTAGTCTTTTAAAGTTAAGCCAACAATATTTTTTTACAGTGAATAAAAAGGACAACATATTTCATAGTTGAAATGTATGTCTCACTAACACATGTTCTTAGTTAACACTTCAACAGAGAAAAAAAAGTATTGGCGATACCAAATATATTGCCAGGTTGGCTAAGAAAGTATATACGTCAGCATTTCTGGTGCAAATAAACATTTTTTTTTTAATGTCAGATCAAAACAATCACATTGAAAAATGAAAAAAAACACCGTGCTAAGTGCTGTGCGTATCTTTCATCCCAGTTTTTCTAACTGGGTGGTGGTTTTTGGTGACGGATTGGTGGTGGGGGGTGGGTGTATCAGGGTCAGGGTGAGCAATTCCCTCACGCCTGTCTGCTGCCGAAAGCTCGGCTCCGACAGGCACTCTAATGAAGACCTCAGCCCCATTTGAGCAGACCCCCTGGAGCCTCCCCTCGCACATCAGAGGAAACAGAAGTGATGTGTGCATTTAAGCAGGGGAGCAGATATGAGAGGAGAGGGAGGGAGGAGAGAAATCAAGGGAGCAAAATATGGACAGGGGCCAGGGTTTTCTATTAATGTACAGCACTGGGGATCATGGATGTCTCCAGACCAGATGGACCCCACACTTACAACAAACCGGGTGGGGGGTGGGGGGGGGACCTCAACCCTCGCTTTTTCTCAGCCTGAACGTTAGTCTTTTACTGTGGCCTAGCTCATCTTCACGTCTCAGCCATGGTGACCTCCAGGGTCATCGCTTAACACAATCAGGCTTATCTTCTAACAGCCGTGTATGGTATTGTTCCATCCATCAACCATAAAGAGACATGAAATCAATGGGGAATTTGCTACATAAAGCAACTGAATGCTGTTATCCATCTACGTAACGATCTCTCAGAGTGTGGGCATCAGTATAGATTATGATGTGCAAGAGGGATCTGTAGGTTGACCTCCACAGGATTTAAGTTTGTGTTGTTATGTACCTACAACAGCTTTGAAATCAATACAGTTGTTAATTAGCGGTGACTATCAGTGTTGGTGCAGCTGCTCCCTCTTGTGGATAAACATGAAAATGCAGTTTGCCTTATGGAGAAGATGGACAGTTACATGCCCCCTACATCAGAAAAAGAAAACGTCTTAAGAAGCCACAGAAGACCCATTGTTGAGTTCCCCAAAGAACATTTCAGTGAACCATTCTTAAAAGAACCATTTTAATCTAAAAAATAATGATGTTTCTCCAATCAACTTAACCTTTTGTGTAGTGGAAAGGACCTTCATTGAACTTCTGATGCCAAATCTTTTTTTTTTTTTTTTTTTTTGTAAAGTATGTGTATGTTTGAAGAGATCGTCTCAAGCAGGTGTGAAGGTGGTATAGCTCACTTTATCCATACATCATGTCACGTCAAAAGACTGGCTCTCATACAGCCACACCGAATCCACTAAACACATCTGATCTGTTACAAAAAGCCAGATTTATAACAACATCTTCAATACTTTAGGATTATTAGTAATATTTTTCAACCAGAAAAATCCTCAATGGCTATACTTTCTCATGTCACTAAGGAATATACATCATGAAGCAATAAAAACCTCCATACATACAATAAATAACTGTTTAAAAACCCATCTTTCACTTTCACACAGATTTTGTTTCAATCCAACATTTATTCCAAGGTATGCGGCAGTCTGACTTAAGCATGATTACAAACAATCATACACATGCAAGGAAAGCAATGCCCTCTGCGACCACCAGATGGCAGGAGGTGTCCTATGCAAATGTTGCAAAGGAAAGGGCTTTTCTAGCCCGATTCCTCCACACCTGTCACATACAAATACAGCTACCTGAACATGTTCTTGCTCCTAAATGTCTTATCTTTATTTATGGATGTTAATAACATCTGTCTCGTTGAGTAATCAATCGTGACTTTGTGCAATTAAATGGGATAATCAGATCTGTGGTGACTTTTGTACGAGAAGAGGCAGGTTGGTGAGGTATTAGATGGTTTTGTGGTGAACATTTATACCAACTAGTCATCCTAATGGTGCCAAATGTGGTACTATGTTGACCAAGAATGAGGAATATGTGGATTATTTCATTTCTAAAGCATTACTAAAAGCCCTGGGCTCTTTACAGAACAAAACAGTCTAGTCTGCCCAGATAATGTGAAAAAAAAAATATTACTAGTTTTTGTTATTATTACTATTATTAATTTTGAATTATCGATTCAAATAATGTAAAATTACAACAATATTAATAATATTATTATTGTAATTAATACTGCACAATACTACTAATATCAATATTAGTATAATAATGTAATATTAAAATATTATTATAGCTTAATTAAACCACAACAATAATGTTACTGTTGTTGTTTTTATTATCAGTATTAATTACTATTACTATTTGAATAAAATTTAGAATTACTATAATAACCTAATATATATATATATATATATATATATATATATATATATATATATGAAAATGTAATTAATCATCAACATCATTGAAATTAAAATATAGCTAAAAAAACAATACTTATCATTATATATATTATTTAATAATTATTTAATATATTATTAAATAAAACTATAAAATAACAAAGCCTACTAAAATATAACCTTCCATTTTATTTAAATTGGAGAATTGTCATGTCAAGCTATACTGTGTCACATTTAACTCGAATTTATTGTGTTATTGCAGGGCAGAAACCCTCATGACTTTCAAAACATACCACAACCTATGAGTTTTCAACACTTACCCTCACTGTCTCAACCCGAAGATCAAAACAACAGTAATTACCAAGAGTGAACAGTCAACACAGACAATACAATGAATTATTATGATTTATCTCTTGCCGAGACATGCCTTGAGGTCTCCAGAAAAGAAAAAGAACACAATGTGGAACAGGTGGAGGGCAATAAGGAGCAGTAGGATGTTTGTATTGCACACTACACTAAGAACATAGACAGACTTGGCTAAACACTGACAGATAGCAATAGGGTAAACGTTCCTCTGCTGCCCCTGCTGGCGAGAGCATGCTGATCCTCACCGATGAGCTATATGGCCCTCAGCCAAATAAACAAGCCACGACAAACACTGCTACAAAACGTTGATTTGAGAATCAGTCAGACATGGTGAAACATGGTAAAAGGTGTTAAAAAAACGAGGGAATGAATGAGAAAAAGAAAGAAAAGTAGTGAGGTCGCTGAGTTTAAAATTACATTTAACTTAGCGTAGCTTTACCGAACAAGGCATGCCTTTGGGTGAATGGTGCAGAAGAAAACATGGAGAATGAGAGGAAGATTTTTAGAAAGCCAAGTGGGAATATGCTGCCTTTCTGTAACAAATTTATGTGCTGATTTTGAGAAGAACATGGCAGGGGAAATGGATTTAAACATAGCAAAATGATAAAACTATAGCCAATTTTCCACCGCGGGAACTAGGATTTTGGGGTGGTACTATGTGTGTTTTCGACCGCAGGTTTACGGCTTCCGGGTAAAAGTCCTTACTTGTGAGGTAGTACTTTTTCAAAGTTCAGGAACTTTCGGGGGTGGGACTTGGGCGCTGAACATGCTGATTGGTTGAGTTTAAGCAGCATTTTGATTTTTAAAAGTGCGGTGTGTGCAGTAAGAGTTGTTTGCTATTCTAATCAACAATGAAGTTTAAAAAAATACAATTGATGGACCGACGACTAGGTTTAGGCTTTATTAACCTTACATGCGGTGGACGAAATCCAGCGGGAAAGTATCGTAACTGTTGTTAATGTCCTATTGTTAAGTCATACAATAGCTTTTTGTGAAAAACTGACCAAAATTGAAATCATTGTTTACTATAAATCTTGAACTTAACTGTTGCATTCATGAGAGCTCATGTCAAAAATGCTAACCGAATCAATTGATTCAGTTTGCAAAACCAGTCAACAATTCGTTCGAGACCTGAAGGACATACAGTATGGGCCTATAGATATATGAAATAAGCAAACGATAACAATTCTCATTTTTAGGTGAACTATACCATTAAAAATGAATAGAATTTATATGATAGCTGTTCTGTTTGTGACTCTGCAGATGGTAATGATTATAACTGCAATAGCAAGAAATCATCATAAAATACAGTCATAAAAAGCAAAGTCTTCTTACTGAATATTTCTGTGATCTCTAAAGGCATATCCTGTTGCATTCTTTTATGTCGATCTACACATATAATGTTACACACATCCTCTTTCCAGGTGTTTCGCTTTGACAGGCTATGATCACCACCCATCATCTGTGTGAATGGAAAGTCCTGGCATGTCAACTCAAAGAACAGCCTAATTTGGATCGACAGGCATCCCAAACTGTGCCAAAAGTTTCCTTTTTTACCACCATATTCAATCTAGATTTAGTACTATTCTCTAGACCTACTAAAACAAATACACCATGACAAAGTCAGACCAATTCTGTGTGTGCATTTTGCTTTAGAACCAAGCAAATTAACTCATGAACCATTTGTTTATTATATCGCAATCGCAATATTGATCTCAATAATCGTAATATGATATTTTCCCCAAATTGTGCACCCCTAATTAATTCACAACAACACGATGATTACGTAAATCTGCATTCAGCAGGATCTCTTGCACATTCCCGTTTGTTTAGTGAGATTTGGCGCCAAGTGAAAACAGCATCCGTCATTGTGACAGACAGCAGTGAGCCGCTAATGAATCTAAACATTTAGCTGCCGGCTGCGCCAAAGTCCCCAACGCCGCTGGACGGGGCTCACTCCTCACCACCGCATAATTGCAATCTCCCAGGTGCCGAGATAACGTTAAACGTATTATTGCAGTTCTTGCTGTGAGATAAAGAGCACATTGTTCTGTACATGACTGCCTCGACAACCTGAGGAACCCATTCAATCTAACGCAGTTCATGGCGACAAAACACGCAATTTTCCTTTGCATGCATTTTTAATGGAGCTTCATAGAAATGACTGAATGGAAGCTCAGCGATGAAGGAGAGAGTGGAGGATTACTACAAAGGGTCTTGTCGGTCAGCAAATTTGTGGCTTCGCGGAAAAAGCATTTTTCATTTGGCTGCAATAAAAGGCAGGGTGAGGTTTTCGAAGTGTGTGATACAAATTTAGACTAATAGCTAAAAGAATAAAAAAAATCACATCAAATGTGGAGGGGATTCTGATAATCTAACAGAAAAGCAAAGCCGTCGAGCATCAACCAGAGCGGAAAAAAAAAAGAAATAAACAGAGGAGGTGGATGGAACAATAGTCACTGAAGGCCCACACTGTGCTTTGGTGCAGTTTTTATTGGATGGTGTTTATATGTGCCCCTGCCATGGTGACAAAAGAAAAGGGGCAGGGATCTTCACACCTCAGAGAGAGCTGGAACAAACAGCCTCGTTGAACCTCAAGAGCCGCTGGAGTTACATGCACCTTCAGTGACCTGCTAACACTGATGTTTTGTACTGTTAGCTCTAAAATACAGAAAAGGCCACATGTAGTGATTTTTTTTTTACTTGCGTGATGGTTGTTGGGTACAAAGTAAAGCATTGTGCATGGCAACACAAGATATTTGATAAAAAAAGCAAATTAAAATGAATGGCAAATTAAGATAATGGCAAAAACGAGGGAAGCTACAGGCTGTTTATGGCTACTTGAGAAAAAGACAACACATTTTTAAAAATAAAAATACTACAAATACAAGAAAAAAATCGGAATCAAACATTCCAGAAAGATCATCCCTGTGCACTTCATACTATAGGAACATCATGTACTGTCAGTCACGGCTAAATGACTGCCTGCCCGCTGCTGAACACAATGAAAACTTTGCAGTGCTAAAAGTAAAAAGTTAATAACCGTGTCCCTTCATCTCCAAGAGGATTATGGGATGTCTGGAGCAGCAATCACAGCCAGTAAACAAAAGAGATACTAGCAGATAATGATGAGAATTCAGGCTGTTGTGTTGTAGAACTAACAGTGATTCACTGCTCTGCCTTGTGGCTGAGGTGTGTGTGTGTGTGTGTGTAGGTGCCGGGCGCCATCATCAGGGCTGCTCCCTGCAGGTGGTTGTTTATGTGTTTGCATATCTGTAATGGAAGGAAGAGAGAAGTCTCATCATCTCTGGAGTTAATGAGCTCTCCAGGCAACAGCTGCCACCATACGGGGCACGTACACGACTCGTCTGAATCAGTCACCCTAAACCAACTTACAAAACAAAATGAAATCTAAGTCTCTGTGACTTATAAACCGGACACACCAGAGTTAATTAGAAAACGGTGAGAGCAGAGTATTTACACATAAATCCAGCAGTTCACAAAGTAAAGGTAGAGAGTTCAAACAGTCAGCTCAAGGGGGGTAAAAGAGTCTCTATATCGGTGAGACAGAGACAAAAAAAATCACTTTCCTAAACCTCCACATTCAGTGTACCTTATCTCTTTACCCGCCATAGACCTTCTTCAGAGCAGCGCCATGACAGGTATGAAAGCGATGCTGTGAGGGATAGACTTAATATGTTTTCAATGGCCTCTGCTGTTAGAAGCCATATAAAGCTCCCTGATCACTGATAATTTTCCACAGATCATGCTGTCATGTTGTCACCCCGCACAGTCTCGCTTTCATTCCTGTTAAAAATAAAAGATGGTGCTGCGGTGAATAAGGGCCCTATTCTATTACCATTACCAGCTCGACTGGGCTCGGCTCGCATCGACTCTGCTCACCCTTCGCTCTGTTTTCCCATAGACGGTATAAGAAGTGGAAAGAGAGATCTCATTGGAACTCCATTGAGACAAGTAAAGTCCATTTTAGGTGATTTTTTAGCACTTCCGTCCCTGACGCGCAGACTCAAACAGAGCTTGACGACGTAGATGTGACGTGAGCAACCCATCTGTCTTCTAGCGGCTATGGCATGAGAAATCTGAATCATTCCCTTCCGAAACATGTAGAGGCGGAGAGTGTGAGTAGGAGCTGTCCATAAGCTAGGAGCAGGAGACACTTTTGCTAGGTATTCTGATTAATTATTTTATCATTCTGCCTCCACGTTTCCCCGATTGCCCGCGAGCTTCTCCTCCTGTCCATACGGTAATCTCTCTACTATGCGATAGAGTCGCATGGGTATGACGCAATCGTTAGCCTACTTTTACAAAAAAAAACTGCTTCTACGGGGTCATAACATAAGCTACAAGGTAAGGGAGCATTTTATACATTGTCGGGTTTCTTTAGAAATAAACAAAGGACAAATGGGGTCTTCAAATGCCTCAGATGTAAAGTTACTCGCTGTCAAAGTGATGCCAAAATGAATGGGAGTCAATGGAAATGCTAACGCAAGTGAAGTTCTGCTACAATATGGCAGCTCCCGCGAGGCTTCAACTTCCGGTCGATGGATTACCCCCTTGCGTTTTCCATGGCAGACAGTACCGCCACAAATAGTACCCGGTTGTCATAGCGACGCTTTTCGTTCCCCGTTGCCCCATCAAGCTCTCGCTGGATCCTCTCTTCGGCAACTAAACAACGGAAAGTCTACACCTCCTTGTGTGATCATGGCATATTCTTACGAGTTGCTATAATAATAGTAGCAAGTTTAGTAACTATCTCTGGCC
Source organism: Cyprinella venusta (assembly GCA_038021265.1). Lineage (NCBI taxonomy): Eukaryota > Metazoa > Chordata > Actinopteri > Cypriniformes > Leuciscidae > Cyprinella > Cyprinella venusta. The sequence goes on along the minus strand of CM075883.1, from coordinate 17,120,961 downwards.
AAACTATTTAAAAATGGCGGGGTTATTCTGGATCTGGCGCGTGCATTGATGACGCAGTGAATAGTGACGATTCTCTCTGACCAATCAGCAGTCGGTATTGTTTTTACGTCTTAGCTATTGTTTTTATCGCCTCAGCTCGTCTTAGCTCGCTCAGAACCTCGCTGGAGGTGATACAAAAAATAGTACCTGAAAGCAGGTATAGGTACAACTTTCACACAGTGGAAAACCAAACAAAGGCGACTCGAGTCGAGGCGAGCTAGTACTGTGTAGTGGAAAAGCGCCATAAGGTCTATTGACAGAATTTTCCAGCATTTATGACAATTTTTTGTAAAAACTGTCAAAAATGATGGCATGAAAGAGTTATTGGTGGAAGGATATTAATATTTTTATTCTAACAGCTGATTCCTCAACTTTCACAAAAATACTTAAAGAAAAAACTCTTCCATAATCACTACTCCCCTACACTGCTGGCAAAATGGGCTTTGGCAAAAATACAACTTGGCTGCCTATACAATAGAAAAGCGAATAAAATTAAATCACTGCTACGCAAACATTCACTGTAGTTACTTTCGGTTTCAAGTGAAGGATCCAGCGCGTTGGAGGCTATGCATAAATAATCGTAAATACGGATGAAACGCCACAGTTCAGTTCACAATCAATGAATACTGTGCATTTTTGCTTATGATTGCTTATGATTTATTGTTGATGAATAATGACCCTGTACTTTAATTTTTCTCTTTTTTTTACATTTGTCCAATCATTTCCATCATTCGATTTACATCTGATAAATATAAATGTTAATAGTTCTCCATTAGCTTACTGGAAATAACTACCACTGATTTCCAAGAGCTCACCTACATCTATCCTCCATCACTTGGTTTCAGACTTAGCCTGTTTAAAACAGCACACAAATCTAAAAAGACAAAGTGAGAGACCCTATGGAGGGGCTATTGTCTTTCATTGAATAACTTCTCTCTCCTAGCACAGGAGTCCATTCCCTTTCAACCATCACTCTCTTTATCCGTCTCTATTTCCTCTCATCGTGCTGACTTTCGGACATGGTACACACTCATTGATTCTTCTCATTGAGTCTCCTGGGAGAGAAAAATTCCCCTGTTCCCGTTTGCTAAAACAGAGACTATTAGTGCACAGGGTGAACGGGGAAGGGCCCTCCATCTTTTAACCACACTCCAGGGGTTTGGCTGCAGATTGTGTGCACGGAGACCACATTGATCTTTCACACACTCATTACCACCATTTTCAATTAAAGCCTGGCACAGCGATCACCCACTTTTTGAAAAAAAGAGGCCCTGCTCATTCTTCACAGGCTTTCAGATTCCTCACAAGACACCAACTCAAAGAGGCTCTCTATCCTGGCCAGTGGCGGATAACGCTCTACGGTTAATACGGGTGACAACAATGCTGGGTGGGAGGAATGATTCCAAAGCATTGTGGAATGCAAACACAAGTAAAAACACCTTGGCTGTTTGCCCCACTAAGAAAGGAAGTTTATAAAGCAATCCCGCCGATTGAGCTGTAGATAAGTTTCTGGCTCTGGGATTTAAGAGTAAAACATCTAAGCAAGCCGGAGATTAAGCATACAAGTAGTTAGTAAAAGCGGTGCTTACCTGCATTGATCATTCTATGATCTTCAGGAGGCAAAATTAAGAGAAAGAGACAAGAAAAACACTGGTTAGCATTGGTTAGTGGCAAAGCAGACAACATTAAAGTGACTGAAGAATCATGGGGTGGAAGAAAGTGGGACAGAATGAGGTGCACACATAAAAGCTGAAGATAGAGAGGTGATATCTGATGAAGCTGAGCCGTCACGTTCCTCACCTGCATGCAAACGAAAACAGATTGCCTACTGTCTGTGACCGCACACATTTAACAAACTCTAGCATTATGTTTTGGAACATAATGTTAAAGTACTAACCTAATCCTAACACTCCAAAATAAAATAATCAAGAAAGAAATGTTGCATCAAGAAAACTGAAATCTATTTTTAGGACCGTAAAATGTGAAATAAAAAAGCCAGAGGCAGTAAATGATGCAAGACGAAACAGTTTTATTTATGATGACGCAGATATTTTTCCCAGACAAAAGACTGGCTATAAAAATCACATTTCCAGCTCCTGTAGATCGCTCCATTATGAATAAAGCACCTGGCCGTCGTCACACAGGCACACGTCCTTGTTCCATGCGCTCACGCTGTCCCCATATCAACCTCCACTCTGATGCAGACTGCGGGTAACTAATACAGACAGCAACCCAGGTCTCATCTATAAAGCATGAGTGTGTGTGAGAGAGACTGAATTTACCTACGCATAAATACAGCAGACAGACACTCCACAACAAGGCATTATTAAACCAGCCATAGGCAAAGTCTTTAACAATATGTTCTGACTGACTAAATCTTCACTTAAACCTACACCTGTGACGGTTGTATTCTCATCATCATTAAAGGACAACTCCGGAGCAAAATGAACCTTTGGTCTAATTACACATTGCTACCTAGTCAACCGTTATCTGAGATATATTTTCATGATTGCCGAATGTAAATAGTTTTATCTCTAAAAACAGTTTAGCCTATAATGCTAGTATAATGCTAGTATATTGGGCATAGAGTAATGACTAATAAAAATCGCTTGTTATTACCACTAACAAGGCTCAAAATAGCCCCATACTCACACGACAGCATAATAAAGGTCTCTACATTCAAACCGAAGCATTGAGAACTTTGTCAGTATCCATACAGTTTAATAAAAAGACATTTTATACACAGAGTGAACATCGCGAATACCGGAAGAAGCCATCTTGGAAAAATAGTCTCTACCAGTCGATCCACGAACGCCGATCCATGTGCACCGGTGAAATGTGAACAAGGTGATAAGGTGAGCGCGAACAGTAGGCTGCGTGTACATATTGAAGAGAAGAAAACGGTTCGAGTTTGTGTTTCTTCCGAAAACAACGGACCATATGATATTCTGCACAGTTCAGCGCACTTGGATCGGCGTTCGTAGATCGACTGGTAGAGACTATTTTTCCAAGATGGCTTCTTCCGGTATTCGCGATGTTCACTCTGTGTATAAAATGTCTTTTTATTAAACTGTATGGATACTGACAAAGTTCTCAATGCTTCGGTTTGAATGTAGAGACCTTTATTATGCTGTCCTGTGAGTATGGGGCTATTTTGAGCCTTGTTAGTGGTAATAACAAGCGATTTTTATTAGTCATTACTCTATGCCCAATATACTAACATTATACTAGCATTATAGGCTAAACTGTTTTTAGAGATAAAACTATTTACATTCGGCAATCATGAAAATATATCTCAGATAACGGTTGACTAGGTAGCAATGTGTAATTAGACCAAAGGTTCATTTTGCTCCGGAGTTGTCCTTTAAATCGCAAGTCTCAGTTAAACAAACTGGCTAACAATCCTCATCTCCTCCACTCCATTAGACCGTCCATCTCACTCATCATTTATAATCCCTGCATGGGAAATAGCCATTTTTTACCTAAAGGGAAAAATTATTTCAGCAAAAAAATGGAGAGGATGACCATTCTGCAAACTTGAATTATTAACCACAAGTCGTATGGTCACTTTTCTGATGTCTTGCGTCATTTTGGACCTCTATTATATGGAAAAGATAGACCAGGATGTTTTGTTTTGCTACCCAAAAATATTGTTTATGACTCACTAGGCTTCCAGACAGTGGTAAACTGGAGATGGAGCTGATAAGAAATAATGGAGAATAGGGGTCGACCGATATGTGATTTTCAGGGCCGATGTCGATACCGATTATTACTGATCAAATAGGCCGATAACCGATATTTTTAACCGATATATGTCTGGTATAAAAATGTAAATTAAAGTCAAAATCAAGAATAACAAAGGGTTTTGACAAATACTTTCTTTAAATGGTTTTAAACATGTCTTGAATCGGGAGCACCCAGCAGCATTCTGTAAACATTTTGTAAAACTTAAAGACTCTATTTTAATGTTTAAATTACATTTTAGGAATCAAAAAGCATTTCTAATTAATTGAAATCATCAAACTTATTCAATTTATTTACAGTTTAACAAAAATTAAATTTTCAGGGCCCTAGGGAAAAAAAAAACTTTTATTTTGAGGGGTTGCCGTGGTGATCTTTGAGCTTCTGTGTGTTTATGAGATGATATGACGATAACTTTTCTCAGTTGTAGCATTAAAAAGCTCATGAAGTGATTAAGTGACTCTGGACATGATGTTTATGCCATCATGTCCTCATATAATGATGCGGCTGAAAACAGCGCAAGCGTCACGTGTCTGCGCTATTCATTTAGAGACACGCAGGATTCATATTTAAATAGTCTTTATGCACTTTGAAATTCAATTTGATTTGTACTGACCTGCTTTCTATTAATTCATCAAGAAGTTGACAAATTCCATGATATTTCGCTTTATACAGTAAATTCCGTTTTTATGACTGGATTTTGTCTGTTTTCTGCATCACGGAAATCACAGGGCTCTATTATATTGAGATATTTTGCAACTTCAGTGTAGTAATTTATTGCTTCTTCAGCAAAGTCAGCTGCTCCCTTAACTTTGAGAGACAACTGATCAGTGAAGCCGCTCCAGTCAGCAGGAGTGCAAAACTTTCAGTGCCTTCAGCTTTCCGCGTTGATGTCCGCCGGACTCGTGACTCCCAACAAATCGGATGTGCGGGGACATAAGTCTAGTCTACAGAGTGGTGAGTTCCGACAGATGTGGTTGCGTTAGAGCCAAATATAGTGCATTTCAAAATAAAATTTGAAAATTTTGAAAATGGCCGATACCGATAACCAAAAATGCTTAATATCGGCACCGATAATTGGTCGACCATTAATGGAGAAGAAAACATTGAGTTATTTATGAGCATGTTGATTATTATAAGCTCTGTGACCTGGCATCTATACAAGTACAGTACAATGGCATTCAATAAATTTCCAGTGAGGGGTTTCCCATCAGACAGGAAGGTGGGGTGTTTGTTTTACATTTCTGCTTCTCATGCAGCTTTCATCCATTTGTAGACACGGTGCACGTAATTGGTGGAGGCACCTTTTTGTCTCTGTATACTTATTTCTTTAAACTAGAGGGTGCACTAGTGGTCAGTGGAAATCTTCAGAGAAAAATAAAATAGGCTAAACTATAAACAAAAGTGTGAAAACCGCTGTAATAAACAATAAAAAGCAATTGAAACCTCTAAAAAAATTCTATACATTTCTATACATCCTTGCATAACTTTGCATAAGCGTTGCTTTGAGAACAAACACACATCAATCAAATTAAGTCGGTGACAAATAGTCTAGGCCCAGTGGGTTTGGCAGGTCACAATAAAAGTGAAAGTCTAAAAGTTGCTTGCAAGTCACAGTAGAGAGGGCAGTTGAACTGCAGCGTTAATACAGAAAACAAAGAGCTTATTGAACTTTCAGGGGGGTTTGGGTGTTTTGTGTCACTGCAGAGCAGTACAACTAGTTTCCCCTGAACAGGCCCCCAAACACTGAGATCCAAACATTGAGGATACAAGTGCATTGAGGGTGGATAAGGAAAAGGGGGGTGAATAATTTAAAAACACATTTGCAAAAAAATCTTCTTTTTTATCAATTATGTAGCAATTGACTGTCTTTCTTTTTTAAATCCCTTGATATGTCCCAAACTTTCTGTTGCAATGATGTGGAAACTTAAAGTTTCACTTCAGAGAGAACTAAAAGCAACATCATTATCTTTTGTGCTAGCAGTCACTAGAGAAGACAACTCTCTAATTTATACAGACCATAGATCAATTACCCTTCCAGTGACACGGCTAACTCTCAAATGCTACTTGTGCTATCTATGCGTTTCAGACCCTCTTCTGCCTGCAGAAGCCTTGACACTACTTAACTCCAGAGCTAAAGGTCATGGACCCCATTTCCATTTGTGAGAGCTTCTGAGACTTTTCTACATTAAGTGGCCTCTACATTAGATTTCTTTTGCATTTCACACTTTTCAGACTTTCCTCTTTATGTAAATCAGCTCATTTTCTGAGTTAAGCGGAGCCATGAAGTCATGTGGCTTGGCTATTCTCCATTCAACTACGTTCAAGTGGGAGCGATTCGGTAAGAAAAAAAATCTATTCTTTTGTGTAATCATGACCAAACAATCCTGTTAAATCCTCTTAAACTCAAACAGGCTTTGAGAATAAGCAGGTAACATAATAAGGGTATGTAAATAATAAGACCCTGCTATTTATAACACTACTGCTCACACAAAATATCAGACTAGAACTGCACCAATACAATTGATCAGTCGACATGGATAGATGGATGGACTTCCATCTTCATTTGCATTCACAGTCTGACATGGATGGAAATGCAAAAGGATCTCTCATTCAACACGCATACACTCACAAAAGTGCAATTTCACACTATACAGCTCTAATACCCATCATATCATTTTAGGACTGTCTTGTTTCATTTAGTGCGAGTGGTTAGATTAAATACTCTAAGAACATCCAGAAGGCGATATAAAAAGAGAAAAGTTTGGCAGTGTTTAAGCTGTTATAAGTTATTCTCACGTATTCTCACTTATAAATTAGAAGTTTTATTCTCAGAAATCTGTGTATTTGGGCACAAACTATAACTTTGTGACAAGTTGTCCACTCACTGGCAGCAAACAAATTTAAGTGATCGATCTGGTGAAGCTACAACACAAATTCGATTTACTCTAAGCTATAAATCGGCTCAAGACACCCGGCTCATTAAAAGCAGCTAGAGAAAGGACCAGGACTTATTTTAGTTTATACACACAGATTCAATCACTGGTCATGACACAGAGTTTCTGAAAGCCCTCCAGTTAAAACCTCGCCACATCACAGTCTGCCACACCATGCCTGGGAGCAGAGAGACAGCAGGGTTATCAGCAGCTTTACAACGTGGATTTTTACAGCCTGCTATGAGTGATGATGGGTATCCCACCCACAGACATGCTAAAGAGAATTTATAGACAGTGGGAAAGTAAAAGCCTTAACAGACAGCTTACACACCTCCTCATTTGCTCATGTACAGAGACATTAAGGCATTCCAGAGCAAAGTTTTCAAACTGGGGTCTGCAAGAGGCTGATAAGCATATATATATATATATATATAGTAGTCAACATTTGAAGTGAATCAAAGTTGTTCAAAAATTGTTCAAATTGTTCAAAATTTATGTAACTTTGATGAAAGGTTTTGATCCACCTTAAATGTTGACTATTGTATATGTATACATGATGAACACAATCCTGAATATTTTTTCTTTGTGTGTTTTATATATATACTGTAAAAAAAATATAAATATATATATATATATATATGAAGAGTTCAGATGCAAAAGCCTCTAAATGCCTCTGAATTTTTATCAAGCTTGTATATTTAAGTTCAGTAATTTCACTTAAATGGTAATGAGGATTACCTATTAATTGTCATTTAAGTGAAATTACTGAACTTAAATATACAAGCTTGATAAAAATGGTCATTTAAGAAGAAAATTTCAAATGGCATTTAGAGGCTTTTGCATCTGAACTCTTCATATATACACTGAAATGTACATTAACGGACTAAACACTGAAACATTCAAACAAAATGTCCCATGTTCTGCATGATGAATTTTCATTTGGGTACGGTAGCATTAAACCATCTTAAATGAAGGTGGCTAGAATGACACTGCATCCTTCCTGGTCCTCTCTCTCTTGGCAGGATTTTATTACGCTAATCATTTTTCATGCGCTGTGCTAACGAGGGTGAATCCACTTGTGAGAGAGCAGCTCCATGCCTCCAACCAAATAGACTCATTTAATGGCACTAAAACCCCTGCTATTAAAGCAAACTGCTTTTAATCTTCCCAATCAAATGGCACATAAATATGTCAGCTCCGCTCGGGTTTCCTAGCAGCCGCGGGGGCACGACCTTGCATTAGCATGAATCAGCACGACCCCAGGCAATACAAAAATGCACCCACACACACACACACAACAGCCTGAGGATGACTGGCTTATTGGGGCTCGTAACTAAATTGAGCTTTTGGGATGTTAATGTAGTTCTCATTGCACGTACCAACAAGACGTTAGTTAAGCCACAATTATGTTTGACAATACTTCTGGAGCAATAAAACGTTCTCCTCTGGAAGAATGTCTAGTATGATTCACACCGTTCACTTTTTGCACTAGTGAAGAGTATGGATAGGTTAATACTGATATATGTAATAAATAATAATTATATTAAAGGGATACTCCACTTTTTTTTTGGAAATATGCTCATTTTACAACTCCCCTAGAGTTAAACTGTCCCAATCATACATAATTGCATTCTTCAATTAAGCCTACTGAAAGTTGCCATCAAATTTGAAAACATTTTATAACGTTACCAAAAAAAAGAAAAGAAAAATTGATTCAATCTCCAGCAGATCCCAATCATAAATAAGAACGTCAGGTAGAGATGATTAAACTGCCTCGCTATTCATCAGAACTGATTAGAGCAGAGGTCTCTCCTTGTCTCTCTTGTCTGCTTAAAGATAAAGCAGTCCCTCGAAAAGGTTGCAATTAATCTTTATCGTTTTTTCATGTCTTGTAGTTCATAAAAAATTAATGAAGTCTGCACCTTATTTATTTTCTGCTAAAGAAAACAGTGTAAAATGCCGTTCAACTTAATGGGGTGAAGGCACCTTTACCTATTAATACAGCGGGATTAATTGGGAAATCAGACTCTTCTTCCGTCCTCTCTCAAGATGGTGGATCATCCGCATTGCTATAGGAAATGAATATGACGAGAACACATGATGTAATGCACAACACTACAGATGTCAGTGCCCAGCAGACCATTAGAGGCACTACAGTGCTGAAGACACGTTATTATACGGAGGTGCACCAATAAGCACTCAGCATCCCGTCTGATAGAGGTCACCTCAGAAGCAATCGCTCTAAGTGTTCTCGCTGGGAATAAGGAAGCTGATTAAACATGGGCTTTAGCTTCAGTTACTGGACAGAAGACAGAAAACCAATCAAGCAGAAACAGCTCAACCCTCCGTTTTCTTTCTTGGGTTTCTGCACTGTCAGAGATTGTTGGTATCTTCTCTTCCTTCAGAGCATCCCCTCCATTTTATTTATATAATCCTAAGTAAGACCCTCGACCTGCTGACAGATCAAAGGGTCATCAAAAGTAATGCAGTTTCAGCATCGCATTTACCTAATGAAAGCAGCGATTCATGGAGCGCTTCCCAAGATGCACTACTCCTTCCGTGTCTCCCCTTTGAGGTCAACATTACTGCTTAGAAGTTCAAAAAGTAGCAGATAACAGAGGCGGGATGTTAAATCCCGTCTTTTTGGCACCTGCACTGCATACAAACTCTTTTTCGCTTGCGTTTCTGACTGTCAATTGGATCTGACTTGTCTGAAAGCAGTGGCTGCTTTACATGGACATAATAGAGCAGCTTTTTAGAAAGCAGAAAAGTGTCATTTTACGTACCTTGGAAAAAGAATATCGCCTCATAAGTGACTCATATGCCCATCTAAAGGCTAAATACAGTATAAATGACAGCATTAGACAGTAATACTAGAGAACTGAATGAATGAACATCATGTGAAACAGCAAAGTTAATGACTGGATTAAAAGTAATGACCATAGAGGAACTGTCGCTCTAGTACAGCTAATCTCACAGACTCCAACCCACCTAAAGCTGGTTGTCAACATATAAATAATGTTGGAAGGATTCAAGGTAATACTCTTGAATGCAAAGACAAAAATAAAATAATAAAATAAAAAAGAGGAAAAACCTAAAGGCTCAACTAGCACATACAATGTGTTCAGGTTCCTAAATATTTTTGGACAACTGTACTTGCTTAAAATAAAATGAATTAAAGAAAATAATCCAATTATTCCTGAATATTTACAGTATTGATGTATTATGGAATTTACAATTTTTTATAAATATATAAAAAATTATAAATTACAAAAAAATTATAAATTAATAAATTTAAAAAAATGATAAAAAATATACATTAATAAATTTTAAAATAAATTTTAATAAATTAAAAAAATACAAATTAATCCTTTTTTATTATTTATAATGTATAATACATTCCTGAATATTTACAGTATTAATGTATTATGGAATTTACAGTATGTAGTTTTCCTGGATATTTTAAATACAATGGTAATTGGAATTGTACAGTTAAAACATGGTCTTGCCATCTTATGCAAGCAAGCAAACAAGTAAATTAATAAATATATCAGTCCTCTTTTTTGGTAAATTCACTCTTTACTTGCACTAAAATTAAAAAAAAAAAAACATTACCTCTACTAAGTTTTGAAAATCTAGTACAAATTGGCAGAACGATTTTATTTAATCCTTGCCTTTTTATCTCAGTGCAGAGTTTAATAGAGCTATTTCAGTTTGAGTTATAGTTGTTTCTTTCAAATGACTAGGCCTAAATAACTTGTGCTATTAATAATGCTGGGAATAACACAAAACCAGAGGTGGAAATATTAAAGGATGCGCAGATATGTCAGATAGATATGTCCCTATCCCATGTTAATCATATTAGCTCCTCAATTAATGATGTCTAAATTAAATTTCAACATACAAGCATGAAATTAAAATAACAGACATTGCGCAGTCTTGGATCATTATCATAGTGGAATCAGCACCAGACTAAACTTCCACTTGTTCTTGACTCAGATGATTCATATGTATGCGTTTGTGTTTTCAGTATACACACTACTACAATAATGAGGACGTCTGGCTGGGGTTTCATCAACAATGTTGTAAGTGATGGAAACATTCACCCTTCGTGAACCTACTGGATGACCATGTTTCAGGCATTAGAGTCTAAAGATGTCTGCAATAATCTCCCGGAGTTCATCGAGTTCAGAGGGCCACATTTTGTATTAACTGCTGCAGTGAAGCATTAAGACTGAGACAACGAAAAGCTTTCTTGGCCCATATGAGGCCTTGTGCTCATCTATCCATTCAAGGGAATATATTGCTTGACAATAGGAGATTTGTTTTTGCTCATCTGTACACCAGTTCAGAGGGCAGAACATCAAGTAACTTGGGAGTAATCAAATGTACCCGTAAGAGACTAGCCGATCCAATTATTTATCTTCATTTGTTTTCAAAGGGAACGTAGCTGGATGTCACTGCTGAGAAATGTTTCACTCGTCTAGCACAAATGCACTCCCATTTATGGAAACAAAGTACGGTGGACACAAACAAATAGCACATCTGCAAGAATCCAAGACAATAACCATTGAAGAAGTTCTAGGTTTCAGAGTCAAACATTCAAATCTCTCAACAACACTCACTTATAATAAAACTGAAATTTAATCTCCATTCTCACAAGCACAATGCCCGAAAACAGCATATTAATCGTGTAATATGTAAATTAAACACAAGTTCAGAATGTAGGCTACTTAAGGTAAATGTGAAGAATAATAAGCTTATTTATTTTATAATTAAGAATATGATTTCAAAATATTCAACTTTTTGTTTACGTCAACTTAAAACTTTCTGATTCAGATTTTTACCTGCCCTGCTAAAATGCACAAAATGGTTTTCTGTATTCATGTACTTACAACCATTTCGTTTTAAACTTCCGTACCCACACAGAAGCTCGATCCCAAAGCAAAGCTAATTCCATTAATAGTGATGCTGAGTCTGGGATAAGGGAAAAAGAGAAGGGTTGGGAGAGAATAAGCAACGTAGAAAAAAAGAGAGGAAGAGGGTGCTCTCCTGCTGTGCAAGCATGGTCAGCCTGCCCTAGAATTTTGGGCTCGTCTCCGGTTTGCATTCGGCAAACGCACCCTCTGCAAACAATGGCCACTTATGTTTCCATAGGGACTGGGGCTTATGGGTAGGCTTGACTCTCACTGCTCAAGAGAGGCTCATTAAAGTGCTGAAAAGCTCCATACAACATGGTGTGCAAATCAGTGAAACATGCCACACTAACCGCTCAAGGTGATTTAAATAGTGAGGTGACAAATGGAAATGAAAGGAACCTCAGAGCATTTAATTATATATATATATATATAATTATGATTTATTTTTTACATCAGTAATATTTATATTTTAGTATCAATAAAATAATTATCTTATCAGTATCAGCCACAGATGTAACATAAATATATCTCTACATGTGAATCCCAGACCTTTTGAATCCCTCTGTATACATTTCAAAAGCAAAGACATAATCGATTTACAAAATGCAGCGAATGGCAAAAAATCTGATTGGATTACAAAACGGAAGAGTTACAGATTGTTATTTATAGCCATGAGAGGTCTGACATAAAGCAGAATGAAACCTGAGATTGTCTACACACATAATGACAGCAGGAATTCAGGAAAAAAGTGGCAGACATCTGGTTTATCCAGTGCCCGTTCTCACATAACAGGCTAATAAAGTGCGAGTGCTGGAAATGTATAGCTCAGAGCTGTGGATTCTTTCCCCACTCCATACGGCTCCTCGGAGAGGAATGCTGAGCAGGTTAACACAGGAACACACTGACACGTCTGCACAGGTCCTCATCCTCTATACATTTACTCCCACACAAAGAAGGCACCTTCCCAGCTGACATTTTGTCTACTCATTTTTTTGCAAAGCTTTGAAGTGACTGACCACCTTGTCCTGACAAAATGACAAAAGTGAGCTAACGTTACAAAAAGGGGATGAAATCTAAAGAGCCGGAAGTCATTCTTTTGTATATGCCGTGCAGGAAGCCAAAGACATGTATTCTCCAGATATTGTTTCCCTTTGCCGTGGAAAAATGGGTGGGACGATGAATCTTGTCAACTTTCATTATGGTCGAAAGGATAGATTGGACGAGCCCGGTCACCCAAAGCGCTCATGTTACCTGCACCAGACAAAAACAGCCACAAGCTACCAGAGCCACCAGACGACACACAGACACCAAAACAAAGGGAAAGACGTGTGCCCTGCATGTACCACACACACTATACTTAATATACAAGGCAAAAATACAGACACACTGGCTGAATGGTTGGGTAATTTTATACAGCAGCGATAGCAGAGTTTCCTCATTTTTTATACTAAAAGAGTCTTTAAAAAATTCTTAATTGTATTTATTAAAATGTCAGTGAGTAGTTGAAAACAATAGTAATTTTTGTCAAAGGAATTGTTCACCCCAAAACTAAAAAAAATATATATATTTTTTTTTCAACAAGTTTAGGGACGCTACCATATTTCCTACCATAAATCCTACCATATTTCTCGTGTGCTGTTTTTACATATAAGGAAAATGGATGGTGAAGAGCACGATTAGTCACAATAACACTGAAATATTGGGATGGGATATTGGGATCTATAAGAGTCATGTGGAGAGTATTTCAGTATTGCTGATTGCCAAGTATTGCCTTCTCCAAAGAATCAAAATTCTGTCCTCATTTACTCACTCTCAAGTTGTTCCAAACCTGTATGAATTACTTTCTTCTGCTGAACACAAACAAAGATATTCTGAAGAATGCCAGCAACCATACCATAAAGTATTTATTGTCCATACTATGGAAGTCAACTGTTTGGTTACCCATATTCTTCAAAATATCTTCTTTTGTGTTTAGCACAAGAAATAAAGTTATATAGGCTTGGAACAACTTGATGACGACAGAATTTTCATTTGTGGGTGAACTATCCCTTTACTATTTTCTGTACTTTTTGGAATTTGGCAGTGTAAATCACACTATAGGCTAGTATTGAACAAAATACAGGCTCAAAACAAGTACATGACACACTTTTATCTTTCCTTGATTGAACTATTCCTTAAAGCTACACTGTGTGATTTTTACCCCCATCTAGTGGTGAAAAGGTAAATGACCATCCAGTGAATATTAGTTTCCGTTCCTCTCAATTCCGATTTCATTTTAACTCCAATGGTGGCCAACGTAGTCCAAGATTAACATGGCTTCCAGTTCGACCTCGTCCATGATTGTTAACTCAAACGTAAACGCGAAAGGCGAAACTTGAATTAATGGGTATGTCCCTCTTTGGCTAATGTACTTTCAAGATGGAGGGGCAACATGGCGACCGACATTAGAACCCCTTACCCGTATGTATTTTCAATGGCATATTATACACTCATGAGAACACTTTAATACTTGAACGAAATAAATATACATTAATGAGCACATATATTTTTGAAAGAACTAAGTGTTTTTAGCTAAGAATAAACTAAAAGAGTTACACAGTGTAGCTTTAATTGAGCTTATTCATCAATAAAGCCTTTTTAAAAGTGAACGCCCTGCAATCTACTGGTTACATGTCAAGTCAAATTCATTATCTAGGTCAAAATACATTTATTTTTTCCTTGCACAATTTCTTCACAAAAAAAAAGTAAGGTAAGAGCGGGGAAGTAGAGATAAAAAGAACCGAGCACCTTGGCAGATCAGCCAAGGCCTGTGGGTGGAAACAGAATCGCTGGAATTCCTGCTTCAGACGGCATGTCCCTCCCTAATCTCATTATCTGAAAGAGTATGAAATCTGCATTCTTGCACCCCTCCACCTCACCTCTCAGGCCCCGTCCACTCATAGGCTCTCGCTACAACAGCGGACACTTCAAAAGACTCTCTTGAATGAGTCTCGAGAGGAACAGGATCCGGCACAGAGAAGCCACTCATCTGTAATCTATAGAGGACGAGAATCTCCACCAAGAGATGACCTGTCAAACACACAGCCTATCACGCAACACAACAGGTAAAGAGATACATGCGTATAGTATCAGCTGGATAAGATAAAGCTCTTTTTAAAGCCGCAAAATGGACTGGAAAGGATTTCTATATCAGTCAGATCTGACTGGAAGCGTTTTTACAGACAGCGACGTGTCAAGACTGACACTGAGTTTTGTCTTCCACTGACAGCAGACAGGTTCAAACTGACCCACTTTAGACTGACCTGCAAGCAATCCCAAGAGGGCTGGATTTCATGACACAGTGAACTGCGAGTCCGACGAGCAATACAAATAAAGTGAGCCCAAACGTCAGAAATTTCTGAAATCTGAGGAAATAAAATAATCAAATGAAATAAAGTAACAAACGTTTCAGATTCTGCACTATTTCTTGGTCACTTTTATAAAATAAACTTGTTTTCATTAAACCAAAAGCTCAACTCATTTTATTATGCTGATTAAATAAACGTATTATTAATAATTCAATAATATGTGTGATTTTATGTGTGAATAATATATGTGATGTGTATTTTCACTAGTGGTCTCAGACATTTGGACCCCACTGAATCTGACATGTAATTCATTTTGCAAGCACGCCCACAATTTGTTCAAGTGCAAATGCAATAAAAGATTAAACCACACCAAACATATCATAGAAAGGGTGTACAGAACCGTAGCACACTAAATATCAAATCTCAAGGTTAAAGTAAGGGTGAAAACTTTATAAACAAGCTAATCCGCATGATTTAAAGGTGAGCACTGCTTCACATGTGTCCTCTGAGAATGTTACAGGCTCTGTCGGTATCATTTGTCTGGGTGAGTTTCTTCCATATAGTAAAAGTGACTATGTCTGCCAGGGCAAAAAAATAAATCATAAATCAAAGGACTGTGATTGGTAATTCTTTTAAAGGAATGTGATTGTGTAATTACAGGACTGTTTCAAGACTATTCTAATATGCCAGAAACAACAATAGGTAAGCTAATTCATAAGTTGACTGCAGCGCCACAGAAATGACTCACTTCGTCTTCAAACACGTACTGTATGACATAGGAATTAGAACAAAGACATAATTTTGGTACACTCTCTCCATAACCATGTGTTTTTCTATTACTTTGCAGAGCCTTTTATTACCTTTTAACACAAACTCACAGTAGCGAGACCCACTAAAGCAGCGAGTTGAGTTTCCCAGCCACAGCTCTTTTAACAGTTCTGGGAAAATTAATAGTTAAAACATTTTGAAACCACAAAGGGCAGGGGGAGCATAAAAATCCTATTACCCAATACAAAGGCTGCAGTGTTTGGCTCTGACACTACGGCACTCTGCTTTAATGAAGTGGCCCGTTAGCGCTGAGTTAGCACCAGGCCAAAATAAAAAAACAAAAAACAAACAGCTGATGGAGAATAAAAAGCACATCATTCACTTTGAAGAATGCACAAAGACAAATATTAGCATTCTGTTAGACTGCGCCCTCTACGTTATGCTTCATTATGAGTGTCTGAGCTCAGCCAGTGCAATGCTAGCTCGGAATCGGATACAAACTCAGTAATGGGACAAGCACCCACTCCCATGAGATAGTACCCAATAAAAGAGCCATTTAGTCTGGGGAGTGAGGTGCTGGAGAGGGCGCTAGGAGGTTTACAGGAAGGGACGGGCTTCGGTAGATGAAAGGGCCTCTCCCTCACGTCCGCTTTATGAGACAGAGGACTTGTTTTGACTGTCTCCTGGCTTTTAATATACATGATAAAGGACGTCCTTAGAAAGGACGGCTTAAAAGCACAGACCCACCACTGACAAAAAAAAAAAAAAAAAAGCACAGCTTCCTCACAATGTCGATTGTGTTCGTCTCAGCAATGCTTTTCATGTGAAACTTCCTGGATAAGCACAAAAAAAGAACTACTTGGACCGGATACTCCAAATTTGTGGGCATTTACTCATTTTCTGATGCGTGAAACAAATAGAAATATTGTAAGCATCTTTGGCAGTATATTGCATTTGTTCTTTTCCCGTTTTCTCTCATTGGACACATTTTTATGTGTATTGATTCCTCCACCCAGCAGACACTGAATAAATGCTACAAACACTTGGCTAAAATGTGCAGAGGGGCTGTTTGTTCACAGCAGGACTATCGTACACTGGCCAACACTGCATATGAAAGCACTTGAGAGCACACACTCATTGCTATTCTCTCATTGTCGTCTCTGTCAAGGCGTGACAGGTGCAGACAACAGTTTACAACAGGGATGGGATAAAGGAAGCAGTGTAGAGGAAAGGAAATGGTGGTTTTCTATATATTCGATAACAAATATAGCATTACACAAAAAAAACAATCAATTATGCCCTCAGACCTGTGTCAATTCTGTAATCATTTATTGTCTACCATCTTCAAGACTTCAAGACAAATCTGGCAACCATATTAGCTCTGTTCCAAAAGCTAGCTGTCTACATCCTATGTAGGTGTCTAAAAAGAAGCACAGTAACAACATACACAACCATTAAAATGTTTTGAAGGAAATCTCTTATGATCACCAAGGTTGCATTTCTATATTTGATAAAAAATGCAAAAAATAAATAAATACATTTAATTATATGTATATATATTTTTAAAATTACAGTTTAGCTGTTTAGCATGCTGACATAGCATGTTGCTAAGCTAATTATAAAGAAGAGTAAAAGAAAGGAAATTGTGGAAAACCAACACCCAATAATAAATATCAGGGCTTAAAGCGTTAATCTCATGTGATAAATTATAGAAACAATTACCGAGATGTTGCCAAGCTAACTATAGAAGATAGCTGAAGACTGGAAATGGTTGTTCACAATACACACCAAAAAATATTAGCACTATACTAACCATATCACCTTTTTTATCAATTGAAAGCCCTAACAAATGTCAATAATTGGATTACTGCATTAATGAGAATTATCATGTACAGCACATATTTGTTCATAATGCAGTGATGGCCAAGGACTGCTATTTGACAACGTGGCGGTATTGTTCATAATTACTTCCTGTCCCAACATGATCAGTCTTGGAAGAAAGACTGAAGGAAAAGCATGAGGGCTGCAATTACAGCTGATAGAGATGTGAGAGAGAAGAAAAAAAGGAATGAAATAGAGACAGATGATGGCTTATTGGGAATGATGAAAGTCAAAGAGTGTCTTACCTGAAATGGCAAGTCCAGTGATGGAACATGAAAGAGAAGGAGAGAGAAAAGACATGTTAGAGTACAGAAAAATCTGGGAACCAATGTATTAGCTATGATCCAAAACATACTGTAGTGAGCTGCATAGGCAGCACAAACAATAGCCCTCAAGTGAATGAATGTATCACTATTTATTAGCATGTCCGCACAGTTTCTTGTTGCTACTCTAATAAGCATTACAACACAAAGCAAAGCACACACAAATATTGGGTAGACTTGTCAGTGTAAAAACCTAGTTCTCCCAATCAATTCTGGATTAAATAAATAGGTATTCTAACATTCAAAAGTTTGGGGTTGTTTTTTGTTAAATGATTTTGAAATAAATCTCTTAATGATTTTGGAAGAAATCTCTAATCTTCATAAAGGCTACTTATTAAAAAAATCAGTAACAACAGTAATATTATGAAATATTATTACAATTTATAATAACACTTTTCTATTTTAAAATATTTAAAAGTGTAATTTATTATTATTATTTACTCTTATTACAAATGTTGAAAACAGTTATGCTGTTTAATATTTTAATGGATTTTTTGATGACCAGAGCGTTCACAATAACAGTATTTATTTAAAATATAAATCTTTTGTAATATTATGAATGTATTTACTGTGACTTTTGAAGAATTTAATGTTTCCTTTTTGAATTTACTTCTGAAAACAAAATCATAATACTGACCCCAAACTTATGAATGGTAATGTATTTGTTTTGCAACAAACTTTCCAGGTATGAATCCATCATTGGATTGCCTTCTCTGAAAGGGATACATGCAGTTCAGCTTTACATTTTGACCTAATACATAATATGTTATACATTAGAGAGAATATGAAATCAAAATTGACTGATTTGTTGAGTGTCTAAAACATTACGCAGTATATTCAACAAGACCACTCAGAAGTATCAAGACTTATACAGTCATTTCCCGTTCAAATGTAAGTAGATGGGAAGGTAAGATACTTGCTTTATCCCAGAGGGGATATATAATGCAACAGCTGCAACTTCAAACAAAGAGTGTATAAAGCTATACATCCGAACAGTAAGTTTAACAGTTGACAGTTTATGTCTTCTGTATAGTATTGTATTAAGGTCTGCCAAGCTCCATCCTTTCCTCATCTGCCATCTCTCAAGTCTCTGACACTCACTGAAATATTTACAGCAAGACCAGGCACATGTAGAATTTCCCCAGCCGGCTCCACAGCGAGCCAAAATCCAGTAACCAGGACAGTCGCCTTTACCGTCATTCATATTTAAATGCACAGAGATACACTCTGTGCTTGGAATATAAACGAATGGCTTCATGACAAATTGCAAAAGTTTCTAAAAACAGGAAACTGAGAAAAAAATGAGAGTATAATAAGGAGAAAAATTATAAAGCAAAACATCTTGACTTACACTCCCTCGAAAATCCTTTACATGAAATTTAGAATGGTAGAGATGACAGAAAAAGAAACTAAACTCATTCCCATTAACAATAAAACTATGAAAACATGGATCCATCATGCCTTGTTACCACTGTGCAGGCTGCTGGTGGTGGCGTAATGGTGTGGGGGATGTTTTCTTGGCACACTTTAGGTCCCTTAGTGACAATTAGGCATCGTTTAAATGCCATGGCTTACCTAAGCATTGTTTCTGACCATGTCCATCCCTTTATGGCCACCATGTACCCTTCCTCTGATGACTACTTCCTGCATGCACCATGTCACAAAGTAGAATAGATTGATAATGCCATTCTCAATATATTCTACTTCCATAATGTGCCATTTTTGAGTAAAATGGGATATTTAACAAGATTTTTATGAACAACTTTTTATCCATTTTGAATTGGTTATATGATTATACCATATATGATGATTACACAAGAATACACCAAGGACAGTAACTATAACAATAACTATAAAGTTTTAATAGCTGTCCACAGCACAACTATAACAAAAACGTCACAGAGGAACAATTATTGGAATCACTTTCAAAACTATATTTTCCTATTGATGAATCACAATCCACACGAAGAGTCTGAGAATTTAATACGGTAGATGAATAACCCCAGTGCGTGGTTATAATAAACAGAATGTCATCGTGTGTTGTTTGGACGGTAATATTGAAATTGTTAGTTAGTTGACTGTTAACATTAACCAATAACTAAACGGCCAGCAGAAAAGGAAAAGGAAAGTAGCCTAATTTCAGAGGAAGCACAAGTTATAATCTTTGTAATCTTCAAAGTATTTTGAACAAAGATTACAAAAGACACATTTTTACTCTTTGGAAAAACATACAATGGAAAGCCATTCTCAAGTGAATTAAGAAGCTAAATTGTGTGGATTTCGATTTCATGATGCAAAAGACTCTGGTTGAGCAACTCTGACAGATCAGCGATTGTGCTTGAATTCATCAAAGCTGACCCTGTGTAAAGCACGGGCTGACCTGAGTCACAAAGCATATCAATGTGCTAAAAGGGAAGTTAATAATGGACTGCTCAGGTGCTCAGGGCTCTTCTAAGAGAAAGTGTGAGACACTGGGAAGGCCCCACGGGGACGTATTGAAAGGTGCCTACTAGTACTTTTCATTGGATCACACACGAGGTCAGCACGCCTTCAGAGGGTTTAAAGATCTGTTTTTTGTGTGTAAAGATGTGAGAGAACGGGCAAGAGGAGAAACGAGGGGGTTGATGCTCTTCCTCTATCAGGCTGTTGGTGCCGTGATGCAAAGATAACCTGCGATGAGGCGAGACGCTAGACAAAATATGACCGCATCATGTCTGGTCTACACGTGCACTCTTTTGTATGTGACCAAAACATAGTGAGGATGGCAGACAAAAAAAAACTCCTTTAAAGATCTTAAGCAGAGTTTGTATCATCCATGAGTCTGAAAAAAGAGCTAAATGATCATGTAGTTGTAGAAAAGTACAAAGACGTATTCATCTCAACAAGACATTTAAGACCGACTGCAATAAAGTTAAGATAATTTAAGAGTTTTTTTCCTCTTAGACTTCCACCCAATCAAATACACAGTGGGGAACAATCTTGGACATCATTCAGATCTCTTGTTAGTTGCTACTGGCTTATCAATCAAAGTTGTAAACTTGCAAGATCTGTCATTATCTTATAAAAACACTTAAAGCAAAAAAAAAAAAAAAAACCTTACATTCCACAGTGAAAAATACGGGGCTGCCAGTCACGATTCTCCAGGGCGAGGCTGTTTTAAGGTGCAGATTTAAAACCGAGGACCGGGCCTGAGCAATCAGGAAAATTGCAGTGCAGTGCTGCTCACTTTGAATGCACTAAAAGTAATCAAGTTGCACAGCAATCTTCATTACAAGGAGAGCACTCTACTTTATTGAGATTCAGAGGGGGGTTTGTGCCAGCACAGTGCACAAAGGAGGAATTTATTGATTGTTCTTAATGCAATAAGTATGCAGGTTCCAATGCAACTTCATAGTGCACCCCTGGCCCATTTTGGTTAGTCAAAAGAAAAATGGGCCATATACCACAGCCCAGATGGATCTTAGCCACAGTACCACATTATGAACCGCACAGATGTAATCTTAATGGAAGCCGAGTCAAGAGAAGAAAAGCCCCTTTTCTGCAGCATTGATCTGCAGCAGAAGGGATGGGAATCATAAGGAATTGATGCACAGTTTTAAATTGATTTAAATTTATAAAAATTAATGCACAAATTTAATTACAGTTGAATCAAATGAATCCCTTTTGAAATTACTAGATTTCAGCAGCTAAATTTTGCAGAGCAACGTTACATGTGACTTAAAATAATAAAAAACATAATGTATTAATATTTAAAACATAGCCTACTACTGACAAAGCATAGCTATACAATGATAAAACATAGCCTACTACTGACAAAACACACAACATATATTTGATTATTTTGTTAGTTATTTGTTCATTACACCAAAAGAAAAAACTGATTTGTTAGTTATTTGTTCGGGAATCGTATAAAAATTTTTGTGGTGTATGTTTCTGATTCATTAAAAAAAAAGGGAATTATAAGTGTCATTTATTCAGGAGCATTTTTGATTTACTAAAATGAACCAGCTCATAAGACTCATTCATTGTGTAATCGGACAGAGTTGGCCAAGCAGAGTCGCTGAGTAAGTAGTACAGAAAACTTTGTACGGTACATGTTCATGTGTTAACATATCCATACTGATCTGTACCAAAAATCAATGGATCGTAATACTATTTTAAGAGGGGATAGTTTCCGTCCGAGACTTTTAATTAAGAGCTTGCCTATCAGTCAATTTAACCGTGTGTGCAGAGTTTGTAGCACGGATGAATTATACTCAATCCAATGATTTAACTAAAACATTCTTGAATCGTGGTTACCATATAGAATGGATCGAAAATGCCGAAACGAAATTCAATGAGACATCACAAATGCAGTGTTCGCGAACAAAACACAGTGATAAAACGCAAATTCTTAATGCTCCCATTTACACAACGAAGTATTCAGCACTGGGTGTGGAGTTTCGTTGAGTCTTAAACACTAGCAAATTATTTCAAGTGATCCTAAATTATTAGGCGTCTTTAAAAATGGTCAAAACTTAGTCTTTAAACGTCAAAACAATCTTTGTGACTTGCTGGTAAAATCTGAATATCCTTCATCCTGAATATCCTTGACTTTTCTGTGACTTGTCACGTTACTTGTATTTGCCATATTATCATTATTACATTTTTGTAATGTGTCTGTGTGTTACCCCAATTAAAGTGATAACCTGTTGACGTCACAGGTTGACTTCACTCTTTATTGGTATTGTGCCTGAAGACCTGAGGGTCGAAACGTTGCCTTTTAATAAATCCTCGGGAGCCGCAATTTTCAGTGTGTCTTGCTCCTGAGCCCAATCTGGGTGTTTGGGATGTGCACACCATTTTTGTATTTAAAAAAAAAAAAAAACATGTAATTTTCTCAAAAAGACTAACTTTTACATACACTCTGCTAAAATAAAGTGTGAGGAGCATATGTGCTGTTTAACCATTAAAATGTTACATGTTAGCCATGCACAAACGTGAGGGCATTTCAAAACACTTCCAGGACCCAAAAACCCGCTCAGACCCAAGAGGGATGATATGATATTCTGTCAGCAATGCCGGAAGAATGCACGTAAAATAATCACAAACACAATTTTGTAATAAAAAGGCACAGTTCTGCTCTAGCAGACCGTGCAGGTCTGTGCAGAGTGAAGATAAAACAAGTAGTTGACGTACAGCATCCTGATGAAATGGAACGGTATCAAGTGACTCGTCAATAGCAGGCCTGCAATGAGGAAGGTGATTTACATAACCAGATAACCAGATAATTGCTGTCCAAACATTCAGAACAAACAGGAAGCTGAATGATACATTTGAATTTGCTTTAATAATCCATTCAATGCAACATTCTGAGACCGAATCAAAAGATCACATTAGTCGCGACCTATAACGCTCAAAAAGGAATGATGTATGGGGCTTAGCGTAAATTAATTTACAGGTCCCCTGTGGAGATATTCAAACGTGAAAAACACACTAATGCCCTTTGCATGTTTCATATCCTAATCTACCGTTTCCAAACAGCAGCTGTTATACCTCTCTTGAGGACAGAGCAATGAAAACAAATAAACGGTCTAGGACTGCCCTGCTGCTGTGATCCATCAGCGGGAGTCATGTGTTCCCGTTCATTCCAGCTGTTCTGCCTCAGAATCACACCTCTGGTGCCCCTTCTCCACACCCCTACCAGAGCCACATTTAGCCCTGCCCCGTAAATACTGCGGAAACTTCTTCAGACATGCTTACCATATCACACATCAATTTACTATGCATTTGATCAAGAATTTACCAAAGGAAAAAATGCGTTTCAGTTTAAGATATTTCAGTTATTTATATGAAAACGGCAGCAAAAAGGACTGTGGTGTTCTTTAAAGGGATACTCCACTTTTTTTGGAAATAGGCTCATTTTACTACTCCCTCAGAGTTAAACAGTTGGGTTTTACCGTTTTCTAATCCATTCAGCCGATTTTCTGATATTTAGTAATATCAGTATACAGACAGTTTCTGGTCTCATTGACTTCCGTAGTATATTTTTTCCCACTATGGAAGTCAATGGGACCAGAAACTGTCTGGTTACTGATATTCCTCTAAATATCAGAAAATCGGCTGAATGGATTCGAAAACGGTAAAACTCAACTGTTTAACTCTGGGGGAGTTGTAAAATGAGCCTATTTCCAAAAAAAGTGGAGTATCCCTTTAAGGGTGTGTTCACATTTGGCATGGTTGGTTCAATTAAAACAAACCCTGGTGCAATTGCTATTTGTGCGTTTCATTCAGAAACTTGGTGTGCACCAAAAAAGCGAACCGAAGCCGCTGAATAGACGGGTCTCGGCCCACTTTCAACAAAGAAACAAAGACAGGTAAACGCACCAAAAACAGGACATGGTGTCAAAAGATGCGACCCTAAAAAGGGCATTATGCTCAAGCATTCCTGACCTGTTTTTTTCTCGTCAAAGTCATGAAGATTCATTATTTTCATTTTCTGGTCCAGACTCCAGACTAAAATAACCAAGAGAACCGAACTACAAGTGTGAACACACCCTAAACTACATTATGGTTCTGAATCCATGATATGTACTCTTCAAAGTTCACTAGAACAAAGAGTCCTAAAAGATACTGTGTCAAAAAAACAACAACATAATAATCCCATGGTACTTTTTGTGAAGAAAGAAGCATTTTATTCTCAATTCTAAAAGGTAATTGTTGACAAACCTGTTGAGTCAGACAAACTATATGTATTTGTAGGATTTTATTGTACAACATATCATGTCGTAAACATGTGACCTGAAAATTGCTTTGGCTCGTAAATGCTCTAAAAAACAATATATCAAAGTGTTGTTGTTGTTGTTTTTTTATTGTAGCCAAAGGCAATTTCTTTTTACAGTAATAGTTTAGCAGGCTTAAACTGAAGTGAGGCAAATGATTAATGTTGTGCTTCTGGGTCTGTAAACTCAGGAAGCCCTAAATCAAAACCGTCTTTTGCCTTTAACAGCTGAACTAATGAAATTATAACAACAGCACGCCCTCCTTTCTCTGTTCGAAGGAGTGGGGAATCCTGCTCCCTGAAAAACTGACAGTTTACCTCAATGAGAATATCTTGCCAAAAAACAGCTTCTCTCCTGAGTATACCAACCTTACAAAAAAGTACCATTGTAAGCATGGTAGAAAATTATTGCTTGCTACTGCTTTAAAAGAAAATATCATTATTTATTTATTGTAAGTTAAAAAAAACCTCAAACTGAGTTCATGAGCAGGGTTATGTTTGCATGAATGACGGGCAATTCATCCATTGTTTCATTAATCACAAGTGAGTCATTTGGTTGTCAGAGTCCAAACACTCCAGAGCTTCATCTCTATCTTTTTAAATAAGCCTCAGACACCCGGAGGAATGGACATTCCTCTCCTATGACTCTCATCTCGCTTCATAAAATTTCCATTCATCAGTCACCGGAATATCGTCATAGACTGGGAAGAAATGGATGAGAATCTAATGTCTGTAAAGACCTGTGATCCTCACTTGGATAGCTATTATTTATTAAACTAATCTCTGAAGATCAGTATTTCCAAGCACAAACTTTGAGTCCAATATCACTTCTGAAATGGATCAGGTGGGTCTCCGGTTACATGATATTTGCTGAGTATGTGTATACAGTATAAGAAAAACTCATTTTCACTGCAAGAAACTTTTCATTTTGATCACTTTTGATTCAAATAATTCTTGTTTAACTGATTGTTAATTGATCCAGTTATTAAACAGACACAAGCCAAACTTTATTCCACACACAGATTAATTCACTTTAGCCATTTAAACCAATAAAAACCATATCAGCAGTATAAAAGTAGCACTAAAAGTAGACATCCCAGCCAGATCAATATATTGCAGCTTTTCCTGTAGCCTTTTGATACGGGTGACAGTTTCCTAAAGCAATTTCTTTAATCGTGGAGTGAGAAAGTGATACGTTCAAAATCGTCAAGTTGCTGATTCTGTCTATTTGTTGGCAAGTTCTTATTACCATATACTTTTAAGTGTAGTTTTGATAGCCTAAGGGTATTTTACAGAAACCTCATAATATCTGTTTAGCAACCATGGTGATTTTAGAAAACTTGAACTTTAAAGTTATGAGGTTTCTGAGATTTAATACAGCCTTCGAATTGCACACCAAGCAAAACTACACCACACTTTTTTTTACATTAAAAAGCATCACAATGCAAACAAAGTTCAGTCACAGTGTATAAGTGCAAGGCACTCATTTACAAGTCATGTCTACAAAACACCAGGTTCCAACACTTGTCTCATATCCTCTCACAAGCCAAAAGCACAAAAGCACAGAATAGCAGGTTGTAGCAATAACATGTCAAACGCTGAAAGATGTAAGCAAGGTTCCTATTATTCCAAAATACTAAGGTATTTCCTACACTTATTTCTTCCTTCTGCACAACTGCACACTGGCTGTCTGAACGAATATTCCCACACACCCTGACTCCCCCTACTTTAAGTGTGGCCTTTGACCCCAGTCACGAGAACAGAGGCCCGTAATCTCCTTCTGTCTCTAATGAGACCCATATTGCCATTCTCGTACAACCAAACAATCCTCCCAGACAAGAAACAAGTGTAGGGTGTAAAGGAAAAGAAGCAGAGGGACAGAGAATGGGGCTTAAAGTCTCTTCCAGTAGACTTTTGTAACAAACAAAAGAAAAACAACCAAAAACAAAATATGTAATATTATATATAGAGCTGACACTTTTGAACATCACAGTATGGTTTTGTCTGTTACAAATATTCACATTATCACAGAAATACTGGGATAAAAGATAATGTTTTCAACATAAATACTGTCCATGGTAGAGAAAACGCTGATTCATCCAGAAATGAAACAAGTATTTAAGAGTGAGTCATTGAATCATTCATTCAAATTCAATTAAATAGCCACTCCCTCTATTCGCTGATTGGACCGGTAAAAAATTGATCAGAGAAACCACAAGAATATACAGAGCAAACCCAGATGTAGTACTGAAGGAAAATGAAAATTGAGCGGAAGTAAGAGGGCAGAGCCAAGCTAGATGAATGTAGCACTAAAATGCAGCAACATAACAAAAAAAATGTGGCAAACAATTTTGAAGAAAAAAAAAATGCTGATTATATCTAGTTTCAACTATCTTTTCCTGAATCTAATGTACTGTCTTGTAGAAAACAGACATGTGTTTATCACTTTGGTTAACCCACTTACACAAGTCAACGTCTACGGTACAGGTCTCTGCAGCGATTGTTACTTTTCACTTGTGGCATTTGAAAAAAAAATAATAACCATGGAAAGAACTGGCAACGTGCAGCGTTTACACTGGCATGACAGAGATAAAAAACGAGACTTGAGAGAACTTGCAGAAGCAACCTTAACAAGGGGTTCTGTACGGTACCTGTTGAAACATCTCACAGATGGTTTAGGCAGATCTTCTGAGAAAAGCAGAAGCCTGTCAAAGCGTTCTCGCACGGGTCAAGGCCTCGGCCTAATTGATTTCCTGTGGAAACGATATGTGCAGGAATACACCATCAATCATGCCAGCCTTAGTTTACTTGAAGACCAAGTGGCCTGGATTTTTTTTCAGTAAAAATAACACCCTTAAAACAAGATATTTTACATTTATATATATTTAAAGATAATAAAAACATGTATGCAGAATAAATCCTGATCTAAATTATATATATATATATATATATATATATATATATATATATATATATATATATATATATCTCATTGTTTTTTAACTTCAGCAAAATCCTTGAGTCCCAGTGAGGACAAATCTGTATATAATTCATGAAAAGAAAAGTCAAAGCTTCCTTAATATGTCTTCCCAATTCCATTAGTTGTATTAAGGCAAGATCAATGGGAGGCAGTCTACTAAAATAAATCAGTTTAATAATGCAGGGCTGGAGCCAGTTATGGCCTGAGTGAGCATACATTTCAACACTAATTATTCAGGGCAGAAAATGTTAAAGTACATCAGATGCTCCATAAATGCCAAAAGTCTTTAGCACTGGGAATGTTCTATAGTCTTTGAGCAACATAGTGGGTGATAAAAGTAACAAAGCCCTATTGTTTTGCGCTTATGAGTTTAAATTTATAATATGATTCATCCTAAATGAGAGATAAGAGAAAGAGAGATAAATTACATGTGTTCTTCAGTAGTTTGGCATGCCATCCGCTTCGATTTAGGAGAACAAAAGAAAGTTGTACTTGGAAGTAAAAAAGTTCTGCACTTCCCAAAACTTAAAGAGAATGAATGAGTTGACTCACAAAAAAAAACACACTAGATTTTCTCTTTCAAGAAAAAAGTGAGGGAAATACCAGCGGGGCAGAGGAGTACAGGGAGGCAAAGTAATGAGAAAGGATTTCATTGTTCTCAAGAAGTGACTTCAGAGTCAATCTGACACAGGTATTCAGCAAATAAGGACGGCATTGTACTAGCTGGCATGGAAAAACTCAAACACCTGTTTAGAGCCGACCAAGAATTGGGACTTCAAAACTGGACATGATTCCTTGATCCTTTAGCATTTTAATTTTAGGACACAACAGAACTAGTACTCATGTGTTATACACTACTCAGGGTTCCCACACCTTGGTTAACTTCAAATTCAAGGACTTTTCAGGCCCACCCTCAAATTCAAGGACTTTCAAATTCACAAGACAAGGTTACATTGTGTTACCGTGTAAAGTTTGCATGCGTCAAACAAAACTATGGAAAAAAAAGGTTTTTATTTTGCATTTAATTTTGGCCATTTGACAGAGATCCGATATTCTATTTGTCGTATTTCTGTTTTGCATAAAACTGAAGAATATTCCGGAACATCCTACACTGTACTCTAAAATGATCCGATATTAACTTTTGAATGGATTTTATTGAAAAGAGCTTAGGCTCACGTAACCAGAAGTTTTAAGATAAATGGATGTCTGAATATGTTTTGTACCTTAGGTGACGCAAAATAAGGGACACCCATGACCCCCCATAACTTAAATAATCTGTCTAATAACATCTACAAATATAAAAACAATAGGCCTATACCTTTAAAAGCACGGATTTGTCTGTTACTGCTTTAAGTCAGAAGTCCACTGCGTGAGCAAATGAAACTCGGCAACCATCATGATCATCATCATGAGTTACTGGACAGACCCATTCACACCCCCTTTTTTCATATCTGGAGAGGAAGTGAGCTTGACAAATAAAAAAAAAACGCATTAATGTCCTTGTACACTGAGGCCGGAATTTTCGTTTGCGTTTTTTTCGTATTCGTGATTCGGTGGCTCCGAATTGTCAAAACACCATTCAAACTGTTGCAACGGATAAGAAATGGTTTTCATGATGGACTAAATTTTCAGAGGCCGTATGCAAGCGTAAGATTGACACAACATGGCCGTATTTATTTTTTAACGTGCAAAAATTTTGGACGGAATTTTCCATCGCTATGGAAACAAAGATGCTAACATACAATCACCTGCGAATACAAAAGGGACGTCACAAAACTTCTCTACTACTTCTTGTGAAATTGATATCATTATAATTATGTTGATCCAAAATATCTTGAAACTTGCATTTTCCAGGCATCACATTCCGGCAGTTTCAAACTATTTTTGCAATGTTTCAAGGCGTCTGTGAAATGTTTAGGTACCTTCGTAGTAGTTTTGTGCACGTGTGAATGTCATGGCAACGTAGAACACAAAGTACCTCACGTGGGAAACACTTGACATGACGCGTAAATGTGCGTAACTAAGG
This sequence comes from Cyprinella venusta, assembly GCA_038021265.1. Lineage (NCBI taxonomy): Eukaryota > Metazoa > Chordata > Actinopteri > Cypriniformes > Leuciscidae > Cyprinella > Cyprinella venusta. The sequence goes on along the minus strand of CM075883.1, from coordinate 17,091,241 downwards.
TAAATCAAGCAAGCTAGTGTGCATAGGCCACAAAGTGTTGGCGAAATCACACATTAACACATACATTTTTTTCCCCCGAAAATTTCTTGCACAAAATAAATTCAAGCACTTTCAAGGGCCTGTCTCTATGCATGTTTCTTTTCAAAAACTTTTCAGGCACTTGATTTTTTTTTTTTTTTTTTTCAGATTAACAAACTTTCAAGGATTTCAAGGACCAGTGGTGTAGATGTTTGTGTGTGACCAGAGAAGAGGAGGATGTGATAACTTACACTATCTCTCTTTTGCCATTCTTAGTTCTTGGAAACTCACAATGACATCGACCCATGTTGCATAAGTGTTTGCATGGTTAACACGATTTATCCTACAATCCTACGGGAAGTGCCAGCTTCCTACACATCTGCTTAGTCCATAGTGAAGAATATAAGAGGAGATCAGCACTCTCCCTTTCTCTCCGTTTTCTTTTTTCTTTTATGATAGTCAGACACCACAACTATGAAAAGGTGTAAAGACTCCCAGCGGGGTCATTCGCATCACTTCCAGCCCCCACCCAACATTTGCCCAGCGTTTCCATTTCAAGCCCTTTTTACGCTGGTCTCCTCCTAGGGCTGACCATGAGATACAGTTGCATTCATCCATTGTGTGGCAGTGTGGTATGTGCAGGCATGCTATTCTCTCTCTACAGCGAGTGACCGCTGTGATCTAATTACTAGCAGGAAGCAAGTCGTCCCCCTTTTCCAGTCCTGATGGCTGAATTTGCTCTTTTTTGCCTTATCCTATAGACGATACCGACTGCATCACAAATGTACAATAATTTTCCAATAACTGATACAGTATATTGCATCACATCCCTATATAGAAATATAACAATAACAATAAATCTGTAATACTGGCCAATAACCAAAATAAGGCACATACACTACCAATATTTAGACATAAAATAATAATAATAATAATAATAATAATAATAATAATAATAATAATAATAATAATAATATAATTGGGGACATTCTATGTTATCCAATAAAATTTCAAATATAAATTTAAAGCTCAAATTTCTAAAACTTCTGTAGTGATTCATGCCAGTAATTATTTAAAATTACCAGTAATTATTTAACATGTTAATAGGACTTTGAGTTTATAACTTATTCCAGCATCTCCGAGTTGTTTTTTTTTTTTTTTTTTTTACAAGGAGAGGAAAGGGTCCAACCCAATAAGGAATGGTGTTGGGTTTGAAAACTGGTGGATATTCACAGAAAAGCTCCATGGCCGCTACCGCTTATAACAGCAGTCATCGCTCAGCTCATTATTCTGCAAACAGTGTAGTAAATCTGGAGGGAAGCAAACTCCCAGAACCCACCGTTACCAAGGAACACTAAGTTCATATCCACGGACACGGGGCTGTCATTTCTCTGAGATGCTTATCACATCCTGTCACAGAATACAATATCATTTGACAGCTTCTTCCATCAAAGACTAATGTAGTGTAACAGAAGCGAAAGGTACAATTACCTGGGTGCAGTTCAGAATTGCGATACTGTCTCTGTGGGAGAGTGAGAGCCTTTTGGATAAATTAGTCCTCCTTTATGTCCTGACATACTGCTGTCCCACCTGAATCTTTCACACATCATCTCAGACACCCAAAAATGCTAATCAGCAGCATATCCTCCGACCTATCTCCCGCATAATAATAGCACCTCCCTGCCGCCCGCAAATCACATACAATAACCCAAAAATCAAGCATGCGAGAGAGAAAGCATGTTTCCACCTGGTATTTACAGTAGATGTGTTTTGGGTAAATCAATCACAAGTAGTTAACTAGTGTATGTGTGTGTGTGTGTGTTGGGGGCGTTGTGCCATCTCCCGGATTTTAGTTTTTGCAGGGTGAGATTATCTACCTCCAAAAAGTGCCAAACAAATACTGTTCAAATGTATAGAAGCACCCTAAATGTCACAAAGGGTTGTGTGCAATGGTTTAAAAGCTCTATTCAGAAGTGGAAAGCACATGTTCTCTTTTAGAGACAGATCTAGCTCAAAGTCTAACAGGAAAAGGTTGACAGGATAGAGTTACAGAGTCCAACTTCATAGTCCAAGACAAAGTTCAGCTCATTTCTACACCTTGCCCTACATTTTAAATTACGGCTAATAGCTAATGCCATTAGTATAATGTGTGCTTGTCTTTGCTAATGAGGCCTTATTATTGCAGTGAGGTACCTTTTCTGTTCTCATAATCAAACAGCAATAAAAGGAAGGAAATTATAATTTCCACCCTGGCTGTATAAGCACAAAGCCTGGGGTTTGTTTTCAGTGTTTGGAAATGGAAGACAGAGAAGCATAATTCATGTTTGAGTACGTTTTTAAAGGAACAGTAAACCCAAAAATGAAAATCCATTATTTACAATGATTTTCATAATGTACATGAACCACATTTGTCAAAAAAAAAATATACAGTTAAAATAATAGTAATAGTAAAAATCTGTGTGAAGCCCCCAGAAAAATCCCTTTATAACATTTTCGGTCTAAAGTTATATCCAACTTTGCTGAAATGACAACATAATACCTAACCTATTAAATAGAAAAGACAGTTTTACTATACACCTGTTTTTGGCAGTGTAAGTTTTTTATAAAATGATTTATTTCTGCTTTAATAACTTTTTGAAATAAAATGAAATACATTTCTGCGGACTTTAAAGAAAATGGAACAAGAAAAGAAAATTAATTATTGTAATGCCAGTGCCGAATGAGCTGAGCTTAACTTGTAATGAACCCGGAAAATTGGGGCTACAAAAGAGTGTAATGTGACAGTCATTCTTGAACTGGGAATATCCCCAACATTTAAAAGATTAAGGTTCATTACAACCATAATGCAGCAGGAAAATCATTTGTGGGAATGAAGATGAGAGCAGCCCACTTAGTCTATCTCAATAACCCATCAGTCCACTCCAATCTAATGACATCACATCCTCCCAGAGCTCTCACACAGAAGAGAAGGACAAAAAACCTTCAAAAAAGTAAGAATGTGAAAACAAAGTCAGAACAAAAGGAGAGGAGGGACAAATCTGTAACATTCCACATCCTGTCTTCTCTTATCTGGCCGGGGGCCACGCTGTTTGAAGATATGCCCGAGTTCAGATATGAAGTATCAAGAGACCCAGGAGAAAGACAGAGCTTTCTGTGAACACTAGCAAAGCTTTTTCACGGCTATTTATTATTCTGCAATATCTCTCTCCAGACTGAGCCACTGGAAAACAGTTTCTTTGCAACTCCAGGCATCTGCCAGAGCTGCTGCAGGAGTTGTATTGCTTCCCAGCACCTTAACTTGCCTTTAAAAAATATATTCCAGGTTTAGTACAAGTTAAGCTTAATCGACAGCATTTTTGGCATAATGTTATTTACCAAAAATAAAAATACTCCCTCCTTTTCTTAAAAAAAAAGTCTGGGTTACAGTGAGGCACAGCAGGGAATGGGGCCAATTAGTAAATATTAAAATACTGGTAGCAAAAACGTTCGTCTACCGTTAAATGTGTAGTGATGTATTAAACACAGCTTCGACGTGAAATCATTGCAAAATCTGTGAGCGAAGATATTTTGCCCTCATGAATTTCCTGAACATGCAGATTCTTACTGAAATAGCTAAATACCAAAGGTACGTCACACAGCTTATGCCATAAATTATATCATTTGAGCCCAACTTGTCATTGTACTTGAAACCTGGGTTATTCCATTTCCAGTACCATAATCAGAGACTTTGATGATAGAAGTGGCCGATCTACAGTAACAAGGTAAAATAACTGCCAACAAACCACATAATTCACTTCTAGACATGAAAAAGAAAGTGGAAGGATTGGTGACGTACAGCTGAAAATGAAAACCAGATGTTATTTTTTTACTATGGCCCACATAAGTTTATAATTGAATCTTCTTAAGGAAAAGCTAATGATGTGACAGGTGCACCAGGCTTTTTGTCATTCATTGGAAATGCTAAATCTCCTGACATGCCTTATCAATTCAGACCATATGTGGGAGACGTCTGCTTTTCATTACTTCCAGTTAACCACCAGCCTGTTGTACACTGAACTTGGCCTTCTCCCAACTCCGGCTGGATTTGGTGATTGACACCAGATGTAGAAATGGCCGGCTTTCTTTTCCTTTCTCTGACCGCAAAGGGTGAGCCGAGGTCTCCCTTAGACCGGCTCCACGAAAGCTCTGCTTCCCGGATCGGTTGTGGATAAGAGCTGTCAAAAGTAGCATACTTGGCGACAGAGGTTAACATTGCCTAGCGGGGTATCTATCTTGCATTGACATTTTCCAGGTTACCAGGCAACTGGTGGGAGGGGCGGCTACCGCAGAATGCGCTAAGTGCGTGCGCATGGGTTAGGTAGCTAATTTGGACTGCAATTAGTTAGAATTTCCTGCCACATGGAGGCTCGGGATTGTGGTGGGAACAGAGCCCAGAAACCGAGTTAACGGGTAGACATTTCATTAACAGCACAGTTGACGAAATGACCTTGGGTGACCATAATGAGTAATGAATAGCAGTACTGGGGAAATGAGCGAGTTATCATGGTCAATTAGAGTGGTTCAGGTCCTATGCAAAAGGTAGACTGCCACAAGTCAAGGCTAGCCAAGTCTTAATAATCTTGCCTGTTTGGTTTATAGGTGCATGATATTTTAAGGTACCAAATTGACAGAGTCCATGACAATGGTACTGCCACCTAGTGATGTGGAAGCAAAATCAATAGCTCTCGGTTGTCACTGCCAATATTGAAATACTATTAATCACATTTCCATTTAGAAATCTTACATTTAAGCTACAAGTTACATATATCATGTATATATATATATATTCATAGTGTCAGCCCTAACATACTAAAATTAAAAATAAAATAAAATCTACAAAACTTTAAACCAACAATGCATGGGGAAAACTAAATTTAAAAAGAAGAAAAAAATGAAGAGAAAAAAATGCGTAATTTAAAAAAAAAAAGTCCTTAACTATAGGTTCCCTGGCCTGTTGAAGACTTAATTTTATGTGAGAATAAATCACATATAAGATTGATTTCTTTAGGTGTTAAACGTTTCAGAAGTGGGAGAATATACTTACTGAACTTTTAACACCTTGCAAATGAGAGGCCTGCTGATAAGAGATCAGCTCTGAAAGGGCCACTTAGCATGGTTTATTTTACAGGGCTCTCAGGGGAGCAGCCATCTAAACTCAGCAGGAGAAAGGAATCTATGGCCTTCAGAACAAGCATATGGTCATTGTCTGTACTTGACAGACGGAGAACAAAATGCTTCAAATATAGCCTTGAAATATATTCACTTTCTTACGACAAAACCACATTATTACAGAGAAAGCAGGACAAAGGAAAATGTTCACATCATAAATGAAATATCTCTGTGGAGTGATAGCTATGTGGTCATGTACTTCGTTCAGAGCGAATAACTAACAGAGTGAAGAACTTGCTCAAGTCATATAACAAAACAAGGCATCTTATCTAAAGACTAGACTAGCTTGTGCTTTTTATGACTTTACAATGTATTTATTTTGATTTACAAAGTCCTATGGCTTGTTTAACACCTTATACATAGCATCAGATACCAGGGTGCTGTCGATATGTTGTACGCAATGTACTATAAAACTCCTTATATTGTGACAGCATTGTCTTTTTGACATATGAAAGCTCTCTCCCTCCTTTCCCTGCAAACAGCATGTCATGATGACTTTTTCACAGGGCATTTCCTTAATCAAAGTTCATCTGCATGTTTTTGACTGGAGACTAACCCAGCACTCAAACACTGACTCACTCCAACCTCAAACACACTCTTATCAGGAGTCTGCTTTTAAACACTGTACTTGGCAAACAAAGCAGTTCCTTGAGATGCTGATTTGTGGCAATGAACTTTTTATATATATTTTTACAAATAATAATAATAATAATAATAATAATAATTAGGGCTGTCTAACGATTAATCACGATTAATCGCATCCCAAATAAAAGTTTGTATTTAGATAATATATTTGGATGCACTGTGTATAATTATTTTTTATTTATTTATTTATATATATATATATATATATATATAAATACACACACATGCATGTATATTTAAGAAAAAATACAATTTATATATAAAATATTTATATTTATATAATATAAATTATATATAAATCTATATACATTAAAATATTTCTTAAATATATACAAGCATGTGCTTGTATTTATATATATATAAAATAATTATAGACAGTGCACCCACATACTGTATATTATTTAAACACAAACTAATAATTTCATTCATTTTATGCCTGCTTGTCTCAGTTTCCAACAAAAGACTGGCTGCACCAACGAAATGAAAAATCTGAATGCAATTGGCTGAAAAATGAAACATTTTTAATAGTTATTTCCCTTTTTAAATGAGCTTTTTAAATAAATTCCATAATTTAATGATACTAAATTTAAAAATATAAGCCAATAAAATAAAATAACCATGCCTTTATTGAAAGTAACACACTAATATTGGATACTAACACTAATATCTTTCTAACAACAGAATCAGATTTAACAGATTTATTTTTGGACCACTTATAATGTATAGTCCAACAAAGCTATTATTATCAGAGCATGTGAGCAGAGCAGTGAACGAGATAGTAGCGTCATTTTACCAGTGTTGGCCAGCACGGCTATACCACACCATGTTACAGCACAGACTAGGGCTATTGCTATGCTTTAAGTTTGCTATGCTACATACAAAATTCATGTTGGTGCGTAATTTGAGTGGACTTTGCTTTTCAAATGAACATGAGCGGTACATTAGTGAAAAGTTCGCATGGACCAACTGAGCTCTCCACTTGCATAGAGCAGAATATTGAGCAGAGCATCACTTCACGCAGTGATAACGGCTAGAGCGAGAGTGAAACCTGAGCGCTGAACACAGTGGTATGACACTGTATATTTTTGGCCCATATTTTCCGCCGTTTTTCACTTTAAGACAAAAGCTGAAAATGCCATCCTCAGCCTATAATTTTTGCCTGCTATGAAAAATTGGTTTCTACCACAATATTTCCTCTGAAACACCAATTAGCCATGATTTGCAAAAGCACACTGAGCATCAAGCTATCAAGTTAACAGCAGGTCCCCTCATTAAACAGTGTTACTTTTATCCACAAAAGAAAAAGAGCACTTCTGTTCAACAACACAATACAACTCCACATTTACAATGGCTGGTTCAGTGGCTCAAGCTACAACAAATTATCTGTAAACAATGAAGGAAGTTTGTAATGGTGGAAAGTCATCCATGCACAATGCTTGAGCTCAAAGCTTTTTTTTCAGCTGTCTTTTTTCTGTTTGTCTCTCCACCACACACCCAACAAACCATTCACTGAACTGTAGGGCAAGAGTTTGCCTTTGTATGACCCGTCAGCTGGAACAGAGAGAAAAAAGAAAGACACGGAGGAATAAGAGTACATAAGCACAACAACTCAAAACTGAGTTTGGACATATTCCATTTACAAAAAAAATCCCCCGTTCCTGGTCTATCTCCCCTCTATATATTCTCTTGAAACACCTGTGTCCACACCACCGCATTTTGCAAAGCCTTTTGTGATGCAGGTAGCAATTAATGTAGTCCCTGCATGACTCCTTTCTGCAATCTTTGTTTGAACTCGTGACTGAAAAGAAGAAAAGTTCCAGACCCATTAGTGAAGGACAGGCTTAAAGCCAATACGAATGAAAGGCAAAAATAAGCCCAGTCACCGTCTTTTTGTGGTTCCACTCCTCTCATCTCCCAGACTTCTACTTTCAGAGTTCCCTGTTAGGCTAACAGAAAAACTGTACAAACACAGATATGTTTGAACTTCTGTGGTAAAGGTGGTGAATGAAATCTCTTGTTTTTGATAAAGCAGTGGAGAGACCTCCAAAAACCGAACACCTGCTCTTTCAGAACCATCCACCAAACGTCCATCAAGCACGGAGCACAGAATGGAGAAGAATGCTAAAAATGTCTAAAAGAGGCTTATGAAACAGATTTAACTTTCATTTGACTGTCTACATAACCAAACCACCCATGATCATGAAATAACAAGCAAATATTAATTAATACAAGGAGAGAAGATGCTATGTTTCCTTTAGCTGACGGTTACTCCAGAATGACAGGGTGGAGCTTGTTTGTTGAAAGATGAATCCAAGAGGAGGTTAAAAGGTGAATCCAGAGGTCATGCAGGGGTTGTTAAAGGAATCAAAAAGAAGGATTCCCATCGACGTTCACAAAGACAAGCACACCTGCCGACTGCTGATTTATGCAGGGTGGGGCTAAGGAACAAGGTCTCACTTCAGGACAACTGCAGAGGTGAAGAAACAGCAAATGCATAGGTAGGAGTAAGCGAAAACCTGTGAGTCCTGCATGGATTGTCCATAACAAATGTTTATTAACATTCAATTAGTTATGCATGTCTTAAAACATTCATATTTAAATGTAGACGAACTAATCATCTCTTAAAGGTGAAGTATGTATTTTCTCTACCACTAGCATCGGGTATTGCAAAATAATTCATAAAGGTTTCCAAATTCACTTTCCTCATCTTCCATTGGTTGTACTAACATATTTCATCCCTAAATTCATGCCATTGGTCAGGGTGAAGTATATATGCATGCATATTACAGAAGGACAAGAGACATTAAAAAAAATGACTTGACACATGTTCATGCCAATTCACTTTTGAACACTATTAAGTGTTCTAATCCCTCAGTGACTGTAGGCTATCAAGTCTGCAAAACAGTCTGAAAACACTGCACTCCCCTCAGTTTGTGCTACACCTGAAATGATTTTTTTTTTTTCAGTTAAAAAAATTAAATATATTGGGCTAATTTTGATTGTTTATAATCATAGGTTTGTAACTTCTCTCATGCTTAGGCACAATCTGCTAATAGAAATCAATAAAGTGTTTCTTTATACATGTTAGATGTTTTCTTTGTTAGGGCTCTTTCACACCTACCTTGTTTGGTCTGGATTTTCAGACTTTTCAGTTTGATCCGAATCAAAATTACAGGTGTGAAACCTCCCCCGGACCATACAGACGAAATTTGGTCAGACAAAAAGAGGTAGTCTCGGTCCGGATCAAACTAGTGTTGCGCGGTGCGCCGATACTTCAAAAGTATCGCGATACTCGGAAACAGAGATGTACAAAGTACTAGAAACCCGGACTTGAGTAAAAGTACAAGTTCTCTGTCAAGAAAGTGACTTGAGTAGAAGTTGAAGTGCTCTTTAAGCACCACACTTAAGTAGAAGTACTAAAGTATTGCAAGAAGTTAATTTTAAAATTCACTACTTAAGTACTAAAAGTAAAAGTACAAGTATTGTGTCATGTAATTATTAAAGAAAGCTACTAGTTTGAACTAGCAATCAAATAAGACGTTTTGGAGGGATACAAACTTGCTTTGGCGGCCGCCAAAAAAAATGTCATTGCAGGACAACCCCTGCATTAGTTGTCAATGTGTGTCAATCAATACCATTACCCTATAAAACTGGCGTATGATTTAGGCAGCATGAAAGCCAACTTGCAACGAATGATTCGTAAAATTTTTAGCTAGTAGAACATTAAAAAAAATCGAAGTAAAAGTAATAAATTCATCGAAAATATCTACTGAAGTAAAAGTAGAAGTATGAGAAAAAAACAATACTCTAGTAGAGTACAGATACAGCATTTTAGTACTTAAGTACAGTACTACTACTTAGTTACTATACATCTCTGCTCAGAAATTTACAACCTAACGATACCTACATTCTTTTATGAATGACCGCGTTCCAGATTTGTAAGAGACGTATTTCATGTTGGTGTGTAAAACGCACGCTTCCAGTCCCTCCCTATGGATGTCTAAATGCATGGTCGACAGATAATTCTCTCACCACTGTAATAAGTACTTTAATTTGGCTGCTCACCCCACATTTCATATCCATCAGCGTGTGTAAAATAAATCGCTACAAGAACGTCCAGATTTTTTTGTAATCTGCGACAAAGCTTTCTGCCCACATGCCTCCGGTAACGTGTAGGCGTGTGAGTCAGGGCACAATCTATTCACATTGATGCCCACCTCAAGGAATTTTATTATCCCTTTCTCTGGGGTTCTGCCAGGGTTCTGCAAGCACCATTTTGCAGGAGTAGTGTTTCTTTTGTCCCACAGATGTCAGAGTAATCAGATTACTGCAAACCGATAAGGGCACTCATCTCCAAGTCACTGTTATGGCAGCCTTTGAGCTGCCTGTCTGAAAGCAAGCATTTCACCGGGGAGGATCGGACAGTAAAAAGGCTGAGCGGTTTCAGGCCCATCTGTCAAACTCTGACAGAGCATGGATGTAGGCTTTAAATAGTCTGCTTCCAGGGCATACAGTATGTTGGGAGGAAAAGGATGATGCTTCCCTCTGTGTAGATTTCTGCAGCTTAAAAGGAACTGAGCACTTAGATGAGGCTCTTTGAAGAAGTGGAGATAAATTCATAAGGGGTCTCAAGTACACTTCCTGACTCGTTCACTTCCTTTCGCCTGTCCTCTACCTCACTATTTTTTTGCGAGCTCATTTCAGGACTGCAAAGTACTCCACCAGTCTTTAAAAGAATTAATGTGTCAAATTAAGTGTCTGACTTTAAAATCCACGAGAACCAAAAGTTGCAACTGAATTTACTTCAGTGTTGTGACGGACTGCCAAGCAATATTAAATAGGAGGGTGGGGTTTTATTTTAGCATAACTCCTCTCCATCTCTTAAAGGGATAGTTAACTTTGAAATTAATTTTTGATATGTTTTAGCTTACCTTCAGGGCATATTACAAGATGTAGGTGTCTTTGTTTCCGCAGTATTTTCAATTTTGATATTTTTAGGTCAAACCGTTCTTGTCTGTCAGTCATATAATGGAGGTATATTGGAGGTATGCTCCTCAAAGAGGATGCACAGAGAAGTCCAAATTAAACATGATTTAATGACTCGTAAATTAGTTTAGAAGTAACTTTTCAGATTTTGATTAAAGATTACCACAACAAACATTTTTTTCTGTGTATTAACTTGCACAGGTTAATCGTTTACTTTATGTTTACACACTAACAAAGAAAATAGTGTCAATTTTTGCTATGAGATCAGTGGGCTGGAAATCAGCCTTGTCATGAAAGATTCACCTAATGGCCTGATTTTTGACCAATGGAAGATTAAGACTGCTGGCAAATACCTGAAAAGGACTTGTTTGGCATCTTCTGCTCCCTTCTCTCAGCAGCTTAAGGGGGAGGGCCAAATGTCACTTAATTTAGGGGCTTTTGTAACCATCACCCCTGGGGGCCCCGTGAGAAAATACAGCCGGAGGTGCAACAATTGTCAATAGGAGGTTTGACTGTTTACACAGTTTGAAGTGACTTTTGTAAAAGTGGGATTGTCCCCATCCACACCAAACTAGATGCAAGACCAAATCCTTCTCTAATAACTGAAGGTGACTAAATACAGATCAAAGTGCTTGTGTAGTTTTCATACTTTCCATTAGGAAAACAGCAGTTCTGTCCCTAAACATTTTGCTGTAAGAACCCAGAATCAAAAAATAATTTATAAAAACAAACCACTTCCTGGATGAACTTTGATATGTTTCCCCAAACAATTCCTGTTGGAATCTCTCAAATGGGAGTCAAACAAACACAAACAGAGGTAACAGAGAGGCATGTTAATGAAATTCCCATGCAGGACAAAGCCAAATAAAGGGCCAGCAGTGACAGGCACTGAGCTGCCGTACCCACTAAACACACTGTTTGGCCCACATCAAAGTTCCAGCAGAAAGAGTATGCAAGCATTTACACAACCCCAATCTGTACACATCAGACTCCATCAGCACAGCTCATTTGAATGAGAAGGTGGAGAGATGTGACGATCACAGAATCAGAATGGGTTTTACTGTTTAATTGAATACTTATTCCTACCACATGAGCAAATAATTTCACTGATGCAAAATAAGTAAAAGAGCATCTAAAATGAAAATCAAATAAATGAAATTAGTACCTTGAAACCTGAAATGTCTTGTTATTAAACAAGCTAAATAATCTACTAATAAAATAGAATTAGGATAAAAGTGTAAAACAATTCAAATTAAAGTCAAATACAATATCTATTTTGAATCAAACTGCCAAATAGCAATCTCATAATCAAAAATGTTCTCAAAACTCATCTCAGATTTGCTCCTTCCATATTTTCCTTTCCTAGCCAAGTATCCAAGGTATCCACAGCAAAGTAAAGAAACCTTGAAGACAGGATCAAGCCTAGTTAGGAGGTTTTGAAGCAATAACCTCACAGGCTAAGGAGGAAATCTCTGTGAATAATCAACAGACATGTGGCCTCGTCTCTTTGACCCGGTTCATTATTTGTTCCAGATTAACCCACGGTCCCTCCCGGAAAACCATGTTCCGGCTTCAGAACCTTAGAGCCGCGTCCAGCTGACCCCATTACAGAGCCGCTTGTGACGAGCCCACTGACACCCGGTTTCCTGCAAAGCAGAATGAAGCGTGGCAGGCAATAACAGTGCCCAGTAAAATGTGGGTAAAACGTTGAAGCAAACAGCTAAATGTCACTTTGGCCTATCTAGCTTCCCAAACCTGGTAATACTGGGAAAGACTTGTGCTGCCAAACTCTCTTCCAATATTTCTCGTACCCACTCCCAGTTTTTTTCCTTTCTCTCACCCAGCTTCACAAGCTCACATCACACTTTGATGAACAGGCTTCAATAATAGTCTAATTCATCCGCAGCACCACAGGTCGTCCTTTTAATTCTGCCACATAGCCCTCCTCCTTAAGTGAACTTGGGGTTTCTGCACTAGGGAGCCAAAGCTAATCCTCCCCAGCCCACTCTTCCTGCCATCATTGCAGAACACGAACAACACTACCACCCCTTTACCGTGGGGCCCGGGGGAGCAAAGCATGGCCTTTATCTTGCTGTCAACTCTACGGCCCGTTGGGAATCCCTACATGGCTGCTTAAAAACTGAGTATTCCCATTTCCTTTTACTGTTGCTAGAAAACCCGGTAAAGGCATCTCAGACCACCACTGATGAGCAAAAGCGGAAAATCAAGTTGCACCCAGTAAAGCACAACAATGCAGTAAATGTCACAGGACAAAAAAGAGGCAGAAAATCAAACTCCTAAATATCCTCCGCTTTGAGCTCGAGGGAAACTTCTTGTTGCAATGTTTCAATTCCTGTATTTCACTTAAGACGACATTAGAATAGAATTTTCAGGGGCTATCTCACACATATTAAACAAAGGCCGAATTGAATCTTCAGAAATGAATAAAGGTCACAGTCAGGTAAAAATAAGGTCGCTTTTTAATGGTGGTTGTTGGGGGTTTATAAGGGCAGCATTTGATTTGAAAGAAAAATTTGACGTCATTCTATCATGGGCTGACAGTCTAGCTAAAGCAGGCGAAACCAAAACACAACATGTATGACTGACTGCTTGTAATCCAGCAAGTGTAAACTGAGCTTTTGGGGAGGATGCAGGCGATGGGTTAAAGTGGATAAATTGTGGATTAATCTGCTGGATATAATATAGGAATGGATATGAGAATATAATATAATAATTGTAATGTCTAATTCAAAATATAATGTATGATAATGCAATTAATAATTTTAAATAATTTTAAATATATAATAATAAATGCATAATTTATTTAATTCATATTTTAAAATAGGCCTAACTACATTTATTTCAATTTAAATGGCTGGAATAAATAAAAAATGGAAGAATAAATAAAAAGTTATGTAAATCTATTTATGTGTTTGATTATAATTAAATAAAATGTGTGTATGTATACAGTATATACCCTGAGACATCATTTAAATAATTAAATGTAATTTAATTATTAATAATTATTTACTGAATTATTTTCAAATATGCATTATTACATGTAATAACAATAATTCATTATTATAATAATTTATTCACAATTATCCTAATAATTATCAATTATATAATTATTTTTGTAAAATAGGAATTCAATTATTCTTGATCGATTTGCAGATTCAATGTGTTAGAATGCATGGAGAGAGAACTGTCCTCCGCAGCATTTGCATGCTCAGAGGACGCATGGAGGTGGGCTCAGCCGCCACCCCATTTAGCAAGGTCATTTTTCATTTGAATAACGTTGAGGTTGGGAACAGATGGGGTGTGCCACGTCAGGCCGGCGCTGAAAAGAGGGATGAAGAACGTGGAGGAGCTGATAATGTGCAGGGGGCGTTGAGAGAAGGCTGCTGCTCGCGAGCAGATATGAAGTCTGGGCTCCATTCACGGCACTCTACTGTAGACAGACGGCTGCTGCGGGCAGGGTCAATTATTCTTTTCTCTGAAGGGACAGCGATCCTCGGAAAGAGATCACAGCTTAAGAGAGAGAGGGGATGGGGAGGGACGAGGGGATCGGAGGGAGAAATCACTTGAGCATGCTCCATTGTCTCCATGTAAATACACCCTGATCAAGATTCAACTAGCACTCTGCCAGCTAGTTCAATCTGCAACTGGCACAATCAAGGAAAAACACAAAAAACAAGGAATTGAGGGGGAGTCGAGAGAGGAAAACGGGGCTCTGAAGGGAAAACACAAAGAAGTGGATAACATCCTTCTTTCATTTAAAATCCATCCTTTAAGCAAATGAAACATTTTAGGAACATTACACCGCGTGCATCTTCTCTCACTCGCATCTCTGAAATATAAACTGTCTATGAAATATATCAGAATATATGTGTGGATCTTGAAAAGGTCACCATTAATGAAACAGGGGCAGAAGAATGTAAGATGGCACTGTGCAGCATAATTCCTAAATTTCTGAGAGCTAGTCTCAGGGAACTAACTGTGCTTTTTTTACGGTTTCTCTGCCAGTTCCTCACACCCCTCCCCCATGAGGTCAGCCTATGGTCCCTCAGCCTGGTCATCCATCTCACATTGAAACCATGAACCCAGCACATTCCTTCTGCCACGCCAAGAACAAAAAGCCGAAGAGGGAATGAGGGACAGGGGGAAAAAAAAAAAAAAAGCACAGTAAAGGTGGGACCGGCCCAAACACCCGAGCAACTACAAAAAGCAAAATGCTTAAAATAAAATAAATAAATCTGAAGCAAAGATGTTAAAACTGTATTGATGTATCCACTAAATGACCCTTTTATTAAACAGAAAAAGATGTAGTAACCAGGCCGAGAACTAACTTCCTCTCTCTCAGGTGGACTGCTAGCTCCTTAGGGAAATGAGCATTAAAGAATGGAAGCATGCCCGCACTTGTCCTGAATCTGACCTGTGCTCAAACCACAGGTAAAAACTCTCAGAAAACACTTCAACGTCCTTAAAACACGCACACAAAAACGCTGATGTGACAGATAGGATTGGTCTGGACCAGTCTCTATCCACCTCACCTCAAGCCTATGGGGGAAGTAGCGGAATTCCAAAGAAATTGAACTCCAATTGGACTTCCACTCGCAAACATGTCACACCATCAAACTTAACAGTTTGTTTCATAGCTTAGACGTGCATAAATCTATAAATATTTAATAACATTTAATAACATGCATGACTTCTTAGCTTTGTGTAAGATTATAAATATTTGAAAATGCAATATATATGAAAGCATCATATTTTAGCATACTCAATTCCATATTGTCAAATGGCACTTTCAAAAATGTCACCCCTTGAAGTTAATGACGCAAACCTTTTAACATGCGAGTCAGCCAATGATTCATTTTTCTCAGACTCTTACTCATCTCACTCTCTCTCTAAGCTCCAATTGGATTCATCTTTCTCTACTATTGAATTCTGATTCATGCATTTGCTTCATAAAAACAATGTCAGAATTGTTCCTTAAAACCATGCTTAAAGCACCCCAAAGAAACCAGAAAAAAAAGGATGGCGCTTCATTCTGGAAATAAGACTGAGACTTATTAGAGACTTATTAGGCCATATTAGGGCCAGTATACTGTATATACACTGAAATCAGGCTTTAAAAATAATAGTTCACACACAGTTCATACATCCTATTCCCAACCTGTATTAGTTTTATTCTTCTGTTTTTGCTCATACAGTGAAAGTCAGTGGGGTCCAAAACCACATTGGACCTTGATTACATGGTTTGAATCTATTTGAAATACAATTGCATGGGTCATATTGACTATTTATGGCACATTTATGGTTATTTTGAGCCATTCTTGAAACTGCATGGAAAAGAATATATATATATATATATATATATATATATATATATATATATATATATATATATATATATATGTGTGTGTGTGTGTTTTAATCATGGACTGGGAGTCACATTAAATAATACAAAAATGTATTTTTTTTTAAATGAACTATCCCTTTAACATCTGAAATCTGAACCAAACTTTAGAACCAATGCAGGTCCAGGAACCTCAACAAATTGACTTCTGCCAGTGTGTTTTTGGAGAACTATTCCCTGGGGGTACTAATTACAAATGACACATCACTTTCACGTTCCAGATGTAGTTCAAACTAGGGCTGTGCAATTAATCGAATTTCGATTTCAATTTCGATTTTGGTTCCCAACGATCTCCAAAATAGCATAATCGAGAAAAAACGATTATTTTGCCATGCACGTTCTGTTTTGAAAGGACACTATAATTGCGTGTTCTGAATGACGCACACATCCGCCCCTCCCGAAGCCATAAACTCGCTCAGCCTACAGTCATCAATTGCAAGCACAATAAACTTCACAATAACAATTGGCTAATTTAATATCTATTGGAGTGAGAGACCATCTCGAGCTGTCGCGATCTTTGTCTGCACGACCACTGCAGCGCGAGCGCACGTGACCTGATCATCTGTGCCGCCGCTTTACTGAACGAAACGAAACACATCGGGAATGAACACCGGGTAAACAGCTGATCAAAAAATAAAACCATCGCGCGAATTATTCGTGCATCAAAATCGCGTCCAGTGTGAAAGGACCTTAACACTTGTCTGCTTGTCCGAGAAAAGTTGATTTTTTTCCAAAAGTGAATGGTTTTGATCTTATAAAGTCAGCATAAAGAGCGATTGATAATGGATAGGCTAGTAGTGTATTTCTGAAGCTGCGCTGCCGTCTGAGACAATTAAAATAACAGCACACACAAAACTCACAGAAGAAACATACTGAGGTAAAGTTTGAGGTTTTCTATTTATAATAGGCTATATGATATAGTAACATAACATGACCAAGTAGCTGTTATGTCACGATTGCAATTACATTGAATTTATAGTTTAATAAACAAGTTAACTTACCTGGTTTATATGTAGTAACTTACATTTATTTTAGACGCAGTATTGACTGGCTTGTTTCATTTCACCGACGAAAATAGTTACAAAAGAAAAGCAACACTAAGCACTGTGTTTTGTTATTGAATGATTCATTATTTTAAACGAATCGTTTTAATAATGACTCAATGATTCATTTAAGATGGTCACTTGCCACCACCTATTGATTTATTGTTTAAAGGTATCATTGATTTTATTTTATTATTGGTTTAAACATTAACCTCATAAAATTATTTATTACAGTATACTTTTGCAGTGTAAATTAATTAATTTGATTGATAGCAGCTCTTTTTATTAAAACTGAATTTGATCAAATGCAAGAATTTGACATGAAGATAGCACATGTTTAGTTATATTAAGGTTTAAAAAAGTGTCCTTTATAAAAGGTAAATAACACCCCTCCCCCCACCCACAAAAAATGACTTAACATGTCACCTCTGTGAGTTTGCAGGTCTGTTTAATAGCTACAACAAAATGCTCAAATTTAAAAAAAAAATAATAATTTTTGAAAGGTATCTTAAATGTAACACTTTCCCAAAGTCATGTGAAATAATCGTGTTGCATAATCGTGATTTCAATACTGACAAAAATAATCGTGATTATGATTTTTTCCATAATCGAGCAGCCCTAGTTCAAACCAATAAGCTTTTAATCTGATTGAATCCGATGTGTAGACACTGATTTCAGGGAAGACAATCTGAGTCATAGTTCTATACTGTTAACATCTGGGCTCAAAATAATAAATAAATGTGCCAGTGCTTGTGTGTGAGCCATCTCTGTCTGTGTGTGGTTACTGTGTACATACAAACACAGAGTCTGAGGCCTCCCAGCTCTCTCTCTCAAGGGAAAAGACAGAGAGCGAGCAAGAGATAAAGGAATATCCCACCTGTAGAAACAACTTCCTTCCAGCTGGCCAGATTGTGTGTGTGTGTGTGAGAGAGAGAGAGAGAGAGAGAGAGAGAGGGAAAGAAAACACTAGTGGAGAACAGAGCAGAGGTCTCTGGCTGCTCTCAGCATGACTTCATCCCAGCATGCATAACATGAGCTGAAAAACCACAGCAGAAGAGCTGGCCCTGTTCCCTCGCTCCAGTTTCACTGTCCCCTTACCCTTTGTCTGAATATTAATGAAAGCAAATAAATGTATAAATTAAAATAAAATGCATTCAAAGAGAGAAAGTTGAACAGCTAAAGCTAAACAGCTAAAGAACAGCATGTTGTTAGCATGTTAGCATGTAGAAAGCGCCACAAAAATATTTAAAATGTTAATAATATTAAATACAATATAAATAAATACAAATAAACTAGATAAGTAAATTAATTAATAAGTAAAAAACATGTAAATCATAAGTATATAAATAGTAAATAAAAAAATAAAATGTTGTATTTTTGGTTCATTCATTGTATTTTATAAATATATAAATATATAAAACAATAAGAATCGCATTACCGTGGTTTAAAATAATTCACAGATGAAAGGTTTACAATAAAACATGATGAGCAAAAACACATTTCCTCAGCTTCACTTCCTCTATGTGTGATTGAAACTTTCCAACAGCCCTCTATTTATAATTGCCAAGCTGCAAACTATGAACAAGTGAGTTACAAGCCCAGAAACAATAAGCAGATTATTTACTTCAAAAGCCAAAACTTCTTTACAAGACCCGTCTTACTTTAAGCATGCAGCATTCCAGCATGCTCAGCTCCGTAATGACAGAGTAGTAATGAGGCCCTTTCCTTCCACATGGCCACTGGTTTACATACACCAACAGCTCTGCACAGCAGGCTGCCATTCTCATGGGCATGTGTGTGAGAAAGCGAGAGGGAAAGCCGGAAGGATAGTGAGGGAGAGCGAGATGTGAACGAGAACGTCCCTAAAACTGTGTCACAGTCTTAAATGTCTGCTAGCAGCTATGTGTGTGCGTAACCGAGATGTCCCGTGTCAGATATCTCT
Organism: Cyprinella venusta; assembly: GCA_038021265.1. Classification (NCBI taxonomy): domain Eukaryota; kingdom Metazoa; phylum Chordata; class Actinopteri; order Cypriniformes; family Leuciscidae; genus Cyprinella; species Cyprinella venusta. The sequence continues at coordinate 17,071,977 of CM075883.1, read as the reverse complement.
GTTTGCTTCTGAAAGCCAGCACTTCCTTGCCATTGTTAGCTAAAACAACAGGATAACCAGTCGACTTCATTTGAGCCAGACGGATATCTTGACTTAAGAGGGCTTCAGCACAGCAAAGACAACCAGACCGACTGGAAAAGGGAAGCACATTGCTTGAAACAAAAAGATCTGGAGCCTAAATATTCCAATATACACAGCAGTCAATGATGAATGAAAGTGTCCAAGATGAATAAAAGGCTGCATTTATTTGATCACAAATATAGTAAAAAAGGAAATATTGTGAAATATTATAACAACTTCAAATAAGTGCTTTCTATTAATATATTTTTAAAAAGTGATGTATTCCTTTGATAGTTAAGTTGAATTTTCAGCATCATTTTTCCAGTCTTCGGCGTCACACGATCCTACAGAAATCATTCTAATATGTTGATTGAGTGGATCAATCTGCATGTATTTGTGGAAACTGTATTGTATAATGCATTGCATCCACCCAGAAAACCCTAGCAACACCCTAGCAACCACCTAGCAACACCATAGCAACTGGGTGGTGAGTTTTGCCACTGCAAGCACCACTTCACATTTTCTTCTGGAAATGCATATTCTAGTTCATAAACATCATTCAAATGAATTAGACAGTAGGGCTGTGCGATATGAACAAAAAAAAAACGAAATATCACGTTTTTTTGGATCAATATTGCGATTTTGATTTTAATCACGGCTTTCTTGTCTATATCATTTTTGGAAGCTATCTTTATTGGCAATATTTGCGGGTAGGAACCATATCTCAGCATATGATCTGAGACAATGTTATTTCTTTATGCCTTTTTGAACTCTTTTCATGTTCGCAAATGTCTGTATTATCGATATTACCGTACTGTATTACCTTTGCGCTCTTTAGCATCATTCTACACGACGCGGTCAACTTTTTTAAAAAAGGCATCTCTAGTTCTATATGAATGGCCTCTACTGGGTTTTGCCGCAAAAATAGTTTGACAGATCTTTAAAACATGCTTAAAGGGTTAGTTCACCCAAAAATGAAAATTCTGTCAGTATTTACTCACCCTCATGTTGTTCCAAAACTCTATGTGTTTATTTGTTCTGCTATACTCAAAGGAAGATATTTGGAAGAATGTTTTAATCAAACAGATCTCATTCCCCATGACTACCATAGTAGGAAAAAATACATACTATGGTAGTTAATGGGGAATGAGATCTGTTTGATTAAAACATTCCTCCAAATATCTTCCTTTGTGTTCAGCAGAACAAATAAACACATAGAGGTTTGGAACAACATGAGGGTGAGTAAATACTGACAGAATTTTCATTTTTGAGTGAACTAACCCTTTAACATAGCCGGTATATGCAAGTTATTCTATGTATGAATTGAATGGATTTGGGGGGAAAAATATTCAAGCAAAAACAAACCATTGACCCACATAAAAAACAAGTTTGGAGATCTTAGATTGCAGGATGTAGGCTACACAGACCAACTCCCTCTCATACTCCATGCTGTATTTAATAAGTACATGTTTGAGTAGAGAATTAGGTCGTGTCTGCTGCACCTCAGTAGCAGGTCTCGAGTCTGCACCTGGTGGTTATTACACTGGCAGCTTTACAGGCCAGATTCCAGTGTAATTACAGGTATGCTCAACAGGGCTCTGTAATATGGAGGACTGTGGGAAAGCTTGGGGCACATTTACCTCACTTTCCAAGAGCTACCGTTTCGCAAGCATTAAACATTTATCTTTAATGGTCAAACATATCGAAGTCATTCAGTTGTGGACGGCCCTGATGTCAGCCAGATGATGAGAGGAACCCATTATGAGATCCGAATGAGCTGAAAATAGAACAAGATGCTACTAGCAGGAAACGATCTAGACGAGAATGACGAAGAGGAGGAAAAATAGAATGGGAAAGGGTTGTACAACATCCTCATGGAAATGGCCACCCAATAGCAAATACAAAACATCAAAATTCTGTCATAGCCAAGTCTAGGTTAGCTTAAAGATCAAAACAAGAACCAGAAAGGCTAAATATTTCACTTTAAATGAGATTATTATAACCGTACTGGGGCATGTAGGAGGATCAGCTGCGGAATTAAGCAGGGTAGTTAAAGTGCACTTAGTCACTAAGTGTTTTCTTCCTTAGTTTGGTTTGTTTAGGCATATATGAACACGGAAATCATGTCGGATCCTTACCAAAACAATCGCACTGAGATCACCTGAACGAGGTGGTCTCGGGCCTATTGAAAACGAACTCTGGAGTGGTTCAGTTGAGGTGAGAAAGCAAACCAACCCAATGGACTAATCATTATTCCTAGCGGGAAATGTGTAATATAAAAAGCAGCTATCTGATTCTGTGAATTTTGTGGTTGAAAACAAAAGACATCATCTTCATCAATGCAATTGCTCTTCTCCGTGCATTGCAAGAATGCAGTCCCAACGAAGTTAACCCAGGCTACATTCGTAAAAGTGTTTGCATGTGTCATGGATGCTACAGATGAAGCCACAATAAGCCCACAAAGCGCACTTGTCAATCATCTTGATGGACAAAAGAACTTAAACAGGTGAACAATGACCAATAAGAGGACAGGTTTACACACATGTGACTTTGGTACTCTTTGAAATCTTGCCTTGTGAAAACGAACCAAACCAAGAAGAAAATGCAACATTGTAACAAATGAAGTCCCTGTTTCGCAACAAAGCAAGTAATCTACAGGTCTGAAAACACCCTTAGAAGGGCAGAAAACCAGCAATGCAGATCCAGTTCAATGATTCAGGGACAGTTTCATGCTGATGCTGGCCCATATGAATGGATTCTTCCTTTTCACGGAAGGCACACATTGCACACACTCCATTAGCATGTGTTATTGGGCTTTTGTGTGCCCTTTGTGCTTTACACCTTACAACTACTCACATTCCAGCAGGGGCAAACGAAACGGCACCGAACCCCCTCTGTCACAGTCTACTTCACTCAGCAAACAAACTGTAAAAGTGGATTGTATTGCCCAAAGTGAACTCTTGACCAGCATTTAGCTGAACAGGTGTCCAGTGTGCTATAGTTTTACAAACCCTGCTGGAAAATCCAGCCTAAACTTGATTCATTAGTTGGTCCAGACAAGTAGACCATCTAAAATTAAAACAACAAACCACCTTAAAAGGAATCAAGCACTTTTTTTAACATGGTGGTCCAAGACCATCTAGAGAACAGTTTGGACCAGCTAATAATAGTTGTATAATAACAGCCAGCTGGTTGAACTTTTTATTAGCAAGTCTAAGATGGTTATAACCAGCTAATGACCCGATAGGACCAGCTTAGGCAAACAATAAAAACATCCAGTTTAAGGTGGGATTTCGATCTGAGACGTCCTAAAATATTGAAGATTAAAAAAAAAAATTGCTCCGCTTATTCTGGGTGTTTTTTAATTAATATTGCTCAATTTAAAATTGATTGAGTTTGGGAAATATCCAGTGTTGCAAAACAATGTTAATTTCTTAATTGCATCATCACGCAATAGAAAATCATTTCAGTGATATAATATCTGGTTCAAACAGTCTCATTCATGACAGCCGCCCTCCTTTCATCCACCTATTGGAAGCCTTTCTTCCTGCCAAATGTGTGACACCATGACAATTTAATAAGCAATGCTCTTTAGCGCCATCAGTGCAGAACCCATTTTCACTGGACCCTGACATTAAAGTCAAGCTTAAATAGAAATAAATGATAGTCTGTAGCAAGTCCCAGTCTTTAATGAAAAAAGAATTCAAGTTTTCCTCAACCTCAGCACTTGCTAATGCCTTTTTAAAAAAATGAGCGCTCAAACTTCATTTAACTGGTGCTTATCCCTAAAACATGAAACTTTCCTTAGCCTCTTGAGATCAAGAAAGGTAGAGTCAATGCAAATGACCTTAACAACAACAAAGTGTAAATTAAACAATGTCCAATGACTTAATGTGACTAAATGTCTCCATGGTGCCAGTTTATTCTCTGGCTGTAACAGTGAACATTGTGGGATAATCCACGTTAACCGCAGCAGCTGTCTGTCCCTTCACATTTAGTCCAGTCTGAAACATTGCCACAGATCTCAAGGAATCCATAACATGTGAAGTCTCCAAATCCATTCTACCCATTGTGTCTGGAATGTGAGGGGTTTTCCAGTCGACTGCCAATCTAATTCCTGAGAACTTGACCAACTGTGTATCTCCATCTAACAGAAGGCATACATGTCTCTAAAAAGTACTAACGGAACTCTATTTTACAGGACAAAAGCAACAATTATTACTATATTTACATTTAGTTTGATTTAGATTGGTTTATTTATTTGTTTATTTGGAGGTCCCAACAAAGTACAAATTGTTAAAGGTGCATTGCAATGCAAAACGTTTTTTGAAGGTTTTTTTTGCATTTATATAGTCAATGAAAATATGGCTAATATTCCTAATGGATTTAAGAAAAAGTTATTTTAAAAAAAACATTAAATATTAAATAAACATTCAATCTTATTTTGTTGCAATGACAGCAGCATTGCTTAAAAACAACTGTGCGCTATATCAAACATTCACGTCATCCCAGAAGAGGAAATATCGTGAAAATATTGCTTAACATTCAATAAAAATACAGTTGCCTGACTTTCTTTGTTAGCAGATCGAACAGTGAATTCCTTACATTTTAGAACTCTGCATAATGAAATCAATCTGATTTTGACACTGTTGAACTATGTTGCTTAAACAGTGATGTCTGTTGGAGAGATTAAACCAGACATGGACTCTAACTCTGCCAAGACAAACTCTCTCTACAGGAAGGAGGATAATAATATATAAAATGAAATGAGAGGTGAGCAGAGGACTGCAAAACACTCTTATCCTATTGTTTCAAAGCTTTCTCCAAAAGCTTCATAAGTATTCAAAGCAAGTGTGGAGGTTTCAGGGTTTAATTAAAATCTTAAAATGTAATAATTTGGGAAACTCTAACAGGTATAATTCATTCTGTCCCTTCTCCTAAAGCGAGTTATCCATTTCTCTAGCATCGCAGTCTAACCGCTTTCTAATCATGTTCCACAGAGAAAGTCCCAGTGACGCATCATGCTGGAAATCAGCCTACCGGAAAACACCTTCCTATATGACTACCCTGAAAAAGAAGTTGTGCACAAACATAAAATAAGGTAATGAGCCTGAGCGTCCCATCAAGCCCTCAATGGAAACCAAAAAGTCTTAAGATCTCTCTTAAGGTCTACACTTCAGGTGCACATCTTTTCCTCTATGTTTTGGACTTATGTCCACACTGAGATGCCATTTTGTCCTGCAAAATGGAGCTTTTGGATATATTTGAAAACAGTATTTTGGAGTGGACAGTGAAAATGTAGGAATTTTAAAAGAATGAGCATTTTCTGACAAGTGTGGACAAAAAACTTTTGGAAAATGCTTGAAAACACTGAACGAAGAACCCTTTGAAATAAAAACACCATTTTCAAATGAATCCTGATTCCCAGCAAACAAATTTAGGTTCTGGAACGTTCTAGGAACATTACTTTTTGGTTCCCAGAACTTTCCCTTAAGGTTAAGGGAATGTTCCCAGAACATTCTCCTTACATTATAAAAATGGAACCAAAAAAAAAAAAACTATATGGAATGTTCTTATAACGTTCTCTCTTGGTTCCCAAAAAAATAACCTCATGGGACCATTCGAGAACGTTAGGGGAACGTTCTGTGTTTGCTGGGTTAATGTAGATTAGAAAATTTCACCTCTATAATTACAGACTAAATAACAAACACAAGATCATAATTCTGGCACCAACAAACCTTAACCCACTTCCCGTTCAGGTAAGTCATCTGCACAAGAATTTTCTCTATCACAAATAGTGATTCAGTTATACATCACAGCTATTTGCTATAGAACATTCAGCCCCTCGATCCTCGTGCTGTGGAGCCTAAATCTCAGAAAATACATTTGGAAATCCCTAGGCTAAAGTCTGGCTCAAAGAGATCAGCCTGAAACAACACGGGGTGATTTTTTTAATAAAGCCCCTTTTTGAGAGGGCCCTCTGCAATGACTCTCATCTTAAAACCATTAACAAGGGGTGGAGGAAGTCCTTCACTTCAATTATGCTTGATCTATTAATCATTACCTGCTCGTGGCTGAGTGCAGGCTGGCTGACCTTCGTGCAATGTGGAATCAGAGGCACGCCAGGCCTCCTCCTTACACAAACAGCCAGAATAAAAGGGAAGTGCTCCCAAAGACCTGCTACTCTCATTTCAAACCTGCCACACACACATTTTATTCATGACAGACCACCAGCACTGCCACCGGACCCTCTGTCCTCGGGATAGAGCTCAACTTGAACTGGGCCCCTTGAACCAGCTTGCCCTTATGACAGCTCAGAGGAGGAGTGAAAAATGTCATTCATCTTTGTTGCTTTTCATTGATGCAAAAATGAGGAAGGGATTGTTCGGGCATCCAGTGGAGTGGATGTGAAATAAACGCAGCTAATAAAAATGACAGCAGGCAAGAGATCTAATTGATGAATGAATCATTCTTTTAAACCATTCCTTTGTAATGAAGACAAATACTTCCCTACTATATAGTATGCGTAAAACAGTCCGTCAACAGAGGAGTATGTCTGAAAACTTGAACAAGTATGCGAAAAGTACCTTGAAGACCAACTACTTCCGTCTGAGATTCTGAAGTGTGCATGCATTCGATGAGATTCTGAAGTGTGCATGCATTCGATGGACACTTAAATATTCCATGAGGCAGAGGGAAAAGATTTGACGGTGAAAAGAAGCAACTGATGCTGTAGGTCACATTGAATTTCATTCAACCTACACACATTCATACTATAAAACATAAGTTTCAAACCACATGTAGTAACTACTACACAATATGCGATTTCGGACACAGCGTCATTGATTCAGCTCTTAAAACAGGTTCACTACAATCAACAGATTCACCAAAAAGAAATTTGATGAGTTTATCAGTTGAGCTTCTTCATGCTTTCATTCTCTTTGAACTCAAGGAGAGTAAATTTCATCACTTCTTCCCAAGCTGCTGCAATACTTAACACATGAAGCCATCCAATATTTTGCTTTCCAGCTATTCCGTTTTATAGCTAGTCTGACTCACCCTATTCAAGGGATCAGTAATGCAAGGGATCACAAGTTTGAAACAGGTCCATTTCAGTTTAACCGATTATTTTAAAGCACAATGCAAGCTTCCACTATTGTGCAGCTTAGCGTTTAATAAATTAGCATCCACGTGCAAACAAAGTCAGAGAAACACTGAAAAGCAGCATGTTCACACTTGACAACTTCAGAGTAAGGAGAACGTTTGATTTGTTGATTTAACAAATAATGGCAAAATCTCTACTCTCAAAATTGATCTGGACTTACAAATACAAATGCAATTGTGGAATAAAAAAACTAAAAAAAAAAATGTACTCATCCTCATGTCATTCCAAGAATGTATGACTTTTCCATATAAAAAGAAGTTCAGCTCTACTCCATTCAATGAAAGTGGATGGTGATCAGGGTCTTTCAAGCTCCAAAAGCACACAAAAAAATCATAAAATCATATCTATATAAAACTATCCACACTGGTCCATTTGAATTATGGCTTCAGATGACTTGAAATAAAGCATGATACTTTCTGTGAGGAACAAGCTGAAATTTAGGTTATTATTCACTGATAATCTTACTTGTCAGCATTTGTCTGAAAAACGGTACCTCAGACATCCTTCTACACATTTAGTGTGCAGAAGATGTATTTGATGTATATTTGCTCAATGAACTTATTAACCCAGTTTTTTTTTTTTTTCATGAAACAACCCAAGTGGGTCTGTTCCGCATGGAGAAAACAGGGTAGGAGTGAGAACTCAATGCCTCTAGGCCTCTATTCTAAGCATTCCAGTCTACACTTGTATCAAGAATTTCTTGTTGCGTTCTCTTGTTATCGCATTTCACCCTCCCAATCTTTTCATTACAAACAACGTTTTTTCTCCCCTTAAGAAAACTTTGGATTTGATGGCAGTATTCAAAACTTCAGCTTGGAATCTCTTCATTTCTCAGCGCTATCTAACCTGTCAAAGGTGAGGAGAGAGGAGAGGATACATTCGGCAGGCTGGCAGGTACGATCTTGTTCTTTCCACCACACACACACTCTTTTTTGCTGTAGGTCTAAAACATGGATGCTAAGCAGTAAAGGGAACAATTGTACTCAACATTAAAAGGTCATGCTTTATTAAATCATTAATGGATAACATCAAATAATCCTAAATCAGTTTAGCCAACAGAAAACGAACACCATTCCAAGTCACTCAGCCTTCAGGGCAGCCCTTTTTATTCAAGGCCTGGTTTATTGTATACTTGCCTAACCATGTCAAAAGCAAGGTCAGAACCACTGTGTCTGAATGTTTTGAAGTACACAGTCTCTGTTTACAGACTCTGCCATTTTGGAATTAGAATTCGCAAGCTGCGTGTTTAACAAAACCGTTGCCCATTCTGAGCACAGCTGTTTGCTATTTGCAGCGTATACTTGAGCATCTTGTGTGTAAAATGAGATCCAATCCCATTACAATATAAAAAGAATCACATTTGTTAAAAGAAGCACATGGTCTGTCATTAGCCAGAGCAGCGCTTATTTTCAGTGGCCAAACACTTAACCCGCCAAGTGCAAATGCAAAGTACGGTACTCTGCTAAATAGCCTCCTTATCAAACCTTTTAAGATTTTAGCAGCCTCTAAAAAAAGACAGTCTTCTGCTTTGCAGTGGCTTGTGCCAAAAAGCTCAGCACTAAAAAGCTGAGAACTAAAAAAAAGAAGGAGAAGGGGACGTTTTGTGAACACTTTTCCGATTTGTTCTCGATTCAAGCTACACTGTGTAACTCTTTTAGTTTATTCTTAGCTAAAAACACTTAGTTCTTTCAAAAATATATGTGCTCATTAATGTATATTTATTTCGTTCAAGTAATAAAGTATTCTCGTGAGTGTATAATATGCCATTGAAAATACATACTGGTAATGTCGGTCGCCATGTTGCCCCCCCATCTTGAAAGTACATTAGCCAAAGAGGGACATACCCGTTAATTCAAGCTTCACCTTTCGCGTTTACGTTTGACTTAACACTCATGGACGAGGTCGAACTTGAAGCCATGTTAATCTTGGACAACATTGGCCACCGTAGGAGTTAAAACGAAATCGGAATTGAGAGGAACAGAAACTAATATTCAATGGATGGTCATATATCTTTTCACCACTAGACGGGGGTAAAAATCACACAGTATAGCTTTAAAGTCGGCATGAAATCAAATTTGACAAATCTTCTTTTTATATGTAATATTGTAGAGTTTATTATAAATGATTTATCTGTGCACTTCATTATTTTTTTTTTTTTTTTTTTTAATTCATGTACCCTCCCCCTCGAAACGACCTCTTTTCTCTTTCGGTCACGATGTGGTCAGACTTTATGTTGATAGTCGAAAGTCTACACTATACAACCTGCCATCCAGAGAGAATGCAGAGTGCCGATTTACAGAATCGATTGGACCTATAAGACTGATGTTAGCTTCAAACGCTTTGTTGTACTCGAGAATAATGTGTATTTTCTCTGCTTGTTCTCTTGCCAGCATTGTAGAGCAGTAAACAAGATTAAACTACAAGCACTGCTGATTTACAAAATGGAAAAAAGAAACTCACCATTTATAGTAGACGGACAACCACTATTTCACATTTACATTAATAAAGCGAAAGCACTTTGAAAAGTCGCAGTAGTTTGGACAACTGTCTTGTCTAATTTATACTATTTTTTCTTTTCCACAGAGCCAAACTTCCCCTCTGACAGTCTGGCTTGGAAAAGGTGGAAATAAGCAGCGAATGTCATCATAACACAGATGCAGGGGCCCTTAAGAGGGCCACATAGCTTGAAGCTGTGCAGTTATGTTATAGTATCTCCACTCTCTAACTCTATAAATGATTTCCCTCAAGGAAAGGTAGAGGTTTGGACTTTCACTCAGATTAGTCAAAGGCCCTGCAGGTGCTCAGTTAGTGGACAGACACACCCTTCGAGAGCACTGACTGTCAGCGACTGATGGCAAACACTGCTTTTAAGGCCCCAGGCCCAAGAAATTCAATGAGAAAAATTTTGAAAAAACTTTTTGAAAAACTTTCATTTGACTGCTGTATTAATATAATGTAAATGGTTAATGTAATGTCACAAAACACGCACCGCTTCATTAGGTAGAATGAAGATGCAGTTAGAGCAGAAAACACCACCTGCTTTTGCAATCAGGACTACCATCATCACCAAAGGAAGCTTTCTAACTCTCAAATCTCTGCACGGCCCGCAGACGTGAGCTAAAGCTTATGCTGAGTCAGGAAAGCGTTTTTACCTTCAACGCAGTGCTCTACCTCCTCCAAGTTGCGGAGAGTAATCCTCATCAGACTTGAGTTGAGCATCAGTTCGTTCTTGTGGCTCGGCCACATGTACTCAGGGGCCAGGTTGACAAAGAAAATGCGGGTATCTCCGGTGGCCACCTGATTGTCGCAAATATGGGGGTCCCCGAAGCCGCCGATCATGACCTTGTTTCCTCCGTCCAGCAGCACCTCTCCGTTCACCATGGTCTTGCCTTTCAGGTAGCGCCATACCCGGACCTTCAGATGGGGGAGAGACAACATGAGATTAAGAAAACACCATTTCCTGCAGATCAAGGTCACTCTTGTACATTCCAGAGCGGCCACCTATACCGCCGGCTGCATAAGGCTCTGCAATTTAACTATGCACCATTATACGTTTCCAATTCGTATGTGCTTCAGTGGGGGGGTCCAAAAATGGGGGGAAAAGTTTGAAATGAAATGAATAAAAAATATTTAAAGAAATATCAGATTCTGCACTATAGGTCACATTAAATCTAAATCCTGGTGGTCAGATGTTCAATGATGGATAACAGGTTTTACACCACAAATACGTGGAGTTCAATTACTACGGTCATAAAATCCAGAAGCTAATATTTCAATTCAACATTTTACTCAGATTGTTATTGCTCATATATTTGTCTTGTTTTTTTTAAACACAAAAAAGAAGCATTTTTTAATAGTTGTCTAAGCTCAGCAGTGCCACATCTCGTCCATCACACAATGAAATTATGGTACAAGAGCTGCAATTTTAGATTACTCCTCAAACGTTTTATGTCCTATGATTAGTTTTTCCTAGAATTTGTTAGAAGTAACTGAATGTGGTTACGCATATCAAAGTAAATCCATGATTATATGCTAATTGAATATAATTGAAATCGAGTCACAGCAAAGGCTGAGGTTCAGGTTGCTCGTGTATGAAAGCTCAAATTACAGGTGGATCAAAGTAGGACTGCGGAGGTTGAGTAGAACTAATGTCCCATTAGGAACAGTTTAACAAATATCCCTTTTATTTACAACTGGTGAGGTGCCCATCTAGACAGCATTTTACATATTCCATGATATGCTGCGAGTTTCTGGACCAGGACAACTCAAATATTGGACTGGTAGCTTTTGTCTAATATTGCAACACAGTTGCACAGTGACAACAGATATTCCCGTTTAGGCATAGACTTGACATATGATGTGCTGTGAAGTACATATTTACCTTTGGTACTTTCACTTTGATTCATGTAAAGAGAGCCTGGTGTGCAAAGTCTTACCTTACAGGAATAAGTGTTGTGCACTGGATCCATATTCATGATCTCCTCTACTGTCCCGGTTAAAACTACATTCGCCTCTTCTTCTCTTTTTTCCAGCTCTCTTTCGGAACAACTTCCATGACAACGCTGACTCAAAAGCACAAAAACAACAGCAAATGACCAAACGGGCCAATAAAACGTCTTTCTGCGGAAAGGACCCATGGCCAAACCAAACGGATAAAAGAGAAAGTTACGAACTCTTAATGCAAACGCCGGACGAGTTCTGCCGCAAGTTTGATGTAAATAATAACACGACCGCGCGCCGCTCTCGGTGTTCTTCAAACTTCACTGCGATCTGCACTCATATCTGCGCTGAGTGAACGCGCGAGCATCAGCCGGCAGACGGAGAAGAATAGAGAGAGGAACGAGGAATGCCGCGGCTCACCCCCCTCGCGCACACACTCGCTCTCCTTTCAGAATGACGCTCCCTTCACAGGACATTTGCATGCAATCTGAATTGCTGATAAGAGCGACGGAGGGGGTGATTTCAAGCGCACCAGAGAGAAGCGGGTGTAAAACGCCACCCCTTGGAGAGATTGCGCCAATTCGGACAACATAACCGCTCTACTACAGTATTACACATGACCAGAAAGCTTACAACTAATACACCAGTTTGTGTAGTCCTAAACCCCGAAAAAGAACGAGCATTTTCAAGCTATTGGTTTGATTTAAACGTGATATATGAGGGGGGAAATCTGAAATGTAGGAATATTATTTAAAAATAGTTTCATGTTTTGGAATACAAGATTACTTAACTTGAATAGGCCTACTTCAAAAGTGAATTTTACAGACACTTTTAAAAAAAGTTGCTAATAAGATGCTAAAGAATAGAAGAAGTTATTATGTCAAGAATAGAAGAATAGAATAGAGAATTTATGAAGAGAATTTATGAGAATTAATTTACTTCTAAAGAATAGAAGAAGTTATGATGTCACTTTATAGGGCAACTCTGAAGTTAGCGGCACATGGGTTCCCTCGATCGAAAAGCTATGCATTTTATCCAGAGACTTTTGGAAAATCACAAAATAAGATCTGTGTACAACAAAGAGTTGTGACCCTTACATGTTTTGTCTATCAAGATAATATTATAAAGTAAAACACACACACACACACACACACACACACACAAAAGCAAACACAGTAAAGTTTAAAAAACACAAGCAGGTTAGGTATAACCGGTGTGTTTTATGTTATAAATCAAAACGTGAAAATATTTAGAGGCTTTGTTGACAACAGACCTTATTTCAGGCGATTTAGCAAAAACCCATTCAAAAAAACAATAGACTTTAGTGCAAGGGAGCCGGTAGTGCTAAAATGCTAACTCGCTTCCGCGTTTTGGCCTACAAAGTGACGTAGATAACTTAATGATGTTACATAACTTCGGCACTATATTGAGAGTGAGGAGTCATGCGCCAATTTGGCACTGCTACCATCTGGTAGGAGACGCTATCGGTTACCAAAAATTCCTGCGGCACGATTGAGGCGTAGAGCGCGGTGCGGTAGACGCAAATATGACTTGTTTGTGCATATGGCACAAAATGAGCATCTGGCGTGTTCGGCGAATTATTTTTTTAAGTGCTTTTTGTGCATTCATGCGTTTGACGCAAATTTGCGTCTGCCGTCCGAGTTGAAATCTGAACTTTGGCATCAATTCACATTTACGAGATCATTTTTCATAGAAAAAAGCTCTGTTTTGCTCTGTTTTTCTGAATTAACCAGTTAATTATCTCAGAATTACGAGATCATTTTTAATGGAATTTTTTTTTTTGCTCTTTTTTTCTGAATTAATCTCGTTAATCTCACGAAGCATGCGCAAGAATTGCGATCTCCTTCAACTACTTCTTGCGCAATTCTCGTGCATGCGTCATGGAAATCTCTTGAACTCTCGTCTCAGGCCCAGAGGGAAGAAAAGGAATAGTCGAATAAAGTCGTTATTTATGTTTTTTTGTTTGTTTGTTTGTTTGTTTTTGCACAAAAAGTATTCTCATCGCTTGATAAACTTATAGTTGAGCCACATAGTCACATGGAATTTTCAAACATTTTCTTCAATGACTTTCTGGGCCGTCAAGTTTTAATCCTTTAGAAGCCTATGTAGCAGTGATCCATCTCTCAAATTTAATAAAAAAATATCTTCATTTGTGTTCCGAAGATGAACGAAGGTCTTACTGGGCTGGTACAGCATGGGGGTGAGTAATTAATGACTTCATTTTCATTTTTGGGTGAACTAATCCTTTAATGATTACAATTTGACAATGCTTGTAATTACATAATTATTAAGCTTATGTTATTCATTAAAATTACTCGATAATTACCGCAAAAAATGTACAATGGAAAATCCACTGGAAAGTACAGTATCTCCCAAAAACAGATAATTGTAACAACTTTCATCTTAACATCTTAAAACAGAGATGAGTAATGATAATATGAACACCATTCTGACACGCACAAGGATTAAAAATCTTACTGTCGCTTCCAGTTCTAAACTGACAGTGCATAAATTTCCAACCTTTCAAAAGCTGTAATTTCACTACCAGTCCATCTATTCCTGGAAAATGACAGGGCGTGGAATCTGTGGTTGCACTGATATATTTGTAGAAATACTCTCATTTTAATGACACTGTGTCCTGCTCCTTAATTCTTATACCACAATAGAAAGTGTATTTAAAATACAGGTTTTTCATTTGGGAAATGGTTACATTAATGCGAGACAATGGTGTAAATTATTACTTCAGACAACTGCTCAGTATAAATAACTTTTAATACATTTATCAACGCAATTAACTTAACAAGCAGCTGTTAAGGTTGTCTAAACTGATGTTTAACCACTTCATTTCCATGTTTTAAAGAGTTAGTTCAGCCAAAAATTATGTCATTAATGACTCATCATGACCCTCATGTCATTCCAAGCCCGTAAGACCTCCGTTCATCTTCGGAACACAGTTTAAGTTATTTTAGATTTAGTCCAAGAGTTTTCTCTCGAAATCCTTAGACATGTTTGCAAAGATTGTTTTGTTTACAGCATGTGTCTTACGTCATCGGCGACACTGAACAAGGCTTCACAACAGAACCGGAAGACAATACAATGCTGAATAAAGTCGTAGTTTTTTGTTATTTTTGACCAAAATGTAATATTGATGCTTCAAAACATTCTAACTAACCCACTGATGTCACATGGACTACTTTGATGATGTTTTCCTAACCTTTCTGGACAAGGATTACCTGTGATGGTATACCTGTACCAAGGTATACCTGTGATGTTAATGTAACTACAGTCATTAATTACATTTTCAATTTTGGGTGATCTAACCCTAAATGCTTACATGGTCTTAACTTCAGTTTGCTGAGATATGTAAGAAAGTCTGATTTGTGCCTATGAGTTTTTATACATCCAATAAAACAAATCTCGTCCCATTCCGCTTAGACTGAAGTCCTACCCACCCACTCTCTCGTTCTCTTTGCTGTAACATAATGATGTCAACCCACATAAAGCCCATTACAGTCAAGCTCATTTGAGAAATATCATTCAAATTGAAATATCACCCCAGTGAAATCACTCAGTCTACTTTGAAACAAGCGTAGGAGTTCAACATTTGTGGAAAACTATCGCAGTATTTCACAATGTAAGAAAGTAATATAGCCTGTGGGTTGATGTAAAAGCAAAAGAGATACACCTTAAGCCGCAGACACCACTTTTGAAATTCAGGTAACAAACCATCAGCATCTGTCTCAGCTCGAGGGCTTTTAACATCACAACAACAGCTTGCTTCTGCCCACAAATGTCACCACAAAAGGTTTTAAAAATAAAAAGCACATTCTTTTCTTTTATAATGTTCTGAGGTCCACTTTTTAATGTTAACAAGATTTTTACATTAGAAAAAAAAAATCCTGTGAATCCTGTTATTCTGTAGCCCATCATTACATTTTGAAAACTTCCAATGTTGAAACATATCTTGTTTCATATTTGAAACATTTGCCAACAATATGAAACATAAATGTGTACTACATGTTATGTTTACATCTTGGTTGTGGTAAATAAGTACTAATGTGCATGCGCATGACGTCACCGTATTCACAACTTAGCATTTTTATAGTTTACATGGAGACAACAATAGTATAGTTTTCAAAAACCTGCACTATGAAACCTGTTTTCAAAAGTGTGTGTTTTCAGGCTCCCAAAACACTGTTGTTCTGTAAATGAATGACCAAAATGTCTTTTTTTTTAAACGTCAAAGCGTTTTTTTCAAGCATGTTGTGTAAACTGTGCCTCAGTTAATATAATGTGATGAAAATTCTTCCGAAGTTTCTATACACAGATGGGTCAAGTCAAGTCACATTTATGTATAAAGCGCTTTTTACAATACAGATTAACCAATCTAATAAATTAAATATATCTAAAAAAGATTTTTTTTGGATTATTTTGTGTTTATTTATTATGAAAAAGAAAAAAAAAAGATGCACCTCTCTTCAGTCTTGTCAGTCCAGATCTTATTTCTGATGTTGCTACAGTTTGTTATGGTGTGTGTTGCAATTAAAAAAATGTCTGTCACATGTCTATTTGTTTAATTTAGGGATTTTAAAAGCTTTGTGGGTTCTATTTTAACGGCACTCCTAAGTAATACAAAGATTGTGTATTTTCATAAAGACTAGAGTAAGCCATAAAGAGATTTTGGCCAATGATTGTTCCCATGTGTGGTCTCTGACTCTTCTCTCTGTAAGCAAAGCAAACTGCCTTGTACAGACAATACAATCACATCCTTATTTTTCTTAATCCAGTTCTCTCCAAAGAACATCTCATCAACACATTGTCAGCTAAAAGTGAAAGAAGATATTTTGACCATTCTGACAACTAACTTTTCCTGCTAGTGACCCAGAATCTCTTTGACATGCCACCAAAGAAGAGCGAACAGCATGATAATGCATGATAATGCCAACTTCTTACTAAGAAGATGTGTGGCATTTTTACAGCAATATGCCTGACAATGGTCACTGCTACACTGAGCGAAAGCTATGCAAACTTGCATGAATATTCATAAAGTACTGTTGTACTGTGTGTACACCCAGGTGTACTGTATTGGACTGCATCACAATAACTAATGCCTGTTAATCCTATAAGATCATTACAAATCACATTGTACGACATGGATCTAATAAACTTCAACATGTATGCAGATTGTACAATATCAAACATGTTTGATGTCCTCGGACTGGATGGAATCATAGACTGAAGCTTATAAAACAATATATCAACTCCGACTGCAAGATATCTACAGACTGACTAAACTCCAGGCTGTAAAAACTTCAAAAATCTGGGCAAAAGTTGTATACTATAGTAGAAGTAGTGATTTGAGCAAGCAACAATGCTCAGAACAAGAATCAGAGCGAGGGCCAAAGTTGAACACTTTATTGTGATAAATGAAGCCACAGATCATTGAAATAATGATGTGCTTCTACCCTTTCACATGGAGCCAAGTACTGCAATTCAAACACCAAGAGAGAACAGCGCAAACACACAACGATAGCAGCTTATGGCCAGATGTTGTTGTGCGTGGAGGTGTCAAGTCTAAACAGGAAGCGGATTCTCACACCTGGTGTAGTAAGACTGTTTGCTTGGCAGGAATTTCTCCCTCAATTATTTCCCTAGCAAATTGCCGCATTTAGTGCATCGAAACAAAAGCCTTCTACGTTTGAATGATTTGACTAGAGATGCAGAATTTTTTTTTCTGGTCTCTCAGGACACTAAATAAATATACAAACACAGACCATCTGGATGGATTGTGGTCTGTAGTGAGTCTGGACCAGACTGACCATGTGGTCTCCACAATCAAGTCTGAGACTATGAATATGAACTAAAATACAACTTACTGTACTGCCAGTTATTCTTTAAAAAAAGTGCAACAGTACATGCACAGTACTGTATTTGAAACAGTATTGTCACGGCACACAACCTCACTACGCAGCATGTTAATTCAATCCATTTAAAGGGATACTCCACCCAAAAACGAAAATTCTATCATCATTTACTCATCAAAACTTATGAGTTGTTTCTTTCTTCTGCTGAACACAAATGAAGATATTTTGAAGAACGATTGGAACTTTGGCACCATTGACTTCTGTGCTGGCCGCACTATAGCAGCCACACATATAAACTTCAACTCACGGTGGTTTCGTTTGTTTTGAGCACATTACATATTGGACAGAATAAATAACTGGACACATACACATACTTTAGTTTTAAAAACAGTTTTATTAGTTATTTGACTTGGTTTTCTGTTTGGGTACACACATTTAGTTAACTTTGTCAATTTAGCTAATTTCAGGTTCATTGGGTCTCATGAAACATTCGTATATATACGAGGAAATATGCGAGTGATTTCCGCGTAAAGAGACCTTCCCGAAAACTCTTCTCCTGATTCACAAATACTTCGTAAACGTCAGATGTAATAGTGAAATGCGTGTGTGTTAATGAATTCCAAACCAGTCGTAAATGGGATGCGCGTGCACGTTCATTCTCAATTATACCATAAATCAGGCCCATTATAACCGACTGACATCTATATGCATATAATAACATGAATGCGAATGAAAAAGAAAGATTTCTCGAATGCAGAAATTTAAGTTTAATTATCAGAAGTTCATTCAAAATGCCACATTTTATTTTCAAGCATAGCCTAGGTACATAGTGGTGTATCAGGTCCTAAAAATGCTTGGCAACATATTACATATGCTGTTAATGGAGTTTCATGTGTTAATCAAGCAGTCCCAGAAGTGAGAAGAAAATGGTTCAGCATTAAGCTTGACAGCAAAAAACGAAATTAGTTCACTTCGAAAAAATCGTATTCAAACTGGAGAAGGACCGCCATCGATCACCAGATCTGCTATTACTTGCTCTAATTATAAAAGTAAAAAGAAAAACCTTAATTAGTAGGCTACTATATAACATAATTTTTCAAAATGCTGTTTAAATACGTACCCATTGGTGATTTAAAATGCAGTCTTATTAATGAGCAAAATGTTCAACCTGATCTCACGACCAAGTCGTACAAATTCGACGAATGATTAAAAAGTGGCTAATTCGTAACAATTCATACATCCTCACTCGTACGAATTAGTACGATTTTGCTAAATCGTACATATTTTACGAATTGGCCAATTCGTATGAATTCGTACGAATGACCTACCCCTTACCCCGCCCCTAAACCCAACCGTCACGTGGGTTTAGACAAATCGTACAAATTCGCACGAGTGAGGTCGTACGAATTAAACATTTTTTACTCATTCGTCATTTTCGTACGAATAGGACGTGAGATAGTGTTGAAATGTTCGGATGTTAAGCGCACCATTTACGCGTGGCTGGGAGCAGGTTTAGATTTCTTGCGTACCAACTAACGTTTTGAAAATACGAACATTTTAATGAATCCGAAAATTTACGCCAGAACCACTTTAGACATGATTTACACACAAATTCATTCTGCTCGTGTTTCATGAATGAGACCCATTATCTTTAAGTTACGTTCTGTGAAGTTAGTACCTTTTCTTTTTGAGTTACCAGTTCCTGGGGAGTTGCTGTTGGGGGTCTTCGTTCGGCTGGGTGACAGGCAAAAAGGTTAGCAAGAGACTCTCAGCTGTTTAAGTAGGGGAATGGCTAATTGGACCGCACCATGTATTCCAATTTCATGGGGGAGGCAGATCATTACATTTTTTTAGTACAGGTAGGTCTTTTTTGTTCTGTTCAACCTATGTTACCTGAGCTAAGTTCTATTTAGTTGACCTCTTTTATGGGCCCAGAACTTTTTGTGTGAAATAGTTATTTTTTGTTTTGGAAATAAAAAAAATATTTTTAAAAATATACTTTTTCACTTCTTATGCCTGCCAGCTTGGTCCCTCACAACTTCCATAGAATTTTTTTTCTTTTCTATGGAAGTCAATGGTGCCCCACAACTGTTTGGTTCCAATCGTTCTTCAAAATATCTTCCTTTGTGTTCAGCAGAAGAAAGAAAGTAAATGATGACAGAGTTTTCAATTTTGGGTGGAGTATCCCTTGTGACAATTTTGCATGTTTAATTACGATTTTGCATAAAAAACAGAAATAATTTATCTAAAAAAGTTTGAAAAGTATGTTTAAAGGGCAAAAGTTGAACAAAACGCACATAGACTTAAGAGACGCACTTCTCACGGCTCATCCCTTGCTTTAGTGTCTGAAAACCTGCTGTTATATGCTTATATTTTTCTGAAAGAGCACCATTTTTCAGCCTGCTATCAGCGAGAGGAGACATTTTAATTCAAGCTAATTTACAGTGGCGTGAGAAAGTGGAGAGGCCCCAGCGGACTCATTTCCTAATTGAGTGCGCGCGCGAACACTCCGTTAATAAATTGCTCCATAAAACTGATCTGAGCTCTAAATCATGTCTGCTCTTCTCCTTGTCCTTTCTGCAAACCACTCAGGAAACATGGGCATATAGTCTCTGCAGGCATTGACTCAGGGAAAAATATCTACTCATTTTGCTATGACAAAGCTTGTGCTTAATGTGCATTGTGCGATCTTATAAATCATGATGTGCACTTTGATAGACTGACTCAACAATTCCATATAGTGCTGTATGGGCACAGAGACAAGACAAACCACTTGGTGCGGGAAGGATTTGAGTCACTTCAGGTGATTTTGCCAGTTTTGACGGTCAGTTTGGGCAGTGTATAAGATCAAGCCACTGTCCGGCAGAGTTTAGTTCCATCCTTAATGAAACACGCTTGAGGACTAAGCTTAGATTTTTCATTTCAAGTGTGTTTGATGAGGGATGAATCTAAAACTGGACATTGTCAGTGCATGTCTTTCAGAGACTGTCCCCATCAGTGATGTCTGTCCTGTCTTCTTTTTTCTGTCAATGAACGACACATTCTGAAGCGTCCCTTAAATCTAAAACCTGTTTGTTTTTAGACCCGAAGTTGAAGAAACACCCAAAAGTGGCTGTGCTCTGAAATCCTGACTGTCTCACATTTATCATGCACAGCATTGATTGCACTTTTAACGTCTTGTATCTTTATCTGCTCATAAATCACTGTTAGGGTGAACAGCATGAGCAGTCAGAGACTTCAATAAAATCAGTGGGGTCAGAATGGGACAGAGAAACTTGAGAGCTCCACGCAGCTCACTCCGCTAATGGGCCGTAGCGCTTCATTAGGTAATTGCAGAGACAGCCTGATGGCAATGATTTTTCTGACTGGTTAATGCTGACACCAGCTGGCCCTGTGATGGAGTAGATGTCCAGAGGTTTGAACAGAGGTCAGATGATTTGCTTCATCATGCAGTGATAGAAATTGTATGGCAGAGAGGTGATCAATCATACAGAGCTCTGCCCAAATAAATGAAAAGAACTGTGCGTACTTCCCCCATGACAGAAAAAAGCAGCATGTTGCAACAAGATGCAAAGGAAACGGTGAATCATGTCAGTGCTTATATAAGCGTACATCTCTCAAATACAGATGAGTCTGAAAACTCTACAGCATTTTTTTTTCTTGTTTTCCATTAAAAATATCTAAACATCCAAATTTACTTTTAAATTTACCAAATTTACTGCTCTATTACAAGCAAATAGAGCAGGTTAATGTGACTTGTTTTCAGAAAATGTCAAATAAAATAAAAAGCTTTAATTTTAACCCAATTGTCTACACATTAGAATTGTTCTGCATAAATTAAACAAGCAGCAAAAAAATATCTATATTATTTATATTTCTGTATCTTGAATTAAGTTTTTATTTCCTCTTTGTTGTTTGTTATTTTTATTTATTTATTGTGTTTTCATCATAAATCTATTTGCCAGTGAGGTAAGGAAATATAATATATTTATATATTACATTGTATCATAGATGTTCAATCACAGCGGAATATTCAAATCTGTGTTTTTTTTTCCTTTTCAGTTTTCAACCACAAAGTTATTTATGTTGCGATAATTCAAATAATCACAGAAAAACTTGGTTAAAAGTTTATAGTTTGAATATATAAACTCATGTACAGTAGTGGTCAAAATCGAGAAAATCACCTTTTGAAAGAAAGCTACCGTAACTGGAGGCTTTAAATGAAGATTGGCGACAAGTGACTGTTAAAAATGTTTTTGTCATTGAATCATTCCATCAAAAACACTGATTCATCAAGTAATTAATGAAACAAGTGTAGTAAGTGATTTTAAACATAAAAATCCAGAATCATGCAGCTTTTATCTCTCTATGCCCCCCCCCCCCCCCCCCCCTCTCTCTCTCTCTCTCTCTCTCCTGTATACAGTATGTAGCGTTGTCTTATACAATCTAGATGATATATATCTTTTTTTTAATTAAGAAAAAAAAATTGCAGTGTCTATCAATCAGAACAGCAGCAGTAGCAGCCAGTTAGGGCATGTTCCGGATCCATGTTTGTTCCATGTTCTCTGAATGACACACAGCCCAGACCACAGCGCCTGCAGCCTTGAATGTGTCAGCAGTAAAAAATGCCTCGGCTGTATCCGGGGCCCGTGCCACACCATGGCTGGTGCTCCAAAGCGGCTGTTACCTCTTGCCTTTGCCTTCTAATTTCCTTACTCAGCGTCAGTGCACCGCCAGCTATTCCTCTCAGCACCTCGACACAGAAGGGCTTAGAAGAGAAAAGGTGTAATGCTCCTCCCTCTAATAATCCCCTTTTTCTTATCTTCATCCCAATCCTTTACCTTCCATACATCAGCTCAAGTGCACCTAACACTCAATCTGTCAATCAGCACACATTCAGGTGTTATAGACATTCCCTCAGTGCACTCATGACTTTTGGGAAAGACTAATGACTGCCTCTTTGTCGTCTGGTGACCGGTATTGGATGCAGATGTTGATGTACTTTTATGTACTTTAAATTATGTTTAACTTAGAGGACATAAAAAGTGTGTCCAACAAAGTTGAGTTTACCACTAACTGTGAGATTTAAAGGGATGGTACACCCAAAAATGAAAATTCTGTCATTTACTTGAACAGGTTTGGAACAACTTGAGGGTGAACTTGAGTTTAAATTCTGTCTTCACCCTCATGTTGTTTCAAACATGTATGACTTTTTCTTCTGTGGAACATAACATTATTATTATTTTTTTTTTTGTCCTATACACAATGGAAGTCAATGGTTAGCTGTCAAGTTACCAATATTCTTTAAAAGCTGCAAAGAACGTCTACTCTACAAGAAAGAATGTTTTGAGTACATAGTGACTTTTCATTTTGGACAGAACCATCCCTTTAAATTAGAGTAGTTACTGACTGGTTGTTCAGAATGTGTTAAAAATACACATCTATTTTGTCAGTAGTATTTTATATAAAAAAATGTATATTGTTATTTATAGTTGAGCCAAATTATTGGACTGCATTTATGCTGGCTCTAAAAAGACTGTTGCGTAAACAAACCTTTAATGAAATAGAATTATCATAATTTAGCATTGAAATTGCATTTATTTTTAAAAATATTTATCCATTAAAAAGTACTGAACGTGTTGTTAACGGACCTGGAAGCGGTAATGGATTTATTGCTATTTATTGCTAAACTGATTGTCTTTCTGCTTTTTTTCTGTATGCATAGCAAAACAATTTCCACAGTTATTGGATCAAAAAAAGAATGAAAGCAAAGCAGTAAATGAACATGCCATGCTGATTTGACCCTGCACTTCTATTACTTTTTTCTGCTATTATTAGGAATTTGTGTGATCTATTGCTTTTTTAATTTCTTTAAGAACAAAAAATGCTGGGATTTTATTTATGTGGAACAAAATAATCAGTTTACACGCATACCTATGAGGGATACAAATGGCACCTCCCAGATTGAACCAGCACTTCCTGGTCAACTTTTAACAAAAACATCATAGATGACAGGAGAGAAAATGTCATTATTTCAGTCATGCAAAAATGTTAAATGAAATGCGCAACATTTTTAGCGTCCGTTGTCCAAACGTGGCTTTCAGTGAGCGAAAAGCTCAAGATGTTCAATGTGCTGTCATTATGTCGTGATTTTTCAGAAGAGTTCTGAATGATAGACAGACAGTCAGAGAT
This sequence comes from Cyprinella venusta, assembly GCA_038021265.1. Classification (NCBI taxonomy): domain Eukaryota; kingdom Metazoa; phylum Chordata; class Actinopteri; order Cypriniformes; family Leuciscidae; genus Cyprinella; species Cyprinella venusta. The sequence goes on along the minus strand of CM075883.1, from coordinate 17,048,235 downwards.
TATACACCACTGAAACCCATGAGTAAGGCAGTAATTTGGCAGTCTGAGAGCCAGGTAAAATGAGGCTCTTTAATTCAGCCGTCACTACAATATGTCAGATGGCATCTGCTCAGCCTCAGTACAGTATTAATGTCAAACAGACCTGTCTCTGTCTCTGGCGCTGACAGCAGAGGCTTCTTCTGAACTGCAGATAATATGGCAGATAAGCGAGTTCCTAGAGTGAAACCTCAGAGAGCCCAGCAACAGAACTGCTTTCAGTCAAACTCGACTTCTCAAAACATATATCTTTATGTTCTTCTGAACACAGTGAATCATGTTATTGTTGTCTGACTGTTAAATTCACTCAAAATGATTTGCTTCCACCTGCTGGTCAAATAGGATCATTGCAGTTTTTTCTTCTTAAAGGGGTACTTCCAAAAAAATAAAACATCTGTCATTTACTCACCCTCATGTTATATCTCTATCTATCTATCTATCTATCTATCTATCTATCTATCTATCTATCTATCTATCTATCTATCTATCTATCTATCTATCTATCTATCTATCTATCTATCTATCTATCTATCTATCTATCTATCTATCTATCTATCTATCTATCTATCTATCTATCTATCTATCTATCTATCTATCTATCTATGTAATGAAAATGAATCAGGACTTGACTGGGTCTGTCAAGCTTCACAATTTGACAAGTCATACATTAGCATTTTACAATGTTAAGTTTTTAAAACTTTGGCTGTTCACTCATTATTCCAGTGCATTGTGGGATTGAATGAGTGCAATGGTTTCGAACACCACTATAAATGACTGTCCCCTTACAGTTTTTCTCAGTCGCTTTGGTGCATTTCTCACATCACTATTTACATTTGCACAACAGTTAGTTCAACCTCCCCAACATTTAATCATTTGTGCACATCATAGTAGCAGTTTCTCATTCCTTCCAACAAATTGCAAATGCTTTTGGACATGCATCAATTGCTTTCATACAACTCTCTGCTGTTTTATAACATTATCATTTGCTTATGTCATATCAGTCCAAATTAACTATACTTGTGAATGCTGAATAGTCATTCCATATAAAACTAATAGTCCTCATTTCATTGCTTGAGTCATCAAATACAAAAATGTTGAACTAGTTGTCAAAATCCGTCAAGCAAATTTTACATTTTTTTTTTAATCTTTTAAAAAACTTTTTTTTATCCTAATTTGAACAATTTCTCACTGGTGAACCTTAGCTTTCACTGATGACAAGAGATGTGCATGAATGATTTACAGTATAGACCATTTCAAAAGATGTAAACAACACTGGCCCAGAAGCACTTCCTGTTTCAGTTTTTTAACACTACATAAAAGCTAGGATAAAATACAACCAACAGAACATTTAAAACTGAATCAAAAAGTTAAACAAACATCTTTAAGAAGTTTTCTTTACATGTGAAATAAAGAAAACAGTTACAAACTGAAACAGGAAGTGCTTCTGGACCAGTGTTGTTTACATCTTTTGAAATGGTCTATATGTATGTTGTATGTTCAGTTCCAATATGTACTGATATTGTTTACAGTTGTGCACTGATCTACCCAAAGGGAGTTTATGTTTGTTGTAAATAAGGGTGTATTTTTTCTTTTGCACAATGCTCTGAACAAATTAGAATTGCAAAGACCATGCAGTAAAAAATGTGAAACATACATATTCAGTGTCTTGTACTCAATTACTGTACTTCAGTAAATACAGTAATGTGAAACTTTACTGTAGTTTTCAAATGGCTGTGCAAATAGTTTATAGGACTGTCTTGAGCATTTTCAGGTAGTGTCACCAAGATCTGAATTTTTTTGCATTGTCAAACACTTACAGAGTAAGCTGTCATAATGAAAACATGACAAAGCCATTTGACTATCTTGTTCATAAACACTGGTGTTAGGACTTTTCATCTTGAAGACACTGACACTTTCAATGACATGAATACTTGCTTTTGAGGAATGAGTTATCCATTTTGAGCAAGTGACACACTTTTGCATGTTATCAACTAAGTTTTGCAGTTTGTACTAATTGTTTTGAGAACTGCATTAACTGTTTTGCAAATGTAAATAGTGATGTGAGAAATGCACCAAAGCAACAGAGAAAAACTGTAAATGGTCCCTTATGAAGTTAAAAAAAGTAAATTAAAGTAAATTAATAAAGTAAATCAAAATTATTTAAGGGTATGGGACAGGAGGCAATTTTGGACACAGCCCAGCACTCTTTCTTCAGCAATAAAAACAAACAAAAAAAATGAAAATGTGATGTGTAGTTGCTTATTAGTATGGATGAATTGGATAATCAAAGGTCAGCACTCAGCAGAAAATACATAATTATACTATGAATTTAATCTCAATTTATTATTTAACATATTAAGAAACTTTCTCAGTAAAATGGACAACAACAAAACATTGCCCTTCACTGCCCTTCAATTCTTCATATGAGATTGCTTGAAATGAAAGACAAATTAATTGGAAAGTCGATCCAATTATTTGATAAATAGCCAGTGCTGACAAGTATGTTTTTGGATTGCTCATATGCGTATAAAAGCCTGTGACTTGTTCAGAAAGCCTGACTGGCTAACAAGATGAATTGAACATCATGTTTCAGTCATTGAAGGCTTCAGCTGATTGACATAAAGGAATTCTCCTTTTGTGTATTTAGAGTGAAACCTGATAAATCGTATTGAATCTTGTGTGTCTTATTGTAATAACTCCATAATCATTTTATTTGTCTACAACATTACATTGTCAGACAGAGCCTCTCCTCCACCTACTCCCAATGTGAGAGTTCATTTTAACAATATCTCAACCCGATGGATTTGAGCTCTGGCTTGATGGATTGAATGGCTGTCCTCTAATCTTGGCAGCAGGCTCAAATTAAATAGGAGCTTTATATCAAACTGATGTCACTTAACATTAAAGAAGTGAAGCACTCAGGTGCGGGCAAAGACGACAACCAGTGGCAAGGTGCCAAAAGCTGTCAGTGACCTGAAAGCAGAAGTGAGGGAGAGGAAAAAATGACAAGCCCTTCAAAAATCCTTTTCACAATGTGGTTTTGACTTATGTGCTGTGTGCATACTAAACAGCTCCTCGAGACCCAGAGCAGAGCTTGTGAAATGGGGTCTATGGTAATGGGAAGTATCAGAGTTCAGAGATGAAGTGAGTTTTATGACGTGTGACTGAAGATCACAAAGTATGTGTTTTGCATTGCACATTGAAATCAAAACATTATTTCATAGTCGGGCCTTTAACAAATTAAACCATGATTTCCATAGAAAGGAAATGTGTATTCATAAGTTGTAGAGAAAAGCATAAAGTCAATGTACATTTTTAGCTGTCTCGAACATTTGAAATATTTACTCAAGTTGGATAAATGAATTCCTTAAAGATTTTAACAGAGAATGTTTGTAGTCAAGACATTTTTCAAAGTAAAAAGATTATTATAAAAGCTAGCTCTTTCTCTCCGGGAGTTGGTTTACTTGTAAACCGCTTTCCAAGAGTCAGAAGAGGGCAGCAGAGATGCATTTTTGTTAAAACACACAGGCCATCTTGACCATAACTGCCGAAATAAACACTTGTTTTGTGCAAGATTTTTTTCTTTGAGAATTTTACCATCTCAATGATATATGAGAACAGATGCCACTGAAGCCATTGTATTTTCTCCAAGACATTTCAGCTTTTACTGAGCTTTGCAATTGTGTCTAACTTCCAAATGACATGAGATAAGGGGGTAGTGGAGCTCAGAAAATGAGTATTATTCAAAAATAGACTTTTTTTAAGAATACTGGTTGCTCTGAAAAATCTGGAAGGGTTGTACTGGTTGCCCTTTTCTATATTACAATCAATAGGGACTGAGGTTTTCAAGGTTAAAAAGAGAGACAAAAGTATCATAAAAGCATATACAATGGATTTGTTTCACTACCAAAATCTTTAACATCAACCCTTGCTCTCTTTGGTGCATTTTTTGAGGAAAATATAATGATACTGAAATATCCATATACTGATTCAATTATCCAATCAGCTTTTTAACAGCTCACTGGAGAGGAAGATTATCAATAATTTAAATTTCAGTTCCTCACTCAAAGCTATTGTATAAATTTTGGCCACGTTTATGATACTTGTATTGTGCTTAAAGCTTTTTGATGCTTCAAAGAAATCTTAAACAGTTTGTTCCACATAGTCAAAGAGGTTTGGAAGTACACGATGACATTTTTCATGAATGAACAGTCATTTTAATTAAAAATAGTCTAAAATGTAACTCTTTGAAAGTCTTATAGGTTCAAGCTACGGTAGATGGATTTGCTTCCTGTCAATGGATAAATTGGTTCCGTCTTCTAAGCACAAACAAGCATTCTACTTTCAACAGCTCTGAAAAGCACCAATGATTCACTGCATTTTGGAGACGCAAACAAAACAACAACTTTTCGAAATGCTTTATGTTCTTGGTCATGCTAATCTGCCGGCCCTCGTGTGAACATGAGTGGAAGAAAAAAAGATCCTGGACCTGTTGACCTAGAATCTTCACATTCCGTCTTCCCCAGTCTCAGAGATCTTTGATGCACCAAAACAAAGAGGGAGTGGCATCCATAAGCTTCTGGAATTTATGTGTAAACCCATACAGATGGCACTCCATCAGAGTCGGCATTCATGAGAGTGGTCAACTTTATATGGGAAGCTGAAAAGGGAAGAATTTCAAGCAAGAGAACGGGAAATTTGTCTGGATCGTCAAAAGGAAAAGCGCCCCGTACTTCTGCGAAAGACTTTGATGTCACACAAGATGATTGAGAGATGGGGAGGCATGGTTTGATTTAATTTGCCAAAGAATGGTTTGAAATGGGTGAGGGGAGGAGGTAGTTTTATAAAAAAAAAAAGTCAGTTCACAGAGAATGACAAAAAGAGCACATTTCAGCGAATGTATCAATCTGCCAGTAAGGAGCCCAAGAAAGAGGGAGTGCAGAGGTCTGAATGACGTGAGAGGCTGAGGAAGAGAATGCGGGTTGTGAGAAAGCGCTCTGGTTGGCTCCTCTAAAGAAAAAGCCTCCTCTCTCCTGCTGGGCCCAGTTCGGCTCCTGTCCCTCGTCACAATGCGGGGCCTGCCGAGGCCCCCTGCCCCCTGACTGCCCTTGCTGCACTAGGAGAGCATTCCCAGCCTGGCTCCAGAGCCCCAGCATAATATGTGCATAAAAGTTTTTTATGCCCCAGCATAAAAGTGTTGCTGCTGCTGGGGGGCCGCAGCGGAGAGCAACCCCCTCAGTCTGGCCTCCATATTATGGAGGCCAGACTGAGGGGGTTGCTCTCCGCTGCGGCCCCCCAGCAGCAGCAACACTGTCTGGCAGCAGTGTGGAGCCCACTCCCAGAGTGCCGGACATGAGATCTTACGGCAAGGGTCGGAGCTTTACTGCAAGGGCGCACTAAAACTGTTGTCAAAGACAGCGTGAAGAGAGGGAGAAACATGAAATATATTCGGCTCTCATTTTACTGAAGACTGGGGGTCCAGTTCAGACTGTCAAACTGTCGGTCCTTAGCTGAAGACGACAAGCTAGAAACACCATTAAATTGCCCCCCTACTTGTTATTAAGCTTCTGTTCACACAACTCCTGATGTGAATTAAACATTTAAGTTTAATTCACATTTTTGTATACACAGTATCATTTCAAAGCAGCTTTACTGATAATCTATGTCTACAATTACAATTTAGAGTACTGGGACGGAAATCTTCAGCTTCTATTGCATAGACTTTATTTCGGTACTTTGACTCATTGATTAAATTCATTACTTTGAATGTATACATGAAATTGAAGAGTTCAGATGCAAAAACCTCTAAATGCCATTTGAAATTTTCTTCTAAAATGACCATTTTTATCAAGCTTGTATATTTAAGTTCAGTAATTTCACGTAAATGACAATTAATAGGTAATCTTCATTGCCATTTAAGTGAAATTACTGAACTTAAATATACAAGCTTGATAAAAATGGTCATTTTAGAAGAAAATTTCAAATGGCACTTAGAGGCTTTTGCATCTGAACTCTTCAATTATTACTTTATCATGTGAAGAATTCTGATATGTAAAATAGGCCAATTATATTTAAGTTTAATATAGCAAAATGATCATGTGAAATTTAAATAATCAGAGCCTATAAGTTTTTTTTTCCATGGTATCAATGGTTCATTATTACTTTTTATTCTTTGTTTATTCTATATATATTCCTATAATTTATATTAGACCTGCATACATGATAAAGTTTTCCTTTGTGCATAATGTTCACTGGAAGCCCATTGATCTGGGTGAGCAATTTTGTTTATATAAATTTTTGTTTTGTTCATTTATTATCAGTTTTACTAGATTAATATGTAATAGTGGTCAATATATTGTAATCAGATGTCAATAATGATTTAAAATAATACAATTTTGACCAAATTTATATCTGTGCATCCCTAAAAATTAACTTACCAGAACAAATGGATTACTAATTTAAATACTGGTTTAAATTCAGCAAGATTTAACTTGAGGATCTGCAAAATAAGAAACCAGGGGGAGAGATGAAGCGGGGTCCCGCCAAGATCTAGTATCACTCTAAATGCCTTTTGTGTAATTGCAGTCAACAGCTGTCTCTAAACTATCTTCAAGTGTCCCTTTGAAGAAGTTCACTGTAACTGTAATGCATTGGTTAATGGCTCCACAAAAACGGGCCACACACGCCGTCCCAACACAAGAGGTGCAATCTGTACAACCAAGCACACTTTACTCAGGAGAGCTGTGCTTCTTGGCCTGCCCTCAGCCCTTCAGCTCTGACATTAACTAATGTTGGTTCACTGCAGGAATATGCAGCCATTCTAATGCTAATGGCAGATTTAACCAGCTCCTTATCCTCAGTGTCTGAGCCTCTGTTCAACTTGATCTGCTGGGAAAAGCGAGTGGAGAAAATGAGAACAGGGAGGTGAGCCGAATAAAAGAGAGAAAGAAAGAACGAGAGAGAGCGAGGCAACAAAAAGTAGAGTGTGTGAAACGTTATTGTCAAAGCAGAGGCACATGCGAGTTTCTTTACTTTGCCTTTGTCAATGCTAAAGAAACTGGTGGTCGGTACGAATGCTGCATGTGTGTTTGTAATTATGTACAGTACAGTAACTTTTGTTTCACGGTTGGAGAACATGACCCACATGTGCAGTCAGCAAAGCACTCTAGGAAGTGGGAACCCGGTTGGGAGTTTTACACTCACTCTCTCAATGCAGAGCAGCAGAAAGGCCAGGTGGTCATTAAAACTGCTGTAATCCCTTTCATGAATAGATCACGGTTTCGCTCACTGTGAGGAAAGCTATGCATGAGCAGTACTGCAGAGAGTAGGGTAGTGTTTGATGCTGGGCCCCCAGGCCCTTTAGCACAGTGGCTGAACCGTGTTTCTGAGCGGATGTGTTAACAGTTTCAGGCTCAATGGAGGGAGAAATCCCCACAAAGAGAGGTGTACAAATATTGTGGGAAATCCGTCCACTCTTTAATATTTCATGAAGCTCCACAATCTATTCATTGGACTTCATTCCTTTGGAGGGGCCCTCATTCAAACTCACTCCACCGCCTCAATGGGCAGCTCTTAATTGAGTGCCCGCTCATTTTCCAGCTCCCTGGCAGATTGTTCCTGATGAAAAGACCCTGGCTCTTCATCCTCCTCCTCTTCTGCCCAAGAGTGGGAAGCAGAAACGAGGGCACGCCTTGCTGGTGGTATGAGTAAGAGGGAGAAAAATGTAAGGGAGGTGGCAGGCAAGAACATTCAAAAGTTTGTGTATGTTGTGTGCTGAAGAGGTAGAGGTTGAGGGTTGTCCCTTATCCCAGGCGAGATGCGGAATCCATGTACTGAGACCAGCACAAGACAAACTGCTGTTCAGAGTGAGGCCATGGGGCTGAGCAATGATTCGGCTAACTCATTTGGGCTCCCTGCTGCCTCTGGCTGACAGAGAGGCTTTTCAGCACCGCTGACAGCACCTCAGAGAAATCCCCCATTCGCACCCTGGGAGCTCCGCATAGTCCGGTGTCAGCCCACACCGCAGCTTAAAACAGTCCGCAAGATAGATGCCGCTGTGCTAATCAGTCGTTTGTGTGCTGTACGGACACCATGCTGGGAATCTCAAGATGCTGAAGAGCACTGAGCACCTTTTTGATCTTTTCAAGTGTTTGTTAGATCAACTGTTTATTTACCACACAGCGAGGCCCCTCTCTAATGCCGTACTTCTTAAATAGGCATAACAGTGAAGTAACCTTCACACTTGTTGCACCTGTTCCCAAGCAAGACAGAGTTTCATTGATAAAACAAGAGACATCAAAGCAAATCTTGCAGACCTGCCAAGGTCTCACATTGTGAATTGTTGGTAGTCATGTAAATGAGATTCTGTGAGGTAAAACAGAGCTGAAAGGAGTAGCTGAGTATTATGCAACGTAAAGTCCGATATGCTTAAACCACAGTGACATCGATGACAACTCCTTGCATGGGTTTAACATAGCACAATCTTGTAACCGACCAAGATGTTGGAGTCTGACTGTGCAGTTCACACCATCATGTGAGCCAGACCTGGTCCCGACTGTGAAAGTGTGACCTTGGGTGTTATCAAGATCCTGGATGTGTCCAGCTGCAGAAATGGCCTCTGATCCCATGATTAAAGGTCATCCGGTAAGAAAAGCTGAGCCTGGCATGCTCCAGCTGAGCATGCTCACACTAACCCTGTGTGTCCAACAGGCTTAGAGCGACTCATGAGGGATGGAGGATGCCTGCGGAGAGGAGTCCAAGGGAGAGGAAAATCCACCACTACCACCCACCCCCTTGGGGAGGTGAGGGCTTCTGTCAGCCCTCACCTCCCCACCACGCCTGCTTTGCTTCCAGGCTCCAAAGCAAGGAACTCAGGCCACATGCTTAGAAAATGGTTTTCCCCAGGATTTCTGTTTCCCTCCACAATAAAGATTATCTGTCTATTTGACTTTTGGAAATGAATGTGTCAGTGTACCAATCTATGTTTCCAAAAGCCAATAGGAATACCGTTAATGTGAGCTAACATGACTAGTAATGTAGGGTATGTCAGTCCAGATTACTTGAAAGCTATTTTAATGCATTGAAGTCTGAGATTTGGGTGTATATTAAAGTTTTCAAGAGCCTTTTCAAGTGGCACCCCATCTCCATGTCTAATCCTGAATTTTTTTTTGATGAATTTCAAGCATGCACTGTCTGAGAACTTTAAAGAACCTTTGGAATGTGACTTCAGATCCATGCTTTGATCCATAGAGTGATTAAATCCATCACAGAGCTTAATAAACTGCTACCAGCTCACCCTGTCCTCTTCACCATCAAGATAATGACGAGAGTGCATGGTACTCAGACAGCCTGGCCAGCTCAACTTTGCAGTAACTTTGCATGTGTTTTCAGAGTCAAGAGCCCTGGAGAGAGCTGAGGGGAGGCAGGGCCAAGCACAGTAACATGATTGCACCTTGCTTGTTAACCTAACAAGCAGGTGATTAATTCTAGGAGCTAATCTTGTGGTACCCAAGTCAGGAGGAAATACCTCCGGTGGCCTAATCCACCCAGGCTTGGCCCAAGACACTCGCTGTGCTACTCAGCAAGGTCCTTTGTGCTGGACAGGTATTAGCCAACAAGTGCGGGTCTGGCCTGCAATAGTTATCGGCTCAAGATGAGGCCTATCTCAAAGACCCCCAGAGCTGAGAGGGAGGGGTGGAAGGAGGCCACTCTCATCAAGTGCTTCTTCTTTTTTATTTGCCAGGCTTGCATTTTTCATCAGCTCGGAGTGGACATGAAAGAGTCTGGGTCTCAGAGTGGCCTTTGTTTCCCTTTATATTGGACAACATCTGAATCTAAGCAGTCAGACTATTTGCTGTTCTGATTTTCAAAGAAGCCCATTCTCTCACAGCAAGATTTGCTCAAGTTAGGAAGAAATGTTTGAGAGTCAAGATGCCCTTGTTCACTTTTTGTCCAGTAAGCCATCAAATTAAAAAGGGATCTGCTGCAGAGTGTTTTAAGTGATGATGGCCATGTCTTCTAAGATGGCTGCCTTGACCCACCCAGTTTGGTGTCCAATAAAATGACACTGCTAAGTGGCAGCTTTCATGTTTGGAATATTTATATCCCCCAAAAACAGGCAGTGAATGACATAAATAAACACAGTGGAGGTTCATCTTATCTGAGCTACAAAGGACATGAGTGTGCCACTGCCAAAGGCCGTAGTGAACTTTGACCCTGTTGGGTCACAGAGAGCGTTTGTCCCTCCATAATTGGACAGAAGGGTCCTTTCGCTCTTCATTTAACCTTTTCTGACTGGTTCTTTCTTCCCAAGTAGCCACAAAGCCCCTGGTCCTGACCCAGTTGTTTCTGGCAAATCTTTCCTCCCCCAGTCCAGGCCTTTGAAAGCTGGAGAAAAGCTGGAGTGTGCTTGCCCTGTCAGGAACAATGGCAGAGTTAGTGACCCCTGACCTCAAGGGCTTTGAGATTTCTTCCTGGATCAGGAGCTGCCTTTCTCTATGGTTGGTCACTGCACCGCAGCTCAGGAACAGAATGAGAGTAAACACTTGTTAAGAAGTGATTTTTCTTCTCCATCCTAGCAGCCCCCCATCTCCCTTTTTTCTCTCCCCTCTTTCTGTGTCTTTGGTTCTTTTGTGTCCATGTGTTAAAGTTAAGGCAGGTCCTCTCTTCTGGCAGCATCCTGACAGTCCATCACAAACACAATGTCCATCCATCACAGAACACACATACTTAGTAACTATATGTATGTACGACTAGGAAACTGCCAGAGCTGTTGTCTTGCACCGCTCAGAACAGACAAAATACAATAAATCAGTGTTAATGCACAATATGTTGATGAGAACAGAATTTCAGAAATGTTGAAATGAGGAAGCATCATTTTGAGTTAACTCAATTGGGTTTGTCACTGACATGAGGCACAAAAAGTGTTTTGGAAGAGATATCCAATAGGGTCCAAAAGTCTGAGAGCACTACTGAAAATTCTTATTCTTTATATTTTATGTATTTTCAATACAACAATTTAATTTCATAAACTTAGCTTTATTTATTTTAATTTCAGAATTCCTTTCAATTTAATGTCAACACGCTACACGAACTCTAGTTGTATATTAGTGACTTATATAGTGCAGAATCTCATTTCTTTTATTTTATTCCAGAACAGTTTCCAAAGATGATGCCCACCCTCCACCCCAGGAGGGCTGGTCATTGAGATGACCAGAGTGCTGTTCTCTCGCATGTCCAGATGCTGAGCATGAGGCTGTATAGCAGAACCAGGCTGAGAGAGGCCTGTGAACGGTCTGTGAGTAGACAGAAACATATGGGCTGAAAGAGAAGACCCACTGGGGCTAGAAGCTCCTGGGACCACGGGAGGCTTTGTATTCGGTCCTGCCCTCCACACCACTTAATAGTGCAAAAAGCATTGTACAGTATTGTCAAATGCTGCCTGTCTTTAGTGTGTGGACACACATGAAAAGAGACCCTCTTCTGCCTTCTCTCTCACTTTCTTTTGCTCAGCTGGTGTTTTAGTGCTTCTCTTTTAACCCATTCTTTCTCGTCAAATCACCTCTCTGCTTCCTTTTGGGCTTTTTGTCCAGTTTGAACTGTTCTCTTGACTGATGACCAGAGAGGAACTAAGTGAACTGATTTCCATCTCTGCTTTGTCTTAGCCATGTGTCTGTAAAGTTGTGGGGTAGCCCCACAGATAGCAAATGTCAGCGCTCTACTCAGTTATGGAGCCTAAATTAGTTTTTGTCTTTAGGAATTGTGGTCTGCCAAGGATAAATACCTCCTGGGATTTCTGCAAAAAGCCATGGATTTCATAGGGCAATTAAAGGGTTTAATTAGGTTAAAATACTGCTTTTCAATTGGTTCACAGAAGTTTTTGGTTTCATTAAATATGGTGTTTCCTAAATAAATATCAACTATACTTCAGTTTTAGACCCTTTGTTAATTTTTGTAGTGATTTAAAAGTTTACATTTACAGCATTAGCCAAGTATAAGTTTCTTAAACAAATTGGACATTATATCTGAAATATGCCAAAAAATGAATCCAAATCATATCAGGAGCTTATGAATCTAAATCGAAAAAGGAAATCTGTATCAATACCTATATATGTACCCATTGATGTTCCATACATATCTATAAAATGTTTATAGGTGCATTCAGTAGTTTTTCACTATTTTTAAAAACACTTTCACTCGTGAAATATATCGCAAGTGACTATGAGTAGTCCAGTTCTACAGTGTTTTTTCCGAACTGAAAACGTTTGCTTTTGCAGTGCATGAGAACCAAATTACTGAGTGCGAATTTAATTCATTTAAAAAAAGCCACAAATTGTGATGATCAAAACTGCTAAAACACATTTCGCCTTCACCTTTTTTGATTCACAAAGCAATGCTGATAGTTCAGACATAAAGATTCATAAAGAAGCATTCTTTACACCTGAACTGTTTTCATTTGCATTTTAAATATAGACAAAGCACTACACATCCCAATCTTGTCATTATATTACTTCGAGGTCAGCTGTTTGGAAAGATTACAGATATTATTAGGACACTGATTTACAGCTGAACGTGGGGTGACCCATCCCCTTTAAAGCTTCCTTACTTGTTGGGCCTATAAAACTGTCTCTGGGCCTATGAGGAGTGAAATACATTCCCATTTAATTGACAGATATCCAAAACAGCTGGCTGGCTGCTTTTCACAATATGGCATGTCTGCACACTTTTACTTCTTTCTAGTTCTGTGTCTGGAGTGTCACAGATGTGACCCTGTCTGCTATCGTAACCGCACTGTTCTTTAACACTCTTTTCTTCCCAAATACTTTCCGGCCCATTTCACCTGTCTGTGACACACCCTTTTGCCACACACACATGGATAAGTGCACCCATTGTCACAGTAGTCGGCTCTAAAGATGCCCAGGTTTTCTTTGTTTTATGATTTATGGGTTAGCCTATATTATCTGATTTGCTTAGATTAATGGAAATTCTATTTTGTCTCTGCTTATTATAAAACATTAAATTATCCAACCATTTTTCTTCAATGTTTAAAAATTGTAAACTCTTTTTTTGTAGTCTGGATCAGAGAAAACGTGAAATCCAGGTTCTGATACAAACCACATTCGTACACTGTAATATATATATATATATAATTACTCCTTTAAGCAATTATTTTCAACTTTTTTATCATTTTAGTGTAATTTAAGCTGAAATGACTTAAATTGATAAGGAGCAATTAACTTGGACGTTTAAGGCAGCAACTAATTTTACAGTTGGTTTGAAATCCAATTTAAATATGAATTTTGAGGGGGGAAAGGGAGAGGAATATAATTACTGTTTTGAATCCTGTTGAATGAATTTTTATGCTGTGATAAATATGTTTAGACACTGTCCTCAATGGTGAAACCTCCATTGATTAAACAAAAAGCAACTGCAGTCTGAAGAGAAAAAAAATCTTATCTTATCACATGTAACTTGCAATTTGAATATTCATTGCATTACAGCTACAGCTATATTGAGATTGCAAAATCAGATTTCTACAATGAACAAAGTCAACACTTTATCCCATAATCTGTCTGGCAAGAACCCACTGTACTCCAAAATGCTCAAATACAAACATACCTCATCTCTCAAACACTGAATGGAATCTCTTCCTATCGCACCCATATATTAATTCCCCCTGTAATGTACTCAATGACTTCAGTGGCACTGGAATCTGCTAATGGTTAATCATCTGCCCTGCCACTGTGGTTTTGTGATTACGCTTGAGAACACTGGGGTGCTAATGGAAGAGAGGCCGGGCAGGCCTGACCCTGTCATTACCTTAATGTGGGCCTGGGATCTCCCGCCTTGCCTCCTGCCACCATCAAATGAGCCTCACACATGCTAATGCCAGTCCTTTGATTGTTGCGCTAAATGAAAATTAATTGATTCTCATTCAAGTCTCTTGTCAGCTCCCTGTTTTCTCCACCGTGTGCTCTTTCTTTTTGGACCTGGCCACTCAACAATACACACCGCAGCCTTCTCCCCAATGCATTCTGAAGCATGGAAATGTACTTGCTATTGCTATGCAGACTCCAGAGATACAAAAGAAAGCGAGCCGAGCAAATACAGCGTCTTGTCATTTGGTTATGTATGTGTGTCGCCCTTTGGTTAGCTATGCCCTACCTGTAGGTTCTTCAGATTCCCTTTTGTCCATGCTAACACGCTGAGAGGAGTATAGTACTGGGTGACAGAATGTGAAACTCTGTGGGTTGGTCTTCGGTCATAATGCTCAGTCCACGGTGTCCTGATGGGACCACTTAATATGGAGAACAGTGAAACAAAAACAAATTCCGTTATGTCTATGAATCATTGTCGAATGTTGCCAAGTATAAAGGATTTAAATTACGGTTTGCACCAATAGAGCAGAAGCTTCTTTTACAAAAGTTCCTTGTGAGGCCTTTCTCTTCTCATGATGTGCCAAAGGTCTTGCCAACATGGATGAGAAATCTTAAAGGGATAGTTCAAAGAAAAAAATGTAATTGTCTTAATTTATGTTGTACTAAAACAAAGTATTTTAAAAATTCATTTTTGCCATATAATAAAAGGACTGGGGTCGTCAAGCTTCAACATGGAAAAAACGGACTGTAAATGTATTGTCATCATTGTCAACTTATGTGTTGATTGATTTGTTTCTTGCTAGAAATCTCAACTGAAGATCTTCATGAGAGGAGTAATAAACTACATCATTCTTTTGAATCATTTTTTTTTTTTATTCCCCCAGTGAATGAGCTTATCTCTGAATCAACTCAGGCTTTAGCATTGAATTAGGACTTAAATTTCAGACTGATCATCACACAAAGCTATATCAATTAAAAAAAAAAGCTTGAAATGTAATGTTTCAGTCCTTATGAATACTTTTATGTTGATTTTGCTTACTTTTTGAAACTTTCAGTTAAAAGGAAAAAAGAGGACCAAAACGAGGGCTTGGAGCCAGAAGGGTGTAAGTGGCTTTTAACAACTTTACAGGAGAGACAAAATAATTTTTTTGACCACACTTCAATCACCTGTACTATTAACCTTAAACCACAAACATTGCAACCACAGGCAAACTTACATGAGTATTTAAGTAAAAAATGTATGGCATATTAACACAATGAATATGTTTTAAAACATTTTCAAATTAAAAAAAAAGTCAAATACGTCAGATACACCTTTTTGTTGCTTTATTCAATACAGTTTGATCTCAGATAGGTATTTTGGCGCCATTAGATAGAGCTCATCCTTTATTTTGATATAAAGAACTCATATTCGCCCAAAATGCCACTTACGCTCCTCTGGCTCCAAGCCCAAACATAATTCAATAATTATTATTTGATGTTCGGTTTGAATAAACAAAAGGATGAGCAATGACTCAATGTCCACTTTGGAATAACTATCCCATAATTAATTTCCTCAAATGCAGTTTGTCCACAGATGATTTAACTGCAAACATCTGAGCAAGTTCACCAGTGGCCTCATGCTTTGCTGCAGTTCTAATGGACTGTGATAAATTAATGTGGTGCAGATACACAGAGGAAGGAATCTCCTCAGTCTCTCTCCATTGTCCCTGCAGCCTGTTTGTTTGTCGATCGATTGCCTTCCATTTTCCCTGTGATTAACCAACCCTCCCCTGCTCTCCTCTTCTTTTCTTTCCCTGGGCTTGGGAACAAAATGGAGGGCTGGTGAAACATTAACCAGGTTGTGGTGGCTGACACTGATGGAATGAGACAGGAGTGTGATGGTCCTGTCGCCCGGTCTGAGGAAGGATTGTCCTCAGCTCCGGCTCAGTTGTCCGAGGTCAGCTCAGAGGTCACCGTGGGCGTAACGCCCAGATTAATTTAAGGACGGGGATGGAGAAAAGTCACCAAAACGGCCTTTGATTTATAAAGCTGACGGCAAAAACGAAGCCCGTCATGTGTTCAGGAACGGTTGAGCTAGAAAGCGTGTCAGTGAAACGTTTCAAGAAAGATCTGCTTTCGCTGTTGCGTTTCGGACTATCGCTCTCCGTGTTCTAAGATGAGCGGCATGAGAGCGAAGTAGGTATGAATGCCAATAAAAGGAGAACCATTCGCAGGGCCATCATTCATGAGTGAGGGCTCCATGCCTCCACAAGCTTGCTCCCAGCTCCCCACACTCGTCGCCATTGTGACACTCTGGCAGAGAGAATCTTCTATAGTGGTCGGAATCAATTCATTGGCCTGACAACACAGTACCAAACCAGGCTGCCGTTTGCACAGAGAAACCCCCATGAAACAGCCCTGGCCCCATCTGTCAGGGCCTCTGAGGCACATTGTGCCTGTGTGAATGTGCATGGGAGGGAAAGAGGAGGTTAATCAAGGTTTGGATGAGGAGGAGGGGAGAGAGTGTGTGACTGAATATGTGGGAGGGGTGCATGACCATTATGCTGATCTGCCTGTTTTGCTGCTATTCAGAGCCATTAGAAGAATACATTCTTTGGCACTCCTTTAGCTCGGGCAGTGTTCTGTCACCTATGCTGCCCATTTTTCAGCAGCAAGGGTGGTCACAGGGCAGTGGATTGTGGGAATCAGGTTAATTAGAGAGGCCGGGGCGTTCGCTGACGAGCGCGAGTAGGAGAGAGGCGTTTTAAGATAATCGAGCGGACCCTTGGCCTGACCCTCTCCTTGTTTAACCAGCCCTGTTGTGATGCTCCCAACAGATCCGTTCTCAAGAGGACCTCTTCCTGCTGGCGATCCCCGGCATACCTTTCATCCGGTCTCGCATTGGTCTTTGCGCACCTGCAAAGTCCCGGTCTCTGCTTGTTTTCTTGTTTTGTTCCCCGTCATTGATAACGCATAAAAGGCCGACAAAGCCTCGTGACTATGCGTTTTCCTCCTAATTAGAATTCCTCCTTTCAGCGCCTCGAACGACAAACCGTGTCGAAGAAGCGCTCTTGTTCATTTCTCATTCCTGAACCTGAACCACCCCGCTCTTACGGTGTCGGACTGAGGTTCATGTTGGCTCTGCCGCACAATAGGATAAGTGCTGACCCCTAACCCTCTGGTTGACCCGCTCTATTGCCAGGGTTAGGGAGCGATGCAGATGTGGGTAAACTTCCAGAGATCTGGAGAATGCTGCACACTCGTTAAATGGCTGTTTTCCCCCTCGTTATTTGAAGAAAACTCCAAAGAGAAGTGGAAGATGGTTCTAATTAGAATGTGGGATTCAAGCACAAAGGCTATGCCAAGAGGACAGATAGATTCAGCTGACTGGAGTTGCCGGCACTAACTAGCGGCCAGAATGAATGAGGAGCATCAAAGGATGTCTACAAAGAAAAACAGCGCATAACTTAATTAGCAGGGATCATCGCCTAACAAAATCAAGGCTAAAATAACAGTTCAAAAGGAGTGCAAATAGAGTGTGCTTTGTTTCCTGTTAGTTCCAGAAATTTGGACCTGACTAAATCCCCATTTAATGTAGTTGTGTAGTTGTGTTCCTCAGTTAGGTAATTTCTGCTAATTTTGACCCATTTTCCTGGTGTTTGAGTACTTCATGTAGGTACAGTATGCTGTGCTTTGGACTGTGCAATGCATTGGCATCTATGTTTCTCTCACTGCAGCGCTTATCATTAGCTGCCAGAAGGTGGCGATCTAGACCAAATCATTCCTAGTTTGGTGTAAACAGATCCTCTGTGGTAGTGATTCCCAACTGGTGCTTCTCATACCCAAGTGTGTACTAATCTATAGGTTCCAGGGAATACTTGAAGAGATTTGGATTTTGTTCAAATTATAAAAACTAAATTACAACATTTAAATGTGATGGTTCCTGATAATAACATAAAAATGCACGGGAAAAGAAACCCCTAAAAGCAAATCTAAAAATAATGAAACAATGTAAGAACATTATCAAAATGTTTGGACTTATTTTTTAAATTGTGGCAAAGTTTATCAGCGCCACTGTATCAGTGCATGGCACCAAACAAATCAATCAATTAAAATAAAACAAGCTAATTTAAGTCTAGCATTAATAAAATGAATCATAGTATTAATATATATATATATATATATATATATATATATATATATATATATATATATATATAATTTATATATATATTTATTTTTCATTGATTGATTGATTGATTTCATTGCAGGGTTGGTAGACTGATTTGTCTTCATACAAAAAGTCTATATTCTCTACAAATTTGGGCTAATTTTGTGTTTATTTCTGTAATTTTGTCTGTTGAGTAAGACGATGCAATGCAATCTAATACTTCTGTGTTTACAAGAATCAATGAAACAACTTGAAAGAACAACAGAGAGAAAAAAAACTATTTTGTGTTTCACAGAAACAAAGAAAGACACAAAGATTTGGAGCAACATTGGCTGAATAAATAATGACAGAATTTTACTAAATGCTAATGCATTTAGTAAAAAGTTACGACAACATGTTTTTACATTGCTTTAACTTTATTTTATAAGTTAGACAAGATTCAACTAATTTTGTTAAAGTCAGTTTAATGTCATTTACATTCAAATGACTTAAACATCCAAGTTGATTGTACTTGTACTTTGTGTTTTTTTACATTTCACAGTGAAGAAACTTATTTTTCTAAGCTGTATCAATCAACAGTTTCAAATCATTGTCAATAGACAGCATGGGCTGTATTTCCCAAAAGCATCGCAAGCTACGTCTCTACACTGTAAAAATATATTGTTGGTTTAACTTAAAAAATGAAGTAACCTGGTTGCCTTAAAATTTTAAGTTCATTGAAAAGGAAAAATTGAGTTAATACAATGAAGGAAATTGATTTAATCATCAGAAACTCAAAATATTTTGTTATCTGAACTACAAAAAATATTTAAGTTGATTTGACAAAAGAAAAAATGTTGTGATTACTAATCATGAAAATGTTTTTTTTTTTTTAATTGAAACGCAGCCCTATTTATTACTAAATATCAAATGTTTCAAAATATGACATGCAATATCTTCAGTCTGTCATTTGAGGAACTGCTGCTTTATTACCACATAGGAACCCTTGTTTCATTAGTCAGTAATGATGCCAGCACTCATGCAGAGAAAGTGGCCACATCTGAGACAATGCCTGGGAAAGCTAATAACATACCATTTAAATCAGGCAAATGGGACAGGAGGAGTCTTCTTTTAACCTCTCTCCATGTCCACCTCTCAAAAATGTGGAGGTGTCTGTCGGAGCAGCCTGATCCCGGGGTGTCAGGCAAAGATTCGGGGAGCTCTATGGCTCGGGAATGAGACCTCTTTTATTTTTCCACCGTATCGGCATCATAAATGTCCTGTTTCCTATTGTGTGGGAACTCATCTCGGACATTGTTCCTGTGGATGTGGACACTGGTAGCCAATAAGTGGAACATGGTCTCCCATGGGGCTGGAGTCTAGCATTCCTGACATTTCCAGTCGTCTGTGCTGCATCAGGCATGGAGGACTGGTGGACTCATCATTGATTGTGCTGGGCTGTATCTCCCGGCGTGAAAGCACATCTGTGACCTTCAGAGGAATGTCATTGTTTTTCCTGACCTGTTCCCCTAGCGATATTTTTAAATAACATCCAAAATGTCTGTTATAACGTGTTTCTGTAAAAAATCGCTCCCAAGGGCACGTTGCGTCGCATGCACGGATTTACCCTTTCTCGGTTTTTCACGAATCCGGTAAATACTGTTGCTAGTATGGTGTAAACATTGTGAGAGGAATGTAAGGGCAACGTTTCAATTGACAGATGCTTGTCATGGCGGGTATATTCTGCAGGTGAAGAATTCATCCTGTACAGTGAGAGATGGGTTCTCACAGCCTGTGTTTGCTGTTTAGCTGGTGTGAATTCTACTCACAGTGTTCTGATGCCCTATAGGGTCACGGTGAGAACAGCCTTTCCTCACACACTCTCTAACAGTCGCTCTTTCTCTTCCTTTTTTCCCACACACACACACATAACCGGGGAGTATTGGTGTCATGCGATGCACATAGTTATGAAGACATTGTTATGAAGCTGTCTTGATAGTGTGTTCATGTGAACCAACATCAGGGGATAATCTCATAATAATGCGCATATGCATAATACAGAACATTTAAAAGAGAATCAGATGTGCTGTGGAAATTTTTTGGATGCTCACTTGGTTTAGCCTGACATGGAAAAGTGATGTATTAACAGTAGTCTGCCAGTAAATGTGTGAGTGTATCGTGTATCCATGTGTTCTGGCAGACGATGGAATACATTTATAAACACACGTACACACGACAAAATTTGAAGCAACAGACTCATGATTCTTAAAGGGATAGTTCACCCAAAAATGAAAATTAAGTCATTAATTACTCACCCCCGCATGCTGTACCAACCCCGTAAGACCTTCGTTCGTCTTCGGAACACAATGAAGATATCGCTGCTACACAGGCTGCCTATAAGGGATCGAAAAAGTCAATGAAGAAAATGTTTAAATTAGGGCTGGGTATTGTTGGGCATTTCACAATTCGATTCGATTTCAATTCTTGAGGCTTCGATTCGATTTCGATTCGATTCAATATTGATTTATTAGCTTCAATATTGATTCAATAATAAGTAAATTCACAAGTAATTAAGTGCCTGAGTATATTTTTAAATAATGTGCGCAGTACCAATGTTAAAGAACAAATTGACCCCAGCATGTTTGTTTCCTGTCATGGTTTATTCATCAGAATAAACTGTACAATATTGTATGTGTTGAATACAAACACAACTGTGACAAGCACTGTACAGTGCTTTAACAACACCTCTAAAGTGCATGTAACTAAGTAGTAGAAAGTATATTTCTTTCTTCCTATACAATCAAGTTATAAAACAAATGTAAACAGAAGCACAAAATGCGCATAGTCAAAAAAAGTCTAATATTATAATTATAATTTTGTAAACAATAACACTTAACAGCTGATCACTCTTAACAGCAATTGCGAGTTATCAGGGGGGGAAGACTAACCTTTTTCCCTCTCAGAATAATTTATATCTCACAATTCTGACTTTATATCATGCAATTCTGACTTTATATCCCGCAATTGTGACTTTATATCATGCAATTCTGACTTTATAACTCGCAATTCTGAGAAATAAAGTCAGAATTGCGAGATAGTCAGAATTGTGAGATAAAAAGTCGCAATTACCTTTTTTTTATTTTACATTCTGTGGCGGGAACAAGCTTCAATAGTTCCCGGCTTACAGTGGAATCCAAAATGAGCCCAAACGTCGGCTTTTAATAGGCTCTATGCACAGCTCCACTACTTCCTGAACTTCAGCCAGCTCCTTGTTTCCTGTCTGGCATTATTGGACACATTGATTAATTCAGGTGTGTTTGATCATTGTTGCCGTGACTACTGAGGTCAAGCACACCTGAATTAATCAAATTGTCCAATAATGGTATACAGGAAACAAGGAGCTGGCTGAAGTTCAGGAAGTAGTGCAGTTGTGCATAGAGCCTATTTTAGTGGTGCAGGCTTGAACGGAGTGCAGCTGCTGCCCGTCATCGCGCTGTTTTTGCTAAAGTGCGTCTTGTACAACGCTGAAAGCTCTCACTAGAGTGTAGCCCACAGCGCCGCCACTGGCCTGGATGGCTGAATCGATTCATAGGATTTGATGAATCGAAATTGAACTATGAAAAATGAAACTACATTTGATGCATGTGTGATTTAATAAATTATGGTTATCGGGTAAACACTGTGAGATTTTCTGGCTAATGGTGAATTAAATTCAATGGATTAAGCTGAAAATGATTTAGAAACATCCAGTATAGGCATTTCAATAGAGTTCTATATTTGCAAACATTAATTAAAAATAAATATTCAACCAAATCATACCATCCATTTTGTATCCATGTTGAAAACTGCATTTTGTGATCAAATGGAAGTAGCAGGAATTTGCATCAAAACATAAATGAAATACCTTTGAACGCGGACTTTTATTTAACTTTTAACATGCACTTGACTTAACTGTTGATCTTTGAGGTGACAGGACAAAAAGGTCATTTGATACACTTTTTCATGGGTTATGTTTCCATTATATTTGGATGTTACAAACTCTAACCTTCAGATCCCCTCTGGCATCAGCATCACAAAAGGTTTATGATACATCTCATCAGATCTTCAGCTGGCCCTCACAGCATGTCAGAAGTGCCAAAATCATATCAGTCATATCCTTCACTCAGCCCTGAAACAAATGAAATGACAACAGTATATATGAGAGTGTGTATGTGCATTGTGTTACCAAAAGCCATCAAAGCATGCTAGGGACTTGACGCGCCGCTCTAGCACAGGAATCTCCCAAATCACTCATGCAGCAGGAGGTAAGCAGCACATTATTGGTTTGCACTCTTTCCCAGGAAGGTAGGCAGGTCTCCTACCCTTTACTTTAATATGCTCGACAACAGGACCTAAGCCCGCCACAGTAGTGTAACTCTCTTCTTTTTAATTAAATATGCCCACGCTGATAGTGAAGACCTTTTCACCTTTTTTTATTCAGTGTACTTCTCTGCATTTGTGTTTTCAGAACCCAACTGCTGGGAGATTTGGAGTTGTCATCCTTCTTTTTGGGCCACGAGAAAAACCCACAAGTTTTCCTGAATCATGGGCCGGTCAATTTGTTTGTTTGTTTGTTTTTTTGTGTTGCTTGCCCTTTAAATTCAGTATGTATGAGAAACAACCATTCTCTTGGGCCTGTGTCCCAAAGGAAATGATTACCCAGGATGATTTAGGCTTAGTCAGACCTTTGACTGTGCGCAATTAGGAGTGGAGCCGGTTGAAGCCTGAAAACCTGCTGTGCTCTCGAACTGCTGTCCAAACGCACACTGTTAGCCCTATATCAATTCAGACATTAGATACTTTTACCAACAATATCAGTGAGGCCTGCACCGTCACTCTACATGAGATTAAAAACACAACACTGTCAGATTTGCTTATTAAATATGCCTTGTGTTACCAAAAGAATGGCAAAAAATATCGAACCCAAAATAAATAATAATAAAGTAATAAAAAATGCATCTTCTATTGACACAAAAAAATAAATAGGAAAAATAGGCACTTTTTTTCGCCTATCTTTTATGGGCACAGTAAAAAAAAAAACATTTGGCTGCAGAAAACTCATAAGCAGATGGGAAATTCTCGTTATTTAAAGATTATTAGCTATAATCTAGCAAAAGGAGCATGGAGGTTCAATCACCCCGAAGGCTTCTTCAGCCATTTTAAAACAATGGAGGAATTCACTGAACTAGAGATGACCCATTGAGAGAGAGAGAGAGCCATTGAGCCTTGAGATCTATTGATCCCAATTTTTTAAAAGCTAAAAAATACCAGCACTTCTGTCTCAGATTGTGACATAGCATATGTGTGTATGCAAATGAGCGATGTCAGTGGGACTTTTGAGCACTTTGTCGCCTGCTGGGCCGTGGCAGGTGCCTGAAGGTAAATTTGGCTAAATTCCTTTGAACCATTGGCTTAGCTGAATAAGAGGGCTTTCCTCTCATTATAGTTTTGATTAGCATAGCTTTTCTGCCCAAAACCGTGATCACAGGATGTTAAATATTTATATGGCAAATGAAAACACATTGCTTTTTATTCTCTTAACGTGTTGATTAAATACCTTTAGAAAGTTACACTTCTGTCTGTGCAGGTCTGGGCTATGCTTTGAAGGATTACTTCTTGCTAATCGGTGTTAGCTAGCCGCTGTGCTCCTGTCTCAGTGGGAGAGGCTAAGAGAGCACACGGCCCAGAGGTGTCGATGGGGAGCTTCACCTGAGGCTGTGCTTAGTCATCAAACAGCCCGGAGAGCCTGATGAGCTCTTCTAAATGCACCGTTGTCTCCTCCCTGCTGTTACTTTCAAATCAAATCTGTCATCATGCAGTTAGTAAAGAGGAGAGAGTGCAGAGCTACTGTTAGCATCTGTTCATTAAACTGGCTTTGCTGTTCTGGAGACGTTAACTAGGGTAAACCAGACAGTGAGCGCTGATTTAAAGTGTAGTAGACAAAATAAATACGCACTGCATGTATAAAGTATCACAGTAGTTATTTAAGAAGTTGATAAATATGTGAACAGCATTTATTACAGAACATGTAAAGTTGCATGGGAACTTTGAAGTAACAAATTGTCTCTGTTACTTTAGTGTGCTACAGTACTGTTTGCTGACGTTTCAGACTGATCACACATTTTTATGACCTAAACTAGAATTTGGATAGGATATGTAGATCTGCAGATGTGGGTCATTCCTGGTGTGGTATGTATTTTATTGTTCCACCACATCCCAAAGATGCTCTATTGGGTTGAGATATGGTGACTGTGGGGGCCATTTTAGTACAGTGAACTCATTGTCAAGAAACCAATTTGAAATGACACGGTGCATTATCCTGCTGGAAGTAGCCATCAGAGGATGGGTAGTGGCCATAAAGGGATGGACATGGTCAGAAACAATGCTCAGGTAGGCCATGGCATTTAAACGATGCCCAATTGGCACTAAGGGGCCTAAGGTGTGCCAAGAAAACATCCCCCACACCATTACACCGCCACCACCAGCCTGCACAGTGGTGACAAGGCATGATGGATCCATGTTAATTCTGACTCTACTCTCTGAATGTCTCAATAGAAATCGAGACTCATCAGACCAGGCAACATTTTTTCAGTTTTCAACTGTCCAATTTTGGTGAGCTCTTGCAAATTGTAGCCTCGTTTTCCTATTTGTAGTGGAGATTAGTGGTACCCGGTGGGGTCTTCTGCTGTTATAGCCCATCCGCCTCAATGTTGTGCGTGTTGTGGCTTCACAAAAACTTTGCCGCATACCTCGGTTGGAACGAGTGGTTATTTCAGGCTAAGTTGCTCTTCTGTCAGCTTGAATCAGTCAGCCCATTCTCCTCTGACCTCTAGCATCAACAAGGCATTTTCGCCCACAGGACTGCCACATACTGGATGTCTTTCCCTTTTCACACCATTCTTTGTAAACCCTAGAAATGGTTGTGAAAATCCCAGTAACTGAGCAGATTATGAAATACTCAGACCCATCTGGCACCAACAACCATGCCACGCTCAAAATTGCTTAAATCACCTTTCTTTCCCATTCTGACATTCAGTTTGGAATTCAGGAGAGTGTCTTGACCAGGACCACACCTTAATTTACAATGCACGCAATTTTGGTTCTTTAAAGTTACAGGTCTCAAATGATACTGCATAACAGGACTGATCCAAATCAGCAGAATCTGACCTTTGTGGAAATTCCCTCAGTATAAAATTCCAAAGACCCGGATATACAGTAGTACCATCAAAACCAAGAAAGTCCGCTGGAAGGTTATAGAGTTTGACATGATGTGGGACACTTCAACTGGAAACAAATACAAAAGTTGAAACTGTTAATGAGTTCACTTCAGAACAGGGAAGAATTAGAGAGGAAAAAGCATCACAGGGATCATTAAAGTAATTGGCTGGGGTTGCGCTGCGGAGGGCGTCCATTCTGTTGTGTTGTCTTGGCTGGTCTGCGGGCTCCAAACGGACCTTGTCACAAAGTTGCTTATAGCCCACAGATCAAGGGCTTGGTCCCCGTAGGCTGCCTACTGGCCTCCAGGTGGGCACACTAATGAGCCAAGGCCCCAGCTCGACCGCAGCCTCCCTGGGCAGGAGGGGCCAGAGGCCGAGGGGTGCAGGGTCAGCCATTGCAGGGGGCTTGAGCTGGGGGTGAGCCAGCACAAATGACAGAGTTCATTTAGATTTGGGATGTGGACTGTAAAGCCTGAAGTATAATAGTTTATTTTTTACACAGTAAAACAGCATAGCCTTTCAAATGATTCTCCATAAGATATATGTATATGAACAAAGGCGCTCAATAGATGTACACCTGATAGATTCATCCTTGTCAAGTGGTATTTTTCTTCAAACATTGAGGAATACAAAATCTTTTTGTACTCGTTTGAATTAGTTCCATGTATCTCTTAACCGCCTCAAACAAGCACTTGTCAATGTAGACGTCTATTGTTGTTGCCGTCTTCAGTCTTTTTTTTGTGTGTGGTTTTTGTCCTGTCTCCTCATTTCTGTGAAACAACGGCCCAGGCCAGTGTTGCAAAAAAAAAAAAAAAAAAAAAGATAGCAAAATAATGAGTGAAAAAAAAATCAAAGTGCATGTGCAAGCTACACATACATTGTTTGAAAAATCAGGCATCTGTGCTGATGACAAAAATCGCATCATGCACATTGTAAACATATCCTAGCATTTGTGTTAAAACCAAAGTATATTTTGGTCTTAAGGCTGTATATTGAGGATGACTATTTGTCAGCAAAAAGGCTTATTTTGCACATGTCCTGTTTATCAGTTCTCCAATGGTAATTGTCTGTGTTTATGAAACAGTGTTGAATTGTCTTCACGTTGTCACGCCGACCCCTGAGGCTTTACAATCCCACAATATTCCGAATGTAAACATTAAGTGATTGCTGTGCTGAAGCCCCTCAAAAAGAGAGAGAGATACGACTAATGGAAGTGTTTGTCTCTTCTATCCAGCCAGTCCTTTGTTGCTCTTATCTTACAGGGGTTTATTTTATCCTATGTGTTCATGGTGTTTTGAGAGAAACAGCCCATCTCCTCCACCACTGTTTGGCCCAAAATGAGATAAAAGGCTCTAGGAAAGACCCAACAACCAAAGTCAGGTACTGTCAATGGAGGATATAAATGTTTATTCCCTTAATAATGGCTTTCCAACTTCAGTATCTCCTGCTAACTTGTCTGTCATCATATGCCAGAGAGCACCAGAGGAGAATGGGTCATGGCCATGAATTTCGTGGTGTGTTTAGTTGGCCTTTCATCGGGGGAAATAGTCCCGGTTTGGCTGAGGCACCGATAACACGTGGTGGGTGTCCCGCAGTGCTGGTCAGTCAAAAGGGAATAAACTCACTCCATACAATGTGCTGCCTCCATAAAGGCTTCTTTGTGACTGGAG
Source organism: Cyprinella venusta (assembly GCA_038021265.1). Taxonomy (NCBI): domain Eukaryota; kingdom Metazoa; phylum Chordata; class Actinopteri; order Cypriniformes; family Leuciscidae; genus Cyprinella; species Cyprinella venusta. Next base: position 17,021,264 of record CM075883.1, on the reverse strand, counting down.
AGAAGGGTCAACTCACTCCTCCAGCCAGCCAATAAATGCACACATTCTCTACCTTTTTGATTTTGTTTTGGCAAGTAGGCACGGACAAAAGTAGAAAGACGTTTAATTATTCACAGGGAAATAGATAAAAGATTAATTTGCATTGATTTTGCTTCCTGACAAAGAGAGTCATTTTATGGACTCAAGAAGCAGAATGCAGACCATTTTCTCCAACCAACCAAATGGAACAAAAAGATCAATGGCACTTTTAGCATGGTTATCAATGACCAAAACCTGGAAACGCTCCCTTTGAACAATATTGGTTTTGTGCACTCTACGCATTGTTCGTGTCCAAAGTTTGCACCAATTCCTTCAGAGAAATGCATGCACTTTAGCACAAAAGAGAAAACCAAATGAATTTAAATAATTCCGTTGGTTACGTTCACAATGCAAAATTTCGGTTAAATCACAGGATTGATGACAGCATTCAGAATGTTGCCCAGTGACAAATGCTATTTTTTCTGGTTCATTTTCAGCTTTTAACTCTTCCAAGCGCATTAACCAAAGCGTTTCAAAGATTTGTCTTGCTTGTTTTGTGTAAAAGCAAAATGGTTTAAACAAATTCTTGCATATTCGCTGACATGAATTAATTGCGCTTGATTTCTTTTTTTACCAGTTCTATAACAATGCACAACATTCAGTATATTTGTTTGACTAATTGCACAAATACATATATATATATATATATATATACACACACACACTTGCTGTGGTATTCCGACATACTACAATATAGTTATCCATATTACACGCTTAGAAAAGCGCAACGTTTTATTTTGTGTCAGCGTCCTAGGTCGGGTTACACTACTCATGTAACTGTATTTAAATAGGGAAAGGAGTGGGAATGTCTCTGTCAGCACACATTTGCAGTTTAGTGATGTGAAAGTGTACCAGTGTTGTCAACGCTTGGTGTGTGGGATCTAAATCACTATTCCTCATAATGTAATTAATTAATTGACCCCGTTGTCCAGCATGCCTCCTTATCTGAAGGGAGGCATCATAAAACCTTCTGAAAAGGGCTCTTCTTCACTCATTTTCTCTAAAGCCTGTTATTAGTGCAGGGAGTCAAATGATGTTGAGCTGCTGAAGAGGACATTAGAGAACTTACAGGTGTAATATCTGTTCTTAATTGGATGTCTGGCCTTTCATTACTGTATGCTAGGATGGACGCAGTGGTGGGAGACAGGACTGTGAGGGGTGTGGGTTTCATCCAGCCGATCTTAAAATGAGATATAATTATAAGCTTCTCCTAAAGACACTTTTCTTGAGCTTGTTTAATGGCACCAAAATGACAGTCCTGTTAAAGTGAATAATTATGCTTTTTGGGTGTGACGGGTTACACCGGTATTTATCTCAGATCAGTTCTTAACAGAAGGAGCAGATCCAAGAGGGCTATAGGCTTTGATTCTCCTAAATTCTTGTATAACAGTGGTAGAGTGAGCTCATTGAAAATATCCTAAAATTATGCCTTCACGTCAAGCATAAAGTCATGCCAGTTGGAATGCAGTAATATAATACTGAAAAAAAAAAAAAAAAAAAATATATATATATATATATATATATATATATATTCTTTCTTTTTTTAGCAGTTATACCATTCAGAAGTTTGGAGTTTTTGTTTGTGTTTTTGATGTTTTTGAATTGCATGGAATTTATAAGATTTTTTTATATCGATGTAAAAGTCTTTAATGTTGCTTTTGATGAATTTATGCATCCTTGCCAAATATAATTATTTCCTTAAAAAAACTCAAACGTACTGACCTCAAACTTTTGAGCGAAATATTAAACCTAAAAACATTATCCACCAACAACCTGTTTAACTTTTAAAGCATTAATTGTAAGTCTTTTGTCAGCAATTAACAATTTTACAATTCTAATCACCCTAAATGAGCTTACAATTAACATCTCACTGTTAAATAGAACATTATCCTCTTGATTGTAGCCGAACTGAGCTACAAGCAGTCATAAAGGCGTTGATGGCGTGTCATTGTTTTAAAATGAGAGAAGATTGCATTAGTGTTGTAGTCCCTGTAAGCTCCAACAAACATTTATTCAGGAATTAAATTAGGGGTTCCAGCGATTCTCAGAATTCAATTTGCCGTTTTGTGTTCCCACAATCTGTCTCGATCCGCCCTTCTACACAGACGTCAGTAAGAATGATCAAAAGTGTCAATGCACAGCTTTTACGCATTTGGTCCCGGCATTGCAGTGAAGTGACCCATTCCAAGTAACCCATATCAGTCTGGAACTGAGGTTTATAAAAGAGTCTATTGGAGATTGCTCTCAAAAGATTTTTGCGGGGGAAGCCACGATGAAAAGTGCTCAAAGAAAAAGTATTTGGAGATATCAGCGGGCTCTCTGAGGCAAAACAAACTATCCCGACCAATGTGAGTTGACTTAATCTGATTAGGCTAACCTCATCAACGGCCTCTTAAAAAAGAGAAGAAAGCCATGAATTGGTCAGATGGGGGATGCTCTCGCTTGCTCTAAGAGCACCAAAGAGTCTCAGTGAATACCACACATTGTAATGAACATGCTGGTCCGCAGATGGTAAAATGACAACAACCCTTTTGAATGGCGAAGCAAACAGAATTGATCCGAGGTTTTTGCAAGAACTATGAAACTTCAACACTTTATATCACTCCATTGCTAAAATCAAACTTTGAAGCCCTGAGGACTAAATGTAGCAACCCTCGAATACTCAGAAAGAAATATCTTCATGCATATTTTAATTAATTAATGTGGGATTCCACCTCACAACTCCCCACAGGGCCAGTAATAAAGATGAAAGACTTGGACAAGTAAACACAACTTTATCCGACACATAGATGTATTAGAGCATTTTAATACAACAATGTTTGGTTTACAGAAATCCGTAGCAACAGTGTGTTTGAGATATCTTCGCCTGCCAAGACTAACTCTTTAGATCTTTTGCCAAGATTTTCTCTTATTCAGGATATGATCAACTAAAGTACCTCATGATAAGTTCTGAAACCTAGCGTGTTCTGTGTCTGTAAAGTTATACTCAAAAAGCAGTTTCTGCATGAAAACAGGTTCTGTCATTGTTTAGCACAAGGCATGTATGGAGTAGCTTTATGCCTATATGTGAGATTGTTGCCTGAATGTTTTGTACTTACTTTTAGATAGATACCTATAAGTTCCTCCAGAAGAACAACAGGAGCCACAAAGCCATGAGAGGAATTTGATTTACATGTATTGTCTGTACGTGGATAATTTCTGTCCGTTATCTGTCATTGTCTGTCTTCAATAGAATTTATTGTAAGCCTGATTTTGTAACGCTTCTGTATTTCTTTACGATTTTTAAATCTCTTTATCTTGATTTATGTTTAGTAGTCAGTTTAAGCCAATAATCAAAAACAGACCAAAGACAGAAGTCTCTGTGGTCATCCAATTGTTTGCAACATCTTTATTTTTAAGCATCTCAGATAATGAAGGAATTCGTCACAGGAAAAACATCCATTGAGGTCAGTGTAACAGATTTCTTAATAAAGTCAAATGCTGAATTGTTTTCATGCTTCAAATGCTAACCACATGTAACTTTACAACATGTTTTCATCACAATAAGCATGACAATCTTCGTGGCTATCATTTGCATTAAAAGTCTATGAAATCTTCCATTCTGTATTTTGAGAAATCGCTGCAAAACTCAAGAGCAGAATCAAGCCAATGGGCAATGCGATCAAAGAGCGTGTAAAGGGATTGTCCCGACAACAGCAGCTAATGCAGACATAATTGACTGTGTTTTCGGCGTTCTGTGAACAGATTTGGATAGGGACCGAGACTCATTACCCAACAACAAATGAACTTTCCTTCAGTGTAAAGAAACAACTGTGCACACTCTGATCTTGGACAACAGTGTGCTGGTCAGTGTTAAGTCTAATTACAAAACATGCCTTGATCTTTTTTATTTCCTTTCCCTTTGCTGACTAAAAGTTTATTATGTACACTGAAGAACACATGTACATGATTCCAAGAACCACTGCGATGACTAGGGAAAAAACTAGTCAAAAAACTAGTTGAATATATATATATATATATATATATATATATATATATATATATATATATATATATATATGATAACTATTTGGAGAAATATACAATTAAACGACAAAGACAGTGTTTTGGCCATCTAATGATCTCAAGTATTGTAGAGGAGGTATTACGGAGGTATAGTACATAAAGAAAGAAGGAAATAAAGGCAACATAATATACTTCAATCCCAGAGTAAATAAAGCAAATGTGAAGGGGTGAGCGCACAGCTGGCCCCTGAGACCTCAGGATCCTGGGCAAACAGGCTTCCAGCATGTCCCAGACTCAGCAACAAATGACAAGAGTCCCTCAACAATGGCCAACAAGCAGCTAAACACAAGACTTAATAAATTCCCATTGCAATGAGATTTCTCTACCTTATTAGATTGATAATAAGTACAAGATAGACTTTAACTAGATAAGGTTTTTGTAGCAGTGGTTACATGTTATGTTTTTAAAGCATTCCTATTTCACGTTATTTTAAAATACGTCAGTGGTGATCTGATTGTTGTTATTATTATTATCATTCTGTCTTAAAACTCACTGTAACATTGCAAAATGTTCTTTCTCATAAACTAAGTGTGGGTATGCAAAGCCCACTTGTAGTTATTTTATAAAAGTCTCTCTCTCTCTCTCAGTATCTCTCTCAGTATATTGATTCTCCAAACTGATTTCAAAATCACTGTTTTATGTCACTCCTTTGCAAATGATTTTCTGTAATTCTAAGCGTTGTGTGGTGAGGCGTTGATCGTGTTCCTGCTGTGCTCCGCCTAGTGGTCAGATATGGTAGCGCTTTGACTGTTCAAACTTCAAGGTAAACTTTCGATAGATGGCGCGCGACACCAATAAATTAATTATCCCACTCAGTCTCCCCAAGGCAAAAACACCACCAGAACTTCATCGTTCCTGCTAAAATTATTTCAACAGCTACTTTTACTAATTCATTTAGATTTTTGAAGTGTTTGTAATTAATAGCCAATAGATTATAATACGTTTCAATTTCCATTTACAGTCCTTTAAATGTTAGAAAATAAAAGTAGCCTAGTGAAGAACTCACAAAAAAAAGTAATTTTAGGAGTTGAGGGAACGTGTATTTGGAGTTCCATGTATTGAATTGCATTACTTGTAAGTCATACAAACATTTGTTTATAGTAGGCTGTATGCAAGTGCAAAAAAATATAAAATATTTTATACATTTACTACATTACTACATTTTCTTAATCGTTTTGCAACGCACTAACAAACATGGATAAGCTCCTACAAGTTTAAAGTCAACCCGACCAAGAAAAAAAACATGAGTTCATAATTCAGCAGCAATAAAAGCAGCCGCGAAACTTGCTCTCTAAACCCCGCAGCCTGCGAGTTTAGCAACGGCACGTGCTCAGGGGACGCAGCGGTGCAGTGAGCGGGGCGCGCAGACTGGCTGGCACGCGGACAGATGTAGCAACACCTCCCCCGCGCGCTCTCGGCCTTCTGCACTACTGGAATGATTGACGCGTAAGATGTTCACCCAGCCAATAAGACGAAACTCAGCTCTATTTGCATAAAGCCGCCAGCTTCCTATTGGTTTCCTGCGTGCTGCTTCGAACCGCCTCGCGTGCCTGTACAGCTGTTTTCTTCTTTGAAGCGCAACTAGATCCTCAAAGTTTTTTCTTTCTACGACGACCGAATCCTCACCTTTCTGCTATAATAAACACATTGTGCAACGTGTAGTCAAACAAATAAATATAACATACTGACACTATTAGTTTGTATTTGTCATTATGCACAATGTTAGCACTGTGGTACAAATTCAGTTAGATATTTTGTCTAATGACTGTGCATTATTTTATGCTTTAAATGTAAGATATAGCAATTGATATATTATTAGTTATATAGTTAGAAAAACAATTATGCATATAGAATGCATGTCAGCTGTCGCATTGGACATTTGTTTTATTAAATAGGCTAAATACTTTCCAAAGCAACTTTCCCATGAAATCCGGTGCAATTAAATACAATCACAATGAAAATTTGCAAGACTGGTTGGATTGATATTTTTGGTGGTAATGTTATGGTTACAGTTTTATTTGTTTTTACCAATATACAAAATAGAATGAAGTTTTTATGATGATACAATTATTAGACTATTTATCCGTTTAAGCATACTGACATCGAGTGTACAGGAATGTTGTTCACGCTGTGTGTGAATGCAGAAATACGTGATTCAGCTATGAAGAAACGTTGGTGGCAAACAGCAAGAGTATTCCCCCAATTCCCCTTATCACTTCACAGCCAGGCCGACTGCACTCGCCTCTTTGTTGTTTGTCCCTCCAGGGCTGATTGAGCAGCGCGTGACTGACAGCCCGCGGGGGTGTTGTCCAATCAGCAGTCTGCCCGCGCCCAATGGGTGAGTCCGCGCGCCTATTGGCTGAAGCGAGTGTGGGAAAGAATGCAGAGAGGGTTTCACACGAACTGGGAGCATGCGATCTATCTATAAATACCGCTGGCGTGTGGCAGTGGGAGATTCGACTTGCCCTCTGAAGCGCTACGCCACTCACGCTCGTGTCCTCATATGACAGCCTGCCGACTATAAGTCATATAGCTGATAAGAGGGACTCACACTCTCTCTCGTGACCATCCCGAGATCTTGGCTACGCTCCGCATCTAATCCTAAGAGCCCGTTTCTGTGTTTCAGAAAACACACACGGAATACAAACACTTTTTTGGCTTATACCGGACCCAACCTTGGTTTTGAAAATGCCAGCCGATAATATGGAGAAGCAGACCGCATCACCTATTGCTGGTGCCCCTGCCAGTGGATCTCACACTCCGGATAAACCAAAGAATGCCAGCGAGCACAGAAAGGTAAATATCATTTAGCCTAGAGTGTGGCACTTTGCGAGTGTACATTGCTTTAGAAGAATGTCAGTTGCCATTTAAGTCAATCTAAAAAGAAATATATTAGAGTCTTTATAATATAAATTAATGAGCTTTGCATTTCACCCTCAGTCTTCAAAGCCGATCATGGAGAAACGCCGCAGAGCGCGAATTAACGAGAGCCTTGGGCAGCTGAAGACCCTGATACTCGATGCTCTTAAAAAAGATGTAAGTTCTGGCCACTGATCTGTTTGCTCCTTTCACGTGTCATTAACCCAACAATATTAATTTTCAAACAAAATTTCTAATCGGTTCTTCCCATTCACAGAGCTCCAGACACTCTAAATTGGAGAAAGCTGATATCCTTGAGATGACAGTCAAGCACCTGCGCAATTTGCAGCGCGTTCAGATGACCGGTAAGTCTAATGAATTCAAATGTGTGATTTTAAACATTTAGCCTCATTTTAAAACGTAGCTGTGTTTACTAAATACCCACTCCTAATCAACTTTACCTTTGCTTTCTAGCGGCCCTGTCAGCTGACACAAACGTCCTCGGCAAATACCGCGCAGGATTCAACGAGTGCATGAACGAGGTGACTCGGTTCCTTTCTACCTGCGAGGGGGTGAATACGGAGGTCAGGTCGCGACTTCTCAACCACCTGTCTGGTTGTTTGGGACAGATGATGGCCATGAACTACGGTCAACCTGCCCCATCTCAGCAGCAGGCTCATTTGGCTCAGCCTCTTCACGTGCAGCTTCCTTCAACTTTGCCCATCAACGGTGCCTCAATGGGCTCCAAACTCAGTCCTTCAGAGGCGGTCTCACCCAAAGTCTTTGGAGGATTCCAGCTGGTGCCAGCCACCGACGGACAGTTTGCTTTTCTTATCCCCAACCCAGCTTTCGCGTCTGCTACAACACCAGTCATTCCCTTGTACGCAAACGCAGGTGTTCCAGTGGCTGTCAACGCCAGTCCCGTCCAGGCCTGCTCCGCTCCCACGGCGGCCTCTCCCGTGCACGGAATGACCTCCTTCGCGGGCGTTTCACGGGCCGTCAGTCCCGTTGGTGTTAGTGCCGGAGCAGAAAGCAATGAACCGGTGTGGAGACCTTGGTAGACTTGCTCATATACGAACTTCTAAAACAGTTTTTCATGATGAAGAAAATACGTTTAGTTCCGTTATAAGGGACTTAGTTGGCCTTCTGTTAAACAAGGCACGTATACTATGTTTGTTAGCTGATTCCAATATTTGGATGTCGTTAATGAATATTCTGTTGTTAATTCAGCAGAATAACACTTAATGTTTATAAAGTACTTTTCTTAAATGAAAGAATTTAGTTTTGTACAAAGTTTGTAAAAGATTATATCATGCCAAAGCTTTCTTGTTTCTTTCATGATGAGTGTTTATGTTTGATGCTGAATAAATCAAAATTACGAAAATGTATCGTGTTGAAGCCTTTTTAAGATTATGTAAATCTAATATGGAGTGAGTTAAAGGTTTTATTTATTTATTTATTTATTTTTCTATTAGTTTTCTATACTTGATTTTTTATCCCTTTTTTAGGACACACGAAGATTGACGGTTTTTACGAAGGTTTTATTAAACAAATTTAAAAACAACACCATGGCAGAAATGCCTTCAAACTTTTATGCTCAATTAAGTTTCCAGCAATATTGCTCTTAGTTTCTACTTCTGGCGGGAAGAGATCACCCTAAAGTGTCACAGGTTGAAATGACAAAGGCAATGAGAGGGTTTCTTTCTTTTCTTTTGCAAAAAGGTAATTAAACATCTCAAAAGGGTCTCATCCTGTATGCAGCGGGATCTTTAAGAAGTCCTAAACCCCCATTCATTGGTCTGGGAAATACGCTTTGGGTTAATGTCACTAACAGATTGTCTCGGTGAAAAGAGAATATGGAAGAATCCTCTCCTCCTTTTGTGTATCAGTTGCTTTAGTTATAGCACCTGAATAGCATGATTTTGCGCCCCTTTTCTGGCTAAACTGATGATGATTTAGGCTACAACACCAGATCTATTTCTTAATTAAAATATTACATGATTAAAATGTTATTTAAAAACATATTTCATTATTACAGCTTGACATGCAGGCCTCTCTCAGTCGTTTATGTTATCCCTGTGAGGGCGTAAACTTATCTTCCCTTTGCGCGTGAGCTCCGGAACTGGGAGACGTGTCGCGCGGACTGTCGGCATGGCGTTTGCCGTGTGTCTGCCACTTGCAGTCAGCGGTCTGCTCCGCTTTCGGATTAGGTTACACACACCCTGGTGACCGACGGCCACGGGGTTTGTCACTTAACAACTCAGTCGTGTTAAACCCATTGCTGAGATGGTTGGGTTTTTAAAAGTTAAATAGATTGGCATATAGCCTAATTTAGGCTATTGTAACTTAGTCCAACTATTATTTTACTTCTTTATTTTATTTGATGTAGGCTACTTAATTCACTCTGAGTTGTGTGGTCAACATTTTCTCCCTGAAGTGCAAAACGTGGCTAATTTCAGAACCACATTGGCTATATGTGAGTTTGGAGCTTCTGAAAACTTAATAATAATAAATAGATTAGACCTAATAAAAAGTTTGTGGTATTGGAAGTATTTTTTTAACAATGCATGTACAATAGGCTAATAATGTCTAAGTTAATCCTTGTTCAAAACAATCTCTTAAGCAAAGTTTGTACTCTTTTCGGTCTATTTTGACAAATAAAATTGGTCTAATTAATTTTGTTCAATAAATATAGGCTAGGTCTAATGTCATTAAGATATGTTCATTTTAAAAATAGCCAGAAAAAAATTAAGTAAATATTCTGAAAGCACTGAATGAGAGATCCCACAGTAATTGAATAGTCTATAACTTTACATAGTAACAAATAGGTATATGGTATTATATTTTATGATTTTTAAAATATGATGTTTTCATCATATAAATATGGTGATTGTCGTAACCCAACTTGAAATGACCAATTTGCCATCTGAATCTTTTCATGTCAACAAATGGAAAAGTCAGCCTTGTGTGCCTTTAGCCCCAGCGGTGCATTTTGACCCACACTTTTACTCACCATGTCATCCAAGATATCCATGTCACTATTTCTTCAGTCGAAAAGAAATTAAGGTTTTTGATGAAAACATTCCAGGATTTTTTTTCAATACAATGCAGAGAAACGTGGTCGCCGTCATCTTTAGAATATTGCCTTTGTATATCGCTCTGTAGTCCTATATTTCAATGGCATCGCTGTCATTGTAACAAATAATGCAGATGTCTTAACAAATGTCGACTGGGAATTTTTTTACGAGCAGTTCATTCATTGGCATTAAAGCGATAATTCACTTTGAAATTAATTTTTGATATGTTTTAGCTTACCTCCAGGGCATCCAAGATGTTATGTAGGTGTCTTTGTTTCCACAGTATCAATTTTGATCATTTTAGGTAAAACCGTTGTTGTCTGTCAGTCATACACTAAAGGTGCAGGGGGTCCACCTCAAAGAGCAGCCAAAATTAAACATTATTTAATGACTCGTAAGTGTAAGTTGCACATTGATCACATAAGAGACAAAACGAGTGTTTTTTGTGAGAAAACGAACAGTATTTATATCTTTTTACCTCGTATAACCATATCGACGGCCAACTGATCTCAGAGCAGTGCACTTCGGTTAGCGCATGCGCTGAAAGTGATCGCTTGCGCGCGCCTACGTCACTCTTTGTTTATACAGAGATTTCGGAAGCTTTACCTTTCACTAAACATATTTAGATATACGGGAAATCGCAATGGAAGACGATTTCGGTATATCTAAATATGTTTAGTAAAAGGTAAAACTAAATCTCCGTGTAAATATTGAGTGACGTCACACGCAAGCCATCACTTCCGGCGTAACATTGAACTGATTCAGTTCGGATTACATGAGACTGGATTGTGTGATGAATGTGGTGTATCTGAAAATGTTTGTCATGTATTATTTAGTTGTAGTAAATATAATATTTTTCGGAATGTGTTATTCAGTCATTTGCAGAATGGAGAGGAAATAATTAAGAATGAGGATATTCTAGGAAAAGGTTTAATGGATAGACAGATATATAGAGCATTATTTACATTTATATATGATTCAGGTTTGGGACATAGATTATAATAAGTGTGTTATGTTGAACCTGCCATGGGGGATGAGTGTGGACGGAGGAGCTGAACACGCAGCGCCGGATGAAGCCCAATGAAACCTCTATTGCAGGTAATGAATGTTGATGTATGTAGGATGATATAGGCAGAAAGAGGGTTTTTTTTTTTTTTTTTTTTTTTTTTTTGAATCCAGACTCATCACCCAAGGTTAATTTGCCATCTAGCAGCACAGTAGGTGGCGATAATGCTCCTCAGGAGTTAATCGCCATTAAACAGGAAGAAGAAGAAGAAGAAGAAGAAGATTCAGTTCGGTTCAGTTGGACACTGCACAACTGATTCAGCACACTTGGGCGTCACTGTGATTACAAGAGGTAAAAAAAAATATAAATACTGTTCGTTTTCTCACAAAAACCACTCGTTTTGTCTCTTAGGGCATCAATGTGCAACTTACCTTTACGAGTCATTAAATAATGTTTAATTTTGACTGCTCTTTGAGGTGGACCCCCTGCACCTTCAGTGTATGACTGACAGACAACAACGGTTTTACCTAAAATGATCAAAATTTAAGATACTGTGGAAACAAAGACACCTACATCTTGGATACCCTGGAGGTAAGCTAAAACATATCAAAAATTAATTTCAAAGTGAACTATCGCTATAATGCAAGATCGCTATAGACCATTTCAAAAAATGTAAGCAACACTAGTCCAGAAACACTTCCTGTTTCAGTTTGTAACTGTTTTCTTTATTTCACATGTAAAGAAAACATCGTAAAGATGTTCGTTTAACTTTTTGATTCAATTTTAAATGTTCTGTTGGTTGTATTTTATCCCAGCTTTTATGTAGTGTTAAAAAACTGAAACAGGAAGTGCTTCTGGACCAATGTTGTTTACATCTTGTGAAATGGTCTATGAAAAGATACAGACCGGAAGTCAAAAGACAACGAGCACAGCGCTGAAAAGGGGCGGGGCTACATAAGGTCTACAACGGTTCAAGGTCCAAAAGACAGTTTCAGTACAAACTGCAAACTGTTCAAAGGGCTTTAAACGATTCCAGAGATGAATAGGGATCTTATCAAGCGAAACGATCGCTTATTTAAAAAAAGTTTAAGTTTTATAAGCTCAAATGGTCACCTTGCTCTATTCTGTGATGCGTGTTCGTGACTCTAATGTTCAAACTCGTTTATCAAAATGAACAAATCTTTTTTCGTGTCATTTGGTTCATTCAACGAACGAAATGAACGAATTGACTCGGAAAAAGATTTGTTCATTTTTATACATAAAATATCTTAAACTGTGTTCCGAAGATGAACGGAGGTCTTATGAGCTTGGAAGGTCATTAATAACCTAATTTTCGTTTTTGGGGGGAACTAACCTTTCAAGAAAAGTGCTGAGCTGAATTTGTGTGCCATCTACTGGTTTAAAAAAAGAATTAAGTAAAATGTGCCCTTTACCCCTGTGCGCCTTTAGCCACTGTACCCTATCATACATGAGTTTTAATACAATGTTGACCACAAAAGTTTGTTAAATAACTATGAACTGAAGTCCTTTCGCTCAGAATTTGAATAGCATTTTATTTATTCATCAAATTATTCTAGATTTACACGTCACAAATAGGGCTATTGCACAAAAATCTTTATGGTGTGTTTAAATCTAAACACAAAATGAATGAAAGAAAGTAGAAAAAGTAGACCCCCCTGAAAGTCATTGAAAGATTCGTCTTCTGCTCAAAACCCTCGGGGCTAATCTAAATCGCATAGAAAAGCTTGTTTTCGCACATGTGCATTGCTGAAACACTAGTTGGCAGTGTGTGGGCTCCGTGGCTTCCCTCTCAGCCTGCGTGTCTGAGTTAATAGTTCAGAGATGCCGTTGTGGTGCTGAGGTCGTGAGAACCGAGCGAACTAGACTGCCTGCGGCCGGGCAGAGCGCCAATCCGTAAATCCCCGCTGGCAGGCCGGGTCGTGCTTTGGCCGCACAGCCTCTCTGGAGGTGAAGAGGCGCACACGCGTGGCCGCCAAGATGTGAGTTTTGAGCCAGAGTATAATAATTACAAGAGCCACTGGCCAGATCCAACACAGAGAGACTTTTGAAGCAAAAGTGAGGACCTCTCATTGAGGAAATGGTTTTTATAGGCTACAAAAAATCTGTTGATATGACATTTGAAGCAAAAACATGATTTGACTTATTTATGACAGAGACAATTTGTTTACGAGTAGGGGAGCGCGGGGCACAAGTAACACGGGGCTACTTGTAACACGCTTGTTTTAAATACTTCCACACATGTCAGTCAGCATGACGAAACTTTGTGTATTTAATAGTTGCCATACAACACCGTATAGAGAATTAGTGAGAAAATTCAGAAAGTCTTTGTAAACTATCACATTTATTTAACCATAGAGCGGGGCACAACAAAGTTAAACAAAACCACATAATTGTACTAAACATGTGGGAAATGAATGTGGGGAAAAATAAATACTCTAAAGAGATGATACGATCGAATCTTGCATCCCGACCTATGATCCCGACGCCCATTGTCATTTACGAATCCCCATGACACCCTACGTCAAACGGATCGTGTCAAAATCGGGCTAAAATCGTGTAATCTGAACACACAAACTGAGAAAATCAAAAAGCATCCCGTTGTGCCCACTCTCCCCTATTTTTTATATTGAGGACATGTTTGATGTCTTATTTTTTTAGGATGATTATTTATATTTGTTTACATTATAATGTGGGTTTTTATGTAGCCCAATATCTTAAGTTTGGATATAATAAGTCAAAACTGTACACACGCACATGGCTGTCACTGAGCTGAGAGTTGAAGATTAGCTTCTTACTTTTTATATTAACAGCCATAACATGCATTCCTCTTGGGTCTCAAGATAAAATACCATTCTAAAAGAAATAACAATGAATGGATCCGTTTTTTAATCAGCTTACCCATAGAGATATGATCAGCTCTTATTATTTCAGGTCTTAAACTCAAACCGGAGAGTTTGTGCACATACACCAAAGAGCAGAAAGTCAGTGGCCGTAGAAAATCTATGATTTCACCAAGTACATGTTCAACATGTTTGTCGATCATGGCACAACATTCCAATCACTCATCAAATTTGATTGACAAGTTTAGAGTTTGTGTGAAGTTTAAGCTTACAACAAGTGTTAGGTGTTTCTAAGTCAGTGTTATCCATCTATCATTTCCCTCTGATTTTAGGGATAAGTTATGGGTAGGTTTAGAGTTAGGGATATTTTCATACAGGAATGTTGTTCCAGGAACATGTCTTGGAAAAATCGCAGTGTATTCTGAAAATCTGAAGACCTACTTTACAATGTCTAAAACCTGTAAAGAAACCTGTCAGGATGTAGTACACCGACAAAAGTGTTAAAAAAACATAGATAGCACACTTTATAATGCCAAAAATGCCTATGGTCACCTCAAGGAGTCGGCAGGTCCCCAAATCTTTGTCATTTGTTTCCAGGACGTGTTTCTGAGATTAGGCCATTTCCACAAATAACCGGCCGATGATTCATTAGACGCCTGTTCTTGGTTTTTGTTCAAACTTTCCATTGATAGACCAGCTATTGTGATTTTTGTTTGATCTTCTTATTAATCACCAAGTAGGTGGTGATTATCTTTATGAGCTAGGGTCAAATGTAGTGTCATTTTTGACCACAAGGAGGAACAAAACAGTTTATCTATGAGAAGTGATCAGACCAGCTGATTTAGGATCATATGGAACACATGCATTTGTAATCCACGTATCTAACTTTTATGCATGTATATGTGTGTATAGTACAATTTTTTCCCCTGCTGCCTTCACAAACAAATCAGCCGTAACCCTGTCTAAATTTATTCCAGTTCAAAGTCACACGAGGGGGAAATGCTCTGCATGCTTGGAAATGGAGGCTGTGGGAGACAAGGTGGGGGGCAAGGGGCTCTGTGGTCCAGAAAAGAACCAAATGAGGCTAACACTCCTTCTTTCTCCTTCTGCACCTGTTGCCCAAGAAGTCATTACAGACACCGTCATCAGCAAAATGAGGTAGGAGACCTTTAGTTTCTCACCTCAGAACATCCCCACAAGTAAACTCACTTAGGCAGACTTTAAAGGAACATTTCGGCCAAAAATTCTGTCATTAGTTACTCAACCTCATGTCATTACAAACCTGCATGACTTACTTTGGTAGAACACAAAAGAAAATATTTTGAAAAAGGTTTTTTGATTTTATTTATTTTTTTACCTTTCCATGAAAGTTAAAGAAACGTGTTCTGCGGAAGAAAGTCAGTCATATAGGTTTGGAACAACATGGGTGAGTTGTCCCTTTAAGAACCCAGGTCGTGGGCATATCAAAAATCGTAAATTTTTCTTCTGTTTTATTTATTTTTTTTACTAGGATTATCTGTTGTTCCTAAGATATTAATAGCCAAGCGGTTCATCTCTCCCTAGTAGCAGGAGTCGTGTGGTAGGGGAGGGATGAGACACATAGGGACGCACTGCCGACCCTTATCAGATATCACAGCTCAAGGAGCCGCAAGGTCCGCAGATCCTTGTCACTTGTCTGCAGGACATATTTCTGTCCAGGTTTTGCTTTTCAGCACAATCTATGGTTTCAAGTCATGTTGTCTTGGCAGTCTTTGAAGCCTTTGCAAATAGTATAGATTCCATGGGAGAAAGTTAAGGACCACCACCACCACCCCCTGACAGTCAGGAGGTCTTTCCAAGTATTTATAATCCCATCTCCTTGGTGGCCTTGAAGAAGATCGGCTTTAAATTTGGACACACTTTTTATTTATGTTTTTACACATCTTGAGATCCATTTATTTATGTGGATCTGACTGATCAGCTGTTGGGCTATTTAAAGGGATGATCTTATATTACGGACAGACTTCATACAAGAGATTTGTTTTGTGTGTGTGTGTGTGTGTGTGTGTGGTTGGTGATGAGACTACAGTTAGCAACATTACAGTGTCAAACAACTATAACAATTAAATTCCTCAGCTACTTCAGAATTAAATATTTAACAATTCCACACTGGAAAAAAAAATCATGATTTTTTTACTCCAATTTTTTTTTTCTTTTGTCAAATCAACTTAATGTGATTCAATTAACATATTTTTTTTGAGTTCAACTATTAACACTGTATTATTTTAATGAACTCCAAATTTTAAGGCAACCAGTAACTTACTTTTTTTAAGTTAAACCAACAATATATATTTTATTTTACAGGATACTGTTTTCAAAATGAATTTAATTTAAGACATTTAACATGTTTGTTTACGTTTTGGCTTTGATTTTATTTTATTTTGGCACATAAATACATTCTTTTCTGAGTACTTTCTACACACTTGTGGATGAAAAGTGGTTAACTGAAAAGTCAAACAGAGGGCACAATCTGTTGGTTCTCTCGCAATGAGTGCACTGAAACCTGCATGTCTGTGGGATGAAGTTCTGAGGTAGTGAAATCAGTCCTCTCAGCATGGCATTTCCCTTGCTCGCTGAACTCTGTAATACATTAAGGCGAACTCTTCAGTGCGTTGGGTTTTAGGAAATCTAGTGAGTCACGTTTAGGTGTTTATGTGCCAAATGGTAACCAGGGTGCCATGTGGAATTTATGAAAGACTGGTAGGACTGTTTTTTCATTCGGCTTGTTTTGTCCCAAATTGTGCCTTTTGCAATGAACAGCATTTTAGATTCAGCTCAGTTGTAACTGAGACTTGTTGACGTTAGGGATGTTGCCATTCAGCATCACATCCTCTTAATATTTAAAGAAAATGAGGTTCTCGTGTTTTTACTAGATTGGCAAGGGGTACATAAGGGTCACTGTGAGGGCACAGTTAGTGGGAGTGGGAAACTTGCCCCCTGCATGGGTGGTGAATCAGCCGCTGTCTCACCACAAGCCTAGACATGCCCTAGATAGACACCTGAGAGTAACTGCTCACTGCTCTGACTCATTTCAGTCCTTTCAAACCATCTGTGAGAATGTGTGTGTGTGGTGTCCTCATGTCAAACACAGGATCTTCACTGGCCTTTTACTGCACAGCAAAGAAACAAAACAACAAAATGCAGAACAGTGCATCAACACAAATAGCACAGCTCTCTTCCGTTGGGTGATTTTGATGATACTGTAAAACCTTGGTGCAACATCAGAATCTTTGTGTCTTTTTTTCCCTGTTTAAAGGTGATTCGTACATACAGTATATAATATATTTTTATATAATATAAATATATATATATTTATTTATATTATTAGTATATTATATATTTTTTTCTTGCATATATTATTGTTTATTGGTGGGATGTGTATTTGTGTATTTAGTTATGTACAAGAATTTATTTATTTAGGGGGACATTTTGAAAAAAGTCATTAACTTTATATTTTCTTTTAAAGGAGATGTGTGAATTGATTTGTCTTTTTTGATTATATAAAAATATATTTGTCATACTTTTTTGAAATTATGACGTGTATTATTTTTTGGGACACATAAACTTTTTTATAAATAAATAAATAAAAAATTTGGGAATTTTTGACGTATATTATTTATTTTAAAATAAAATAATACACTTCAAAAATTCAATGTCTGCCCCCCACCCAATCTTTTAGTTTATTTTTACTTACAAAAATGTTTCTGTTTTTATATTTATAATAATTTATAATCAATTATTTTATATGAATACATATTTTCTTTAATGATGATAATTATGAATATAAATAATCTGTAAGTTAATATGTAAAAGGTGATGTCTGTTTTACAATTCCATGTTTTTCTGCTCGAGTGCCTCAAAAATGACACACTTCACCTTTAAAGACGTGTTCAGATCACAAGGATTAGGTGTGTATATGTTAGATTGCTAAAAAAACAGTCTAATCTTATGCAGTCGTGTGCTCATGCATTGTCCTCATACAGGATGTCCTGGTTGGTATCTAGCAGGGCACTATCAGGAGTTGTTAGGGTGCCTTTGACAAAGAAAAGAAGAAACTACAAGACAAATCCCCTCACCAGATGTTACCAGCTTTTGAAAAGGTGCCTGGGAGCTTTCTCGTCTTGCACTTTCCCTCCCCTCGTCTTGTCAAAAGATCAAATTGTTTTTCTTCCTCTCTTTATCATGCAGCCTCATGTGGATCTGCCTTTTTAAAGGCTCTTGACTCGGTCTCTGTTCGGATGGGGCTGGCCACAGTTATGAGTGCTTGTCTCCTTTTTTTGATCTCTGTCCTCTCTTTTCTTCTGACGGGAAGGTAAAGTTTACTCGTCTTATTTGTCTTTCACTTCTTATGGTAAATGCAGAGCAGTGTGCCCTCCACTTGGAGATTTTATGGTGTTGATTCTCATGCATGGAACAGTCGAGTCAAGTGTCAATAAGAGAAAGGCTTCACTCCAAACAAAAGCAGCTTGTGAATGGCAGGGTGAAATGAGAGCACAGCTGGGCACACACACACGCAAACAATACAGGGTGATACTCTCCACATCATGTTTCCTTGGTGAATTAATCCTTACGAGTGAGCTAGCTAGTGAATGTTGATTCAGCTCTCAAGTATCTTTTTTTTTTTTTACATTAGCAATTTTGAAAAAAAAAAATTATAATTCATAAAGAATGATTCAATTTTCTCATTCACATATTTTATGCAAATTACACAAGAACTTTGGATGGACACACCAAGATAAACCTTCTAAATGCATTAAAATATTAATTTTTCAGTAGTACTGTAACTGTCTTTATAATAACGTCACGTGCAGGTGGAGGAATGCGGCATCTGCCTCAAAGTACTAGCGAACATGAAGTTTAGATTCCATTAAATACATTTAATAAAAGTATTTTTTATATGGTGACAGTTTCCCTATGTCGCATTAACAATATACAAATACAATAACATTATTGTTCTCTTGAATGCGTGACATTCTGCTTTATTCACATTTTTAAAAAAAATTTTTTTTTTTTTGGGTGATGATGGGGCTCCCACCCATTCATTCATCCATTTATCATTTTCACTTGCAGTCAGTTTCTTCACCCAAAGGCACAAACCACACATGGTGTTAGTCATATCCGAGAAAAGCACCAAATCAGATGATGAAACACAAGTGAAAATGTGAGATTTCAGGTACGATAGTGCTCTTTGATTCGAGAGGGCTTGTGCGAAAGCTTGTTTGCGTTTGTGGTTAGGAGACAGTCTGTTTGCGTACATTGCAATGGATGTGGGTATGCGAACGATAGATACCACCCGAGGTTTCCGCTCCGAGTGTCAGTGTTTGTTTGCTGCTCGCTGCTTCCTGCCTCACTGTGTGCTGGTGAAGAGGATCCCTGGAGCAGAACCACCATATTGATCGTTTCACCTATCCCGCTGCCTACCGCATTGTGTCTTCCCTTTTCTCCGCAGCCAATCAATACCTCTTTGTGTCCGTCCCTGTCCATTGACAAATCACTCAGGTCAAATGCTTTTCTGTAATGCTGTCAGTCAAACTGAAGGTGACTTCGTCTTTTCCTCATTTGACACTCGCATCGCATGTAGACACACTCATTGTTCACAGTCGGCCCAGATTTAGGGGTCTTATCAGCGTAAAGTTGATTTGACTGTCTTTAAACTAAAGTATCTGATCCAATCTTGGGTTTAAATGTGAGATTACTTCCTCTAAGTGCTGTTTTGGAGGCGGACCAGTGTCTGCCTGGCTGCACTCCTGTTTGGTAGATCTATGTCTTCCGTCCATTGACATCAGCACTTGTTATATCTTTCACTGGTCCAGCTCACCAGTATCTGTTTATCACATTTAACATCCTATTCTTTTGATGTGGCCACTTGCCACGGCCTCCATGTTTCCATGGCCAGCTCCAAGCACGCTTAGACACAACAGTTTGCAGAGGAAGACAACCCTCAGCAGCCTCTCATTTCCTATATTGTCTGAGGTGATTCCGATTTAGGGAAAGTTTATTGTTCGCATGTTGCTTTGTACCGCTGGGCCTATCAGTCTGGAATGTCACACTTCCTGTGGAATATTTTTAGACCGGACCTTAAAATTCAAGACGGTCTAATTCAGAAGCATACAAAATAAAATAAAAACTTGTCTGAACAGCCTTTTGTCTTCCGTGACATTTTATGACAAATCAATACATAAACTGTCAGACGCCTGCGTTGGGTCACTTCCTGAGGGACTGTTTGCTCCCGGTGGGGTGTCTGGCAAGGGGATAGAGGGGGCATTCTGGGGTCCCTGACCCTTCTTTAGGATGGTTGAGAGTCGACTAAGACTAGTAGAAGTTATCAATGGAGGCGACCATCCAGTAGACAGGAGCACTGATATATAAAGTGATGGAACAGGGTTAACAAGACACATTTAGGGAGTATTGTCATTTCTGGAGAATGAATGGACAAGAACAAAAATCTTGGAAGAGACTTCTTTCAGCCTTACCATGAAACCTAGAGAAACTTTGACTTTCTGTCCAGCAGAGGAAACATCTGGCAATAGACAATAAAGAATGTGTGTGAAAAAGCAGAAGAGACACCCCACCCCACCCCACCCCCCATTCTGCTTCACCTCAATTTTGTGTTCTGGTGTCTGTTGAAGGTTTGCTACTCTTACAGGTCTGGTGTTTTTAGAGAAATCCAAAGAGCTTTATTAAAGACTATCTCTGACATAAAACTTGCTTCAAATCGATTGGGGTATGTCTGAAAATAATGAGTCGGATGATGATTCAGTAACTGCTCTGAGGTGTGTTTCCCACACAATGATGTTACTCACTAATTAACTTGTCAGGACTGTTTGCCGAAACTGTAGTAACATGGTCGCACCTCTGCCGTTTGAACCAAATTGGTTCATATAGGACTGTGTTTAATAATGTCAAGCTCAGGTGGAGGAGTGATAACTTCTGCTAATTAACCTGTTCAGGATCTCTAAGATGCTGGCTAATCATGCTTTTGGGAAACGATTGATTGATTCGGTTCAGAGTGGAATCCTTGGATTGAAGCATTCAGATTCATTCTTCATTCATTAAAAGGACTGACTCATTTGTTCAGAAATCAGGCAGAAAACTAGAAAGCTGTTTAAAACACTAGAGCAGTGTTCGCTTTACATGCACTGTGTTAGTGTCCTATAAACCCACAATACACAGCTGCTTTTTACCAGACCTTTCCCTTAGTTTAGTTATGCCATGCAAATGTGAGATGTTCAAAAACCGGTAACTTTATTTTGATGGTACCTTTTGAACATGTTGACTATCAGTAACTTTGCAATTACATGCCTAACCCTAACCCTACCAGTCTACTAATACTAACTTCTAAGTTAGTTGACATGTAGTTGCGTTAGTCAACAGAATGTGAAGGGACCGTTAAAAAAATGTGAAACCAAATTGCCACTTATGTGTGTAACCACATCCGAATTCTCCAACATAAAGGTGTATTAAAATGCTTTCTCTAAAACCTCTTGAAAAGCATGAGGAAAATGACGTTCACGTTTACATGTTTCTGAATGCGGGAACATTGTAAACATAAATAAGTTGCCCTGTATGATTTTGATTCACTAAAATAATGATTCATTAGAGTCATTCGTTTAGAAACCAGACTACACTGGTCGTGCTTTTGATTCATTAAAAAGAATCAGTTGATAAAAGTAATTTATTTGTGAATCGGACTACACTGATAACACTATATGTTTTGATTAATTTAAAAGAACCGGATCATAAGAGTCATTCGTTTGTGAATCTTGACTACACTGGTCATGGTTGTTTATGCTTTCAACCCACGAGGGCAACAACAGAAAGATGGTGCATCACATTTGATACAAACGGCAAACCTTCATTCTGTTATAAAATGTGATTTTATTTATTGGTCAGTTATTTTTTCTTACCAGTTGTGCAGTTCACTATGAATACTCGGCTATTTGGTGTTTAAGAAGATTTATAGAGTAAAAATGGTTGGCCTGCATGTCAGTATTTTTTTCTTTTCTTTCCATTCATTCATTTTTTATCCATTGTGTCATGTGGAGTTTAAGAAGAGGGCTCTTATCCCTATTCAGTGTTCACTCCCAGCCCCCCATGAGACAAAAGTCTGTGATGACATCACCTAGTTTTCTCAATGAGTAATCCTCAGGGACAGCTCATGAGATGTCTTATTCAAACTCAGATTATCTCTGCAAATCCAGTTAGTGGCGAAACTGTGCCACTTCCTCACAATACTTTAACTTTTTCTTCTTTATTTCCATCCTTTTTTCTTCCTTTCATATGTGTTTCTCTCTACTTGTATTTTTGGGTGGAAAATGTTGTGAAATGCAAATAAGTTTTTGGTCAATAACTATTAACTGCATCTGCTTTTATTTAGCTGTTTGTCTTTGAGCCAGCTAATTTATTCGCCCATTGTTGTTTTCACATTCAGCTCTGGGTCAGTGTGCAACCACAGTTACCTTGTCACTCATTCATTTGCTTGTCCAATTCAGAGGATTAATTATGCTAATCAAACTTAATGCCACACGTGAGCTCTTAAAGGAGCAGTTCACAGAAAAATACTATATAAAGTTGAAAAAGGGAAGAGGCTGCTGAGTAATTTGGCAATACTATAAGGAGGAAGTATTAGTGGTATGAACCCATTCATTCCAAAAATAAAATACTAATTATATAAATAATTTGTGTGATTGGTTGTTTCACACTTAATAACGTTCTTTGAAAATATTATTTTAGTGAAAGTAACATGAAAGCATATTTTAAGTTATATGAAAGGAAAAGTAACATGAAAGCATATTTTCATGCTTTGAAAATATATTGCAAGTGAAAGTAACAGTCCCGACTTTTGCTTACAAAAAATGCTCTTTGATTTGGGGATCTCCAGACACGTAAGATATAAAAATAAAATAAAATGTCATTTTAAAATTAATAATTTAAGTCATAAAAAGTATTTTTAACAGCTTTTAATCCTTTTGGTTTTCTTCTGCTATTTAGTTACTGCTCGAGTTGTCAAGTGATCAGTGTTTCACTTATAGTTATAACAAACTATAAGCATAGTTATACAGTTATATAGCTGGTTATAGTTATAACTATAGTTATAAGGAATTATTGATGACGGGCTGTTGAATTGTCAGAAAATTATGCTCACCTAAGGTGATAGTGCAGCTACGTCGTGAAGCCAAGTGTGCATTTTTTTCAAATAATTCAACTAACCGGAGTAAATTATTCTGCTTATACTATGGTCAACAAGCCTCAAGAAGACATTGTTCAGATGTTGTATTTCAACTCATCTCAGAGAGAGAGAGAGAGAGAGAGAGAGAGAGAGAGAGAGATTAGGCGTGTGTGAATTACTTGGGTTTGTGCATCTCTCAACAGTGTTCGGCTGCAGTGTATCTAAGTTTATCTGCTTCAATAACAGCGTTGTATTACCTCGCTAGAGAGAAATATCATGTAGCCTAGCTTTTAAGTTGCTAAACTATTTTACTGATAAAATCATCAGAATAGCGCTGACAACACGTTTCTGTTAGCCTGACTTCGTCATACTTATATTCTAGTCAGAATGAGAGTCTGATACTGCTCCATAGGACTTTGATTGTGGGGCGTGTCTTAAACGAACCAAGAGAAAAACACCTCTGCACTTAATTGGATAGACCTACAACCAATCAGAGCAACGCAGTAAGTGTTTTTTTTATGAGCTATGCAAAGTTGTCAACTGAACTCAATTACACGCACGCTGGAAAAAGTAAAATAATGAGCGTTGCTTTTACTTGGTCCTCAATGAGTGCTGCCAAAGGAGAAACCACAATGACAACAGGATTTCATTGTGTCCCATCTTCTTAGCGACCATCGTAGCCAGCTGATAAATTCAACTTTCGCCGAATCTCGTAGGAAGGACGGCAAACACATCTTGGCGATCGACAAATGCCGTAAAATTGCAGTTCTCGTTCATCTTTTAAAATGAATGCGCTGTCGATTTCTTTTACTACAGACTCTCCAGCTGCAATTATCCAGTTGCATTCATCTTTGAGGGAAACCAATTCAACCCAAGCGCTCTTTGATAATGTGATGATTACGTAACTGCAGATCATCTGTCCATCATCGTATAAAGCCCGCCCTGGCAATTTGATTGGCCTGACTAATTCTGAACCAATCATAGTTACTCAACAATGGATCGAGTCCAGACAGAAATCGATCCATTGATGAGGTGGTGATGGCGCAGTGGATAAGACACATGCCTTAGGTGTGAGAGACCCAGGTTATCCAATTGTTTACTCTATTTATTTGCTTGGTCAGTGTCATTGTGGATTTTGGTTATTTTGCTGTTGTCGGCTGCAAAGACCTTTGAAATAACTGTAATCGTTTGGCTAAGTGATATGGATCTGTAAATCAGTCAAGACCTGCCTGGTGCTACTTTAGCCATGTGTTTCCCTGTCAATATATATATATATATATATATATATATATATATATATATATATGAATTATATATTTATAGAGAGAATGTATGTTTAAAATAGCATTTCACGAATCAGCTAACAGTTGTTCTCTAGAGAGAACAGTGTTTTGGTGGTGCCAGAAGCCCTTGAAACTCATGGCTTAATATTTATTAATTTCATTCATTTTATTCAGTAGTTTTGTAATTCAATGAAACCACTTATTTTCTATTTTTAGTTGGTGTTATGCTTGTTTCCCTTTACAAGGAGGCTGTTCACACTCTCTCTGTGACCATTAAAGTATTGAGTTTCTGCACAAACTCCAGGGGGGTAAACCAGTCCACTTTAACCATCCCAAGAATTCAGATACTTGGCACCCACTGCATTTAATGGTCTCTCAGCAATTGTCTTATCATTCCATGGGAAAAGACTGGCATAACTCTTCGGAAGATCTTCCGAAGACGAGAAGACGACATGTTCGGGAATCTGCGAAATGTACTACAGCTGCAGTAAATATGTTCTTATGCGTGGTCGCAGTTTTGGAAAAATGACTGTGAAAGATGTAGGCTAAGGCTAAAAAAAGATCACACTACTAGCATATCAGACCTTTACATTGCTGTCGCTTTATACTCTAATAGAGGCAAGCTGTCAGTAATGTCCGTATAAATGTAGGAGCAGGTGGTAAAGAAGCCTTTGTTAATCACTTAATGATGAATTCTTCACTTTACATGGTGCCTTTGGGGCCTCTGTTTTACTCCTTGTGCACCGGCTGTAGAAACTTTATAAAAAGTTTATTTTAGCATGAAATGAGTAGGCACAGATAAATAGCCTGCTTGAGGGTTTTGTCATCCAATGCAGTCAGGGCTATTGGGGGTCTTCTGACCAGGCAGGTTGGGACCATATGTCATCATTCCTGGGCTTTGTGTGGGCGTGTCTCTGTGGCAACCGCATCAGCTGTGGCCATTGTGTGGCTGGACTCAATAGCCCATATATTCATTGCTAGCCTATTGCAGGCCCTGCAATAGAAACAAATTGATACATACAAGCTCCGACCCCATTGAGATCACATGACACATTTGAAATTAACAAAAAAGGAACATTTTAGCCTGTTGAAAATCTTGAGAAAAGACTGGTTTCCATGGAGACTAGGCGGCCGGCCCTCTACGGCCCATTAAACTCGAATCAGATGTAAATTGCCTTTGCCCTGAAGTCACTGTCTTGTAGCCCCCTCCGCAGCGGAGACACAAATTAAACAGTTTGTTTGCCAATTCACGTGTCATTTTAATGGCTTTTTATG
The DNA here is from genome assembly GCA_038021265.1 of Cyprinella venusta. Classification (NCBI taxonomy): domain Eukaryota; kingdom Metazoa; phylum Chordata; class Actinopteri; order Cypriniformes; family Leuciscidae; genus Cyprinella; species Cyprinella venusta. The sequence goes on along the minus strand of CM075883.1, from coordinate 16,995,552 downwards.
CGTCTCTCCTTTGTTTAAATGAACAGAATAACAAACCGCCATTGATTTATAATATCTAGCCACTTAAGAGGCCTGTCCACAAGGCCTTTCACAATAACAGGGTAATTAAAGAGGATTAGAGGTGGAAACCTTTCATTCGGATACGTGGCATTTATAGATACACTTACATTTCCGAGACTGAATATGATTGTGTATAATTGTCACGTAAATGTCATGATTTTTGGGAGGATTTTTTTTTACTTGTCTTAATAAATATTTTTTATTTAATTTTACAATTAAAGTAATATTAAAATTCTACATCTCTCCTAAATACTAAAACATTTTTTTTTAGGTTTAATAAAAGAAACGTTATCTCAGACTTTTGGACTCCATTGCTCATTATAATACTACTTTTTCAATGCAATGTCTTTGTGAAAATGAACACAAGTGTGAAATCATCCCACTTAATCCAACCTTTGCACTTCAAGATCTCATTTGTGTGTGTTAGAATTCATTGTGGTGTTTAGTTTGACATAGATTTCTAGTGCTTCTTGTCTGTGCTTCTGTTGCAGACCATAAATCCAGATCTTTTCAGTGTCTTGTTAATGAGTTCTGGTCTGGGCGGCATTTTTTTTTTTTTTACTTTCAACTGACTTATTTTACAGCCGTCTGTGCTTGTTTCTCTTATGTTGCTAAAGAGACTGTTCCCGTCCCCTGATGGCCCTGAGATCACTCTCACAATGGGCAGCTTTTCTGTTTCCCCTTTTGCGGATTTTATTTCTCAGAAGCTGGATGGCAGTCAGGAAGTTGTGGCATGGAAAACGAGCAGTTTTGAGCCACTGCTGGCTGCCTCCTCCAGAACAGGAAGTGATGTGCCATTCTGATTGAGCAGAGAAAATATTTTGCTTGACTCGTTGGCGGGAGATTTGCTCAAGTACGGCAGGCAGTACAGTGTGTCTGTTTGTCTTGGGTTGTGTGCATTTTCTCTTTCCTTCTGTTATTATAATCATTAATGTCATTAAACAAGAAGGTTCATCCTGTGATGAGATGAGGTCGCTGGTGTTGCCTCAGCTCACAGGATAACATTAGTCCATTATATCTGATCTGGCTCAACATCACTATCAACATCATTTTTATTTTCAACTTTGCTTATCTGACAGTATGTTCTCTGTACACAACACTCTGCTGTGAGCAAGTAAGACATGCTGCTGCTCTACAATATAGCATACATGAATTACCAACGCATTCTCATCCCAAGGCGTCATATACGACAGTTTTGCTAAAGCGTAGACATCCAACGCACATGGCATCCTTTAGCGTCAAATGAGACGCTTTGGTTATGGTAGGTTTTGGTATGGGGTAGGGTTAGGGTTAGACCGCTAAGAGGCGCCTTCTACCCCATATATATCTGCGTCTCATTTGACGCTAAAGGGTGCCATGTGCGTTGGATGTTTACGCTTTGGCAAAAGTGTCGTATATGACGCCTTGGGATGAGAATCGGCTCAAATTACCCGTATCTACTATATACAGGTGGATCTGGGGAAGGTGGAGGGTTTCTGAAAGTGCTGTACTGCTAAGGCAAATGCAAGTATTTGAAGGTTGAGCATGTGAGCTCATTGGCTACTGATAAATGCAGGAACCAATCAGCAGTGCCCTACAGAGAATTGTGTGATTGCAAGCAGATTGAGTTTCATGACAGAACTTGATTTTATTTATAAACACTGACAAACATAATAGCTTGAGTAGGCTACACTGTAAGTCACTTTGGATAATTGTAAACCTGCAAATGTAATGTAAAAAATAAGTAATGTAAAAATGTAATCCAATAAGTAAATGTAACATGCTGAATCTAGAAACTTCATGTGGCTAAAAACGTGTTTGGAAAGCTCTCACAGATGGGGTCTGGAGGGTTGCCATCTCCACTGGAATCCCTCCACCTCTGGCCTGTCCCAGATGGAGTTCACTGGTGTGAATTTGACAGTCAGATGACTGATTATAGTAGCAGCAGCACCAGCGACGCTAATTTTCATATTTTATTGTGTTCAGCATCAGCCCTCCCAGTGTGACAGGGGCTTCTATTAGCAGATCATCCGTACCGCAGAGAGTCAGACACGTAAAGCACAGCGGTACAGAGGATCCAACGCTCGCTTGCTCTTTCCATGTCAACCCATTCATGCTCTGTGTGCATTCATGCTATTTAGTTGATGGAAAGGTCACTTTTCAAGTGTAAACAGTATTGCTTTATCATTCTGTTTTGATCTGATTCATTGCTTGATGGTACTGTTGTTAGCTTGTAAAAGTGGCATTGATTCTCTGTGAAATATTATTTAACACACTCTTTCTGCAAACGGTTTATAATATCATAGCGAAATCACGCAATGACTTCAGATGGTTTTGTGGCGTTATAAATCATCTCTGTGACAGATTTCCCAGAGAGAACGTGAAATGAAGATTTATTGCGATTAGATGTTTGCGAAGAAGTGTTCATCAAAAAGTCCTGCATTGTCTGTGACATTTCAAAAGCTCTACAGTCCGTAGGTCATAATGGGAAACATCTCAGGAATGCCATGACTCTTCAATGCTAATGTGAAGGAATGTGACCGTCTCAGTCATCTAATTGTCTGCTTTTTATTCGTGTGAAGAGGAAAGAGAAATGGATTTGGATGGTAGAGCGTTGGCATGTCTGGTGTTTCGCTGTCCTTTCACTTGTAGATTGCTGGTGGCCCAGAAGAAGCCATTTTTACACCCACTCAGCCTGAGTGACAACCCTCCACGGCCGGTGAAAACCCTCTCAACAATTATTGCAAAATTATAATTGCCCATCTGGTTGTTCATTGAGGGTAACAAGGGTGTCCTCTTGGAAAATAAGTCAGGGGTATTGAGGGAAAGTTAAGAAAAGGCATAAGATTCTCCAGGGTCCATAGGCTCCAATTATTCAGAGATTATCCTTTCACGTTGACTGATCTCGAATTGAATAAAGTTTGGGCTGCATTACTGACAGCTGGGTGCACCACTAAAGGGGCTGGAGTCGGATCAGGGCCTCGGGTTAGGGTGTTAGTCTGTGCCTGACCTCAGAGGTTAGTGAGGTGACATTATGTAGTGACAGCACTGAGGCATCCCCTCTTAGCTCTCTTCAAAGCTAGCTGGATAAATGCAGAGGGCAATCACATTAGGCAGTTCTTTCACTATCTTTCTGACTCTTTTGCTCACCCACTTTCACCCTGAATTTTTAAGCAAAACTCCAAAATCCTAAAGTGAATACAGGCTGTTGTCTTTTAAAGTTAGGTTAAGAGATGTGGGTCATGGGGCCAGCTCTTGCTTCTGATGTCATCTAGTAGAGATGTTTTTGTCCATCCTCAATTGTGAATACAAATAGTAGAAAAAAAAAATTACTTTAAGAAATGAAAATTTTAGTGATCTATGATATATCTGCACCATATCGGATATATACCATTCAAAAGTTCGGGTAAAGGGATACTCCATTTTTTATTTTTTTTTTACAACTCCCTCAGAGTTAAACTGTTGAGTTTTACCATTTTCGAATCCATTCAGCCGATTTTCTGATATTTAGAAGAATATCAGTAACGAGACAGTTTCTGGTCCCATTGACTTCCATAGTAGGAAAAAAAAATATTTACTATGGAAGTCAATGGGACCAGAAACTGTCTGGTTACTCATATTCTTCTAAATATCAGAAAATCGGCTGCATGTATTCATAAACGGTAAAACCCAACTGTTTAACTCTGGGGGAGTTGTGAAATGAGCCCATCTCCAAAAAAAGTGGAGTATCCCTTTAAGATTTCAGAAAGAGTAACGTTAAAGACTTTTGCAATGTAACAAAAGATATCTATTTCAAATAAATGCTGTTCTTTTGAACTTTCTATTCATCAAAGAATCCTGAAAAAATGTTATCACGTTTCCACAAAAATATTAAGCGGCACAACTATTTTTGAAATCTATAATAAAAAGAAATGTTTCTTGAGCAGCAAATCAGAATTCTGAAGGATCATGTGACTCTGAAGACTGGAGTAATGATGCTGAAAACGCAGCTTTGCCATCACAGGATTATATTATAACAGTTATTTTACATTATTACATTATTATTACATGAGTTAGTTTACATTATTACAGTTTATTATTATACACAGCCTTGGTAAGCATCAGAGACTTCTTTGAAAAATAAATAAACAAAAAATCTCACTGACCCCAAACTTTTGAAAAGTAGAAGCAACTTCTTGAAAACGTTTTTATTATTATTTAAAAGTCATTTAATTGAAAGATTGATTTTCTGTTGTTGTTTTGTTTTGTTTAATTTATTTAGACAAAATAATATATAATTTTAACTGCAGCAATTAATAATTTATCAGTCATAAAACAATAATTGGCTTATTGGTATCATCGAAAAGAATTAATATCATTGCATTCCTACAAAATTTCTGAAAATCTATCTTTTAAGAATGTATTATCTCTACAGAAAATACTGCATTAAGAATAATGCTTTGGCAACAGACTCCACACATAATTTTTAGTGACCCAGACCCTTAACATGTGGTCATATCTTAGTTAGACACCGGTTACTGTTGATTACAGAGCAGGAATATACAGCGGCCTAGCACACTGTTCCCAGAATTCCTCATGGGCACCTCTTCAGGTTGTGAAAAGATGCTCCTGTGTGTCTTCTCCCTCTGTGCCACCTTCCCTTTGGCTCTATAGTTTCACGCTCCGTTCGGAACGCTTAGATCTGCTGACAAGTGTTGCCGAGGCCTCTCGTTTTTATCATGGAAAAAGGCTGCGGGATTCTCATGCCATTGCACAATGCCTAAACAAGCGGGTATGTCTAATTCAATTAAGTGCACGAGGCTGTGCCAAGCCTCTCCACTGCCGGTGTGACAGTAGTAATGAGCCTGGGCTTTGAGCCGTCCTGCTGGTGGGGCGGGAGGTGGTGTAGGTGGGGAGGGCTTCGGTTGGAGGGGGGCACACTCTCCTTAATTCAATGCTTCTAGCAGACAGTCTTTGAAATGCTGAAAACAGCTTGGAAACACTTATTTAGACCCTTTTAAATGGAATATTCTGCATTCCTGTACGACTGTATGAGAGAGGCTTGAGAAGAGACACAAGCAAGCATTATATATGACACTGGGTGTCCGACTGATTCTCTCTCTCTCTTTCTTTCTACTGCGTGGCACAAACACAGCTTGCCCCTCATCTTTGCATGCCAGGGGTCACGCTGATTCAGAGCGGATGTGAAAAACAGTGGTTCATAATCTATGAAAGTTTCATTGAAGACACATCAATGGGGAACAGTGATTTTTGCAGAAGACACTCGTATGTGCATTTCTGTTAGGTCAGAATCACTTCTGAACACTTTTGATGAGAAAGTTTATATTAAAGTAATAATTTGGCAAAATAACCATTTAAGGTCTTTTGAGAGCATCTGCATGTTGTTCAGACAATTTTGACTTTATGGGGGCAACCTGTTGATTATGATTTTAATTGTTTATTAAAATCATTAAAGAATACCCTGGACTAAATATCTGTGGCAAAAAAAAACTGTGCCATATAAAGCCCTATATTGTATCATGTTCAATACACAATTGTCTATCAAATATAATGCATCAGGCTTTTGAGAAACTTTTATCTCTCAAACATTGCATTGCATTGCATGTTTTGCCCCCACAATTAAAACTACAGAGCGTTTATCATATAACTAAGTATTTAAATATCATCTTCATATAGGCTAAGACATTATCCTGACAGCTGAAAGTTGCATTTTATGTAAGTCTGCTATACTGTTATAAAGATCTCATTGATTTACATTACAAAATATCAGAATGTCATCATACAGGTTTGGCCAAATTGCATATTTTTCCATTTTAGCCACTGAATAAAATGTATAGGTGTTTTCCTCTCTTAAATATGATATCAGGATGTCATAATATGATATACTTTTTTTAAAGATTTCATGCCAATATTTTATCCTGTCAAAATGAAATCTATTAGTACACATGTCAGGCTTCACGGTTAAGGTACCAACTTCACATTTTCACCTTTTACAGTGCATTATTATTATTATATTTTATTAAATACATACTCTGGATAAAAGACAGATTGGTCACAGTTTTGAGTAGGGTTCAATTCTCACTATTAATGGCTTTGCCTCGATAAACTCCTAATTACTGCTTATTAATAGTTAGTAAAGTAGTTGTTAAGTTTAGGTATGGGTAAGATTAAGGGACAGCCAATATCCTAGTAATATCCATGCTAATAAGCAACTAGTTAATAATAAGAAATGGACTAAACTAAATTGTTACTGTCATGATGTGGGTTTGTGTCCTGTCATGTTCTAGTTCCCTGTCTTGTCTATTAGTTATCCCAGGTGTTTCTGATTTCCCACGCCCCCTTGTTATCTTGTCTAGCTCGTTTGTCCCTGATTATTTAAGCCCTGTGTTTCAGCCTTGTCTTTGTGAGTTCTTGTTTAATGTTGAATGGTTAACGTTGATGTTGGTTGTTCCTGTATCCTGTTCCTGAGTCCCTAGTCCTTTATCCAGTCTAGTCTGTTTAAGTTTTTAGCCTGTTAAATAAAGCGTGTGCTGCACTTGGGTCCAGTCTTATCCTTGCTTCAACCGTACCACCGTTACAGGTACCAACTAATTCCAGCAAAGGCTGTCAACCAAGCTTTAAACCCAGAATATTCCATTAATGATAATAATTAATGACGAAATTATATTTATATGTGCTCTCGTGCTTTTGTCTCATGGTTGGAGAATAAGACACGCTTTACAATAAGTAGTTGATAAATACTTTCTAAGTTTAAATATTTCCAACTGTGAAAACTGTCACCTTGTTCAGGTTGGAGACGTCATGGCTGATTCAAAACAACGCAGTAGCGGACTTATTTCTGTTCATCTCCCATTTGTGCATTCGGCTATATTTACGCAGGACCTTTTTAATTCACTCATGAGCGAAGGAACATTAACTAAATAAGTTGGTTTACTCCTAAATACTCAAAAATAATAATTCCTTTGGAACATCTCATTTACCAAATTACTACACCAACCAGTTTTGTTCTCTGGTTTGTCTGAATGTGTAAAATCCCAAGCCAGACTTTCTTCCTCTCTAAGACAGTGATGTTTACGCACTGACACCTCGTTGACTCAACTGATCCATCGCTGCGATTAGTCCTCTGACCTTTGACCTCACTGCTCTAATTTGTATGGTGGATTTTGGGAAGTCTTTGGCATAATTTTAATAGCAATAAACGAACGAATAAATAAACAAACAAAACTACAGTATAACTCTTCAAGGCCAAAACAGAGCCCAAATGAATACTTTGAATGAACACTAAGTGATAAAAGGAACTGGCGCTGGAGTGCAAAAGTCCTAGAGGACAAAACATTACACATGGCTTAAGAATAAACAGCATTCTTATGCATTCCGGCACTTTTGACTCTGGTTAGCAAACAATCAGGGACCTGGACAGCCTTTAGTTTCAGGAAAAACTCGCCGAAAAGGCCCCCCGCTGTTCCTGTGAAGCACTGATTCTCAGGCTCTTTTAAAAAAGCCTCTTAAACGTTTGACTTTCTCACAGAAACAGCTTGCTAAATGGCATTTCTGTAATGGACTCCTGCTAGGGTTCATATGCGTTGTATACCCACGCTGCCCAAAGTTGTGTCAACACGATTAACATGAGAATGCCCCAAAAGAAAGGCAAGAAAAGTTTTTTCGGCGTTAAAAAAAATCTGAAACTATAGAATTCTTTGTTTTCCGGAGAAAAAAAGATTTGAATCAAAGACATTGATGGTCATTTTTTTTTTGCCTCGGATGGAAAAAGTGGTGCTGAATGAATGTCTTATTTACATGCCAATGGAAAGGGGATGTGGTTTTAAAGGATGGGAAAAGCAGGGCCTCTATTATGGAGGGTGCTGGTAGCAGGGGCCGGGACAGAGTGGGAGCCTCCCTGCCAGGCAGCGGTTAACAAGGCGCTGGCTGAATTAGAGAATGGCAATGAGTTTTTAATTGGTGACACATTATATTTATCAAGCTGACAGCCAGAGTCCTGCGCCGGGGCCTTTCTTGTTTTGTCCCATGCTGTGCATTATTTCCCCCTAGGTGCCCCTGCACGATACCCCCTGTCCGGCCGGTTCCCTCACATGTGGAAAAAAAGAATAAAATCATAATAACGGAGCGGCAAGTTGAATGATAACATTGAATTATTCATTAGGGCTGCTTAAAGTGTTGGATAAATCAAGGCCCCCTCAACCCCGACAAAATCCAGCTATTGTCATCGGTCAAATCAGCACGGCAGTTTAAGGCCTCACATAAAGGCAAATCCTTTTCAGACCTGTTTAGCGAGGCTGACAGAGCTCTTTGCGCCACAGAGGCAAAAGTTATTAACAAGTGTTTAATATTTGTATGGGAGTGGTTTATCATCTGCTGCTGGTAGTCTATGAGTGTGTTTCAACAAAGCGGCCGAATGATAACTAAGCAAATACAATTTATTAGATGAGAATCCGCGAGGCATTCGTTTTTTTTTTTAAACAAAGCAATTGATAATATGATTTAGTAGAAACAATATTTTGGTCATTTTAGAAACTAATCTAACTAAACTAAGTCTCTCATGTTGTCTATTGAGAATAATTAAAATGATTACCCTAACAATGGCAAATTATGCAAAGATATTGCATAGATAATTTGAAGATAATTTATTTCTTGCTTGCAAAAATAATGGTGAAAAAAATCTAAATCTCATATCTAAATAATTATGCCAAATGTATGTTAATCCAGAAATTAAATTAACAATAAGACTCACAAATAATGATCAAGATCAATTTGAGATCTCAAATTGCAAATATTTTCCTGATACCACCTTTAAGCCCCAGATTGATTACGATCCATCCATATTCGCAATATGAAGGGACGATGTGAACGCACAACAGAGATAAAAGCAAGTTTAGCCCCTTTTTTCACAGTTTGAAACTTAAACATTGCCGTGTTTGAGGACCAACAGGACTGCATCAGAACTCAAACAGATTTGGAGGGGTCTTTTGTTGACCCTCAGAGGAATGGATTTCAGGGTAAAGCGCAATTCGTCTCTTCATAATAGACCAGAAGAATGGGAGCGGACGAAGGGGGCCTAATGAAATATTTAAGATTTTGCCTAAAAAGGGCCTTGAAAGTCACAACAAAGGATTTGCTGAGGGCTCTCATTGTGCGGCGGACTTTGCGGAAGCCGCGGCCGGACCACTACAGATGTGATGAGGGCCCATATTGAGCGGGGCTGTGCAGGCTCTGTTCACAGCTGTGTCCTTGCGCTCCCGACTGGGCCACCAGCCCCCTGCCTTTGTGCCCCATTGTGCCCGGCACAGAGCACCAATTTTACACAGAGCTCATTGCACAGCAACGCCTTTGTGTCATTGGTAAAATAGCGCTCCCTCCTCCTTCTGTCCATCTCTGGCATCGTTCTTTTCTCCTCCTCGATATCTGTGGTCATTTAAAGGATGACAAGGTGATGAATCTCTACTTTTTTTTTTTGATTATATGAACACTTAAGATAAGCAGAAGAGTCTAAAGGCGAGTCTTTCCATGTCCCCTTCGCAATCTGCCTATTTAGGGCTTAATGGTTGTTGATTAATGGACCCTCTATTCAATAGAACATATGCCATTTTGGGATTCTATAAGAGCTTTATGTTGAATTTCTATGCTTGGTGTCACTAGGTCAAGGCAAGCTTTTTAACACACTACACGTGAAAAGGAGGTGATGCATAATTTACTCAGAATGCAGCTATTCATGGGGTGGTTTAAGCTCTCAATAACAATTTCCCCCAAACTAAAAAAGGTTGCAAAACATCATTTTAACCTCTCCAACTGCCTGTCAGGTGCATCTGCCCATGAGTTTGCTGTTCTTTCGATTAAATTATCCTTTTATTATTGCACGCTTTGCAGCAATTATACAGAAAAGAGCAATGTGCATTGAAAAAATCATCGCAAGTTCTGTGATAAAGAGAACTAAACTAAACTATGGAAGCTTTTCTGCTTCAATACAGTGTACAGTGAGACAGAAAGTCTCAACTGTAAGAAATTTTAAAATGTGAGATATAAAGTCACAACAAATATAAAGTTGCAATTGCGAGTTGGAGAGATATAATGTAGCTGCACTTGAAATAAACAGTTGCAACTACGAGAAATAAAGTAGCATTAATGAGATATAATCACAAATTAAACAAAGCAATACAATGTTGAGGAAAATCAGAGATGTGATGTTGTAAGATATATAAAGTTGCCACTGAAACAAAGACTTTTAATTGTGAGATTTAAAATTGCAATTGTGATATAAAATTGCAACTGTGGTCCCATCATACATCCGGCGCAATGTAGCGGCGCCCTTAGATGTTCTGCTCACGCGCTTTAACCTTGCACACAAGCAGATCCGTTTGTTCTCTGGAGACGCGTTCAGTCTTTCCGTTTGCAAATTCCGCCATGTAAATAGCAATCGGCCATGGCACGCCGACCATTTTTCCTGTCGTTAAACTAGCAAGTGAATTCGGACAAGCCTATAAGTGCACTTGCGCCGTGCGTTTTAGACCATGTGCTTAGATCTTTAAAATTGGGCCCATGGAATCACAAATATTAGCGGTAAAGTTGCAATTGTGAGATTTAACATTGAAAATCACAGATTTATAAAGTTGCGATTGAAATAAAAAATTGTGAGATAATATTGGTTTGCAATTATGAGAAATGTATCATTTCAGAGACAGAGTCATATTGTGAAATATAAAGTCCCAATTATAAGAAAGTTGTAAGTTAAATCTATATAAAATTGCGAGAGAAGTAAAGTTGCAATGTGATTTTAATGTTACAAGTGTGAGATATAGAGTAATTGTGAGTAACTAAGTTTCATTTAAGTTTCAATTATGAGAAGTGGCTTTTATGTTGAGAAATGGGCAGAAAAGGGTTTCTATGTTAAGCACTTTTGCTTTTCATTCAAAAAACTTGTTGAAGAAGATTCTTATAGGTATTAATTAGTGATGTGTTCTAAGGCTAGTCTCTTAATAAGCTTGCATTCCACAGGTTAGATCCTACACTGCAATTTATCAAAACCCGCCTTCATCACATTCCTCTCTGAAACAGTCCTATCTCCTGCTGGGGAATAACTGGAGTGGGCTGTAGGTTTCGTGCAATATTCATAATGACGATAACGCTCACCACGGAGAATGTGACTGGGAAATGTAACCATTATCCAGCAATTACGCTCTTTAGTGTCCGTCTCGTTCGGGATCCGAGTAAGAAGCACAGAGCTGGCGGCAGCTGAGTGGGAGCCTATAGCAGACAGAGAATTATTCATGGTAGATATGGAGTCCTCCGTGTGGGCTGAGAGGATTGATGTAAACCAGAACCTCTCACTGCCCTCCTCAAGCACAGCGGCCGAGCCTCATCTCCGCCGTGTGTTTCCCCTCTCTCCACAAAGACCTGTCACGTTTAATGGCCTGTTGGCTGAGTGGGCTGCTGTAGCCCTCTCCAAAAGAAAGGCCAGGAAAGAAAGGCTCATAGACAACTAATGCAGCTTAATATTCTTTAAAAAGGTCGAGGGACAATTAAAGGAGTGTTTCCCATGGTTCTCCCCCAGCGGTTTCTGCCCGCCTGCACAGCAGCTCGGCTGTTTGATGGAGTCTGAATACATCTTATTGATGGGGTCAGAGATTAGAGGCGATTGGGCCGGCTCTGAAAGGGGCCGTGCGTGGCCTCTGAGAGAGCCTTGGCAGAGCCACATTCAGCAAGGCCTCTCGGCCGTCTTCACACACCAGCACATTTGCTCCACTTCTCTGCCTGCAAATGCCTTTCAACAGAGCTGCCCTATTCACAGAGGCAGTTCGGCTGATGCACGTGCGCCCGCTCTGTGCGCTCGGGAGAGTGGGTGCATTTCTGTACTTCGAAAATGCATTGTAAATAATTGAATCCTTCATTTTCGAGATTCATCTTAACTTTAAAAGTGAACTCTGTCATTTGAATTTCAGTAAACAGGAGATCTATGGATGTTTTACCTTCCAGAGCTCTGAAAACTATGAGAGTATGAACTCTTCATAATGAAAGCGTACTGAGCAGCCATTGCACTAGATTGTTAAACCATTTCCTCTTTTTCTTAAGGAAGTGGCATGCTGAATATGGATGTGGCCAAAGCAAATTTAAACATACAATGTCGTAAAACCTTCTTCTAACATAAATGAAAGTAAAGTATGGTTTCAATGGAATCGTGAAAATTTTAGAGTAAAAGGATAGAAAATAATAGTTTTACAATATCATAAATATATAATGTTTCAAAATGTATAAATGTGTAGTGTTTACAATATAAATATACAGTATATATATATATATATATATATATATATATATATATATATATATATATATACACTTTGTGTATACACACACACTCACCTAAGGATTATTAGGAACACCCATTCAATTTCTCATTAATGCAATTATCTAATCAACCAATCACATGGCAGTTGCTTCAATGCATGTGGTCCTGGTCAAGACAATCTCACGGGGGTTTCGGATGCCCCACCACCTGTGATGGGAAGACCAACGCCTGTGAAGAGACGACTCACCGCCTGCGATATGTTATGGCGCCGTTTTTTACATAAACAATATTTATATTTAATACTTATATATAAAAATATGAATGTAAGCCAGAGGAGAACTGGCCCCGACTGAGCCTGGGTTCTCCCAAGGTTTTTTTCTCCATCCAATCTGATGGAGTTTTGGTTCCTTGCCACTGTCGCCTTGCTTTTGGCTTGCTTTGGCTTGCTTAGTCGGGATTATTTAATATTTAATATTTAACAATATTATTGATCTGTGTTGTACTACTTTCATTTTATCACTGTGAAGCTGCTTTGATACAATCTGTATTGTGAAAAGCGCTATATAAATAAATGTGACTTGACTTGACTTGACAATCTCCTGAACTTCAAACTGAATGTCAGAATGGGAAAGAAAGGTGATTTAAGCAATTTTGAGCGTGGCTCACCTATAAAGTCCTGACAGAAACTACAAAATAGAAAAGTTGTTATTCTAATTTTAAATGAAGAAGATTAAATGCTTTGCTCACGTTGCTATAGTGCTATCGCTCTGTCCGAGATGTTCCATGGCTCCTCACTGCCAGATCCCAGCAGAGTGATGTGTTCTGTCTGTTCAGTCGCCTGTGAGGCTGGGAATCATTCTGGCACATGTCTGCAATCTGGTCTGTAGAACAAGTGTGAACAAGCACACTAACTTTCACTTGTGTATCCACAGTCCTTCTCACCCCAAAGACCTCTGCACCTAAAAACAAAAAAAAACTCATTGTAATCAAACAAACCATTAAATAATTGTTGCAACTTTATACATTGCACAAGCAAAATCTGTTCCTCGTTTGTGATCCAGAGAATGCCTTGCTCAAATATCGGCCACTCTATTTAATCAGGTCATATCTGACAGTCCGCTGTGTGCAAACTACCTTCCTGTGCGTCTGGAGAAATGCTTTGAAACGCTCCTCATTTGGGATTGTGTAGATGCGACCCTAAAAGGGAAGGGGAGCACAGCTGTATTACAAAGCTGCAGTAATTAGGGGAAAACTTTGGGTCAATGAAAGCACTGGTTTTGTTTGGCTTGTTCCTTACATTCAATGGCATCTATAGAAGCATCAAAGAAAAGAGCCCAATTACTGCACTGAGCGTTTTGATTTTGCTTTTCATTCCCTGTAATTAGGAGGCAGCTTTAAAATATTTAACCTACTAGATTAATTTTCTTGTTTAATGTATCATTAGGCCAAATGGAATGGTCGGCCCATGAGCTCTATGGCTTAGAATAATAGAGAAGATTGTTTAAAGCGGAAGTGTGTGTATTGTTGTATAGTTAGTTGTTTTGCCTTGTTATATGTATAGGTTGGCTATAATGATTTCTAAAGAAGTGGAAAATAATTTAGGGACCAGACCTTCCATTCTGTAATTCCTGGTATATGTGCAAGAGACCTTACCAAAAACACATGCCCTTTAGTTTGGCATGGTCTCTTATCTTTACAACATTTTTTTTTTATATTCAATCTCTTCATCTGAATCAAAGAGCATCCACATGATCAAATAGAATTACCTGTAGGTTTGATTCAGCACTGTACATTTTTATGCCTAAACATCCAAATGTTTCTTCAACTATGGGTATTTTTGGACCTTTAGACTTCTAGAAAACACACAAAGCATAATTTTGACACTCTTATTAGTTGAATTTCTCTGCAATGTCTCTCAATGGTCATACATGCACCACATGAGAATATCTGTCATCACATCACAGTTATAAAATTAAAAATTTTGTGTTGAAATGGACATTTTTAACATTTTTGGAACAAAAAAAATGGCAGAATCCTTCCTCTGACTTTGGCTACTTTTAGCCAATTTTTGTAAAATACACAAATAAAAAAAAATGTATTTTCATTCAACTTGCCTAGAAATTACAAACAATGCGGCCAGATATTGACCTTGCTCGTTGTTGAAATATGTTTGTGATGGAGAGCCAGCGTTGCTTCTCCATCCCTCAAAATCTTGTACTTATTATTCTTTATATCATACATGTTATAGTTGTTTATGTGGGGTTTTACTGCTTTATTTCCTGTTGTTAGAAAAGTGTGTCTAACCTAGGTATGTGTACACCCTGGGAGGAGGAGAAATGCTCATTTGAACTAATTTTGAAAATATCAGCTGCGCAAATGACAATATATGTTTTTGTCCTGCCTGTATGTTATATTAATTGATTGTTTTTAAACTCTTTGTCTTAACTATCATTTATGGAACTTGCTGAAACAAATCGAGAGACAAGAGAGAAAGTGGAACGTTCCAATTAACTAAAGGCGGGAAAATTGTCCATTTAAGGGTGTTAAGAAGTGAGGCTGGGGGGGGGGGGATGAGAAATGAGAATGAGAAACTTGAGTCTCCAACAGTTAGTTAGAGAAGTTAATGCTAGTTCCACTGTTGTATGGACCTTTTGCTCTTCCTTGCATTAAATATTGCACTTGCCTTTAAAGTATTAAACTTCTTTTGGAATGACCTTTAAATGGATGCCTGGTGTGATTCTCCTTGTGACGTTGTCACCTCTGAGACAAAAGTGCCCAGAATCCAGGAAACACCCAAATGCACAGAAATATTCCAGGACATATATAGACTTCTATCTTCATAGTAAATCCTGCTTGTTGACACTTTCTGTTATCTGTCTATAAAGTCCCTGGTGGAGTTTGAGATGCACAGCAGTTGCTGAGGGTGCTTCTGATATTGGCGAAGGGTAGATTCGTGGGAAGGATCTGTGTGTGAAATGTTAACATCTCACAAGTGGCCGATCCTGGTGGTCACCACATTAATAATATGCTACTACACTGCTGGCATCCGACCCAAGGATACATTCCTGCTGTAATGGGCAGCAGCTGGACCGGGGTTTCCGGGAGGACAGCTGGGCACTGGCGGACACAGAGGGACACCCCGACCTTCCCGACCTCTCTACTGACTGTGTGTCTCATCCAAGATTTGCAGCTATTGCAATACTCTGCACTTTGTCTCATACCCATTCCACCCTGTCTTATAATTGCATGCTATTACATTCACTATTATACATAATTGTAGATATGAAAGCATATTTTCTTGGCTTATGAACTGCCTTCTTGTGGAAGCTGTGTTTTAACTCTTTTGTCAAGTCCCAAAGTAGCAACATATGGTGCTATTACAGAGCACTGAACACACATTTCAACGTGCTGCTTTGCTGCTTAACAGCTCTCTGGGGACACAAAAGGTCATTCAGCTAAAGTCCTGCGATTACACTCTAATGAGTAAACTCTCAATGGGGACGGCTTATTAGGACATTTCGGAAAGCTGTCGGCATGCAGCTAAAGAGGAGGGTTGTTTGTATTACTTAAATAGTCCGTTTTGCTACTATAAACATATAGCCTTTAAGAATTAGAAGCGAAGTTTGGAACGAGACAGTTATTGTTAGCAGTGTTTGCTAATTTTTATTTGCAAACTATTATTGTTTCTTATTATTCTTGTTCTTCTTCAAACAAAAACTTTTGAAACGTTGAGCTATCCACATAAATGGAAAATCAAATAATAGCATAACAATCTTAAATTTGATCATAACTAGACGCAATGCCATAAAACAACAAGCAATAAAAGTAATTACGTCATTGGATATGTTTTATTTTTTCATTCAAGCTACTTCTAAATGAAAAAATGAAGAATGTGCAGAGGATGTGTTTTTGATTTTTATGTTTTTATTCCATTCATGAAGGTCCATTCGTCGTAATTGTGCAATACTTCATGCAACTTAGTTTTATTGTAAATAAAAGAAAAATTGCGACACTTTGCAATGGGTCCTATTAGTCACCGTTAGTTAATGAATTAACTGGGATTGAGTTCACACTGTGAGTATTAGCGCTCAATTGTGATTCAAACATCTGGATCCAAATTTTTTTGTATAGCTTTTCATGTTGTTTTACAATAAATGTGGCCAATATCCGATTCCAGTGTGAACAGATCATGGTCGTTCACTACCATTCACAGCTGTCTTGATAACTTCTGGTATGTCAAATTTTTGAAGGGACTCCCATGAGCGCAGAATTGTGACGAATGTCGATCTATAGTGACGTAAAAGTTGAATGAATTCCGATATGATATTCCGATACTGTTCAGACTGCATTCGCATTGCAAACGATCTGACCTGTATCGGATTTAGGACTGCATTTGGAAGGCTACATTCAGACTGTCACTCCAAATCCGTCGCTGCAAAAAAGTTGCTGCAGCCATGTAATTACACCCTAGCAACACCCTAGCAACCCCATATAGCACCCTAGCAAAACCACAACAAAAGCCAAAGCCACCAGAACATTGTGAAAACATAGAAATGGGGGGGGGTTGACTTTGTACAAACTCCATCCTCCTGGTGATGATTTTGCGCGGTCTGTTTTACATCTAGTTTTACATGGACTTCTACACATCCAGTACAAGCATGTCTCTTTAAAAGCACCTCAGCAAGCTGCGGTTTTGCGAGGTGACCTTGACATGGCATCACATTTAACTTCCACTAGACGGGAAGGGAATATATTTTGAAAAAGCACCTTCGTTCTGACACATGGACCTCAGTCTTGGCCGATGACCAGCGGCCGAGCAGCATTGGCAGAGGGACCGTGAGAAACAGGGGGGCGACACCCAAATGTCAGCACAGCTGCAGAACTGCTGAGCATAAAAGCCTAATTACAGAAATATGCAGCCGGAGGCCTCTCGACAGTGAAAACAGAGCGGCGTTTGACTGGACGCTGCCAGAGAGTGGTAGTGTAACATGTCCTCCGATCAGTGACGTGAGATTTACTGTGCGCAAGAAGCTCCAGGATTCCACAGCTGCCGTATGACATCAACCCGCTCGTGCGTGGGTGTGTTCGTGCCGCTAGGGTTCTTTTCTCCCAAAGTTGAACCTGAGAAGAAAAAAATGAAATATTATAGGCATAATTAAAGCTAAATAAAATAGCAAGCCCCTAATGAGTGACAGTGGCAACATTTGCAGCCAGGTTACTCAATTGTTCAAGGGATGATATTACTTTTCTAACTTTAGTAATGTTGCTGTTTGAGCATAAACAACATCTGGAAAGTTACAATGCTCAAAGTTCAAAGCAAAGAAAGATATTTGCTTTTAAAGAAAGCCTCAAATTTACATAAACCCCGCCCCCGCAGTCCATGTTGAGAAGAGGAAGAGTTTTTGTAGTAGAGCACATTTGTGAGACTGCTCAAGCTATCAGATCCATCTTTTCACATGCAATGCAGTAGGCCTACGTAACAGAAATGCAATTGCATGTCACCCTTTAGGCATCTTAAAACAGTTCTCACACAAGCGATTTATATAGATTAATATGACAGAATATGCTAATCAAAGACATGAATAAACCAAGATAGTTAACTCCACATCAGTATTACTCCACCGTCGCCATATTGGCACCTCTCGTCATTACCGGATAAAATAAAATGGGCAAAGAGCGTCAATGGCAAAGAGGCGAAACGTGTGTGGAGTTGAGGTGCTATGCTATATACTACTGGCCTTGCGCTAATGTGACCCCCCCCCTCACAACCAAAAAAAGAACAAGCCCAAACCATGAATAAATAGTTCTCAGTTATCAGCTGCTTTTCCTGTTAGCCCATATAACCAATTTCACGCCCGCTCCTATCAAACTTGCTTAGTTGTGTTTTTGGCCACCCGCCAACTTCTGACTTACAAATGATCAGATTGTCATACTCAGTGCTTTGCATTTTCCCCATAGGGGTCTGACTTTGAATTGCACACATTATGCTTAGGTCATGCCATCTTCAGATTTCTTCTTATTATGTACTTTTTAACCAGAGAGCTGTTAGTTGTGACTGAAAACAAAACCTGAATTGAACAAACAAAAAACAGCAGGATGATGATGAATAATAGCCATCAAAATTATACAAATGTACCAGGTTAATAGCTTTTTTTTTAACTCGTTGCTAATGTTGTTTTAAGGCAATACATCTTAGTGAATAGGGTTAATGAAAAATTAGCTAATAGATATCATATCACTATACTTCTCCATTTGATTGACTACATTAAGAATCGCACAAATTTGTTGTATTACACGTTTACTGAAACTTCATATATAAATAGCAAATGAGACCTTATCCAATTAAATATTTGAGTCATATTAGAGTTTTTACAGTTGGCATTTTTGATATCTCTTTTTTTTATAAATCTGAAAACACTGTCAACAGCCAGAAAAATGTTACCAATAAAATATTTAAAAAAAAATCAGGCTAATGATTAACAAATAATAGGCTACAGAATATAAATAAACCTTGAGCACACCTCTAGCCGGAGCTGGCCCGCTTTGGCCCAAGGTATTCGACGGGCCAGAAATCCTGGCCATTGGCCCCGAGTAAGCCCTGATCAAGCCCCGGAAGTGACAGTGGAAACGTGACTGGCCCTGGCACGCACTAGCATGGCTCGGCCCTGGCCCGCCAGTGGAAACGCGGCTAATGATGTCTTACCTTTCTGGGCCTTGGAAGTGGTAGTTGCATAGACTGTCAATAGAGGTACAGAACGCTCTCAGATTTCATGAAAAAGATTTTTTGTGTGTCTGTATTAAAGATGAACAAAAGTGGAATGGGGTTGGAGTGACATGAGGGCGAGTAAATGACAGAATTTTCACTTTTGAGTAAACTAACCCTTTAAAGAATTTACGGCTGCATTCTTTTTTTACTTTTATCTACTTATTTTAGTATCTTATTTCATGTAAGGATGATTTAAAGTTCATTTTGGGGTGAAAAAGCACTTTAAAATGTGCAAACAGATAGTGTGTTGGTGTATATGTGAGAGAAATAGTAAGGCAGCCTGCAGCATGTGTTGTGTAGCCATGCTTACGTGCACCCGAGTTCTGGATTCTTGTTTGCACGTCATATCTTTGACAGACAAGTTTAAAGAGAGGCAGGAGGCAGCGTCTGTGGTCAGGAGGTGGGCAGAGGAGAGTTAAACAGTAAGCGAGGGAGAGGTGGGAGAGAGGGAGCGTGTGAGACAGAATAAGAAAAGGGAAAAAGAGCCTGTACTTGAGCCTTTCAAGGTGTGTTATTTGTTCAAGGCTGTCCAAACATTTACAGAGTGCTGGCAGCCTAGGAATGCAGAGGCAGGGCCGAGGCGGGCGAGCTTCAGCCGTGGGAAACCGCTGCTCTCCTCAACCTCTGCCGGCTCCTTCCCCCTCGGGCAGAGTGTCAACATACCCGGTGCCAGAGATTTGTGAGACTGATAGTGACAAGTCCCGTCAGCAGCCTTACGCATACACACACACACCCATAAGCACACGCACACACGCTTCCAGCGGCACACGGGCGAGCTTTCCGCCTTGCTCTCGCGCTGACACACTTTAACAGTCAGATGAGGAAGCCTCAGGCACCCACAGACGAACACACACACTTAAAAACACCCAGCCCACACTCAAATACAAAGACCCAGTGTTTTTTTCCTCTCTCATCCTTCAAAGATAGTCATGTTGAACCATTTTTACAATGCACTTTTCTGTAACCATACGGATTGGTTAACAATTCACATACAATACATGCAAATCGTATGATCAAGGACAAACTCGAGGGTTCGAGATTTCGACTATTTTTCATCCACTCCAGCTCTTGTCATGGCGAGGTCATATTAAGGAGATATTATTATAGGATTGAATGCTGCGCATCCATTGCTCCCTGTCATTTAGTTAATGGCCCAGCACATTGTGTTTTGTGTGAGGTATATAGTGGGATGGGTGTGGTTGGGACACAGCAGCTGACAGTGAATGGTGATAAAGCTCTTCAGACTGCAGTAAACACTCTCACATGCTGCCTGAGCAGGAGTGTCCACTATGCATTTCATGAGTGTTTGTATGATACTATGTGTATGTGATTGTGAACAAAAAACATTTTAAACCAGATATCTCTTTAATGGATGGATGGATTACCCAATTGGTGAATAGATTTTAAGTTTTTTAAGCATAAAGCATGTCTTGTTGTCAGCATTTGGTTGCAAAAAGGCGAGGAAACGGATCTAAATGCAGCAGTATCAGATTTACTAATAAAAAGTCAACCAAAACATGAACAGAACAACTGAACATATCATGATGAAATGAACTGACAATGAACTGAAAGAAACGCAGTGCTTAAGGCTAAGTTTACACGGAAATGATTCTGAAGACAAAACGCAAAAGTGGCGTTGTGTTATCACTTTTTATTCTGCATTTATAGACGAGCGTTTTGGGTGGGAAATTCAATGTAGTATGCACTCCATGCGACTAGGTGGCAATGTGGAGCACTGCCACACAACAACACAAAGTCTGCGCGCCTGCGTACAACCTTCAATGTCTAGCAGACTTCTGCGTTTTTACCCTTTACGCAGGAATGCAACGGTGGAGTGTTAAAGATTTCCACTCTGGGGGGTGGTTTCACTTTTTTGCATTTTTAAGCCCCCAAAACGCCGTCGCCGTGTAAACGAAAGGCACATACGATCGAATATTTTTAAGTTTTCACCCGCGAGCGTTCTCGTGTTAACAGGGCCCAACACAACAAACCAATAAACGAAAAAGAATCACAGGTGCGCAAAGTAGTCAAACAATGAAAAACCATAGAAACCAACTGAAAACTTGGATACAAAACTAAAAAATGAGACAAATGACAAATTCACCCAAAACAGAAACAAACCCAAGATAATCCCTCACAATTGTTTAAAGAAGATTGTTTTTTGTTTGTTTTTTTTTTGTATGGCTTGAAAGTGAAACAAATAGTCATTGGAGTAAGATAGATATTGAATTGACTGGTTTCCTCATAACTATAACCCCCATTTTACCATACATACGTCAATGTTACCACATCTGAGGGCTTCAGATGGTCACCACCTCAGATCAAAGTCCATTACTTGCAAAGATAGCCACAATCAGTAGAGTCAAAGTATTGCAGTTCAAAGGAGTCTTCAAATGGTTAAATATTTGTCTACTTCATGTCATCAAGTTAAATGAGCGGCAGCAATTCCATACATGCAACTTTTTGTTAAGCATGAGAAACATGTCTGATCGAAACCCAAAGCAGGAAGCTTGTGGTGTCTCATGGCTCGGGACAGGGTGAATGTCACGCTGCCGGCTGGAGCAAAGGTGACTGAAGAAGACTATAAAAGCAGTTTCAAATTCAACATCATATTATGAATTTAATCAGACGACTGGCCAAATCACTGTATAAAAGGAGGTCATTACTGAAGATTTGAAGAACGCATACTAGCAAAGTTATTGTGTTACCATTATAGTATTGTTGTGCTTAGTTGCATTATATCCAGTATTTCCTGGGTTATGAAGTGTTTGTTGTAGAGTGACAGAAGGAACAATATGAGGTGAAACTTGTTTTAACTTTCCCACCTCACAGTCTATACATGTACGTTGCTCCTCTTGTCTCCGGGCCGCAGACACCTGCCTACATTGCAGGGGAGGTCAGGTTACAACGATGAGGCAAGATCTGGCCAATCGGCTCCTGTGAGAACGCCGAGCGAAGGTGGTGGGAACTCTCCTCCCTTCTTTCTCTTTCTCTCGCTCTCTTCCTCTATCTTCGCTGTGACGGCTTTCCACGGCCTTACCTGGGAAACTCACACAAGTTAAGGGAGGGGCCAGCAACCTAATGAATACAAAACCAAACCTTTTACCAACAGGTGAGTTACAGAAGTCAAGTGTGTTCAATTTACTCCCTTTTTTTCCTTCCCCTTATTTCATTCATGGCATTGGGCTTTACATCAGCCCATCTTGGCACTATTCAGAAAAGAAAGAAAAGAAAGAGAGAAACAAAATAGAGCCAAAGTGTGGGAACTTTTCCTCCTTCCTTTATTCCAGTCTGAGTGGTTTCATTGTTGTTAACCCTGTAAATGCTGGTTGGAGTGCACCTGTGGCATCAGCACAACAATATTGTGGCATAGGCTATTCGAAATTTCTCATGTGAACATATATGTAAATATCTGAGTCCAGGCTTTCTTAGTAAAAAAATATTTCTTGCTTTCTTAAGGAGTCAATACTGATTAAAAAGATTCCAGCATGAGAATTGAGGTTATGAGTATGACATCACTAAAAATATTCATTAATCATGCCATTAAACGTCAAATATTTGTTTTAGTTGAATAGTACCTAATTTGTTTCTTATTTATTTGCAAAATGTTGATTTCTCAAGGCATCACAGGATGGTTAGAGCTTCATTCATGCACTGCAAGAACTGATTTAGATCACTGGGGTAGATCCAACACTGCCACCCTTAGGTCATAGAAAGTATTATGATATATGGTAATGTTTGATCCTCTTAGACCAAAAAACCCCATTACATTTTCATCTGTTTGCTGGGTGTGTCATAAGTGACCTCTGCAATGTCTCAAAGCTAATTGTTACTGATAGACACATGACAAACATAATTAATAGACCTGGTAGCATGTATAGTAAAAACAGACATTGCACATAATGAGAACTAAATCATGCCGTCATGTGTAAGTGTCTGGTATGCATGCAGTTTGAATCGTATGTGTATGTGTAAGTGCAAGTGTGTGCACGCTGGCTTGGGTTGAGAATGAATGGAAAAGGCAAGTAAATAGGCTATACATGACACCTTAGTGTGAAGATTGCTCTTCATTGACTATACATTTTACAACACTTCTCTTTCTCTCTATTGCCCACATGTATCTTGCTGCCTATAAATGTGGAGAGGCCGGACATTGTAGCCGGACATTGTAGCCTACTACTTTTAAATTGTCTGCACTAAAGCAGGGCTTTGTTCGAGGAGCCTTTCTCTTGGTCTTAAAATTCAGTTTTTGTCAAGTAGCTCAGCTATTTCAGTTCATTACTTTGCCCTACCAATCAGTCTTTTTTTGGTACTTTTTTTTACTTTTTTAGGCTTAAAATGTTTTTAACTTTTGATACTTTTGATACTTTTCTAACAAACTTCGTCACTCTTCCTAACTATGATCTGTGTATGCATTGATGCATCATACAGTCACTGAAGAATTGTTAGGAATGTGTAGAGAGTGTTGTGCTGGCAGTTAAAGAAGAGCAGAAAGGCTGGAGGGGGTGTGGACCAAAGTGCTGTTGAGAGACTCAGTGAAACATCGAGAGCGTTTACATGCAAAACAATGCACTGATAACCATCAAAAAACAGTTAATAAAAGAACTGACAATGCAGTTCTCTCTAGAAGAGGGAATGAGTATTGCAAAAGTTAGCTTACGCTACGAGAAAGATTCATCTTTTCGTGATATTGAAGCCAAAAAATTATCCTTATTTTTGTATTCATTGTCAACGCAGTGCAGCAGCTAGCAGACCTAGAGCAGGCTTTCTAGCATGCTCCTAGGTTTCCCAGCAGGAACTGCAGCAGCCTGCCACGGAGCCCGACCTGACGTCACGTCCAATGAAGGTCACTCGCGCCTTCACAGCGTCATAGGCTGTCAGTATGGGTGTGGCTTAGTGTATATAAGCAGGGCTCGGAGGCTGTTTCTCTGGTTTTCATCGACTAAAGTGAAAGTCGCTCGTGGCGTGAGCACGGCAGGTTACGCAATACTCGTTCCCTCTTCTAGAGAGAACCGAGGTTACGTTAGGTAACCGTTACGTTCTCTTTCGAGAGGTTCTCTCGTATTGCATAAGTTAGCTTATGGTACGGGAACCCTTTGTCAACGCCATGCACGCCAAGCATCGACTCCCCGAGTCGGGGAACAAGATAAGTGGAAAATTGGGGGGCCACCATAGTGGGCCAACACATGTAAACTCACCTAAAGGATTATTATGGTGTTAGGAACACCATACTGGTACTGTGTTTGACGCCCTTTCACATTCAGAACTGCCTTAATTTTATGTGGCATTGATTCATTGATTCGCCCAATAGTGAGCCTACATGTGATGTAGCTCTATGCCATCACACTACGTTAACTGACTAGAGGCCCAAAGAGAAGGAAATGAATAGTTGAAATAAAGTCGTTATTTATGTTTGTTTTTGCACACAAAAAGTATTCTCGTCGCTTGATAAACTTAAGATTGAGCCACCGTAGTCACTTGGAATATTTTAACGATGTCTTTAATAACTTTTCGGGGCCGGCAAGTTTCGATTCCTTAGAAGCCTTATGGAGGAGTGATCCAACTCTCAGATTTAATCAAAAATATCTTATTTTGTGTTCCAAAGATGAACGAAGGTCTCACGGGGTTGGAACAACATGAGGGTGAGTAAAAACTGACAGAATTTTAATTTTTGGGTGAACTATCCCTTTAACAGTTTCAATTATAACATTTATGTATTGCTATGATAGCTTAGCTATTATACACTTGCTTGCTAACTAACATTACAGTGTTGTAGAGTTTACTTTAGCTTTTGTAAGCTCGCTGTTGTAAGACTTTTCACCGTCCTTTAAGAAAATTATCCATGATTTTGTGATCGATTACTGTTTGCATTACCATAGTTTTCCGACAAATATGATTATTAGGAAATTTACCAAAAAAAAAAAAAAGCTTACCACTCGGACATTTCCTGTGAAATCCGTGCTTGCAAACTCTATGCTTGAAATCCATTCAGCACAATCCTCTTGTTCGTTAATATTGTCAGGGTCTGTCAAGAGGCGTGACCTTTCCTGAACACACGCTATGCGCTGCCAATCACAACTTACTGGACATTTTTTGAACAATCAATATTCTAGTACACCCCAAATACAAAATCAAGACTTTGTAAAAGAGTACAATAGTACGCCTTTAAGCAGGCTGCAGCACAACCATTTTTAACATTGATAATAATAAGAAATGTTTTTTGAGCACCAAATCAGCATATTAGAATGATTTCTAAAGGATAGTGTGACGATGAAGACTGAAATAATGATGCTGAAAAGAGAGAGATGCAAAAACCTGCTAAGGGTCGATTATTACTGGGCATGCAAACATATTGTGCAGTTGACTGACAAGCTCAAATCTTTGTGTGGTCACTGTAAGAACACCCAGACACTTGCCAAACTGGATTTGGCTGATGTCACTTGTAAGTCTCTCTTAAAAAGCACTACCTACACAAAGGTGTGCCTACCTTTGACAGACATGCTAATGGTAAAAATTACAGTGATGCAATATTATGACTATAGTTCAAAGACATTTTTTTCAAAGACACTAACTGATTTATATTTCTGCTTCGGACCTATGCCGGAGCCTCTATGACAGGGGTGCCCAACCCTGCTCCTGCCGATCGACTGTCCTACAACCCTCTCCAACCCTAATCAAAAACATGAACAACCAACTTGGAAATTAAAGGCAGGTGTGTTTTATTAGAGTTGGAGATGAACCGTGCAGGAGCAGGGTTGGGCACCCCTGCTCTATGATATAGACTATGCTTTGGTTTTCATTTATACTTGTGCATCGTTGTCCACATTGACGCGCAATTACACAGAGGGAGCTTAGCAGGCCAATCACAGCGCTTACAGAATGCTTAGAATTGACGTTTTGTTACATTTTTGGAGAGGTGCACGTCAGGGTACGCCGAAGGGTACGTGCACTACACACTGACTACAACATAGCTACGGCGTGAGTTTGACGGAGAACTATAAATTGGCCTTTATGCTGGACAAATTGAGTAGCAAAGCAAATTGTCTGGTCAGTCTGGAGACAAACCCTCAAGACACATCATGATTGGGACTTTCTCTCAAATACACGTTACCAAATTAGTCGTTTCTGACCAGGGTGGGAAACCAGAGCAGGGCTCAATGAACAGTGTCCAGTCACTGAGCCCGGTCCCCAGTGTGCAACACAGGATCAATTCCACCAATACGGATCTGTTCTCTCCACGCCACTGGACAGCCCTCTTCGCTCTCCATCCAGACTCATTTACATGTTGTTATTGTCCACCTTCTGCAACGTAATCGGATCGCTTCTACAGCACACACAAAACCAACATGAGACACAGGCCCTGCTTCCCATTGTGAGGCCTTATTTCCCATGAACCATGGACAAAGGTGAGAGAGGGAGGCAAGGAGAGAGCAGAACCGACGTGAGAGAGCAGGTGGTGCCAAACCCGACTCTGTGTCTGAGGTTACTGAACCCAAACCTGTAGCCAGAGCAGCAGAGATCAAAGTAATGTATGCTTTAGTGTTCTGTAGGTCTCTGCTTTGCAATACATTGTTTGATGTCTTTGTAGTTAGAACGGAAGGCTCCAAATAAGGATCAGGGTCCAAAAGACAGACAGACAACAAATGATCAACTGTTTGGATACATTTATAAAACCATTATAGACCTCAAGACAGTTAGTCTTATAGACCTCTTTTGCACTGACGTCACAATTACGTCACGGTGTTAGCTGGAGGCAAAACTAAGAGAAAACTTGATGCAGCCAGTACAAACCAACAGTGATTTTGTCCGGCTACATCATAAGGAGCTTAAAATATTATTATTATAATTCAATGTCATCTTGTTGTGTTGATGAGTACAAGAATCAACGGAGTACAGGCTCCAATTTGAAATTTGATCGCACAATTTTTTCTAAACAATTTGCTCGTCATGGTCGACATGGTCGTCTTCTTGCCTTGGTGCTGACTAGGCAGAGCTTCGGATCGGAACCCAGTCTTTTACGTGAACATTCAGCTTATAGGCATCTAAAGATTTATATGCCCTCAGTTTCTCTTTATGCTTGTTTTCTCTATCAGGTTGGTGTAGATGTCAGGTCACTCAACCGAGGTAGTGTTAACGTTAATCCTGTCAGATCGTCCATCCATTGAGTGAACGTGTACGGGTCGGCCAATCTGGTTCCGTCCGTCAAAATTAACTTTTGAAATTAACAATCGTGGTCCTGGACAGTGAGTGACCTTACGCATTAAGATAAAATCAGATTTTCTCCATTCATTGTTAAAAACCTAGCTAACAAAACTTGCAAACTAGCGTCACTGAAGCGGGAAGGGGAATCGTTCTGCCACCACGAAGCTCCGCCCACAAAAAACGTCACCATGTTTACTAACAGCACTGCATCAACCCACATGAATCTTAATTCGTCAAATAAAGTGACCTGTATGAGTTGTAATTCAGCATTACACATTATAAAATAATATGAATTATGTGATCAAATCTAACTTTAAAATTTTACTTTTAAAATTTCAGTTTTAATTAAAATTGACACAATACACATCAAAAGAAGCAGCAGCAGGCCACTTTAAGCGTAATACAAACTGCAATGTAAAATGTTCTGAGACTGAAATGTTGCTTTAAGAATCTGCACAGACCACTGAAGGGAGTATGTATGGTTAAGATGACCTCAGTGCAACGGCTGCCCACGTAAATGTTATTTGTTTGTGGAGGCCAGTGTGAGTAAATCTTGTAATGGTGATATGGTGTAGTTTATACAGAGGTCCTTGCCCAACACCTGAGGTGTGGGAGACCTAATTGCTCACAGCCATTAATAACAACAACATGTGAACAGAGTCTGAGATGTTTCCTCAAGGTGCGAGGGTCCTCAATTATCCCATTAGCAGTTAATGTTGTATCTGGTTAAGTTAATGTCTGTCTACAACCTGCTAATAGATCATTGTAAAAAAATGCTGTTTCCAATGGATGTTTTATTTCAAAAGACAGAATAACTAAAAGATGCTAGTCTACTTCAAAAAAATGACAAAATCTACTTTCTTCCTCTCTTCAAGAAAAAGTCTTCTCAATGTGACAAAGGCTACCTATGCCATAAAAGAGCAGAGCAGACAAATAAAAGAGCAGAATGTGGTGAAAGCAAATAAAGGAGGAGGTGGAGCGGGAACAGTTTTACTGCTGCGTGTTTAATTGAAGTCATTGATGGGAGAGTGGCACGTTCCCTCGGGGTCGTGAGGAGAAAGGGCAGCTCAAAGCGAGAGGAAGGGGCTGGACTGCTGTAAAACAGCTGCTTTTTCACAATGTCATCCATTTCCAGTAGAAAGTTATATTGTAGAGTCAGATTTTCATGGTAATAAAGGGGTCTGCTGGGCATTTTGCAGCCATGATTTCCAAGTAAACACCAGTTGATTTCAAAAGACAAGCAGATGTGCAGATA
Source organism: Cyprinella venusta (assembly GCA_038021265.1). NCBI lineage: Eukaryota > Metazoa > Chordata > Actinopteri > Cypriniformes > Leuciscidae > Cyprinella > Cyprinella venusta. The sequence goes on along the minus strand of CM075883.1, from coordinate 16,966,992 downwards.
GATATACACACACACCACAAATGGTTAAAATCAACAGGAGATCTAGATTTTCCTTACAATTTTTTATTTCAAATGGACCCTGGAAGGTTTTTTTTACCAAATCATGGAAAACAGGATCCTTCTGCCAATCCAACACTTATCATGATTGAAGCTGTTGAAATAAGTCAACATACCTCTTTTGAAGAAGATGAATTAATGAGTGAAATAATGTGATAAATGGAAACTCTGGCAAGTTTGTAAGTTGTTGTTTATGTTGGATTTTTGTAGTTAAACATGTCATTTGGATTGAATGGAAGTAATTGTATGTTTAAAACATGGCTGTCACTTTGAAGAAATGCTCTGTTTGGTCATTTGTCCATTCAGCATGTGGGAAGAGTATCAGAATATAATGAAGCACTGCACCTTAAATTACATTGTCTATGCAACATAGTGGTTTGCATTATTTAAAGTCTTTGTAATGTCTTAACCATAACCTGCCTGATCATTAATCTGCAGTCTTGTTAATCTTAGTCCATTGACTTTCGCTGTCAAGAAATGTGACATTAGTAATTCAAGTGCTTGGCCTTCACATCAAGATTTAAATGAACTCCAGACTGTTGTGTCTGGAATCTCTTCTGTCCGCTGAATGACTTTTCCCACAAAAACCTAGACATAGACTAGAGTACATGGGTCTTGGTTATTAATATATACATCTCTCTCTCTCTCTCTCTCTCTCTCTCTCTCTCTCTCTCTCTCTCTCTCTCTCTCTCTCTCTCATATATATATATATATATATATATATATATATCCTTGACCCAGACCTAGACTTTCAATCTCAAAATATGAAAATCCATTATAAAAATCTTTTAAAAAATCATTGTAAATAAAATGCTAGCTATGAATCTTTAGTAAGACAAAAGATTTGGGAATTTTTTTCAAATATTATTATTAATAATTAATTTTTAATGAATTATTAAAGATGTTTAAAATGTAATTTATATCACTGTAATGAGCACCACTCAGTGTGGTTAAACAACGTGAAATCCAAAATACTTCATTTGAAATACGGTGTAAATATTTATATAAAACATTAATAAATAAAACAAATACATTTATTAAAAATTAAAAGATTTATTTAAAAATACCTTAATATTTCATTTAGAGACAATTCTTCTGTGATGCTTGTGTGTCCACTGTTGGACATTTTTAGTGGACAAATGAAATAAACCTGTGAGAGCATCAAAATTGCATTTTAAGACGGTTCTTTTCCCCTCAGGTTCAAAAGTGCCCAGCTAAAAAACCAACATACTGTTTGTTGCTAATGTGTTAAATGTAAATGTATCCTGCATTTCAAACAAAGCTCTTCACTTTCCCTCCATTTTCAGACCCTAATGCTCTCCGACCTCAGACAGGGAGAGTGATTCTAAAGATGCATTCTCCTGAGAGCAGGATGGTTACAGTTTGTTTTCTTTATCTCTCCATTTTTTTGTCATTTTAAAGTCTCTGTAAGTCCTGCTGTTTCGCCATTTTAAGGCCAAACTTTAATCTCTATATCTATGTTTTGTTCTGTCCCCTCCTGCTGGAGACTGAGCTGAGACAAAGCGTTATTTACACTAATGGCCCAATGGGCCTTTCACTGCAGAAACAAACAGCGCAGGGGAAAGTGAATGGAACTTAACATTTTGACATTTTTCCACATGCTCTCAAAACCAATATTGACCTAGCTCCCCTGCAAGGTGGGCTTTAGTCCAAGGACTTGGCATTAAAATCAAACCTATGAATCTCAAGCAGCAGGCAGCAAGTCAAGGGGAGAGCCCAACAATGTCCTGCCCAGGATGGGGTTCTCCTGCTGGGAAGGCAGAGTGGACACTGTCCTGGGCTCAAGCTGGTACACAGAAACAGCCACAATGAAAGGCTTCGTGCCACCCCCCCAGTTTAATGATTCCGTCTGCGAAGGCCGATTGTAGCCGAACCGCAGACCCCGCTGGTGCCCGATGCAGACAACAGGAAAGGGACAGCGGGGGAACCCGTAAGTGTAGTACCACCCCGTAGCAGGCAGTGCTTCTCAAAGGCCACATTACAATCAATTAGGGCCCTAATGAGCAGGATTTGGACTTGTAACCTGTGGCTTAGAGTCAGTATTTAGCAGAATCTCAGCGGCACAGCTGGATAACGCATCAATACGCTCAGAAATAGCTTCGACTAGAAGAGTAACGCGGTGGGGAAGTGCGACGTGTGTGGAGGTGTCTGCTTTTGCTCAGGAAAACACACAAACACGTAGACTCTCTCCTCTAAATGGAGAATACACTAATGGCAAGGAGAACAAAAGGAGCAAATCTCACTCAATAAGATACATTCAACACAGCTCTTGATGAATGTACTAGATGTCACAGGCATCGAGGTGACACATGGGTAATGTGAAGAGAGCAAGCAGAGAGCCTCGAGGCCACTGGTTTACAACATTTACATACATAGCCAACAGCCGTTTCAACAGGTTTGAGCTCACAGGGGGTCCGACAGAGAGAGTGTTGTGTATTTAGGGGTAACGTGGCCCCAGGGCCTCCACAGTAGGACTGCACAGGAGGGCTCTCAAATCGCAAGGTCCTCCGCATCTGAGGGGTAGGGACATCTCCCCCTATTGTCGGCAGGGGGCAGAGGGCAAAAGGAGGACGATAAATTGAATCGTGTTATTGTTTTTTTTTTTTGGGGCCTTTTACCGGCTTTTAATTAACACACAGATTATGCATAATAACCCAACATTACAACAAAAGCTTATACACACTATAAAAATGCTGACTCAACACATCTTTGGGTCAAATGTGGATAAACTCAATCTAGCATTTAGAGAGCATGCTTATAGATCATTTTGCTATAAGACAACTTGCACTGCTATTCTGACAACTTATTCAGTGTGTGCATTCATGTTCATATTTTGACATCAAAACTGGAAAAAAAGATCAAAATTGCAACTGATATTTATTTTCGTTTTCTTGCATTGTCAGGTTATTATGAGCTGATGTTTGATAGTTATCAGGTCTTTGTTGTACCTGTAAACACACTCACTGACAAGATAGTAAAGAGAGGGCTGGAAATTGTGTGGGATTGGGTTCAGGAAAGACTCAAACTCATATTGGCTGCATGATGTATGCAAAAGATCTGCTAGAACCAACACAACAGAGTGCACTCGGGGGGCTCCCGCAAAATATAAATATCTTAAACTAAACATATTTTATATGTTTAGGCTACAGAACGTTTGAGCAACAAACAAAATGGTTAACAGGCGCAGGGTTGGATATTCCCAATGTTTTTATTTGGCAGCAAGGGAAAGCACCTTCATTTTTGGCTTCAGCGACAAATGCAACAAGATGTGGTCTGATAAGTCTGATGTATGGCACTGGAGCATAACAGAATCTTATAGAAGAAGCACTAAAAATCTGTGTAGTCCTCTACCAGCGGGCTTTTTTCAAAAAAGCCAAAAATCTTTCTTTCGAGCTGGAACGAGACAAAATGACATATTCTTGGCTGAAATGGGACTATCTTGAGCAGACCTCTACTGCATGAGTACCAGAACTCATAGAGGACATCAGTGACCATATTTAAAGCAGTATTTTGACTATACAGAACATTTTGATTTCTATATTGACCTCTAAAAGAAAGTGCATCTTGTAACTATAAGATGTTTAAAGTTTGCACTTAACATGTTGATCTCAATAATGGAGGTGATCAATAAACCATGATAAATGTAAAAAGATCTTGAGATAAGAGACCACCACACAACAAAACAACAGCTAACACATAGTGTACAGTATATTTACACTACAACCACAGGTGTATCTCATTTATTCCTCATCATCAACAAAAAACTGTTCATGGACACCAGACAGGAGCAGCTGAAGTGTTGCCTGACTCCTGAGAGTAATAAAAGTATAGCACATGAAGGGGTTTTTTAATCAAATGGAGTGCACCAACCCCCCCTCTAAGTGTTCACCTCAGCAACCCCACCCCAACAGTAAGAATTAAAGTATTTAATGTGATTTCGCTGTGTGAACCTCATAATGCATTAAAGGCCTAAATGTCTTGAAGTCCTGCTCCTGCCTCTCTTATCATATTGGCCTCAGTGGGAGCTTGGAGAGGGAGTGAAGGAGCCGAGGTTTATTTTGAGTTTCCCATTGTTTAGGCAGGCCCGTGTTGTTCTTGGTGGCTAAGAGTGAAACTTCATTCCCAGCATGCAGCTCACCCTGTTTGATTAAAACTGAGACTATCATGGAAAGCTAACAGCTTGTGTTTTCAACCGACTGTCGCTCTCATCTCTTTGAAGCTTAAGCAAAGTCATATTTTGCACGTTTTATCTCAACGCACGACTTTTTTTTGATCACGCTGCCACTGAAAAGATCAAAATCAATAGTCAGAAAGTCCAAGATTGTCCGAACGGAGGCCTGGACGATGAAAAGTAGGTTTGTACCTCTACAAAAATCATTATTGGCACTTCTAATCCTTCAGACGTAAAAAACGACAGTCCGAAGAGAACTTTTGAGAGCTACGGATAGCCGTTGGACGTTTTACACAAAGGTCACATTGCTCTAAATGCGCCTGCCAGTCACAGAGCAGAGGCTGAGAACTTGCAGTGTTTGCAATGTGACTGCGATGACATCATGGGGATCGCTGTTGAGGAGCTGTGGACCTTGGGAGCTGTTTGCTGTCTGGCAGGTGTTTCTTTCTCTTTATTTTACCTCTTTTTTATTTTTTTCTTCTCATGCGATGAATGAGAGTGTAAATATCACTTCAAAGAGCAGGGCAGCTCCACATTGAGCTGTGGGAGAGAGGGGCAGGGAGCTCCTGCGGAGAGGTATAAAAAAGTTCTTGTCTCTTGTTGGCAAGGTACACCATAGATTAGCGGCTCGGAGGGCTGTGTCGGCTTTTATTCACCATCATAAGTCTGGAACACCGCAGTGTGATAACCTTGAGAAGTTTCGAGACATGTATTGAAGTATTTTTAAGTCTCTTACGATCAGTGTGATGTTAGTCGCCTTTAAAGGGCTAAAAAATGCGTAAAGCCCTGTCTGACATTTGACCTATCCCCTTTCCCCATGCCTCATTAAACAAGGCAACACATCGGTTGCAAGTGCAACTAATTTTTATCCTACTGTTATGGCAACATTCAAGCAAATAAGCTCCAACCTCTTGCCTCAGACCGGGTCGTCATACATAAGAGCTATTACCCTTCAGAGAGCAGCACTTCTCCAGAAAGGGGTCCCGTCAGCAGCACTTGCTTGGAATCCACCTTACCTCATTGTTCAGAGAATAGGGCTGCCGAACACAAATTCTTCTATGCTCTTAATGAGAAAGAATGAACTGACTCATTGGTTATGTTAATGTAGTTGTTTTCACCTCCAAATCTTATCTACAGCCTCGCTGGTCTCATTTAGCTCTGAGTAATTTGACAGCACTGGTGAAGAATGTTGCCATTCAACAAGTGAACTAAGCTTCAGGACTCTTCAAAATCTTCATTTACACTTCTCACAATTGAAACGAATTACAGCTAATAGAACATGTAAAGTGTACGGAGGGTATTTAGAAAATAGTTACATGCAAGAATATCACGGTCTCTTAAAGACACAAAGAAATCAAAATCGACAATTCTTGGAAATATTGTAGTATTTATAAATTATTTTAGATAACTGATAAATGAGTCAGTCAGTGAATTAGTGGGCTTACAACTAAACTGAATTTGAAATGATGTACTTAAACTATGAACTAATTTACACAACTAGAAAGTTCATATACATTACTGTAAGCATCCCTTCACCAAAACACACAGAAGTAACTGCAGTAAATGGTCTACTTAACTTTTTTAGACCATTTGCTCAACAATTGTCATAATTGTGTCTTATTTTTTATTTTTCCTAGGGAATTTACGTGAAAACATAAGACAAAGTCAATAATCCAATGAAACATAACTGAGAACTCAATAAAACCTTTCACTGGGTTAGGCTGATGTCACCAGTGACTAATTAGTGATGTTACCTAAATGAGAGAGAATTGCTGATCCAAATCAGGAGGACACAAACAGACTCCTCTTGAGAAGGAAACGTTTGTTAACTTTGGGGCCATTTACTTGACAAATAAGATAAGATTTAGCCCTAACTCCTCCGAGACACTGCACTCCTGTAGGTCCCATTCTAAGGACTGGAGTGAGGAGGGTGAGTGCTGGTAATTCAGCGATTTAATTGGATGTTAAACACTCAACCTTCTGTAATGATCCCGTCATAGCAATTACAAGTTTGGAAAGTTCTACCCTCTAACTTGTCCCTTTGGTCAGGCTCCAGCAAAGGCATTTTTCAAACAGCATCAGCCGCCAAAAATATTTCAAACTATATAAATGATAAAAGGCGTGTCTACTGTGATTTATTGGAAGCCCACAAGAACAAACACCATCTCAGTTGCTATTCAGGCCCCAGCCTGAAGCCTGGCATACCGAAGGGGGAAGTCCAGGGAAAACACCAGACCTCACTCCTCTCAGCAGCAAGCTATTACTCTGTCTGTCCAGCCAATCCGTGAGCCACATATTAAGGGAGTGTATACCGAGAGAGGGAATAGGAGTGAGTCCAGACGTGTCCTCCCCAGGCCGAGCGAGGTGTGTTTGCGGTGAGAGAGCGGATGCCCTGTGATTTACTGTCTGATCCTGACTGCAGTCCAGCCTTGACGTCATCCCCTCTCTACTCCTGCAGAGCCGAGCACACAGGCGCACGAAACACTCCCTAAAGCAGTAATGTCTCAACATTCTGCTCGCCTGGATGCTCTGCCAGGACTCGGCTCTACTGTACACGCTCAGTGGGCTGGAGAGAACAGAAGAGGCAGTGTACGAGCCATGGAGCGTGGGCTGAAGACACACCCAGATGAGTCTAAGAATGGGATTTAAGTGTGTGTGGAGGTATTTAACAGATGATGTCATTCAAAGCATTATGGCTTATAACTGCGAAAGCACAATAAGAGCCCTACTTCTAAAAATTTCATCTCAACAACAGGGAAACACATCAGTGATTTTGTATGCACATCAATCTGCAAAGCTGTGTCGCAGAGTTCTGAGAAGAATATAACTACCTTAAAGGGGTGATGAACTGAGAAATCAAATTTTCCTTGAGCTTTTAACATCTAAGAGGTCATCATATTATAAGAATATCCTGTACGTTTCAGAACTGAAAACGTCCTTGTTGGTCCAATAAAAGCTTTTGTTGACACCAGGCTCAGCAAACGACTCGTTTTTCAAAGGGTGGAACTATGACGACAAAGAGGATAAAACACCACCCCCGCAGAAGAAGATCGACGCCTACTTCAACACGGCCGGTTTAGCCCCGCCCAACGATTTGCGCATTACACGCATAGCTAAATAACATAGGCCTACCTTGTGATGACAAACCAGATCGATATTGTCCGTCTGTTCGCTTCATTTCACTGATGATTGTTTTGTAAATAAGACTGGATTTGCAGACCGATTAAGAGTAAAGAACGGTGTTGTCCCGTCTATATTGATCTGACAGGAATGGTGCAACACACTGACTCGAACAGGTATGGGCGAATCATTCCGGTTGCCATTTTACAACATTGGACGTTTTCAAAACAATTTTCCCCATGTGCACCGACGAGTGAGTCGAAACTCATTATAATATGCAAAACTGTTATCCACTCACAGCAGTGGGCGTTTAATTCCAAGTCTTCAGTGCGAGACGCCCATAAAACCGAGAGTTTTTCAGCTAGGCTCAAAAATAGGGTAGAAAACAGCTTATTCATTTTGATGTTTTTGAATGCAAAAACCAAGCGAACGTCATAAGTTGACCTCAGACAACAATATAATAAAATGTAAAAAGCCAGTTCATGACCCCTTTAATTCTTCATGGCACAGATTTAACAATGTGCTGGAAACATTGCTCAGAGATTTTGGTCCATATTGGCATGATGGCATCACTGGGTTTCTGCAGATTTGCTGGTTGCACATCCATCTCCCATTCCACTCTCTATTGGATTGAGATCTGGTGACTGTGGAGACCATTTGAGTATAGTGAAGTCAATGTCATGTTTAAGAAACCAGTTTGAGACGATTTGCGTTATCCTACTGTAAGTAGCCATCAGAGATCAGACGATGGAAACATGTGGTCATAAAGAGATGGACATGATCAACAACAGTACTCGGATAGACTGTGGCATTTGAATGACCCTCAATTAAGGGGCCCAAAGTGTAGCAAGAAAATCCCCCCACACCATTACACCACAGGATGGATCTGAATTTCTGTCATGTCTTTTCCATATATTGTGATGAACGAACAATTTGGACCAGAAAACTCAAGAGGTGAACTAATCATTTCTGTTTCCGGTACAGACTGCTGCTTCAGTCTATAGGGCTGTGAGGTGATGAATGATCAGTATAAATTGATTCTGCATAATTCAACAACCATTCCTCTAAAATCTGTGCAGAATATGCCCCCCCAAAAAAACCCTGCATCTGCAAAATCTGGGCCTGATAATAAGTACATCCTTTACCAATCTTGAATTTCTATCTGCTATTTGTATACCAAGCAATATCTTTCATCAGTGCTATTCAACACTCACAGAGGTCATTGTTTCTCTGTCCAGGGCTGATTGGGTTGTGAGGAGTAATAGCTACAGACCTGAGAGGTCAGAGGGCAACTCAGTCCATTCACAGCGTGGCTAAATGAATGAGTAGTGACAGCCCTGCTCTTGTTATCAGCCATGATGAGTGACGGGGTGAGTGAAGAGGGCTGTGTGTCCAGCGCTGGTTTGTATGGGTCTGTAGGCATGCAGCATGTCAATGCTATAGGGCTGGCTAGAGCCTTGCCCCGCCGGTTCCTATTGTTTAGTGGGCACTGATAACCCAGGCGACCTCAGAGAAGCAGGTTGAGCCATCAGTCTGTGTGTGGTAGAAGGGCCTGTCAGACCTTTGTCATCAGATCACTCATTAACAAACACTTCCACCAGCGGAGAATGGATCTGTGATCAGTCCTGGTATGTTTAACTTAGAGCAAACACGCAGGCCGTACAGGAGGTTGAGAGGATGCAGAGCGTCAGTGTGGAAGGATTTTAATCACATTTCCTGTCAGACCTGACATCTTGTGACAAATGGAGATGATCTTTCAGTCAGACATAATTCAAGATTAATTGACACTGTTATCCTAACTGCTGAGAATTTTTCCTATGTACTTTATCCAAAAGAATGATTTGCACTAAAAGCTGCAGTCCGATATGAATGAAGGGGATATTACACGGTCATCCAAAATCTTTGTAACAGGATCGGACAATGGAGGTGGGTTATTAAACTAAAAATAACACTCATCCTATTCCTGCCTGTATGACCTTTAATGCTTCAGAAATGACTCATCTTGAAGAGGAAGGCTGTGGTCTGAGACCCTTCCTTGAAGCCTCCCACAGGCCTGGAAGAGGGGAGCACATGCCTGCCCTCTGCTGAGTGAGATAGGCCTACTGCTCAATGTGGACCACAGCCAAACTTATGAGTTAGAGAAAGTCGGCTGTATTTATCTTTTGTATTCTGTACTTAATCTAAAGACATAGAGCTTTGTGTAAAAAAATTACTGATAACTATATATGATTATGTGTCTTGCAGAATGTTGCCTTGAAAGGAGGAGCCAGTCATTAAACAAGGCCTACCGGAGTGATAATAAAATATAGAATTAGTTTATTTTATGTAAAAACTAAATAAATAATGCAATTCAGTGTAATTGAAATAAAAGTTAATAAATGGCATAGATTCCTACATAAAATGCATAGCCTACCTGGTGATAATAACAAGAAATTAAGTTAGATAAAATGTGTAACGTACATGGTGGTATTATTTACATGCATTACAAATAAAAGTTACATGAAAAATGTGAAATATGGATCGACTTTATCCTCTGATATAAGATTATTCTCGGCTGCCACCTTGTGGCCAAAAGTGAACGGTATAGGTTACATTTATACACTTTGCCAAAAGGTTTCATTTGTTAACAATAATTAATTTATTAATTAACACGACCTAACTATGAGCAATTTTTCCCAGCATATAGGCTACACAGCTTTAAAAAAATAGGCTACGTTTGATTTTAATATTAGTAGATGTGAAAATAACCTTTACAAAGAAATGTTGTAGCTAGACGTAGGCAGTTCTGATTTGTTCATGTTAACTGTTAACTAATGAAACCTTATTGTAAGTGTTTTATTAAAACACTAAAATGTTTATTTAATCAGGGGGGAATTTGAATCTCCCCAAACCCAAATCTAATTGCGTTTTTAAGTGTTCGAAACGACTTATTTATTTTTTCATCCAAAAACATACGAAAACATACACGAATAGGCCTAATAATATTTAACAATTAATTAAGATTGCTATAAAAAATGTAGACCTATCAAGTTTTTTTATGTTGAGTTTGCGTGTGCGCTTAGTCGGAACCTAGTGTCGCAAATCTAGTCAATCAACAAGTAAACTATTACTGAGAAGCTTAAATGAGCAGTTTCTATCCTCCTTTAAGGGCATTCAACCTTCTGTAAATAATGGGATTGAGTAAAGCACAGCTGAGGTAGTCTTCAGTGTGCCTGGTGACCGCTATCATCACAGCGAGCTCAGGTGCTTTCACGAGACAATGCGCATTTGTTGTCATCTGCTCCCGCGTGCATGGATGAGTTCCGAGCACCGGTCCGTCAAATTCCCTCATTGTCTACAGTCAGTAAATACTTTCTAGTGCCCCCGGCTCACAGGTAAAGATAACGACAGGACAAAGTGGGGCACGTTCTCACAATACAGTACCTATGTTGACAGAATCTGTCGACATGTACGTTAACGTTTTTAGGTCAGCTAACAGGGAATGACGAGCATGCCCGAGGTAATTTCTTATTTCTTCTACAGAAGATAGGCTACTTCGTTGATTCTGTAAAATAATATTTACTCGCACAAACAATTGTATTTGAAGACATAAATTTTGTAGGCTAGGCTACATTTGGTTTAAGCAAGCAAGTTGTTTGTTGCTTGCTGACTTTACTAGGAACTGCAACATTTTTGTAATAAGGAGGAAGTGCAGCACAACCCAACGGCTGCCATCTTTACTTTATGTGGTTGCTTAGTTCCTGGAATATTTGTCATGTGACTATCATTTGTTAAATGCAGCAAATAAAGTAAGAGAGGAAGCCGTTTCCACATAGTATTTTGGTGAACCGTTCACAAGTGGTTAGCCAAGACTTTACCAATGCTTCTTCTGTGACCACTTGCAGATTTTGTGGAGACCCTCGCGTTTTACTACACCACTTTTGGCTCACAAACACTATTGAATGAACAGACTCAAATTAATATAATTGTTTAAAAAAGTGTTAATGGGGAGTTTTTGCAGGGTGGGATTTATGTGCACAATGCGTACAGTTTATACATGGTGAACCTCTAAATTCAATTCAGTGGCATTTCTATTGTCACTGAGACAAAAGTTAAGTTTCTTTTAATTTATTAATAGATTGCTATGATTGGTAGACTAATGATCACAGTTCGATCACTTTTGGCAGGTGGGACAATAAGTTCATTTCAATTGGTAAAACCCCCATGGTTTTAGACCACAATCATTTATTAGTATGGTGAAGGGCCTCCTTTTCCAGCCAATACAGCTTCAGTTCTTCTTGCTAAATCCCAGACGAGGATATGTAGTTGTTCAGTAAACTAGTTAGCCTATCAGAGACACAGACCAAGTTCCCCAAAAGTTACTTAAATTAAACTCAAGATACTTGCATATGCAGCAACTATGACACAACTGACAAAGCTTCCAGAGTAGACAAGCATGAATTCAATTTATTTTCTTTTTTCGAAGAAATACCATAATACTGTCTTTTGTCACATGTGTAACTGAAGAAGAGATGCTTTGTTGATAAACTGTCACTTGACCTGGAGGTTTCTATTTACAAGGGATTGAAAAGTCATGCGATGAATAGTTGCAGCTGAAACAGCAGAACAATTAGAGAAGAAACACCACTGTATTAGCCACCGCTAAGTAGTCCAAACAGATCCCAATCTTAATCCCAGAAACGGATTTATTGGGCTTAATCCTGTTGATGAAAACAGAATCCCACCCGCGTTCAGACAGCCCACCGCCCCAGGTGCAGTAAACTCACAAGACAAGGCTTTCGGCCCTCTGTCTCAGTAAAGCTCTGATGAATTGATAGTGTTGGCCCTCACTGGGCAGCGTGCCCGGTCTGTGGTTGGTTAATTGGTGGGGGGAATGTTTTCCCACAGAAGCCAGAATCAAATGTATAAAGGTCATGAATAATTAAAAGAGTGAATGCAAAGTGGGTTTTGTTGGTCTGAATGTCAAGCAAACTTCTCACTTCAGAAAGACTCAAATAACATTCCTTCTGTGAAAGATAAGGGGCTTCACCGACTTGTTATTTGATGCAGAGTCTTTGGTTCTCACGTTTAATTTTTGCAACATAACATGTAAAATGATGATAAAACTGTGCTACAATTCATCCTTATTCTCTATGGAGTTTGTGCAGACTTTTGTGAATGAAGGAAGAGCAGACACCAATTAGATCTGTGTAGATAATGGCATGTTATCTTAATATCATAATGACTTAATAGCACTTCACAAATTGGGCAGATTAGTTCATCCTACTGTCTATTATTATCCTGACGTCTCTAAACATGACCTGAGACCCCATTTGCCATACAACCTTGGACTGGACAGGAGCCAACATGAGGAATCTTGTAAATATGATACATATATTCACCTTATTTACTGAAATAGAAATCATTGTAAAATGTTACTTCTTGCTGGATTTGTTGCAAAAGCATGATCTGGTTTCCTAGTGTCTTTTTCTGTACTGTCCTTACAGAATATGCAGCACATATTTTTATCACTGGTTTGGAGTCAGACCATCACGGCTGAGTCAAATGATCAAAATGTGAATGTGTTTTGACTTTGACATTAATACCTTGAGTGCCATTTGCCACGGCTTGTTTCTAAGCAGTGGGAAAGAAGATACTGCATACACGCATGCTATCACAGCAGAAAGCTGGCTACAGACACAATCATATGACATCTAGTTTGAGAGTCCTCCACACACAGTCAGCTGATTAAACCTTTTGACTTCAATGCAATCCTTTGGCTTCGTTACTAAACCTGTACCAAAAGCGTACAATTTGGTTTTGTACAATATAATTTGTATTGTGAAAGGCTGAGATGTCACTGTGAAATGAAGGGAAAGATTTTATAAATGAAGAGTTCAGATGCAAAAACCTCTAAATGCCATTTGAAATTTTCTTCTAAAATGACCTTTTTTTATCAAATTTGTATATTTAAGTTCAGTAATTTCACTTAAATGACAATTAATAGGTAATCTTCATTGCCATTTAAGTGAAATTACTGAACTTAAATATTCAAGCTTGATAAAAATGATCATTTTAGAAGAAAATTTCAAATGGCACTTAGAGGCTTTTGCATCTGAACTCTTCAAATATACACTTGATTCATTTTATTATAACATAACTTAATGTTACAATAACTATTTTTCACTATAGATTTATATTACAACTGCATGTTGTAGCCTTTCTATAGTTTCTAAATGTGTTGGTTACTATCTTTCATAGCAAATGCTATAGGTCAATGAAAACAAAAGTAATCATTGGCCTATGCATTGTAATGAGTCATGGTCTTACACTCTAAAAAATGCTGGGTTGTTTCAACCCAAATGTTGGGTTAAAATGCAATTAAAAAATTTACAGTTGAAAGTGAAAGTTGAAGTTGGGTTAAAATTTGAAATGACATTTTTAACCCAACATTTGGGTTTGTCCATATTTTACCCAAATTTTGGGTTAAAACAACCCAGTATTTTTTAGAGAGTACCTGTAATTATAGGATTATTGTAACAAAAGCTAGAGTTAAACGATTACAATATACATTTTCAGAAGGGCAAGTACAAGTTGGAATCAAGAGCTTTAAAGTCTGGACCTTGATGAGTTATTGACCAAACAGTCGGTTTTCCCCATGTGCAAAATGTGTTTTATTCTAATGATGTTGGATATTATGAGATGACATGTTGTGTTATACTGATGCTTAAATAATATACAATACATAAAAAAACTATGTGAAACTATGTATGTATGAGAGAGAGAGAGAGAGAGAGAGAGAGAGAGAGAGAGAGAGAGAGAGAGAGAGAGAGAGAGAGAGTACTGCGTGTATTACGTGATGTGTAATACTGTTCTATTTATAACAAATCATAGGGCCCGTGGTGTACCGGTCTTACTCTGACGTCTGCATTTGATTTACATTTGGTAAGGACACTCAAAGGGCATTCACCATGCCTACTACTGAAGTGGTAGTGGTACTGCTCTGGGACTTCTGCACTTTCACACCATTGAACAGGTACTGTAAACATTTCTGCTTTGAGTTTAGTATTAGATTGATAATAGTGTGCACACCATAGAAAAATCTCAAATGTTAAGGAATGCAGTGGTCTTAATTCACCAATTTGTAACAATAATGTAAAGCTCTTTTTTTTCAAAAGAATTGTGCTTGATTATGCATAATTAATTGTCATTTACTTACCACTTATAGTTTCTAAATTTTTCCTTTGTTTGAAATTGTATTTTCCAATAAAATGTTACCGATTCTGATATCATCTGAGGCCAGATAACAGATTGAATTGCCTTTAATTTATACTATAATGATATATCGATTTTTTTTACCTGATGCAGACCTATGCAGATTATTTTAATGCACCTTTAATGCAACTTACAAATATATATTACTAGATTTTATTAATATAAAAAAGGTAATCGAGTAAAAAATCGTAATGAAATTGTAACTAATTTACCTTTTGAATGTATGCTAATTATTGAAAGTGGGATTCATATTCACATTATTTATGTGAATATGACAGTATATTTGTTTTGTTTATTTTCTACACAAAATATATACATTTAAAGCTTCAAATAATGGCAATTATTTGGCATGCAATTAAAGTTTGTATTGGGTTTTTGACAAGTGCAACTTATTCTGGAAAATTGATTTAAAGGATGTTGTATCATTTGTGGCTGCAGCATGTAGCTCTAGTTTATAAAAAGAGTAGCATAGATGTTTAGATTAATTACCTTTCGGTTGATGCTTATTGTGCCATTCCCATGATGCCAAAAAAACATTTACATTTTGCTTTTTCAAATATGTCCCTATTTTTGTGCAATTGCTTTGTCACACTATTTATTCATGCTACTGACTGATTAATTAATTTAAATTGTAGATTCAGAACCATCTGTGTATCATTCATTCTCGATGGATGACTTTGAATACAGCGTGCACATCTCCGACCAAGACTGGAACTGTTTTTTTCAGGAGTGTGAGGACTGTGACCTGCTCTCTCCAGAGCTTGCCAGTCGAGAGGACTCTGGAATGAGTGACATTGATGAGATGGGCTGCCACTTTTTAAACAGGACCCCAGTTGTGGACACAGAGCCTGATCCAGACCTTCAAATTGATGGTCCGCCAGTCTGTGAGGGCTCGCCTGTGTACAATTACCTCAGTAAGTACGGAATAAGTAGTCCAGAGCAGGTTCTCTCTGGCAGTGAGGAAGACTTGGACCTTCAGACTGTGAATCTGTTCTTTGAGCAGTTAAAAAGAGTCACAGAAAATGAACAGCCCTTGGAACAAAGCCATGTTGTTAATTGGAGAAGTGAGGAGACAGACTATCTGGATGGTTTGATTGATAAGCAGGATATTCTGTCTTTAGATACTGGTCCATCTGGCAGAAATGAGGCCAGTCTTATAGGTGAAATCGCTAAGCAGGGTGTGGTTAATACCTGGGGTGATATAGCAGCACCCGCTTATGCAGAAGAATATGGATCAAAGTCTAACACTGAGTCAACTCCCCTAATTACAGTAAGGATGAAACAGGAGCAACAGGTAAGATGTGATGATCTTAGCGAAGACTTAGAGCTGAAACCTGAAACAGAGCCACCTAACAAAGAGAACGTAGTAACAGTAAATAGGAAAGATATGACAGAACAAATCACAGCAAGACAAAATATTGCTCAGCTTGATACCACAAACAGTTCGGACTCAAAAGATTGTGCAATCAGTCAAATCCCAGTGTCGCCTTCCTATCTCAGGAGAAAAAGGAAGAAAAAGAAGAGAATGAGTGTTGAGCATGTAGAACCAGGTTATGAGGCTCAGATCCACATCCATCGAAGTGAATCAGAGGAAGAGAGATTGATTCAGAGAGAAGAGATGAACAGCCTTCCTGCAAAAGTCTGGAAGACAGAGGACATATCACTTAAAAGAAATAAAACAACACAAAATACTGATCTTTTAAAGCCTAGAGACATGTTTGACTTGGAGGCTTCAGTTGATTTGAAGTCTTCAAAAAGCTTGCCAGCATCTTTTATCAGTAATTTAGGCACCGTACCTTCAAAGCCTGAAGTTGTACACTCAAGCTTTAATACTATTTCCAAAAGCATGCATGACGCGATTCTTGTAAACAATGGGCAATTGAAAGCAGATATTCCTCCATTACCCCAGATAAATAAAGTTCTGGATTTACAAGAAGGTGGATTAAATATGCTTAAATTTGATGCCGCTGTAAACTTGGAGAGATCGACTGGAATTAGAGAGACCATATCAGCACCTCTAAGTGATAATTCTGGTGCAGGATGTGAGAGGAAATCCCTATTATCTTCTAACATTTCCATTGCTGCTGATTCAACCAAGTCTCCTAACTCTAAATTGACTGAGGACAAAGATTTATCCTGTTTAGGAAATGATACTGACTGTTCAGTATTTAAAAATGAACAAACCATGTCAAGCAAAAGGAATATGGTAAAAGTTCCAGACAAAGAAAGCGTGTTGTCTTTAACTGACAACATATATGGTTTAGAATCTTGTTCGGATGGAAAAGGTCCAGAAACATTTACTTGTTCACAGGATACTCTTCAAAAACAGAAAGCATGTATTCAAGTTAACGTTTCAGAATATCAAAGCCATTCGGACTCTCAAACCATTGAAATAAACGTGACTATACCTGTAAGTGAGACAGATGCAAAGACTGAGAGACATATGTCTGATAACATTGATCATAGAGCAGAGGCATTAAATGTGAATGCCTCACCCATAAAGCCAGAGGATTCAGATGAAGCAGACATTAAGAGAGACATCAGTGCTAATGAGGTTGCTGTTTCGGCCAGTGGTGAACAACTATTTTGTGGCAAGTCTACCAGATCTAGTGAACACATAAGTGGTCCAACACAAGATGTTTCAGAGTTGCCTCATAACACGCTTGCTGAAATGAAGTACACTTCCTCAGAGTCGAAAAGTGGAGCCAAACATCTAGAGAGTGTTTCTCTTAATGCTGCAGACCATCTTCCATCGCCTGTGTATGCTATCTCATCCTTCTGGAATGAAATGGAGAAGCTAACCATCAATGACATATTGCGGATACGGAAAATAGGTAACACCCAGCACACAAGTATTTTAACCCAGCCAGAGGATGGTAGCATTGTGGACACTACAGATGCTGGAGACTCTGGTTACTTTACCCTACCTGACGACTCTAAGCCTGACCGCTTAAGTGGAGACATGTCTTACATATCTGATCTAGACGAAGACCTTGCACAGCTTCAAACCACATTTTCTTCCAAGCAAGAGGACGGGTCGTGTGAGTTCCCTAGCTATTGTGGTGTGATGTGGGAGAATAATCCAGATCCAGTGGTCGTGGGTGAAGAAATGGTGTTCATCAATTCGGAAACCACTCTTCCTGAACATCTCTACACGGCTAATGCTCAACTGTGTTTCAGGAGAATTTCTAAGAACATTAGCGTGCAGAACCTGCAAGCTCTAGATGCTCAACCAATCAGGCAAATACTGAGAAATGCCTCTATGCATTCGATCCACTCAGAGGTAGATGATTTTATAGATCCTTTTTACCATGTGAACACTTCAGGCTCAAAGAGCTTGTCTGATGATGAAGAGGAAGTAGAAACCAGTGGTATCACATTTTCTGAAATAATGCAGTATCTCTTCGGTGAGGATGAACCTGAGCGTTGTGCGTCTCGTGCAGACAGCATAGCTGCTTCGTACGTTGATGTTACAGGCACTTGTGTGCCTGAGATGTATGACCATTTCTTCTCAGAGTTTGATGCTGGAAGCTTTGTTTGTCCAATTGTAGAAGAGTCAGGTGGAGATAAAATGGTTCCCATTTTCTCCTGCTCCCGCTCGGCTAACAGAAACCTTCAGTTTCCAGAGGCATATGACTATTTCTTCCCAGATTCCCCTGGGAATTCGGACGAAGACGATGAGAATGAGAACACGGTTATCAAGATAGTGACAGAGAATGACCATAAATCTCCTAACCATGATTCTGTTGACATGTATGAGCACTTCTATTCTGAAGATCAGAGCGATTCCCTCTGGACGAACCCTCTTTCATTTAGAAGAGTTCGACGCACAGGTTTTACCATCCCTGAAGAGAAGACGTGTTCTGGGGAACTCGTCCCTGTAAAGACATTTCGCAAAGGAAATGCTTTGGGCCCTGATGGGAGCCCTTTCCCAGATTCCTTGCTCCTCAACCTAGAGAACTGCATCTTCCAGCAGCTGGCTGAGCGACAGAAGAAGTGTAAGGAGATGCAGACAGTTGTTGCTGATCCAAGTAAGAACTTCTACCACACGTTATTCCAACGCATTCTCAACCCAAGGCGTCATGTACAACGCTTTTGCCAAAGCGTAGACATCCGACGCACATGGCACCCTTGTGGTAGGTTTAGGTATGGGGTAGGGTTAGGGTTAGACCACTAGGAGGCACCTTCTGCCAAATATATATCTGGGTGCCTTGCGTTGGATGTCTACGCTTTGGCAAAATGACGCCTTGGGATGAGAACGGGCTTGTTATTCTGCACACACTGAAACTGAACACTAGTACTTTCTCAAAGGGTTTATTTGTTCTCTTTAATAAACTTTATCAGACATACGAGACTAAAATGAGAGCATACATAGAAAATTTTCTGGAAATAATTTCTGTTAGTCATATGTTAGTCAACTCTCATCCCTTTTAAGTGAAT
The DNA here is from genome assembly GCA_038021265.1 of Cyprinella venusta. NCBI lineage: Eukaryota > Metazoa > Chordata > Actinopteri > Cypriniformes > Leuciscidae > Cyprinella > Cyprinella venusta. The sequence goes on along the minus strand of CM075883.1, from coordinate 16,947,929 downwards.
ATCTGCTGACTGAGAGTATCTAGTCACATGTCAAGCCTTGCCCGAGCCGTAGGAATGGTTGTACGTGCGAAACGGTCTACACTCATGCTGGGCAGCTTCTCAAGTCTGCAGTGTGCCAGAATTTATGAACATGTTTCACTTTGAAGTGCAAGTAAAAATAGAGAAAACTCCAGGAACACCAGGCCACTTATTTACAAAAGGATACTTAGCAAGGATACATTAAATTGATCAAAAGGAGAACTTTTACATTGTAACAGGATTTCTATTACAAAATAAATACAAAGGGAACCTTTGAAAAAAAAAATCTTAAAGAATATTCACAAAATTTCCACACAAAAAATATCCAGCTATATATGACTGTTTTCAAAATATATTAAAATATTGTTTTTTTTTAAGTTTATATTTATTTAACAATATTATTGTTTGTACTCTATTTATATGATCAAATAAAGAGACATTAAAAATTCTTAACAATCTTACCAAACTTTTAAACAATAGTGTATAACTCACAGTGAATTAGTTTTACTCATAATTAAACTAATTAATAAAAAAACCCTTTTTAATAATAAAAGCCAGTTTGTTAATGAATAAAATTGGATTTATGTATTTATTTTGGTTGATTATTACGTGATGCTGCACTGTTGTTCTGGATTTTACTGCCTCTTTTCTAGGGTTGGATGTCCCATTCTTGCTTCTTAAACAGGCAGACATGTGCTTAGTTTGTATCGCTTTTGCCTCGTGGGTGCTGAAATCGACAGGCTCAGGAGCAGACACCTGGAAAGCTGGTATTTATATTTGTTTCTGTATATACTTATTGCTTTGGCATAAATTGCTTCAATCCTCATAGTCTTTACTGTGGTTTTGTGAGTGTTTCAAGTGAGCCATTACTTTAGTCATTCAGGCGTGTTTTGAATTTTTTTATTTAGAATGTTATGCTTTTACAAAGAAAAAGTTAAGCCTCTTGTACTGGTATAAAGCTCTGCATCACAACAAAATAAGAAGGAATTAAGGAATGTGATTCATAATAATTCACAATGACGCATGTCTGCTTTTTTTATTGTTCAGCTCTTCTTGCGAATGTCAGTGCACTCTCTGCCATACGATACCTGCGCAGACACAAGAGGGACGAGGTCTCTGGAAAAACTCCTTTGCGTCAGTTAGAGCCAGCATAACTCCATAGCTGATGGTCCCCAGATCTGATTTCAGTCACATCACCCTTTTCCCTTGTAATCCAAAAGGGTGTTGATGAATGTCAAATGTGCATGCAGGGCATTTTCCATCATTCTCAGTACACATATTATTAATATGATGCACACTCTCGTGTGCTTTTATTGCTGATGAACTCAGTTGTTAAGCTCACACAGATGACTGTGACTTCAGACCAGTGGCAGCAGGGTTTATAATATGTATATTTAGAGTATGAACATATCAGTAATCTGCATATCCAATATTAAAAAAAAAAAGTTATAAAAAAGGAATGTTGATTGTTAAATGAGTTCACTTTTAAAAATACTTTTGCTGATAATTTACTCACCCCCATGTCATCCAAGATGTCCATGTCTTTCTTTCTTCAGTCGAAAAAAATTAAGGTTCTGATGAAAACATTCCAGGATTTTTCTCCATATAATGCACTTTACTGGTAACCAAACGGTTCAAGGTCCAGAAGACAGTTTCAGTGCAAACTGTTCAAAGGGCTTTAAATGATTCCAAATGTTGAATAAGGGTCTTATTAAGCGAAACGATCACAAGTTTTATAAGCTCAACTCGTCAGCTTGCTCTGTTCTGTGATGCGCGTTCGTGACTCTCCTGTTCGAACTCGTTCATCAAAATGAACAAATCTTTTCCCGAGTCAGTTCGATGATTTCGTTAACCAATTTAGGCTTATGAAACCTAAACTTTTTTTTTTTTTTTTTTTTTTTTTCTTAATGAGCGATCGTTTCACTAGATAAGAGCCTTATTCATCGTCTGGAATCATTTAAAGCCCTTCGAACAGTTTGTAGTTCGCACTGAAACTGTCTTTTGGACCTTGAACCGTTTGGTTACCAGTAAAGTGTATTATATGGAGAAAAATCCTGGAATGTTTTCATCAAAAATCTTAATTTCTTTTCGACTGAAGAAATAAAGACATGTAAATCTTGGAATGACATGGGGGTGAGTAAATTATCAGAAAAATTGTTTTTGAAAGGGAACTACTCCTTTAATGAGCCCTTTTTTCAGAGATATTGTGGATTCACTGTTTGCAGTGATGAGAGCGGCGGTATATATTGATTAATATTGATATTGAGATGCTTATGGATGTGTTGAAGATGGACATGTGTGTATCAGTGGAGAGTTTTCAATGGAAGAGCAAATGTCTGTGGACAATCAGTTTATATAGTTTGATACTACTGACTGAGATACTGGAATTTTTATGTGCCAAATTATTTTGGTGTATTTATAGACCATAAAAAAATTAAATCACATGCCAATGTGAGGATGTCACTTCAGATCTGAAAAGTTTGATTTGATCAAATGTCATTTATATGGTGCTCCCCATTTAAATGTAATATAGGAAATGTATTTTCTGTCGGTTATGCCCCAAATAAATATGTTTATTTGAGAGCATTGTCAGTACACTTGCATGTTGCTAGTAATACTTATTTTGGCCACAAGAGGGGGATGAACAAACAATTGTACTATGATTGTACCAGAAAACCTGATAAATATAAATTTTGTTATAACTGAGGGGAATTAACGTGCATCATGGTCTTTTTGCAGTAGAAACCAAGATGTGTTCAAACAGTTCTGGAGAAAGTTTAGGAAATTTGCAAGATTTAGGTAGTACTTCTAGATGTTACCAGCAGATGGCCCCAGAACCCTGAAGTAAAGGTCCCTTCTCATAGTCTTTGAGGTCACAATATAGGCCATGCTAACAGAGACCTATTCATAATTCCCAACACACTGTCACTGTTTAGCCATACTAAGTTAAATGTACTACACAACATGACAGAGTAAATGAGTTCAGAGAACTTGTTTTATTTTAAATCACTCAAAAATGTAAAAAATAAAATATAAACCACACATTTAAAGTGGACAGCTAAAGCAGTGTTACAGCTGTTTATTTGTCATAAACAATGAAAAAGTACAAAACTTTTTCTTTAAATGAATAACTTTGACCTCCACACAACAAATACATATTTTGAACAGATAGTAGAAAGCCATAAAAAAAGAAGTATAAATATTATAATCAATAATAATAAAAACTTACATTTACTTAAATAGAAAAAGGAATATATTTACATTTGGTATTTAAAAATATCCACATACCAACAATTTCCTGTAGTTTGTAAGACTCACAAAGCATACAAACTAAACTAAATGCAAAAACTCACAAATGCTACCTTTCCTATATTCATATATACATAAACGCTAACTTTGAAAAAATGTAGTATTTTTTTCTTATATTAATATATACATAAACGCAGCGCACTTGTTCGTACCGAATGCATACAGCAGTGTGAAACCATCACCACAGAATTAAAGGATATTACATGTGCAAAAAATATGTCATTGAGCCATTGAATAAACAAACTGGGAATATCCTGATACTCGGGCATGCCGGCCCCTGGTAAAGACATGCCCATTGTGCATGTGTGGCTTTGATTAGTCTGCTATGTGTGCAAGTCTGGACGGGCATAAGCCCATTGTTCTCTTTTATGACCATCTCTGCTGTGTTGTCATAGCGCCCAGGCCTTGAGCTCCAAAGTAAGCCAGTGTCCGGTGTGGTGAAGTTCCAGGCAGCGCCTGAATCATCCTATTATCCCGGTCAAACTCCCATATGTTATCATAGTCCATTTCCTGATCATCTGGCTCCACTGGTTGAAGGTAAGAGTCATCTGTGGCAAGACAAAAAGTATGATTATTATTTATTTATTTTATTTTTTCAAACCTTAAAATATTTGAATGAATATGAGTTCCCACAATTTTGAATAATAGATTTCTAGCCAATAAAATAATTTAAAACTGAGCATCACCGTACCAAGAAAAGCATATTCACTGTAGAAATATCAATGAATTTTCATATGTAAAAATATGTTAAGAAGGTTGTATTTAAATCAAAATCACATGCCAAGGTTTAGAAGTCAGTAAACTGAGCCATCTAAATGCTCAATGCCCTAATTTAAGATCTAACAAGTCGTTTGTTGTGTTCTTTTCACAGAGAGGCTCTGAGATGTCTTGAAGGATCTCCCACTTGTGAGCTTTAAATCACTCTCGGTTGTAATTCTGTCCTTTCGCTGGTCTTTCCTTCATCTGCCACCTGCAGTGCTGTCATTTAAAATACTTTGAGCCATGTTACACACACACTTTCATCTGCACTCTTTCCACTGCCATGTCTTGTCTGGACCACCACACCCCATCAAACGGTGTGTGTGTGTGTGTGTGTGTGTTGGAAAAGGTCATTCTAAAACCATCCTATTAGCTGTGCCGTCAGAGTCTGGTATACTGCATGCACGTGTCACCATGGATTATTTTCTCCCTATGGTGTGTTTAATCCTGACAAGTGAGTGTATATGGTGTGACCTCATGAAACGATTAAACAAAATTCATTTGGATTATTTTAACCAGCCCATAAAAATACTTATGATCTAGGTCAACATTTCACACGCTAAACAAAACTTGTCACAAAACTGGTGATGCAAATTGCTGTGCGCATATCTTGCATATCTAGTTCCGTATGTACGTCCGTGAAACATGCACTATTGTGGAATTGTAACTGCCTCCTAAGTTTTGCATTCCAAAAATTCTTACCTGGTGAGAAACAGTAAGATATCTTCTGTGCTTCCATGACAGTGTGACCTGAGAAACCTCTCTGTAAAAAAAAAACAACAACAAAGAATAGAAGATCAGTTTCATACCATGTTGAGGTTACGTAAATTTACAAAAATATTTGGTAACACTTTATTTGGTAACACTTTAATTTGATAGTCCACTTCAGACATTCTACTTACTATAAGTAACTTTTCAGCTACATGTCAACTAACTGTCATTAGATTATTAGTAGACTGTCAGCTTAATATTTGCTAACACTTTATTTTGTTGCTCTCCCAACAGACATTCAACTGACTACAAGTAACTTGGCGACTACAAGTAAACTTATTCTCCTAACCCAAAGCCTAACACCTAACCATAACCGAACAGTCTACTATAATACTACTCTAATGACAGTTAGTTGACATGTAGTTGAAAAGTTACTTTAATTAGTAGAACGTCTAAAGTGACTATCGAAATAAAGTGTAACCAAATATTTCTACAATTTTTTGAGGTCAGTATAATTTGTTGGGGAAAGAAATGAATACTTTTTATTCAGCAAGGACACAACATTGACAGACAGTGATACTAAAGACATTTACAATGTTAAAAAATATTTCTATTTCTACAGAAAAAAAGATTTCTATTTCTAAAAAGAATGGAAGTCTTGAAAGGAAAACAACTACTGTCCCATTACCTGAGAGATGTGGTTGTGTTGTGGCTGTCGGTTTGGAGTGGGCAGCATCTTCAGTCTGGAAACGGCCTGGGCTCGCAGCTCATCCGACCTCTGGCTGCTGACCACCTCCGGCTCCAGGGCCTGGCCATGTCTGTTTTTCCGCCCAAGAGGAGGGGTGCACAACCGGAAGGAGGAAGGGAGTAGAGGAGGGTACGCCTGCTCAACAGAGCCCCGAGAAGAGTGCTGTATAGCAGAAAAACACATACTTTATGAGATTTAGAAGATAGCATAGTGAATTAAACTGATTAAAGGATTTAGACCTAAATCTGTGTTGAAAGAAACCCGACGAGTGTAAACCTGAATTCTGTGTAGAAATATTGTCTCAAACATGCATCTTTCGCAGAATAACACTTTGTCTTGTTCGCAGAGCAGCCTTTTCCATTATGCATCTGAATGGATTAATTAGTAATGTAGGCTATGGGGACTTTCCATGGCTTTAGCTCGTCAAATCAACGACTCTGGGTGTTTGGTCACCGAAGGCGGCGGTGTCAAGTGAGAGAATGGATCTAATAACCTGACCCACTTACCGACGCTTGTGCAGAGCTCTCCTCCAGAGGGTACATACTGGGGGTGCTGGGGTCGTCATAAAGGGGCGAGAGAGGCTTGCGGTGAGAGACCAAGTCCGAGTGGCGATGTGGAACATAGAGCTGGTGTTTGACGTTCGTCTGTGGCGTGCTCCAGCTGTTTGACTGAACAAAAACAGATGCAAAAGTTACGCATGTTTTTATGCATTCCTTTTCTGAAATTGTAAGCAAATAATTCAAATAGTCATTTACAATGTTTGAAGAACAAAAAATAGAACTAAACATTAGGCTGGGCATCTGGTGAGGGATATTCTGTTACCTTGACTAGTGGTGCCTTCTCGATTCGTTGAACAGGGCCGTTGTGGTGCACAGAACTGTAGGGCATGTTGTAAACTGGTGACATGGGGCCTTCAGAGGCGAGATAGGATGACTGTGCCGGGGAGGAGTAGTGGAGAGAAATGGAGTGGTGGTCGGGGACGGGTCTGACACGAGAGGAGAAGCTGCTGCTCCGGCTGCCCAGGTGAGCTGAGTACTGAGTGTCTGAGGAAGTTGGCCTGCTGGAAATGAACTGTACCAACACACATGACACACAAACTGATTAACTGGAATGTACTCACATTCATTTACCAGATTACAACTAACTTTATGATTACGAAAAACAAATGATAAAATATAGAAATGTTGCTTTGACAACAAACTGCAATCAATTTAAATAAAAAAAAAATATACGAAAAAAGGCACACAATTAAATGACTGAAAAGTCAATTCAAAATGAATACTGAATATATAAAAACCCATTCAAGAAATTGATATATATATATTATAATAGTATAAATAATATTAACGTGACGCGGCTGCCAAACATTTCAGGTTATTCTTTTCAAAGTAAGCCTGTGTTTCAAGTGTTCGGTCTTGTTTTGAGTGAGTCATCATTGCATGGTATTTTGAAGGGAGGAAAAAAGTGGTTTAGCATCACCATATTTATAAAAAAAAATGTAATGCTGTGACTTGGTCTTTATCTAAAAATGATTACAGAATAATGAATGAACGAAAAAGTACACGGACCTGGTCGATGTAACCGAGGCCATGTAAGCTTTTGGATAACGTTAACCAACCAAATACTGATTATCAAATTTGCATATAGTCTGCCTCTGTTCTGATAAACCACAATCCAATCAATTCTAGTGGATAAAATCTTTGTCCTACATTTTGTCTTGAATATCCAAGTGTGTTTCAATCACATATGTTGCATTACAGAAGTAAAATGTGTTGTGAATGGCAATTTATGTTGATTTAAATTAATTAGAATGTCATATTATGACTATGCAGGATTAAATTTTAATTATGAACATATTAAGAGTTGAACATTTGAACTACGAACTGATCTGAATCAGATGTCCAACTAAACCGAACTGAACCGTCTCTCCAACGTTATGCCGGAAGTGATCTCTCGCGCGTCTACGCTACGCATTGTTTACACGGAGATTTCGCGTTTTTTCACTAAACGTATTTAGACAAACGGGAAATCGCAATGAAAGACGATTTCGATATATCTAAATATGTTTAGTGAAAGGTAAAACGTCCGAAATCTCCAACAATGCGTGACGTGGACCAGACGTGCGAGAGATCACTTCCGGCGTAAGTTAACGTTGGACGGTTCAGTTCGGTTCAGTTGGACATGTGATTCAGATCAGTTCGACGGACGACGGCTGTTAACAAGAGGTAAAAAAAAAACTATATAAATACTGCTTGTTTTCTCACATAAACCACTCTTACATTTGCGAGTCATTAAATCATGTTCAATTTGGACTTCACTGTGCATGCTCTTTTAGGAGATCCCCATAGAACTGCATTTATGACTGACAGACAAGAAGAGTTTGACCAAAAAATGTCAAAATTGAAAATACTGTGGAAACAAAGACACCTACATCTTGGATGCCCTTGAGGTAAGCTAAAGCATATCAAAAACTAGCCCTTTAATAATGTAATATAGATACTTTTTGACTGGATACTATGTAAATTAGTATTCAGCATAATCCACTAGTGTGTGGTGGAAACAACAGAAATTGATTGCATACAAGTTAATTATTAACAGATCAACTGAAACACTGCTGATCTTTTTTCACAACCACATGTGCTGCTCCTCCAAAGTAAACATGCAAGTCATTCTGATGAATAATGTCCCATATTTTAGATCTGTAGATAACCGCCAGCCTAGCCCAAATTTCACACCAGATATGAAATCAAACTGTGTAAAAATCTAAAGGCAGTTCACCTAGGAAGACTTCCCATTGAAGCTGGACAAATATCATGTTCACAACTTGATGTTAATGGATTTTGGCTGTTAGGATGTTTGGATAGACACTTACGCAGAGAGGCTCAGCATAACCAGGGGACAGAGGGTTGTCATCAACACTAGGCAGCTGGAGCTCATGGGATCTGCGTTTGTCCTGAGACTGCCTTAATGGGTCAGTAACGCTGTGGCTGCTACCGCTCCACCTGTCAAAATCCAGAGCCTGAGAATAACAGGGAAAGTGAATATCTCACAGCATTACAGGCAATATAAGATATTCAACACCATGTTCAAGATAGAAGCAATCGCTCACCTGTTTCTGTGTTGGAGTGTAAATGATGTCATACACAGGGGGGGGAGGGCTGAGGATGGGGACGTCAGCACTTTTGAAAAACTGGATCCAGTCATGGAACTCGCTCTTGTCCAGACAGGACACGATGATGGGGTTTATCAACTTCCCTAACAACGAAACCCACAAGAGTTAGAGTTAGATATGCATCAGATTCTGTGCAGAAACAGGGCACAAAATAGATCTGTGCCATGCACGATAACATCCGGCAATTTAAGTTATAACTCACCCTCAATCATTAACGTGTTAGGTTTGATGTCCTGGCAGGGAGTTGTAACTGTGATCATGTTGAGAGGAAGTTTGCCCTGCAATTGCAAAAAAAAGTGCAAGATTATTTCCAGTGCATCACTAAATTCACTAAATTATTTATGCAGAGTTGCTGCTGTGTTCATTTGTGCAAATGAAATTATGAGTTACCTTGTAAAAGAGGCCATCGCTCTCTTCCGACAGAATTATGAGATAGTTGGGGTACAACACCAGCACACGGTCATACTGCTCCTGTGAGCCGAACAGACACATTTAATCACATTTATTATTTATTTTACAGACAATATTGACATTTTAATATTGATTGATTTACGTATTTTAGACACAATGCAAATACTGTTCAATTTTTGTTCCACCAACAAAAAATATTTCCAAAGCCCGTTGTGCGCCTCTGTGATGAACCATAGTTTTTAAACGAAATTAATATGAACTTGATCACTTGAACCTAAGTGAATCAGTGTGTTTGAACGAATCGATTGGGCGAATGATTGTTGTGTAATAACAATTTTAGACCATCACTTTGCACAGCGGGGTGCATAGCACTGGATAGGTCTTGCAGCAACCACGAGTGTGTGTTTTAGCTCGGCTCCTCGGGGTGTGTTCAAAGACAGCTGTTGGGTGAGTCAAGTGAAGAGCGTGAGGCAAGCAACTGGTTTACACACCCTTTTCACAAGCAAACCCTCTCCACTCTCACAGTACACTTAAGAAGGACTATCAATTGCTCACCCTCCCTCGCTGTCCGGAAAAAAGGTTCAGATATTTGGCCACACGTATACCGGATATTTGGTTACACACACTACAGTCCCATAGTATGAACTAGCGTGCCTGTGTGTGTGTGTTTGTATGCTGCTGTCTGTTCAAACAGACCTGCTGATACCAGGCAGACGTTGACTAATGAGGGTGGTGTGAAAGTGAGTGTAAACTGAGCTTGCTTTGCTCATGAATTTAGACCCTCCTCATACTAAGACCAAACAATATATATATATATATATATATATATATATATATATATATATATATATATATATATATATATATATATATTTATATATTGGTTGTATAATATAATTATCCTTTAGAGCTCTTACCTGACATGGCATATGTTGCAGCTTGACTTTTGTGACGTAAGTGATGGGCCCTAGACTCTCTCGTTGTGAGCCCTCCCACTCATAGATGGGCTCTTTACTGATGGAGTTCCTCAACTCCTCCTTTCCCACTGGGGTCTCTTCTGAGCACTGTACCTTTGGAGGCAATATTGGCTTTAAATCAATGTTCAAAAGAAACAACAGGCATGAACAGAAAGATAGCGTGTCATCAGTATCAGGAATTTCAGAGAAATCCATAGCTCTGCTAATTATTGGATGCAGATGTTTTGCTCAATGACTTAACTTGCCAAAATAGCATGTGTCAGAACAGAGAAGTCTTTTTTTCAAAACCAATCAAGGTGACCACGAAAGAAACCACTCCTTTATGAAATCCCAGAGGATAATGACCAGCATTAGTCACTCTGACCTGAATTAACACCTTTTTTACATTCATTACAGAAATGCTTTTATATTTGATAGCATACCTTCATTCTCGTGTACGTGTCCGGTTCGATTGCATTGCCGCCATTAGCCTCGATTTGTTCTTTCAAAAGCCCAAACCAATTGTTCATCTCCTCCTCTGTCGAGCAGTACACGATGATAGGGTTCAGGCTGACCCCTACAAAGGTCAAAGAAAAGGGTCAGAGGTTAGGTCAGATGACCATCTGGATCTCTTTAAGAGCCGGCAACAGGTTGCTGAATATTTTGGTAAATCACGTGTTTTTAAGTATAGATGCATTTGTCTGGATACCGTTGCTCTGTTTCATGTCAAAATGTCAATGTTGACACTTCTGACCCGAGAGCAAACAATCTGTTTCAAGAGCTCTTGTCATTACAACATGCCATGCATTAGCAGTAAACCAGTTGTCCCTTCAGCTATTCTCAAAGAAAGCATCAAACCTGGAATCTCCATTTTATCAGACCCGCATTCCAGCCTTTATCAGTGCAGATATCAGCAACTCTGACCTGCCCTGTACAGTCATTTCCAGTCAAGTGTGATGTTTTTTTTTAGCAAAGGCATGTGTTCGTGTGCAATACTGACACTTTTTCCCTGAATACATATGTTTAGTCAGGACGGGAAATTCTGTGACGTGCCTCATTGATTCCCAAATCTCACTCCCAGCAATCTAAGACATCATCTTTCCTAAAACAGTCCCATCTGATATGATGTTGTGGCAAATAAGGAGATTTATTCAGTAATTTGGAGAATGGGACTTAACAGCACATAACAGTTAAGCTTTAATTCTTTTTCACTCAATCACAGCCACATTGACTCACTATTCCGAGAACATTAAGCGTAGATAAAAGCAATAAAGTCAATGTTTTCATATGTGGTAAATTCTCATAAACATTTTATAAGCAAACTTGTGTGTTCAGGTCCAGTGCTCTGGAATGTGGAGAACTTTAACTGTGACGGAGAGGTGAAGAGGGAAAGGCCTTCGTAGCTCCGCAGCTGAGCGAGTTCAGGCGCACCTGTCGTATAACAAGGGGGGCCTTGAAGGACAATTTATCTCTCTTCTTACTAGTGGCAAACGGAGGAGGGTTCAGTTAGTCTTAGTGCTTTCGAACCTCTGGAATGTCCGAACGTGGGAAGTGGTTTTGGGCCTACATAGTGTGGCTTTAATATGAAGACCTCAACAATCTTTTGTTTTCCGGTTAGTTGAGTCACAAATTCCATCCTCAAATAACACTGAGAAAAAATGGATTTTAAAAATCTTTATATCTATGTAACTGTCTCTTCCTTTTGTTTTATCTCGCGTTTCTTGTCTACTTTTTCCTGTTTGTTCAACCCTAGATTATCAAGAACACTCACCGTTTATCTGGAAAGCAAATTCCTGCAGATCACCAAAGCTGTTCCTGTTCTGCACCTTGCAAATCGTGAGCTCTTTGAGAGGAAGTGTTCCCTGAATAACAAAAATACATGGGAAAAAACGTTAGTAGTCTTCCTTTATAGTGATTTAAAGAGATACTCCACTTTTTTTTGGAAATAAGCTCATTTTATCACTCCCCCTGAGTTAATCAGTTGAGTTTTACCGTTTTCAAATCCATTCAGCCGATTTTCTGATATTTAGAAGAATATTAGTAACCAGACAGTTGCTGGTCTCATTGACATCCATAGTAGGAAAAAAAAATTAACTATGAGACCAGAAGTCAAGGAGACCAGAAACTTTCTGGTTACTGATATTCTCTAAATATCAAAAAAATCGGCTGAATGAATTTGAAAACAGTAAAACCCAACTGTATAACTCTGGGGGAGTGGTAAATTGAGCCTATTTTTTATTTATTTTTTTTTTTAAATGAAGTATCCCTTTAAATGAACAATTTTTCATACAGAGCCATTAAAAATCTACATTGAAAAAACTGGAATTCAAAATTATTTTATATGTATTTATTTATTATTTAAACAACAAAAATAATTCATAAATAATTAATAAATAAATAAACAAAAAAAAATCTATTGGAAAATAAAAAAATAACTGTATAAAGCTTTTTTTTTTTTGCAAAATACAATATATTATCATATCTAATAAATTAAACCTGGGAGTAAATAGACAGTTTTGATATTTAAAAAAAAAAAAAAATTATGTTGTTATATGAATTAATCATATTTTAGATGTCTGTCACTGACACATTCAGTATTGCACAATGTTTTTTTAATGGCTAATAAACATTTATTACCAGGCTGCCTCCCAGTGACTCAGGTTAATGAATACAGACACAATAAAACCAGATTAACGCAGGTGACAATAGACGAGACACAGATTTTATGATTAATTACACATCTTAGTGTGGCATTTTTGGTATGGAGAGGTGACACACTTTACATCATCACAAAGCCCATAAATCTTGTCATTTCCGTCTTCGTTACCATATGACTCAAACGATAGTTAGTGTCTAAGGCAATGACAGAAGCATGGCCATATATGGAGGTGCTTTTCATTTCGACTTATGGTATGCATTGTATAAAAAACATGAATAGATGCATCTTTTACCTGGTATGTGAGTCCAGTTGTGTTGTTGGAGACAAAATGGAGATGGGTTTGGAACAGGTCCAGGTAGCAGTCATGCACATCCTGAAAGAAAAGACAGCAGCTCAGGATCAACACAATCAGAGGGATCGTTCTGGGTAACGCGCTTAAATGATTTTTTATTGTTTTGTTATCTCAGCCTGAATACTCAAACTCAAAACAAGATGCAGCATTTCACCCAGACAAGTTCAGTGTAGCAATCGTATTCACAATCCCTAGTATAAATACTCCTGTGTAAATCAAGTGTCTTTCTGAGAGGTGTTTGTTTGCTCTTAGAGACTGACATTGATTTATCAGGGGCAGCTCATTTCCTTTCATCTGATGTAGGCCTGTACTTTACCACGTTACAGAATATGCCATTATCACAAATACTGTTAGGTAACATTTCCTTTCAGTTGTAAAATCACCACTGTACAGTATGTCCTCCTTCAACCTCATCCTGTGTTGGGTTGTTATTTCTTTTCCTTCACCTTCACACTCATTTCTTTTCCGAGTATTACTAGATGTTATCAAACCAAAGCAATTCCCACGCTTTTGAGCCAATGTGTGATATATCAGTGGTTTGATCAGTGCGCTCTGCCCTAGGTAATCTCTGCAACATTGCACCGTTTCACAACACTTCACATCCCTGCGTGTTCCGACATGGCCTAAACTCCTCAAACCGACTAGCATCAATTAATCAGCAAAAGCATGTACGTCATTCCCACTGTGCTTTAAACAACCACTGTGACATCTTGTATCTTCCACCTGTTTGTTGTGTGTTAGATCATTGAGAGTGAGTAAGACACATGTCATGTGTGCTCAGACCACCTTATTCATTTCATGAAAGTCTGTTTTGAGTGGTTTATTGAATGATTATTCTTGGCAACTGTTTTTGCGTGTCGTTTGTTTGGATCTGTTTTGTCGGTGTGTCTTACCTGGCAGTGCAGGAATCGGAAGCGCACTTTGGAGCTGTTGATCATTCTGCCATAGTTCTTCACATTAATGCTGCTTTTCTTCCATCCGCTAACTGGGTCGTAGGGGAACGGAGGGTCCCATTTGATGTTCTCAATCGTCTGGAGATCTTTGTGTGACATTTCCTATGTCAACACAGTGATAAAAGTTAGTCATTTTTCTCAATAATATCTGATATATGCACTCCTTTAATGTGAAAGCCCTAATAGGGAACGTGCTCACAACTCTAGTGGCGAATGCTCTGCAAAAGTTACAAACAAAACGTTCTTGCTGTAATGTTAATATAATGTTATTACAGCTTGAAAAACATTAGCAAAATATGATTTATACACATTTACATTCTAAGAATGTTGTCCTAAGTTATGAGTTATAAGTTATTTACAAAGTTTTGAACATTCAAAGCTTCCCATTTTGGATGAAACGTGTCATTTGGTTGATTCAACGAACGAAATGAACGAATTGACTCGGAAAAAGATTCGTTCATTTTGATGAACGAGTTCGAACAGGAGGGTCACGAACGCGCATCACAGAACAGAGAAAGGTGACCATATGAGATTATAAAACTTAAACTTTGTTAGTTTTTTTTTTTTTTTTAATGAGCGATCGTTTCATTTGATAAGACCCTTATTCATTGTCTGGAATCGTTTAAAGACCTTTGAACAGTTTGCACTGAAACTGTTTTTTGGACCCTGAACCGTTTGGTTCAGAAAAGTGTTTTGAACATAAAATCTTTTCATGATTAGTAATCACAACATTTTTTCCTTTGTCAAATCAACCTAAATAATTTATTTAGTTCAGATAACATCATATTTTGAGTTTCTGATGATTAAATCATTCTCCTTCATTGTATTAACTCGCTTTTTCCATTTCAATGAACTCAAAATTGTAAGGCAACCAGGTTACTTACTTTTTTTAAGTTAAACCAACAATATTTTTTTTACTGCTAGCATTTTTAAAACTCTAGGATGACTCAAAGAAAAACAAAAACGTTCCTCACCTTTCTTGGGGTGACGGTGCAGAGAATGTTGATGATGCTATTGGACTTCTCCTGTCCCTCCTGTGGATACTTTTTCCGGAACAAACGGCTGCTGCTCAGAAAACAAGAGACCCTAGTTAGACATGCATGGGATTGTGGGATAAGAAAAGATGAACGTGACCCCACATAGGGGTTATCTTGACTCAGGATGATCTGTTAATCACACCAAGTCTGTGTCAAGCTCTCTGTAAAGTTTCAGTGCTCAGTGTCCCACACAAAAGATTACATCACCATTATACACATCCATTCTTCCTTCACGTTCAACATCTCAGTCTGCACCATTTAAAGAGAAAAAACAATAAAGCTTATGTTACAAGCTCATGAAATGCCTTTTGTTACCCATGACCTCCATTTATAATCATTAGTGTCAGATCTGTATAATGAACTTCTTCCTGCCCAACGATACGCTGAGGAAGTCAGTGTCAGCGAGGAAGTCATCCTCACTGAGAGAGACGTCCTCAGAGACACCCGTGTTTTTCTTTTCTCTCTTTGTCAATCTGTCTCCGCTTTGAATGCAATTAGCATAACAACACTGGGCTTATTCACCCAGACAATAATGGGAAGTATCGGTGATTTACCAGGGCTCAGTGATGGATGTGTTTGGCATCCGGAGAATTCATTCCATTGAAGAAAGCAGGTTGTAGGCAGTTTGTAACACAGAACATGCTTGTAAAAGTGAGGAAAGTTTGACAGGGACAACTTAAGAGGCATTACCTTTTCATCTATTGTTTTCATTAAAAATACCGTCATTCATTGCACTTATTTTAAATCTGATAGGGGTCCTGGTTTTAAAAGTGGCCGCGTCCCGCTACACTGAACTCTGATCTGATATGTTCGCAGTAATACAAAGGCTTTTTTATGATCTAGGACTCTGAACCTTAACTGAACCCACCAATATACATTCAGAGCACATGCAAACCAGACAAAACGGACAAACACTCTGTCTATTTTATTGTCTGATAGTCAGAAAAGGTGTCCATATTTGACAGCAGTAAATTATTCGGATGTCACTAGCAGTGCAAGCACAATAGTATTACTTTCTGTGCAGGATAAACCCAATTCTCTGAAAAACCCACGAAACCTGAGAACTCAGAACTCTGCCCTGAAGGCTATACTGGAAACAGAAATAGATCTAACTTCATTACACTGGTGAATTCTATTAGCAGATGAGTGTATCAGTCAGTGTGAAGCGAGATCCTGTCACTGAGCAAATGAGGTTTGCAGACAGCATCATTAAACCGCTTAATTCAAACTGCCAATCCGCGTTCATCTGAAGCGCTAAAGTAGGTCTATATTACAGCATTACTAACATTTTATTTTAGAAGTAAAATGGCAAAAGATGACAAGTTATTATTATATTATATTCATACACAATTTAGTTAAGTAAAAAATGTTTGTCAATGGGGTCAGATAAACTTAATTCTAAATATATTCTCTGAATACTAATCATATTTATTTTTTGGAATTTCTTCCAAAGTGAACGTTTCTTGTTTTTAAAGACATTTTAACTTATTTTTGCACTGTTTTAACAGTAATATTGTTATTTCCAGACTCCTGTTTGTTTGCATGACATCCAAAACATCATATAGTTTTAAGGTAGTTTCTCATGGTTCTTACCTGTTTCTGCGTATGAAACTCTTGCTGGAGAACCTGAAGTTGTGTTGGGGAACGCATGACATACTACTCCCCATGTTGAGCCTGGATAGTGTGTGTATCTCCTCGAGGAAAGATTGTTGGTGTATCTGTCGGCTGGACTAATAATTCAGTGATCCCTGTTGTAATCCAGCCTCTCTGGAGTGAGAGAGTGAGTGAGTGTCTGTTCACCAGAGAGACGTGACTGATACTGAAGCAGCAGACAGGCGAGAGGGGAATGTATGAGAGAGGGAGTGTGTCAGTGGGTGGAGATAAAGTGAGGTGTGTGTGTGTGAGCAAAGAAGAGGAGGGAGGGTGGGAGGGAGATGAGGACAGGGGACCAGAGCAATGAAGTTCACACCTTCTGCGTGAGATCCTCTCACTAAGTAAAGCCTAAATGACAAAGGGTACCATGTCAATTTTCACACCTTATAGTGGGCAAATGGCACTGATTTGAATGTTTGAACACTATGATGAAAGAGCATTAAAGTCTGAATGGAGCCTGCTGGTGTCCCTTAAGAGGTCAGGCCAAACATGTCTGGACAGACGTGCTCTGAATACTACTGGCTGATTATATTATTCACTCACTTAAGTAATTAATACACTTAGGATGTCTGTAAATTAATGTCTGTGTAATTAAAAAGTTAAAAAAAGACAATCGCAAACGTGGTGAAAACGTGTTTTTCTAATAATGATAATAACAATACGAGCGTATGAACATTTTGTGAGGTAAAGAAAAAACCTTTGATTATTAAACCTTGTATGATATTAATTATATAATCCATTTTCATACTAAAACAGAATATTGCATGCTGGTATTTACTTTTCCAGTTTTGTTAGGCATGGGCTGACGAAGAATTGAAAATTGTTATTTATTTTTATATCAGCATCAATATCTACATTCATGGCTAAAAATACTAAAATAATGATAATAGAAGTAATACTGGTACAGGTAAACAACATTACAAAATCTTCCATAAAAATGTGATATAATTTAGGAACATAAATACACTGTTAAAAAAATCTCCGTTAAAAAACGGAAAAAGTGCTGGTAATTAATTACCAGCACTTTTTCCGTTTTTGTACGGGCACTTCCGTAAACCTTAGAACGGATATTTCCGTAGATTTACATGAGTTTTTCTGTACCATTGACGGACATTTCCGTCAAACCTAAAATGGAAAATTCCGTATTTTCTCTACTATTCACGGATAATCCTTATTCAGAAATTTCTATTTTTATAGCATATATTTTGGTAGCAAATAATTCAAGAACGATATATACATATTGAACATGTTTTATTTTTGTAAACATTTCATGTAAACATTCTTAAAAACGCATTAAATGGGTAAAGATTGATATATACAGACAGACACACAATTAAACAATGTGCAAATCACCATAAAAAAGTGCTTGTATTGTGGAAAAAGTTAAGACATTAAACAAACATGGGAGAAATAAAACAAAAAAACATGAGCAGGTACTTGCACAATATTGGTGTTGTACCAAATAGCTCACAAAATTATTTTAAAAAATGGAAAAAAAAAAAAACTTCATAAACTGTGAAAGTCAAGATTCAAAACATTTTCAAATGCAATACTAATAGAATACGATACAATACAGAAACAAACAAAATGGAATGAAGATAAGGCTTCTGCTTTTATCCTTAAAAATTGCTTTAGACTTCTAGTCAATAGAGTGAAATGTTTGGACACGTGCAGAATGGATGCAAATTGAATACCACACAAGTCCTCTGGAGGAAACGTCCACAGTTCACAGTCCATAGTTAGTCGCCACAGTTCGAAAAGCATATAGAGAAAAGTGATCGAATGAGTTCGAAATCCTGCGGCACCCACAGCAGCATACTGGATGCGAGGTCATCCACCCCAAGATGCCAGCTAGGGATTAAAGAAGAGTGAAATGTTAGTGTTGATGCCATTTTTCTGTAAGAGAACACAATATTACATAAAGCGTTAGCTCACCCCTATAATTTTAATTGTAATTAATCACACGCAGACTTTCCACAACTTAGAACAAAAATGAACATCTTTTTGAGGAACTCGGAGAGATTTCTGTCCTTCCATTGACAGCTTAGGCAACTACGACTTAGGCAACGACACAAATGTAATCTATGTGACTCCAGTGGTTTAACCCCAAATTTATAAAGTGGCACAAATGTTTTGTTGCTTGTTGCTAGAATCGTATCGCATCACATTTGGATAGGACTCTAATACTGTGTTGCTTTTATGATCTTACTATCTTTCTGGAGCTTGAAAGTGGCAGGTGTAAGCAGAGGGAGAGCTGTCAACAGAGGGAGAGAACGCTCTCAGATTTCATTAAAGGGATAGTTCACTTTGAAATTAATTTTTGATATGTTTTATCTTACCTCAAGGGCATCCAAGATGTGGGTATCTTTGTTTCCACAGTATTTTCAATTTTGATATTTTTCGGTCAAACCGTTCTTGTCTGTCAGTCGTATAAAGCAGGTTTATGGGGTTTGACCCTGGGTCCACCTGAAAGAGCATGCACAAAGAAGTCCAAATTAAACATGATTCAATGACTCTTAAATGTAAGTACACATTGATGGCCTAAGACATGAAACAAGCGATTAGTGTGAGAAAACGAACACTGTATTGTTTTTACCTCTTGTAATCACAGCCACGTCCAACTGATCTGAAGGCACGGGCACTTTGGCCTGCGCACGTGCCATAAGTGATCTCTCTCGCGTGTACGTCACTCATTGTTCACTCAGATTTCAGAAGTTTTACCTTTCACTGTGAAGATCTAAATATCGAAATAGTCTTCCATTGTGATTTCCTGTATATCTAAATATGTTTAGATCTTCACAGTGAAAGCTAAAACTTCCGAAATCTCTATGTAAACAATAAGTGACGCACACACGAAAGAGATCACTTCCAGCACGTGCGCAGACCGAAGCTCCCGTGCCTTCAGATCACTTGGATGTGGCTGTGGTTACAAGAGGTAAAAACGATATAAATACTGATCGTTTTCTCACACAAACCGCTCGTTTCGTGTCTTAGGCCATCAGTGTGTACTTACATTCACGAGTCATTAAATCATGTTTAATTTGGACTTCTCTGTGGCTGTGCATGCTCTTTAGGGGGACCCAGGGTGAACCCCATAAACCTCCATTATATGACTGACAGACAAGAACGGTTTGACCTAAAAATATCAAAATTGAAAATACTGTGGAAACAAAGACACCTACATCTTGGATGTCCTTGAGGTAAGATAAAAGATTTCAAAAATTTATTTCAAAGTGAACTATCCCTTTAAGATCTTAACAACTTGCATGAAAAACGTTCATTTTTCAGTATGTTCAGTTAAAGTTCCATTTTGAGATTTGACAAAAGCTTGAAACTTTACCTGGTTTTCCGAAGTTGTTCATACAAGAACTTCAGCAGTTTTGGATGAATGGGGACGTTTCCTTCATCTCAGCCTTTTCAACCTTCGTTCAGGATTTTTACGCAGGAAAGTTGGAAATGAAAAAAAAAATGGATATGTTTTTAGCTACACAAGAAATTAAATAAAGGAAAATTGACAATAAAGTATCATGTAGACCAGGTTGAGATTGAAAAACAAATGTACAGTATTTTACGTTCACTAAATTATCAACTATAAACAAATTATCAGCCATCCCTAATTCTCTCAAACTCAAACACTGTTTAAAAATGCTAAGACTGCATGCTAAACTATAGGCTACATTCTAATATGTTTCATTATTTTCAACTAAATAAACAAAATCACAATAACATGTTCTATAAATAATTTAATTAAAAATATGTTGCTTACCTTTATATGAACTCCAGGATAAGTGCCATTTTCTTCAGGTATTTTGAATCTTACTGCCTCAATAGGGTAAGAGATGTAGTCAATAACTTCTTGAATGACAGCAACTCTGAATGTCCACCACCTTAAACAGAAAAAGATATTACAAAATGAAAAACATAACACGATCACTTCTAAAAAACGCTTTAAACATAGTTGTTTAAATCTTCCCTATACAATTTGTATTTCTACTGACCATGTAAACATAAATATCTTTTAAGGGGGTATTCAGCAACCAACTTTTTCTATAAACAGAGTTTATTCTTCAGACTCTAAATTCAAATGTGTTTTGCCAGTATTGAACATTCATAATAATGCTAATAAAACAAAATACAAACCCATAAGAAGCATGCAGGTGGTGCTTTGGATGTAAACTACAGCAGAAAAGTCCTGTTAATAGATAAGAAAACAACAGAAACATTATGAAAAACAAACGAGGAGGGAAAGAATGACTAACATTACAGGCAGAAGTTTAGATAATAGCAGTCATGCTAAATGTAAATTAATCTTTTATTATTTAGGGTTAAAAGTCGTGTGTGTGTGTCAACTAAAACAAAAACATGAAGTCTAACGAAAACATAACGTTAACTTACCTCATTTTGCAGAAAAGGTGCTGGTGTTTTCCTTGATCCAGCTGTACCGGTTAAGTTACTGGATATTCACACACAGTCTCTTCACGTTGTGTCTTCATGCCTTTCAAATCAAGCAAGTCTTAATGGCGTTTACTTTTCTTGACGATTCCTCTGGTAGCTTTTGTTTGACGGCATTAAATTGCTCTAAAGACACTAACGTTAGAACTGGCCTTTACCACAACTGGTTAACGGATTCGCTCGGCAAGAAATAAACAGCATCACGACAAATAAAAGTAAATAAGCCCATTACAATAAGGACACTACAATCGAGAACCTCCACGAGTCTTAACTAAATCTTTCAATGTGTGACGATATGCATAAAATGATAAACGTGACGCGGCTCCGACATTCATTTGCCTAATGCCAGATGGTAACTAAAAATAACGTTACGTTAACAGCTTTTTTGACATCAAGCAAAACATAATTTTCGTTTTTAAGTTTAAGTTTTACCACATAAGTGTCGGAATGGCATCCACACACCCGAAATCCGGCTTTAGAAAGCAACTTTCCCCGCGGTCATCTGCGTGTGTAATGGAGGTTGCGTCTTAAACTTTTCGCGCTGACTGGATCTCGTTCCCACAATGCAACGCGCAATTCAAAAATAAGGGTAAAAGACCCGTAAAAGACAAATACGGAAAAAACCTTCAAATTTATATGGTACATTGTTCCGTTTTTTTACGGAAATTTTTTACAGTGTAGCTAATCTGTAAAGAGCATAATTTATTTCGAAGCATTACACTCATTTGTATTTGCGGTGAATCTGTCACGTGTGACTGTATGGTTTGCAAAGGTGTGTGTGAGATATGATCTAATCAAATTAAAAGAGCAACACTCCCTGTATGTAATCAAGCACAAGTGAAAGTAATCTCATTTTGTGAGGGTTTGTATCCCTGATGTCAGACATGCAGATTGACTCAAGAATATTACATTATAACAAATGCAATTACAAGTTCTATAGCCTGCC
Source organism: Cyprinella venusta (assembly GCA_038021265.1). Classification (NCBI taxonomy): domain Eukaryota; kingdom Metazoa; phylum Chordata; class Actinopteri; order Cypriniformes; family Leuciscidae; genus Cyprinella; species Cyprinella venusta. The sequence goes on along the minus strand of CM075883.1, from coordinate 16,925,793 downwards.
TCTTTGTCTTTATGATGATTAGCTATTGCATGAGGAATTCTGTGTTTGAATACATTCTCTGAATGGTTCTTCAGGTTCAATGATGTGTGAATGTATGGGTATGTAAACTCCATGCATTTCCGCTCTTACTATTTATAGTTTCATTTTTAAACAGACCCTCAGAAATTGGATTTCGGAGGTTATTGTTCTAGTATGGGCGGCTGCTGATTCAAACCAGTAGAACCAGGAAATGTAAGGGAGGCCATGCCGGAGGCAACAAACTGTCACATTCCAACGCACACATTGTTAAATATACTGAATTGCTACAACACCTTTATACACTTATCAAGAATTTTACCAGCTAAGAATTTCCTTGGTTCAGACTAATAGCTTAAGTTGGAAGCTATAAAAATCTGAAGAAACATTGCCAAAATATGATGATAGCATACCTGTTTTATTAACTCTTATAGGTCCTCTATCTACAGTATTTATTTTTTTTAATAATAATATGGGAAAGGCAGTTGGTGATAAAAGAATTATATTCTGCCCTTTTATTGAATCAGCATATCTGTCATGGAAAAACAGAGATGATTTATCATTGCTCCATTCTCACTCAGAGCGCAGAACTACGCATGAGTCATAAGCTGTTCTCTGTGTATCAAGCTCTGAGCCTCCTTATACAGTGGGGGGGAAAGCAGGGAAACATCTGACATAGTCTGGGAAAATCTCAATTCCAGTCATTTGGGTTTCTGTCTACTCCTGATGCAAAGTTTCGATTACTTTGGAATACAGATCAGATCATCCCTCACATATGCAGGTGTAAGGGAAGGGTATAAGGTCAAGGATTTTACATCTTTACAAACACTGGAAAAGTGTCTGTAATCCCCTCTATTCAGACTTTTTGGCCAAGCCCCCTCAAAATATGAACAAAATAAGATTTGATTCATTATATATATATATATATATATATATATATATATATATATATATATATAGTATATAGTATATAATGTCATTTATAATATAATATTTAATGTGTAATATATATATATAATAAAAAATATTATATATATAAGATTTATAATATAATATTTAATGTTTTTACAGCATTTTTGATCAAATAAATGCAGTCCTTGTGGGTGTATTTGAAGGATAGGATTTGAAGCGAGCAGTAAGATAAGCACGTTTTGTTTTAACATGTTCTGTCAGTGTATGTATTTACACCATCTTTCTTTCTCACCCCAAACTTTTGACAAAATAAACCTTTTTAATAGGTTTTACTTTGTCACCACAAAAATATATAAGCAGCAGCACCATGGTTTTCAACATTGATAATAAGTTTCTTAAACGTCAAATCATCATTAAATGATTTCTGAAGGATTGCGCTACAGATACATACACATACTGTATGTAGTTTTTAACTCTTTAAAATAAGTTTAATGTAATTTGAACTGACAAACATCCAAGATGATTGTCCTTAAAAATTTAACGCAGCAACTTCTTTTTACAGTAGTTCTTTTAAATTTTAAATTTCCTATATTAATGTTTTACTGCATTTCTGATTATATAAATGACTTCTTTCAAACACAAAAATAAAATCTTTACTGGCACCAAATTTATGACTAACCCCGTACAGACAAGATTTATCAAGGGTTATTTTTTCTGGTATAATAAATAGTCGTTGTATACTATGAAGAAATTCATTGATGTTGTAGAATAATTATATTCTGATAACAACAACAGTACCGGTATTTTGTTGTAATAGAATGTGTATATAGGCCATAGAAAATGGTTTTATGTTGTCACAAAGGAGAAGGAAAGGATACGGAAGGAAGTGGGAAATCAAGCCAAACACAACAGTGTATCTGACTGCCCACACCATTTTATGTGAGCAGCTCTTCTTATTCAAAACAATGACTGGCTTCCTCATGTGAAAGAGATTGTTTGGTTTGGATCCAATGTGGCTAAATTCTTAACCTGTGAATGGATTATTCCAATAAACAAATGGAGGAAAAAATTGTATTTCTCAGTTACCATTCACTCATGATTCATATCCCTAATAGTCATTTTGACCATACTTTGACCAGTGCCTTGGACACCTAATCTGCTATGACAATATCTATTACATAAATTCAAGTAGACCGCTATTTGAAATAAAGATGTAAAAGAAGTGTACATAGCAAGTTCAAAAGATCCCAAGCATTACAAGACAAATCAGATTTTAGTTCCGCAATGTTCTTTAAGAGTCACGAATACTTCAGTCAGAATTTCACACACGTATCAGAACTGTGGATTGAGCAAGGCTATCGGCACGGCCCTGTCTGGGAAGTCCCTCTGCAAAGTTTTTTCAGACTCGCCGGGTGCGTTAGGGGTGCTAACTTCACACCTCTGGATGTTTTCAATGGACCACGTGTGCAAGAGAGAACCACGGGTGTCAGAGCTCTCACAGAACAAAAAAAACATGGTGTAAGAGGTGGTTTAAACACGGCTTTGAAGGGTTACATCAAACAGGTGACATTTTTGTTTTGTAGAATGCCTTCGTCAGCCATTTCTGTTGAACGAGTTACTTTTGAACTAATGCATCCTTGCTAAATAACAGTATTAATTTCTTGGTAACACTTTACAATACGGGTGCCCTAATAAGCATTAATTCAGCTTAACTAATGCACAGATAATACTGAATTAATGTGTAACTAATGATTATCTAAGCTATTCATTAATGATTACCACATTATGAACTAATTAAGAGTCTGTAAGTTTAATGTATTAGTTCATACATGAATCGTTATTAATTAAATACGTAATTGTGGATTAATTTGAACTAATATTGTTAATTAACATGTTAATAACCAGAACAAGCCAAGGCCTTGTAATTCAACTTCCAGATAATGACAGGTACACTAAAATACATTAAAACATGATTAATTACTTCATTGTTAGTGCAAATTCATGTGCAAATTGCTAAATGACTTGTTAATAATGATGCGCCTCCACAAGTAAAGTCATAACACAATGATACCTTTGCAAATCATTATTAAAGCAGAGAATGACTAATTGTGGTAATTAACACATTAATTTACACTATTAGTTCATAAAATATTATTGAGGAATTAATACACAATGACACATTGAATTAACAGCAATTCATGTATTACTTAATCTACTAATCATATTGACTCTTTATTAGTTCCTGATGCAGTAATCATTAATTAATGGTTTAGTTATACATTAACTCATTATCTGTGCATTAGTTAAGCATGAATTAATGTATATTAGTGCACCCGTATTGTAAAGTGTTACCAATTTCTTCAACCCCCTGAGAACACCCAAAGTGACCCCAAACTAAGTAAACAGTCTTTCTATCTAGCTAATACAATCCAAAACTGCAAAAGCATATTTATGAGCTTGGATTTATGTAGACAGGTCAGATGAACAAAGCTAAGGTTTGTTTATGGCCACAGGGTATCCACTATGGACAGAGACGGGCCGGGTGTGAGTGTCTCCTCTCTGCTGTACAGTTACGCCTGCAGCTGCCTTTCCAGACCGTAAACTCATCAGAGGCCCTCATATCAGTACGCCACAGGGCTGGAGACATGCGCAGTGGAATGTGACAGAGCCCCCCCCCCCCCCCCCCCCAGCCCCCTACCCTCATTAAAAGAGCTGCCTAACGACAGACGGCTATTACGCGAACACACTGATGCTAAAATAACAGAGGACAATACTGCATAGTGCCGAAATGAGTCTTCTCCTTAAAGCAAACGCTAACGTGCTCGTATCAGATGTACTGCCCAAATGTGTCTGTACGTGTGCGTAAGCGCACAGCACAGGTGTTAGTGTCGTGAAGCTGAGGTCATGGTGGGTAAAGCGAGAGTGCTCAGCTGTCTGCTTACATCAGTCAGAGAGCAACACATCTAATGATGATCCTTCTAATGGGCTGAGCTTTGAAGGTCGCTCCTTTAATCCAAAAAATCATTTGGTTTATTTAAGGGATAGATCGAGTAAAAATTCAATTCTGTCTTTATGTACTCACCCACACATCGTCCAATCTGCTTTTTTCTATACAGTGTAAGTGGATGATAACCAAAGGCAGTCAAGGCAATAAGCAACATAAAGCATTATTAAACTAGTCCATACAACTGAAATGCACTGTTTTCTGAAGAGGTTTCAGATAAAATCTCACTTGACAGCTTTGGTCACCATTCACTTTCACTGTACAGCGGCTTATTCATTCTGCTATGAATTCGTCTATGTTCTTCTGAAGAAAGACTCTTTTTAACTCTCTTGTGCCATTATACTTGAAGTATTTTAACTTGTATTTTGCACAAATGCTAAATTATAAACCCAGTAACAGTTAAGTTACCCCTAAAAATGAAGACTGTCGTCATTAACTCACTCTCACGACGTTCCAAACTGTATGACTTTTTTCTTTCGTGGAACATGAAAGATGGACTTTGAGAGTTTCTTTATTTTATTGTCCATACAGTGGAAGTCAATGGGCACAAGGTTCCGGAGAAGAAAGCAAGTCATACAGGTTTGAAACAGGTTGTGAGTAAAAGACCGATTTTACATCAGATTAAACATCAAGTGTCAATGTATTTGTTCAAATGAGATCAAACTCTCGTTCCACCTGAAAACAGCTTTATGTCATTTACAGTAGTGTTTTTTTTTTTTTTAATTTTATACAGCAGTATATTGCTCCATTTTACATTAGTGCAAAAAAATTCATGTTTGTTCTTAAATATAGCAAAACATAACCGGCACAATATAACACATTCAACAACATTACAATAAAAAAAAGACAAAAGAAAAGACAGCCAGTTACGTTGACATTGCACAAAGTTTCAGGATATTTGGTTATATACATACTGTAATTCCTTTCTGTGGGCTCGTGGTCCTGTGGTGTATTGTCAAAGTGAAGGATGAACACACACACAGCACTCTAATCTCCCTGGACACAAATATATACTGACCTTAAACATGTTTCTCAGAATTAAAGTCCTTAAAAAAGGAAATAAAATCCTAACTTCTCAGAAGTTTTGAAATCATATAATACTACACTACATTTTAGAGAGAGCAGGAGGGATAGTTCACACAAAAATGTTAATATTTACTCGCCCTTTTGTCGTTCCAAACCGTATGCCTTTCTTTCTTCCGTGGAACATAAAAGAAAATATTTAGCAGAATGTCCAAGCTGCTCTTGTTCCATATGTTCACATTTCCTTTCATTGTACAGGCAAAACAAAAAACAGCTTAGACATTCTACTAAATATCTCCTTTTTGTGTGTTATACGTAGCAAACAACGTCATAGAGGTTTGGAACACCATTTTGGTGAATACGTTTTCAATTTTGGGAAAACTATCTGGGGTGATCTGTGCTCTCATCAGTTCAACTAACCACAAAACCCACTGTTCACTCATCTGCCAATCTGAGGTAAGATGCATTGGTAGTGGCTGTTACCAATGACATCACAGCACAACACACATACTGCCTAGATCCGATCAAGCTGCCGAAGCGGACAACCCTATGCAAAATGTAGAAAATGCAATATACAATGACATGGTTCAATGTTATCAACTAAAGACTTATGACAAAAATATTAAGAAATGTGACATACAACACATAGAGCTTATAACAGCCGAGTTACTCACATTGAAGGGCTTGATATTGAAGTGTCAGTATTACCGATTACCCGTTAGTTAATCAGAATTAGTTCTGAGCACCGATCACCCTTTCGAAAAACACGAGAAAGTGCAGCTTTAATGTCACAGCTAGTTTTTAGGTATGGCTATAGTCTTTATCAGAAAGACAATTCTCCTGGTTTGTGATATAGACGTGTCATATTAGATGAGTTTGTAGAGCTTGTAATGCATGACTGTAGAAATCAAACCGAACATGTCCGCTGGATAAAACACGAAATAACTGTTCTCCATATCACTCACATTTCATACCAAACACCAGTGCTTCTCTGATATGCAATAAGTACGATAAAACTATATCTCCCCTCCTAAGTCATAGGTGGTCCTTCAAAAATCTCTGAAATAGTGTCATATGTTTATATTACATTTGATAAATAAATGGGAAAATACATAAAACATATATTATGTTATCAACAAGATCTGAGCAGACTCAGCAGTATGTAGTGTAGAGTGTAGAGTCCAGCCCCGGCTTTGTGAGAATTTCCGGCTTGTAAATGTCCATGCGCTTCTGTGGTGAGACAGGGCAGCATTGCACATTACTACCACCTAGTGTGGCACAGCAGCACTACATTATTGTGTTCTGCCAAGACGAAATTTCTGTAAACATGCGTGGCAGAACCTGTCAAGAGCTACATTCCTAAAGTTGTTCATACTTTTTTTTTTCTGTTTAATATATTATTTCTTAATATTTCAAAAAAAGAATCGTAAACATAAATTAAATATACATTTAGATATACATCATACACAAAGTGACCGCAAAATGGCAGAGCAACATTATTTTGCACTTTCAAGCACTGGGGTTTATAGGGTGAGAGTTGTGAGAGTGTGGGATTCTTCTTTTCATCCTTTTTTACCCTTGTGATCTGTTGGAATGCTGCAGTACTCCTCCAGGCAGAGGGAGGCCGCTGCTGCCCACGAAACGCTCCTCGTCCGGTGCTCAAACCGAGCAGTTGCGCCTCTTTGCCACGCAGGGCAGGCCGCTGGAGCTAAGCCGGGTTTTTACCCTTTGTCAAAGACTTGTGGAGGAGACGGAAAGAGTGGGAGAGGACGGAGGAGGAAAGTTGAGGAGCTCCAGGACAGCGACTCCAACGCTGCTACGGCGCGTGAACATGCATGACGCCGCCACCCACTTGTTGCTACGAGGGTTGTATTTTTCTATGGAATTGAGACTAGAGCTGCCATCATTGCCTCCAACCGCATATAACCAGCCATCCATGGCGACCAGGTCATGGGTGCTCCTGAAGAACAAGAAAACGTCCATTAGGAACTTACAGATTTGGAATGACAAAAAAAGGAAGTTTTGTTAATACAATAGCTATGTGACCTCACGTAACTTTGCCTGTGGATGTGATTGGACAACTGGACTAACCAGCAGACCTATTTCATTGCACAGCATCTCAAATGTTGGATTGATCATCTGAAATGCCTGAGCCAAAGTATGTCATAAGGATGATTTGATTTAATTCCCTCCCACAAGCATCTCACATGATTGTGTTCCCAAACACCACGCATTTATGATTTACGATTTTGCTCTCTTGAACACATGAAACAGTGCTTTATTTACAAGTTTTATGCAATATTTTATTCCCATTTTGTGCATGTTAAATTCACAATTTTGGATGGAAACATAGCTAATGAAAGTCAATGGGGTCAAAAAAAGCCCAATGGACCCCAGTGACTTTCATTGCAAAAACAACAAAAAAACTCTTTCCAAAATAATTTTTAAAGGGGAGAGGCTTGGGATAACATGATTGTGAGTAAACGATGCCAGTCGAATGCCACTTTCGAACCTGCGGATGTTCATGGGGGCCACTCCCTCCCAGGTGTTGGTTTTTGGATTGTACCGTTCCACTGAATTCAGGCAGCTGGTACCGTCATTGCCCCCTGCAACATATAGCATGCCCTCCAGTACAGCCACCCCTGCACTGCTCCTCCTGCTCAGCATGTTGGCAATGGCAGTCCAGACATTACTCTGAAAAATATAATACCGTCTTTAGTCATTTATTTAACACACCCATCCTGGAGACAGTTTCAACATATCAGAGAGAAATATGTCACATACCTGAGGGTCGTATTTTTCAACTGTGGCTAAGTGTGAAGAACTGTCGTACCCACCGACAGCGTACAAACTGCCATCTAACAGAAGAATTTAGCAAACACAGAGGAAATTATCCATTTCAAGAGGCAAAGATATACAGTAGGTAGAGCTTGCAGCTGTAGCTTCCGCAGAAAATACTGTAACATCTGCGCTTTCTCATGCTCTCATCTCTCTGACAGTGAGTTGACACACAAATCCGCCTCCCCTCACTCACTAGTTTCATTTGCTTCGGATGAATATGGTTGGTGTTACAGGGCTTGAATTTCGGCGTGGAATTGTGCATCATTTTACTCATTCCCAAAGTACACACATAAAACCACCTCTAAGTATCAAATTGAGTTTGTTTTCGCTGCTTACTGCCCTTAAACAGTCAAATACACATAGGATAATGTCAAAAGGCTGAATTTGACAAGTATTCTCGAAAACAGCTGAGAGAACGTATGTGTAACAGTATGATCCCTGCGTCAGGTCTTAAAAGTTACAGCAGCCCAATATACCAGCTGGCAATTTATGAGATAATATTCAAAATATCTATATGGCAGTTTTTCCCCATGGTATCAATAGCAAAATTGTGGCCAATGAAAATGCTGATTGGCTAGTAACTTTGGAAAACCACTGGCCATAGTGGCTGGTGAGCAAGAAAGTTAATGTCAAGCTCTTAGCATTATATATTGTTTACCTAATGTGGCCACTCTAACATATCTCCTTCTGGTGCTCATGGCAGCAATAGAGGTCCAGGTACTGGTCAGAGGGTCATACCTCTCCGCACTAAAGACAAAATCAAAGAGAGAGAAGGAAATCTCATATTATTTGACAATTACGTAATAAAAAAAGAGAGATTTTCCTTGCATAGTCAACTTATTTCCAAACAAAATATTATTAATACAGTTATATATAAATTAAAATTTGTTTTAAATAAAAATTACTTTTTAAATTTTATAGATCATTTCACATAGAGCTTTAACTGATCTTGGATTAACAACCAATGCTGTTTTACATTATATGCTTCTTTATTATCATTATTTTTAGGCTTTTCACTATTATTTGACTGAATAGCATACCTGTTAAGACAGGAAGCACCATCATATCCTCCTGCTGCATACAACAACCCATGCAGGACCGCCACACCTAAACAGCTCCTCCTTGTTCCCATGGACACTTCAGGTTGCCACACATTTGTTACTGGGTCATACGACTCTACAGTAGCCAAATCAGAGGTGCCATCATACCTGTTTTGGGAAAAGACAGAGAGGAACAATAGATCTTTCAAGCGTCTTTATAAATTGCGTCTTTATCATGCAAGTAAAGACAAGACCGTCATCATTCATAGAATTTCATTAGTCAACACCTGACACATTTCCTAACTAACCTTAAGTAACTTCTTGATTGCCTCAGCAAGGAAATCTGAAGGTAATAGCATGTGCTTTCTGCACATTCTGTTCCCTTTGTAATGTAATATGAACATTTAGAAAAATAGCACTGATTTGATTTATGTATGTTGGTTGAAGTCACACTTTTTCCAGCATCTCGTATCATGGGTGCTGTATTTTTAATATGCTGCATCGAGTTTAAGATTGTTCAACTTTCAAACCTGTCAGGATGTTTTTGAATTTATTGGCTAGTTTAAAAAAAATAGTTTCTATGGAAAGCCATTTTCTCCACATAAGAAAGAAATATGCTTTGGTAAGTCATCCTTATGAATGATAGAAGGTTATATGAGATAAACATTGAAAATAAGGACAAAATGTCAGTTATGACAAAGATAAAAAGTAATTATGAAAAGTCAAAATTACAAGATATTAAGATATAATTATATAGCATAAAAATTATGACATAAAATTCTAAATTGAGATAAAATATCAATGGGCTTCCCTAGATTTCCAATTATTCCAAGGGTTTAAAATTAAAATACAATTATTATTCTAAAGCAGCTCACACTGATGCCACAAAACTCTGAATTTTCGATCTGTGCACAAAACACAAGGGGTTACTTAATATTGGCGTTATTAATGGAAAAAGCAGTTGATTCTCTGAAAAAGATAAGGCTTTAGGATTTGCGTACCCGCCCACAGCGTAGAGCTTGTTTCCGATAGCAGCCACTCCGACTCGTGCCCGCCGTGTTGACATAGACGCAACCATGTGCCAGCGGTCAGTCCTGGTGTCATAGGCCTCACAGTCTCCATGAATAGCGAAAAGACTGCCCCCACCTGAAAGACACGCATTGAAATCAATCCAACAACATACAGACATTTGTGAATGTGTGTTTTTGCATGTTCGTTTACAGACCTACGGCGAAGAGGACCGGACTGGCTCCCTCGCACCGACGCGGTCGAGTACGGCTGTTACTGAGCACGCCTCTCTGCTCGGGCATCAGGTGATACTTCAGTGCCTCGATCAGCAGGTCTTTGCACTCGGAGTGGTGACGCACCAGCAGCTCTGTATCCACGTTACTCATCAGGAAGTCTCGTGTCAGCAGGGGCAGACGCACACACTTCATCAGCTAAACAGAGAAATGGACGGAGAGTGAGAGGTAAGATGTGTGTGTGTGTGTTAAAAGGATCAGGGAATACAAAGGAAGGGAATAGAGAAACAAGTATCGAGCTGCAGAGACATAATCCTTTATTAAGCACTAATGCTGTGATTTACTGTGATGTTGCTAAAAGCGCAGTTTGACGGTAGGAATCACACCCACCCGGGGCACATGTTGCCTCCGTCCATCAATGTCATGCTTGACCCAGCTCAGCACTGCCCTGTACACCTCCTCCTCTGATGGGACATTCAGGTTATCACTGGAGATCAGATCCAGTACCTGCAGAAATCACAAGAAAGGGTTCATAACTGATCTTAAAACTAAAGGATTATGATTCCAGTCAGATTTAAGTCTTTAACATTTTGAAAGACAAATTTGTGTTTTAGTGTGAATGAAGCGCACTTGTTGAGAGACTGACACAGATGGTCAGATGTGCTCAGTATGACACTTTATAATAATGTAAAGTTTGTTTGAAAATCAATATTACATTAGTCAACAGTTTAATTACTGTATAACTACAGTTGGGGGTCGGTAAGATTTCTTCAGATTTTTTTAAAAGTAGTCTCTAATGCTCACCAAAGCTGTATTTATTTGATCAAAAATACTGTCAAAACAATATTGTGACATTAAATATTATCGTGTCATATATTATCTCCGTTTTCAGTGTTACATGATCCTTCAAAAAATTATTCTAATATGCTGATTTGGAGCTCAACATTTCCTAAATTATTAATGTAGAAAACGATTTTGACATTTAATATTTTTGTGGAAACCAAGGAATTTTTCTTTTTTTTTTATTCTTTGATGAATCCTTGCTGAATAAGTTTTATTTTCTTTAAAAAAAATCTTACTGACTGGTAATATGAAAATAAAAACGTGATTTAATAATATAATAGAATTTTACTTGATAATAATATACATTCCAATTATGTTCTTCACATTATTAGTTGTGTTTTGGCAATTTTTTGGTGACCCAAAATAGTATACTAATCCATTTAACACATCTTCCCTTAAATCCATTCTGCAGTAGTTGTTGTTGTTTTTTTTTTCAAATCGGCATTAAAAAATGAAAAGAAAAAAAAAAACTTAATTATAATTGACTAACTTTAAAAACATTGCTTTGTTTGCCGACTTCATGTTAACATGTAAACTTCTGGGTCAACCAATAGTGCTGAGTGAGTTTCAGGTTGACCAATAGCAGAAGGGGAGGTAGGGGTGGAAGAAGTGATAAGTGTTTGGGAAACCATACCATTGTTTTTCTGCTGTTAGTGATGAAGAAATTGCAAAAGTTACTTTATAATTATTATTATTTTTGCAATATGGATTTAAGAGACAGCCAATGCCGAGACCAGCTCATGGACATGGACAGACGTTTTAAGGATTACAAACTAAATGACCAGCATCACAGCTGCTCGGCACAAATGTAATACCATCACCATCATCTAATCTACACACTCAGAAGCACTACAACAGCCTTTGCAGAATTCCTGTCACAGATTGTTTGTTCATTTGGGGCAAAGGGCAGAGTTAACATGACTACAAGCATTTCCTAGGTCTTGTGGGTTAAACATGGGACCAGTGGAAGCCTCTAGCCTGCAACAGCTGTTGAGAGCGAGAGAGAGAGAGAGAAAGAGAGAATCACAGACAGAGAGGGAACAGCAGTCTATGTCATTAGCAAGCCTTAATGGTCCTCTGTAATCAGTGTCAGAACAGCAGGGGGATTTCATGGAATCATGTAACTTTTCAAAACACAGGGACACTAATACAAGCAGCACTCCGATTATTCAAAAGAATGCTCTTCAACGAAGAGAGTGGATTAGAGCCGATGAAATTAGTGTTGTATGAGAGCAGGGGCTGCTTTCTGCTGATTAGCTGTCTCAGCTTCTCATTGACGTGCAGTTGTCACACCACATATTCGAGCAGGATGATTGACAGTGTATTGAAGTGCTGATGCAGAGAGCACTTATATCAGTGTCACCGCGGTGTAATGCATGCTGACATTTTCGCTTTGGTGAGTCGAAGAAGAGTTCAAAGTTTGGCTGATTGGTATGGTCCAGTTAGCTTACTATATCATCTAGGGCCAAACAAAACAAACAGCTCTCTCAATTCACAGCCATTCAAATGTTCCTGTGTATTTCTGACTGAGTACATTTTCCCAAGCAATATATAAAATATAAAATTGCAATTAAACTTTGTGATTTTATATATATATATATATATATATATATATATATATAGACACACACATTATTATTGTTATATAATAATGTATAAAATATATTAAGTACACTACACTGCCATTCAAACGTTTTGGGATGTAGGATTTTTTAATTTACTTTGAAAGAAGTCTTGTATGCTTGCAAATGAATTTATCTGACAAAATACAGTAAAAACAGTAATAATACGAAATATTATTACAATTTAAAACAAGTTTTCTATTTTAGTATATTTTAAAATGTTATGCATTCTAGTGATGGCAAAGTAGAATTTTCAGCAGCCATTACTCCTGTCTTCTGTGTCATGTTTCAACAGAAATCATTTAATATGCTGATTGATGCAAGACAATGCCTGCCTCGTGATGACAAACCGGATCGAGCTACCGAGCGAGCAATACCAATTATTGTGTAGTGCCTGGTTGTGGAAGAAGACAGTGGCTGCATATACTTCCTCTGGATTCCAATAGGACTGCATGGACAAACTTTCTTTTTAATGACGTTCCACTCCAGCTGATGAGGTAAAACATTGTCCGTCTGTTCGCTTCATTTCACTGAGGATTGTTTCGTAAACAAGACTGGATTTGCAGACCGATTAAGATTAAAGAACGGTGCTGTGCCGTCTATATTAATCTGACAGGAATGGTGCAACACACGGACTCTGGGTCGAACATGTATGGGCGAATCATTCCGGTTGCCATTTTACAACATTGGACGTTTTCAAAACGATTTCCCCAAAGTGCATCGACGGGTGAGTTGAGACTCATTATAATATGCAAAACTGTTATCCACTCACAGCAGTGGGCGTTTACTTCCAAGTCTTCAGTGCGAGACGCCCATAAAAACCCAGCGTTTTTCAGGTAGGCTCAAAACTAGGGTACAAAATAGCCTAGAGTTGACCTCAGACAACAATATAATCAAATTTAAAAAGCCAGTTCATGACCCCTTTAAAGGGAATGCTAATAGACAGCTATCTCCAGGCCTCGGTAGAGTAGTATGAGGGGGCGTATTAAAAGCCAGGATGTGACCAGAATTCCTGCAGTGAAGGTCGAAATGGAGCAGTTATTTTATTTTTTCTCGGACTAAGTCAAAAGAGTCAAGACTTCCCAGACGACAGAGAGGAGGAGAGGCCGGATCAAGTGAAGGGATTGTGTTTTTAAAAAGCTCAAGGCCAATGTGAACGGAAGTGGTGTCGGTGACAAATATATATAATTAGACATCCGTGGCCAAAACCATTTTTCCCTCAAGGATTGTTATGGCTCAACTCCCCAGCACTCCCCATGCATCATTTAACGGGTACACTTTACACGCTTCTTTTTACGTCTATTCTTAAAACCACTCTTGCATCAGAGTTTCTTACAGTTTGAATTTTTTATGACCCTGGGCGATTCAATCTGTTCCTCACACAAAGCTATCATATGTACTTTTATGGTGTCCTTTTGGTGCTTAACAACCCCAGTCCTCATTCACACTTATGCTTACCTAAAAAAAATGACTGTAGGTTTCACAGAAGAAAGTAGCTGTGGCAAACTGAAATAAATAAGTTTAAGAACTAAAGCACTAAACTACTACAAATAAAATAAATTAAGATTAATGACAAAATACTAAAATAATGCTGCTGAAAATGATGAAGAATATTTGGGTGACCTATATCCTTTGACTACTGTGACAGCATGGGAGGTTCATGATCTTGTTTGTATGCAAATTCCCACTTAACACCAATTCAAAAGTCTCTTCAGTATGTAGGTGTGTTTTATCATCAAACATTAGTCGAGCCACAAACGCCATTTATACAGTTCGGAACTTCATACAGTTCAGCTCACTTGGCACGTCGTTCGTGGTTCGACTAGTCAAGACTGTTTTCCAAGATGGCTCCTGCCTGTATACACGACGTGGGCTGTCTTTATAAAATATCTTCTTATTAAACGGTCTGTACACTTACAAAGTTCTCAAAGCTTCGCTTTTGCATGTAGGGACCCTCATTATGTTACTGTGTTATTGTGGGGCTATTTTGAGCCTTGTTAGTGGTAGTAACTTGCGATTTCTCTTTACTTATTTTATGCCCCCATATACTAGTATATACGCTAAACAGTTTTTAGAGATACAATTCTTTACATTCGATTACCATGAAAACAAATCTCAGAGAACGGTCGACTAGGTACCAATGTGTTATTAGACCAAAGGTTCGTTTTGCGCCGGAGTTCTCCTTTTACAGACGGCCATCTTGCTCCAGCCATCTGAGGCAATGTATTTGCCCTCTAGAACACGTCCTCTCATGATGTCACAACTAGTATTCTACAACATTAACTACAAAAGAGATCCCTCACCTGTTTGAGAGGTAGCAGCATAAACTCCTCAGTCTTCGAGACCTCTACGAAGTGCTGCAGGACGTACTTATGGGCTGACTTGAGAAGGTCGCTGCAGGAGTGAGTGTCTGCAAAGCCACGGATGCCCAGGCAGTTTGAGGGGTCCAGCTGGCTGAGGAGGAATTTACAGCAGGCATCTCTCACTCCGTTGAGCTGCAGGAGACTAGCTGCTGGCAACAAGGTCTGCTCGAGTAAAGCAGTAGAAGTAAGAATTAAAAAGTAGTCATTTTCAGAAATGAATCTTTAAAATCATCTTAAGGTGCGGTCACATTTACTAGATTTTGCTCTTACATTTATCTTATTTAAGTTTCGCATTAGGCCCAAAAATTCCCCCAAGCAGACCTCATTGCTGAAAGTGATTTCTATGTAAGCCTACAGAGACAATGGACCTTTTGTGCAGGCAAAATTTTGCTGGAAATGCAATGAAGTTTCACTGATGTGATTGCACCTTTAGTCTAATCATGAGACAAATTCTTGTAAATTAGCAGCCACATATGCATTTGTTCTTTTGAAATGGCACAAATAGAAGGCCTGCATTTGCAAAGATGCAAATTGTAAGTTTGCACAAACCATCTGAATACACCACCTTGTTAAGCACGTCACAGAGCAAACTAGCTTACATCCAGGTGATTGTGAGCATTAAAATACAGTATGCTCTTCAAGACACTGAAGTCGACGTACCTGCACATTTCCTTCTCCGACTACGATTTCTGCAGTGTAGGCGTACTGCACCAGCTGCTCCAGAGCCTGAGGGTCAATGTCATGCAGGGTCACGTGGGTCTGACGGCTCTCTGACATCTCATCTGCACAGTCACAACACACACAGCTGTGCAATAGAGGCTTTTGAAGAACACTGGTAGATTTAGGCAGTTTCCCAAGGGTTTGACGATACTGATGTCCCATTCACACATACAGCGAGCTCTGGTGGTTGTACTGTTTGGCGAAGTGGATGTTCCCTTTAGAATGTTATTGGTGCTGCTCCCTTGGCAATAGCTTTTGAAAATGGGATGATCATCTGCATTCACACTGAGTTCACAGTGTATCTGTGCTGTTGGATGCTAGCAGACGTTCCTACTTGACTGCTATATTTCACTGTATCAGACAGTGGTTCACTGTCTGTACTATATTTGCATGAAATCTGCATAAAATTTCCAAACTCTGTTTCATTTTGTTGCATTGTCAATGTTCAGTGACATTCATGAAACCGGAAATCACTTTATGAGTGAACGACCCTTGAGACTAGTGTTATTGTTCTCAACTAAAACTATTAAAAATGCTGCCTTGGCAACTAATTAAATAATAATAATAATAATAAAACTAATTTTAAAAAAGTAATAAAACTGAAATAAAAAATAAATTAAATAAATATAAATATAATAATATATAAATAATAATATTTTTTATAAATATATAAAAAAAATATATAAAAAATAAAAGCAAACTCAAAATAATAATAAATAGTGTAATAGTATTTACACTAAATATAATTAAAATAATAATAATAATAATACTGCTTGAGACGTATGACAACACTGAACAGTTAAATAAACATTCCACATAAAATATGAACTGCTGGATCACTTAAATAAAATTTCCTAACTTCGTAGACAAATTTTTAACTTTTTGCATACTGTCATTTTATGAAAGGAAAGAGAATATCTTCTTTTGTGTTTTTACATCTATATAATCGTAACCACTCATTTCTATTCTGATATTATCTGACATACTGTTAGCATATATATAGGTCTGGTTTCACAGATTAGGCATTTGTTCAATTAGGACATTTAAGTAGCTTTTATAAAAGTGCCTTTACTGGTGGTCATCTTGAGACTAAACAATGTCACTGACATCTTTTAAGATATCTCAGTGCAAGTTGCTTTTAGTTAAAACAGCTCAAACATGCATTTTAGTCTAGGAAAGCCTTAAATATGAAAAATAATTTTGTTAGAAATTAGAATTACCTATTAGAGAAATGCAGCACACTCACTGTTAGAACAAATTAGACTCAAAAAGATTATTTGTTGTAAGTTAAGCAAGTTTCGATATGTATAATGGAGTTTAAATCAGTGCATTGTTAGTAGATCTAGTGTATGGTAAGTTCAGAATAGTCATGGCTTTGAAGAGCCCACATTGTCCTGACTCATACCATCACACTCTAGTCTGAGGTGCAGCGGGACTGTTGAGCAATAGGAAAAACCAGGCACCTGCTGATCTGAGACCAAGACAGGGAAGAGAATAAAGCATGGAAAAACATTAGGAGATGACAAAAGGCAGGAAGGTAGGAAGGAAGGAAAGGCTTGAGACAGAAGCTGAGGTAATGAACATAGGAAATAAACACTACACAATACACAATACATGTTCACCTTTAAGACTACTGTATGTGAAGTAAAAATTGTTTTTTCACTTTTGAGATCATGTGTTTGCTATGGAAGTATCCATATGATAGCGTACACCTGATTTCACAAAAAACAAGTCAAGTTCACGTGCAGATGTAAGTCGTAATATATTAATTTTATTAGTAGCCTATATATATCTGATTAATCTCATATAGGATGCGTTTGGCTGAGTTGGTTGAGTTCAGTTGAGTTGATTGAGGCATCAGTTTAAATGGCAATGCCCAACATTATTGTCTATGATTGGGTAAATTTGAGAGATATTCATCTTGGATAATAACTGGAATAATCTAGCAGTGTTATTTTTTCTAGTCATATTTTTTTCAACAGTAGGCGTATGTTCTAATTAAAATTGTTTCTCGACATTGCTTCGAAAACATGCAGGGATGTCTGGTTACTTGACAGCAGGTGAAAATACAGTTAGGAGGAAGCTGTGCAGTGCCATAACATTATAATGAGAACACTATAGACTGTTGTGAACTCTGTGCTTTAGTAGCCCATGTTTTAGCACGCTGTTACGAGGAAGAGCGCATCCACAACGGGGGTAACACTTTCTGCCTAGCACATAACTTAGTTCAAGTTCACCTACATTTGCATATTTTGTGCAGACAGACACAAGCTGTAATGTTACAGCTATGTTGTGTATCTAGGATTTTTGATTAATCTCATGTAGGATGTGTTATTTAAAACAGGTTTACTGGTGCTCCATCACTCTATGATGTTTACCTTTATGTTTCTTTTTTTCAAAAACATTGGTGTATTATTGATAATCTAGCAGTTATTTTCATAGTTGTATTTTTTATAGAAATATACTTATGTGATATTTTTATTTGTCAACATTTATTTTTGCAACAGTGTTTTAATTCAAATATTTCCATCACCATGATGGACAAGCCCCACCCCCAAATACTAGATTACTCGTTTTTGAGACCTATTAGTTCTCGAAATAAATTAAATTTAACAACAATGCCCATCCTTAACATTACTAGGCAAAAAAAGTTATCTTTGAGACTAGAGGTGTCGCGATAGAGGTATTGACGATAACCGTGATATTTAAAAAATTGTAATATTGTTATCTTGTTAATAAGGGGAGTCGGAATATACCGGTATATTGGCGATAACGGTATTATTTCAAATGAATGGGACATGTAAAATAATATGGCACGTAAATAATTCAGCGCCAGTATCTGGTTGACATTCCAGTAGAGTAAGTACAGTAGGTGGCGGTATTGCACCTGATTGCCAAAACTTATGGATTACCGTATGTTTACTTCAAATATCTTTAGAGAGCAGTGTTTTTAATATTATGGAGTGCTAAAATAAAAAAACAACCATCCGATACCAAAACATATTGGCCAGAACTATTTTTATTTCTAAAATAGCAATGTAGATTAAGACCTACTTGTAAACATGGCGTGGAAGTATGGACTGCAGGAGGCCAGCACCACCTTGTGTGCCTTGATCTCCTTATTGGCCACATGAAGCACAATGTCGCAGAGCAGGCCGCGCTGCCGCATGCGGTTCATGGACACGAAGGAGTCATGGTAGTGGCGTTTGGAGTTGTGCGAGATGCTGTGGCCATCCCGGTTCAGCAGCTGCATACCCCCCTCCATCATGCCGGTGCTCTCCAAGGCCTGCTGGAGCCTGGGCCTCACTCTAGGACACTACAGGAATAGAAAAACACACCATATGGGTCTTTTTGTTTTTCAGTTTATGTCAAAAAACCATTTAACAGATATATACTGTTCAAATCTTTTTGTCCAATCAAATGCTGTCTAAAACAAGACTGTCCCTCATAAATATAAAAGTATTTATAAAATCTGACAAAGGTAGAAGATTGTACTTAACTCACTTTAATCTCATGAAGGATTGTGAATGGCATACTATTGTTGTCAGAATTATTGGCACCCTGGTAAATATGATCAAAGATGGCTGTAAAAAATAAATCTGCATTGTCTATCCCTTTGATCTTTCATTAATTTTTTTTTTTTGTTGCAAATATCTAAACTTTCATTAAAGGATAAGAATTAAAAGTATAAGGTAAATCACATTATGAAATAAATGTTTTTCCTTCAAAACACATTGGCAACAATTATTGGCACCCATTTTCTGATTAAAATATCACTGAAGTACTATATTCTCATTCATATTAGATTTTTTAGCACACCAGGGTGACTAACATGCAATTGTCTAGCAATCACAAAGGCTAAATTGCCTTAATCATCCATAACAATGAGTAAAAAACAAATAATATAGTTCTGATGTGGAACTTTAAAAGGGACTGGCTTCTATGGTCAGATCAGATAAAATAAAAAAATAGCTTTTTGGCAGCAAACCCACAAGATGGTTTGGTTCAAATAGGGATAAAAAAGTATCCCATGCCCGAGTTTACATATACCGCTGGATCTTTAATGTTGTGGGCATCATGGATTCTAGCAAATACTAATAGATAACAAATCAAAACCTGACAGCCTCTCCTCATATTTACCAGGGGTGCTAATTAATTCTGACCACAAATAAAAATAAAAACGATAAATATAAAAAAAAATTGTGGTAAATAGACAAATAGACTACGATGAAGTTTATTCCTATTTAAATAGGAACTAAGTGAAGACAAGACCAAAATAATTATTTCATGAGGGTCTTTAAGAACTCTCATTCAAGCTAATGCTAATTAATAATTAATGTCATGTTTAACGTTTAACATCTGTGCATTACCTCTAACAATCTATTAGTTATCTGCCAGACAGTAAATCCATTAGAGTTTGTGCCTTCTTGGTTCACATTTCGTTTCCATACAGCATAATGGTTGCTTCAAGGCATTTTGAACAATGAGTGCAGAATCATAATGGGAGAAGCGAGCCAGACCGAAGCGCTCAAGCCTTAAATATCATGAAAATTATCACTTCACATTACAAATTCCCTCTCATTTTATAGCTTATAGCTACATATGGCTTGCTCCTTAATACTCAGTGGCCTTTTCTCACTGGCCTGAGGCCTCAAAAGCTATTTAAATGTAGTCTCTCGCACACATAAAGACTCACATTCGCTGCATAAATAAACCGGCTGGTTGATTTTAATAATGAAATCGTGTTCCAGATAAAAGAACGTTATGGAACGGTTGAACCGACACGTCGTGACGAGTTGGCTAGCCAGCTGCACACTTTCAATTCTCCAAAAGCAGAAACCACTGTGCTGTGCCCACGGTAACATGTGCTGGTATCTGTCATACTCTTCACTTTGAGTGGGAAGATTGGATAGAGCAGTGAGAGACAATTTAAAGGAGGATGATAAATAGCAACCCAGTTGATGGCACCTCTTCTATTAGATGTCGAGGTGTGGTGTGTTTTAAATCAAATAAACTAAAGCCTAAAGCAATGGGATGTTTTACAATACGGCTCCAACTCTAAAGCATTACTCGTGTTACTCCAAATAACAGACGACAGGTGAAAGAGCATGAAAAGAGTCATAGGCTCAGTATTACAGCCAGCAGTGGTGTGGCTGCCCACAAAATGGCTATGGGGTTTCAGATGTATAAATCCTTTAGTTATACAAAGCAAACCATGCGGTCTGAAACCTGAGGTCACTAAGTGTTTAAAAATGCAGAATAGATTAGTTATTTGTAGTTAGGTAGGCACACAGGATACAGTTTCTGTAGATGCCTGCCTCAAGACAAAGTGAGAAAGCATTACTGCTTTTTCAGGCAATGACTTCTTCATAAATTTAATTAGTGAACAGATCTCCCTTGTACTTGTCTCTGGTTAAATACAGTATTGCCTTTAAGGTTTTGCAGCTTACCCATAAGGCACTCAATAATTTCCCCCCATCATATTTGTCCAGTTTCTTCTCACATACACTCCTACTCGTACTCTTATCTTCTTCTGCACGCACACTTGTTCTGTCTCATGTCCGCATGGCTTCCATGGGTTCGTTTTACAGGCTTTAATGTGATTGTATATTTCAGTACCCTTCTTACTGTATGTTGTGTTTTTTAGGCCATACTGAGGCCATATTTTTTAGATTTTATGCTGATTTGTGCTTTTTGATGCTTGTAAGGTGTCCTTGCGTGTCATGAATGGTGCATATATTATAGTAACTTGAACCTAAATAAAATCAATAATAAAAAATATATATATGAAGAGTTCAGATGCAAAAGCCTCTAAATGCCATTTGAAATTTTCTTCTAAAATGACCATTTTTTATCAAGCTTGTATATTTAAGTTCATTAATTTCACTTAAATGACAATTAATAGGTAATCTTCATTGCCATTTAAGTGAAATTACTGAACTTAAATATACAAGCTTGATAAAAATGATCATTTTAGAAGAAAATTTCAAATGGCACTTAGAGGCTTTTGCATCTGAACTCTTCATATCTTAATCTGATAAAAAAAAAGTTTCTGAAAGCTTTTTACGGTGTTGAGCACCATTTTCTTTCTTTCTTTTTAGGATTGTACTGTATAGTAGCAATAGCGGTAATATTTAGCAGAAATGTGAGGACCGGATTAATCAGTAAATCTAATTTTTCCTCTTGCATACTAGACAGGCTGATTCAGAGTTACAGATGAAGACAAACCCTACAAAAATCCCCAGTATCATTAAATCTGACTCAGCACACCGTGTCCCATCCAGACAGAGCATCTCTCACGGTCTCACCCCTCCTCCTCTGACCCATTCAAGTCATCCAGCAGAATAATACTGAGTACAACCAGCACTACCTGAACTGATGACGCCTTTTCCTTTTGTTTCGCTTGTCTGCTTTATGGAGAATGTTTTGGATTGAATCCTAGAGTGCAGCGGCTGAGCATCATCACAGTCCTTATGAAAAATGAATAAAGCCTCAGTTTGGGAGCTTGTGTGTTGTTGACGTAAATGAAAGCCGCATGAGTGCTGGTCGCTGACGTCACATGTTAAGGTCGCGCCGGATGTTTGCTTTACAATTGTTTTATTTCTTAATCGAAGCTCCGATGAAACTGCTTACATCCAAACAACATCAACAACAAGTTATCATACAGCATTTTGATAACGCTCATTCTACACTGTTTAAAAGCTACATCACAATTCTCAAATCACACCTCCTTAACATCAGTTCGCTAGTGATGGAAAGTCCGACTCATTCACCTGGAATCGGTTCCTTCGAACGGTTCATTACAAAACATTTCAGAAAATATTTTACGTCATGAAGTAAACACGTTCCCACGTGTTCCATGTGTTTCCAACTCTAATGTTATTATCAGCTCAATGATCAGTAATTACGAATCCAATATGTCCGAAAGAGAGGATTCCCAGTGAAACGATACAGTTGGATTCAAATCATTCATTCATTGAATATCGATTCATTGAAAAGATCCGACTCATACGGACGATTCGTTCAAGAATTGAAAATAGAAAAGCTCAAAGATGTTTGGGAACATCATTTTCTGTTTGGTGTGCCATGTACACAACATAGCAACAAATGAAACCATACAACAGAATAATATTTTGCCTTATTTAACAGGATTCGCTTGGTGGCTGATCTCATACTGTCTTTGTTCAGATGGGATTTTACAGTACAGGCAGTAGCATTGACAGCTAAAAGACGATAAACATTCAGCCCTCATACCATATTCCAAACGTTTTAAACGACAGCATCAGATTCAAAGAAACGCTCAATGCACACACTTTAACCTGGATCAATTGACAAATGTCTGTCTGAACAAAGAGCACATCAATGCGATAAAGGTATTTCATAACACTGCAGCTCTGGGATGGTGAGCATGCGTTTGCACACCCTGTCTTTTTAGTAAATGTAAGTAAAGTAAGTAGTAAATAAATGTTGCTTTCATTGTCAGATGAGGTGCTGTCTGGATGAGATCGAATCTAAGCTCACCTGCTGTCGTCTGTGTCTGATTGACAAGACTCGTTTCTTTTTGTGTAGCGCTCTCTCCAGTTTTGTCCGTGTGTTATTATTAAGTCGGATGCATGTGGTGATTTATTTAGCCGTGCGTCTGCGTGGTGAGTTGACATGCTACATCACATGTCGCTTCAAAACAGACGTCTGTCTCTCGGCTCTGATCTGCATTACAAAAAATAAAATAATATTGTGTTGAACATGTCACGCCCACCACAAATTTGACTGTGCTGCTTTTTTTATCACTGTCCCAAATGGGGGTTTGTGCAATTGTGCTTTGTCTAACAGCCTCTGTGGTTGGAGACATGTCTCGGTGGATTTCAGATTTTTGGTTATTTTATGTAATAAAAAAAAATAAATAAAAAGCTACTACTAAAATCGTGTCTGGAAACATTCTGCATTTGGGCAAAAATAAACCCCACAAATTACGTAGAGGTGACAGATTAAATAACACAAACAAAACACAAGCAAGCAGAAATGTTGACTGTGAGTTCTTAATTTTTGTTTTGAATTTAACGCAACGTTAAACTAAAGATCAACTCAGCTGAGCTCCCGAAAGCGGTGCATTGTGGGTATTTGCGTCCCTATGCACGTTTCTTATCTTATCCAGCATGGCAGCGAAAAACAAGAGGTTTGTCCCATTCTTAGCTATTTATCCTCGTATATATAATTACATATTCTTGCTTTGGTTCGAGTACGGTCAACTAAACTGTAGATGGTGTTGTCAGAGCACAATTCACTTCATAAGACACTTGTCTTATGATAT
Organism: Cyprinella venusta; assembly: GCA_038021265.1. NCBI lineage: Eukaryota > Metazoa > Chordata > Actinopteri > Cypriniformes > Leuciscidae > Cyprinella > Cyprinella venusta. The sequence goes on along the minus strand of CM075883.1, from coordinate 16,901,861 downwards.
TTGACGATAGCTAGCTAGTTTTAGCCACAGATGATATACTAAAACTCATCAGTCTGGGTAAGTTATAATGTCACCACCCTTAACATACAACATTAGCAACAATGGAGAGAACATGATTGTGCTCATTAAATATACAATCATTATTTCTGAATTGATTAAAAAAACGCGTATATATGATTAGCTACAAAATTTGTAAGGGAATCGTCGTTTTCTTGTGTACAAGGCTACATGTGCTTGCTAAATGTTGGTTGAATATTGTTAAAATTTTGAAAATAATTTAATACTTTTCATAAGAATTATTGTAAAAAATACTGTTGCAAATAAATAAACAAATAAATATGGAAGCTTGTTTCCGCCACTGAATAAACAATAAAATAAATAATTGTGACTTTTTATCCCACAATTCTGACTTTTTTTCTCAGAATTGCGAGATATAAAGTCAGAATTGCGTGATATAAAGTCGCAATTCTGAGAAAAAAAGACAGAAGTGCGACTTTTTATCTCGCAATTCTGACTTTTTTTCTCACAATTGCGAGTTTACATCTCGCAATTCTGAGAAATAATGTCAGAATTGCGAGAAGTAAACTCGCAATTGTGAGAAAAAAAGTCAGAATTGTGAGATAAAAAGTCGCAATTACCTTTTATATTTTTCATATGGCGGAAACAAGCTTCCATAAATAAATGACTTCAGTATACACTAATTTTATAACTTCCTGCACTTTTTTTTGACGTTTTCACATTTCAGGAATGTAGGCACTTAACGTTAGTCTAAACATATTTCGTTTTTTATAAAAATGCTTTACGCATTAAGAAATGAACAGCTCTTTTGAAGAATATTAAAGCCAGGTTTATGTCTCAGGACATGTCAGTCTTGTTTTAAAGCAGGGGTTTTCAATTTTTGGATGGCATCTATAGACGTAAATATTATCATCCTCGTGGGAAGTCCATCCTAAAAACCCCACATTAATACATTGAAAAATGAATATTATAACAATATAATTTTGGGAAATATTTAGTTTCTGTTTGGTCACATAATTATTTTTTTTACTCGCTACACTGGCCTACTGTGCTTTCAAATTTTATTTATTTTAATAAATTCAGTGAATTTAATGTATTTTATGTTTTATTTTACTATAAAAAAACAGTTTATTTAACTGATTTTAATGATTTAAATTAAATTGTTTTTATTATTATATTATCAACTACTTAAACATACTGCAAACAAAAACTGACTGAATGCGTTAGTAATGTTCCATCTAAATTTATGCAGGAAGTTGGAGGATCTCAGTGTGGATGAGTTCATGTTATCTGGGTTTGATTCTGACGAGGAAGATGATTGTGAGGATGAGGAATCAACACAACAGAAAGGAGAAAAGAAAAAACCTACACCTCAGAAGACGTAAGTGTGGTCTTCACATTTTAGTGATAATTCTAGTGTCTCGGTTTTTATTTCCATTTTCTGTTGCATGCTAGAAATGTTTGCAGGAGGTACCTAGTTAGATGTTTCAGTGCTCTAACTCTGATCTATGATGCTACAGGTCTGTCAACAAGAAGGGCAAAGCATCTGAGCACAAGGACCAGCTATCAGCCCTCAAGAGCAAAGACCCAGAATTCTATAAGTATTTAGAAGAAAATGACCAGGAGCTCCTGAATTTTGATGATTCTGATAGTCTTGAGGACGAGGACGAAGAGGAGGATGAAGAGGAAAGGATGTACCACAAACTCCCTTCTCAACTGGAGGTCAGCCAACACATTATTAATACTTTTTTTTTTTCACAATTTGCTGTGAATTTTGTGTATGTGTATATACTATATATATATATATATTATTCTTTAATAATTAAAGTTTGTGTTTTTTCGACATTTTTTATGTGACACTAGGAGGAGGATGATGATGATGAGGAGGAGGAATCAGAAAAAAAGGTTGCGAAACCATCAAAATCTTCTAAAGAATCTACCAAAGTCACAGAAGCAATGATTGAGAAATGGAGAACTGGATTAAGGGTAATATTTTTATCTTATCCTTTATACATTATGTGTTCTTTTAGGAGGATCATATAATTCTGTAAGAGCTCAACTGTATGATCAATGTGTTTTTTTTTCTTTTTCTTTTTTTTTTCCAATGCTCAAATTTGATAAATGGAAAATATTTTCGTTTATAGCAAATGAGACATCTGAGAGTTCCTGAATTTAATTGCATAAAAAGCCATTGAAATGCCTAGCTGTATATTTTGGGACTCACACAAGGGGGAGCAATTGTTATTTCTGTTGAATCCAATCAGTGAAAAGTTGGGGCAGAGCAGAGACCCCATCACAAGCATTCAAGAGTGTTGTTCTTTTAAAGGGCCCCTATTATGCTATTTTAAAGTTTCCCAATGTTGTTGTGGAGTCTCCTACAACATGTTTACATGCATCTAAGGTTAGCTGTGTAATTTTTTCATAATATACATTTGCACATCATCACGTTTTCAGTGATTCTCAAAACGACTCGTCAATCTCTCTAAATCCATTCTTTCCGCGAGCTACTCTGCTCTGATTGGCCAGACAGCTCAGTTTGTTGTGATTGGCCTACCATTTACAGCGCGCTTGTGGAAAACAAAAACGCCCATTGCTATAACATCAGCTCTGCGTGACCTGAGGCTTCCTACACTGGAAACTAAACACAGTAACAAACAATGGTGTCGATTTGAACATATTAATGCGAGTGAGAGTCCGATGATGAAACACTGGAAGAGATAGTAACTCAAACCTCCATCGCTAGGATGACTTCAGCATGACGTTTCTCAGTGATGCACTACTCAGTTTGAGGTAGCCTACATTATAAGATGTTATATTATTATAAGTGTACTGACTCTTTGCATCACAGGAATAAATTAAATTTTTATTTATTTATAGTTATTTTAAATTGTAATAATATTTTACAATACATTACTTTGTTTGTTCAAATAAATGTAGCCTTGATGAGCTCAGAAACTTCATAGACTTTTTTTTTTTTTACTTCAAATCAGAGTCTGTAATGTTGTTCATCTGTGAGCTTGTTTGATTCATGGCTTTTTGTTGTTTTTTGTTTCCAGAAAGAGCCCACACCGAATTTGATTAGGGACATCACACAAGCCTTCAAAGCTGCTGTGGCTACAACAAAGGGTGACACTGAGGAGTTGTGTCGATATACCATCTCAGACAGCACGGGTAATTAACCGGCTTATTTAGGGTACTCGCTTACATAACGAATAGTTTAATGTGCTCACTGACACCCTTTTTCTGTTTCCCATTTACAGTGTTCAATTCCCTCGTCCTGTTCTGTATAAAGGACATGTATGCGGCTCTGCACAAAATGCTGAAGCTCAAAGCTCCAGAGAAAGACCAGAAGAAGTAACAGCCCTGTTCCTCCTGCTGTATTGTTGGACATTTGAATCTGTCAGATTTCTTTAGAAAACATTGTGTTCATCTGTATTTTCAGATTAATACTCCCATCCTCAAGTCCAAGGTGGCAGAAAAATCAGACTGATATTAAGATGTATGTCGCTGGTGTTGTTCAGGTAGATTTCTTTTTCAGTGTTCACCCTTCAAAATGACAGTGCTTCAATTTCAGTGCTAACGTGAAGTGATGTGTGGTGGTTTTCCCCCTCCTCAGCTTCTCTCCAGTTTAACCCAGGCCACAGTGATAGCTGCAGTTCTCCGTCACGCCAACCAGATGGTGCCGTACTACCTGAGTCTGCCAAAACAGTGCAGGCTCTTTCTCAAAGTAAGCGCTACAAATAGATGACACTAACTTAAAGACTAAAAAAATGCTCAGTGCACTGAGATGAATGTTTTTAACCAAACAATACAATTCAGCGTCTTGGATGTTTTTCCATTTGTGACACTAGAGCCTGATCAAACATTGGAGCACAGGAGAGGAGACCGTGAGGGTCCTGGCCTTTCTAGCTCTCAACAAAATCTGCCGGCACAAACAGGAACTCTTCCTAGACTCTGTTCTTAAGGTCAGTTTTACAGCACAGTGTAATTTATTTCACAAGTTTATTTGACACTTTCTTATGCACCAAATGTCCATGATCATGATGTGTATTACACTGGTGCTGTTCATTTTTCCCCTCAAAAAAGCTATTAAAAATAATGACATTAGAACTATTGACCAATGTCTTAAATGACAAACCGATATATGGGTTGACCTGAGCTGTCATCGTCGACCACAGATTACTGACTAAAATGCATTCACAACTGTTCAAAAGTTTGGGGTTGGTAACATTTTTAAAAAAGTTTTTGAAAGAAGTGTTATGTGCTCACCAAGGCTGCATTTAAAAATACTGGAAAAACAGTAATTTAGTGAAACATTATTACAATTTTAAAGGAACTGTTTACCTTTTTAATAAGTTAAAATAAAATTAATTATCAATTTATTCATTGGTAAATTCGTTATAACGAAATACTTGAAGAGGCCATGGCTCATTATTAACGGTGAGGTTTCTGTTTGCAGCAAATGTACATCGCCTACGTAAAGAACTGCAAGTTCACGTCACCCAACACTCTTCCCATGATTAGTTTCATGCAGCGGACTCTCTCTGAGATGTACTCACTGGACACACAGGTGTCCTACCAGCACGCCTTTATTTACATCCGTCAGCTGGCCATCCACCTCAGGAACGCCATGAATCTGAAGAAGAAGGTAGTTAAAGTCTTGACAGCTTTTTTCTGTGTGGAATTTAAATTAAAATGTACCGTATTTATCCTCTCGGTCTTGATTGAGTGATTCATCATGCTTGTTATTCCAAAAAATATTCTCCTTTTCTGCTGACACTTAAGTTAACTTCGTTAGGTGTTGTTCTAGAAAACTGTCATTCACTCACTTTTCACAATTAAATCAATTTCTGATTTGCAGCTTTATATTGATCGGTATTTTTCTGTTTTGTGTGTTTTCTTCAGGAGACATTTCAGTCTGTGTATAACTGGCAGTATATGCACTGTCTGTATCTGTGGAGTCGTGTGTTAAGCACCATTTACCCCAGTGAGGTTTTGGAGCCATTGATCTACCCACTGTGTCAAGTCATCATCGGCTGCATCAAGTATGGTTGATTTTTTTTTATTTACTTTTTTTACATTGTTTGCCTTTTAATTATTTTTTACAGAGCTTTTTCACCCACAAATGAAAGTGAATATGGACATATTCTTCCAAGCTCCAAAAAAGACAACAATAGTCAAAGTGCCCCCTGAATATTGACCTATACAAATGTGATCTCATCCTCACATAAAGCTTTCATATTACTTCAGAAAACTTTGAACAAAGTGTGTAAGCAGCCTAGTATATTATTTAAAGCAGCTGAGGGCTGCTGGACAGTGCTTGTTAATGAACAGACAGCACTCTTACAAAGTGCATGTGTCAAATTAACCAATTTTATGGTGCTTATTTGTCATTTGTGGAGCTTGAAAGTGTCAGGAAGAAATGAATTCATTAATGTTTGGAACGATTTGAAGGCGAGTAAAAGATGACTGTACATTTTTGGATGAACTGATAGTCCTTTAAATGACTTTGTTAGTTATAAAATTTACCAGAAGGTGGCAGCATTTACCATATTTAAGTCAACAGCTTTGAGTATCTCAACTTGAGCTCAGAACTTCAGCTTTAAATAATATATTAATTTTTTGCCTGCAAATGTGAAGATTTAATAAAAGAGAGAATTGTATTTTAAAAAAAATCCACATTACTTGTTTACATACAGAAATTCAGTTTAACTCTATCACATCAATAATGGCTCTATGATGTGTTTGTAGGCTTGTGCCCATCTCTCGGTATTACCCTCTGCGACTGCATTGCGTCAGAGCGATCATCCTGCTGTCAGGCAACACCAAGACATTTGTGCCCGCCGTGCCCTTCCTGCTGGAGGTGAGACTGGCATATCATACCATCATCACAGTCACTTTTCCGATATCTCCCTAGGATCTCCCAGGCTGCCTTGAATAAACAGGTTCCTGTGTGGGTGGACGTGGTTTGGCCATGTGAACTGTACCCACAGCGTTTGTCATCACGGTTTTCCTGCTTTTTTTAACGGTTAACTATAAAACTTTGCCATACTCTGACCTTTCATCACATCTGAAGTACAATAACAAGAATCTTCTTATGAAGAAACTGCCAACTAAAGAGTCAATTAGTGAGATCAACTAGCTTTGTTTTTTTTTTTAAACTTGTAATCTGGTTGCTTTTAAAGAAGGTAATTAATTAAGAGATGAAATGTTTCGGAGAAGGTTTTACCTGATGCTAACAATGTGATGCGGCTTAGCTTGCTGAGTGCTGAAAATTGTCTAAATTCATCCCTTTCACTTCACTCCCATCAGTTTTTTTTTTTTTTTATCAAATCCACCATGTTCAACAATGCAAGACAATCCATTGATATGACATTATATTATATAACACTATTAAATATCTTTAACCAATAGCAACATTTAGAAGTTTAGGTTCAGTAAGATTTTTTAATTATTTTTATTCATCAAGGACTTATTAAATTGATCAAGTCGCAGTAAGTAATTTTATACATTATTTATTATACATTTATAGTCTTGCAAGGTTTCTGTTTCAAAAAAGTTCAATTCTTTTGAACTTTCTATTCATCATAGAATCCTGAAAAAAAAATCCAGATTTCCACAGAAATATTAAGCAGCACAGCTGTTTTCACATTGATTATAAGAAGACATGTTTATTGAGCATAAAATCAACATATTCAAATGATTTCTGAAGGATCATGTGACACTGAAGACTGGAGTAATGATGTGGAAATTTAGCTTTAATTTCTTTGCTTTGCAATAATATTTCTTTATAATACTGTTTTTATTGTATTTTTAATCAAGTGAATGCACCCTTGGTAAGCATTAAAAATGTTACTGTAGCTGTTTATAACCATTCCTGATGGATAAAACCAAGTCCGGCCTCAAACTTCTAAATCTGTCAAATTACAGAACTGTAGTGGGTTGTTAACAGAAAATGAAATTTGATTTTTAAACACATACCTCTGCAATATGGTAACCCCCTAATATTGCATCTAGTTGGACCTAATTGTTCAAAAGACCCACCAACTAATCACTTTTGAAAAACCAAGTTGGAAGACAAGCAACCTAAACTGTCGGCAACTTTTAAATTAAAGACTAAAAGACAAGACAGCAGAGATCAGAGTGTGCGGTCTGCATGAACGCGCATCCTAATGTGTGCGAACACTGCACGTCTCCGTTTTTGGGAGAAGTAGAGGTCACAAACTGTCAACATTTTCCACAGTGTGAGGCGGGTGACAAAACATGTGTGTTTGTGTGTGGCTGGCGTGGGCCCCTGCGGTGACAGCTGTTGTGAGAATAGAAGCGTGGAGGCGACAGCAGCCGAGACCAACGGAAGGGGGGGATGGGGGATGGGGGGGTGGTCACTGCTTGCCTGCGATGTCCCACCAGTCCTGACCATACTGCGATAAAGCCTGGGGGGAAGAGAGTACGTACGTGTGTGTGTCTCTGCATGAGGGAGGTCTGTGGTTCTCACTCAGCTTTCAAATGTGTTGCGCAGACCACATCCTCTGTCAGTGTGGCGACTCCCACCGACCCCCTTGCTCCCTGTGTTTATTTGTGATGCAGTCCACTTCCTGTTTTCGCACTCATTTTAAAAGTAGGCTTAAAGTGATGTAGAGTGGGGCATCTCTCTTTATTTTTCTCTTTTCCCGCTCTTTCTCTCTCTCTCTCATTTTATCAGAGCTCTATGATTTTGAGCTTCCTGTTGCAGTAGCCCCTGACTGTATCAGGTTGGGACCATGCGCCACCACTTCCTCCTGTGTCCCGCAGCGACACCACATCCGTTGTTTGTCCATGAGCACATACACACACCTAGCTGGTTCTAGATGACCTCGTCAAGCACTTTCAAATGCGGAAACACGCAGATAGTCATGCGAGAAGTCACAACCATGTACCAAACTCACTGTTTTTGCAGGCGTAACAGCGTGTTTCAGTCATTATTTGTGGAAAAAGTATGGTGAAAAGTATTCTAGTTTGTTGTTGGCAAATGAATTTTGGAAATTTTCTTATAATAATTAAAAAACCAACAAGTTACTTTTACTAAATAACAGGTTTGGGTAACTTTATTTTGCAAGGGCAAGTTAATTTAGTATTAATAAAATTGGTAAATTGAATACATTTTAATGACTTAACTTAAGTATATACAATAACAATAAGTCTCTTATGTTCACCAAGTCTGTATTTATTTTTTCAAAAATACAGTAAAACAGTAAAATTGTGAAATATATATTCTATATAGATTAATTGTTTTTTTATAGGAGCACATATTTATCTCAGAACACTCCAGTCTTTAGTGTCACATAATCCTTCAGAAATCATTGTAATAGTCTGATTTGCTGCCCAAGATGTATTTATTATTATTATCAATGTTGAAAACCGTTCTGATGCTTGAAATGTTTGGGTAAAACAGTGATAATGTTATAAAAGTCTTTACTGTGACTTTTGATCAATTTAATGCATCTTTGCTTAATAGAAGTATGTATTTCTTTCAAAAAATAATTAAAAAATTACAAACTTTTGAATGGTGGTGTAAATTTAGAAATGACTGAGTCCTTGATTGAGTTCTCGCAGGGTGCACTTAGTTTTATTCAGTGGAAATTCAATATTTAGCATTTAGTAACTTATCTGTTAACATCGTTACCCTGTTTGATATCTTACCATATTTGTTTTATTGGTGTCTCATAAATCGTGCTCCTCTGCTCATTATTTTATTTTTTATATTAATAAATAAACTTTGGCCTGAAATTGTTTCTTTTATACAGATATATACAGTGCAAAGTCTTGGGCACATTTGAATTTTTACCAAAATAAATATTTGAAGCCAGTTATTTATATATTTTTCTGTAGTGTGTCCGTAGGAAATATCAGTTTAATTGTAATAATCCAGTGTTTTATTAATAATTTTAATAATCCAGTATAATTTTTATATGCACAAGGAGTCTGACAACAGCCAGTGCTCCACACGGAGATCTGATCTCACCATCATCGACTTTGTAAATAGTATGCATGCACACACATATATACATATATACGTGTGTGCGTGTGTGTGTGCCTTAGGTTTATCTATATTGTATGTTTTATTTCTTGTAAAATAAATGTGGTAATCATTAATATATTTTCCTCAATACTTTTTACTTCTCATCTACTCCTGTAGATTTTGAAGAAGCAGGTCATCTGTATGTATTAGTTGGTAGTTGTCAGAAGTGTAGTTGGCAAGGGTTGCAAGAGGGTTTAATTACTTTGAGTAACTTGTTGCTTGCCGTGGGATGCTGCAGTTTGTATCCGAGTAGCTTCTCCAACACTTGTCTGTACACCTGAGTTAGATTATTTACTTTAAATTACTATAAGCCCTTAAGTGATTCTCTAGTTTGTTTGTCTGAATAATCAGTGGGTTTCTGCTATAGTGTTGTTTGTGTTTCTGTGCACATGTGTCTGTGATGGAGAGCTCTGATGTATCTGTTTGTTCACTCTTCCCCTCAGATCCTCCAGCAGGAAGACTTCAATAAGAAACCAGGCCGCATGAGTATAAAGCCCATCAATTTTGCAGTGATCCTCAAACTCAGCAAGACCAATCTCCAAGAAAAGGCTTATAAGGTGACACATCCTGTACATATTTGAGTTTCAGACATCCATAGTGAACATTTTCACTGTATAACTTAAAAATAAGTACATTTTAGTCCCCATCAAATTTTGGATCTTTTTTTTTTGATGATCTCATTTTGAATCATTACATTATATATTACTTTTTCACACAAGTGACTCAACTGATGCTGGATGGTCACATGACTGTACAACATGGTGTATGTAATGCATCTGAAATTTCATTCATACTAACTTTATTCATACTACATAGAACATACTTTGTAACAACTGCAATGTAAATTCAGATGTAGTATCTACTCAGACAGTACACTATTTCGGATGCAGCATGTGTTTGTGTTGCCATTCGGTTTGAAATGTTCAACAAATAGTTTTCCCATTGCGGCGTTCTCTCCGTATTTACGATTCTTTGCAGCATTTAGCCACAGCCTAAAACATGCTGGATCCCTCAATGGAAACTGAAAGGAACTTACTCTTGCTAAATTTTAACTCTTTGAACTCTTGCATCCGTGAAAAATACAAGTCGGCACCTTTATGATTAAAAGTTTGCTTAGAGGTATTTCCTATTAAAGCAAGGCAGTATTTGACTCTGGTAAGCGTAACCATAGCAGACTGGGATTGGCCTTAGATGGCAACCTGCCCAGTGCATTATGAGTGTTTTTCTACCTATTTGGCAAAAGGGAAGATGACAGTTTTTTTTTCTGTTTTCTTTCCTTTTTTGCCTTTCTACTGTAAATGTATATTTATATTATATTTTTTTTGGTATAGTTTTGGTTATATTTTTTCAGGATTCTTCGATTAAAAGAACTTTAAAATTGATTTAAAATATACAATATCTTTTGTAACATTGTAAATGACTTTACTGTCACTTTTGTTCAATTTACTGCATTCTTGCTGAATTAAAATTTAAATATTAATTTCTTTTATTTATTTATTTTAAATCGGTACCTAGCCCTAACAGTACAATAAATCCAAATAATAAATCCACGAAACTAAAAAATCAACAACATAAATGCATCAGATAAAGATGGCCCCTCCTCCTGGGCCGAGAGCCTGTCATGTGTTCATGCTGACTGGCTGTAACTGGATTGAGGTTAGGAGATGAAAGCCCGAACACGCTGCTACACAGGCTAAAGCGCCGTGCTTCGTGTCGCTGCCAAGAGGATTGCCACACAAGCTGCAGGGATTATCCTGCTCTCCTGGTTAGCACGGGCAAGCTTTCCAGTGCATACACCCAGGCCAAGACACCGCAGCCACAGGCCCCTGAGACGCCGCTCCACCCTTGCTGTCTGGGATGTCTGTCTGAGTTACTAAATCTTAAATATTTCCCAACTAGTAAGGGCAGTTACGAGCAGGGCTTTCCCGTTTCCATTGCGGAGGAATGTGTCTGTGAGGGTTGCGGCTGTAAATTTTAGGTAGGGCAAGGGATTTATGTTCAATCCCTGCCCTAAACCGGGTGAGGATTAGTGTGAATGCTTTTATGCCAGGTGTTGAGTAGAGGTGTGAATACTTTGTGGGGGGCAGCCATTTTTGTGTATGGAAAACTGATTGACTTAAAGACATTTTTGTTTTTGATGTATTTAACCTCCTCGGGAACACTAGGCTACTGCTACAATGTCTGTATTTAAATTTTTGGGCTTTTTTCCTCATTTTGACACATCACATTTTAAGTTATCCATTAAAATAGTTTTTACACTACCTTTCAAAAGTTCGGGGACAGTAAGATGTTTTTTTTTTGTTTTTTTTTTTCAGAAATACTTTTGCAAGGACTTTTTGATTAATTTGATCAAAAGTGTCAGTAAAGACATTTATAATGTCAAAAAAGATTTCTATTTCAAAGGAATGCTGTTACTTTGAACTTTCTATTCATCAAAGAATCCAAAAAAGTGTATCACTGTTTCCACTAAAATATTAAGCAGCACAACTGCCTGCAACATCAAGATGCTCTGCGATCATGTTTCTTGCCTGTGTACCTAATCCAACTATAAATAATGAGCAAAACAGAAGGCCTAAAACACTCCAGTTATGTGAACGCAGACAGTCCTTGCTACCCAATTTCGATATTGTGCAAGTATGCATTATATTGTAAGAATTGTTGCAAGAGAGGCTATTGAGGACACAAGTGTAAACTCTTTTCTTTTAAACGTTTTCTTTTCACTGCCATCAGTGCTTGTTTGCATTTTAAAAAAAGCAAGGTCTTGAGACATGTTGTTTTAAAAGATAAACTTATTATAACTTGAACGCTGTGTTTTTAGAACACCATGTCATGGCTGAAAAGCTACAAAAGATGTGAGATGAATTGTCAAACATGTCCGTACAACGGGATGCAAAAACACAATCCGTATAAACAGCCCTTAGCAGACAGTCTTGCTAATAAAGTTAGCAAAAGTCAAAGATGTCTGTAGCAACCTTTCGGGCGGTAACCTTGTATCTCCAAGAACTATACTTTTCACAAGATGGGGGAAAAAAAACTAATAAAAAAAAATTGAATTAAGTTTTTAATGTTGTTTTTATGTCTATGTGGTGTTTTAACATGCTTTAAGACGAACCATGTACAAATTCATCACTAAACACCATTTTCTCCTTAAAACTGCTGTGTACCAAAACGCATTATTTCCCTGCCATCACAAGTATGTAACTAATCCACCCGACGGCGACGATATCTGCTTTTTTTATGGTGTAGACGTTTAAAGGTAACTATCACTTTCTGTTAGCGTGGTATGATTCTGGCCTGAGAATGCATCTCATGTGCTGACTTTTGAGTGTCTTTGTGTTGTCATTGTTCTAGGATGGTCTAATGGAGCAGTTGTATGACCTCATTTTGGAGTACTTCCACACTCAGGCCTGCACCATTGGGTTTCCTGAGCTGGCTCTGCCTGCCATCGTTCAGGTACTGTTCCTGGACAAATGCTTTCACAATTTCACTTTTCATTCTAACAGTTACCGCACCAGCAACAAGTCATAATAAGTGGAAGTTATAGAGCTTGTACACCAGTTATGTTTAATGGTTCTCATTCTCACAGATCACACATACAGACTTATTCACAGGCTGTAGTCCAGCTTCTTCAGTCCTCACACCCCTACATACACATCCCAATACTTGCACTAGCAACACAGCATACACTTACTTTGCAGTGTATATATCTCTCTCTCACACATACACACACTCTGGCCACATCCTCTGCTCTTGCCAAAACCGAGCTCTCCTCACTGCTGTTTTGAGGATTTATTCTTTTTGACCCAGTCGGGTTTATTATAATATTCACTCTCGGTTCTTCTGTACTTTTCATTAGCAGAATTTGAATTCCAGAATTAAACTAAACATTGAACAATTGAATCTATACAGAGAGTTATTAGAATGATATGAATTATTTCAGGATAGGTAGAAATTCTATCTGCATGTGGCTCAATATTCACATAATTTTTATGATATTTCATATGTTTGCTCTTCATCCCTCTGTCTCTCTTTTGTTGGTCTCCTCAGCTGAAAGCATTCTTGAAGGAATGCAAAGTGGCCAATTACTGCAAGCCGATGCGCCAGCTGCTGGAGAAGATACAGGAGAACTGTAGCTACATCACAGGACGAAGGCAGAAAGCTCCGTTTGGCGTGGCTGATGTCACAGCTGTGGTGAGTACAGGAGATAGCATGTAACATTTTATACCAGGAACATTGATGTCAACATAAATTCATAATGGTTTAATTTACTTTCGTATTTTGTGTACCCTGTGTTATTATGCAAGATTAAGCTATGATTTAATCTACAACTATCATATACACTCACCTAAAGGATTATTAGGAACACCATACTAATACTGTGTTTGATCCCTGCCTTAACTCTATGTGGCATTTATTCAACAAGGTGCTGAAAGCATTCTTTTGAAATGTTGGCCCATACTGATAGGATAGCATCTTGCAGTTAATGGAGATTGTGGGATGCACATCCAGGGCACCAAGCTCCCGTTCCACCACATCACAAAGATGCTCTATCGGGTTGAGATCTAGTGACTGTGGGGCCCATTTTATTACAGTGAACTCATTGTCATGTTCTAGAAACTGATTTGAAATGATTTGAGCTTTCTGACATGGTACATTATCATGATGGAAGTAGCCATAAGAGTATGGGTACATGGTGGCCGTAAAGAGATAGACATGGTCAGAAACAATGCTCTGGTAGGCACTAAGGGGTCTAAAGTATGCCAAGAAAACATCCCCCACACCATTACACCACCACCACAAGCCTGCACAGTGGTAAACAAGGGATGATGGATCCACGTTCTCATTCTGTTTATGCCAAATTCCGACTCTACCATCTGAATATCTCAACAGAATATCTCAATCAGACCAAGCAAGATTTGTCTAGCAAGACAATATCTGTGTATTCCCGGGACATCTGAGGGTTGCCTGCTATTTTTAATTGACGAAAAAACTTAGTCTGGAGGGAAAAAAATTAGCATTTTTTAAAAAGTTTAAAAAAAAATAGCGTAGGCTTATTTTATGTTTTTTATTTATATTATTTTATCCTGTTTTTCTCTGTCACTGTCAAGTGTGTGAAAATTTGCGGGTTCTGTTGATCTGTTCCATTGTTTGCACGTTAAAATAAACCTGTAAAAAATATATATATTTTTTTAAAGGGTCACAGGCACTCATCAATTTTATTTTTATTTAATTCAATAGGCTATTATAATCTTGTCAGTTAACGGCTAATACTCGGATAACGAGTGGCGGTTGTCAGTTGGGAAAATTAACTGAAATGAGCATCCCTAATCGGTGCGGGTTGTTTTTCCCTCTTTTGCGCCTCGCTTTTAAATCGCTAATAAGCAGAGCGAGTGTTTTCAATTAATGAACTGAACTGAAAACGCTCCGCGCCGTTGGAGACGCACTGTTATGAATGTTGTGAGTTTTTACTTTCGCTTTTGAATTAGCAGCAATTCGGGGGTGGCAATTGCTTGATTGATGGGCTCATTATTTTTCTTCATGAAAAACACAATCAAAAGCCAGGTTGCCTGTTTAGCATTGGGTTTAAATCCAAAATATTGCTCAATAGGTGCTTTTACATTATGCTTTGAAACCAAATCTTCCGCCATCGTCTTGTCCGTCAGCTCCTCACTCTCGTGATAAATGAAATCTGACTCCTGTTGATCTGTGCTGCGACTCTCGTTTGGCTCTCGCTGCATTGACCAGATACGTAGCGTAGTGTCTGCTCTCTAACTGAACTAAATTATTTTTATTACTATAAAAATGGTGGAAGGCGGTGCAGTGGTGGGAAAATGATGTAAGGGATATTTCACTCATAAATTATAATTCTGTTATTTTGTTGTTCCAAACTTGTATGTTTTTCTTTCTTATGAACACAGAAGATATTTTGAAGAATGTTGACGTAGCTATTGACTTTTCTGTACAATGGAACTAGTTTGCTACTGTCAACTGTTAAGTTACCCAGATTCTTCAAAATATCTTCTGTGTTGAGCAAAACATTGGAACAACTGGAGGGTAATAAACAATGACAGAATTTTCATTTTTGGTTGAACTATCCCTTTAACTACTTTAGCACTCATTTTCATCCGTTTGCTTTGACAAATTCCTTCAAGCCAATGAAGTTTTTTTCTCCTTTCTAAGTTTTTTTCCAATTACACGGTGACCGTAACAGCACTTCTAGTCAGACATTTGTGAGCTTTGGGACCAGACATGGCAGTCAGATGTTTATTTTAGTTGTAAAAGCAGACTGTTATCCCTGCAGTTCCTCCTCTTTCCACCCACCTCAAACACCACCCTGCCTTCCATCCTCTCGCAGGTGACTGCTGGTCACCCACAGTCTTCGTCTGTGTTTGCGTGTCCAGAGCCCTGCGTGTTTACGTGTGAACACATCTGAGCGTGTTGCTGTGACCAGTTGAAAACAGCATATGGCGGTTGGCCTGAGGCCTAGTTGACCACACCACCTGCAGGTCAGGAAGTGCAGTCACAGGTCCTCAGACAGACACACGCGGCCACCGTGGCACAGAGTATTACGACCGTAGCCTGATGCTGGGTTGGTGGTGGATCTGAGAGCAGATGAAAGTAATGGAGCGTAAAGCTTTCTAATGCCGTTTCTCTCAGCGAGAGACTCTGAGGAGGACGTGCAGACATTAAGTGCTTTGTTTGTGAGCGTCTGGTAATGCCAATCCAGTAGCAGATTGGGGCAGACTTTGTGCTTGCTGTTTAGGATTATTGTAGTTTTGAGTGTCACTATTTAGTATTAATTTTTTTGTTGTTGTTCAATTTTAGCTTTTAGTTAGTTTTCATTGTGCATAAATCATATTTTTTATTTTAAATTAATTTTAGCTTCAGATATTAATGGGCTAGTTGAATATGACTGCCATGGTGTAATTCTGATCTAGCGAGTGTGTGCTTAGACACTTCTAGTTTCACCTGACGCCAAAGCAGAGAGTTGGAGAATAAGAAGTCAGTGAATGACTTATAAGGGTCCTATTATGCCCTTTTACAAAGTCTTGATTTTGTTTTTGTGGTGTGCTTGAATGTTTTCATGCTTGATTGTTTAAAAAAACACATTTTTTTTTCCTTCATATTTTACATTATTGCAGCACCTTTCTCCCCGGTCTGGCTCGAACACGATGATTTCGATGAAGCCCCTCTTTCCGAAATATGAAATGTGCTGTGATTGGTTAGGATGGTGTCAATTTCAAGCTTAATTCAGACCCTGACAATGTTAACGAATAAGAGGTGTGCAGAACTGATATCATGCACATTCTTTGCAACCACGGATTTCATAGGACATTTCAGAGTGTAATTTTTGTTTACATTATAGATACAATGTTATCCTCCATTTAATCGTGATATTTGTTGGAAAGCTAAAGTAATACAAAGAGTAATCGATCACAAAACCATGGTTAATTTTCCCGAGCTGCGGTAAACAGTCTTACAAAAGCGAGAGCTTACAAAAGCTACAGAAAACAAGCTGTTCTCTATAAAATGTGCGGCACACAGATACGCATTCGGGTTATAATGTTCAGGAACAGTGTTTAAAATAAGTTTTAAGCACTCTTAACTTAAGTTCGTTAGCCTTAGGAAGTTCAAACAAAAGAGTTTTGGAAATGGTGGAATTTGTGTAAAAACAAGGCAAGACGTTATACAAGTCTACACATCCACACCCATCAAGAAATATTTTATGTCTCAAAAATACTAATATAATATGCACTTGTTATGTAACATTTTAACTGACATAAGTAAAAAAAAAAAAAAAAAAAAAACGTACAACAGGTACAAAAGGTATAGCCTTGAATAGAGACTTGTTTGCATAACATATCCTGTAAACTTTCACACGTTTGCCTTGTGAAACTTAACTGTTTAAATAAAGTTAACACAAACCGTTTTCAATATAGTTAAGTAAAAATAAGAGACAATAAAGAAAATAAAAATTGATACCAGACAATGATTTATGCAACAGATGCTCTTTCTTTATACTCATCTTACAAAAATAAAGTAATGAAATGAAATGCACATCTGAAATACAAACTCTGAATTATTATAGGTTTGCATACAATGTTCAAGTACATATTAAATAATAAACATTAGATCTTGACTCCTAAGAGGCTGTGTAGAGGGAATAAAGTTGACACATTTTTTTTTTTGTTTTTTTTTTAATTTTTTATTATTATTATACCTAACCACGTTTAATTTATAAGTTTCTCTTTACAGTAAACGCGAAGGTTGCTAAGACCAGAAGAGTATGAGCGGAAGTAAATGTGCGCACACTCGCCTCGCCGAAATTCACAGGCACCATCTTGTGCACCTAGCCCTTGCACCTAAATAATTTTATAATTTATTAGTAATTCTATAAACATGTAATTCAAATTTAATAAATAATATACATGAGTTTGATTAACGTATATCATTGTAATCCTTTTCAGATTTCAGTCACTAAACATCGCAAATGAACTGTTTGTTTTATATATATATATATATATATATATATATATATATATGTATGTCAGTCAGATGCCCCCCTTCCTGTTTGAGTTTGCATCTCCTTTTGTCACAATAAACTAGATCAGACCATCTAACATTGATTTGGAATTAAAAATATAAATTAAATTGCCAGTTTAGGTTTTCTCCATATTGTAGTGAACTTTTTTTCATTTTTCTTTTATTATTGTTTTTTTATTTTGTCTTCATAACCGTTTCAGTGAACAATAAAAAGCCTGGTGCTGACTGGGATGATAATGACAAAGTTGGTGGGGAGAAAAAAAATGAGGGGACTGCAGGGGTGAAGGTTGTGAGAGAAGGTGAGAAGTTGCTTCCTCGCTGGGGCGAGATCTCTGCTCCATTCATCTCCATCTCCGCTCTCATTTGTCACCCCTGCCGAAGCACAGCCCGTTCATCTCTCCTCCCCGCCCCTCGCTGTCTCTGGAACGACTCATGCTTCTGATAAATATTTAAGGCCATTTAAGACTGAAATGAAGGAGGGGTGGTGGACGGGTCTTTCTCTCCTCTGTGTAACGTTGAGCTGTAGGGGGAGACGCAGTAGGGCAGAGCATGCAGACAGCATGGCACCACGCCGGGGTGCGTCTGTCGCCAGGCTCTGGCCAGCAGGAAAGATGTCCTTTAATAACGAGGGTGGCATGGCAAACTTCTCACCCGGCACTGCCGCCAGCACAGCTGCATAAAGCCGCTTGCCCCACGGATCAGTCCAACAAGCAAATATCTGTCTCTGTGGGTCGTGCCAGTGCCTTCAACAGCTCTAATACTACCACACTATGACACACTTCACACTGAGGTTAAATATCTACCTAACTATATTATACCAATATAATACCTAACTAATGTTATGTTAGTATAATTTATATTCAATTTATTTATGTACTGCTAATAGTTTTTTATTGATATTTTAAATTAGCTTTCATTTTTATATTTGCAATTTAGTTTATGTGCTTTTTGTCTTCTTTTTTTTTTACATTTATTTCTAAATAGTTTTAATTTATATCTATTTCCATTTTTCATACTAAGGTTTTTAAATTTTTAAAGCTAATATTGAGCCACAGTGACACTATATGCCCAGCTATTTTATTTATTATTATTATGCTTGTATGACATCATCACTATTAAACTTGAAGTTCTGTGTCACCCACTTGAATTGCAAGGTTTAATGCATTCTAACCATTGCAATGGCTAAAACAATGCATCATGATTTCTTGCGGTTCATTTTAGCCTCAGTACTGTGGTGCGCCAAGTGATCGCATCAGGATTTCTTCCCAGAATGTGCATAGCAGTTATTGAACAGATGCTTCAAAGGATGAAGCCCCCAGTTTGCCAGAGAGCTTAGCTTCACTGGTCATGTACACATCTGTTAGCTTTGTTAGGGTCTGTTGTGTCAAGAAAGGAGCATATTGTGCTTTTTTATAGCTTTGATCATTTTCACTATTCTACAAACTGCTGCAAATTCTAATAAATAAGTTTTGCTAACTGTATACTGAAGTTGAGATTTATTACGGTCTATTGCATTTGGAGGTCAACTAACCTGATCAGTATCATCCACAAAGACCTTTAAGGAAAGACTCTCTTATATCCTTGCCCCTTTATCCTTCTGCGACCTACTTATTTTTACTTTTTGAGAGCGTGTTCCACTTGAGTTTTTGAAAATAGCTACGATTGGCTTGATTCTTTATTAATATTACTTTAGGGGGTAGTGATAGACCCTATAAACTTTACATTTTCTTAGATGATACAGGCCTGCTCTATTTTTTAGGGGGTTATTGATCCACAAAAACAGAAGAGGCCTGTGTGTACCCGTCATGTCTTTTGTAGTCTTTGAGTAACTTTATGGCTTTTTGTTTTGAATGTTTATCCAGATCCCTTTTGTATAGCTCTCCTATGGGTGAACATGCAATAACATTTGTTGTGTGTTTTTATTTTGGTCTGTTTACAGGCAGCCTGGGAGAAGCAAGTAGCAGAGGAAGGCACTCCCATCACTAAATATTACAGCCAGTGGAAGAAGCTTCGTGAAAAGGAGATTCAGCTGGAGATCTCTGGGAAAGAAAGGGTAAAAATGCCAAATCCACAGCAAATATTACCATTAAACCAAAATAATCCAAACCACGCCTATCAGCGTATACTGGATTTAGACAAGTCAGGGCTGTACACTCATCTTTCACCAGTGGGAGCCACAGTACAATGCTTTAGTTTGATCCTCAGAAAGAATCGAATCATTTTGATTTTAGATATATATGAACATCTCAAGACGGCTGTTTATCCCAGTGCTATTTTAATGCTAGTCTTATATTAAACACACAGTTGTGATCATCTTTGTGAAAACTGTAGTGCTGGTTCTGTGAAAGCACCTACTGTGTGTGTTGTATGTGTGTGGAGCTGGAGCATGTCCATAGGGAGATAATGGAGATGACACCAGGCGGAGTGTTGGCGTCTAGGAAGCGGCAGATTGGCGGAGGAGGCGGCAGGGCTAGTGCTACAGGAAGAGTATTATAGCGCTCAGGGCTGCGTCCCAGGCTTTGATCCACAGAGTCCCCACGCTCAGATCTGATTACCTCTCCCTCCTGCTTCTACTGCCTCTGCCACTTCCTCCATCAATAAACACACACACATACTTGTATCCTAGGAGAGAATATACATTTATTACTGTTTTGTTTAAAAGTGACTGATTTTTCTAAAAATTATTATTTTATAATTATATATTTAAATCCTTGGCATTAGTAAGATATCTATAGATAAAAGAAGTACAATTTTATGTTGCTCATTTTGTGACATCTGATGCTAATGAGATGGAAGGAAACTCATTGCACAACTATAAGGGGGAAAAAAAAAAACACTTCTACATTTTTTTTCCATCCATGAAGTAGATGTCTCAATCAGATTTGATCTTAAACTAAATAGCAAACAAAACCCCCCAAAAACAGAAGCATTATTTTGTTCACATTTTTGCCAGTTTTGATTAATGATAGTATTTAAAGATATTTTTTTTCTCTCTCATCGCTTTTTAATTTAGATGGAGGATTTGAATCTCCCGGAAATCAAGCGCAAGAAGGCTGATGAGAAAAAGGCTGACAAAAAGGAGTTCAAGGGTCTTTTTGATTCAGATGACGATGATGATGATGGCGACCTGTTCAAATCCAAAGGTAAGTCTTCATGTTAATTTACTACTCTGTTCCCACATTGCAACTAATGTATAAACTTTACCAGCATGTGCAATGGGAAAGACTTTTGCTTCCCTGTAATGCCTTTCTTTGTCACTGGGAGGCTGTTGTCCATTGCACTGCACTGTCAGAAGATTCTCTTATCAGAGATGAGAAATACAAAATGTATTCAATTGAGTGGTAGTCAATATTACCCAACAGATCTATTGAACTTTATTTGAATTCTGATTAAATATTTTTCTCAACCAATTATACTTCTCTATAGCAGCATTTCTTCATGAAACGGGATATTTAGCAGGATGGGTCTCTATTTTCTTCATTTTTCTTCATGAATCGTGATCTCTATAAGACAGGATTAGAGGGGAAGCTGTCAGCTGAAGGGGAAAGTTGTTTTAGAAGTAGACCAAGCTTTAACATTGATTTGTATATCAAGATGAATATTCTTTCTATATTTTAATAAAGATGTGAAGATGAACCATGCAAAAAAATCTAAGGAATGTATATTAAGAAATCAAACTTTTGATTTCATTTTGGCTTTGAAAAGGTGATTTATTATTTATACTATTTAAGGTGATATATTATGAAGATTACCTATTAATTGTCATTTAAGTGAAATTACTGAACTTAAATATACAAGCTTGATAAAAATGGTCATTTTAGAAGAAAATTTCAAATGGCACTTAGAGGCTTTTGCATCTGAACTCTTCATATATATATATATGTGTGTGTGTGTGTGTGTGTGTATAATATATAATATAATATATATATATATACACACACACACACACACACACACATTTCAGTTGTATGAGCCCAGGATCTCTCTCTCTGTGTGTGTGTGCGTGCGTGTGTGTGTGTGCGTGTGTGTGTGTGTGTGTGTGTGAATGGATCTCAGTGGAGGGCAGGTCAGCTGTCAGGCGTGCACTTGCCTCTCCTCTTTAACTCTATATCTGGAGTTGTGTGCTAGGTCATGTGTCGGACACATGCCACACTCTCCCACTCCTCCCGCCCATGAGCCGACAGCCGCAGAAAAAGTCCCATGGAGGTGGGAGGCAAGAGGAAGTTTTTGTTTTTTTCTTTTCTTTTTTTTTATACATCTGGTGCTCATTGTGTGGAGTCCTTACAAATCTCTCTCTCCCATTCTGTCGGTCTCTCGCTCTCTTACTCTGTTCTCTCTTACAGGAAGCTTTTTTTTGCATACTTGGATCCCAGTGGGGGTTTGTAATTCAAAACATTCGCTTGGAAAGATGTTAGTGGCCGCTCCTTCACCACACGGCTTAACCGGCCCCATACCTCCAGCGCTTAGACTCAGAGAACAGTGTCACATGACCTCTAATATATTAATTTGTGGTCTCGGTTGCATATTGTCAAACAAAAAGCCCTTTTTTGTTGTTCTGTTCTACTCTTTTACCAAACCAACAAATATATTTCACTTCTTCACACTTTTGATTAAGACATTTTCCCTTCTGCAGTGTGTTTTATGGCAGCCACATGGCAGAGTTTCAGTGAAAGTGGCTGTAGAAGTAAAAGAGGGCTGGAAAAGACAAGAGTGGAGGTTGAGGGGAGAAGAGACTATTTATAATGTAACGTTTTTTTATTTGTATGGCATACCAATATTTACGTGTCTATACCCCAGATGCTAGGCTAATACAACTTCTGACTTGGAGTTGAAGATGGGACTAGTTTTGCTGGAACTTGTTTTGAAGCAGGTTACCTTAACATCAATCAGATGCTGATGGATAATATAATACTAATATAAATAAAAATATACTGACAGTTAGCTTAATGTGTACAGGATTTACTTTAAAACATGGAAACAGAATGTCCATTATATATTAGGTGGGGTTTTTGTTGTAATATTATCCCCATTTGTAATATTTTGATATCCTGCAGGTTAGTTTTATAAAAAAAAAAAAAAAAACATGCACATTTATTTAAAGGTTCTCTAAGCGATGTGGGGCCAAAACATTTTTTGTCACGTACAGCAAACGTCTCCTCACTATCGGCTAGCTGCTTGTCCCCTAAACACACTGTAAAAAAACGCGGTCTCTGTAGACACCACAGGCTCCACAAACAGCAACAAAAACAATCATGTCTTACCCGGACCACGAAACCTAACAAACCATGTTCCAGCCAATCACTGGCAAGAAGTATTTGAGGGAGGGTCTGGGGGTTAGTGCGCATGCACATGGGGTGTGTGTGTGAAGGAGAGACAAGCGTCAGAGGGAAGTTTGAAAAATGCCCGACAAACGACCAAAGAGACGTCGTTCTGAAGAACAAATTAAAAAGAAGAAGGAGTCGGATAAAGAACGTGCGAAGTTCCGAATTTACATTGGTAGCAAAGCTTTTGAACGATGGCGAGAACTCCGGCGGCAGAAGGGGCTCCAGTGCGACGTTCACAATTATTTCAGGAAGCACGGAAGGGAGGGGGAGGAGATGAGATGCGGAGGAGGTAGGGTCTAGCTAGCCTCCGATTTGTTTGAAAATATTGCGAACGTCAACACCCAGGATTGCTTAGAGAACCTTTAATTTATTTAATAAAAACAATTCTAGAGATTTTTATGAATCATGCATGTTTTAAAGAAAGTACTCACATTAAATGATCAAAGGTAACAGTAATTGCATTTATTTTAAACTTTTCAACACAAGAAATGTTTCACCAATCAGCTTATTAGACTGATTTCTGAAGGATCATGTGAAAAAATTAGGATCATGCTAAAAATTTAGATTTACCATCGCAAGAATAAATTACATTTTTAAATATATTACAATCGTAACAGTTTTTTTTAATTTGTAATAATATTACTGTTTGTTTTTTGTCTATGAAGTTTTGATATGCTTCAAAAGCCCCTTCCAGGTTTCTCTACTTTCACCCTGTTAATGTCCTTAAGTTGTGTTAGTTTGTCATTTTGATGTCGCTGCAGTGTGCCAGATCATTTAATGCTGTTGACTCCTCTCAAAGACTTGGCTCGAGGTTCTTCCATCTTAATGTGTGTTTGCTCATTTTGTAAACACTCTGATCTTCAGTGTTCCTGTGTTGAGGCTGTTTTCGGTGTTGAGAGAGCAACATGTAGATTCTGTCTTTGATTTGTTTCCCCCTCCTACATCATCACTGTATTGATCAGCCCCACAGGCAGTCTTTAAAGTGTTTGCCTAGTGCTCCTGGTGGACTTTCTGCACCCTCTCTGAACTCTAGGGTCAGCCGTCCACCGGTTATATTAAGATGCATGAGCCCGCTCTCAGCAGCGAAGTATGTGCATGGTGTTGAGCTCGACTCCCTCCTGGCTGGCTCCAGTGTGTTCTGGGTAATTAGGGTGGAGGGTGTCTATGCTGCCATTCACCTCCCAGGCAGCATCATATCAAATCCCACTTCAAAGCTCAGGGATTTCAACCTTGCGTCTTCAGAGAGCACGAGACACTCCCACACACACCTCTGGATTAGCTAGGCTAAAATGCCGTCGGAAGCTAGCCTTTATTATTGTCATGTAAATGGTAACTTGTGTGTGAGCAGCATGGGTTGGTCGGTGGCGTAGTCTTGTCCCTAGATGAGTGCTCAGTCTAAAATTATACAAGCTCTGTTGAGTGTTTAATGGGAATCCACATGTGCAGAAGTTTCTTGCAAATGTTAAATATTGTTATATTACAACATTTAGTATTCACTAGCAGAGCAAAAAAGTGAAAGGGATTTCTAGAGTCAGTCAAAAAAAAAAGATTTTAGAGACAGACCAAATTATTATACTTGATTAATGATGCACCAAATTATTATCATTATTTTTTGTTCAATTTTTATAGAAACACCAAAACAGAAGTTAGTTTAAATGTAACTGTGATCCAAAACTGAAAATAATATTTATTTTATGAATTAATCAAATAAAAAATAAAAAAAGCAAAATTTTTAACATTCTATATGTTTAACAATTATATATATTATATATAATTTTTTTTTTTTCATTAGTAGTAGTGCATCACTACTACTGTTGAAGTTAGGAATATTTCTTTGAAACCTATTTTTTTAAGTGACATGCACCAAACAAGAACGGTCTGCTTTGATTTGATTTTAACTAAAAATGCTAATTTAATCAGCCTGTTCATCTGACTTTTTTCAGTGTCATGAAGTCCATTTGGATTAGAAATTGTACTGAATGAAAGAATGAATAAATGATTCTGAATGCATTTTCTAATTTTCTTTGCAGATGAACAGGGTGACTCTGATGAGGTTGATGAAGGCCTAGAGGACCTTTCAGACCTGAGCGATGAGGAGGATGTAGATGACTTGGAGGATGATTCTGGTGATTATATGTTTCTGTAATACGCAACGGTTGGCTCTGTTTAGGGCTAAATTTTCAATATATTAACTTCAGGATCCCCCTCTTATTTTTCAACCATCTTAACTGTATGGATCATACCATTTATCTGTTCTCTATTCTCCAGATGGTGACCAGAAAAAGCCCTCGTCTTCTAAAGGCAAAGCACCTAAGATGATGTTGAGCACAGAGTTAAAGGAGGTCGCTGAGGGAGAGGAAGATAAGGTAGAGGACCTAGAGCTCTCTGATCAGGACTAAATTTACAGTGGTGCATCAGAGGAACATTTCCATTTCACATCCAAACATAATTGATACAATTATGTTGTTACATGAAAAGCTCA
The DNA here is from genome assembly GCA_038021265.1 of Cyprinella venusta. NCBI lineage: Eukaryota > Metazoa > Chordata > Actinopteri > Cypriniformes > Leuciscidae > Cyprinella > Cyprinella venusta. The sequence continues at coordinate 16,876,435 of CM075883.1, read as the reverse complement.
CCAAGGCCTGAATCATTCAGGGGTGAACTGTTCCTTTAAGTACCATGTATAGTACCATGCTGTTCTGTTTTTTGGTCCATTGTATTTTTATAAAGTGTACAACAAATGGATTTCTTTTTCATCTAACACTTCATAATGTTGTCAAATTAAAGATGGTCAGTTTTAAAACCACATAAAGGTGACTGTTTTTCTTTCTTCAGTGTACTTCAGATATGTAGCATCGTTTTGCCGATCGAGGACACTGCTTGTTTAGGGGTGGTGAATGGGTAAACCAGAGGCGGAGGTGGAGGCATGGGGTCAGCCCTGAGCACCAGGCTGCCAAACGCTTGTATCATCCACTGCCAGGCTGTGCTGCCCAGGTGGGGAGAGAGGAAGAGAAGAAAACAGAGAGCAGCCTGTTCTCTCGCCAAAACATCTCTCCCCGCAGTGCTTTCACATCACTTTCTGAAAACACTTGGCTTTTTCTAAATGTTTTAAAGCAGCGTTTAGGAAGCCAGAACTCCACGCAGCTCTAGTAGTGCTATAGGAAATTGGTTAAAAGAAAAGTTAACTACTAGAATTATAGTTTTAAACCTAACATGTGATGAATTGTTGTCGATATGACGTGCTATACTCCTAAGTCTTCTATGATGAATTTGCATACTTAGTCCACATTCAGATTAGTTGGATGGAACGTGTCCAGCGAATTCTCTTTTGTGTGTCATCGAAAGTCATATAGGATTTATATTTTTAAAACAATAACATTTCATTCCTTTAACTTTTTCAAATCGTCTGTTATGCTCACAACTGGGTGTTGTGAGCATGTTGTGACCGCTGTTGTGGCTGAAGCATCTTTCTTTTTGCATAATGAAAGTTTGTGCACATTTTTGTTCTGTTCTTTTCATCTCTCCCAGCTTGAAGGGATGGTTGATTATGATTTCAGTAGAGAACATTTGTGAGTCTGCTCAAGATGTCGCATCTGTCTTTTCACATTTATTGCAATACAGTACGTAACACAAATGCAATAGCATGTCACTCTGTGGGCATCTTGCAACAGTTCTCCCACACAGTGGAAGGGTCTAGAGCCTCCATTTTTGCGCGCTGGTCGAAGTCTCGTGGCCCTCTGTCAGAATTCAGAGTTTCAAGAAGATCGGAGGGGGTCAAAATTTCGGCCAAAAAAAAAAAATGACAGTGTTACCCCTTATGTTTTTTTTCAGGTCCAAATTTTGACCTTCGATATCTCGGCTCTGGAAGGGTCTAGAGCCTCCATTTTTGCGCGCTGGTCGAAGTCTCGTGGCCCTCTGTCAAAATCCAGAGTTTCAAGAAGATCGGAGGGGGTCAACATTTCGGCCAAAAAAAAAAATGACAGTGTTACCCCTTATGTTTTTTTTTTCATGTCCAAATTTTGACCTTCGATATCTCGGCTCTGGAAGGGTCTAGAGCCTCCATTTTTGCGCACTGGTCGAAGTCTCATGGCCCTCTGTCAGAATCCAGAGTTTCAAGAAGATCGGAGGGGGTCAAAATTTCGGCCCAAAAAAAAAAAAAATGACAGTGTTACCCCTTATGTTTTTTTTCGGGTCCAAATTTTGACCTTCGATATCTCGGCTCTGGAAGGGTCTAGAGCCTCCATTTTTGCGCGCTGGTCGAAGTCTCGTGGCCCTCTGTCAGAATCCAGAGTTTCAAGAAGATCAGAGGGGGTCAAAATTTCGGCCAAAAACGACAGTGTTACCCCTTATGTTTTTTTTTTTCAGGTCCAAATTTTGACCTTCGATATCTCGGCTCTGGAAAGGTCTAGAGCCTCCATTTTTGCGCGCTGGTCGAAGTCTTGTGGCCCTCTGTCAGAATCCAGAGTTTCAAGAAGATCGGAGGGGGTCAAAATTTCGGCCCAAAAAAAAAATGATAGTGTTACCCCTCTGTTTTTTTTTCAGGTCCAAATTTTGACCTTCGATATCTCGGCTCTGGAAGGGTCTAGAGCCTCAATTTTTGCGCGCTGGTCGAAGTCTCGTGGCCCTCTGTCAGAATCCAGAGTTTCAAGAAGATCGGAGGGGGTCAAAATTTCGGCCAAAAAAAAAAAATGACAGTGTTACCCCTTATGTTTTTTTTTTCAGGTCCAAATTTTGACCTTCGATATCTCGGCTCTGGAAGGGTCTAGAGCCTCCATTTTTGCGCGCTGTTCGAAGTCTCGTGGCCCTCTGTCAGAATCCAGAGTTTCAAGAAGATCGGAGGGGGTCAAAATTTCGGCCAAAAAAAAAAATGACAGTGTTACCCCTTATGTTTTTTTTTTTCAGGTCCAAATTTTGACCTTCGATATCTCGGCTCTGGAAGGGTCTAGAGCCTCCATTTTTGCGCGCTGGTCGAAGTCTCGTGGCCCTCTATCAGAATCCAGAGTTTCAAGAAGATCGGAGGGGGTCAAAATTTCGGCCAAAAAAAAAAAATGACAGTGTTACCCCTTATGTTTTATTTTCAGGTCCAAATTTTGACCTTCGATATCTCGGCTCTGGAATGGTGTAGAGCCTCCATTTTTGCGCGCTGGTCGAAGTCTCATGGCCCTCTGTCAGAATCCAGAGTTTCAAGAAGATCGGAGGGGGTCAAAATTTCGGCCAAAAAAAAAAATGACAGTGTTACCCCTTATGTTTTTTTTTCAGGTCCAAATTTTGACCTTCGATATCTCGGCTCTGGAAAGGTCTAGAGCCTCCATTTTTGCGCGCTGGTCGAAGTCTTGTGGCCCTCTGTCAGAATCCAGAGTTTCAAGAAGATCGGAGGGGGTCAAAATTTCGGCCAAAAAAAAAATGACAGTGTTACCCCTTATGTTTTTTTTTTCAGGTCCAAATTTTGACCTTCGATATCTCGGCTCTGGAAGGGTCTAGAGCCTCCATTTTTGCGCGCTGGTCGAAGTCTCGTGGCCCTCTGTCAGAATCCAGAGTTTCAAGAAGATCGGAGGGGGTCAAAATTTCGGCCAAAAAAAAAATGACAGTGTTACCCCTTATGTTTTTTTTTTCAGGTCCAAATTTTGACCTTCGATATCTCGGCTCTGGAAGGGTCTAGAGCCTCCATTTTTGCGCGCTGGTCGAAGTCTCGTGGCCCTCTGTCAGAATCCAGAGTTTCAAGAAGATCGGAGGGGGTCAAAATTTCGGCCAAAAAAAAAATGACAGTGTTACCCCTTATGTTTTTTTTTTTCAGGTCCAAATTTTGACCTTCGATATCTCGGCTCTGGAAGGGTCTAGAGCCTCCATTTTTGCGCGCTGGTCGAAGTCTCGTGGCCCTCTGTCAGAATCCAGAGTTTCAAGAAGATCGGAGGGGGTCAAAATTTCGGCCAAAAAAAAAAAATGACAGTGTTACCCCTTATGTTTTTTTTTCAGGTCCAAATTTTGACCTTCGATATCTCGGCTCTGGAAGGGTCTAGAGCCTCCATTTTTGCGCGCTGGTCGAAGTCTCGTGGCCCTCTGTCAGAATCCAGAGTTTCAAGAAGATCGGAGGGGGTCAAAATTTCGGCCAAAAAAAAATGACAGTGTTACCCCTTATGTTTTTTTTTCAGGTCCAAATTTTGACCTTCGATATCTCGGCTCTGGAAGGGTCTAGAGCCTCCATTTTTGCGCGCTGGTCGAAGTCTCGTGGCCCTCTGTCAGAATCCAGAGTTTCAAGAAGATCGGAGGGGGTCAAAATTTCGGCCAAAAAAAAAAATGACAGTGTTACCCCTTATGGTTTTTTTTCAGGTCCAAATTTTGACCTTCGATATCTCGGCTCTGGAAGGGTCTAGAACCTCCATTTTTGCGCGCTGGTCGAAGTCTCGTGGCCCTCTGTCAGAATCCAGAGTTTCAAGAAGATCGGAGGGGGTCAAAATTTCGGCCCAAAAAAAAAAATGACAGTGTTACCCCTTATGTTTTTTTTTCAGGTCCAAATTTTGACCTTCGATATCTCGGCTTTGGAAGGGTCTAGAGCCTCCATTTTTGCGCGCTGGTCGAAGTCTCGTGGCCCTCTGTCAGAATCCAGAGTTTCAAGGAGATCGGAGGGGGTCAAAATTTCGGCCAAAAAAAAAAAATGACAGTGTTACCCCTTATGTTTTTTTTTCAGGTCCAAATTTTGACCTTCGATATCTCGGCTCTGGAAGGGTCTAGAGCCTCCATTTTTGCGCGCTGGTCGAAGTCTCGAGGCCCTCTGTCAGAATCCAGAGTTTCAAGAAGATCGGAGGGGGTCAAAATTTCGGCCAAAAAAAAAAAATGACAGTGTTACCCCTTATGTTTTTTTTTTCAGGTCCAAATTTTGACCTTCGATATCTCGGCTCTGGAAGGGTCTAGAGCCTCCATTTTTGCGCGCTGGTCGAAGTCTCGTGGCCCTCTGTCAGAATCCAGAGTTTCAAGAAGATCGGAGGGGGTCAAAATTTCGGCCAAAAAAAAAATGACAGTGTTACCCCTTATGTTTTTTTTTCAGGTCCAAATTTTGACCTTCGATATCTCGGCTCTGGAAGGGTCTAGAGCCTCCATTTTTGCGCGCTGGTCGAAGTCTCGTGGCCCTCTGTCAGAATCCAGAGTTTCAAGAAGATCGGAGGGGGTCAAAATTTCGGCCAAAAAAAAAAATGACAGTGTTACCCCTTATGGTTTTTTTTCAGGTCCAAATTTTGACCTTCGATATCTCGGCTCTGGAAGGGTCTAGAACCTCCATTTTTGCGCGCTGGTCGAAGTCTCGTGGCCCTCTGTCAGAATCCAGAGTTTCAAGAAGATCGGAGGGGGTCAAAATTTCGGCCCAAAAAAAAAAATGACAGTGTTACCCCTTATGTTTTTTTTTTCAGGTCCAAATTTTGACCTTCGATATCTCGGCTTTGGAAGGGTCTAGAGCCTCCATTTTTGCGCGCTGGTCGAAGTCTCGTGGCCCTCTGTCAGAATCCAGAGTTTCAAGGAGATCGGAGGGGGTCAAAATTTCGGCCAAAAAAAAAAATGACAGTGTTACCCCTTATGTTTTTTTTTCAGGTCCAAATTTTGACCTTCGATATCTCGGCTCTGGAAGGGTCTAGAGCCTCCATTTTTGCGCGCTGGTCGAAGTCTCGAGGCCCTCTGTCAGAATCCAGAGTTTCAAGAAGATCGGAGGGGGTCAAAATTTCGGCCAAAAAAAAAAAATGACAGTGTTACCCCTTATGTTTTTTTTTTCAGGTCCAAATTTTGACCTTCGATATCTCGGCTCTGGAAGGGTCTAGAGCCTCCATTTTTGCGCGCTGGTCGAAGTCTCGTGGCCCTCTGTCAGAATCCAGAGTTTCAAGAAGATCGGAGGGGGTCAAAATTTCGGCCAAAAAAAAAATGACAGTGTTACCCCTTATGTTTTTTTTCAGGTCCAAATTTTGACCTTCGATATCTCGGCTCTGGAAGGGTCTAGAGCCTCCATTTTTGCGCGCTGGTCGAAGTCTCGTGGCCCTCTGTCAGAATCCAGAGTTTCAAGAAGATCGGAGGGGGTCAAAATTTCGGCCCAAAAAAAAAATGACAGTGTTACCCCTTATGTTTTTTTTTTCAGGTCCAAATTTTGACCTTCGATATCTCGGCTCTGGAAGGGTCTAGAGCCTCCATTTTTGCGCGCTGGTCGAAGTCTCGTGGCCCTCTGTCAGAATCCAGAGTTTCAAGAAGATCGGAGGGGGTCAAAATTTCGGCCAAAAAAAAATGACAGTGTTACCCCTTATGTTTTTTTTTCAGGTCCAAATTTTGACCTTCGATATCTCGGCTCTGGAAGGATCTAGAGCCTCCATTTTTGCGCGCTGGTCGAAGTCTCGTGGCCCTCTGTCAGAATCCAAAGTTTCAAGAAGATCGGAGGGGGTCAAAATTTCGGCCAAAAAAATGACAGTTTTACCCCTTATGTTTTTTTTTTCAGGTCCAAATTTTGACCTTCGATATCTCGGCTTTGGAAGGGTCTAGAGCCTCCATTTTTGCGCGCTGGTTGAAGTCTCGTGGCCCTCTGTCAGAATCCAGAGTTTCAAGAAGATCGGAGGGGGTCAAAATTTCGGCCAAAAAAAAAAAGACAGTGTTACCCCTTATGTTTTTTTTTCAGGTCCAAATTTTGACCTTCGATATCTCGGCTCTGGAAGGGTCTAGAGCCTCCATTTTTGCGCGCTGTTCGAAGTCTCGTGGCCCTCTGTCAGAATCCAGAGTTTCAAGAAGATCGGAGGGGGTCAAAATTTCGGCCAAAAAAAAAAAAAATGACAGTTTTACCCCTTATGTTTTTTTTTTTTCAGGTCCAAATTTTGACCTTCGATATCTCGGCTCTGGAAGGGTCTAGAGCCTCCATTTTTGCGCACTGGTCGAAGTCTCGTGGCCCTCTGTCAGAATCCAGAGTTTCAAGAAGATCGGAGGGGGTCAAAATTTCGGCCCCAAAAAAAAATGACAGTGTTACCCCTTATGTTTTTTTTTCAGGTCCAAATTTTGACCTTCGATATCTCGGCTCTGGAAGGGTCTAGAGCCTCCATTTTTGCGCGCTGGTCGAAGTCTCGTGGCCCTCTGTCAGAATCCAGAGTTTCAAGAAGATCGGAGGGGGTCAAAATTTCGGCCAAAAAAAAAAATTACAGTGTTACCCCTTATGTTTTTTTTTCAGGTCCAAATTTTGACCTTCGATATCTCGGCTCTGGAAGGGTCTAGAGCCTCCATTTTTGCGCGCTGGTCGAAGTCTCGTGGCCCTCTGTCAGAATCCAGAGTTTCAAGAAGATCGGAGGGGGTCAAAATTTCGGCCCCAAAAAAAAATGACAGTGTTACCCCTTATGTTTTTTTTTCAGGTCCAAATTTTGACCTTCGATATCTCGGCTCTGGAAGGGTCTAGAGCCTCCATTTTTGCGCGCTGGTCGAAGTCTCGTGGCCCTCTGTCAGAATCCAGAGTTTCAAGAAGATCGGAGGGGGTCAAAATTTCGGCCAAAAAAAATGACAGTGTTACCCCTTATGTTTTTTTTTTCAGGTCCAAATTTTGACCTTCGATATCTCGGCTCTGGAAGGGTCTAGAGCCTCCATTTTTGCGCGCTGGTCGAAGTCTCGTGGCCCTCTGTCAGAATCCAGAGTTTCAAGAAGATCGGAGGGGGTCAACATTTCGGCCAAAAAAAAAAATGACCGTTTTACCCCTTATGTTTTTTTTTCAGGTCCAAATTTTGACCTTCGATATCTCGGCTCTGGAAGGGTCTAGAGCCTCCATTTTTGCGCGCTGGTCGAAGTCTCGTGGCCCTCTGTCAGAATCCAGAGTCTCAAGAAGATCGGAGGGGGTCAAAATTTCGGCCAAAAAAAAAATGACAGTGTTACCCCCTTATGTTTTTTTTTCAGGTCCAAATTTTGACCTTCGATATCTCGGCTCTGGAAGGGTCTAGAGCCTCCATTTTTGCGCGCTGGTTGAAGTCTCGTGGCCCTCTGTCAGAATCCAGAGTTTCAAGAAGATCGGAGGGGGTCAAAATTTTGGCCAAAAAAAAAGATGACAGTGTTACCCCTTATGTTTTTTTTTCAGGTCCAAATTTTGACCTTCGATATCTCGGCTCTGGAAGGGTCTAGAGCCTCCATTTTTGCGCGCTGGTCGAAGTCTCGTGGCCCTCTGTCAGAATCCAGAGTTTCAAGAAGATCGGAGGGGGTCAAAATTTCGGCCAAAAAAAAAATGACAGTGTTACCCCTTATGTTTTTTTTTCAGGTCCAAATTTTGACCTTCGATATCTCGGCTCTGGAAGGGTCTAGAGCCTCCATTTTTGCGCGCTGGTCGAAGTCTTGTGGCCATATGTCAGAATCCAGAGTTTCAAGAAGATCGGAGGGGGTCAAAATTTCGGCCAAAAAAAAAAAATGACAGTGTTACCCCTTATGTTTTTTTTTTCAGGTCCAAATTTTGACCTTCGATATCTCGGCTCTGGAAGGGTCTAGAGCCTCCATTTTTGCGCGCTGGTCGAAGTCTCGTGGCCCTCTGTCAGAATCCAGAGTTTCAAGAAGATCGGAGGGGGTCAAAATTTCGGCCAAAAAAAAAATGACAGTGTTACCCCTTATGTTTTTTTTTCAGGTCAAAATTTTGACCTTCGATATCTCGGCTCTGGAAGGGTCTAGAGCCTCCATTTTTGCGCGCTGGTCGAAGTCTCGTGGCCCTCTGTCAGAATCCAGAGTTTCAAGAAGATCGGAGGGGGTCAAAATTTCGGCCAAAAAAAAAAATGACAGTGTTACCCCTTATGTTTTTTTTTCAGGTCCAAATTTTGACCTTCGATATCTCGGCTCTGGAAGGGTCTAGAGCCTCCATTTTTGCGCGCTGGTCGAAGTCTCGTGGCCCTCTGTCAGAATCCAGAGTTTCAAGAAGATCGGAGGGGGTCAAAATTTCGGCCAAAAAAAAAAATGACAGTGTTACCCCTTATGTTTTTTTTTTCAGGTCCAAATTTTGACCTTCGATATCTCTGCTCTGGAAGGGTCTAGAGCCTCCATTTTTGCGCGCTGGTCGAAGTCTCGTGGCCCTCTGTCAGAATCCAGAGTTTCAAGAAGATCGGAGGGGGTCAAAATTTCGGCCAAAAAAAAAAATGACAGTGTTACCCCTTATGTTTTTTTTTCAGGTCCAAATTTTGACCTTCGATATCTCGGCTCTGGAAGGGTCTAGAGCCTCCATTTTTGCGCGCTGGTCGAAGTCTCGTGGCCCTCTGTCAGAATCCAGAGTTTCAAGAAGATCGGAGGGGGTCAAAATTTCGGCCAAAAAAAAAAATGACAGTGTTACCCCTTATGTTTTTTTTTCAGGTCCAAATTTTGACCTTCGATATCTCGGCTCTGGAAGGGTCTAGAGCATCCATTTTTGCGCGCTGGTCGAAGTCTCGTGGCCCTCTGTCAGAATCCAGAGTTTCAAGAAGATCGCAGGGGGTCAAAATTTCGGCCAAAAAAAAACGACAGTGTTACCCCTTATGTTTTTTTTTTCAGGTCCAAATTTTGACCTTCGATATCTCGGCTCTGGAAGGGTCTAGAGCCTCCATTTTTGCGCGCTGGTCGAAGTCTCGTGGCCCTCTGTCAGAATCCAGAGTTTCAAGAAGATCGGAGGGGGTCAAAATTTCGGCCCAAAAAAAAAATGACAGTGTTACCCCTTATGTTTTTTTTTCAGGTCCAAATTTTGACCTTCGATATCTCGGCTCTGGAAGGGTCTAGAGCCTCCATTTTTGCGCGCTGGTCGAAGTCTCGTGGCCCTCTGTCAGAATCCAGAGTTTCAAGAAGATTGGAGGGGGTCAAAATTTCGGCCAAAAAAAAATGACAGTGTTACCCCTTATGTTTTTTTTTCAGGTCCAAATTTTGACCTTCGATATCTCGGCTCTGGAAGGGTCTAGAGCCTCCATTTTTGCGCGCTGGTCGAGGTCTCGTGGCCCTCTGTCAGAATCCAGAGTTTCAAGAAGATCGGAGGGGGTCAAAATTTCGGCCAAAAACGACAGTGTTACCCCTTATGTTTTTTTTTTCAGGTCAAAACTTTGACATCCGATATCTCGGCTCTGGAAGGGTCTAGAGCCTCCATTTTTGCGCGCTGGTCTAAGTCTCGTGGCCCTCTGTCAGAATCCAGAGTTTCAAGAAGATCGGAGGGGGTCAAAATTTCGGCCAAAAACGACAGTGTTACCCCTTATGTTTTTTTTTCAGGTCCAAATTTTGACCTTCGATATCTCGGCTCTGGAAGGGTCTAGAGCCTCCATTTTTGCGCGCTGGTCGAGGTCTCGTGGCCCTCTGTCAGAATCCAGAGTTTCAAGAAGATCGGAGGGGGTCAAAATTTCGGCCAAAAACGACAGTGTTACCCCTTATGTTTTTTTTTTCAGGTCAAAACTTTGACATCCGATATCTCGGCTCTGGAAGGGTCTAGAGCCTCCATTTTTGCGCGCTGGTCGAAGTCTCGTGGCCCTCTGTCAGAATCCAGAGTTTCAAGAAGATCGGAGGGGGTCAAAATTTCGGCCAAAAACGACAGTGTTACCCCTTATGTTTTTTTTTCAGGTCAAAACTTTGACATCCGATATCTCGGCTCTGGAAGGGTCTAGAGCCTCCATTTTTGCGCGCTGGTCGAAGTCTCGTGGCCCTCTGTCAGAATCCAGAGTTTCAAGAAGATCGGAGGGGGTCAAAATTTCGGCCAAAAACGACAGTGTTACCCCTTATGTTTTTTTTTCAGGTCAAAACTTTGACATCCGATATCTCGGCTCTGGAAGGGTCTAGAGCCTCCATTTTTGCGCGCTGGTCGAAGTCTCGTGGCCCTCTGTCAGAATCCAGAGTTTCAAGAAGATCGGAGGGGGTCAAAATTTCGGCCAAAAACGACAGTGTTACCCCTTATGTTTTTTTTTCAGGTCAAAACTTTGACATCCGATATCTCGGCTCTGGAAGGGTCTAGAGCCTCCATTTTTGCGCGCTGGTCGAAGTCTCGTGGCCCTCTGTCAGAATCCAGAGTTTCAAGAAGATCGGAGGGGGTCAAAATTTCGGCCAAAAAAAAAAAATGACAGTGTTACCCCTTATGTTTTTTTTCAGGTCCAAATTTTGACCTTCGATATCTCGGCTCTGGAAGGGTCTAGAGCCTCCATTTTTGCGCGCTGGTCGAAGTCTCGTGGCCCTCTGTCAGAATCCAGAGTTTCAAGAAGATCGGAGGGGGTCAAAATTTCGGCCCAAAAAAAAATGACAGTGTTACCCCTTATGTTTTTTTTTCAGGTCCAAATTTTGACCTTCGATATCTCGGCTCTGGAAGGGTCTAGAGCCTCCATTTTTGCGCGCTGGTCGAAGTCTCGTGGCCCTCTGTCAGAATCCAGAGTTTCAAGAAGATTGGAGGGGGTCAAAATTTCGGCCAAAAAAAAAAAAATGACAGTGTTACCCCTTATGTTTTTTTTTCAGGTCCAAATTTTGACCTTCGATATCTCGGCTCTGGAAGGGTCTAGAGCCTCCATTTTTGCGCGCTGGTCGAAGTCTCGTGGCCCTCTGTCAGAATCCAGAGTTTCAAGAAGATCGGAGGGGGTCAAAATTTCGGCCAAATAAAAAAATGACAGTGTTACCCCTTATGTTTTCTTTTCAGGTCAAATTTTGACCTTCGATATCTCGGCTCTGGAAGGGTCTAGAGCCTCCATTTTTGCGCGCTGGTCGAAGTCTCGTGGCCCTCTGTCAGAATCCAGAGTTTCAAGAAGATCGGAGGGGGTCAAAATTTCGGCCAAAAAAAAAATGACAGTGTTACCCCTTATGTTTTTTTTTTCAGGTCCAAATTTTGACCTTCGATATCTCGGCTCTGGAAGGGTCTAGAGCCTCCATTTTTGCGCGCTGGTCGAAGTCTCGTGGCCCTCTGTCAGAATCCAGAGTTTCAAGAAGATCGGAGGGGGTCAAAATTTCGGCCCAAAAAAAAAAAATGACAGTGTTACCCCTTATGTTTTTTTTTTCAGGTCCAAATTTTGACCTTCGATATCTCGCCTCTGGAAGGGTCTAGAGCCTCCATTTTTGCGCGCTGGTCGAAGTCTCGTGGCCCTCTGTCAGAATCCAGAGTTTCAAGAAGATCGGAGGGGGTCAAAATTTCGGCCAAAAAAAAAAAAAAAAATGACAGTGTTACCCCTTATGTTTTTTTTTCAGGTCCAAATTTTGACCTTCGATATCTCGGCTCTGGAAGGGTCTAGAGCCTCCATTTTTGCGCGCTGGTCGAAGTCTCGTGGCCCTCTGTCAGAATCCAGAGTTTCAAGAAGATCGGAGGGGGTCAAAATTTCGGCCAAAAAAAAAAAATGACAGTGTTACCCCTTATGTTTTTTTTTCAGGTCCAAATTTTGACCTTCGATATCTCGGCTCTGGAAGGGTCTAGAGCCTCCATTTTTGCGCGCTGGTCGAAGTCTCGTGGCCCTCTGTCAGAATCCAGAGTTTCAAGAAGATCGGAGGGGGTCAAAATTTCGGCCCAAAAAAAAAATGACAGTGTTACCCCTTATGTTTTTTTTATAGGTCCAAATTTTGACCTTCGATATCTCGGCTCTGGAAGGGTCTAGAGCCTCCATTTTTGCGCGCTGGTCGAAGTCTCGTGGCCCTCTGTCAGAATCCAGAGTTTCAAGAAGATCGGAGGGGGTCAAAATTTCGGCCAAAAAAAAAAAATGACAGTGTTACCCCTTATGTTTTTTTTTCAGGTCCAAATTTTGACCTTCGATATCTCGGCTCTGGAAGGGTCTAGAGCCTCCATTTTTGCGCGCTGGTCGAAGTCTCGTGGCCCTCTGTCAGAATCCAGAGTTTCAAGAAGATCGGAGGGGGTCAAAATTTCGGCCCAAAAAAAAAATGACAGTGTTACCCCTTATGTTTTTTTTATAGGTCCAAATTTTGACCTTCGATATCTCGGCTCTGGAAGGGTCTAGAGCCTCCATTTTTGCGCGCTGCTCGAAGTCTCGTGGCCCTCTGTCAGAATACAGAGTTTCAAGAAGATCGGAGGGGGTCAAAATTTCGGCCAAAAAAAAAATGACAGTGTTACCCCTTATGTTTTTTTTTCAGGTCCAAATTTTGACCTTCGATATCTCTGCTCTGGAAGGGTCTAGAGCCTCCATTTTTGCGCGCTGGTCGAAGTCTCGTGGCCCTCTGTCAGAATCCAGAGTTTCAAGAAGATCGGAGGGGGTCAAAATTTCGGCCAAAAAAAAAAATGACAGTGTTACCCCTTATGTTTTTTTTTCAGGTTCAAATTTTGACCTTCGATATCTCGGCTCTGGAAGGGTCTAGAGCCTCCATTTTTGCGCGCTGGTCGAAGTCTCGTGGCCCTCTGTCAGAATCCAGAGTTTCAAGAAGATCGGAGGGGGTCAAAATTTCGGCCAAAAAAAAAAATGACAGTGTTACCCCTTATGTTTTTTTTCAGGTCCAAATTTTGACCTTCGATATCTCGGCTCTGGAAGGGTCTAGAGCCTCCATTTTTGCGCGCTGGTCGAAGTCTCGTGGCCCTCTGTCAGAATCCAGAGTTTCAAGAAGATCGGAGGGGGTCAAAATTTCGGCCCAAAAAAAAAATGACAGTGTTACCCCTTATGTTTTTTTTTCAGGTCCAAATTTTGACCTTCGATATCTCGGCTCTGGAAGGGTCTAGAGCCTCCATTTTTGCGCGCTGGTCGAAGTCTCGTGGCCCTCTGTCAGAATCCAGAGTTTCAAGAAGATCGGAGGGGGTCAAAATTTCGGCCAAAAACGACAGTGTTACCCCTTATGTTTTTTTTTCAGGTCAAAACTTTGACATCCGATATCTCGGCTCTGGAAGGGTCTAGAGCCTCCATTTTTGCGCGCTGGTCGAAGTCTCGTGGCCCTCTGTCAGAATCCAGAGTTTCAAGAATATCGGAGGGGGTCAAAATTTCGGCTAAAAACGACAGTGTTACCCCTTATGTTTTTTTTTTTCAGGTCAAAACTTTGACATCCGATATCTCGGCTCTGGAAGGGTCTAGAGCCTCCATTTTTGCGCGCTGGTCGAGGTCTCGTGGCCCTCTGTCAGAATCCAGAGTTTCAAGAAGATCGGAGGGGGTCAAAATTTCGGCCAAAAACGACAGTGTTACCCCTTATGTTTTTTTTTCAGGTCAAAACTTTGACATCCGATATCTCGGCTCTGGAAGGGTCTAGAGCCTCCATTTTTGCGCGCTGGTCGAAGTCTCGTGGCCCTCTGTCAGAATCCAGAGTTTCAAGAAGATCAGAGGGGGTCAAAATTTCGGCCAAAAACGACAGTGTTACCCCTTATGTTTTTTTTTTTCAGGTCAAAACTTTGACATCCGATATCTCGGCTCTGGAAGGGTCTAGAGCCTCCATTTTTGCGCGCTGGTCGAAGTCTCGTGGCCCTCTGTCAGAATCCAGAGTTTCAAGATGATCGGAGGGGGTCAAAATTTCGGCCAAAAACGACAGTGTTACCCCTTATGTTTTTTTTTCAGGTCAAAGCTTTGACATCCGATATCTCGGCTCTGGAAGGGTCTAGAGCCTCCATTTTTGCGCGCTGGTCGAAGTCTCGTGGCCCTCTGTCAGAATCCAGAGTTTCAAGAAGATCGGAGGGGGGTCAAAATTTCGGCCAAAAACGACAGTGTTACCCCTTATGTTTTTTTTTCAGGTCAAAACTTTGACATCCGATATCTCGGCTCTGGAAGGGTCTAGAGCCTCCATTTTTGCGCGCTGGTCGAAGTCTCGTGGCCCTCTGTCAGAATCCAGAGTTTCAAGAAGATCGGAGGGGGTCAAAATTTCGGCCAAAAACGACAGTGTTACCCCCTTATGTTTTTTTTTCAGGTCAAAACTTTGACATCCGATATCTCGGCTCTAGAAGGGTCTAGAGCCTCCATTTTTGCGCGCTGGTCGAAGTCTCGTGGCCCTCTGTCAGAATCCAGAGTTTCAAGAAGATCGGAGGGGGTCAAAATTTCGGCCAAAAACGACAGTGTTACCCCTTATGTTTTTTTTTCAGGTCAAAACTTTGACATCCGATATCTCGGCTCTGGAAGGGTCTAGAGCCTCCATTTTTGCGCGCTGGTCGAAGTCTCGTGGCCCTCTGTCAGAATCCAGAGTTTCAAGAAGATCGGAGGGGGTCAAAATTTTGGCCAAAAACGACAGTGTTACCCCTTATGTTTTTTTTTTCAGGTCAAAACTTTGACATCCGATATCTCGGCTCTGGAAGGGTCTAGAGCCTCCATTTTTCCGCGCTGGTCAAATTTTCGTGGCCCTCTGTCAGAATCCAGAGTTTCAAGAAGATCGGAGGGGGTCAAAATTTTGGCCAAAAACGACAGTGTTACCCCTTATGTTTTTTTTTTCAGGTCAAAACTTTGACATCCGATATCTCGGCTCTGGAAGGGTCTAGAGCCTCCATTTTTGCGCGCTGGTCGAAGTCTCGTGGCCCTCTGTCAGAATCCAGAGTTTCAAGAAGATCGGAGGGGGTCAAAATTTCGGCCAAAAACGACAGTGTTACCCCTTATGTTTTTTTTTTCAGGTCAAAACTTTGACATCCGATATCTCGGCTCTGGAAGGGTCTAGAGCCTCCATTTTTGCGCGCTGGTCGAAGTCTCGTGGCCCTCTGTCAGAATCCAGAGTTTCAAGAATATCGGAGGGGGTCAAATTTCGGCTAAAAACGACAGTGTTACCCCTTATGTTTTTTTTTTCAGGTCAAAACTTTGACATCCGATATCTCGGCTCTGGAAGAGTCTAGAGCCTCCATTTTTGCGCGCTGGTCGAGGTCTCGTGGCCCTCTGTCAGAATCCAGAGTTTCAAGAAGATCGGAGGGGGTCAAAATTTCGGCCAAAAACGACAGTGTTACCCCTTATGTTTTTTTTTCAGGTCAAAACTTTGACATCCGATATCTCGGCTCTGGAAGGGTCTAGAGCCTCCATTTTTGCGCGCTGGTCGAAGTCTCGTGGCCCTCTGTCAGAATCCAGAGTTTCAAGAAGATCAGAGGGGGTCAAAATTTCGGCCAAAAACGACAGTGTTACCCCTTATGTTTTTTTTTTCAGGTCAAAACTTTGACATCCGATATCTCGGCTCTGGAAGGGTCTAGAGCCTCCATTTTTGCGCGCTGGTCGAAGTCTCGTGGCCCTCTGTCAGAATCCAGAGTTTCAAGAAGATCGGAGGGGGTCAAAATTTCGGCCAAAAACGACAGTGTTACCCCTTATGTTTTTTTTTCAGGTCAAAACTTTGACATCCGATATCTCGGCTCTGGAAGGGTCTAGAGCCTCCATTTTTGCGCGCTGGTCGAAGTCTCGTGGCCCTCTGTCAGAATCCAGAGTTTCAAGAAGATCGGAGGGGGTCAAAATTTCGGCCAAAAACGACAGTGTTACCCTTATGTTTTTTTTTCAGGTCAAAACTTTGACATCCGATATCTCGGCTACTGGAAGGGTCTAGAGCCTCCATTTTTGCGCGCTGGTCGAAGTCTCGTGGCCCTCTGTCAGAATCCAGAGTTTCAAGAAGATCGGAGGGGGTCAAAATTTCGTCCAAAAACGACAGTGTTACCCCTTATGTTTTTTTTTTTCAGGTCAAAACTTTGACATCCGATATCTCGGCTCTGGAAGGGTCTAGAGCCTCCATTTTTGCGCGCTGGTCGAAGTCTCGTGGCCCTCTGTCAGAATCCAGAGTTTCAAGAAGATCGGAGGGGGTCAAAATTTCGGCCAAAAACGACAGTGTTACCCCTTATGTTTTTTTTTCAGGTCAAAACTTTGACATCCGATATCTCGGCTCTGGAAGGGTCTAGAGCCTCCATTTTTTGCGCGCTGGTCGAAGTCTCGTGGCCCTCTGTCAGAATCCAGAGTTTCAAGAAGATCGGAGGGGGTCAAAATTTTGGCCAAAAACGACAGTGTTACCCCTTATGTTTTTTTTTTCAGGTAAAAACTTTGACATCCGATATCTCGGCTCTGGAAGGGTCTAGAGCCTCCATTTTTGCGCGCTGGTCGAAGTCTCGTGGCCCTCTGTCAGAATCCAGAGTTTCAAGAAGATCGGAGGGGGTCAAAATTTTGGCCAAAAACGACAGTGTTACCCCTTATGTTTTTTTTTTTTCAGGTCAAAACTTTGACATCCGATATCTCGGCTCTGGAAGGGTCTAGAGCCTCCATTTTTGCGCGCTGGTCGAAGTCTCGTGGCCCTCTGTCAGAATCCAGAGTTTCAAGAAGATCGGAGGGGGTCAAAATTTCGGCCAAAAACGACAGTGTTACCCCTTATTGTTTTTTTTTCGGGTCAAAACTTTGACATCCGATATCTCGGCTCTGGAAGGGTCTAGAGCCTCCATTTTTGCGCGCTGGTCGAAGTCTCGTGGCCCTCTGTCAGAATCCAGAGTTTCAAGAAGATCGGAGGGGGTCAAAATTTCGGCCAAAAACGACAGTGTTACCCCTTATGTTTTTTTTTCAGGTCAAAACTTTGACATCCGATATCTCGGCTCTGGAAGGGTCTAGAGCCTCCATTTTTGCGCGCTGGTCGAAGTCTCGTGGCCCTCTGTCAGAATCCAGAGTTTCAAGAAGATCGGAGGGGGTCAAAATTTCGGCCAAAAACGACAGTGTTACCCCTTATGTTTTTTTTTTCAGGTCAAAACTTTGACATCCGATATCTCGGCTCTGGAAGGGTCTAGAGCCTCCATTTTTGCGCGCTGGTCGAAGTCTCGTGGCCCTCTGTCAGAATCCAGAGTTTCAAGAAGATCGGAGGGGGTCAAAATTTCGGCCAAAAACGACAGTGTTACCCCTTATGTTGTTTTTTCAGGTCAAAACTTTGACATCCGATATCTCGGCTCTGGAAGGGTCTAGAGCCTCCATTTTTGCGCGCTGGTCGAAGTCTCGTGGCCCTCTGTCAGAATCCAGAGTTTCAAGAAGATCGGAGGGGTCAAAATTTTGGCCAAAAACGACAGTGTTACCCCTTATGTTTTTTTTTTCAGGTCAAAACTTTGACATCCGATATCTCGGCTCTGGAAGGGTCTAGAGCCTCCATTTTTGCGCGCTGGTCGAAGTCTCGTGGCCCTCTGTCAGAATCCAGAGTTTCAAGAAGATCGGAGGGGGTCAAAATTTTGGCCAAAAACGACAGTGTTACCCCTTATGTTTTTTTTTTCAGGTCAAAACTTTGACATCCGATATCTCGGCTCTGGAAGGGTCTAGAGCCTCCATTTTTGCGCGCTGGTCGAAGTCTCGTGGCCCTCTGTCAGAATCCAGAGTTTCAAGAAGATCGGAGGGGGTCAAAATTTCGGCCAAAAACGACAGTGTTACCCCTTATGTTTTTTTTTCAGGTCAAAACTTTGACATCCGATATCTCGGCTCTGGAAGGGTCTAGAGCCTCCATTTTTGCGCGCTGGTCGAAGTCTCGTGGCCCTCTGAGAAGATCGGAGGGGGTCAAAATTTCGGCCAAAAACGACAGTGTTACCCCTTATGTTTTTTTTTCAGGTCAAAACTTTGACATCCGATATCTCGGCTCTGGAAGGGTCTAGAGCCTCCATTTTTGCGCGCTGGTCGAAGTCTCGTGGCCCTCTGTCAGAATCCAGAGTTTCAAGAAGATCGGAGGGGGTCAAATTTCGGCCAAAAACGACAGTGTTACCCCTTATGTTTTTTTTTTCAGGTCAAAACTTTGACATCCGATATCTCGGCTCTGGAAGGGTCTAGAGCCTCCATTTTTGCGCGCTGGTCGAAGTCTCGTGGCCCTCTGTCAGAATCCAGAGTTTCAAGAAGATCGGAGGGGGTCAAAATTTCGGCCAAAAACGACAGTGTTACCCCTTATGTTTTTTTTTCAGGTCAAAACTTTGACATCCGATATCTCGGCTCTGAAAGGGTCTAGAGCCTCCATTTTTGCGCGCTGGTCGAAGTCTCGTGGCCCTCTGTCAGAATCCAGAGTTTCAAGAAGATCGGAGGGGGTCAAAATTTCGGCCAAAAACGACAGTGTTACCCCTTATGTTTTTTTTTCAGGTCAAAACTTTGACATCCGATATCTCGGCTCTGGAAGGGACTAGAGCCTCCATTTTTGCGCACTGGTCGAAGTCTCGTGGCCCTCTGTCAGAATCCAGAGTTTCAAGAAGATCGGAGGGGGTCAAAATTTCGGCCAAAAACGACAGTGTTACCCCTTATGTTTTTTTTTTCAGGTCAAAACTTTGACATCCGATATCTCGGCTCTGGAAGGGTCTAGAGCCTCCATTTTTGCGCGCTGGTCGAAGTCTCGTGGCCCTCTGTCAGAATCCAGAGTTTCAAGAAGATCGGAGGGGGTCAAAATTTCGGCCAAAAACGACAGTGTTACCCCTTATGTTTTTTTTTCAGGTCAAAACTTTGACATCCGATATCTCGGCTCTGGAAGGGTCTAGAGCCTCCATTTTTGCGCGCTGGTCGAAGTCTCGTGGCCCTCTGTCAGAATCCAGAGTTTCAAGAAGATCGGAGGGGGTCAAAATTTCGGCCAAAAACGACAGTGTTACCCCTTATGTTTTTTTTTCAGGTCAAAACTTTGACATCCGATATCTCGGCTCTGGAAGGGTCTAGAGCCTCCATTTTTGCGCGCTGGTCGAAGTCTCGTGGCCCTCTGTCAGAATCCAGAGTTTCAAGAAGATCGGAGGGGGTCAAAATTTCGGCCAAAAACGACAGTGTTACCCCTTATGTTTTTTTTCAGGTCAAAACTTTGACATCCGATATCTCGGCTCTGGAAGGGTCTAGAGCCTCCATTTTTGCGCGCTGGTCGAAGTCTCGTGGCCCTCTGTCAGAATCCAGAGTTTCAAGAAGATCGGAGGGGGTCAAAATTTCGGCCAAAACGACAGTGTTACCCCTTATGTTTTTTTTTTCAGGTCAAAACTTTGACATCCGATATCTCGGCTCTGGAAGGGTCTAGAGCCTCCATTTTGCGCGCTGGTCGAAGTCTCGTGGCCCTCTGTCAGAATCCAGAGTTTCAAGAAGATCGGAGGGGGTCAAAATTTCGGCCAAAAATGACAGTGTTACCCCTTATGTTTTTTTTTTCAGGTCAAAACTTTGACATCCGATATCTCGGCTCTGGAAGGGTCTAGAGCCTCCATTTTGCGCGCTGGTCGAAGTCTCGTGGCCCTCTGTCAGAATCCAGAGTTTCAAGAATATCGGAGGGGTGAAAATTTCGGCCAAAAACGACAGTGTTACCCCTTATGTTTTTTTTTCAGGTCAAAACTTTGACATCCGATATCTCGGCTCTGGAAGGGTCTAGAGCCTCCATTTTTGCGCGCTGGTCGAAGTCTCGTGGCCCTCTGTCAGAATCCAGAGTTTCAAGAGATCGGAGGGGGTCAAAATTTCGGCCAAAAACGACAGTGTTACCCCTTATGTTTTTTTTTCAGGTCAAAACTTTGACATCCGATATCTCGGCTCTGGAAGGGTCTAGAGCCTCCATTTTTGCGCGCTGGTCGAAGTCTCGTGGCCCTCTGTCAGAATCCAGAGTTTCAAGAATATCGGAGGGGGTCAAAATTCGGCTAAAAACGACAGTGTTACCCCTTATGTTTTTTTTTCAGGTCAAAACTTTGACATCCGATATCTCGGCTCTGGAAGGGTCTAGAGCCTCCATTTTTGCGCGCTGGTCGAGGTCTCGTGGCCCTCTGTCAGAATCCAGAGTTTCAAGAAGATCGGAGGGGGTCAAAATTTCGGCCAAAAACGACAGTGTTACCCCTTATGTTTTTTTTTCAGGTCAAAACTTTGACATCCGATATCTCGGCTCTGGAAGGGTCTAGAGCCTCCATTTTTGCGCGCTGGTCGAAGTCTCGTGGCCCTCTGTCAGAATCCAGAGTTTCAAGAAGATCAGAGGGGGTCAAAATTTCGGCCAAAAACGACAGTGTTACCCCTTATGTTTTTTTTTTCAGGTCAAAACTTTGACATCCGATATCTCGGCTCTGGAAGGGTCTAGAGCCTCCATTTTTGCGCGCTGGTCGAAGTCTCGTGGCCCTCTGTCAGAATCCAGAGTTTCAAGAAGATCGGAGGGGTCAAAATTTCGGCCAAAAACGACAGTGTTACCCCTTATGTTTTTTTTTCAGGTCAAAACTTTGACATCCGATATCTCGGCTCTGGAAGGGTCTAGAGCCTCCATTTTGCGCGCTGGTCGAAGTCTCGTGGCCCTCTGTCAGAATCCAGAGTTTCAAGAAGATCGGAGGGGGTCAAATTTCGGCCAAAAACGACAGTGTTACCCTTATGTTTTTTTTTTCAGGTCAAAACTTTGACATCCGATATCTCGGCTCTGGAAGGGTCTAGAGCCTCCATTTTTGCGCGCTGGTCGAAGTCTCGTGGCCCTCTGTCAGAATCCAGAGTTTCAAGAAGATCGGAGGGGGTCAAAATTTTGGCCAAAAACGACAGTGTTACCCCTTATGTTTTTTTTTCAGGTCAAAACTTTGACATCCGATATCTCGGCTCTGGAAGGGTCTAGAGCCTCCATTTTTGCGCGCTGGTCGAAGTCTCGTGGCCCTCTGTCAGAATCCAGAGTTTCAAGAAGATCGGAGGGGGTCAAAATTTCGGCCAAAAACGACAGTGTTACCCCTTATGTTTTTTTTTTCAGGTCAAAACTTTGACATCCGATATCTCGGCTCTGGAAGGGTCTAGAGCCTCCATTTTTGCGCGCTGGTCGAAGTCTCGTGGCCCTCTGTCAGAATCCAGAGTTTCAAGAAGATCGGAGGGGGTCAAAATTTTGGCCAAAAACGACAGTGTTACCCCTTATGTTTTTTTTTCAGGTCAAAACTTTGACATCCGATATCTCGGCTCTGGAAGGGTCTAGAGCCTCCATTTTTGCGCGCTGGTCGAAGTCTCGTGGCCCTCTGTCAGAATCAGAGTTTCAAGAAGATCGGAGGGGGTCAAAATTTTGGCCAAAAACGACAGTGTTACCCCTTATGTTTTTTTTTCAGGTAAAAACTTTGACATCCGATATCTCGGCTCTGGAAGGGTCTAGAGCCTCCATTTTTGCGCGCTGGTCGAAGTCTCGTGGCCCTCTGTCAGAATCCAGAGTTTCAAGAAGATCGGAGGGGGTCAAAATTTTGGCCAAAAACGACAGTGTTACCCCTTATGTTTTTTTTTTTCAGGTCAAAACTTTGACATCCGATATCTCGGCTCTGGAAGGGTCTAGAGCCTCCATTTTTGCGCGCTGGTCGAAGTCTCGTGGCCCTCTGTCAGAATCCAGAGTTTCAAGAAGATCGGAGGGGGTCAAAATTTCGGCCAAAAACGACAGTGTTACCCCTTATGTTTTTTTTTCAGGTCAAAACTTTGACATCCGATATCTCGGCTCTGGAAGGGTCTAGAGCCTCCATTTTTGCGCGCTGGTCGAAGTCTCGTGGCCCTCTGTCAGAATCCAGAGTTTCAAGAAGATCGGAGGGGGTCAAAATTTCGGCCAAAAACGACAGTGTTACCCTTATGTTTTTTTTTCAGGTCAAAACTTTGACATCCGATATCTCGGCTCTGGAAGGGTCTAGAGCCTCCATTTTTGCGCGCCTGGTCTAAGTCTCGTTGCCCTCTGTCAGAATCCAGAGTTTCAAGAAGATCGGAGGGGGTCAAATTTCGGCCAAAAACGACAGTGTTACCCTTATGTTTTTTTTTCAGGTCAAAACTTTGACATCCGATATCTCGGCTCTGAAAGGGTCTAGAGCCTCCATTTTTGCGCGCTGGTCGAAGTCTCGTGGCCCTCTGTCAGAATCCAGAGTTTCAAGAAGATCGGAGGGGGTCAAAATTTCGGCCAAAAACGACAGTGTTACCCCTTATGTTGTTTTTTCAGGTCAAAACTTTGACATCCGATATCTCGGCTCTGGAAGGGTCTAGAGCCTCCATTTTTGCGCGCTGGTCGAAGTCTCGTGGCCCTCTGTCAGAATCCAGAGTTTCAAGAAGATCGGAGGGGGTCAAAATTTCGGCCAAAAACGACAGTGTTACCCCTTATGTTTTTTTTTTTCAGGTCAAAACTTTGACATCCGATATCTCGGCTCTGGAAGGGTCTAGAGCCTCCATTTTTGCGCGCTGGTCGAAGTCTCGTGGCCCTCTGTCAGAATCCAGAGTTTCAAGAAGATCGGAGGGGGTCAAAATTTTGGCCAAAAACGACAGTGTTACCCCTTATGTTTTTTTTTCAGGTCAAAACTTTGACATCCGATATCTCGGCTCTGGAAGGGTCTAGAGCCTCCATTTTTGCGCGCTGGTCGAAGTCTCGTGGCCCTCTGTCAGAATCCAGAGTTTCAAGAAGATCGGAGGGGGTCAAAATTTTGGCCAAAAACGACAGTGTTACCCCTTATGTTTTTTTTTCAGGTCAAAACTTTGACATCCGATATCTCGGCTCTGGAAGGGTCTAGAGCCTCCATTTTTGCGCGCTGGTCGAAGTCTCGTGGCCCTCTGTCAGAATCCAGAGTTTCAAGAAGATCGGAGGGGTCAAAATTTCGGCCAAAAACGACAGTGTTACCCCTTATGTTTTTTTTTTCAGGTCAAAACTTTGACATCCGATATCTCGGCTCTGGAAGGGTCTAGAGCCTCCATTTTTGCGCGCTGGTCGAAGTCTCGTGGCCCTCTGTCAGAATCCAGAGTTTCAAGAAGATCGGAGGGGGTCAAAATTTCGGCCAAAAACGACAGTGTTACCCCTTATGTTTTTTTTTTCAGGTCAAAACTTTGACATCCGATATCTCGGCTCTGGAAGGGTCTAGAGCCTCCATTTTTGCGCGCTGGTCGAAGTCTCGTGGCCCTCTGTCAGAATCCAGAGTTTCAAGAAGATCGGAGGGGGTCAAAATTTCGGCCAAAAACGACAGTGTTACCCCTTATGTTTTTTTTTTCAGGTCAAAACTTTGACATCCGATATCTCGGCTCTGGAAGGGTCTAGAGCCTCCATTTTTGCGCGCTGGTCGAAGTCTCGTGGCCCTCTGTCAGAATCCAGAGTTTCAAGAAGATCGGAGGGGGTCAAAATTTCGGCCAAAAACGACAGTGTTACCCCTTATGTTTTTTTTTCAGGTCAAAACTTTGACATCCGATATCTCGGCTCTGGAAGGGTCTAGAGCCTCCATTTTTGCGCGCTGGTCGAAGTCTCGTGGCCCTCTGTCAGAATCCAGAGTTTCAAGAAGATCGGAGGGGGTCAAAATTTCGGCCAAAAACGACAGTGTTACCCCTTATGTTTTTTTTTTCAGGTCAAAACTTTGACATCCGATATCTCGGCTCTGGAAGGGTCTAGAGCCTCCATTTTTGCGCGCTGGTCGAAGTCTCGTGGCCCTCTGTCAGAATCCAGAGTTTCAAGAAGATCGGAGGGGGTCAAAATTTCGGCCAAAAACGACAGTGTTACCCCTTATGTTTTTTTTTCAGGTCAAAACTTTGACATCCGATATCTCGGCTCTGGAAGGGTCTAGAGCCTCCATTTTTGCGCGCTGGTCGAAGTCTCGTGGCCCTCTGTCAGAATCCAGAGTTTCAAGAAGATCGGAGGGGGTCAAAATTTCGGCCAAAAACGACAGTGTTACCCCTTATGTTTTTTTTTTCAGGTCAAAACTTTGACATCCGATATCTCGGCTCTGGAAGGGTCTAGAGCCTCCATTTTTGCGCGCTGGTCGAAGTCTCGTGGCCCTCTGTCAGAATCCAGAGTTTCAAGAAGATCGGAGGGGGTCAAAATTTCGGCCAAAAACGACAGTGTTACCCCTTATGTTTTTTTTTCAGGTCAAAACTTTGACATCCGATATCTCGGCTCTGGAAGGGTCTAGAGCCTCCATTTTGCGCGCTGGTCGAAGTCTCGTGGCCCTCTGTCAGAATCCAGAGTTTCAAGAAGATCGGAGGGGGTCAAAATTTTCGGCCAAAAACGACAGTGTTACCCTTATGTTTTTTTTTTCAGGTCAAAACTTTGACATCCGATATCTCGGCTCTGGAAGGGTCTAGAGCCTCCATTTTTGCGCGCTGGTCGAAGTCTCGTGGCCCTCTGTCAGAATCCAGAGTTTCAAGAAGATCGGAGGGGGTCAAAATTTCGGCCAAAAACGACAGTGTTACCCCTTATGTTTTTTTTTCAGGTCAAAACTTTGACATCCGATATCTCGGCTCTGGAAGGGTCTAGAGCCTCCATTTTTGCGCGCTGGTCGAAGTCTCGTGGCCCTCTGTCAGAATCCAGAGTTTCAAGAAGATCGGAGGGGGTCAAAATTTCGGCCAAAAACGACAGTGTTACCCCTTATGTTTTTTTTTCAGGTCAAAACTTTGACATCCGATATCTCGGCTCTGGAAGGGTCTAGAGCCTCCATTTTTGCGCGCTGGTCGAAGTCTCGTGGCCCTCTGTCAGAATCCAGAGTTTCAAGAAGATCGGAGGGGGTCAAAATTTTGGCCGAAAAACGACAGTGTTACCCCTTATGTTTTTTTTTCAGGTCAAAACTTTGACATCCGATATCTCGGCTCTGGAAGGGTCTAGAGCCTCCATTTTTGCGCGCTGGTCGAAGTCTCGTGGCCCTCTGTCAGAATCCAGAGTTTCAAGAAGATCGGAGGGGGTCAAAATTTCGGCCAAAAACGACAGTGTTACCCCTTATGTTTTTTTTTTCAGGTCAAAACTTTGACATCCGATATCTCGGCTCTGGAAGGGTCTAGAGCCTCCATTTTGCGCGCTGGTCGAAGTCTCGTGGCCCTCTGTCAGAATCCAGAGTTTCAAGAAGATCGGAGGGGGTCAAAATTTCGGCAAAAACGACAGTGTTACCCCTTATGTTTTTTTTTCAGGTCAAAACTTTGACATCCGATATCTCGGCTCTGGAAGGGTCTAGAGCCTCCATTTTTGCGCGCTGGTCGAAGTCTCGTGGCCCTCTGTCAGAATCCAGAGTTTCAAGAAGATCGGAGGGGGTCAAAATTTCGGCCAAAAACGACAGTGTTACCCCTTATGTTTTTTTTTCAGGGTCAAAACTTTGACATCCGATATCTCGGCTCTGGAAGGGTCTAGAGCCTCCATTTTTGCGCGCTGGTCGAAGTCTCGTGGCCCTCTGTCAGAATCCAGAGTTTCAAGAAGATCGGAGGGGGTCAAAATTTCGGCCAAAAACGACAGTGTTACCCCTTATGTTTTTTTTTCAGGTCAAAACTTTGACATCCGATATCTCGGCTCTGGAAGGGTCTAGAGCCTCCATTTTTGCGCGCTGGTCGAAGTCTCGTGGCCCTCTGTCAGAATCCAGAGTTTCAAGAAGATCGGAGGGGGTCAAAATTTCGGCCAAAAACGACAGTGTTACCCCTTATGTTTTTTTTTCAGGTCAAAACTTTGACATCCGATATCTCGGCTCTGGAAGGGTCTAGAGCCTCCATTTTTGCGCGCTGGTCGAAGTCTCGTGGCCCTCTGTCAGAATCCAGAGTTTCAAGAAGATCGGAGGGGGTCAAATTTCGGCCAAAAACGACAGTGTTTACCCCTTATGTTTTTTTTTTCAGGTCAAAACTTTGACATCCGATATCTCGGCTCTGGAAGGGTCTAGAGCCTCCATTTTTGCGCGCTGGTCGAAGTCTCGTGGCCCTCTGTCAGAATCCAGAGTTTCAAGAAGATCGGAGGGGGTCAAAATTTTGGCCAAAAACGACAGTGTTACCCCTTATGTTTTTTTTTCAGGTCAAAACTTTGACATCCGATATCTCGGCTCTGGAAGGGTCTAGAGCCTCCATTTTTGCGCGCTGGTCGAAGTCTCGTGGCCCTCTGTCAGAATCCAGAGTTTCAAGAAGATCGGAGGGGGTCAAAATTTCGGCCAAAAACGACAGTGTTACCCCTTATGTTTTTTTTTCAGGTCAAAACTTTGACATCCGATATCACGGCTCTGGAAGGGTCTAGAGCCTCCATTTTTGCGCGCTGGTCGAAGTCTCGTGGCCCTCTGTCAGAATCCAGAGTTCAAGAATATCGGAGGGGGTCAAAATTTTCGGCCAAAAACGACAGTGTTACCCCTTATGTTTTTTTTTTCAGGTCAAAACTTTGACATCCGATATCTCGGCTCTGGAAGGGTCTAGAGCCTCCATTTTTGCGCGCTGGTCGAAGTCTCGTGGCCTCTGTCAGAATCCAGAGTTTCAAGAGATCGGAGGGGGTCAAAAATTTCGGCCAAAAACGACAGTGTTACCCCTTAATCGTCGTTTTTTTTCAGGTCAAACATTTGACATCCGATATCTCGGCTCTGGATAGGGTCTAGAGCATCCATTTTTGCACGCTGGTCGAAGTCTCGTGGCCCTCTGTCAGGAATCCAGAGTTTCAAGAATATCGGCTGGGGGTCAAAATTTCCGCCTAAAACGAAAGTGTTACCCCTTATGTTTTTTTTTTCAGGTCAAACTTTGACATCCGATATCTCGGCTCTGGAAGGGTCTAGAGCCTCCATTTTTGCGCGCTGGTCGAGGTCTCGTGGCCCCTCTGTCAGAATCCAGAGTTTTAAGAAGATCGGAGGGGTCAAAATTTGGCCAAAAAACGACAGTGTTACCCCTTATGTTTTTTTTTCAGGTCAAAACTTTGACTCCGTATCTCGGCTCTGGAAGGGTCTAGAGCCTCCATTATTGCGCGCTGGTCGAAGTCTCGTGGCCCTCTGTCAGAATCCAGAGTTTCAAGAAATCGGAGGGGGTCAAAATTTCGGCCAAAAACGACAGGTTACCCTCTTATGTTTTTTTTGTATCAGGTCAAAACTGTTGACATCCGATATCTCGGCTTGGAAGGGTCTAGAGCCTCCATTTTGGCGCGCTGGTCGAAGGGTCCTTGTGCCCTCTGTCAGAATCCAGAGTTTCAAGAAGATCGGAGGGGGTCAAATTTGGCCAAAACGACAGTGTTACCCCCTTATGTTTTTTTTTCAGGTCAAACTTAGACATCCGATATCCGCTCTGGAAGGGTCTAGAGCCTCCTTTTTGCGCGCTGGTCGAAGTCTCGTGGCCCTCTGTCAGAATCCTGAGTTTCAAGAGATCGGAGGGGGTGTCACAAATCTGGCCAAAAACGACCAGTGTTACCCCTTA